>JALAZF010000320.1:3109739-4541979 GCA_022829125.1 Lathyrus tuberosus | reverse complement strand
GCTAATACATATAACATGCCACAAATACATAACATATATCCAATCATCCAACAACATAGCATATATCAATTATCCAACATACTCACATATTTGCACATAAGGCATACCAAGTCATAACATATGGAAACACACCACCACATCACATAGCATATGTTTATACATAAAACATATTATCCACAACCAATGCATTTATCACAAATGCATATCAATTCACCAATGCTATCACAAGCTCAACACATCATCAATCAATTCACAATTTTCACACATAATCAATCCATTCATGATTTTCCACACATAATCAATCCATTCATGATTTTCCACACATAATCAATCCATTCATGATTTATGCAAATGCAAAGAGACCGACACAACGACTCTATGCAAATGCGGTACCATCCATCCATCATTTCTCATCACTAGTTCACTTAGGAGCTATTGGAACCATCGCTTGTTACTTAATGCAACTCCCCGTCGGGCAAACGATGTTCCCCGTCGCTCACACCTCTTTGTATAAGACACACGACGTTTATGGATCGCTCACACCTCTTTGTATAAGGCACACGACCCGATCGCTCACACCTCTTTGTATAAGGCACACGATCGTCTATAATCATCGCTCACACCTCTTTGTATAAGGCACATGATGTTATAGCAGATTCCCCCTGGAATCGTTTCGTCGCTCACACCCACTAGGGCACACGACATCACAAGATGCATATCATGATGCTTGGCATACAAGGACTCATGACAATCAAATGCATCTTCACAATCAACAATATGATTTATCTCATCATCATTATTCATGCATTGGAAATCAATTCTCACAATGCATTTACTTGCCATAAGGCCACCAAATAACACACATTGAATTTCACATAAGCAATGCATTTCATCATAATCCACAACCCACAACAATCCCACAAACATCATAATAACATACATTGATATTCAATCAAACAATGTATTTTACCACACAACAACATCATCACAACATTTCATCACATGCATTCACATCATATAACAGCACACAAGTCATACGGTATCCATATCAAAAGCACATTGCATGATACACATCAATTACACACCATTAAAACGGTAAAATTCGACAAAACGACACTATTCTAAATTCTCGACATAATTAAATCGGCCAACAATTTCAACACCATTTTAATAAGAAAGAACATTTCATTAGCTTTCCAACGATACCAAGAATGTTCAAAACGGATAATCGGAACACAAGTTATGGAAATAAACAGAAAAGGAATCGCGAAAAGACAAAATTCTGCACTCTCACTGGCCATACGCGTATTGACCTGAGCCATATGCGTATTGCCTTGCTCCCTCGCCCATCCCATACGCGTATTTCCCAAAGTGTTACGCGTATGAGCAGAGACTGATTTCTCCCAAAAATTTCTTTTAAAAACCCATTACGCGTATTGCCCAAGGTGTTACGCGTAATGCCTTGCCCCTTACGCGTACCATTACGCATTTCACCAGACGGCCGTGTAAAATGGTTTTCATACGCGTAATGCCCTCATTTTACCCTTGCCATACGCTTATTGCCCAAGGTGTTACGCGTAATGCCTTACCCAATACGCGTAATGCCTTACCCAATACGCGTATCGCCTGCGAAACCCAGAATTTTTCCTGCATAATTTTTACTACGAATTTCATCCCAAAACCCCTCCAAATCTCATCTAAACACTTCCAGATCACAATATATCAGCCCAGACATGTCCCAACATAATCAACAAGTATTCTACGCAGTTTATATCGAGTTTCGGCCGTGAAAATATCGATTTCTAACAATTATTCATCAATTTATCAATTAGAGAAAACATTGTAAGAACATCCAAAACACATACATAAACAACACATATACATACACAAGCAAGATATAATTGAAACTTCTCACCCTTACCCGATTATTCGCGCTTGAAATGGAGTTCCCGCGATTTTCCTCTTTTCTCCCCTTTTTCCCTTCTCTTCCTCTCCCTTTCCTTCTTTCCTTTCTCTTTTCTCTCTATTTTTCTCTCTTTCTATTTTTATGAAAAACATAACTAAGCAAAAGACCAAAAATACCCCTCAGCTCAAATATCTCGCAAACGCTCTCAAAACGTGATAAAACATAAACATACCGATGAAATATATTTCAGGAAATAAAAGTTGAAAAGAAATTATAATTTAATGCAAATATTTTATCTATCAGAGAAACTAACCAACTAACTCAATTAGCAGGTAAAATATAATAAATTCACACATTTCACAAAATTCACATAAATGAAATAAATAAATACAATTAAACAAATCGGGGCGTTACAACTCTCCCCCACTTAGAAATTTTCGTCCTCGAAAATATAACCGATACGAACAACTCCGGATACGACTCTCGCATCCGACTACCCAACCAACATGCCAACCAAAGGTGTAACGCCCCGATTCCGATTATTCCCATTTTGTCGAGTCTTTTATTTAAATTGAGTGATAAATTATTTTATTTGTGAAATTGGTGTGTTAATATGCTATGTTGACATGTTATGATATTTTACCGTTTTTGAGAGTTTTCGGGGAAATTAGAATGGAGGGTATTTTGGACATTTCTCAATTAATGATAAGTTAGAAATTTAGTAAAATTGGTAGAAAAGTGATTAAGTGTGGAATTTTGTGAGAAAATGAATTAATTGAATTTGAGTAGAAAATAAGAAATAGAAAAGAAAAAGAGAAAGAAAAGAAAAATAGAGAGAAAAAGGAGAGAAAGAAAGAGGAAGAAGAGAAAAGAGAAGAAAAAGAGGAAAAGCTTGGAAATCTTCAAAACAACTTCTAGGAATCGATTTAATCGGGTAAGGGTGTGAAATCTTATTATCTCATCAATGTATATCATTATGTATGTGTTTGCTTGGATGTTTTCTTGTTTTCCATAGTTTGAGTTCTAGGTCGAAATTGAGATTTTTGTGAGGAATCGATGGTTTTACGGTTGAAATTCGGTGTAAACGTAATAGAATACTTGTCATCATGATTGAATTATGTTTTGATGATTATATGACAGTTTGGAATTTGTTGGGTGGTGAAAACATGATTTTTGGTTGAACTGGTGCGCTGCTGGGTTTTTCTGAAAACGCAGGTTCGCACTGCGAATGGATAGCGAGCATTCACTAAGTGTTCGGACTGCGAATGGAGTAGCGAA
This sequence comes from Lathyrus tuberosus, assembly GCA_022829125.1. Lineage (NCBI taxonomy): Eukaryota > Viridiplantae > Streptophyta > Magnoliopsida > Fabales > Fabaceae > Lathyrus > Lathyrus tuberosus. The sequence goes on along the minus strand of JALAZF010000320.1, from coordinate 4,538,795 downwards.
GGATGCGCTAGCTTCTGCCTTGATTCGCTGGGTGCTTCGCATTGCGAATGGGGTAGCGAGCATTCGCTTGGGGGTTCGTACTGCGAACGATGAGAATTTCTAGGCTATTTTGCTTCTGCCTTGGTTCGCTGGTACACTCGCACTGCGAATGAAGTAGCGAAGGACTCGCTAGGAGCTTCGCACTGCGAATGTAGCAGTTTTTCCCAATTTGTCTTCTCTGTAACTTTTGATCTGTGTTTCGGCTTGAGGTGTGGTTTGATGCGTTAGAGAGCTTATGAGATGTGCTTTATTGTGATGATATTTTGGAAATTGTTAGCCGATTTAATTATGTCGGAAGGTCGTGAATAGGGTTATTTAGCGACTTTTACCGTTTTGAATGTGTGTTTTGGATGTGAACCATACAATAGTGCATTGATGTGAATGTATATAGATTGTATGTGATGGTATGAGATGAATGCATGAATATATTGTGAATATGTATGCATTTCAAGAATGTCTTGAGTCATTTTGTATGTGAAGCATAATGATGTACATGCATGTGTGATTCTAATGAGAATCCGCTATAACGCCGTGTGCCCATGTGGGGTGTGAGCGACGGATTGGTTCCAGAGGGAATCCGCTATAATGTCGTGTGCCCATGTGGGGTGTGAACGATGATTATAGACGATCGTGTGCCCATGTGGGGTGTGAGCGATCGGGTCGTGTGCCCGTGTGGGGTGTGAGCGATCCATAAACATCGTGTGCCCATGTGGGGTGTGAGCGACGGGGAACATCGTATGCCCGACGGGGAGTTACATTGGTAACGAGCGATGGTTCTAATAAGTTCCTGAGTGAACTTGAGATGATTGAGTCGGTGCCGCATTGCATTTGCATAGAGTCGTGAGTCGGTCTCTATGATTTGCATTTATCATCTTTATAATTGTGCATTGATGAATAAACATGAATATGTATGTTTATGTGGAATGATAAGAATTGTAAAGTATGCATGATGAATATGCTTGGTTTTGCATATATATATACATTGTGATGTATATGAGCGAGTTGCGATGAATTGTAGTGAGAATGTAGAATATGTGTATTTTTATGCTAAGATATATAATTATGTGCATTGTTATTATGATAATATTTCTCACCCTTCTGTTGTTTTATGATGCTCTATGAGGCATTGCAGAGTAGGTATGCTGGTGGTCTTTTGTGAAGCGTGTCTTCATTCTTTTGGTCGGTCGGCTCTGATATGTAGCACCGGGTAGCTAGGACGTATATGATTCTTTTGTGATACATTTGTACATGTATCTTGTTGATGAATGTTTATGTAAACATGAAGTATGTTGGTGGGTAACACTTGATGATATATATATATATATATATATATATATATATATATATATATATATATATATATATATATATATATATGTATATATGTTGGATGTTATTCAATGTTTAGATTTTCCGCTTTTATTCTAAATATTGAGATGTGGGTGTAAGGACTAAGTTCCTCTGTTGCAAAGTTACCCCACTGTTGCATATCTAATGTTGAGCAGGTGTTGAATGTTTTAATTTCATGTATAATGTGACAAACCTTTTCTATACTATGTTTATAACTATACTCTGATGAAAATTTTAATATGTGCCTAAATGAATATTGTGATTATTTTGGGGTATAGAAAGGGGGTGTTACATTAAGTGGTATCAGAGCCAGTTGTGTCTGTCTTGTGGTTGTGATGGTTGAACTGTTGTTTAACCTTGTTGTCGGTTTTGGGAATGATCAGAATATGGCTGGTAGAAATGACAATGCGATGGCTGCTGCTTTGGAAGCAATGGCTAGGGCGGTGCAAGGTGCGCCGAACGTGTATGCTAATGACGAGTTCAGGAAGAATCAACCACCGATCTTCAAAGGAAGATTTGATCTCGATGGTGCTCAAATTTGGTTGAAAGAGATTGAAAGGATCTTCATAGTCATGGACTGTGCGGAGGAGAATAAGGTGAGGCTTGGGTCTCACATGCTGAAGGAAGAAGCCAACGATTGGTGGGTCGGTATGCGTCAAATTCTTGAGGTGGATGAGGAAGAGATAACTTGGAATTTATTTCGTACCGAGTTCTTGAGGAAGTATTACCCTGAAAGTGTGAAAGGGAAGAAGGAGATGGAGTTCCTTGAACTGAAACAAGGTAGTATGTCCGTGGTGGACTATACTGCTAACTTTATGGAGTTGGTTCAATTCCATCCTCACTATGCTGCAATTACTGCTGAGTTCTCAAGGTGTATTAAGTATGAGAATGGTTTGCGTCCCGAGATTAAGCAAGCTGTGGGATATCAAAGGATAAGAATGTTTCCGGATTTGACGGAATGTTGTAGAATCTTCGAGGAAGATAGCAAGGCTCGTTCTACACATTACAAAAGTTTGAATGAGAGGAAGGGAAAGCAACAAGCTAGAAGTGGGCCTTATGTGACACCCGTTGATAAGGGCAAGCATAGGGGAAACTTTGAGAAGAGATCTGGAGGAGGAGGTTCCGGTTCCGTTAAGTGTTACAAGTGTGGTGGAATGGGTCATAAATCATTTGAGTGTGGGAAGACTGTGGTGAAATGTTCTAACTGTGGAGGCCTTGGGCATGCTACTACCGATTGTAGAAGGAATGTGGTGAAGTGCTATAATTGTGGAGAAGTGGGTCACATTAGTACTTAGTGTACTAAGCCGAAACAAGCTCAAGCGGGCGGAAAGGTGTTTGCATTAGCGGGGACGGACACTACTAGTGCAGACCGTTTGATTAAAGGTACATGCTTTATTAATAGTACGCCTTTAGTTGCTATTATTGATACGGGGGCGACTCATTCATTCATTTCTCATGAGTGCGCTAAGCGTTTGAATTTGTTTATGACTTCTTGGGGTGGTGAGATGGTTATTGAGACTCCTGCTGCAGGGTCGGTAACTACGTCTTTGGTGTGTGTAAGTTGTCCTTTGACCATGTATGGTAAAGACTTCCTTATGGATTTAGTGTGTTTGCCGTTGGACGGATTGGACGTAATCTTGGGTATGAACTGGTTGCAATTTAATAGAGTTCATATAGATTGCTATCACAAGTTAGTAAGGTTTCCTTCTTTGGAAGATGATGAAGATGAGAGTTTCCTATCCACTAAAGAGTTGAAGAAACTTTTAGCGGACGAAGCTCAATTGTTCAGTTTGTTTGCATCATTGTCGGTGGAAAGAAAAGTTGAGCTCGATGTGTTCCCAGTGGTGTGTGATTTTCCACAAGTGTTTCCGGAGGATATTAAGGATGTACCGCCGGAAAGAGAAGTTGAGTTTTCTATTGATCTAGTTTCGGGTACTAGACCGGTTTCGATGGCACCGTATCGTATGTCGGCATCGGAGTTGGTAGAATTGAAGAAGCAATTGAATGACTTGTTGGACAAGAGATTTGTAAAGCCAAGTGTTTCTCCTTGGGGTGCTCCGGTATTGTTGGTAAAGAAGAAGGATGGAAGTATGCGGTTATGCATTGATTATCGACAATTGAACAAGGTGACGATTAAGAACAAGTATCCGCTTCCAAGGATCGATGATTTGATGGACCAATTGGTTGGTGTGCGCGTCTTTAGTAAGATTGATTTGAGATCGGGATATCACCAGATTCGTGTGAAAGAAGAGGATATTCAAAAGACGGCCTTTAGGACACGGTATGGCCATTACGAATATTCTGTGATGCCATTCGGGGTTTCTAATGCACTGGGTGTGTTTATGGAATACATGAATCGTATTTTTCATGAACAGTTAGATCGTTTTGTGGTGGTGTTCATCGACGATATTTTGATTTATTCTAAGTCTCAAGAGGAGCATGAAGAGCATTTGAGGATTGTGTTACAAATTTTGAAAGAGAAACAATTGTATGCTAAGTTGTCGAAATGTGAATTTTGGTTGTCGGAAGTAAGTTTTCTTGGACATGTTATTTCCGATAGTGGTATTAGTGTTGATCCATCCAAGATTGATGTGGTGATGCAATGGGAGGCTCCTAGATCGGTTACGGAGATTCGAAGCTTTTTAGGCTTGGCGGGTTATTATCGGAGGTTTATTGAGGGATTTTCGAAGTTGGCACTTCCGTTAACGCAATTGACTTGCAAAGGAAAGGCTTTCATTTGGGATATTCATTGTGAAGAGAGTTTCAATGAGCTAAAAAGAAGGTTGACAACGACTCCGATCTTGATTTTGCCAAATCTGACGGAACCATTTGTTGTGTATTGTGATGCTTCATTGGTAGGTTTAGCTGGTGTTTTGATGCAAGATGGAAAAGTGGTGGCTTATGCTTCAAGACAATTGAGAATCATGAAAAAAATTATCCTACGCATGACTTGGAGTTAGCGGCCGTGGTGTTTGTTTTGAAAATTTGGAGGCACTATCTTTATGGTGCAAGATTTGAAGTTTTTAGTAATCACAAGAGCTTGAAATATTTATTTGATAAAAAAGAATTGAACATGAGACAAAGAAGGTGGTTAGAGCTTTTGAAGGATTATGATTTTGGTTTGAATTACTATCCGGGTAAGGCAAACGTGGTGGCCGATGCTTTGAGTCGGAAGTCGTTACATATGTCCGCATTGATGATGAGAGAATGGGAACTTTTGGAGAATTTTAGAGACTTGAGTTTGGTTTGTGAAATGACGCCGAGGAGTGTGAGACTTGGTATGCTACATGTTACGAATGATTTTCTTGCAACCGTATGTGAAAAGCAAAAGTTGGATTTGAAGTTCGTTGATTTGATGATGAATGAGAATGAGGATTTCAAGGTTGATAATTTTGGAGTTTTGAGATTCCGTGGTCGTATTTGTACTCCCGATGATGCGGAGTTGAAAAAGATGATATTGGAATAAGGACACCTAAGTAACTTAAGTATTCATCTGGGAGCGAATAAAATGTATCAAGATCTGAAGAAAATCTTTTGGTGGTCCGGATTAAAGAGGGATGTGGCTCAATTTGTGTATGCGTGCTTAACTTGTCAAAAGTCTAAGGTGGAACATCAAAAGCCTAGTGGATTGATGCAACCGTTGGACATTCCGGAGTGGAAATGGGATAGCATATCGATGGATTTTGTTACGGGATTACCGAATACACAAAGAGGTCATAATGTTATTTGGGTAATCGTTTATAGGCTTACTAAATCTGCTCACTTCATTCCAATTGATATTAGTTATCCTTTGGAGAAGTTAGCCGAGATTTATGTTCTTACGGTTATGAAGTTACATGGAGTTCCTAAGAGTATTATATCGGATAGAGATCCTAGATTCACATCGAGGTTTTGGGAGAGTTTACAAAAGGCTTTGGGTTCTAAGCTAAAATTGAGTTCGGCTTATCATCCGCAAACGGACGGTCAAACCAAGAGGACAATTCAATCGTTGGAGGATTTATTGCGTGCTTGTGTGCTCGAGCAAGGTGGTGCTTGGGATAGTTATTTGGCATTGATTGAGTTCACCTACAATAATAGTTTTCATTCAAGTATAGGTATGGCACCATTTGAGGCTTTGTATGGTCGTAGATGTCGAACACCTTTGTGTTGGCATGAAACTGGTGAGAGGACGATAGTTGGACCGGAGATGGTACAACAAACGACGGAGAAAGTGAAGTTTATTCGTGAGAAGATGAAAGCTTCTCAAAGTAGACAAAAGAGCTATCATGACAAGAGAAGGAAAGATCTTGAGTTTCAAGAAGGCGACCATGTGTTTTTGAGAGTTACGCCGGTTACGGGTGTGGGTCGTGCTTTGAAGTCGAAGAAGTTGACTTCTCGTTTTATTGGTCCGTATCAGATTTCTGCGCGAGTTGGTGTTGTGGCTTACCGTGTGGCGTTGCCTCCGAATCTTTCGAATTTGCATGATGTATTCCATGTTTCGCAACTTCGGAAGTATGTTCCGGATCCGTCACATATTATTCCTATGGACGAGGTGGAAGTGAGAGATAACCTTACGGTTGAAGCTTTACCGATTAGGATTTTGGACCGTGAAGTTAAGAAGCTAAGAGGCAAGGATATTGCACTTGTGAAAGTAGCGTGGGGAGGCGCTGTGGAAGGCAATATGACTTGGGAACTAGAGAGTAGGATGCGAGAGTCGTATCCGGAGTTGTTTGAATCAGGTAATATTTTCGAGGACGAAAAGTTCTAAAGTAGGGGAGAGTTGTAACGCCCCGATTCCGATTATTCCCATTTTGTCGAGTCTTTTATTTAAATTGAGTGATAAATTATTTTATTTGTGAAATTGGTGTGTTAATATGCTATGTTGACATGTTATGATATTTTACCGTTTTTGAGAGTTTTCGGGGAAATTAGAATGGAGGGTATTTTGGACATTTCTCAATTAATGATAAGTTAGAAATTTAGTAAAATTGGTAGAAAAGTGATTAAGTGTGGAATTTTGTGAGAAAATGAATTAATTGAATTTGAGTAGAAAATAAGAAATAGAAAAGAAAAAGAGAAAGAAAAGAAAAATAGAGAGAAAAAGGAGAGAAAGAAAGAGGAAGAAGAGAAAAGAGAAGAAAAAGAGGAAAAGCTTGGAAATCTTCAAAACAACTTCTAGGAATCGATTTAATCGGGTAAGGGTGTGAAATCTTATTATCTCATCAATGTATATCATTATGTATGTGTTTACTTGGATGTTTTCTTGTTTTCCATAGTTTGAGTTCTAGGTCGAAATTGAGATTTTTGTGAGGAATCGATGGTTTTACGGTTGAAATTCGGTGTAAACGTAATAGAATACTTGTCATCATGATTGAATTATGTTTTGATGATTATATGACAGTTTGGAATTTGTTGGGTGGTGAAAACATGATTTTTGGTTGAACTGGTGCGCTGTTGGGTTTTTCTGAAAACGCAGGTTCGCACTGCGAATGGATAGCGAGCATTCGCTGACTGTTCGGACTGCGAATGGAGTATCGAAGGATGCGCTAGCTTCTGCCTTGATTCGCTGGGTGCTTCGCATTGCGAATGGGGTAGCGAGCATTCGCTTGGGGGTTCGCACTGCGAACGATGAGAATTTCTAGGCTATTTTGCTTTTGCCTTGGTTCGCTGGTACACTCGCACTGCGAATGAAGTAGCGAAGGACTCGCTAAGAGCTTCGCACTGCGAATGTAGCAGTTTTTCCCAATTTGTTTTCTCTGTAACTTTTGATCTGTGTTTCGGCTTGAGGTGTGGTTTGATGCGTTAGAGAGCTTATGAGATGTGCTTTATTGTGATGATGTTTTGGAAATTGTTAGCCGATTTAATTATGTCGGAAGGTCGTGAATAGGGTTATTTAGCGACTTTTACCGTTTTGAATGTGTGTTTTGGATGTGAACCATACAATAGTGCATTGATGTGAATGTATATAGATTGTATGTGATGGTATGAGATGAATGCATGAATATATTGTGAATATGTATGCATTTCAAGAATGTCTTGAGTCATTTTGTATGTGAAGCATAATGATGTACATTCTTGCATGTGTAATTCTAATGAGAATCCGCTATAACGTCGTGTGCCCATGTGGGGTGTGAGCGACAGATTGGTTCCAGAGGGAATCCGCTATAACGTCGTGTGCCCATGTGGGGTGTGAGCGATGATTATAGACGATCGTGTGCCCATGTGGGGTGTGAGCAATCGGGCCGTGTGCCCGTGTGGGGTGTGAGCGATCCATAAACGTTGTGTGCCCATGTGGGGTGTGAGCGACGGGGAACATCGTATGCCCGACGGGGAGTTACATTGGTAACGAGCGATGGTTCCAATAAGTTCCTGAGTGAACTTGAGATGATTGAGTCGGTACCCGCATTGCATTTGCATAGAGTCGTGAGTCGGTCTCTATGATTTGCATTTATCATCTTTATAATTTTGCATTGATGAATAAACATGAATATGTATGTTTATGTGGAATGATAAGAATTGTGAAGTATGCATGATGAATATGCTTGGTTTTGCATATATATATATATATACATTGTGATGTATATGAGTGAGTTGCGATGAATTGTGGTGAGAATGTAGAATATGTGTATTTTTATGCTAAGATATATAATTATGTGCATTGTTATTATGATAATATTTCTCACCCTTCTGCTATTTTATGATGCTCTATGAGGCATTGCAGAGTAGGTATGCTGGTGGTCTTTTGTGAAGCGTGTCTTCATTCTTTTGGTCGGTCGGCTCTGATATGTAGCACCGGGTAGCTAGGACGTATATGATTCTTTTGTGATACATTTGTACATGTATCTTGTTGATGAATGTTTATGTAAACATGAAGTATGTTGGTGGGTAACACTTGATGATATATATATATATATATATATATATATATCTTGGATGTTATTCAATGTTTAGATTTTCCACTTTTATTCTAAATATTGAGATGTGGGTGTAAGGACTAAGTTCCTCTATTGCAAAGTTACCCCACTGTTGCATATCTAATGTTGAGCAGGTGTTGAATGTTTTAATTTCATATATAATGTGACAAACCTTTTCTATAATATGTTTATAATTATACTCTGATGAAAATTTTAATATGTGCCTAAATGAATATTGTGATTATTTGGGGGTATAGAAAGGGGGTGTTACAAAAGGCATCCCACGAATAACACGACTGACAAACCACCTTGCTAACAGCAACCACAACAATGACACGACAACGACAACAACTACAACGACAAGATGCAAAGCCCATACAATGCACTTGACGACCAAATCACAACTCAAAGAATACACAAGCTACGAACACACACAGGTTCACTCTTGAACCGAAACACAACAAGATCGTTACCCTCACCAAAGGTAACACTCCCCTAATTCCCCATAAGGAATTGGCCACTCGCACTCGAACCATCACCGTGGAAACGAGACCACAACACAAACAAGAACACAAGTTTCACGACCCAACATCGTCTCAACAACCTCGACCAAACCAGGATACCAAACATCCTTGTCACACAACAATATTACAACAATGCTACGCTCCACCAATCGAACACATAACCAAAACATCGATCTACATAGTAGCCCATGAATAATATTTAAACCTTTCACCTAACACTTCCATTCTGAAACGTCCAATAGTCTCATCATTCCAACATGCTTCCAATGTTCAACCTATGAACTCTTATAAGTCACACACTCAAATACAAAATGTGCCACATCACGCTTTCGCTGCACACTCTGATTACTCGAAATTATCAAGTCTACCAATATCACGTCCAAAGTCTAACTCTTTCTCATATTTGCCAAAAATCACTGTTCACTTTAATATTTCCAACCTCACACTCTCCTGTGATATCTCACACACCAGATACAAGACTCTGAACTGCTCAAATAATTCTAATTCTCTGACCATCAAAACAGACCTGTATAACAACTTCCGACTTAACTGTTCAGGCACAACCTTAGCTTTTCCCGAAGGATAATCCAAGCCAAATTCATAACTCATCACGAATTCCAACCCTCCTCATTGTCTTATACTCTATTCCTTCAGACCAAACAAGTACTCAATATTCTTGTGATTACCAAACACTTTGAACCTAGAACAATAAAGATAATACCTCCAAATATTCCAACACAATCCAACCACAACCAATTCCAAATCCAGAATAGTATAGACCTTTTTATGAATCCTCAATTGTCGTAAAGCATAAGCCATGACTTTACCATCTTGCATTAACACACTGACTAAACTCATCAAGGACACATCTCAATACCTCACAAACGGTTTATTAGGATCACCTAGAATCAAAACTGAAGCTGTCGACAAACTCTACTTTAACCCTCTCAAACTTTCCTCACAACGAACATCCAAACAAACAACTCACCCTTTACAAGTCAACTGAGATAACAGAAGTACGAACTTCGCAAAGTCTTCCCTAGCCTGCAGTAACAACCAACTAAGCCCAAAAATTTCTAATCTCCTTAACCAACTTCGGAGCCTCTCATTGTAGAATTGCATCTACTCCCGATGGATCCATAACCAAACTCTCATCCGAAATAACATATCCAAGAAAACTAACCTTTTTCAACCAAAACTCTCACTTGAATAACTTAGCATAAAACTTCGTCTCTTTTCAACACTTGTAATTCAAATCTCAAACACTCTATCTGTTTCTCCTCTGAGTTTACAACAAATCCGAATATCCTCAATCAAAGCCATTACGAACTTATCCAAATAAATATGGAAGATATGATTCCTCTACTCCATACACATTATAGACGCATTACTAACACCAAATACCATCACTGTACGTTGTAATGCCCAACCAAATTCCAAAAGATATAAATTCTTAAAGCTTTTGCAAAATTTTTCACTGGGTAACTGGTTACTCACATACAAGCTTAACCGAGTGAATACCAGCCTATCCCTGACGATAACGAACATAACCAGTCACATTAAATCGATCAAAGCCTCAACTCAAACAATTCACCACCCTTATCGAACATTCCAAACAATTGTGAATTCACTCCAATCTCAACCAAACCAATCCAGTCATCTGTTCATGAAAGTAGACACTCATTCCCAATCGTTACCTTATTCAACTGTTAGTAATCCATACACAATTTCTTCTCTTAACAGTCCAAATTCCATAAATCCCAACATGTAGCAACAACCAACCAAAAAGAACTCTCAAATATTACATCCACACCTAAGGTTTTCTCAAGATTTCCATTAATGCTCTAAAACTCCAAAGACTCCAAACCTCACCAGAACTCTAAGTTTGCTTTCCTTAGTCTCGATACCATTATACACATCATGCTTGTTATTCCGTTCAATCATCCTTTCTTTTTGTTACTTAACAATACTGGAGCTCTCTAAGACAACACCTTAATATTCCATCCAAAAAAAACACATATGAAAACTATGCACAACTGACGGCCCATCACTGCGACTTCCTGCCAATTCCCAGAACACTATCATCACAGACAAATCACACATCTTAGTACCATATACTAAGAGTTTCCTACATACTTAGCAGATATAAACCTCAACTATTCACCTTCGTCCAATTAAGTTCAATCTCTACTCTCTGAGAAGCAGCCCTTAATAATACCCAATCATTCTCTCTCAATGAGTTCCCAACTTGACCAACATACAAAAACCCCGAATCTGTCTCATCTTCCGATATAAGGATCTTCATCGACTCAACAAAACAATCTGTACCCATTTTCTTAACTCCAAACAATCCATCACACACACTATCAAAGCCAGAAAGACACGTCTATTCCATCCAACATAATTCTGTCTACTATCAACAAGAGATTAAGGGTGATCAGTTCCTCAATTTGTCAATAGGCAGCCGACAATCATGATGGGGCATAAACCGTCTTTACCAAACTATAATAGCATTTCTTACATCTTGTGCACAAAACAACCTAAGGCACAAATCCTTAGTCGACATAAACCATACCTCCGCATTCTCTCCGAAATCGGGAACAACACTGTCCAAACAACACCTACACTCTTGCAACCAATAGCACACACTGAAGCAACTTGGAGAAGCATAAGCTTCTCCCCCACTTATCTCATTCTCAATCCTGAAGACAAAAGATTAGAAAACCAGAAAGCACAAACAGTGTTTCACACACCTATCACATACTAAGGGATAAACAACATCGACAGTATTCAAATGTCACACCAACTGACTCAACAACTTGGCCGGACGAACCGACCTGCTCTGATACCACTTTTGTAACACCCCAATTCCCATCGCGAATAAATAATACATAAATAAATCAGAGTAAGTAAAAATTTATTTTTCCGACAGAAACAAGGATGCCACATTTAAAGAAAGAAAACACAATCCCTGCTCATAAATTTGATACATAACACAAAATGGAATAACCTCAAAGGGAAACTTTTTCCATATAAAAGGAAAGTTCAGTTATGGAATAAAGCGGAAAGATCCATAACTGTCTTGGTTTGCAAAATGAATCATTTTATAACATCAAAATATACATACAAAAGTAATACAAATATATTCAACAAATGTATACATATATAATAAAAGCGTTCCCCGACTCCCGCGTTACATATCAGAGCAGACAGACTGACAAACGGATGGAGAACTAATCTTCACAAAAGCCTCCAAGACTACAAATCTGCAATTGCCTCATAGAGCAACAAACCACAGCAGAAGGGTGAGAAATAAAAACTAAACCAAGATTGCATAATAATATGCAAACACATATAAATTCACATACATAGTTTTTCTCACCACAAGCATCACATGCTAATACATATAACATGCCACAAATACATAACATATATCCAATCATCCAACAACATAGCATATATCAATTATCCAACATACTCACACATTTGCACATAAGGCATACCAAGTCATAACATATGGAAACACACCACCACATCACATAGCATATGTTTATACATAAAACATATTATCCACAACCAATGCATTTATCACAAATGCATATCAATTCACCAATGTTATCACAAGCTCAACACATCATCAATCAATTCACAATTCTCACACATAATCAATCCATTCATGATTTTCCACACATAATCAATCCATTCATGATTTTCCACACATAATCAATCCATTCATGATTTATACAAATGCAAAGAGACCGACACAACGACTCTATGCAAATGTGGTACCATCCATCCATCATTTCTCATCACTAGTTCACTCAGGAACTATTGGAACCATCGCTTGTTACTTAATGCAACTCCCCGTCGGGCAAACGATGTTCCCCGTCGCTCACACCTCTTTGTATAAGACACACGACGTTTATGGATCGCTCACACCTCTTTGTATAAGGCACACGACCCGATCGCTCACACCTCTTTGTATAAGGCACACAATCGTCTATAATCATCGCTCACATCTCTTTGTATAAGGCACACGATGTTATAGCGGATTCCCTCTGGAATCGTTTCGTTGCTCACACCCACTAGGGCATACGACATCACAAGATGCATATCATGATGCTTGGCATACAAGGACTCATGACAATCAAATGCATCTTCACAATCAACAATATGATTTATCTCATCATCATTATTCATGCATTGGAAATCAATTCACACAATGCATTTACTTGCCATAAGGCCACCAAATAACACACATTGAATTTCACATAAGCAATGCATTTCATCATAATCCACAACCCACAACAATCCCACAAACATCATAACAACATACATTGATATTCAATCAAACAATGTATTTTGCCATACAACAACATCATCACAACATTTCATCACATGCATTCACATCATATAACAGTACACAAGTCATACGGTATCCATATCAAAAGCACATTGCATGATACACATCAATTACACACCATTAAAACGGTAAAAGTCGACAAAACGACACTATTCCAAATTCCCGACATAATTAAATCAGCCAACAATCTCAAAACCATTTTAATAAGAAAGAACGTTTCATTAGCTTTCCAACGATACCAAGAATGTTTAAAACGGATAATCGGAACACGAGTTATGGAAGTAAACAGAAAAGGAATCGCGAAAAGACAAAATTTTGTACTCTCACTGGCCATACGCGTATTGACCTGAGCCATACGCGTATTGCCTTGCTCCCTCGCCCATCCCATGCGTGTATTGCCCAAAGTGTTACGCATATGAGCAGAGACTGATTTCTCCAAAAAATTTCTTTTAAAAATCCATTACGCGTATTGCCCAAGGTGTTACGCGTAATGCCTTGCCCCTTACGCGTACCATTACGCATTTCACCAGAGGGCCGTGTAAAATGGTTTTCATACGCGTAATGCCCTCATTTTACCCTTGCCATATGCGTATTGCCCAAGGTGTTACGCATAATGCCTTACCCAATACGCGTAATGCCTTACTCAATACGCGTATCGCCTGCGAAACCCAGAATTTTTTCTGCATAATTTTTACTACGAATTTCATCACAAAACCCCTCCAAATCTCACCTAAACACTTCCAGATCACAATATATCAGCCCAAACATGTCCCAACATAATCAACAAGTATTCTACGCAGTTTATATCGAGTTTCAGCCGTGAAAATATCGATTTCTAACAATTATTCATCAATTTATCAATTAGAGAAAACATTGTAAAAACATCCAAAACACATACCTAAACAACACATATACATATACAAGCAAGATATAATTGAAACTTCTCACCCTTACCCGATTATTCGCGCTTGAAACGGAGTTCCCGCGATTTTCCTCTTTTCTCCCCTTTTTCCCTTCTCTTCCTCTCCTTTTCCTTCTTTCCTTTCTCTTTTCTCTCTATTTTTCTCTCTTTCTATTTTTATGAAAAACATAACTAAGCAAAAGACCAAAAATACCCCTCAGCTCAAATATCTCGCAAACGCTCTCAAAACGCGATAAAACATAAACATACCGATGAAATATATTTCAGGAAATAAAAGTTGAAAAGAAATTATAATTTAATGCAAATATTTTATCTATCAGAGAAACTAACCAACTAACTCAATTAGCAGGTAAAATATAATAAATTCACACATTTCACAAAATTCACATAAATGAAAGAAATAAATACAATTAAACAAATTGGGGCATTACACACATGGCATAGGATGAAAGTGTCCCGTGAAGCAACAACAATAAACAGTGTTGCAATATAAAAAAAATGGTTCTTTAAACTTATGTAATTTCGTTTGATTATAATAGAAAATTTTAAATTTAGATAAATATATGTCGTGCAATATGCTCATTATACCTGCCCTGGAGATAAAGTAAGGAGGAAGCTCCCCTATAGCTGTTCCCATGCCCCGTAGAACAGCCTCCAACTGAACTTGAATCAAAAGGATGCTAAGTGGAACCTGTGAAACAAAGTGTAGTTTTGAAAGTGAGTACCATTTCTACAAAGTAGCTACTGTCAATTGCATCAACACAAATTGCATCAACACCGACTTCGACGAATAAACTCAAACACCGACATCACCTCGACGCTTCAATTCCGCATCACCAACCATTGAAGCTTGAATTCCACATCTATAGCTTCACATACAACGCAACAGTAGCATCCGCCACAACCTGCAGATTTGGAACGAAATGTATCAACACTTGCGACAAACAATAAATATATGAAAAACAACAAACAATAAACACTACAGATACATGTTATCCATTATGAGGGAAATAAAGTGTATTGTGGAAATTATCATTGAAATGTTAATGTTATAGGTAGAATAGAGCAGAGTAGGATAGAGCTAATTGAAAAATACAAACATGTTTCATAAGTTGTCTTAAATCATGAGCAGGCATACCAAGACCAATTGTTTCCTTAACTAAAAAACCTAAGAACTAACTATGTTCAGTTGATTTTTCACTTTGTCACTGTTTCACACCAAGACCAATTGTCATGTTTGTATGCCAGTGTGTGACTGCTTTACTATTGGAATGCAAATTTATGCTGAGAGATGCAAGTTTATTTAATTGGGCAGTAAAAAAATAAACTAATAAATCATGGTTCAAATTACCACCTCATACAGTGTCTAGTGGCAGTAATATATGACTTCTTTCCTGATAGAGTCATAAAAAATCATCATCATTATAAACTTAAAACTAATAGAAGGGAAACATATCCATGTATCAGAAAAAGAAGAGATTACATGATATCATAAAAAGACATCCATGTATATAAAAAGATGATAACCATTGGCCCAAGCATCACAATTCTTAAAGGTTTACAAAATTCACATTGAAGTTTGAACAACTGTTATAACGTCACGATAAAAAATCAGAGGCAAGGACAGGTCCATATAAAATGAATTATGACCAAATTATTAACCCAACAATGATGCATATGTATAAAAAAGACAATTTTTTAAGATCAACATACGTTTACTAACACTGCGGCCAAGGTTATTGTTCACACGCAAAGGATCAGTGGCATTGAAATACTTGGAAACAAAGGGTTGCCCCTGATTTTCTGGACCAAAATTGCAAAACAGCATATACTGAGCTACATGCATCAAGAAATGATTTGCTGAGCAGCAATTCTCCAGCATCTTTTCGAGGAGGCTCAGCTGTAGGACTTGAAAAATGTTAGGCAATGAAGAAGAAAAACAATCAATACATATATGACAGGACTTAAATCTATATAAAACAGGAAACTTTAATTACAATGTAGCTACCTACCTGTCACATCTGATAGTGAAATAGTTGGTACTGAACCCCATAGACTTACGCAAAATTTTTAGAAAATAGCAAGGACTAAAACTACATGTATAAAATTTTTAAAAAAATCAAAATATGTTATTTTTTTATAAGGACTAAAAATAAAAAGTGAAATATTTATAGAAACCAAAAACATATTTAACTCTTTAATAATTGACTCCGAGACTAATGTAGTGCGCTTTGCACAAATTTTATTTACCATTTATTTTTGAAATCTCATTAGCTCTTATGGTGTTACTCAATAGTATTTTTTTTTCATTTTCCTTTTATCTGCATCTCCATGGTCCCCATACCGGCAAATATATATCTTCACAATCTTCAAGACTATATACCCAAATTTCAAAAGTGTCGTGGTTGCTGCAACTTCAATAAATTTCATCGTTCATTAACGGTGAAGCTATTCACCCTTGCTAACTAGTACAGGTACTCCTCTTCCCCCACTACTTTTTTAGGGATTTTAGCGTTTAGTGTTTAGTGAGCAGGTTTCAATATTTTCCATATATAATTTGGTGTTTTTATGTTAATGCTAATTTCGCAAGCTGCCACCGTTGCATCTGTTTTTGTATACATTATGAAAGTATTTTCTTCTAAATTTATTGGAATTATGTATTTTTGACAAGTATGGTGCATGGCTTGAATTCACAACAGAAATAATAAGATTGTTATATGAATAAAAAAAAAAAAAAAACTCTTCCAGTAGTTTAGCCACTGCAATCACTAAAACTATATGAAGTTGATTTTGAATTTTAAATAATTAATACCAAAACTATTTGCTAGAAACAGTTACACAGATTAATTGTTCCATTTTGGAAGCTGTGGAGCTAATCATTTGATTCGTAGATAGAACAATTATTTTGAAACTGTAACTGAATTTGTCTCGTACAAATCCGAGGAGGATATAGAGTCTACTTGTAGTGGTGGCATTTCAGGAGAAAACAAGACTGGCTTTGGAGGATATGACATTGATGAAAGTGGTCCTTGAAGCATTTCTATTACTTTATTCATTGGCGGTCTATCTGATGGATTCGTTTGAATGCACCATAGACTCACCAAAGTAATCTTTCTAACCATATCATTTTCTTCCTCTGAGATTGTTAAACTATTTAAAATAGTGTTACTAGTATTACCTTGCTCTAGATCTTTATAAATCCAGTCAGGAAAGTACATTTCAGAAGTACATGATCCTCCGGTGTCATAGTTCTTTCTTCCTCCTATCATCTCAAGAATTAGCATGCCATAACTGTACACATCAGACTTGTGAGAAACTCCACCAAATGCTCTACTGAATATTTCAGGTGCCATAAATCCTATAGTTCCTCTTGCCCCTAGTATTGACACGGTACTATCCTTCTTTTGACATATTTTAGCCAAACCAAAATCAGATATTTTCGGACAAAAATCTTCATCCAAAAGAATGTTTTGGGGTTTGATATCAAGATGCAAAATCCTTGAGTTGCATCCTTGATGCAAGTACTCTAGTCCTCTAGCAATGCCTATTGCAATTTGGAACAGAGTGTTCCAATCAAAATCACAAATAGCGTTTGGAAATTCACTTTTATAGATGAACCTATCCAATGAACCTTTGGGCATGAACTCATATATTAGTGCTCTTTTGCTCCTCTCATAACAATAACCTAAGAGTGACACAATGTTCATATGTGATGTTCTACTAATGCTAGCAACTTCATTTATGAATTCTTCTCCATTTCCCTTTGACTCATTTATTACTTTCACCGCCACTTGACGACCATCGTTAAAACTTGCTTTGTACACAACACCATATCCTCCATGGCCTAATTTCTCTCGAAATGAGTTTGTGATCCTTTTTATTTCTGTATAACTATATCTTCTTGGCATGGATAATTTATAATTTTGCATAAAAGCATCCACATTGTGCTCAACAAGCTTTCTTCTTTTCCTGAAAATACTGTTTTGGTGTCTACCTGTACCTCTTTTAAGGAGACAACTAATCGTAATAACAAAAATAAAGAATATTATTACTCCAAATCCTGCAGCACCTGAATTTTTCATAGGAAAAATAAATAAAAGAATAATGTAGGATGAGATACACTGATATCATAAAAAGTGATATTGTTTATATTCTTACCTATCACATTAAGCCTCCTGTTATGTTTTGAACCTACAATAAAAAAATCTAATTAAATGAAACTGATAATGATCATGCCTTGTCTTGAAGAGAAACAAATGATCATTCATTTTCTTGCTTTGTTTGTATTTTACAGCACCTCTAAAGAGAAATGGTCTCTGAAATAATGTGTATGTTGCTATTGCACGCATGCTAACTATAGATCATTGGAGCATGTTGAAAATTTCCTGATATAATCAAGAAATACTGGCAAATTGTTGAATCTGGTTTAGCAGAAAGAACCGCTATTGCAGACATTGACAGTGGCACAATATGTTGAAAACAGATGCATTTAAGTTTCACAATCTTAATTAAGGCCAATATATTTTCAAAGTATTGATCTATTTATTTTGGAAACAAATATTTTCCAAGACATCTTCAAGCACATTTAGTATGCAATGAAAAAGAAGCATAAAGGGAACGCGAAGGCAACCCAGTGGAGCTAGAGATCTGACAGAATTTGAAACTTTACGAAAGCCAACTTTTGACTTCTTTTCAAGAATAATGACAATTACTATAAAATCAATTCTAAACATTCAAAATCAATTTTAAATGATCCAAACTAATAAAAACAACACAAATATACACTGGTACTGTATTTCATCCAATGTGATACTTTTAATCGTGATTGCTCATGAATAATGGCAAGGCAAACTATAACGTAAAGATAAATAAAATGTTCATATTAGATTATTATTAATGAAAAAAGGCAATTAGTAAAAATGCATAGATATACCTGAAGGGGTAAGAGATTCCTGCGCCTGTCGAGGTGGACTTGCATCAGGTACATAATTAGAACAAGATTGATCTCTGCAGTAGCAGGTTGGTTGATTTGAAGTCCGATTATAACCACAAAATCCGCCTGAATTTCGACACTTATCACAATCTTCAATACCTGCTATCCATCTCACTACAAATCCCTCTATGATCGCCCTTTGTATTTTAATGAAATCCTTGACATCATTAAATAGAGTAGAAACTGGAACAACCATACTTTCTTTGCATGGAAAAGCTTGAACACCAATATTAGAACCAACCCAAGTATAAACATAATCACCAGAACTACCATTTGAAGAACACGGAAAATATCCAAATGGAAAGGGAAAAGTAACTGAAGGTAGACAATCATAGAAGAAGGTAAGATTATTGTATTTAGAACCATAAACAAAGATCTTAGTGTCTAGTGTTGTGTTGACATATTTTGCTGGACACAGACCTTGCAAATAGTCCTCTCTGGTGATTCTCATAGTATGTTTATAAGGGCTGACTTCTAAAACACGATACATGACTTCATTGATTGTTATGTAACTGATGTTGTTTGTGCAAGTGAGATGCAACAAAGGGTAGCCACACTCTTTTGGTCGACCCATTCCCCAGAAAGGAAAACCGATATTTGCTATATATCCACAATTAAACAGATTCTCACAACCTTCATTGGAGCTCAAATACAAAGGTATATGAGTCAGTTTCAAGAGGATTATGAATTGAATAATATGGATAGGAGGGAGGATATTAAACGAGGAAGGCATTTTAAGAGAGCAAAGAACTTAAATCTCTGTAGCAACAATATTGACTATGCCGAGAATGAGAGAAATGAAGAATTTAATAGAAAATAATTTAAAAAACTGCATTTAGGAAAATACACGGTGATTCTTCTCACTCGTAGAAAAAAGATCGGTGATGTAGTTTGAGTATTTGATTAAGTCAGTCTATAAGGTCCCAGCAAGAAAAAGACAGGACGACTCGGTTTATGCATTGACTAAAAAGATTGAAGGTGCAAACAATTAATGAAGCCATGTAATTTCCAAAGATTTAAGAATTAAGGTAGTCTACTTACTCCCTCCGGTCACAAAGCTAAAATAACTATTTTTACATGTATTAAGAAAATTAGTTAAGTGTAATTAATTTTCTTGATTTTATGTACAATCAAAGTAAAATTTGCGATAATATCCTTAGTTTATTTGATGAATCAATTTTCAACATTAAATGCTTTTGAATTAAATTAAGGGTATAATAGTAATACAAGTATTAATTAGTCTAAAATTTAATAATTTTTGCTTATAATAATGACCAAGATTTAAGGTGCTATTTTTGCTTATAATAGTAACCGGAGGGAGTATATAATAAAGTTTATCCACAAATAAATGCCACAACTTTTTTTAATGGCAAAATCAATCATATTAAAACCATATTTTTTGACCTATGAGATACAACATTGTTATGTATGAGTCTTTAGACTCTATATAAAAGATCTAATGTATCTACTGTTAGGAAACTAAAAAGTGTCAAAGACAAATGGTATGAACGCGTGTTGATTGTCGGAACACGCTTTCTCATATTTGACCACTTTAATTGAAGCGACTTTGAAAACTATATGTCCCATAGTAAAAGCTTCATTCTTACGTCCCATAAGGAAAGAAATTCTAGTCAAATCCACACATGCATGTTTCCCGCCTACCCATCCATACATTAGAACATCTGTTTGTCTACGTGTCGATCTCCCCTCCTATGGGTCAGTTAAGAAATTCACATGCACCTCTTTCTTCACAAATACTACGGTCCGTCGAAAATATATCAAATAAGGCATCCAGAACAAAATAATGTTGGTATTTGAAGTCTTAAAGTTCCTTACAATGAATTTTGTGTTCCTCAAATGTATCTTAGCATGTCTTGCAACAAACAGGGCTATTGTGAATTAATGTCGTCAAGAACAAACTAAAATTTGAGAAAAAGATTGAGTTTCTTGAACAAATACAAGAACCTCTAGTAGGTTTTACAAAAGATAAAGAAGAAGGAAGACCAATAAAAATTGGTTAAATCTGTTTTACTATTCACTTTTTTAATAAGGGTTCAGAGATTACAAGCGAATACCAACAATTAACCTCTCTCAACAACCTGAGAGAACTAACTTAACAATTGGGCTTACAAGCATGGCCCAATTTGACATGCTAACTTAAACACAGAGCTAACATATTTCGATAGCATGTTTGAACATACTTCGACTCCACCATGCACAACTCCTGTCGAACCATGAAACTATCCTTGTCGACACTAGAGTTCGATCCAAAATACCACAAATCTCCACCTTGGAACAAACTCTACACTAACAAGGTAACAAACTAGTTTTCATCATTCATGGCTTTCATCCGTTCAATCTTATTTCGACTTCTCATAACTTCCTTATAGTCTCTAGGTTCTTCGTCAAGAAATTCTCTTGCAGAGATTAACGCATAAGCAATGAGATCTACATAACTAAGTCTCTGAGGTGGCTTGATGACTCTTCTCGACCTCTCTCTTTCCAGAAGGTAGTCATTATCAGTCTCCTCATCTTCATCAACAACTTGAGATTCTTCTTTGACTTCATCTGGGTTATGCAATTTAGCATCACTATGCTCCACCTCAACAGGAATCTTTTCATGTTCCAGCTCTTCCTCAGAGATCTTTGAACTTCGACCAATCTCATCAATTTTCTTGAAAGCCATCTCAGCTTCATTAAAAACTACATCTCGACTTGTGATACACCTCCTGTGACCTGACTCTAGGCACCACAACTTATAAGCTTTGACTCCTTCTGGGTATCCAAGGAACATACATCTCAGAGCTCTAGATTTGACATTGTCTTGCCTAATATGAGCATAGATTAAACAAAGAAATACTCTAAGTCTGTCGAGACTAGGTGGATGTCCCGACCATACTTGTTCAGGTGTCTTCATTCCCAAAGTAGTCGAGGGACACATATTAATCAAGTGAGCTGCAATCATGACTACCTCAACCCAAAACACCTTCTTCAATCCTACACTAACTAACATGCACCTCACTCGCTCCAAAATAGTTCGACTAAACCTTTCAGCCAAACCATTTTGTTGGGGAGAACCTGCAGTAGTTCTGTGCCTTACAATACTAGACGCACCATAATAGATGTCGAAAGCCTCATTGCAAAATTCAAGACCGTTGTTGGGGTTCAACCTCTTGACCTTCCTACCAGCTTGATTTTCAACCAAAGTCTTCCAATTTTGAAATTCTCAAAACTTTCATCCTTAGTCTTGTGGATGAATACCCATAACTTTCTAGAGTAATCATCAACTATGGATGGAAAATACTTTGCACCTGAGTGTGAAGGATTCCTCGTAGGCCCCAAAGATCAGCATAAATGTAATCAAGGGATCCATGTGTAATTTGTTTACCTTGGTTAAACTTCATTCTACAAGATTTACCAAATACACAAGGTTCATAAAACTCCAGTTTTTCGACTTTGTCACCACCCAACAGATTTTGTTTCGACAGTTCGACCAGGCATCTTTCATTGACATGGCCAAGTCTCTTGTGCCATAGCTCAGTCTTTGACACAGGTTTCGTGGATGCCACATCTGCTGAACCACTTACAACCTCAGCCTCAAGGGTATACAAGCCTTGTTTCTGAAGGTGCGAGAAAGACACAAGAAAGGGAGGGTTTGAATTGTGTATTTACTCTTTTAACAACTTTTGACTTCTTGTCAATAAGACTCTTTACGTTACATCAGAGTTCGTTGAGAGACTCTGGCTTGCGAAGTTATATTTAGACTTGACAGTGCTTAGAGCATGAGAACCAGTATGAGTCTGAATGCAATGTACACCATTCAGAACTTGCAGAGCGGAAGCTTATCAGAGTTGCAAGGTTCTGACTTGCTTATGTAAGGTTCTGATCCTCAATATAGAAACATAAACAAAGATATTAAGCATAAGAGTAAAGAACACACGATATATCCTGGTTTACCACAAAGGCTAATCCAGTCCACCCTTCTCAGGTGATTTCGCCTTGAACACAAGGTCTTAAACCACTATAATCAATCTCGATTATAGATGCACGGGCAACAGCCGGCGACTAACAAATTGCACAGCCGCACTGTGACTAACATGCAATGAACCGTTCAGAGATTCAACTTAATGAATATAACAAACATTGACCTGCAGGTTCCAATCTCGCAAGATCTACTGCTAGGCTTTTACAGCTAGACGTTCAGGGATTCATCGCAATGAATATAATGCTACTGACCCTATTTCAGGATTTCCCACAATGACATCTCTCCATTGTCTTCTCGAGTCTCCGGTCACACTGACCACTCAAGGAATCCTAATTCACCAAGAATTAGTTATACAGGAGATTACAATAATGCTTCTTAACAAGTAGGTTACTCCTAAGTTTAAGTACAAAGAACACATAAGTGTTCAAGCAAGATATGAGCAACAGCTCCTTGCTATCCTAAGAAACTACAAAGATATATAATGATTTGACAGTTGTTGACATCTTGTAGATCTTCTTCTTCATCGTCGTCTTGGGTGGGCAAGCTTTGAGCAACAACTCCTTGCTTCAGATCTTCAATGTAGCGCTGCCGAGAAGGTGGTTGATGACTTGATTGATTTTCAATGTTGTCTTCTTCATCAACAACTTCTGTTCTAATTTGTTGTTATTGTGATGAATGTTGATCTTAAGCTCCAACAACAATGGCCATGTGTAAATAGTGATAACTTTGAATGTTTAAGTGTTACAATGAGAACTCATTGTTGTTACTATCTTCACACAATGACTTTGATCAATTCTCAATTCATGGACTGAATCGATACCTTTAGAAGCGAGAACTCTTTCCTTTAAATAGCCCAGTAAAAATATAGTCGTTTGAATTACTGTTGGCTGTTGGAAAAGAGACGTTGTGTAATAATTAGCTGTACCGACACATCTCCTTTTTGTAGTGGGAGAAGTAACGGGATATCTTCTTGAGAAGTGTGTACAGTTGTTCACAACGGTAACATTTGACTTCCAAACTTCAGAGGCTTCTGATGGTAATTTGATGAAGCATGAGTAGAGCCTTCTTGATAGGATATCTGATACATCAAGTCTTCAGTCTTTTGAAGAAGTCCATTAGGAATCAGTCTTTAGAACTTTAGCACTTGTCTTTAATAACATTATCCTTTACTACTTCAAGTCTTCCGAAACTTCTGAACTCGTCCATTAGGAATCCGTCTTCAGAGTCTTCAGCACCTGACCTTTGGAAGTGTAATCTTCAGAACACATAAGTCTTCAGAGTCTTTCTGCACTTGGTCTTCAGAGCCTTCCGCCTTCAGAACTTCAAGTCATGAGAGTCTTCAGCACTTTGGTTCTCTATAACATTGTCTTCAGAAGCTTCGCAATCTTTAGAATCACAACCAGTTTAAGCGAGCATCCAAAAGAGCATTGCAACAACAATATCGACATCCTTGGATCTGACTGATCATGATCAGATATAGAATCATTCTTGCTTCTTGTGACTTGTGTCACACACAGTAACTTCGCATATAATCATTTACGCACATCTGGCTGGTGCTTGTTGGATCTGATATCTTCTATAACTATGATCTGCACACAACACACGTTAGAACGTAAAATAGTTCTTTCACAAATACGTATTGTTATCATCAAAACATAGATTGACTTGTAGAGACAATTCTTGCTCTCACAATCTCCCCCTTTTTTATGATGACAAAACCAAGTATTTTGATTGAACATTTTATACAAGGTAATCACCAAACAAACATATTCAGAGTTTGGAACAATAGCTCCCCCTGAATGTGTTATCCTTAAAGTTTTATCTGTGATCATCTAGAATCTTATATGATCCAAAGATATACAGAATAACAACTTAAGTTGCCAGAACAAAGAATAGAAAAGGATTACTTCTCTATCTTGTCTATAAGAAAACATAGAGTCTTTAGCATCTGGACTAGTTCATCAGAACTTCCATCTTCAGATATTCAGAACTCAGTTCCTTTGTAGTCGTATCAGAGCTTGTAATCTTCAGAGACATCTGAAGCATTTCTACTTTTCAGCAGATTCATTTAAGCACAAACAGAACAGTTCTTATCTAATAACATAGCGTCGTTATTCATCAAAGACAGACACTGTCTTTTGAGAAACTCCCCCTGAGTTTCAGACTTTGTGAAGATTTTAGATTTAGCAATTGAATCTTCTGGGTAGTCTCCCACCAATATGGATAATGACTTTTTCAGAGTTTGACTTTTGAACATAGGTCTTCATCTCAGAACCTTGTTACTGTCACAACTCAGTGATTCATCAAAGCTTGATTTTTTATCAGATACCAATTGAAGGTTAATTATTATGATCAATCAACGCTTGATTCAAAAACTGGTACATATGTTTTAATCTTAGTCTGATACTGAGTTATACTAGAGTATGTTGTGTCTGATTCCAACTGAAGGAATTCTTTTCATATCACTTGATGGGTATTTCCTTAGTGTGCTGAGATTGATACCAATGAAGGTATAGAAAACATTTCACAGCTTAGCTCTGATTGATATTACTGCAGACTGAGTTTGATACCAACCTTTATGTATACTGAGTTTGATTACCATTTGTTGATTTAGCTTGATACCAAATCATTTTCTTCTTAATTTGTTCTTGGCAGACATCAGAACTACTTGTTCTTGGATCTTCAATCCGGATCTTCAGACAGTTCTTGACTTACAATTCTTCTAAATAAGCATCTTGAGATGTAGACTTTGTCTTGACTTCTTTCAGAGTTTTCTTCTTCTGATTCTTACGTTCTGAATCTCATATTCTTAGACAGCTTACAGCTTCTGAACCAAGTGAGATAGAGACCAAGATAAACTTTGACTTCAGACAGTTCTCAACTTCTGAACAGTACTGGATAGATCTGATTCTGAATACATGTTCACAAAATGTACAACTTCTATCATATGAATAAACAGTTCATAAGAGCTTTTAGCAAGGTTCTTTTTTCTTAACCTGTCTTAGAATGCCTAGTGAACTTGTTTAGAGTTCCTCGGTTAAACATCAAACAGCAAACGTTATTAGTAACGCATTTTATATGATTGATTACTTGTTTGAGTTGCATTCTATATGTTTTAAGATTTTTCAATCAAATCATATTATATTTCTCCCCCTTTTTGACATCATCAAAAAGTTTAGAGCGTCTGAGTATTTAAGCATATGTAGATTAATATGATAGTGAACATAACTAGACTCAAAGTATGTTATCATTTAAGCACTAAGCATACGAAGATTGATATGATAAAGAATAGTTCTAGTGATCAGATAAAGCATTATCATTGATGGACAATTAGATTGAAACATCAACACAGAACCACAACGTAGTTCTAAAACATAAAGCATAGGTTAAGCTTAATCCTAAAAGGTTCAAGATAATCAAAACATAGACCTAATGAGGATAGGTTCCTAAGAATTTGAACTAAAGGAGCCTAATGATGATGAGGAAGATGAGAGTAAGCTTTCAAAATCATCAGTTCTTGCTGAATGCAGCTTTTGCTTGAGTTACTGCCAGTTTCTTGCTCTTCACAATTTCCTCTGAGATCTATCCATGGAACTTAGTCCAGATGTTTCTCACTTCTAGGGGATCTATGCTTGAACTTGAAGCATCTATTAAGTTATGAATTCTTGTGATAGCATCATACTTGAAGGAAGTTAATGCGTCATTTACAGTTTTAATTCTACCGATCATTGTTGGGTTATGATAATGTTTTAAGTATTTTAATCAAGATTGAATAGATAATGATTTTTAAAGAATATCCGGAGTTAATTTCATTCAATACAAATGATAGAGCAGTGCAGTTATGAGTATGGAGAAAATAATTCAAGAATAGACCAGAAAGCAACACATATTAATTTTAAACACACGTACAAGGCATCAACAAAATAAAATTGTTAATCACAAGAATATATACCTAATTATAACAAGGACTCGTTATACATTTGTAAAGAGACTTTAATCATCAAAGTCTTCAATGTTGTCCACTCTAGAGCATCTTGTTTCTGTTACCGCATGCTCTGGTCCAATCCTGCTTAACAATCCCCATAAACCTTCTCTAAGCATAATTTCATATATAATCCTTCCGTATGGAATAAAGGATTGGGTCTGTTTTCTTGAAACCTCAATGGAGTGCTTCAAGTGATTGAATATGATTTTGGGAAGATTAATTTTGACATGATGCGTCAAGAGAAAAACAAAGATTCTGTCATCATTAGACAGAGTGGATCTTGCTGTTGCTCGAGGGCGAAGATTAGTTAGAGAGAATCTAAACTAAGTCTTGGCAGAAGGAAGAAGGTACTCCGGATTGTTTGGTTCAAAAGGAGTTGAACCATCAAAAAGGATCCTGCACTTCTCTACCATACCAAGATCATATTGAAGGTCTTCAATAGTGACTCCAGATGAGACACAGTTAGTGATCTTCGCGATTGAGGACAAAGTGATAGAGATTGGAAGTCGATAAACTTCCTACCAGATAGTGTTGCCATCATCGTTGATTCTAGCATATTTCCAAAATTCCTTTAAAAGGACATGATAGATAGGTCCGTTCAACAAGGAGTAGTACCCAGACCAAGATTGAATTTGCATGCTCCTAACTATGTCCATGCCGTGGTTTTTGAGTCGAGCAAGGTTTGGTCATTTTTCTGATATAATTTCTAGGGTTTCTATGTTTTTAGTAAAGGTTGGAGCAGACATTGTTAAAGTTCAAGTAGAGTTTTAGAAAGATGACAGTTTTAGGTTGAGGATGGAATGAGAAAGAGGGGAATTCCTACTATTTATAAGGGGATGAGAGTGGAAGAAAGTAACGTCTGAATCAATACAAAAGATTTGTATTTACTATTTCCTAGGTAAGTTATGATTGCCTAGGGTATGCTACGAGACATAGATACATGGAAAATGAAAAAGAGCAGTTAATGACGAAGTATCAACCGATCGTGGATGATAACTACTCTCCTAAGAGTGGCAAGGGTGATAGACACGTTTTAATGATGGTGGTTTCTCGAGGAGCTCAAAATCTTTCATATGTCTTTTAATAGATTCATGTGTAAATGCATTCGAGACTTATTTAAGTAAGTCCAAATTCCTCTTAAGATATATCAGATTCTTGAATTATTCAAAGTGATATAATAAATGTTAGAAATAACCATTGACTTAACTGAAAAAGGAGATACTGTATTAATTAATAAGATTCTCAGACACAATTTTAACTATTCCTCAGACCTAAGTAATTTAAGGGCAAACTGACATGAGTACAACGATTTAAACTAATACATAACATGCACGTAGCAGACACAGGTTAATCATAGATAAGTCTAGTTTCATGATCAAGGAAGGCATGTTTCCAAAAATCTTTCACTAGATTTACGTACATGGGTTTTTCTAACAAAGTGGAATATCTAGTCCATTGTTGAGTATAAAACACATCAGATAGACTGCAAGCAATGTTACTCGAAAGAGAAGGAACATTGATTACAAATTGTCTTTCAGATATGATTTCAGGAGGCTCCTCGTTTCCTAGAAAGGTTAGTGAAGCCATGATGATAAATGGAAGACATAATTTTGACACTAATGGTTTAATGATAAAGGGACTTTGAGTGTGATATCTTTGGATAGGAAGAGTTGACTTATATACATCTAAATAGGTACAATGAGTTGTGCCTAACCTAGGGATGACATAGATTAAGTACACATTAAGCGACAAGAATTTTGATGATGTGAACAGTCCTTAAGAAAAATATTATTTAGATTTCAGATAAGATTTCAAGTATTTATATGAAGAAATTAAACATATTTGCTTATTTTCAAGAAAACTTATGTTATGATTACTCAAGATTCATAATCATGACTGAGGTCACATAGAGTGCACACATAGTCCAGAGATCTGATCAAAAGATTTTTCTTGAAAGAAGGAGTTTCATTAATGTTTTTACCTACTAGGTAATTTTTAGTTCTAATAAATCCTTTGATAAGGAGAGTCGTACCTTAGAAAATCTGAAGTTCTTCAGCTGAGTGCTTTTCATTCTGACTTCTGAGCTTCTGATCAAAACTTTCTGCTTCTACCATCTTATAAGAGAACTGCTGTGAGTTCTTGGATTCTTCACGATTCACTTGCATTCTGGTTTCTGAAGAATATGAACATTTTCTGTGCTCTAATTCTAGGTAGAGAGCTGGAATTATTTTACGCAAAAATCCTTTCCTTTATCTTGTTTAAACATATTCATCAGATTCCTTAAAGATACAGAGATCATTTCAGACTATCTAAGTCCTTTTTCACTCTGACTCTGATCTTCCTTTCTTGGAAAATATGTCGACTTTATTGCCTACTGCAATTGAGTGCATTCCAATTTGAGCCACCTGATCATCGTCTTTCATCTTCAACTTCCTTCAGAGAGAGCTACCGGATATTGGCTGAATTATGTATAACTCTGAGTTTGAACATTGTAGATATCTCATACATTCTGATCCTAAGAATCATATTTCAGATGATCCATTCTTTTCTAGTTCAGGGTTGTTCATCTAACTTTTAAGAATAACCAATCAGAGGTTCTTAATTTGAACATCAGAAAAACTGTCTTTCAACAAGTTTTCCTATTTCCAGAAGATCAGTAAAACCTTAGCTTAATCATAGACTGCTTGCGAGGTTATGAGCTAAGGAGAATTGATTGATATCTTCTGACTATGTTTCTTCAACGAATGCAGATCATGTTCAGATGCAAGTATCATCAAACATGTGTGTAGCACAACATATAATTTGCATGACACTTCTTGATCTCACAATGCTGATTTAACTTGACTATAGACTTAGTCCATCAAAGATCAACAACATATCTTCTTCTAAAAGAATGTCAACTGATTTCTTCATTCTGAAAACATCAGCAACTTAAATCCTTTTGACTTCAAGAGATGATGCATCAAATTGAACATTTTCTGATTTCAGATTAATGAGGTTCTGAGAAACTTATCAGATAGAATCTGACCAATAACATTTGATTCAACTGAGATAGAATCTCAAGTTTAACAAAACTTTAATCATCTGAGTTTGTTCAACCAAGACTTAGAATATATTATGATCAAGTACTTGATGAATCATTTAATTTCTTCTTCCTGAATATTCTTTCAGTTTATGCTTTCCAAGAAAACAATATTCAGTACTTCATTGAATCTTTCAACTTCTTGATTAATCAAGATTCAGATGTTGAATCATTTTTAAGAGTTTGAACTTATAAGATTTCTGACTTCATCAGACTTAATTCTAAAGTTCAAAATCATAGAGCAACAATCTTTCTTCTTTACATGAAGAAATTCTGAATGAGCTTTAAACGAGAAAGTCAAGGGTGAACCTAATCTGTTTCTTGAAAACATCCCAAAAACTCATAAAGAATTAATCTTTAGCAAACAATACTTCTTGTTTTTTGATGATTCAACTTTGAGCAAATACGTGGTTCATCCACACGTATCTTCCAAGATAAGCATTCAACAGATACTACTTCTTATCTGATGAATCTATCTTATAAGCTGATTCTTCAATCTCCATTAAAACTTAAGTGAGGAAGATTTATTTGTTTGACAACTACAAAAACTTCCAGAATCAGTGATTTGCTCAAGTACTCAGATTGATTACAATTTTGTACACATTCATCTTCTGAACTGTTACAGAAATTATAAGTGGATTTCAATCTCACCCAGAGTATTTCTACGCACCGCATCTGGATCTTTTTCTGACACTGTTAAGTGTTTGATATCCATCAATAACAGAACGAGGCTCTGATACCAATTGAAGGTGCGAGAAAGACACAAGAAAGGGGGGGTTTGAATTGTGTATTTACTCTTTTAACAACTTTTGACTTCTTGTTAATAAGACTCTTTACGTTACATCAGAGTTCTTTGAGAGACTCTGACTTGCAAAGTTATATTCAGACTTGACAGTGCTTAGAGCATGAGAACCAATATGAGTCTGAATGCTATATACACCATTCAGAACTTGCAGAGCGGAAGCTTATCAGAGTTGCAAGGTTCTGACTTGCTTATGTAAGGTTCTGATCCTCAATATAGAAACATCAACAAAGATATTAAGCATAAGAGTAAAGAACACACGATATATCCTGGTTTAACACAAAGGCTAATCTAGTCCATCCTCCTCAGGTGATTTTGCCTTGAACACAAGGTCTTAATCCACTATAATCAATCTCGATTATAGATGCACGGGCAACAGCCGACGACTAACAAATTGCACAGCCGTACTGTGACTAACATGCAATGAACCGTTCAGAGATTCAGCTTAATGAATATAACAAACATTAACCTGCAGGTTCCAATCTCGCAAGATCTACTGCTAGGCTTTCACAGCTAGACGTTCAGGGATTCATCGCAATGAATATAATGCTACTGACCCTATTTCAGGATTTCCCACAATGACATCTCGCCATTGTCTTCTCGAGTCTCCGGTCACACTGACCACTCAAGGAATCCTAATTCACCAAGAATTAGTTATACAGGAGATTACAATAATGCTTCTTAACGAGCATATTACTCCTAAGTTTAAGTGCAAAGAACACATAAGTGTTCAAGCAAGATATGAGCAACAACTCCTTGCTATCCTAAGAAACTACAAAAATGTATAATGATTTGACAGTTGTTGACATCTTATAGATCTTATTCTTCTTCTTCGTCTTAGGTGGGCAAGCTTTGAGCAACAACTCCTTGCTTCAGATCTTCAATGTAGCGCTGACGAGAAGGTGGTTGATGACTTGACTGATTTTCAATGTTGTCTTCTTCATCAACAGCTTCTGTTCCAATTTGTTGTTGTTGTGACGAATGTTGATCTTAAGCTCCAACAACAATGGCCATGTGTAAATAGTGATAGTTTTGAATGTTTAAGTGTTACAACGAGAACTCATCGTTGTTGCTATCTTCACAAAATGACTTTGATCAATTCTCCATTCATGGACTGAATCGATACCTTCAGAAGCGAGAACTCTTTCCTTTAAATAGCCCAGTAGAAATATAGCCGTTTGAAATACTGTTGGCTGTTGGAAAAGAGACGTTGTGTAATAATTAGCTGTACTGGCACATCTCCTTTTTGCAGTGGGAGAAGTGACGGGATATCTTCTTGAGCAGTGTGTACAATTGTTCACAACGGTAACATTTGACTTCCAAACTTCAGAGGCTTCTGATGGTAATTTGATGAAGCATGAGAAGAGCCTTCTTGATAGGATATATGATACGTCAAGTCTTTAGTCTTTTGAAGAAGTCCATTAGGAATCAGTCTTCAGAACTTCAGCACTTGTCTTTAAGAACATTATCCTTTACTACTTCAAGTCTTCCGAAACTTCAGAACTCGTCCATTAGGAATCCATCTTCAGAGTCTTCAGCACTTGACCTTTGGAACTGTAATCTTCAGAACACATAAGTCTTCAGAGTCTTTTTGCACTTGGTCTTCAGAGCCTTCCGCCTTCAGAACTTCAAGTCATGAGAGTCTTTAGCACTTTGGTTCTCTATAACATTGTCTTCTTCAGAAGCTTCGCAATCTTCAGAATCACAACCACTTTCAGCGAGCATCCACAAGAGCATTGCAACAGCAATATCAGCATCCTTGGATCTGAATGATCATGATCAGATACATAAGCATTCTTGCTTCTTGCGACTTGTGTCACACATAGTAACTTCGCATATAATCATTTACGCGCATCTGGCTAGTGCTTGTTGGCTCTGATATCTTCTATAATTATGATCTGCACACAACACACGTTAGAACATAAAATAGTTCTTTTACAAATACGTATTGTTATCATCAAAACATAGATTGACTTGTAGAGACAATTCTTTCTCTCACAATTTCTTTGTGTCTCTCAAGACTTCCTTCGACCCCTTCATTACCCTTAATATGCTTTGCTCTCCTTTGAAAATATATCATTTCTTGTCGATTTCACCAAGAGAATCAAATTCCTCTTAAGATCAGGTACATACCTAACATCAGTCTATAGCCTTATTGAGTCATCATGGAACATGAATCTCACAGATCTAATACTTTCAATTTTGCAAGCTTTGTTATTTCCCAGCAGCACTGATCCACCATCTTGATCACATAATTCCTCAAACACGTCTTTGCTTGGAGTTATGTGCCAAGTATACCCTGAATCCATAATCCACTCCTTGCTAGAGTCACAACTTGAAACCACTAGGACATCAGATGATTCATAACCATCTTGCACAATGGTTGCATTACCATTATCCTTTATGTTAGAACAAAATTTGGTTCTGCTGGTTATCTCTGAGTTTTAATAATAATAAGGTAGTATTTGTGTGAAAACAATTTTGGTACTCTAACGGTTTGTTATTCTGAAGTTTTAACAAACTGGTTCTGACTCTGATAGAGACCATATGTAACGTCATTCTGGTATGACAAAAGTCGCTTCTGCGCCAAAGAAGCAAGTATGCTTCTGTACCTACTCACATTCAAAAAGATTCTAAGAAGACAATATGTTGCTGCTGTAATGGTCTCTTGGATTCTGCCTCTGAGCGCGACTCTGATGATTTACTTCTGAAGGCTTTCTAGCTTCTGAAGTTGTTCTCTTCAAAAGACTAAGTGCTAAAGACTCTGAAGACAAGGTTCTGCTAAACAAAGTTCTGAAGACTCTGAAGACTTAAGTTTTTGAAGACTAAGTGCTAAAGACTCTGAAGACAAGGTTCTGCTGAACAAAGTTCAAAAGACTCTGAAGACTTAAGTTTCTGAAGACTAAGGGTTCTGAAGACTAAGTGTTAAAGATTCTGAAGACAAGGTTATGGTGAACAAGTTCTTAAGACTCTGAAGACCCAGTGATCAACTCTTCTACTCATGCTTCAAACATCTCTATCCAGAAGCCTCTGATGTACAGAAGATAAGATCAAAAATTTACGAGGGAAATAGTACATAGTACATATCAAAACGTTCCATTCCATTACCCTGATTTTGTGGTGAAAAGGACAACTTTTATGTACGATTTTCATCCTTACGTAACGACATTCTTTCAAGTCGCCAGCTCACTCAAGGATATTCCTGATCTTCCTTCCAATGGATCTTTTACTGGCTATATAAGGACTTGATAACTTGAAGAAAATATAGAAGAACAACAACACAACAATGCAAGAACACAACAACGAAAAAGTCATACTGTGTGCAAATTTTATTTAAGTCCTTTTAAGATATTCATTGTGTTTATATCTACTTGAGTATAAGCATTTCATTGTAAACATTTATCTTTCACAAAATGTTGTTTGTAATTCCTTAAGTGACCAGTTAGGTCAGAATCCTTAAGAAGACTTAGACAGATAGCCTGTGCGGTTGTTAGTCACCAGCGGTTGCTAGTGGAGATTGTAATGAGTTGATTATATTGGATTAAGGACTTGGGTATAAGGCAAAATCACCTTGGCGGGTGGAATGGATTAGCTTGATAGTTTTCAAGTGAACCAAGATATATTGTGTGTCTTTCTCTTTTGTTTAGTTTCTTTGTGATTTCTGTTTGAGTTTCATAAAAAGATTTCATTTTTGAAAACCCAATTCAAACCTCCCCATTCTTGTATTTTTCTCACACCTTCAATTGACATCAGAGCTCCGGTTTTGATTGTGATAAAAGTTTTATCAGCACTTCACCGTGTTCAGTACCGATCCAGTATTTGTGTGAGACATCATGGCTGCCGCTAATCCTATTCCAGAAGAGAAAGATCACTACAATGCCAAACCACCAATCTTTAATGGTGAAAAGTTTGACTACTGGAAAGATAGAATTGAAAGTTTCTTTCTTGGCTATGACGTAGATCTTTGGGATCTTGTAGTTGATGGCTACACTCACCCAGTTGATGATGCACGAGTAAAAGTGTCAAGAAGTGCTATGACTAATCAACAAAAGAAAGATTACAAGAATCATCACAAGGCAAGAACTATACTACTGAATGTTATTTCTTATACTGAGTATGAGAAAATAACAAATATAGAAACTGACAAGTCCATTTTTGATTCACTACAAATGACTCATGAAGGAAATGCTCAAGTAAAGGAGATAAAGGCTCTTGCCCTAATTCAAAAATATGAAGCTTTCAAGATGGATGATGATGAATCTATAGAAACTATGTTTTCAAGATTTCAGATGCTGGTAGCAGGACTCAGAGTGCTAAACAAAGGATATTCAACTGCTGATCATGTTAAGAAGATTATCAGAAGTCTTCCCAAGAAATGGAGACTGTCATACCCCAAATTTGTCCTACCCATGTATAATTACCATTTGTACCTCCATCTACTAACAGTTATTCAGAAAATTCAAAAAAAAAATATTGTTACTGGTTGTTGTAGTGGTTGAGGTTCAATGGTCAGACAAGTTTGTTTTAGGTTAAGGTCTGGATGTGCATGATTCAATCAGTGTGTGCGTCTGAATTTTCAACTAGGGTTGTGCCAATTCAAGTCGGTCGTGTTTAGATCAAGTTGTCAGGAAGTGGTGTCAAATTATCAATACTTCATAATTAAGGATTAGTTCATTTTCAATCAAGATTTCTGGACAGTATAATTCACATTGCTTTTTATTGTTAAGGCCCATTAGCATTTTTATTTTAGAAACTCATGACAAATTACCAAGATTCTAAACAAGAAGGACATTATCTCTTGATTTCATAAAGCCCATGACATTTCTTTTTTGAAGCCCAAATGGCATTCATTCACAACAAAATTACAACAAATAGCAAAAGCCATTGTCCATTTTCTTTTTCTTAGCTATACTACAAATCAAACTCTTATGCTTAACCTTTTTCATGAGCCACCAAATAAAACCCCACATACCAGCCTACTCCATCTACACAATGTGAAAAAGAAAAAAAAGAAATTAGAATGATGCCAGCTAAACCATTCCAAAATGCCAACCTCCATGAAGCATCAACCCACGACCAACATGGTTCAAACGTATCAGCACACTGTTATGAATTAAAAGGCGCGACATAATTTTCGGTAGGACCCAGCCATCCCATACACAAATGACCCCCAATTTTCTGCAATAACACACACCACCTACTGTGGTTCACGCAGCGGAACGCTCCACAATAAACTTCAAAAGGCTCCCTTGGTTCACAACCTGCAACACACAAAATAATTACCTGCAAAATAAATAAAAAATCAATTCACAAAGTCAGTATCACAAGCTCATGGAAATCACAAACCAATTACAATAGCAACAACGTTTTCACAGGACCCCCACCTCCAAAACACACACACACAACCTGTACACACCCAAAACAAGGCCAGCTGTGAAATTCGTACAATAACCAAAACACACAAAATCGAGTAAAATGGTATCGAATGCTCACCCAACTCCATCTATAAATAGAGCCTTCTCATCCCTCAATTCGTCAATCCCTAGCCGCCACAAAACCCGACGCAATTTCCTCTCCACCTTCTTCTTCAAACAAACAAACACTGCAACAACCCAAATCCTCCTTCATTCTCTGTTGAACAACCTTCTTCAAATAAACACCTTCAATCGACCTTCCTCCAAACCAATCTTCAACCTTCAAACCCTTCTTTCAACCACAACACCAACCACCCTTTTCAACCACAACAACTCAATCAAAATCTTTAACCCATTCAAAACCCAAAATCGAAACAAAATCAAACCAGAATAACAGAACAGGGGAAGAAATAGAGATGGAGTGAACAACCAAATCGAAACGGAACCTAAACAAGCGAAATTGAACCTGAACGAACTTGAGATGGAGCTTGGATCAAACCGAGTTTGAAACAAAAGAAGGTTGAAACCGTTAAACCGATTTGGTCCTAGATCTGTGTTGTTACACGATGATGAAGAGGATGTTGTTTTCTTCTTCTGAGCGTATTATTTTGTTTTATAACCTAATAGTATTGATGCTGATTGCCTTTAACCCTGTTTTGTGACCTAAGCGTATTTTAAAATAGTCTGATGATGTTGTTGGATTTTTACTGAGTTTGGTGTTGTTGTTTCTTAATAAACATTTTAGCTCTTTGTTGACCATGACTTGTTTCTATGATCATAATTTTGTTACACCTAATTTAATTATTTCTCAAAATATGGATTCTTTTCCAACAAAGGCTAATGGGCTTCGAAGCCCGTATACACCACTCATCAGGTCTTACACACCCTTCTTCTTTTTGTTAATCTTTTTTACTATGTTTTGGATGATGAGCTTAAAGCCCACATGATTCCAACTTTTCTTCCATTTACACCCTCCTTTAATTTCACCCTTCCCCTCTTTCTTTAATTTTTAATTTGTTTTGAGTTCTAAGATAATAACTTTTAACATTTTGCTATTAATTTTGTTAAACCTTATATTCATTTCAATTTCAATTTCATTTTCTTTTCAAATTTGGCCAATGATATAACAAAAGGTCATAGTTTGGTTGATTTATTCAAATCGACTAAATCTTGATCAATATGAGGCCATTTTTCTTTTTTATCGGTCAATGAAAATCTAAAACCATAGATCGTCGATTTATCGATGTAGAATCTTGGTAAAGATGAGACCTTTCTTCTTTTCTATCGCATTTCGATTTTACTTCTCACTTTCATTTCATTTCCTTTTCATTTTCGATTTCATTTTATGGGTCGATGATATAACAAAAGGTCTTGGATTTATTGATTTGAATAAATAAAAAAATCTAGATCAATATGAGACCACATTTTTACTTTTCTTTTTTATTGGTCAATGAAAGTCAAATATCAAAGATTATCGATTTATCAATTTAAATCTTGATTAAGACGAGACCATTTCAATTTCATTTCGATTTTCACTTCATTTCGCATCTTCTTCTATCTTCTTTTTATTTTTGATTGATGAAGTCTTTCTATTCACAAATGTTGATGGTTGAAGCGATTAACCATCATTATTTCAAATCTGTAGTGAGTGATCATCGAGATCTCTTTCTATACTTTGGGATCGTGATAGGTTACCTTCGATTAACCGACGAAAGTTTGTGATTAAGACGAGATCTTCACCTTTTCTTTTCGTGTGGCACGATTCAATTGGAGAATGATCCTCAATATCATTTCTCTATCGTGTTTTAGCACATAAATCAAAATGCGCATCCTCCTATAGTGTGATCTTCGCCATGGATCGTGCTACGATGGTTTAGCGCTACATGTCCCGTATCATTTGCTCCTAACAACTAATCAACTAACAATTAACTTTACTTTCCGTCAAATATTATCTTGCTTTACTTTCTTGTCAATATTATCTTGATTATTATTCATATTATTCATCATATTAATACTCGTTCATCTAACCATTTTCTTTGTTCATACCTTAATCAAAACACACTAAAAATATCGAGACAATAAAAGACTAATTTGTGGACAGTTGGTTACTATCCTTTGCTTGGAGCTTTTATCCGACTCTTGCTCAAGGCTTAGTTTAGGACACTTCGCACACACACGGCTTCCTCTTGGGCTACCTTACAATTAGACCTTT
The DNA here is from genome assembly GCA_022829125.1 of Lathyrus tuberosus. Classification (NCBI taxonomy): domain Eukaryota; kingdom Viridiplantae; phylum Streptophyta; class Magnoliopsida; order Fabales; family Fabaceae; genus Lathyrus; species Lathyrus tuberosus. The sequence goes on along the minus strand of JALAZF010000320.1, from coordinate 4,500,231 downwards.
TATTTCATGTCATCTCCTGTACTTTATATGTACCCCTCTCCCTATTCTGATGTACGCATTCGCGGTTTCTTTGATTGTGGTTTGTTTACTAGGAGCACCCCTAGGGACTAGCATAGACAACCCATTTCAAACTAATTCTCGATTTGTCGTCGAGCCATTTTCAAACAAGCCCATTTTTGACCAAACCCTCAACTCGTCGTCGAGCCATTTTCAAATCAACCTCTAACTAAACTTTTTTTTAAGCTAAACTTTTCGCATACAAATAAACCCTTGATCCAAAGTCAAATGGATTTTCACAAATAAACTTCAAAACAACTAACAACTATCGCAACTCTTTTCAAGGTGAAAAATGGGGGTTCAAGTCTTTGATCTCTCTTCGTTTGTTTAGGTGCGGGTTCTCTTACTCGTGTGTGAGCAATTGACGCCTTTAAAACAAACCAACTTCCCTCTTTTCGTGGGCGTAGCACGAACTACGACTGCTCTGATTCTTTACTCTCATCCGAATAAAGTTACGTAGGCACAAGATTGCGATGATCTTGGCGAGCACGCTTTTTCTTTTTCCACCTTTTCCACACTTTCATCTTTTTCCGTTAAACCCCGTAGTCGAACTACGATTGCTCTGATTACTCATTCTCGTCCGAATGAGCATACATAGGCACAAGATTGCGATGATCTTGCCAAGCACTCTATCCTTAAAACTAACCCTTTTCCCTTAGCATCTTTTCCTTTTATCTTACAATTTCGATTTTATTTTGAGAAGAAAACAAACAAACTTAGCTAACGAGTATCACGATTCGAATCAAGAGGTTCCCGTTGAGTACAACGGACGTGAGGGGGTGCGCGTACCTTCCCCTCACGTAACTGACACCCGAACCCAGAATGTGGTTACGACGACCATGTTCTTACCCATCCCTTAAAGGTTTTCTCGATATTTTCCTTTCCCTCTTTTGGGATAAATAAAGTTCGGTGGCGACTCTGTCAAATCATTTTCCGCGCCTTTCGCGCGAAGGGTCGTGTCTTCGATTAAGCGATTTTTTTGAGGTGCGACAGTTGTCGACTCTGCTGGGGATATTTGTTCCATGCAAGAGAGAGTCGAGCCTATCTTGATACGAATCGCGAACTCGTTAGTTTCGTTTGCATGTTTTCTTCTTGATTGTTTACTTATATACTTGCTTTCCTATTTCCTTATCTGTGTTACCTTTTGTGACATTGTTGGGTTGTTCTGACATTGGGAACTTTGTGAGATGGCGCTACACCCGAGTCGAGAAAAACCCTAGGATTAGGATGGTGGTTGTGTAGTGGAGGCTTCCGTGGTCTCTTCCGTGTGAGCCAAAGAGAAAACCCCGCTTGGAGTAGACTCCGTTGGAGATGTTATCGTTTCGATGTTCCTTCGTCGCGATGGTAATGTTTTCGAGCATGAGTCGTTGATCCCAAGGACCATTAACCCATTTATCCATGGTGGTTAGTAGTGTTAACTCTTTGTGAGTTAATACTAATGCCCCAATCAGATGATATCCCTCGAACGTATTACTTCCTGACAGTAATATTTTTGACCTCGATCTAGGATTCTGAGAACCTACATAGAACCCGTGTGTCGATGGTTGTGTAGTGGACGCCTCCGAGGAGTCTTTCTCGTGGGGAAGAAACGAAGACCTCACCTAGATGAGATTATTTCGAGGATATTATAATCAGATGTCTCTTCGTCTTGGTTATAATGTGTCGAAATATATCCGTAACTCTAGGCACCTACCCATTTTAAAAACCTACCCGTGGGCTTTCTTTGATCCGAGCTGTGGTTCTTGACCCATTCATTCGGCCAACCTCAGAATTGATTGAAGTTGTTTGATTCTGCGATCCTGGATCTTGCCTCTTGCATTACATCTCATGTCATTGCATTGCATTGCATTTGTTATGCATCTTGCATTGCATTTTCAACCTCAGAATCTCACTTCAACTTCCTTCCTTCTCCAGTAAATCAAGCCGATTCCTTGACACCAGTACGCAACTCGAGCCAATACCAGATGCATTATGGAGAAGATTCAACAAGAGCAAGCTGCCTTCAGAGAAGAGTTGGACTCTATGAAGGGAAAGATCGACCAGATTCTCGAAGCCATCATAATGGCCAGAAAAGAAGAAGAACTGCGTGAAGCCGCTGCTGCCAACAACAATGTGCCTGTTCAAGGATCTACCTCAAGGCTCTCAGTTCCTGTTCCCAACCCCATCACTTATGGGATACCAATGAACTTCACTCCTGCCGCTGAATGAACCATGTCTCAACCACTTCCAACCTCTGGAGTCACTGTTGGTGCCATTCCGCAAGCCCAACCTGTTGTCACTCAGATTCCTATTCCTCATACTGAAGAAAATCTGTTAGATCAGTATGATGAGGTCCAGAACTATCATGCTGCCTTCCCAATTGTAAATCCTACTGCTACTCAGGATTCTGAAGCCATTAAGATGTGTCGTGATCTAGCTAAAAAACTCCGAGTCATGGAGGGGCACAACTCAAAATCTCTGAATGCTCTGGAAATGTGCTTGGTGCCAGATGTTGTCATTCCTCCCAAGTTCAAGGTACAGGAATTCCCGAAGTACAAAGGCCTCAGTTGGCCACACATTCATCTGAGGATGTATTGCCGCAAGATGGCTGCCTATGCCAGAGACGAAAAGCTGATGATTCATTGCTTCCAAGACAGTTTGTCTGGGGTATCACTCGAATGGTATATGCAGCTGAAGTGTAGCAATGTGCGCACTTGTGATGAGCTAGCTGATGCATTTGTCAAGCAATACAAATACAACACTGACCTTGGTCCGAATCGTACTCAGCTTCAGAGTATGGCTCAAAAGGACAACGGATCCTTTAAGGAGTATGCACAACGTTGGAGATAGCTACCCGCAAGAGTGGATCCACCTCTGGTTGACCGTGAACTGATTGACATCTTCATGGGTACCTTGCAAGGTTAATACTATGAGAAGTTGATTGGTAGTGTTTCTGCTGGATTCTCTGACTTGGTCATTATTGGTGAGAGAATTGAAGAAGGTCTGAAAAGTGGAAAGATCCAAGGAGGTTCTGGAGCCAGTCTGTAGGTAACAAGCCTTTCAAAGGATACAAAAAGAAAGAGGGTGAAACAAATTCCGTCTCTGCTCAGAAAGGGCAAGCTCCACAAGCTCCCTCTCCAATGCCTTTTCCACTTCCCTATTTCCAATATCCATATGTTGCTGCTGTGCAATATGCACCAATGTCTTATCAGCCAGCTGTTTAAGATCCAATGCCTCAACAATAGACTCCTCAGCAATAGTCCTATAATCAGCAAGGGTATCAGTATCCTCCTCAACATCAACAACAGAGAGCTGCTCAACAACATCAGCCTAATCAATAAAGGACAAGGAGGCCAGATAGAGACTTTGATCGTCTGCCAACGATATATGCTAAGATATTTGCTCAATTGATGGAGAAGAAGGCAATTGCTTTGAGGGATCTAGCTCCTCAAACTGTCATTCCCCCAGATTATGATGCTAATGCTCATAAGGTTGCTCCAAGGCATACGATCGAGAACTGCAAAGCTTTCAAACACAAGGTTCATGACATGATCGACTCAAAGTATCTCACGTTTAATGGGAGGGCTCCAAACGTCATCAAAAACCCTATGCCGCCGCCAAGCTAGTGCCAGCAGCAAGCCAAGTCAAATCAAGTCAAGTCAATTTCAAGTTTCCCCGAAGAAGGTAGTCATGTTGCCATCCTGTCATTTGCATTCTTGTTATTTTGTTTCTGTTTGCTTAAGTATTGTATGATTTAAACATTGCCTTTCGTATTCAGTTTTCTTAATGTAGTGATTATGCATGTTTTGAATCAGTTATGTCGTATTCACTCATTCTTTCCATTTAATGCAAAACACCGACACATTTATCCACTTCATTGTTGTTAGCAATGATTGGAGAGAGGATGATGACAACGAAATACCCATAATTGCAAAACGTATGCTTTCAGACAAAATCCCGCCGATGATGTATAGGCATTGTTTCAACCCCCAAACACTGGAGAGACAAGGAGTTAATCCCTAGTAAACCACTTCGAGCCTAGAAGTAGTAGTTTCCTTCGGATATTCAAACCCTTACACTCAACCTGGGGCAGGGTAGTGTTCAGTTAACCTAATTACGCACTCAAATCACAAAGCAAAATCCAAAAGACATGACGGTTGTTCATCAATAACCCACGACTTGGCAGGCACAACCCTAAAAAAAAAATCAAAAGCCTGCTAAGTCGAGTACCTCAAAAGGAGACTTAGGCAAAAATCAAGGCAATCCCAATGGACTCGAAAAGTAAAATCAGTCCATGCAAGAGATAGGGATCAAAAACAAAAGAGGCCCTCGGATCCTCAATAAAAACAAAATAAGATTCAGTGGCCACCATATCAAAATCCAAAAGGTCACTAACATTCATCAAAAACAAAATAAAGGTGACTGCCATTTCAAGCATACCTTAAACTGTCAACCCTTTTGGAATACAAACATGTGCAGATTTAACTGAATGTAGGACTGGAGATCATCACGAAGAAGGGGTGGGTATAAACCAAGTCTTGAGCCTAATATCCTTTGTTTCGATAAACTGTAAACCAGACCACGTTACAACCCTCGAAAGACCTAATTGAGGCGAGGTTTATTCTGAAAGCATACTATTGCAAGGTTGCGTAAACTGACTCCCCATATTTGCTAATCTTCAGCATTGGTGTCATTCTCCTTGCTATATCTTTCACACCATCAAAATCAACACACGTTTGGGCTAACGGTCCATTCGTCTCACAATATTATGACACTCTGATAAACGAAACTTTTTCAAAACTTGCATGAGCATTGCATTAAGATTACCATTTATGAATAGGCAACTTTAACTGCAAATCAGTGCTCGACATCAAAGCAACTCCAACAAGGGGTAATCAAAGAGGAACTTGAGCTTTCAGTGGTGCCGACCCGAAGCAAGACCCCCTTAAAACCCTCAAGCTAGGGCAAATCTTTCAGTAGCTCAATCAGGGGTAAGCCACCTTAAAGCACATCAAAGTTCATCTTCCAAAGATCAAGTCATTTCAGAACTGGTTAATCAGGGGCAGACCATTACCATGTTCGGACTGGGGCAAGACCCATTGCATCAGGCAGATCCCCCTATATTTTCAAGCCAGCCCGCCCATCAAGCACAAAGTGGTGGTCCTCTCAGGAACAAGTTCATCAAGTGATCAAACTTGGGGCATCAAGAGCATCTTCATCTCCTTCAATCATGGCGTTGATAACTCGAATTCGTATCGTATTTTCTGACTCATTACGCGCACTTTTAGTACCATTTTATCGAGTCTTTCATACTATTTGCTTTGATTTATTATGTTTTCCTTTGCTTTGTGTTTCCAGGACCAATATCAGCTTGATCGAAGAAAAGGACAAGAACCATTGGCAAAAGAGTTGAAAAAGAGAAGAACTGGAGCTTTCTGCCTTCCTCTAGATGAATGGCGTTCGCCATTGCCTAAGGGGAACCATATGGCGTTCGCTGTAACACCCCAATTTCCTTCGCGAATAAGTAATACAAATATAAATCAGAGTAATCAAAAATTTATTTTTCCGACAGGAAATAGGGATGTCACACTTAAAGAAATAAAACACAATCCCTGCTCAATTATTTGATACATAACACATAATAGAGAAAATCATTAACGAGAAACTTTTTCCATCTAAAGGGAAAGGTCAATTATGGAATAAAGCGGAAAGATCCATAACCAACTTGTTTTACAAAATAAATTATTTTAGAACATCAACTATATATACAAAAGTACAAAGAAATACATTCAACAAATATATATATATAATCGTTCCCCGACTCCCGTGCTACGTATCAGAGCAGACACCAAGACCGACAAAAGGACGGAGGGCTAAACTTCACAAAAAGACCTCCAGCAACTCTAATCTGCAATGCCTCATAGAGCATTATAAAACAGCAGAAGGGTGAGAAATAACAACTAAATCAAGATTGCATAATAATATGCAAAAACACATAGAAATTCACATGCATAGTTATTCTCACCACACACATCACATACAATACATATAGCATATATCAATTATACCAACATAATAACACATTCACACATAATACACACCAAAGTTATGACATATGGAAACACATCACCACATCACATAGCATGTCTATACATATTTCATATTATCCACAATTCATGCATTTATCACATATGCACATCAATTCACCAATGCTATCACAAACTTAACACATAGTCAATCCATTCATGATTTTCCACACATAATCAATCCATTCATGATTTTCCACACATAATGTATCCATTCACAATTCTCACACATAATCAATCAAATCATGATTTTCCACACATAATGCATCCATGATTTATGCAAATGCACAGAGACCGACACAACGACTCTATGCAAATGCCACGCGGTACCGACTTCCAATGTTTCTCATCACTAGTTCACTCATGAACTCTGCTGGAACCATCGCTCGTTACATCACTGTAACTCCCCGTCGGGCATACGATGTTCCCCGTCGCTCAACCCCACACGGGCACACGACATTTATGGATCGCTCACACCCCACACGGGCACACGACCCGATCGCTCACACCCCACATGGGCACACGATCGTCTATAATCATCGCTCACACCCCACATGGGCACACGACGTTATAGCGGATTCCCTCTGGAACCAATCCGTAGCTCACACCCCACATGGGCACATGACGTTTATGGATCGCTCACACCCCACACGAGCACACGATCCGATCGCTCACACCCCACATGGGCATACGATCGCACAAGATACATATCATGATGCTTGGCATACAATGACTCATGACATTCAAATGCACACATATATGCAACCATAATCATGCATATATTTCAACTCATCAATTCCATACATTCACAATTCAACAATATGAATTATCTCATCATCATTATTCATGCATTGGAAACCAATTCAAACAATGCATTTACTTGCCCTAAGGCCACCACACAACATACATTGAATTTCACTTAAGTAATGCATTTCATCACAAATCACAAACCACAACAATCATACAATCACAATTACTTCCACAAGGGATTCACACCACAACGGCTACCCACAACACATCATAACAACATGCATCAACATCATATAAACCACATAAAAGCTCAATGTTATACAACAATAACACAACACACGGTAAAACATCAACCACATGCATTTAATGCGATAAAAACCCGACAACCCGACTATTTTTCAAAAACACGAATTAATTAAATCATCTTTTACCCTCCAAACCATTTTTAACAGAAAGAATATTTCATTAGCTTTCCAACGATTCGAACGGGGACCAAAACGGACTTACGGTTCAAAAGTTATGAATTTTTGAAGTTTTGGAATTTTTCATTTTCGCCCAGACCGCGCTGAGCGCGCAGACTGCGCGGTGAGCGCGAAACCTGCTGCGATTTCAGCCTTAAAAACACCATTTTTAGACTTTCGGACATCCGTTTTCGATTCTGTAAAAAGATGCGATCTCAGAATTCAACGTACTACAATATTTTCATCATTAAAGGCCATCCAACACATTTTCCACAGTTGAAATATTTTGACACATAGTTTTATCAATTTAACCCAATTCCAAACTCGATCAAAACCACTCGAAAACACACGAACAACCATTCCCGATTAAATATCAACCTATACCAATGTTACCAGACATATCCAAACACTTTTACTCGATCACAACATCAATTTGCACAACAACATCGATATATATAAAAAACGCCAAAGTTACAAATTCAACACAATTCAATCAAACGATCATACTAAATCCTGACCCAACATCACTTGACTCTACTACGCGAGTTATTCCGACTTTCGTCCGTGAAAACATCGATTTCTATTCATTTCTACCATTTCAACCTAAAATGAAAACTATAAGAAAACAACCAAAACAATCCAAGAAAACATACACATATACATATACAAGCAAGATATAATCGAAACTTCTCACCCTTACCCGATTATTCGCGCTTGAAACGGAGTTATGTCGATTTTTCCACTTTTCCTCTTCTCCCTTTTCTTTCCTCTCTTTTCTCTTCTCTTCTCTTTTCTTTTCTTTCTTTTTCTTTTCCTTACTATCTTTTCTCTCTTTTCTTTCTATTTATAAAAATATCTACCCCCAAAAAGACCAAAATACCCCTCAGCTCAAATATCTCCCAAACGCTCTCAAAATGCGATAAAACATAAACATACCAATGAAATATATTTTGGAAAATAAAAGTTGAAAAGAAATTATAATTTAATACAATTATTTTATCTATCAGAGAAATTAACCAATTAACTCAATTAGCAGGTAAAATACAATAAATTCACACATTTCACAAAATTCACATAAATGAAATAAATAAATACAATTAAACAAATTGGGGCGTTACATTCGCCATGTCCCAAAAAAGAGGGAAATCCCATTTCAAACAAATGGCGTTCGCCATTTGCAAATGGTGATCGCCATTATGCGCGGGAGCAGATTTCCTGCAGCAGTTTGGCAGTTTTTCGCAGTTTGAATTCAAATTCTTTCCCAAATGTTTGGAGCCATTTTTCTCTATATATAGGCCCTGTTGGAGGCCAGTGGGGGGATCCCAAAATTGCGCGGAAGCGCTGCCGAATCGTGTTTTAGAACTTAGGAATATATTTCAGTTTCAAAGCAGCAATTACTCACACTGAGGAATTGCTGCACTTTGTATTTCCTATTTCCTTGTACTGCTGTATCACTTCAAGTATCAATACAAATCTTGCTTCCATTTTCGTATTCGACTTCAATTCCATTTACCGCATTTTTTACAGGTTCTTTATTTACTGCATTATAGTATAGATTATATTCGAATTTATTTTAACATGATAGTTCTAGAATTTGAATGCTTTAACATGTTAAGATCAGATTTAATTATGTCCGGTTAATTATAATTAGAGACCGTCGTATGAGGACCGTCGTTCCAACGGGACTCTGTAGGAACCATCGGTATGAAAATATGATTGTTTGATATTCTGGTTTTAGTGTCTAAGTTTAATTTAGGTAACTTTATCGTGAGAGCGAGGGGTTGCTTAACAGTGTTTTGTCACAAGAGTGAGAAATGCATTAAGGTGTGTCTGATAGAGCGAGAGTTTGAGGTACGCACCAGATAGTAGACACTGAGCATCGATCCTAAACACAGCGAGAGCGCTTTAGGCTTCGTTTAGGCTTTGTTAGTTTTCAAAATGCGTCTTTTAATTACCGAGCGAGCGAGAGCAAAATCTTGGGGTCATTAGGCGTGACTTTTGTCAATAGCGCGAGAGTGTGAGACAAAGTCTTTAAGTTGGCATTTCCTACGGAATGGTAGTATAGTCATAATCAGTACCTGTTTTCAACAAGTCCCTTAGGTGCGCGGAAATCATATTTCGGTCTTGTTTTAGTATTATTTTTCAAACCTTTAGTAAGTAGTGTTTACATTTCCATTCATACCTTTTTAATCATAGCCTTAGCTTTACAAAGCAACGATAGAGTACAGTAAGTTGACATTGGTCTCTGTGGGTTCGACAATCTTTTATATTACTTCGATAAATCCGTGCACTTGTGGAGCATCAAGTTTTTGGCGCCGTTGCCGGGGACCAACGGTCAATATTGTTATTCCTTTGTTGCATCGTATAGACTAAGGCATTCTTGTTTGAAAAAAAAAACTATGTATCACCCAAATTCCCTCTATGATTACCATTGCCAATATTTTGAGGAACCACAAGAATCCCATAATCCTGACCTCGAAATGTTGATAGAGGATTTCAATGCTACGCTCACTCACTCTCAACCAAATTTCCTCTATGATTACCAATCCCAATATTTTGAGGAACCACAAGAATCCCATAATGCCAACCTCGAAACATTAATTGAGGATTTCATTGAAACAACAACTAACTCTAGGCTTGAATGCATGATGGAACGCTTTGTGGAGACGCAAACTCTCCAGAATGAAGAGTTTAGTAAACAACATCTCGATACTTATGAAACCTTTAGGCATATGGACACTGTGATCGAGTCCCTCGTGACTCACACTGAGGCATTGGAGACTCAAATCTCTCTGTTAGCACAGACACCTATAGGACCCTTCCTTGAGAGACAAGTGGATGTTGTAACTATCAGTAGTGAAGAACAAAAAGAAAATCCTAGGGAGAGTGATAATGAATTTGAGGAGAGTTATGGTGAGAAAAGCGTAGAAATTAAGAAAAACCCACCGACACCATCCGGAAGGGAGGTTGTCGAAGAGGTAGAGAAGGAAGCACCTATCATTGGTCCTCTTCCCTATATCCCACCAATTCCTTTCTCGCAAAGGTTTGTAGAAGTTAAGGTAGACTCGAAATCCAAAACTTATGTGGAGGTATTGGAAAATATCCACTCCAATGCACCTTTGTCTGAGGTCATGCTTAAAAAGAGAAATTTAGAAGACCTTGAAACTAGGGAAACCATTAGAGTGAAGAGGGTAAGGTTATCCTTTGAGGTGGTGGATGAAATATCTGAGCTCAAACTTGAAAAGTTGATACTTAGGATAGATCCAGAACTGCCACCACAAGTTCAAAAGAATGAACCACCCCACATGAGAAAGAAAAGAAAAGGTGAGGGATATGTGATATGGCTTGATAAGTGGCCATGGAAACCGAAGATTATTAGCCGTCGAGCTATCGACGTTAAACAAAGCGCTGCGTGGGAGGCAACCCACGAGATTTTAATTTAATGTTTTACTTTTATTGTTTATGTTTGCAGGAAATAAAGAAATGTATTGCTTGTCTCGTCTCAACTTCTTCTAGGTGCCCACAGACATTCCTGCGAATGTCTCTGCTGGTGGTGACACCGATACCGAACTGTATTTTTCTAACACTTTTTTGCAGGTACTTCCTCTGGAAACGGGCAGCACTATGAGTTGTTTCAAAAAAGAGAAAATTCAACAAATGAAGGTATCTCAAAGCGCCCACCGCCGAAGTAGAAGTGGCCAGCGAAGACATGGACAACAAGCGAGGATCAAAGAGGATTTGGCATGCAGTAGCATTCACACAGGTTCTATCTTTCCTTTTCCACCTTTTATCGAAACATTGAGGACAATGTTTGATTCAAGCGTGGGGGAGGAACTTTACCGCTTTCAATTTATCGCTTTCTAGTCTGTTGCTTTATTGAGTCATATGCGCTAGTTGAGTCAATTTTTACTTTACATTTTTGCATTGTTTGAAAACTCCCTTATTTTGACCCCAATTTCAAAAATTTCCCGTTTCACTCAATGGCATGACATATTAAGTATATGTTGTTTTATCTTTGTTTTAGGCTATGTGGACGGACTTGGGAAAGTTTTGCTAATATTGGTACCGTTCCTACACCCTAGAGTTCCTAAGTATGTGATATCGGTTTAAATACACATTATGTCGAGACCTTGTTCCTAGTTCTTTAGAAGTAGCCTCTTTATTAGTTTATATCAGCAGTCAGCACCATCCTTGCGTGTGAACTAAGTAATGAACTGATGCAAATATGTGTTGATCTCAGAGTTTTTGATTATGTGATTTTATTTAGATATTGCGAATCAAAGACCTGTTCTAACTAAGCTAGGTGGTCCTCACCCGGCCATTTAGCCCAAAGGCTCAGACTCTTGAAATTCGTTGCAAAAAAAAAAGGGGAGAAAAAGAAAAAGAAAAAAAAAATTGTGTTGAATAAGAGATCATAAAACACTAACAGGTTCACTTACCATGTACACACGAGGGATAACAGGCTTAATGTGATTGTGCTCGAATGAAAGAGAGGTGAAAAAGAACGAAGTTTGTAGGTCAAGTTATAATGTCATGATTTGAACTGGTATTGCATAGGAAGGAACTCTTTGTCCGCTTTTGTAGAATCGTGTCGTTATGGTATCCTTGTTTTCATTATTTAGTACCTATCCGTGTATCATTAGCCTAGCAACCTTGTGCTTTGATTGTTTTTGTTGTGCCTATTAGTCGAGCGTTGAACTTACTATTTTATATCATTGGGAGTTTGCTTGAGGACAAGCAAAAGTCTTAGTGTGGGGGAGTTTGATAACTCGAATTCGTATCGTATTTTATGACTCATTACGAGCACTTTTAGTACCATTTTATCGAGTCTTTCATACTATTTACTTTGATTTATTATGTTTTCCTTTGCTTTGTGTTTTCAGGACCAATATCAGCTTGATCGAAGAAAAGGACAAGAACCATTGGCAAAAGAGTTGAAAAAGAGAAGAACTGGAGCTTTCTGCCTTCCTCTAGATGAATGGCGTTCGCCATTCCCTAAGGGGAACCATATGGCGTTCGCCATGTCCCAAAAAAGAGGGAAATCCCATTTCAAACAAATGGCGTTCGCCATTTACAAACGGTGATCGCCATTATGCGCGGGAGCAGATTTCCTGCAGCAGTTTGGCAGTTTTTCACAGTTTGAATTCAAATTCTTTCCCAAATGTTTGGAGCCATTTTTCTCTATATATAGGCCCTGTTGGAGGCCAGTGGGGGGATCCGAAAATTGCGCGGAAGCATTGCCGAATCGTGTTTTAGAACTTAGGCATATATTTCAGTTTCAAAGCAGCAATTACTCACACTGAGGAATTGCTGCACTTTGTATTTCCTATTTCCTTGTACTGCTGTATCACTTCAAGTATCAATACAAATCTTGCTACCATTTTCGTATTCGACTTCAATTCCATTTACCGCATTTTTTTACAGGTTCTTTATTTACTGCATTATAGTATAGATTATATTCGAATTTGTTTTAACATGATAGTTCTAGAATTTGAATGCTTTAACATGTTAAGATAAAATTTAATTATGTCCAATTAATTATAATTAGAGGCCGTCGTATGAGGACCGCCGTTCCAATGGGACTCTGTAGGAACCATCGGTACGAAAATATGATTGTTTGATATTCTGGTTTTAGTGTCTAAGATTAATTTAGGTAACTTTGTCGTGAGAGCGAGGGGTTGCTTAACAGTGTTTTGTCACGAGAGTGAGAAATGCATTAAGGTGTGTCTGATAGAGCGAGAGTTTGAGGTATGCACCGGATAGTAGACACTGTGCATCGATCCTAAACATAGTGAGAGCGCTTTAGGCTTCGTTTAGGCTTTGTTAGTTTTCAAAATGCGTCTTTTAATTACCGAGCGAGCGAGAGAAAAATCTTGGGGTCATTAGGCGTGACTTTTGTCAATAGCGCGAGAGTGTGAGACGGAGTCTTTAAGTTGGCATTTCCTACGGAATGGTAGTATAGTCATAATCAGTACCTGTTTTCAACAAGTCCCTTAGGTGCGCGGAAATCATATTTCGATCTTGTTTTAGTATTATTTTTCAAACCTTTAGTAAGTAGCGTTTACATTTCCATTGGTACCTTTTTAATCATAGCCTTAGCTTTACAAAGCAACGATAGAGTATAGTAAGTTGACATTGGTCTCTGTGGGTTCGACAATCTTTTATATTACTTCGATAAATCCGTGCACTTGCGGAGCATCAGGCGTCTTCAACAAATTGAATGTCGAGGAAACCAAACCCTCCCACCACCCGAAGTCCAATCCGCAGTCCACCACGCTGGTACCTCTCTAAACATATCCAATCACCCCTCTGCAATCATACGCATCATATGCATCGCATTCGACATCATAGACATCATATGCATCATGTGCATCCAAAAAAACCAAATTATACCTCACCAGCACTTGCATCTCTGCGCGTCAGCATTTGCATTGCATATCATTACAAAATCAAGCATTCATACATGCGTAAGATCCAGGATCAATCTCAAGACTGCAAGACAATCTTCAGCCCAACCAGGGGTATCTTCTGCAAATCCGTGGGCGTTCCTCACGAAGTTGTTTCAACCTTTTGTTGATCAAGCTCAAATCAATCTTTTGCCTAGCCAGGGGCATCCTCTTCAAGTTCATGGGCGTTCCTCATGAAGTTACTTCAACCTTTTATTGAAACTATGATCTCCAAGCAAGTCAGTGGGCGTTCCTCATTGAATTGTTCTCCTCAACCTTTTGTTGATGGAATGGTTAGCCTCATACCAGTCATGGTTATCCTACAAACAAATTCAACTTTCCTCTTGGGCGTTCCCCAATGAGTGGGTTCCTTTTAACCTTTTGTTGATAAGGACGGTGTCCTCAGTGACTTCTTTGCTTCAACCGTTTGCAGATATCTCCAAGAAATCCTCACTCATCATATCCCCAGCAAACTTGACCTTTTGTCGATTGCCTTGCTATCATCCTTTTGGTGATAGCCGAACCTTGTCAACTCAATTCAACCTGCATCCTTTTGGTGTTGGTAACTCTCAAATCAAAACTTTATATCATCCTTTTGGTGGTAGCCATCCATGTCAAGTCAACTTAACCTTCATCCTTTGGTGTTGGTCCTCGCAAGTGGGAAGTTCTTATCATCCTTTTGGTGGTAGTAGCTTGTTTTGATCCGTCGCCCTTTTGGTACCGCCGATCTGTAAACCTTTGGTCTGTGTGTGTGCCCTATTATCCTTTTGGTAATAGTAGGCTTTGACCTCATTTTCATCCTTTTGGTGGAAGGGTCTGTGTGTGTGCCCTATTATCCTTTTGGTAATAGCAGGCTTTGACATCATTTTTCATCCTTTTGGTGGAAGGGTCTGTGTGTGTGCCCTATTATCCTTTTGGTAATAGCAGGCTTTGACCTCATTTTCATCCTTTTGGTGGAAGGGTCTGTGTGTGTGCCCTATTATCCTTTTGGTAATAGCAGGCTTTGACCTCATTTTCATCCTTTTGGTGGAAGGGTCTGTGTGCGTGCCCTATTATCCTTTTGGTAATAGCAGGCTTTGACCTCATTTTCATCCTTTTGGTGGAAGAGTCTGTGTGTGTGCCCTATTATCCTTTTGGTAATAGCAGGATTTGACCTCATTTTCATCCTTTTGGTGGAAGGGTCTGTGTGTGCGCCATATTATCCTTTTGGTAATAGCAGGCTGTGACCTCATTTCCATCATTTTGGTTGAAGGGTCTGTGTGCGTGTGTGCCCTATTAACCTTTTGGTAATAGCAGACTTTGACCTCATTTTCATCCTTTTGGTGGAAGGCTCTATGTGTGTGTGTGTTACTATCATCCTTTTGGTGATAGGTCTGTCATCCTTTTGGTGTCAGATACCTTTTGTGTGTGTGTGTGTGTTTACTATCATCCTTTTGGTGATAGGTCTATCATCCTTTTGGTGTCAGATTTCTTGTTATCATTTTTTTGGTGATAACGACCTCTGCAAACTATCCATCATTCCACCTCCCAAGCATTTTCCTTTTTTTCGGACAAATTTGTGGTCTTCTTCATATCTAATTGTCTTATACCTCAAAAGAATGAACGCCGTAGCAGTTCAACTTACTCGGTTTAAGCCAATTAGATAGGGGCATCTGTTATACCCCAAATTTGTCCTACCCGTGTATTATTACCATTTGTACCTCCATCTACTAACAGTTATTCAGAAAATTCAAAAAAATATATTGTTACTGGTTGTTGTAGTGGTTGAGGTTCAATGGTCAGACAAGTTTGTTTTAGGCCAAGGTCTGGATGTGCATGATTCAATCGGTGTGTGCATCTGAATTTTCAACTAGGGTTGTGCCAATTCAAGTCGGTCGTGTTTAGATCAAGTTGTCAGGCAGTGGTGTCAAATTATCAATACTTCATAATTAAGGATCAGTTCATTTTCAATCAAGATTTCTGGACAGTATAATTCACATTGCTTTTTATTGTTAAGGCCCATTAGCATTTTTATTTTAGAAACTCATGACAAATTACCAAGATTCTAAACAAGAAGGACATTATCTCTTGATTTCACAAAGCTCATGACATTTCTTTTTTGAAGCCCAAATGACATTCATTCACAACAAAATTACAACAAATAGCAAAAGCCATTGTCCATTTTCTTTTTCTTAGCCATACTACAAATCAAACTCTTATGCTTAACCTTTTTCATGAGCCACCAAATAAAAACCCACATACCAGCCTACTCCATCTACACAATGCGAAAAAGAAAAAGAGAAATTCGAATGATGCCAGCTAAACCATTCCAAAATGCCAACCTCCATGAAGCATCAACCCACAACCAACATGGTTCACACATATCAGCACACTGTTATGAATTAAAAGGCGCAACATAATTTTTGGTAGGACCCAGCCATCCCATACACAAACGACCCCCAATTTTCTGCAATAACACACACCACCTGCTGTGGTTTACGCAGCAGAACGCTCCACAACAAACTTCAAAAGGCTCCCTTGGTTCACAACCTACAACACACAAAATAATAATCTGCACAATTAAAAAAAAATCAATTCACAAAGTCAGCATCACAAGTTCATGGAAATCACAAACCAATTACAACAGCAAAAACGTTTTCACACTACCCCACCTCCAAAACACACACACAACCTGTACACACCCAAAACAAGGCCAGCTGTGAAATTCGTACAACAACCAAAACGCACAAAATCGAGCAAAACGGCATCAAATGCTCACCTAACTCCATCTATAAATAGAGCCTTCTCATCCCTCAATTCGTCAAGCCCTAGCCGCCACAAAACCCGACACAATTTCCTCTCCACCTTCTTCTTCAAACAAACAAACACTGCAACAACCCAAATCCTCCTTCATTCTCTGTTGAACAACCTTCTTCAAATAAACACCTTCAATCGACCTTCCTCCAAACCAATCTTCAACCTTCAAACCCTTCTTTCAACCGCAACACCAACCACCATTTTCAACAACAACAACTCAATCAAAATCTTTAACCCATTCAAAACCCAAAATCGGAACAAAATCAAACCAGAATAACAGAACAGAGGAAGAAATAGAGATGAAGTGAACAACCAAATCGAAACGGAACCGAAATAAGCGAAATCGAACCTGAACGAACCTGAGACGGAGCTTGGATCGAATCGAGTTTGAAACAAAAGAAGGTTGAAACCGTTAAACCGATTTGGTCCTTGATCTGTGTTGTTACGCGATGATGAAGAGGATGTTGTTTTCTTCTTCTGAGCGTATTATTTTGTTTTGTAACCTAATAGTATTGATGCTGATTGCCTTTAACTCTGTTTTGTGACCTAAGCGTATTTTAAAATAGTCTGATGATGTTGTTAGATTTTTACTGAGTTTGGTGTTGATGTTTCTTAATAAACATTTTAGCTCTTTGTTGACCGTGACTTGTTTCTATGATCATAATTTTGTTACACCTAATTTAATTATTTCTCAAAATATGGATTCTTTTCCAGCAAAGGCTAATGGGCTTCGAAGCCCATATACACCACTCATTAGGTCTTACACACCCTTCTTCTTTTTGTTAATCTTTTTTACTATGTTTTGGATGATGGGCTTAAAGCCCACATGATTCCTACTTTTCTTCCATTTACACCCTCCTTTAATTTCACCCTTCCCCTATTTCTTTAATTTTTAATTTGTTTTGAGTTCTAAGATAATAACTTTTAACATTTTGCTATTAATTTTGTTAAACCTTATATTCATTTCAATTTCAATTTCATTTTCTTTTCAAATTTGGCCAATGATATAACAAAAGGTCATAGTTTGGTTGATTTATTCAAATCGACTAAATCTTGATCAATATGAGGCCATTTTTCTTTTTTATCGGTCAATGAAAATCTAAAACCATAGATCGTCGATTTATCGATGTAGAATCTTGGTAAAGATGAGACCTTTCTTCTTTTCTATTGCATTTCGATTTTACTTCTCACTTTCATTTCATTTCCTTTTCATTTTCGATTTCATTTTATGGGTCGATGATATAACAAAAGGTCTTGGATTTATTGATTTGAATAAATCGAAAAATCTAGATCAATATGAGACCACATTTTTACTTTTCTTTTTTATTGGTCAATGAAAGTCAAATATCAAAGATTATCGATTTATCAATTTAAATCTTGATTAAGACGAGACCATTTCGATTTCATTTCGATTTTCACTTCATTTCGCATCTTCTTCTATCTTCTTTTTATTTTCGATCTATGAAGTCTTTCTATTCACGAATGTTGATGGTTGAAGCGATTAACCTTCATTATTTCAAATCTGTAGTGAGTGATCATCGAGATCGCTTTCTATACTTTGGGATCGTGATAGGCTACCTTCGATTAATCGACGAAAGTTTGTGATTAAGACGAGATCTTCACCTTTTATTTTCGTGTGGCACGATTCAATTGGAGAATGATCCTCAATATCACTTCTCTATCGTGTTTTAGCACATAAATCAAAATGCACATCCTCCTATAGTGTGATCTTCGTCATGGATCGTGCTATGATGGTTTAGCGCTACATGTCATGTATCATTTGCTCCTAACAACTAATCAACTAACAATTAACTTTACTTTCCGTCAAATATTATCTCGCTTTACTTTCTTGTCAGTATTATCTTGATTATTATTCATATTATTCATCATATTCATACTCGTTCATTTAACCATTTTCTTTGTTCATACCTTAATCAAAACACACTAAAAATATCAAAACAATAAAAGACTAATTGGTGGACTGTTGGTTACTATCCTTTGATTGGAGCTTTTGTCCGACTCTTGCTCAAGGCTTAGTTTATGACACTTCGCACACACACGGCATTCTTACACTTCAATTATCAATGGCCAAGAATCATTCTCATAAAGTCACATGGATTGCCACATCAACACTCCCACTTTATTCACACTATAAATAAGATCTCTCATTCTCTCATTTTGGACACACCAGATTCACCCCACACAAAGGCTGAATACTCTCTTAATTTTCTCTCTCAATTATTCTTGCAAATTTTCTGGAGAGAAGGCTCGTCTTCATTTTTCCATAACTCGTGTCATTGAAGAGGCAGTGGACCGTCTCCACTAGGTAACATTCACCTCTTTTATTTCTCCGTTTTCAAAGTATCATGATCATTTATCTATGCTGTTATCAAGTTCATTAGCATGTTAATATTTTTCTGGAAAAAGTACTGTAATATCCTATAATTTTTTTTTGGTTTTATTATGAATGATGTTTAAAAGATAAGATAAAAATTCAAAAAGACAAAAAAACATGCTTCATCACCACCTTTTTATTATTTCATACTATTTTTATTTTATTTTCCATTTATTTCTTAATTTTGTTTCTCTAGTTTTTATTTTAGGAGCACTTTGAATTTTTAGTTTCAATTTATCATGTTATTTCTTGAATTCATAACTTTTTCTTTCGAATTTTGTTTTGATTTTTATTTTTCGCTTACGATCTTTATTTCGATTTTTAAGGCCAATGATATTACGAAATCATGACTTAGTTGGTTTATGCAAAATGACTAAAAAGTCTTGATATGTATGAGGCTCATTTCTTTATTTTTGTTGGTCAATGAAAGTCGAATATCAAAAGATTATCGATCCTCCGATTAAATCTTGATCAAGACGAGACTAACTTTATTCTTCATTTCGAGTCCATTTTCTTTACTTTAGGCCGATGACATTGCACAAATCATGACTTTGATTATTTCAAATCAATAAAGTCTTGATAAATATGAGGCCACTTCTTATTTACTTTTATTGGTCAATGAAAGTTAAAAATCTAAGATTATCGATTTATCGATTTAAATCTTGATTAAGACGAGACCAGCCTTATTTTTTTCATTTCGGTTTCATTATCTTTATTTTGGTCGATGATATAACAAACTCCATAGTTTGATTGATCTCATTAAAGCGACAAAACTTTGATCAATATGAGACCACTTTATTTTTATTTCAGTTTCATTTACTATTTAGTCGATGAAAGTCAAGAATCATTGATTATCGATTTCCCGATTAAATCATGATTAAGACGAGACAAACTTTGTACATACCCTTAGGTCTTTACCTTAGTACATATACTATCTTAGCAAGCAAACACAACATAACACAAATTAAAACAAGAGGTTCCCGTAGAGTACTACGGACGTTTAGGGTGCTAATACCTTCCCTAGGCGTAACCAACCCCTGAACCTTAGATCTCCCCTCTTTAGGTTTTTTTAACGATCTTGAACCTTTCCTTTGGATAAATCAAAGTCGGTTGTAAAAGAAATATGATGCAAGTTAATTAATAGCTTGTTATCCGATTTTCACCGCAATAGTGAACTTCCTTCTATTACCGATGTTCTTCTGGTCGATGGTTTGATGCATAACTTATTGGCAATTAGCCAACTTAGTGGCAATGGTTATGATATCATTTTCAGTCAAAAGTTCTGTAAGGCTATTAGTCAGAAGGATGGCTCAATCCTTTTTAATGGAAAGAGGAAAAACAACATTTACAAAATCAGACTTTCTGATCTTAAGGACCAAAATGTTAAATGCTTAATATCTGTAAATGAGGAGCAATGAGTATGGCATAGATGTTTGGGCCATGTTAGCATAAGAAAGATCTCTCAGCTAAATAAGTTTGGATTAGTCAGAGGCTTACCAAATCTGAAGTATTCTTCAGATGCTCAGCTAAAAAGGCAAGTTTTCCAAAGCCTCTTATAAACCAAAAAATGTTGTTTCTACCTCTAGACCATTAGAATTTCTGCACATTGATCTTTTTGGTCCAGTGAAAGTTGCCTCAATCAATGGTAAGAAATATGGATTAGTCATTGTAGATGACTATAGTCATTGGACATAGGTAAAATTCTTGAAACACAAGGATGAGTCACATTCCGTGTTCTCTACCTTTTTCACACAAGTGCAAACAGAGAAGGATTGCAAAATAGTCAGAGTTAAAAGCGATCATGATGGAGAATTCGAGAACAGATACTTTGAGAATCTTTTTGATTACCATGACATTTCCCGTGATTTCTCTTGTCCTAGAACTCCACAACAGAATGGAGTAGTGGAAAGGAAGAATAGGACATTGCAAGAAAAGGCTCATACCATGATCCAAGAAATTGACATGGCTAAGCACTTCAGGACAGAGGCAGTAAACACAACATGTTATATTCAGAACAAGATTTCTATCAGACCTATTCTGGGTAAGACTCCTTATGAATTGTGGAAGAATAGAAAACCTAACATCTCTTATTTTTATCTTTTTGGCTATATTTGCTTTATGTTGAACACTAAAGAGAATCTTGGCAAGTTTGATTCCAAAGCTCAAAAGTGTTTATTGTTAGGATACTCTGAACGCTCTAAAGGCTACAAAATCCATAACACAGAAACACAGATTGTTGAGGAATCAATTCATGTTAGATTCGATGATAAGCTTGACCCTGAAAAGTCAAAGATAGTTGAAAAACTTGCATATTTGAAGATTACTTTATCAGAATCCAAGGAGGAAGATTTTGAAGAAGAAGACAAAGCTGCAGAAACTATAGACTCAGATACAACTTCACCAGAAACAATGACTAGTCCATCTCATCAGAAGAAGAATAGACTAAGGACTTTTCATTCTGAAGAATTGATTATGGGAGATAAATATGATCCAGTCAGAACTCGTTCATCTTTCAAACCTTCTGAAGAAACTCTTCTGGGTTTGGTGTCATTTATAGAGCCAACATCAGTTGATGAAGCTCTTCTGGAGAATGAGTGGATTCTGGCCATGCAAGAAGAACTGAATCAATTCACCAGAAACAATGTTTGAAATCCTGTTCAGAAACAAAAAGATGTCCACGTCATTGGAACAAAATGGGTTTTCAGAAACAAGCTTAATGAGAAAGGTGAGATCGTAAGAAACAAAGCTCGACTGGTTGCACAAGGCTATAGTCAGCAAGAAGGGATAGACTATGCTGAAACCTTTCACCAGTTGTCAGGTTAGAATCTATTCGCTTATTAGTTTCTTTTTCTGTTAATCATAACATCATTCTTTATCAGATGGATGTTAAGAGTGCATTCTTAAATGGGTATATTTCTGAAGAAGTGTATGTACATCAACCCTCTGGCTTTGAAAATTCTGAGAAATCAAATTATGTATTTAAACCGAAGAAATCATTATAAGATCTGAAACAAGCTCCCAGAGCTTGGTAAGACATACTCATAAATTTTCTTTTGGAAAATGATTTTACCAGAGGGAAAGTAGACACTACACTCTTTTGCAAAACCTTTAAGAATGATATCTGGTTGTGAAAATTTATGTAGATGATATTATTTTTGGTTCTGCTAATCCTTCTTTGTGCAAGGAATTTTCTAAGTTAATGCAGGCAGAATTTGAAATGAGTCTGATGGGAGAGCTCATATTCTTTCTGGGAATTCAAATTGTTCAACGTCCAGAAGGAACGTATATTCATCAGAGCAAATATGCATGAGAACTTCTGAAGAAGTTTGAGATGTCAGATAGTAAACCTGCAAAAACTCCCATGCATCCTACATGCATTCTAGAGAAAGAAGAAGTAAGTAAAAAGGTTTGTCAGAAGCTATATCATGGTATGATAGGCTCTCTTTTGTATTTGACTGCTTCTCGTCCAAATATTCTGTTTAGTTTATGTATGTGTGCTCGTTTCCAATCAGATCCAAGGGAAACTCACTTAATAGCTGTTAAGATAATCCTAAGATATCTAAAGGGAACAACTAACCTTGGCTTGATGTATAAGAAAACATCAGAGTACAAGACATCTGGTTATTGTGATGCAGATTATGCTGAAGACAGATTAGAATGGAAAAGTACTTCTGGAAACTGTCAGTTTCTGGGTAACAATCTGGTCTCTTAGGCAAGCAAAAGGCAATCAACCATTGCACTATCTACTGCAGAAGCAGAATACATCTCAGCGTCTTTGCAGTACCCAGATGCTTTGGATGAAGAATCAAATAGAATATTTTAAAATTCACGAGGGTAACATTCCTATCTTCTATAATAACACAACTGCTATTTGCCTAAGTAAGAATCCTATTTTACATTCTCGAGCTAAACACATTGAAATTAAACATCATTTCATCAGAGACTATGTTTAGAAAGGGATTTTAACTCTAAAATTTATAGATACAGACCATCAGTGGGCTGATATTTTAACAAAACCCTTAGCTGAAGATATATTTCAGTTCATTCTGAAAAAATTAAATATGGAATTTTGTCCAGAATGAATTTTATCAGAATATGTTTAATCTCCTTATGTAAAAAGAGATTCTGATGTTAAGCAAATTTTTTTTTTGATTTATTTATTTGTCTTTATGAATAAATATATTTCTACATGTTAGAAGATCTCTTGATCAGAAACTTGTCTAGTCAGATACCTCTTGGTATTCTTGACTTTGGGAACATCGAACGTGTTCACTTAAACAGATGACTATAATTTCTTATGACACCTGTCCAATATCAAATCATACCTTACCGTTGAAGTGACACCTCGAGCATTGTGATTTCGTGATACTAGGTTTTAAAATAATTACTCCCTATTACTCCCTAATTTTTGTAATAATCAACTTCTCTCTTTAAATACTCACTATCTCACTATCACATACTACGCTACTCTTTCACTTCCCGCACTTTTTCTTAGAAACCCTAAAAACCCTTTGTGTTCCGTAACTTCATCATCTTCTTCAATGGATCCTCAACAACAAAGTGTGTACAACTTCTCTCAACAATCACAACATGCAGAATCATCTCAAATGGTTTCTACTACTGCTCAAACTGCTTCGATGTCGCTACATCAATCATTATCTACCTTCCAGAAACCAGTTGAAGTTCATATTGTGGATCGTCCACCTCACATTCATCTCTCAACTCCTTTTGTAGAATTGGAAGTTCTTTGTGAATGGTTGGTAGATTTTGATAACCTGTTTGAAAATGGAATAGATTTGTTTAAGGGACTAAATGCTCAAGGGTGGAGAAATTACTTTGATCATCTCTACGGTCCCATCTTCCCTAACCTAATCAAAGAATTATGGAGATTTGCTGATGCTGTTGATCACTTCATTGTGTCATATGTTTTGGGAAACAAATTTGTCATCACAGAGAAATCTATCGCTACCTTACTTGGAATGGAGAACGCTGGTGGGAGGCGTATCTATAAAATAAATTCAAAGTCAAAGTTTCTTTCTAAAGTGATAAACCCAGCCATCTTCACTTAATCATCTGATGGAAAGCCACCCTTTAAGAGTCAAGATCTGTCTAAAGAGCTTTGCGCTTGGCTCAGAATCATTCTGGGTTGTATCCATCATAGACCTTCATCAAGTTCATCTGACTTCATCAACACTGATCAGAAATATATGTTGTATTATCTATTGAAAGGTGAAAAGATCTGCCCCCTTCCATTCTCTTCAAATATCTCATAGATTCTATAAGAGAAACCAGAAATGATACAAAGAAGCTTAAAAACTACATTCCTCTTGGTATACTTATCTCAGATATTCTGATTGAAAGTGGTATGATTGATCATCTGACAAATTTGAACTTCAAAGAAGAATTAGATATTATAACTAAAACACCTCTGAATAGCAGAAATCTGAAGCGGGTGCAAATTATAAACGAGATAAGAGTTGAACCAAGTATGGCTATATATTGGAACAATTTGAAGTCAAGGAGAATGATAATCAATGTATTTCCTCTGTTCACCAAGATTGACTCTATAGAAGCTATAGTGGAGTACATTAAGATACGTGAAGCTGAAAGATATGATATGTATGGATTCCGATTTGAAGATCTACCAGATACAGTCCCTGATCAGATGAGGAAGAAGAGACCCCATAACAAGACCCCTTAGAAGAAGATTGTTAAGAAGCAAAAGAAAGGTTTGCATCTGGGTGAAGCCTGCACGAAGAATACTTCACTGGCATCCTATCCAGAACCGACAAGTAAGTCCTCTGACTCTTCTATGACTGCATCTGTTCTTATTAATAGAAATGTGACTTCATCTATTCCGACACCACCTCCAATATTTTCAACCATAGTTACAACCTCATCCATCCCTCTTTTTGAACCCCCATCATCTCAGATATTTCCATCTTTTGCACCATCTACACAACCTCTTTTTCAAATCACTTTCACTTAATCAACTCCCACCATATCTTTACCATTAACTTCTAACATCATCAGTAAATAGGCATCACGACGCTCAAGTATGAAAGATTAGAGGATGCAACTTGTAAGAATGAATGAATGCATACTGTTATGGTGCATGAGGGCCTTATATATGGTGACCATTTTCGCTTGATTCGATGTGGGTTAGAGAGATCCTTTGGACAGATTAACGGTGTCTGATGGACTTATAACTCGAATCATGTGTGGGTCTTCTAGCGAGACTCCAACTATTCGTTGCCCTTCATTGAGGGCACTTTGGGTCAAGTCTTTAGAGTTGTTCTAGGAATTTTAGTTTAACATTGTCAACATGAAGCTATTATATAATAGTATGAAAGATGATCGAGTTATACCTTAGGCAATTAAAGGATTTAAGGCCAGTTGTCGTATTGGGTGGCAATTTAGAGTCAGTTCAAAAATTCTAAGAATAACTTGTCTGAAATTCTTATAACAACTTAACCCAATCTTAAAAATAACACACGAAGACCCTAAAAATAAATATAATTCTATTCTAATCTGAACGTGCTATAATGAAATTTAAATTATATTCTTATTTGCTAAAACTAAGTTTATCATTTATACATTTTTTTACTGCTATATCTTTATTCTATTTAAAAAGAATATTCATATAAATAAATCTCATTTTTTTACTACTATATTTTTATTTTATTCAAAAACAATATTCATATAAATAAATCTCATTTTTTTAAATAATTGCTAAGGATTTATCTTTGCAACCTTTCAAACTATAACCAAATTTCAAAAGTTTTGGTGGTTGATGCCATTTGCATAAATGTCATCGCGCATTATCAGTGAAGCTCTTCACCCTTGCTAACAAGTACAGGTACACCTTTTTTTGCCTACACTTTTTTTTAGGGATATAAGGGTTATGTGTTTAACGAGCAAATTTCAATATTTTTCATATATAATTGGGTGTTTTTATGTTGGCTTAAATAGTGTTTTTATCCCTGTAAGTTAGCGTGTTTTTGGTTTTCGTTCCTGTAATTTTTTTTATAGTTTTAGTCCCTATATTTCACATTCGCGTTCGTTTTAGTTCTTAAAACCAAAATCCGCAGGAAACCTTCGAATTTTCCTGCAGATTTTAGCTTTAGGAACTAAACAGCAAGCAAAGGTAAAATATAAGGATTAAAACCAAAAAAAAAATTACAGGGACGAAAACCAAAAACTCGCTAACTTACAAGGACGAAAATACTATTTAAGCCTTTTATGTTTTTGTTGATTCAAAAGCACCAATTTCACTAACAAATTTGCACTGTACCGCAAGCAGTCACTATTGCATATGTTTTTGTAGATGTTCTGGACTGGACCAATGGCTAAGCATGGCCCAATCCACGTTTGCTCCCAGAGCGGCCCAATTACCTAAGTCCAATCCACGAAGGGGCAAAAGTTAGCTTCTGCCCCTCATACCGGGCAAGGACTGCATTGCTCCTCCCCGGTACCGCTGCCCGTTCCGCACGGCTTTATCTGTCCCTGAACAGCTAAGGGCATGTGATCGAAACTACGCCTTTGCCCGGCGTAACGGCTAGTTTTGGGCACCCTGTCCAACATAACGGCTAGTTTGGGCAGTTACCTATTCTTCGGGAAAACGGTTATTTCGCCCCGAAAATAGGACCGTTGGCCACGCGCTGGGGGCACTATATAAACCCTCTCACTCGAGAGGGTCAGGTATCTAAAAAAATCACCCTTGAAACTCACTCTTTGTACTTGCCCCTTTTCTATGACCCTTTACTTACTTGAGAGTCGGAGTGCCTTGCAGGTACACCCCCTCTCCTCTTCATACGCCCAGCATCTCAGACGTACTTGGTGGCCCACTTCAACAGGATCTGATCCAGCCTTCACGATCAGTGGCGCCGTCTGTGGGAACTCTTATTCTCCCCATCTTTCTTTCCTCAGAAACCAATGATCAAAGCAAAACTTCCAAGATCATCATTATGGCCTCTCAAGATCACGTCAAAGGTGTTCTCCAATCCACTATCCTCCCCGTCAACAAGACTGGCGTTGACGGTCCATCCTCTCTCCTCAGAGATCCCCGTTTTCTGAGAGACGGGGCCACTGCCTCTCCTTCCCCTACTCCTGCTGATCGCAAAAATGACCAGCCTTCGCTGACCATCCAGCCCGTTCCTGCTCCACCCAATGCCGACCCGGCCGTGGTGGCCCTTCTGGAGGTGCTCAACAAGACCAACCTCCTGATCCTTCAGCAGAACGAACGGATCGAAGCATTGGAGGAATCCGCCCATCCAAGATCCCCTCCTCCGAGGAAGAGCCATTGACGATCCAAGAGCCCGCAACCTCGGCGAGAAGCCGACCGAAGGCCGCGCCAAGAACCAGAATCTTGCGCTACCAGAAAACGCGACCAGGTTTCCCTGCGGAACCAGCATTCTCCCGGCCACAAAAGGACCCGAAGAGACGAGCAGTCACCTCCGATCAGGTCAAAGGGTCGGGCCCGTTCACCTTCCCCCCAAAGAGGTCGTCGACACGAGCGAGTGGTCCGATCCCCGTCACCAACCAGTTCCAGCAGCGATGATGAGCCTCACGGCCCATTATCCCAAGAAATCTAGGTAACACGCCTCTCCAAGGGCCTGGAGAAACCCCTAGCACTGGGCACGTACGATGGTACGACTGACCCCGACGAGCACATCGAAAACATCAATGCACTGTTAGATTACCGTGGCGTCCGGGGCGCCATCAAGTGTCGGCTATTTCCAACCACGCTCCAAAAAGGGGCAATGACTTGGTACGAGCAGCTTCCCGAAGAGTCCATTACTTCATGGAAGCAACTGGGCAGAATGTTCTCCCGACATTTCACAGCTTCGCGCCCCCACCCCAAGACTGAAGCCTCCCTTGGGGCCATAATCCAAGGGAAGGACGAACCTCTCCGGGCATACATCGAGAGGTTCAACTAAGAAGCGGTACAGGTCCCTACAACGGACGAGATGAAAAAATTTCTGCTCGAGCAAGGACTCCGCCCGGGCTCAGAATTTTCTAAAGCCGACGGCCTCGCACCTACGAGGAACCTGGATGCCCTCCTCCTCAAGGTACAGTCAAATATTTAGTACGAGGAGAAGGAAGCGGCCAACTCCGTCCGAGCCTCCCGCCACCAGGAGAATGCTCGGGCCTCTAGAGGTGAAGAAGCCTCGACATCCCGCCGAGGAGAAAGGAAGCGCGAAGACCATCCTCGGGACTC
Organism: Lathyrus tuberosus; assembly: GCA_022829125.1. Taxonomy (NCBI): domain Eukaryota; kingdom Viridiplantae; phylum Streptophyta; class Magnoliopsida; order Fabales; family Fabaceae; genus Lathyrus; species Lathyrus tuberosus. The sequence continues at coordinate 4,472,041 of JALAZF010000320.1, read as the reverse complement.
CCGCGACAGCAAGGGACCCTCCGGATGATTCCGCGACTACACCCCCCTGACCGTCTCCAGGGAGAAAATACTGTCCGAATGCGCGAATTCAGAATTCAAGCAAGCAGGGGTTCGCTTCCCCAAACAAATACCGGCCAAACCCAACACCGACAAATCGAAGTATTGTCGTTTCCATAAGAGTCACGACCACACTACCGAAGACTGCATCCATTTGAAGGATGCTATCGAGATACGGATCAGGGATGACCCCCTGAAATAGTTCACGAAAAAGAAAGATGCTCCCCGGCAAGACGCCCAGGAGTCCAAGAAGTTAGAGGAAGAAATGCCTTCCTCGGAAGAGCCCAACATCCAGGTCGCCATGTCTGTATCGCGACCAGAAGACTTCTACGTCCCAGATGAACTCAGCGCTCCTGCCTATTTCGCGGCCCACAACCCGTGGGAAAGATTCCCCTCCACCATGGTCATCTCGGGCGGAGGCTTCAATAAAGTCACGGTGGGCTCCGTGAAAAGAAAGTTCGAGCACCTAATCAGCACGAGCTCCAATAACGCGACCACGCTCGACCAAGCCTAGAAGGACTCTATCCCCATCTCCTTCTATGGGGAAAAACTCCTCGGAGGATCTCCAAACTCGAGCATACCCCTGATCGTCAGAGCTCGAATGGCAAACTTCGATGTTCACAGAATCCTCGTCGACCAAGGAAGCTCGGTCGACATTATGTACTCCCAGCTATTTTCAACACTTCAGCTGGACGAATTACACCTCACCCCTTATGTGGGGTCTGATTTGCAGGGATTCAACGGATCAGTGACCAAACCCTGAGAGTACATCGAACTGATCGTAACCTTTAGATCAGCAGAGACGGCCAGGTCCATCAAAGTGCAATTTATGGTGATCGATTGCCCGTCACTGTACCAATGTATCTTCGGAAGACCAACATTGACTGAGTTGGTAGCAGTGCCTTCAACCGTCCACCTCAAGATGAAGTATTACGCTTCAAAGGGGATGGTCGCCACCCTCCATGGCAACATCGAAGCCGCACGACGGTGTTTCAAAGCAGCCACGAAGGGACTCAACGCCATCGCGTCTAAGCTAAAGGTTTTGATTAAGCCGGCCTTGCCCATCAGTTCTGAGGAGGCCAAGCCTCTGCCTCAGGTCGACTCCATTGACCTCGACAACCGCTTCCCCGAAGAGGACCATCAGGAGGACCAAGCAGCTTCAACCAGCTTGCCCGCCCCGTCTGACAACAGCTCTCATCCGATGCGTCCAATCCCGGATGGCAACTTCGAGCTCGTTTTGTTCGACGACGACTCCCAGCGGGAAGTGAAGATTGGAGCGGATCTCCCTGACATCGCGAGGAAGCAACTCAAAGCCTGCCTCCGTGAGAACGCTGATCTGTTTGCCTTGAGCGTCGCCGAGATGCCCGACTTGGAGCCGTCCGTCGCCTGCCATCAACTTACGATTGACCTGGCCGTCAAAACAGTAGAACAACGTAGGAGAAAGTAGTCCCCAGAGAAAACGGAGGCTGCAGAAAAAGCTGTAAATGACCTCCTCGAGGAAAAATTTATCTCGGAAGCCAAGTACACCACTTGGCTGTCCAACGTTGTACTTGTAAAGAAATCTAATGGTAAATGGCGAATGTGCATTGACTACACCGATCTTAATAAGTCATGCCCGAAGGATGCTTACCCCGTCCCTAATATTGATAAACTTGTTGATAATTATGCCGGTTTTAAACTTTTATCATTCATGGACGCCTACTCGGACTACAATCAAATTCCAATGGCAATGAGCAATAAAAAATACACGGCCTTCATGACCGAATCGGGCAACTATTACTACAACGTAATGCCTTTCGACCTAAAGAACGTCGTCGCAACCTATCAAAGGATGATGAACAAGGTCTTCCGGGGGGAGATAGGAGACATGCTCGAAGTCTATATGGACGACATGATCGTTAAATCCCACGAGGAAACCGATCATACTGCCAATCTGAGGAAGGTCTTCGAATAGGCCAGAAAGTACCAGATGCATTTCAACCCGGAGAAGTGCGTGTTTGGTGTTCGGGCAGGCAAATTCCTCGGTTTCTACTTAACAGAACGAGGAATCGAAGCCAACCCCGATTCGTGGCCAAATCTACCCAGCACGCCCTACCATTCTTCAAACTCCTCTGCAAGGAGGCAGCGTTCGAATGTATCGAGGAATGTGACCAGGCTCTCCTCCATCTGAAACGAGCACTCTCAGAACCACCAGTCCTCTCTCGCCCGAACAATGGTGAAACTTTGTACATGTATCTCGCCGTAGCAACCGAGGCAGTGACCGCCGCTCTTATCCACGAGACACCTGACGGGCAGAAGCCCATACATTTCACGAGCAAAGCACTGTAAGGACCGGAGCTAAGATACCAATAGATAGAAAAAGTGGCGCTGGCCTTCATCAATGCAGCTAGAAGACTGAGACACTACTTTCTAGCCCACACAATCGTGGTTCGAACGGATCAACCCGTAAAGCAGCTACTGGGATGACCATACATAGCCGGTAGAATGCTCAAATGGTTGCTCGAGCTGTCTAAATTCAACATCCGGTATGCGAGCAGGAAAGCCCTCAAATGCCAGGCCCAGGCCAATTTCTCCGCAGAAATGACGTTCGCAGACTCCCCCACTTGCGGAGCACGCAAATAGACCATTTTCGTAGATAGGGCCTCTAATTCGGTGGGAAGCGGGGCAAACATCATACTGGAAAGCCTGTCCTTCCCCACCTCATCGTTTAAGTTTCACTCACCCTGTCCTTCCCCACCTCAAATAACTAGGCTGAGTACGAAGCCTTCCTCGCCGGGTTACGCTTGGCCGAAGACCTGGGCGCGGAAGAAGTCGTCATTTGCACAGATTCATAACTCGTTGCCCTTCAAGTCCGAGGGGAATATCAAGTCAAAAATGACAACCTGACCGAATACTTAGCCCTGGTCAAGAAGAAGATGACGAAGTTCCCAGCGGTAGAGGTAAAACATGTTCCTCGCGAACACAATGTTTGGGCAGACGTTTTGTTCAAACTAGCTAGCACGAAGAAGTAGGGCGGAAACAAGTTTGTCATACAAGAGGTACTTCCTCGACCCAGTATCGAGAAGGCTTCCCCCACCCTCGACATACAGATGATTGGCGACAACAATTGCTGGATGACCCCCGTTTACAACTACCTCGCTAAAGACGAACTTCCGTCCGACCCCAAAGAAGCCAGCATAGTTAGGCGAAGAGTTTGCTCCTACATCCTGGTCGAAGATAAAGTCTACAGGCAAGGGTTCTCCATCCCGCTACTCAAGTGTGTCGAGGAAGAAATGGTCGCCCATATCTTGCGCGAAATTCACGAAGGAATCAACGCCCAATATCTCGGAGAAAGGTCCCTTGCCCGAAAGGCCCTCCGAGCAGGGTACTACTGGCCAACCATGCAGCATGATGCTAAAGAGCATGTGAAGAAATGCAATAAGTACCAACGACACGGGGACATGCACCTAGCTCCTCCTAACGAGCTCAAGGCAATGTCCTTCCCGTGGCCATTTGTCTGGTGGGACCTGGACATCCTAGGACCATTCGTGGTAGGATCAAATCAGAACAAATACTTAATAGTAGGCGTGGACTACTTCACAAAATGGATAGAAGTGGAGGCTCTAGCCAAGATAACTGCCCTTAACATACTGCGTTTCTACAAACGAAACATCCTCGCACGTTTGGCATCCCCCAGGCGATAGTCACGGACAATGGGACACAGTTCACAGATAGGAAGTTCCAGGGTTTCATCGCCCATCTCGGTACGAAGCAACACTTCGCATCTGTCGAACATCCTCAGACAAACGGGAAAGCTGAAGCAGCGAACCGAGTCATCCTTCGAGGCCTCAAATGAAGGCTAGACGAAACGAAGAAAGCTTGGGTCGAGGAACTGCACATCTTCTTATGGGCATACCGCACAACTCCACACTCTTCAACTAGGGAAACACCCTTTCATCTGGCCTATGGGACCGAAGTCGTGATCCCAATTGAAGTTCACGTACCCTCCAGGCGGACAGAATCACCCCTCGACTAAGAAATGAACGACGAGGCACTAAGGGAAGAACTCGATCTCGTCGAGGAAATCCGAACAGGGGCAACCCTCCGTGAAGCCTCGTTAAAACAAAAAATTTCCATCAGGCACAACGCCAAAGTCATACGACGAGAGTTCGACGTGGGCAGCCTCGTCCTAAGGAGAAACCATAAAGACTCACGCAGAGGCAAACTAGCCGCCAACTGGGAAGGACCCTATCGTGTCTGGGCAAAAATGGAGAATGGGGCCTATTACCTAGAACGTCTCAACGGGGAAAACTTGCTCGACCATGGAACGCCGAAAAGCTGAAACAATACTACAGCTAAGACCTTAACTATCGGTTCGATCCGTCACGACGACGGGCATCGCCTACCGACCATGATGCACGCCTAGGTACAAGCGTCGCATGCCAGTGAAGCAGAACTCCGCTCAGGAACGAGCCGGGTCTCTGCTCGACAGCGGTCCCTCAATCGAGCACCGCCGTCGTCAAAGTACCACGACAGGCAGAACACCCAACTCGTGATGGGAGGTTCACGCAGCGAACTCAGGCCTCAAACGCGACCTGAGCTCCGCATCCTAGCCTGGATATTCCTCGGCCGTTCGACCTGTACCCCTCACTATCGAACACATCTACAACGAGCAATTCCCTAAAACTTAACGTAAATTAAAATAATCTCTATTACGGGCACACATGCATATCGAGCAAAAGTACGACACTTAGTAGAATTTAAAGCAGATAAAACCATGCACTTCACAAAACCAGCCACGAGGGCTAGACACATACATAATTAAAAGTAATGAGTGGCCGCAAGGACCACAATTGTGCTTGTTACATAAACCGGGGGCCACGCCCCCATTCAAAATAAATTACAAAGATACACGGCACGCAGGCCGGATAAATTACAACAAGGAAAAAAGGAGTCACTCATCCATCCTCTCCGGTTGATCTTGGGTGAACTCTGGTTGCTCGACGATAGGCTACAGTGATTGGGTCTCCTCAGGGCGGGCATGCTCAGCACCAAGGTTGAGGAAATCAGGAAAAGTTATCTTGCCACCCTTCACCTGACCGAGAAAGTTGGTACCTTAAGTGGAAATCTAGACGTTAGGGTTCACTAGCCTGTCAAACGATTCTTCCCAATGGAAAACACCTCCTCTTCTGCTCGAAGCATATGAGCAACTAGCTTCGCTCTGGTCTTCAGCTCCTTCACGTCCGCAGGCTCATCCTCGGCTGGAGCGCTTGCTTTCCTCAGCTGATCAATCAGCTTCTCGGCTGCCTTCTTCTCCGCCTCTAGCTTGGCAGTCTCCCCCTTCAACCGGGTAACTTCCTCTTCCGCCTTCTTCCTGGCCTTACCAGCTTCCATGGCTTCTTCCTTAGCCTTCCTCGCCGTCTCCTCCAGAGATGCCATGGTAGCCCGGGAAGCTCGAAGTTCGGACTCAGTTACAGAATCCCCCTCGGTATAAATCGCCGCCATTTCAAGAAGTCTAACCAATGTGGAGGCATCCTGCGCCACCAGCGCCCTCTTGGTCGGACGATCCATGCCCTCCAATTGGAGAGACTCTGCCCGCGGGACAACCCTAGACGTCCCCTCGAAGAATTTTCTATCAAGTATACAAGGAGGAAGTTCGAACTTCCCTTTCCCTGATGCCCGGCTAAGATCTATGGTTTTATTGGCCCCGCCCACTTAGACCTAGAGGCCAAGGGCAAGGGGGACACTTGAGCGGGAGTAGGCGAGGAGCTCCCCACAACTGGCTGAGAAGGACGAGGAACACGCGGGGCAAATCGAGTCTTTGGAGCAGCCGTCCCGGGCGCGTTCCTCGCAACAACGTTTCACACCATTCTTTCATGGGCGGAGGGCATGTCATCTGCAGAAACACAACGAACATGTTAGACGAGGAAGTAAACATAATTCAGATAGGTTAAAATAACTAAAACTACCAAGCAGCTTATAAGCGTCTGCGGGGGTCTTGAACTCCAAAAGCGCCTTTATATTAATATACAGGTACTCCACCCTCTGGCTACCATCCTCCTCGAAGATCGGAGACCCCTTCTTCGTCCAGTATTCAACAAGCTGAAAAGAGGCAACATACTGCACCAGTCTCTCATAACAAACCTCATCCTGCCCGTCTAGCATGTGCGGCTGAGTGACATATTCATTGGGCTCCTTGAGAAAATGGTCGGGACCCCAGTGAAATGGGAACTTAAATTCTCTATCCCCGATCAGCTTCCCATTCTCATCGTGCATATCATTACCCTCATCGTCAAGGGAAATCACCCAGACATACGTGCTATCCTGGGCCCTCTTCGACACGGGCTCTATAATATAGAACCTCTCCTTGAACGTCCGAATCAACTCTGAAAAGGGCTTGAACAGCTTGCAGGGCTGTTTCAATGAAACCCAGCCATACTTCCTCCCTGTTAACTGCCGTTGAAGATGAAAGACAGTGAAAAACAAATGGAGAGTAGCCCCTATCATAAAATGCTCGCACGTCAACTTGAAGGCACGAATGAACGCCAGCGAGTTGGGATGCAGCTGCGACAGAATTAGGTCTAAGTGCACGAAGACTGACCGCTGAAAATTGGTGAAGGGCAGCCTTAACCCTAACTCCTTAAAGGCATATTCATACATAGCAAATATCTCCCCGAAGTCCGAACAGATCCGATCATCTTGGAAGGGGAAATGCACCTTCCATTCCCACTCCAGTCCAACATCCGTGAAGACATCCCCAGTGAAAGTAGCAAAGATGGATTCATGCTCGGCAGGCTCAGCCACCGACCACTCCTCAGCAGGGTTCTCTTCATGCTCCTCCCTGACTTCGCTGGGGACGGTTGAAGCTTCAGTACTACTACTCTTCGAGGGGCTCTCCTCAAACGAATCTATTATAATTTCCCCGTCTGGCCCTGTCGCCATATCGATCACCTGAAAAGCAGAGAAAAAAGTGAATTCGACGAAGAATCAAATCCACCCTTCCACCGCTAGTCAAGTGAAAGGGCGCTCAAAGGGCTGAGGACGACGTCCTCGACCTAAGCCCTAACATCAAAAACTCAAGAGTTTCCCACGAGGAGACGCTCGGGACAAACCACTCCTGCACGAGGAACTTCCTCGAGCCGCTCCCCAGTTTCCATTTGAAGCTTCACCAAAAACTGCAAAACTTCACAGAAAACTACGAGCGTTCGTCGGAAACTTCATTAAAGCACCGAAATATGAGTAACTACGACGGTTACACATGCATCATCATCGCGACGACGCCGGAAACCGCCCCAATCGCGAAATATCTACGGGGCTCTAGCAGCCTCGTCGGCGGCAGAAGATGGCTTAGCCACCGCCCCACTGCTCTGAGGAAGACAAACAAGAAGAGAGAGAAGCGAAAGTTCCCAATGGCCTGAGTCTCTCTCCTTTTATACTGAAGGGAACATGTAATGGCACACCCTCGTAGGTCATAATGGCTATCGACTAGCCATCATTGTAACTACAGCACAAGGCACGAGGCATACGTGGCGCCCTAACGTTTCGATTCCTCTTAACCGTTGGTCTCCCTGTATGACGGGCAATCCAGGCACGGACTCGAATCTCACGAACACCGGGGGTCACGGGCACCACGAGACAACTCCCTCCGTCGCCAAACGACGACTCCACAATGGTTCCCCAGAAACACGGGCTTTCCTTAAGTCATCACTCCCATGCCCGGGAGCAACGACTTGGGGGGCTCTTATTCTGGACTGGACCAATGGGTAGGCATGGCCCAATTCATGTCTGCTCCCAAAGAAGCCCAATTACCTAAGTCCAATCCACGAAGGGGCAAAAGTTAGCTTCTTCCCCTCCTACCGGGCAAGGACTGCATTGCTCCTCCCGGGTACCACTGCTCGTTCTGCACGGCTTCATCTGTCCCCGAACATCTAAGGGCATGTGCCTGAAACTACGCCTTTACCCGGCGTAATGTCTAGTTTTGGGAACCCTGCCCGACATAATGACTAGTTTGGGCAGTTACCTATTCTTCAGGAAAATGGTTATTTCGCCCCGAAAATAGGACCGTTGGCCACGCGCTGGGGCACTATATAAACCCTCTCACTCGAGAGGGTCAGGCATCTAAAAAAATCACCCTTGAAACTCACTCTTTGTACTTGCCCCTTTTCTCTGCCCTTTACTTACTTGAGCATCGGAGTGCCTTGCAGGTACACCCCCTCCTCTTCATACGCCCAACATCTCAGACGTACTTGGTGGCCCACTTCAACAGGATCTGATCCAGCCTTCATGATCAGTAGACATTATGTAAGTATTTTCTTCTAAATTTATTGGAATTATGCATTTTAGATAAGTTTGGTGCATGACTTGAATTCACAACAGAAATAATTGTTCGAATTTTTTTTTGGGTCATACATGTAATAAATCAATGTGTTAGAACCATTATTTAATTAGTCAAATTAAAGTGATCTATTTTTTGTGCATGACTTGAATTAACTGAGTACTCAATAACGTATAGACCTTTAAAGGTAGTTAAGGGACAAGTGATACAAGACTTTATTATTGACCACTCTATAAATGAGAACGTGTCGAATTATCTTGAGCTTGAACCTTGGAAATTATATTTTGATGGTTCAAGTCATAAAGATGGAACAGGCGTAGGAGTTTTGATTATCTCTCCTAATAAAATCCCAACAAAATTCAAATATAAAGTTGTAGGTGTATGCTCGAATAATGAGGTTGAATATGAAGCCTTAATAGCCGGACTGGAAATTTTGTTGGAATTGGGGGCAACTCGAGTCGAAATAATGGGAGACTCAGAGTTAGTTATCAAGCAAATTATAAGGGAATACAAGTGTGTGAAAGAGAATCTCATCATGTACTTTGTTATATTCAATAGACTACTGAAACAGTTCGAGATGGTGAGCGTACGGCATATACCTCGGCTGGAGAACCATGTAGCAAATGACTGCGCTCAAATTGCATCTGGGTACAAAATTTTGAAGGAAAAGTTGCAAGTCGTAATTGAAGTCAGAGGTAGAGTTGTATCGACCAGATTATCCCCATCAGACTTAGAAGCTACAAAGTTAGGGTACGCTGATAAGGAAAATTTTGAAATTTTGGCTGTGGATAGTTTGACGGACGAAGATTGGAGGAAGCAAATAGTGGAATACTTGTGAAATCCAACAGCATCCACAGAGCGTAAAACCAGGTATCGTGCTTTGAGCTATGTTCTTTTAGGCAATGAATTGTTTAAAAAGACTCCTGAAGGGGTCTTGCTTAAGTGCCTTAGTGAATCAGAAGCATATTTAGCCCTTTTGACTGTCCATGGTGGGGCATGTGGGGCACATCAGGTAAGCCACAAGATGAAATGGCTCTTGTTTCGACAAGGCATGTACTGGCCTACCATGTTAAAAGACTGTATCGAATTTGCTAAAGGTTGTTAAGAATGCCAAATGCATGCAGGTATACAACATGTTCCTGTAAGCGAATTACACTACATAATCAAACCATGGCCCTTTAGAGGTTGGGCTTTGGATTTGGTTGGCGAGATTCGACCAGCATCGTCTAAGAGTCAAAGGTACATTTTGGTAGGTATTGATTACTTTACAAAGTGGATCGAGGCCATACCTTTACCAAATGTCGACCAAGAGGATGTGATTGAATTCATTAAGAGACACATCATCTATAGATTTGGAATCCCAGAAAATACTACAACGGATCAGGGATCTGTTTTTACTGGTCGAAAGATGCAGGAATTTGCTAAAGAGATGGGTTTCAAGTTGTTAACCTCTACACCTTACTATGCTCAGGCTAATGGTCAGGTGGAAACGACAAATAAGGTAGTGATTGGTTTGATTAAAAAACATGTGGGAAAGAAGCCAAGAAATTGGCATAAGACATTAGACCAGGTTCTCTGGGCATGTCGAACTTCTCCCAAAGACGCAACCAACACTACACCTTTTCGTTTGACTTTTGGTCACGATGCAGTTTTACCCGTGGAAATCTATCTATAATCAACAAGGATCCAAAGGCATCATGAGATCCCTTCTGAATCTTATTGGAATATGATGTTAGATGAGTTGGTAGATTTGGATGAAGAAAGACTTAATGCCTTGGAGTTATTAAAAAGGCAAAAGAAAAGGGTAGAAAAGTCTTACAATAAAAAGGTGAAAGTCAAGATTTTTTCTCCTGGAGAATAGGTGTGGAAAGTAATTTTGCCTATGGATCGAAAGGTTAGGTCTTTAGGGAAGTGGTCCCCTAAGTGGGAAGGTCCTTTTCTAATCATACAAGTTTTTTCAAACGGCGCTTATGTGACTGAAGAGGTAGATAAAGATAAGAGAATCTTGAAAGTAAATGGCAAGTATTTGAAAAAATATAAACCTGTACTTCAAGAGTTAAAAATTATTTATGAGTAATTGCAGAAAATTGGTTGAAGCCAACTTGGTACACAACTGCCAGAATGGCTTAATTCATTACATAAACAGCATCAAAGGGCTGATAAATATTGTGCTAAAAAAACAAATATATTGAAACTGCAAATTAAAAAAGGAAGGTTGCTCTTCATCTTGAGATACTTCGACTTTTGGAGCTTAAGGCGTCTCTCACATGAGGTTTTGTCAAGATTTAACGCTGTAACCTCTCCTTCTAATCGTCGAGCTTTGTCAAGGAACTCCAGTGCAAGTTTTAATTCTCTGACTACTTCAGATTCGTCAGAGGCTTGCAGTTCAGTGTTGCATTTCTCAGCCTTGGAGATCTTGGCTTGCAGTTCTTTGATTTGGTTTTTCCAATTGGCAATATCTGCTTTATTACCTTCAATCTCCTTGGTGTGTTGCTCCTTCATCTGCTCCAGTTCTCCCACCCTTGCTTCTGATTCAGAAGCAGTCGTCCATGCAGCTGCCTCACTTCCAGATTTGGTATCGAGTGCATCATTGATCTGAGGCAGTTATTTTAGATCGGCGGTAACTTGATCAATCATGGTACCAAGCTCCAAAATGATGGTGGCAACTTCAGGGGAGACATTTTGGAGATTAACTTGCTTGAGAAGAGCCTTCAATTGAAGAGAGACAGTGGCATCAGACTCCAGGAGCCTAAAGAGGTTACCTTTGAAGACTTTCTCTTTTATGTTTAGAAGGGCCTCATTTGGAGGCTTGCTCGAAATTTGACCTCCACAGGTTGTCGAAGCATTTACGCTGCTCTCAGAGGAACTCCCTCGTTTGCTAAGAAATTTTTTTAGATATTCACGAGGGTTGATGGCCTTAAGGCGATTAAGTTCTTCTTCAGATTAAGCAAAAACTGTCTCAGTCAAAGGTTTAGTACTCTCAGCAGTGACATCAACCTTAGGAGCATCAGTGTTTTCTTCCTGGACTTGCTCTTTGACAGATTTACCTTCAGCTTTATCTTCATCATCCTTATCCTCTTCATCAGTACCAACTTCTCCATCATCATCATTATCATCATCATTTCCACCAGTTTCAGGATGAAACATTGAATGGTCTTCTTCTTCTTCTTCCATTTCGTCGTCTTGGACGACAGCATCTGGATCAACATTATCTGGGTCTTTGTTGCTTGAGAGTTCGACCACTGGGGAGTCAGTTTCAGAAGATTTCTCACCCAGGGTATTGCTTTCATCCATAGCCGTTGTCTTTGTATTCACTTCTTCAGAAAAGCCTTGGTCCTAGTCCTCCCACTCAGAACCACTAGTCTGAGATTGTTGTGCAGACGAAGTTGGAACTTCTTTCACAATAGGTTTGTTTACTGGGGCAGGGAGAGTAGTTGGAGGAGGAGAGTTGGTTTATGGCTGGGTCGAGGCACCTGTACTATCCTGAAATGACAAATAAATAAGGTTAGGATTGAAATAAAAAGAAAGCCAGTAAAGTAAATAGTTTAAGGGAAATTATAATTACCTTAAGTTCTTCGACTCCAGGACTGGAGTTATCACTTTCAAGTTGAGCTGAGGCTACCTTCGACGTGCCTTGAGGAGAAGACTCCAAGTTCATTCGAGCAGTAGATGCTTGAGAGACCTTTGCTGCCTTTACCTTAGGTTAACTCGAAGTCTCAGCAATCCTAAGTTGTTTCTTCCTTTTCTTAGTTTGTTAATCATCAGGTGGGGATTGATCCTCGTCATCCGATTCGAGCATAATTTGGGAAGTAGTCCTTTTGGATTTCTTCCTTTGGGGAGTAGGAGGTGGTCTTCGAGAAATCTGAGAAAAATCAAGATATTAGAAGGCATGACAATACACAACACAAGAAAAGTTAGGGAGTAAAAGTTACTCTCGTGGATGGTTCAGAGTCGTCTTCGACTGGTCTTTTGCTGTAGGTTTCTTTGGTTTGACAGCTGCAGATAAACAAAATAGTCACAAGTTAGTAAGAACAGTCAAGTAAGGGAAATATAAAATTCGACAATCTTCATTCCACACCTTCATGGATTTCGAATTCGATGCTAACATCTTCGATACCGATATGAAATGGCCCTTTGAAACTATCTAAGGTGTACTTAGTCGAAACCACCTGCTGAGCCTTCGGTTTTGACTGCTGACGAAGGATCTTTATAAAATCCCCACAAATGAACCAGTTTAGAAATGGAGGGGCAAGGGCCACTCCAAAACCAGAAGATGGCAATCGAGGGAATTTGGGAGGAAACATATCGAAATTCGTTTTGTAACGTTTCTCAAGAGGAACGTACGAAGGGATCTTTAAGTTCTCCATTTTCTTTAAAAAAATTCCTTCAGAGTAACAGCGGCCTCGTGGACGGTTCGACTAAAATTATATGGGCGATAAATAGTTTCGAAGAACTTTTGGAATGATTGGATTTCCTTGATGTGTGTAGAATTACCTTTCTTGGTTTTCTCCTGCACAGAGAGAAAAGCTTCATCAATTAACTGTGTAAAAGAAGCAACATCAAAAAACTTCTCAGTGTAGTACTTCGACCACCACTGGTAAAATTCAGAAGTGCAGAGGTAATTAGGCTCAAAATCGACTGGAAAAAGGAATGCTTTGTATGCGTAGTGAGCCATCTGTATCGTGGCCATCTCTTTAGTGTAGCTAGTGTGATGGAGAAGGAGATGTCCTTTCTTCTCATACAAGCATTTTGGAAGGGTTTGAACCAAGCCAAACTGGCGAGCAACCAAATTGGGTTGGTAGGCAATCAAAGAGACTTGAACTCTTCCCAGATTAAGTCGAAGGGTCAGAAGTCGAGGAATCAGAAAAGCCTCCCAGATCAGCTTTGATTTTTCTTCTTGGGCTTTGTCAAATGTGGGGAAAGGCCTAGTGAACCACTCAGGGCCATATTTCCTTTTAGCAAAAGGGGCCATGTTTGAGGTAAACTCATGGCGCTTAGCGAACATCTTGATAAATATAAGAAATGTTTGCCTGAGTAATTGACCCTCTTCGGTAGGGGTTAGATGTACTAAGCGGGTCCCTTCGACTCACCGCTCTTTGATTTCTTTGGCACCTTCTTCGACGGATCCTTTGTTTGAGAGACTGGCTTCGAAAGAAGCATTCAGCCAAAGTTGAAGGAGCCAGAAGGGCCCTGATAGTAACAGCTTTCCTCCTGCAGCTAGCCCTTTGAGTTGAGTGACACATTCACTCAAGGACTCATAGAGGTGTCCTAGAATCATTTCGCTTAGGCAAACATCTCGGCCATAGTGAAGTTGGGTGGCGAGTGTCATACCCCAAATTTTGACCACTAAGACTTCCCATCATTGTGCAAATCATCATCACAATATGGGTGTATTTACATGCCTCATCAGTCTCCCCTAAGATGGGTGAGCATTCACTACAAACAAGAATCAGGGTTCCAACCCTCTCTGAGCACTTAGACAAAGGATCAATCAAGAAATGGCATGATCTTCAACTTTTCCAACCTCTCCAACACCCATAAAGGATCAAGAGGACTCCCACATCAAGAATCAAGCATAAAGGTGCTACATTCCAAGTGGATTAAGCCTCAAGATTGCTAGTGCAACCAAATTAGGGTTTTGGTCGACCAAGGCCTCCAGGTGGAAATTTTCCTCTGGGCATGAGTCATGCTTCAAAGCATAACCTAAGATACTCCATGGGACCTCATGGACCTAATCATCAAGTCAATTTAACCTCAGGGGATGCATTTATCAAAAATCAGGAATCAGGGTTTCTTGACCTAATTCACCCCCTAAGTTGACTTTTGGGACAAAACATGAGCCAAGACCTCAAGACATGATTTGAGGGTCTCCAATATACCATATTGATCCATTTTCAACAATGGATTGATACAAGAAGCTTGATCCACAAGTTTCAATTTCATCTGGACCACAATTAGGGTTTTGAAGAAAAGTCAACTGTACCTTTGACTTTTGACCAAGACATGCTCCCAAACCTGGGGACATGATTCAATACACCCTACAACACCTATGGAATCCATCTATTAAGTTTGATTTAGGTCAAGGACTTGATTTCATAGAGGATCGCGTAGTTTAAATTTCATCTGATAAAAAGTCAACTGTATAAAAAGTCAAAGTTTGACTTTTTTATTTTTTGGTCAACCAAGGTTCTGTAACCCTAAAACAATGTTAATGTGTGATTGGAATCATCATTCATTAAGAAAAATCAAAGAAAGTGAGGTTTCTTGCAAAAGGGGTAACCATAAAAAACTTAGAATTCTTCTAAGTTATTGGACAAAGTGGTTAGGGTACCAACTTCCAAGGATCATAACTTGAGATCCAAGCAACCATTTTGGATGATCTAAATATGGATTTGTAGCTGTCATGGCATACTTTAAAAGTGTCAACTACACCTAATTCCAATTCCTCATGGATTTTTAGTTATGAAGCCATCAAAATGGCTGAAAACACGAAATGTCACTTTTTCCAACACTTAGTGAAATTTTCACTAAGTCAGAATCTGTCTTGCTTTTTTCCAAAATGACCAAGAACTTCATCAAACTCCACTTGAGCTAGGAGTTATGACAGCTGCAACATGCCTTGCTGCGAACTGTCTTGGCAAAGCAGATTTGTGCACAAGAGCTCGATTTGTCCAAATTGTGCAATAGCAAGCATGGTTATCCATCTGCACACATCAAGGGGGAACAACCAAGGGACAAACACTGATTCATCAGCCTCCAAAGTCCCAAAATCTACAAGTAGCATGCCAAACCTAAAAAGGCTAAAGATGCTTCAAGACTCCAATTTTATTTTGGAACATTTAATGGATGCTTAGAGGTGGCATGTATAAGAGCAAAAATGAACACTTCAGTTAAGCCTTATCCTTGAATCAAAGAACCATAGGCCTGTGCTCTAATCTCAAGTCAATTTCTAGAGGAGACTTGAGATTCCATTTGATCCACATTGGCCAAAGGCCTGCTGCAGTTGCCATTCCCTATTCCTTGCAAAACAAACTTGCTCTACTATAAATAGAGCTCAATTGGGATCAGTTTGAGTACACCAAAGCAACCAAACTGATGCTTTCCTCAAAATCTCCTCTTTCACTCCAAATTTACCTTTTAACTCAAGTCACTATCAGGTTTTGAGTTTGAGAGCAATTCCAACCAAACCAATGGTTCACACACCTCACATATAACATATAGAAGTGGTCCAAACTCTCACATAACATCTGGAACATCAGAATCACAAAATCACCAGCCATCTGCACAAGCTTTTGACAGATTTGCAATTGATGTGCCAAATCAAGTTTCAGCTCAATTTAATTCATTCCAAGCATTCAGACACACTCCATAACACCTAGGGAAGCTGTTCACATCATTGGAACTAAGTTGTAACACCTCCAACACAAAACACGATCACCAGCTGCAAGAGGTAAGCCTCAACTTGGTCATCTCATTATTTATGCATATTTCGTCGCACAATAATTTTGCCATATGTTCATAATCATGTATGGAGTGTTTCCCCTCAATTCATTGCTTTGTTTGGGTCGTGTATCAAATTTCTGAGCCTTCATGCAGAAAATTAGGGTTCTTGAGGTTTCTCTTTGATTTCTTATTCCATGCTTAAAATAAATGAAATTAAAGACTTTAGACATGATCGTGAGGTGAAAACGAGTAGATTGATATGTGGATTGTGTGATTTCATCAAGTATTCAGTGAGATTGATGAGAAAATGCAAATCTGGGCAAATCAGAACACGCGTGTGTTCTTGGTATGTTCTTGGCGCCCTTTTTTGAAAATTCTAATATTTGAATTTTTGTGATTTTATTTATTTGATTCAAAAATTAATTTCTCTCTGAATTTTAATTATTTTGAGTTGATTTTTTTTAATAATTCACAAAAATGTTAAAATATTTTATTTTACAAAAATTTCCCAAAAATATTATTTATTTCATATACTTGATATTTTTGCAAAGAATTAATTTTTATTTGTTTTTAACATTTAAAACATTTTTTCCTTCTTGGTTTTCCAAACTTAAATGGTTTTCAATCATTTTGTGGACAAAAACATGATTTTGAAACATTGATCCAAGATTACCACTCATTTTTCACATGTTTTCAATAATTTTTATTAATTTTTAAACAAAATTAATTCCATTTTTAACCAAATTAGGGTTTTGATTAATTCCACCTCATAAATCTTTTCCAAACACTCATGGGCCTCTAATAGAGTGTAAGACCCATTCCTTGTAAATAAGATACCTTGTTGGGCCTCAGATATTGTATAAGACCCACTGTGTTTTCAAAAACCTCGGCGCAGTCGCCGTTTTCAAACAAACCATCTGGGCCTACCCTAGTGTTGTAAGTCTCATCTTTTTTTTTTAATAATCTTTGGGCCTCTAATAGAGTGTAAGACCCAAACCCCCTTTTTGAAACCAAACTTGTTTTGAGCCTCAGACATTGTATAAGTCCCTCTGTACATTTTCAAAAGTTTGACACGATCGTCGTCTTTTTAAACAATAAACCTTGGGTCTCTCCTTGAGTTGTAAGCCCCACCACTTGTACAAAAATAAATCTTTGGGGCTCTACTAGAGTGTAAGACTCAATCCCTTTTTAACCAAAACCTTTGGGCCTCAGACTTGTATAAGCCCCAGTACAATCTTTTCAAAACAATTTCCCTTTTGATTTAGATTCCAGTATACAGTTGTTATCAAAACTATCTTTAATTTCTTTGAACAACTAACAATACAGCATGGAAGCTTGCTCGCCTGTAAGTTTTATCCGCTTTCATTTACTTGCTTTAATATATATAACTGTATTGTGGGAAGCTGCGCATAGTTAGTCTTCTTTCATTCTTTTAAATACATGTCAAATATATATAACTGTATTGTGGGAAGCTGTGCACGGTTAGTCTTCTTTCATACTCCTTTACATACTTGTCATATATCAATTGTATATATACTAGTATAGTTAATTAGTGTTTTTCCCGACAACTAGGTCTAGAACTAGGTAAAGCCCGTTTGGTCACTCTTAAATACAGTCAAAACTAGATCCCCATAGGATTTCTAGATACATGCTTGCCTTTTCTTGGGCTTAAACAATATGGAACAAAGAGAAAGGAAATATTCCTCGTGAACCTTTTCTCAGACTGTCACCCCTAGAAATTGTCAAAGAAATTCTACTCCCCGGAGTTGATCTATTCTCGGTGAATAGCATCTCTTGAGTTTCTTTAAACCTCAAAATTTTCACTAAATGATCTATTCTCGGTGAATAGAATTTCTTGAACTTTTCTTGGTTTGGGACCCACATGCTTCCTAAAAGCATCACTGCCTCCTCTTGGGCTTTGTACTAGGACCCTTCGGCTTCTTAAAAGTTCTCATGCCTTCTCTTGGGCTTAATACAAGGACCCTGACGACCTCTTAAAGGCATAGGACAAAACTTAGTCATCCGTCGTTAGAGCGGTCTTTCTAAAAGGAGTCACAAAAGCCCTCAGACCAATTTTAGGGTTGATACTCATCCCTTAAACGAGTCGGCCTCCTCTTGGGTGTTGTACAAAGATAGACCTTTCCAATAGACTTGGACAATCTAAATCCTCTTGAGTCTCAAAGACATTCTCAAGTTCCCTACAAATATAGGAGAAACCCCGAATTCTGGATTACTCTCCAGCAGAGCTAAAACGTGTGGGTTCTAAAACCCAGTCTCTCTCCTAAAAACTCCCCAACCGGAGTCAGTTTATCATCAGTATAACACTATCAGAACCTCAAGGCATCTGATATCTCAACTCTTTTGTAACCCTTAGCAAGAGTTAATTCCCTATTTGGACCTGCCTCGGGATCTCAATAATTCTTAGCAGAAGACAACCTCATCTTGGGCTTTGTACAATGATGCTCCCCAACGGAGCTAACCTTTTCGGATTCTCTTTTTGAGTCAGTCACATTTTCGGACTCTCTTGTTGAGTCAATCACTTTTTAGACTCTCTTATTGAGTCAATCACCTTTTCAGACTCTCTTGTTGAGTCAATCACTCTTATAGACTCTCTTGTTGAGTCAATCACCCTTTTCGTACTCTCTTGTTGAGTCAACCCCTTTTAGCCCTGGTCTCAGGCTTTGTACGAGACAGATAAAAACACTCTCTTGTTGAGTCAACCCCTTTTAGCCTCGGTCTCGGGCTTTGTACGAGACAGATAAAAACACTCTCTTGTTGAGTCAACCCTTTTTAGCCTCAATCTCGGGCTTCGTACGAGACAGATAAAAGCACTCTCTTGTTGAGTCAAACCCTTTTCGCCTCAATCTTGGGCTTTATATAAGACAGATAAATATCTCCCCAGCGGAGTCAGCCTCCTCTTAGGCTTTGTATAAGGACTTCCCTAATGGAGTCAATCAACCTCTTAGCTTCAACCTTGGGCTTTGATCAAGGCACACAAAAATCAACAATCCCTCTTTAGAGATGACAAATTCTCTTTCAGTCAACCTTTTAGCTTCAATCTTGGGCTTTGAACAAGACATAAATACTCCGTTTAGCCTGTGTCTTGGGCTTTGAACAAGACATCAAAACATCTTTTTCCTCTCTTAGAATAGGAGGAACTACGATTGCTCTGATTTCCCTGTTTCGTTTAAACGGGAATACGTAGGCATAAGATTATGAAATCTTAGCAAGCATACTAATAAAAAATTCTAGGTCCAATACCTTCATACATCAATCAAAACTTAGGTCCAGCACCTTCCCAAAAACATCAACAAAAAACTCACTCTTCCTGTAACATTTCACAAGAAACTTTCCCAAACCCATTAATGGATAAACACCATCAAGTACAAAGCAAAACCTAAAGCTAATATCCTATAGATAACCACATATAGGATGGGTAACTGACAACTACCCATTGTATAACCTGACCCCGGACCCCCAATCTCTTTAAGCGTTTGTTTAGTTAAACATTCGCGTGTAAGGTTAGTTTTAGATACCTTCCCTTTCCCTTTCAGCTTCATGGGATAAATAAGAAATTAGAAAGTAGCACCCCATTTCTCCTCGAGGAGGAAAACTCAACTTCAACGATAAGGTGGTCGCGTCACCGACAAAAATCGCTCGCTACAGTAAAATGACGATTTCACTGGGGACGCATTTTATTGTTTAGGACTAGGATTATTATAGGTCCTAAGAGGTCTAGGATGTTAGCTTTAGGAATATATATATATATATTGCTTTTCCTACTTGATATCCATGTTTATTTTCCTGCTAATGGGACTGCGGGTGATGTCGCATCTGAAAAGTTTGAGAGCCACCTAATATAAGTGATGGCATGAGACGGGTAATCTTACAGGGAGTGACTCCCAAATAAGAGGTCCTGGTAGCCCATCGAATCAGTGGAGATACCCTTTGCGGATTCAATGCCTATATGACTTCGGTTGTTGAAAGCAGATTGTTCGATTTGGCTGTCCATAAAACTGAGGATTTTAGTAGACTAAGACCATGTTACTATTTTCTAGTGCGGAAGCTATTGGAAATAGTTGTCACACGATACTACCCTCATTTGAGATTACTCTAAGATACATCAGCTCGCTCGAGTGAACCAGTCTGCTGTTGTTATCCCAAGAGGGGTCAATGATTTTGCGGACAGGTACAAAAAATACCAATACAACCTTTGTGGATGGGTAGAGCCTTGACTTCATGACACCGAACCTTTGACCCCATGTTTTTTATATGTTTTTGTGTGCTGCATTCATGCCTTCATTTCATTAAAAAACTTAAAACAAAGAAAATTTTTCTCTCCTACTCTCTCTCTTTCAAATTAAACTGAGGCAATGATTGCAAATGTTAGAGAAAAAGATTGCGTTATGGATTTCGTTAGAAGCAAGACTCACAAGTACACCTTCAAGGTTCCAAAACTAGAGGATTTGAGAGGGTTGGCAAGGATGATCACCAACCCTGATGCTTTCAGAGCTAAGTATGGAGGACTGCTGTCTCTGTTAAGGGTCCATGTAATTGAAGGAATCCTGTCCATGTTAATCCAGTTCTACAATCCAGTCTATCACTGTTTCACATTCCCTGATTATCAGCTAGCACTAACACTGGAGGATTACCCTCACCTGACTGATCTACCTATCACTGACCAAGCTCCCTTTTCTGGACTGGAAGAAATTCCAAAGGATCAAACCATTGCAAGAGCAATCCATTTGGACGAGTCAAAGGTTAGGAATCACATGACCACTAAGGGTGGAATCCAAGGGTTGCCAGCCCAGTTTTTGATAAAGAAAGCTCTGTACTTTACTAGTATAGGGAATGTGTCTGCTTTCGAAAGCATCTTTGCTTTTCTCTCCTACGGGTTATTTTTGTTTCCTAACATTGATAGTTTCGTTGATATCAATGCCATTAAGATTTTTCTGATTGGAAACCCTGTACCTACCTTGCTCGCGGATGCTTATCATTCTGTACACTTAAGGAATTTGTACAGTGGAGGAATGATCACATGTTGTGTACCCCTGCTATACAAATGGTTCACTTCCCATTTGCCGAAGTCTGCCGCATTTTGGGATCAAAAGAGTACTTTACGTTGGTCACAGAGAATCATGTCTCTTACCAACTCTGACATCAATTGGTACAATCGAACCTATGACGGGATCAGGATCATTGACCGTTGTGGAAACTTCCCTAATAGGAATTAAAGGAGGAATCAATTATCATCCAGTTTTAGTTCGTCGTCAATTCGGATACCCGATGAGGCATGTCTCGAGTAATGCTCATCTGGAAGCTCTTTTCTTCAAGGAAGGAGAAAATGACAGGGCACTAAAGACACAAATAATGCATGCCTAGAAACATGTTCACAGGAAGGGAAGAGAGTCTCTAGGAAAACCAGATTGTATCTCTGTAGAGTCTTATCTCCGCTGGGTATAAACTAGAGCTCTCAAACTGAGGATGCCTTACCCTCGTCACAAAGTTATCTGATACAGAAAAACTTCAGGTTACTCTCAACAAGGTTCAACAGGAGAAGAAATCTTGGAAGAACAAATCTCGTATTCTCAATGTAGAGTGTAACAAAATATAGCAATTGTTAAAAGAAAAAATGCTCTGATTGAGATTTTAGAGCAACATGATGTAGAGAATCAAGAAGACTAAAGGAATTTGCTCGCACCTTTCACTTGGCAAAGGAATGACAACCCGATAATGGCTCAGGAGCCCCGGTCAAAGAAAAGGAAGGTACCAGAACCAGCATTTGAGCTCCCCTTAGAGAGGACTCAGGATCCATAAGTTTAGACATTTCCTTTTACAAAACTTTGTAAATTACTGTATTTCCATTTCCGCAATCTTTGAATTCAATAAAACGGGGTTTCCCCCACTGTATGATATTTGCAATCCAATTGTCGAAGTTTCTTTTGATTAACAAAAAAAATTAATTAATATAATCACTGCATATCATTCATCATTCGCCCATAACACATTCTTCTTCCCTACGAATCTCACGTTTGTGTCTCGATTCTAGAGTCAAATTGTCTCATTTGTACAATACTCGGGCCAATCGACAAAAGAAAATGGATGATCTCGAGGAAGAGAACAAAAAGTTGAGAGAATAAATCGACACTCTAAAAGAAGATCTGAGGAAACTTCACAATGACATGCAATCTCTGGCAGCAGCCCATATGCAACAACAAAGGACTAAGATCTCAGAGATCACATCGACACCCATAGTGGAAAAGTATGATCCTCGGTATAACATGCCTGAGGATCATCCCTGGGGCATGCCACCCAACTATATCCCGGAAGGATATATTCCGCCAATCGTGGAAGATCCGAAAATTGCAGCAGGAACCGCTGGGCCTAAAGGTTACAAACTTTAGGAAAGCGAAGATGCAAGGGGCAATGACAGTAACTCCTGAAGGTTACAAACTTCGGGAGAAGGAAGCACCAAGAGTCACTGTCGTAATGACTATACCACCACCCGTGGTACACACTGTCCCAGAAGGACAGATTCCACAAATATCTTCTGGTGGAAATGAAAGTATGAACGACAAAATGAAGGAATTCCAGGAACAATTCTAGGAGATGCAGAAGGAACTGCAAGCTATTCGCGGTCAGGATCTATTTTGAAAGGACGCTGCAGAGCTTTGTTTGGTCCCCAATGTGAAAGTTCCACACAAATTTAAGGTGCCCGAATTTGAAAAACAAAAGGGTAACTCTTGCCCTCAGAGTCATTTGGTGATGTACGCTCGGAGGATGTCAACTCAGACAGAGAACCAACAGCTATTGATCCATTACTTCCAGGATAGTTTAATCGGTGCCGCACTCAAATGGTACATGGATTTAAACTGCACTAAGATCATCACTTTCAGAGATCTTGGCGCTGCCTTTGTTCAACAATATAAGTATAATCTGGACATGGCACCGAACAGAGATCAAATCAGAGCCATGTCGCAGAAGGATAAGGAAAACTTTAAGGAGTATGCTAAGAGATGGTGTGAAATTGCCGCTCAGATTTGTCCACCTCTTGAGGAAAAGGAGATGAAAAAAATTTTCTTGAAAACCTTGAGCTCATTTTACTACGACAGAATGGTCGCCAGTACGCCCAGTGACTTCACTGAGATGGTGGGCATGGGAGTTCGTCTTGAGGAAGCTGTTCAAGAAGGACGTTAAGTTAAAGATGCTGGACCATCAAGTAGTACCAAAAGATACGGTAGTGCTTTCCCTAAGAAAAAAGAGCATGATATTGGCAATATCTCTCTCGGAAAGCAAAGGCAACGGTACCAACTAGTAGCAGCTGTAACTCCTGCTATCAACCCTGCGCCTGTTCCTATGTATCGACCTCAGGTTGCTCAGAGCCCATTGAATCAACAATAATATCAACAAAGGACACAACAGCCTCTTCAGCAGGCTCGCCCTCAGTACAACAACAACCGTACAACGCGACCACCTGGGTTTGACCCTATACCAATGTTGTACGCAGAACTGTTTCCACTATTACTGATCAAGGGGCACGTCCAAACCAGGTCTCCTCTTGCAGTACCAGAAAATCCGCCTTTTTGGTTCAAGGCGGGTCAGACTTGCCCTTATCATCAAGGAGGACCGGGGCATAACATAGAAAATTGTCTCAGCTTCAAATCCGATGTGAAAAAGCTTGTCAGGAACGGGGTCTTATCCTTCAAGGATACAAATCCAAATGTTCAGACGAACGCGTTGCCTCAACACGAGAAAGCTGCAGTCAATTTGATAGAATGAGAGTCTAACCACAGCTGTCAAATTTATGATGTACTCTTATTAAGGGCTAACTTGGTCAAGATGCATCGCAGACAGAGCGGATATGGGCATGTACCATGTCATAATTATCACCAGTGTGATATCTGCTCTAAAGACAATCAAGGATGTTCTGTGGTGTAATCAGCTCTACAGGAACAGTTGAATCTCGGTTGGATCCAGGATCACAGAATTCGTGGGGTCAACATGACTTATACAAATTCCAACATCATCCAGAACCACGACATCCGGGAGATGAATGTCAACTTGGTGGCAATGCACTCAAGGAAAATCCAGCATCATGATCTGCCGTGGCACGATTACGATTCCTGTCTAACTTGCTCGGTAAATAATCAGGGATGCTCTTTTGTACAAGAGACCCTCCAGCGTCAGATGGATCTTGGATGAATCCAGGACTACCATAATAGAAACCCCTATCAGGTCAACATGATTCAAATTTTCGATATTCTCTTGATGAATACCAGCTTGGTAGAGTTACACACTAAGCAAGTTTAGCTCAGTTTTCTGAATTCGCATGAGTATCAGAACTGTAAAGTGTGTCGTGAGAGTGACCAAGGATGTGCACTCGTTCAAAGAGCGCTGCAACACTTGTTGAACCACTGGTGGCTTCCGATCTATCTATATGAAGACACACAACAAGTCAGTATGATCTACGGGAACCCTACTAGGCATCAAAGTCAAGATGTTCGATCAATGGAAACAGATCTAGTGAAGTTGCACTGCATACAAAGCGGACGTGGCCGGGTGCCACCAGATAATTATGAGCGCTGTAGAGTTTGCTCAGAGAATAACCAAGGATGCTACCTCGTGCGAGCAGCCCTTCGAAGTCAGATGGACCATAAGGAAATTCAACCATGGTCAAGTTTTGGTTCAATGTCAAACTATCATCCTGATCAAAGCAGGGATGTTGTCTTGATCCCTAAGCGAGAAGTGGCTAAAGATGTGTGCACCATAATCCCTTTACTCCGTGAATCAAGAGTCCCTCTTAATAGGGGAAAAGTTCTCAACCTCGAACCAATTGAGGCCGGCTATGATGGTCAGCAAAATCAAAAGGCTCCTGTAGTTATCTATCTGCCGGGACCAGTACCGTACAAGTCTGATAAAGTTATCCCTTACTAGTACGGTGCAATAACAATTGAGAATGGAAGGGAAACTCCATTACCCTCCATCGTGAATATTGTAGACATCAGTCGAGTAACACGGAATGGTCGAATCTTCAACCGAGGAGTTGGAGAACCTACCAAAGAAAAGGAACCGCAAACAGAAGTTCTCGATCAACCAGTCGGTCAGTCCAGTGGTCCCGACCTCTCAAAGAACAACGATGAGATGCTGAAGCTCATCCAAAAGAGTGAATACAACATTGTTGATCAGCTGTTACAAACTCCTTCAAAAATCTTTGTGCTATCTCTTTTACTTAGTTCCGAGGCTTACAGAGAAGCTCTACAGAAAGTCTTAGAGCAAGCCTTTATGGAACAGGATGTAACGATAAGACAATTCGACAACATCATATCCAACATCACTTCCTGCAACAATTTGGGGGTTTAGTAATGAGGAACTGCCAGAAGAAGGAAAAAGTCACAACATGGGGCTCAATATTACGTTCAACTGCCAGGACGATGCTTTAGCCAGCGTACTGGTAGATACCGGATCGGCCCTGAATGTTATGCCGAAATCAACTTTAATGCGACTATTATTCAATGGATCTCCGATGAGAGGCAGTGAGGTCATCATCAAAGCATTTGACGGATCCCAGAAAGCAGTTATCGGCGAAATTGATCTTCCCATAACTATCGGTCCTCACACTTTCCAAGTCACTTTCCAGGTCATGGACGTTCGGGAAGCATACAACTGTTTATTAGGAAGACCTTGGATACACCAGGCTAGGGCAGTCACTTCGACACTGTACCAGAAACTGAAGTTCGTCAAGAATGACCAACTAGTCACAGTCTGTGATGAACAAGCCTTGATCGTGAGTAACTTATCATCGTCCACTTATGTAGAACCAGAAGAGGTAGTTGGAACTCAGTTCCAAGCACTTTCGGTGAGCAATGACAAATCAGAAAGGGGAACGTCTATTTCCTCATACAGAGATGCTCTCGAAGTGATTAAAAGTAACAATGCAAAGGGATGGGGATAACTTGTCATTCCTACTGATAACAAAACAAAGAAGGGTCTTGGTTTTTCCTCAACCTATACCCAGACTGCTACTAATGATGAAAACCTTCATCCCATTCAGGATTTCTTCCACAGTGGAGGTTTCCTTCACTCAGTGCCTCAAGAAGTGCATACCATCAACGAGGGAGATTCCTCCGATACAGATGAAGAATGGAAGTCCTATCTTAATGAGGAAGGTTATATGTCTCAAGAAGAGGTGCCTACACCATTTTGCTATCCCGCACAGAGTCCGAGATTTATCCAAGGTCAGACGTCAAAATGATATACGGAGATTGTGATCCGGAAGGATGCCGTGCTCCACCAAACTCATTAGAGGAGGACACTCTGATGAAAGATAACTTTGACCACGACTATTATGGCCCAATGGATGGCCTGCCTATCTGCCAGCCGTACCCGGGGGACTTGGGGCAAGAAATTCAGCCCAACGATGCATATCAACTGAGCATTATTGAAAAGAATACCTGCGTCCCCACCATGTCATGGGATCATTATTCAGGGCATTCATAAAATATCCAGCGCGATGATGAATTTGCAAAGATTGCAGGGTTAGAGTGTAGCGAGCGATTTTGGATGTGGTTGCGAAGCACTACCGCTCTTTGGTATCTACAACTCGATTCTTTTTTTATCCTATTAAAGCTGATGAAGGAAGGGAAATAGATGTCTCCAATTAACCCTGCTTGCAAATTGAGTTTGAACAGATGACTATTGGTTTACAGATGCTACAAAAATTGTGGGTCTCTTTTAGGTTTATTTTGTTAAAAAATAGTGTCCAGTCGATTGGTGGGAGGTTAAGACTGATGCTTTTTGATTGATATGTGGAGGTATGGGATTTTGGGTTTTGGATTAGTGTGCTTGCTAAGATTATTTTTCAATCTTATGCCTACGTATTCCCGGGATAGGGAAATCAGAGCGATCGTAGTTCCTCCTATTGTATGGGAGGAAACGGTGTTTTGGTGTCTTGTTCAAAGCCTAAGACGTGAAGCGAAAGGTAGTTTGTATCTTGTTCAAAGCCCAAGATATGAAGCTGAAGAGGTTTGACTTTAGAGAGAATTTGTCATCTCTAAAGAGGGGTTTGTATATCACAACTGTTTATAAAGGAGAATTACTTTAACCGGGATTTGTGAATCCGACAATGCCATAATTTCCTTTATAGGGGATTTCCAACCTGAAGGAGAAGACTTTAACTCAGTGTAGAGCAATGCTATCTTTCCTTAGGAATTTCTCATGCTAAAAGCGGGACAGTGGCATGGATGTAGATGATCCAGAGGCTTACTGCTTACAGCGATTAGATGAAGGGGAAGGAGTTGTTGATGTTTATGTACTGTGAACGAGGCACAACTTTGAGGCTAAAAGGTTGATTGGATCAACCAGTGGTTTTCTTATACAAAGCCTAAGAGGAGGATATTGGCCCAACAAGAGGGAGTTTTTATGTGTGTCTCGTACGAAGCCCGAGTTGGAGGCTAAAAGGGAAGTGACTCGACAAGAGAGTCCTCTATGGTATCTCGTACGAAGCCCGAGATGGAGGCCAAGGGTTTTATACTCAACAAGAGAGTGATTTGTGTCTTGTACAAAGTCCAAGACGGAGGCTAAAAGGTGTTTGACTCCGCTGGGGAGAATCATTGTATAAAGCCCAAGAGAGAGGCTATGGTGCTATTTCAGTTGAGTGACAGGTCCAGTAAATTGGTTCAAAGAGAAAATTAGTTCTTATATGAGTAATGTTTGCACTCAGGGATTTTGATTCGAGGATCAGGGATATTTCCTTTTCTTTAAGGAAATGGGAAATCCAAAGGGTATTGAGATTGTCCGAGTCTACGGGGTTCCTTCCTATTCTTGAAGGGTGCTTGAGAATGTCTTTGAGACTCAAGGAAATTAGACTATCCAAGTCTAGAGTTTCATCTTTTGTACTATGCTTTGAGAAATAGTAGTATACTCTTGGAAAGACTGTTCTATTAAGATGACTGATTTCGGTTCCTATACCTTTAGGAGGTCGTCGGGACAATTTGTACGAAGCCCAAGAGGAGGCTGGAAACTTTTAAGAAGCCGAGGGACAATTTATACTAAGCCCAAGAGGAGGCTATCATTCCCGGAGGAAGAAATCATTTATACGAAGCCTAAGAGGAGGCTGTGAATACTTCTAAGAAGCCGATGGGTCCTTGTACAACGCCCAAGAGGAGGCGGGGATGCTTTTAGGAAGCATGTGGGTCCCTAAACCCCGAGAAGTTCAAGACAGGCTATTCACAACGAATAGATCAAGCCAGGAAAGTTCGAGAATTTAGAAGAAACTCAAGAGATGCAATTCACAGAGAAGAGACCATCTATAGGGAATAGAGTTTCTTGACAACTCCTAAGGGTGCTTTTAAGAAGCCGGTGGGTCCCCAAACCCCGAGAAGTTCAAGACAGGCTATTCACAAAGAATAGATGAAGCCAGGAAAGTTCGAGAATTTGGAAGAAACTCAAGAGATGCCATTCACGAAGAAGAGATCATCTTTGAGGAGTAGAGTTTCTTTGACAACTTTTACGAGTGACAGTCTGAGAAAGGGTTAAAAAAGAATCTGCCTTTCACATCTTCATATTGTTTAACCCCAAGAGGAGGGAAGACTGTGTCTGGTAATCCTATGGGGATCTAGTTTTGACTATTTAAGAGTAATCAACGGGCTTAATGCTAGACGTAGTTGCCAGGGAAACTCTAAATATCTATACTATTATTACACAGTTGATATGAGTTTATGAAAGAAGACTTACAGCGAAACAACCCCACAATACAATTATATGTATATGAAAGCGGTAAATGAAAGCATATAAACACTTACTCGGTTGTAGAGCTTCTATGCTGTTTGGTTAGTTGTTCAACAAAGAAAGATTGAAAACAATAGTATATTTCAAAATCAAAGGAGAAATTTCTTTGAAAAAGAAAGATTTGGGGCTTACAGCTCAAGGAGAGGCCTAGGGTTTTACCAGTGATTGCACTGTTGTTTTGTACAGAGGGACTTATACAAGTGACTGAGGCCCAAAAATGTTTTACTGTACAAAGGGATTTGGGTCTTATACTCTCTCAAGAGGCCCAAAGTTTTGAAGAAAAAGAGTGAGGCTTATAACACGAGGGCAGGCCCAGATGATTTTTTCGTTTAAAATGGCGATCGCGCAGAGATTTTCTTTTAACGCGAAGGGGCTTATACAATATCTGAGGCCCAAAGTTGTTTTGGTTAAAAGGGGATTTGGGTCTTACACTCTATTAAGAGCCCCACAGTTTTGAATGGGTCTTATAGCTCGAGGAGAGGCCCAATTGATTTTTTTAAAAGGCGACGATCGCGCCGTTCACTTGTACAGAGGGACTTATACAATAAGTGAGGCCCAAAATGGTTTGTACAAGGGGATTTGGGTCTTAAACTCTATTAAGAGGCCCAAAGAGTTTTAAAGAAAAAAAATGGGTCTTACTACTTGAGGGTAAGCCCAAGGTTTGTTTTTCAACGGACGATGATCGCGTCGAACTTTTTGAAATATAAAGGGACTTATACCATAAGTGGGGCCCAAAATAGGTTGTATTTACAAAGGGTTGGGTCTTACACTCTATTAGAGGCCCAAAGTTTTTTGAAAATGATTTATGAGGGTTGAATTAATCAAAAACCCTAATTTGTTTTCAAAATGTTTTTTAATTGAATAAAATATTCAATTAAAATGATCAAAATTGTTTAACATGTGGAAAACAAATTGTGATCTTGGATTAATGCTTCATAAATTAAGTTTTCCCCTACAAAATGATTAGAAGTCATAAAAATATGAAAAACCAAGAAGGAAAAAAATATTTTAAATGCCAAAAACAATTAAAACATTAATTCTTTGCAAAAATATCAATTATATGAAATAAATAATATTTTTGGGACTTTTTCATAAAATAAAATATTTTATCATTTTTTGTGAATTATTAAAAAAAGAATCAACTCAAAATCATTAAAACTCAGAGAGAAATTAATTTTTGAATCAATTAAATAAAATCACAAAATTCAAATATTTGAATTTGAGAGAAATTGCGCCAAGAACAGCTGAAGAACACGCGCGTTTTTTAGCTTTGCCCAGATTTGCATTTTCTATCCAATCTCACTAAATACTTGATTATATCATGCAATCCACATATCAATCTGCTCGTTTTCACCTCACGATCATGTTTATGACAATTAATTTCATTTAAATTAAGCATAAAACAAGAAATCACGATAAATCCTCAAGAACCCTAAATTTGCATGAAGGCTGGGATTTTTGATACACGGTTCAAACAAAGCAATTACTTGAGGGGAAACATTCCATGCATGATTATGAACATTTGGCAAAAGTATTGTGCGAGGAAATATGCATAGATTGAGAGATGACCAAATTTAGGCTTACCTCTAGGTCGTGACAGCAAGATCAAATTGATTTCTGAGTTGGAGGTGTTATAGATGAATTGTGATGATCTGAACAGCTTCCCTACACCTTATGGAGTGTGTTTGAATGCTTGGACTCGATGGAAATTGGCTGGATCACTTCATGGCATCTCAACTGCAAATTGGTTAAACCCTTGAGCAATTGACTGGTGATTCTGAGAAATCAGTGTTTCAGATGTTATTTAAGTGTTTGATCAGCTCACATATGATGTATATGAGGTGTGTGTGTGATTGGTTTGAGTGGAATTTCTCTCTAATGAAAAACCCGATAGTGACTTGCTAAGAAAGGCATTTTTTAGAGTGAGAAGTGGATTTTGAGAAAGGCAAGTGTTGTAGGCCTTTGGTGTACTTAAAATGATCATAATTGAGCTCTATTTATAGTAGAGCAAGTTTGTTTTGCAAGGAATAGTGAATGGCAACTGCTGAGTAGGGTTGGCCAATGTTGGCAAATGAAAATCCAAGTCTCCTCTAGCCATTGACTAGAGGTTAGGGCACAAGCTGCTGGTCCCCTTGGTCTTGGATAAGTCTTGACTGAATTCAGTTGCTAATGGCTCAGTCCATGCCACCTTGGTGCTTCCATTGAATGCTCCAATCCAAAATTGGAGTCTTGTCCCTATTTTGGGCAATTCTAGGTTTAGCATGCTATTTCTTGTTCCAAGGACTTTGGAGGCTTGGCTCAGTGATTGTCCCCTTTAGATTCAATCCTCAGATGTGTCCAAAGTGATGACAAGGCTTGAAATTGGCTGATTTTGGCAAATCGAGCAAAAGTGCAAAATTCTGCCTTGCCTTGGCAGATTTCAGCAAGGCGACTTGCCAATGTCATATCTCATGGCCCAAATTGAATTTGGTGATGTTCTTGGCCATTTTGGAAAGCCCTTATATGATACAACAACTGTCTAATCATATTTGGTTTTGATACCTTTTGGATCCAAGTGAAAAATCCCCCTACATTTGGAAAAAAGTAAGGCAAATTCTGACTTAGTGAAATTTTCACTAAGTGTTGGAACAAAGTGACTTTTCTTGATTTTGATCACTCCATAACTCAAAATCCATGAGGAATTTGGACATAGGTCAGTATGAAGCTTTTGTAGAGGCCAATGAGATCTACAAATCAAGCTTTGGATGGGAAAAAATGGCTTTGTGGTTTAGGAGTTATGATCCTCCAAAGTTGGTACCTTTGTCACTTTATTTCATAACTTAGAAAATTTTCTGTTTTTATGGTTACCCCTTTTACAAGTTATCCCACTTTCTTTGATTTTTCTTGATGAATGATGATTCAAATCATACATTAACATCATTTTAGGGTTAAAAATCCATTTTTGTGAAAAATCTCAAAAAGTCAAAGTTGACTTTTGTGCACAGTTGACTTTTTATCCGATGAATTCCAAACTGTGCAATCCTTTAAGAAATCATGTCCTTGACCTAAATCAAACTTGATGGACATGTTCCATGGGTGTTATAGGGTATATTGAATCATGTCTTAGGGTTTGGGAGCATGTCCTGGTCAAAAGTCAAAGTTACAGTTGACTTTTCTCGCAAAACCCTAACTGTGGTTCATATGAAATTGAAACTTGTTGCTTAAGCTTTTTGGATCAATCATTGTTCCAAATGGATTAATATGGTATATTAGAGACCCTCAAATCATGTCTTGAGGTCTTGGTTCATGATTTGTCCCAAAAGTCAACTTAGGGGTGAATTAGGTCAAGAAACCCTAATTCCTGGTTTTTGATGTATGCATCCCTTGAGTTCAAATTGACTTTATGATTGGGTCCATGAGGTTCCATGGAGTATATTAGGATATGCTTTGAAGCATTGGCTTATGCCCAGAGGAAAATTTCCAACTGGAGGCCCTGGTCGACCAAAACCCTAATTTGGTGACACTGGCGATCTTGAAGCTTGATCCACCTAGAAGGGAGCAACCTTGTGCTTAATCCTTGATATGGGAGTCCTCTTGATCCATTGTGGATGTTTGAGAGGCTAGACAAGTTGAAGATCATGTCATTTCTTGATTGTTCCTTTGGCTAAAAACTCTGAGAGGGCTTGAAACCCTAATTTTGATAGTAGTGAATGCTCACCCATCTTTGGGGAGACTGATGAAGCATAATGATACACCCATATTGTGATGATGATTTGTACAATGATGGGAAGTCTTAGCGGTCAAAATTTGGGGTATGACATAGAGTTCATTAACTATTCTTTTCCCGAGGTCAACGTCATCGAAAGAGATGACTCCTCCAGTCCCAAAGAAGTGTAGGACACCCTGGGACAACCGAGTGGCAAGTTCGACTACTTTGTCAAGTACACCGCTCCTAAAAGCTCTCGTATCAGGTTCGAAGACATCTAGCCTACTAGATGGAGAGATTTACCTGAGAGTACAAATATTATGCAAGATACAACAGAAGAGTTCGTCTACGACAACTCTGCTTGGGAGATAGATTCCAACGATCTTGCTCCACCAGAAATCTGCGTTATTTCTGAAGACAAGTCAAGAAAGAAGGTGCCAGAATTTTTGATTCACCGAGGAGTTCGCCGCCAATACGTTGCTGTCAACATTCCGAAAGTCGTCCATAAGTCTAAGTAATTTCCGTCTTTATTTTAACCTTTCACCCTGCCCAGGTGAAACAGATGTTTTGATAGGGCTCACTTTTTGTAAATTTCTCTCTTCGCTTCGCCCAAAGCGACTGAGTTTTGTTTTATAGGGCTGTAGTTTCAAGAATTGATAGAATCATAAATAAAATAATGTTGTTCTGTAATTTCCGCATTTATTGATGTTTTCTCTTTTCGCTTCTTCAGAAAATGGTAATCCTAAAAAATAACTCGATAATAAAAACAAGAATTTTTCAGAAAGACACTGCACACACTCTTGCATTCTCTCTATCTCTTCTAAAAACAAATCATCACTTCATGCAGATTGCTTGTTTTAAACCCCATTGAAACATACGGTCCAATGCTTTCTCCTAACTTTGAATTCCCGGTATTTGAGGCTGAAGAAGAAGATGACGACGAAATTCTAGAAGAGATCTCCCGATTACTCATACAAGAGGAAAGGTCCATTGAACCTCACAAGGAGCCGTTGGAAACGGTCAACTTGGGTTCAGAAGAAGAGAGAAAAGAAGTCAGGATTGCGGTACTGCTCAGTCCAACTGTCAAAGAAGATTTGATAAAGCTTCTCAAAGAATTTCCCGATGTATTCGCTTGGTCCTATTAGGACATGCCTGGGTTGTATACCAGCATCGTGGAACATCATTTACCGTTAAGGTCAGAATGTCCGCCAATGAAACAAAGACTAAGATGGACTCATCCAGACATGGCCACCAAAATCAAGGAGGAAGTACAGAAACAGATTGACGCGGGTTTCCTCGCCACATCAGAATATCCTCAATGGTTAGCCAAAATCGTACCTGTTCCGAAAAAGGACGGAAATGTCATAATGTGTGTGGATTACAGAGATCTAAACAAGCCCGGCCCAAAGGATGACTTTCCTTTACCACTCATTGACATGCTGGTAGACAGTACAACAAAGTTCAAAGTATTCTCCTTCATGGATGGATTCTCGGGCTATAATCAGATCAAAATGGCGCCGAAAGACATGGAGAAAACTTCATTCATCACCCCATATGGTACTTTTTGTTACAAGGTAATGTCGTTCGGTTTAAAGAACGTCGAGGTAACCTATCAAAGGGCCATGACTACTCTGTTTCATGACATGATAGACAAAGAAATTGAGGTATATGTCGATGATATGATTGCCAAATCCAAAACGGAGGAGGAGCATGAGACCCACCTATCAAAGCTATTCGAGCGGTTGAGAAAGTACAAACTCCGCTTAAATCCTAATAAGTGCACATTCGGTGTCCGTTCAGGGAAACTTTTAGGGTTCATCGTCAGCCAAAAAGGAATCGAGGTTGATCTTGACAAAGTCAAGACCATTCAAGAAATGCCTTCTCCAAAAACTGAAAAACAAGTCAGCGGATTCCTGGGGCGTCTGAATTACATTTCCATATTTATATTCCTCATGACCGCGATATGCACGCCAATCTTCAAACTACTAAAAAAGAATCAGGACTACGTTTGGAAAGAAGACTGCCAAACTGCCTTCGACAGTATTAAGGAATACCTGTTGAATCCACCGATTCTATCACCTCCAGTGGAAGGAAGGCCACTGATCATATACTTAACAGTGATGGGTTGTGTGCTTGGTCAACAAGACGAAACGAAAAGAAAGGAATCCGCCATCTACTATTTGAGCAAGAAGTTTACCGACTATGAAACTCGGTATACTATGCTTGAGAAAACTTGTTATGCTTTGGCTTGGGCAGCCAAACGTCTTCGCCAGTATATGATTCGTCACACTACTTGGTTAATCTCAGAAATGGATCCAATCAAGTATGTCTTTGAAAAGCCTGCTCTCACGGGAAGGATTGCCCGTTGGAAGATGTTGTTGTCAGAATACGACATAGAATACCACGCTCAGAAAGCCGTCAAGGGAAGTATTTTAGCCGATCATTTGGCTCATCAACCGATTGACTATCAGGAATCAATCGGGTTTGACTTCCCAGATGAAGATGTCATGTACTTGAAAATGAAATATTGTGATGAACCGCTACCCAGTGAAGGGCCAGAACTAGGTTCCCAGTGGGGACTAATCTTTGACGGAGCTATCAATCATTATCGAAATGGAATTGGGGCAATCATCATAACACCTCAGGGTACCCACATTCCTTTCACTGCCAGACTGACATTCAAGTGTACAAACAACGAGGCCGAATACAAAGCTTGTATCATGGGTCTCGAAGATGCGATCGACTTAAGGATCAAGAACTTGGATGTATATGGCGACTCAGCCCTGGTTATCAATCAGATCAAAGGAGATTCGAACACATACCAATCAGGATTGATTCCTTACAAAGATTACACGAGAAGGTTACTACCCTTCTTCAACAGAATTGAGTTTCATCATATCCCTCGTGAAGAGAATCACATGGCTAATGCATTAGCCACTCTCTCTTCCATGATTAATGTAGGTCAATGGAACGACGTACCTAAGATCTACATAATGCGCCTAGAATGGCCCGCATACATCTTCACAATTGAATCAGTCATAGACGATAAACCCTGGTATCATGATATCAAATGCTTCCTTCAGAAACAAGAGTACCCACCTGGGGCACTAAGGAAAGACAGAAAAACCCTCAGAAGGCTAGCAGGCAGTTTCTTCCTGAGCGGTGACACACTCTATAAGAGAAACTTTAACATGGTCTTGCTCCG
This sequence comes from Lathyrus tuberosus, assembly GCA_022829125.1. Classification (NCBI taxonomy): domain Eukaryota; kingdom Viridiplantae; phylum Streptophyta; class Magnoliopsida; order Fabales; family Fabaceae; genus Lathyrus; species Lathyrus tuberosus. The sequence continues at coordinate 4,436,551 of JALAZF010000320.1, read as the reverse complement.
ATGTGTAGACAGGCCAGAGGCAAACATACTGATAAAAGATATTCACGAAGGATCCTTTGACACTAATGCCAATGGACACACAATGGCAAGAAAAATTCTGAGAGCAGGGTACTATTGGTTGACCATGGAATCTGATGCTACAAGTACATGAGGAGATGTCACAAGTGTCAGATATACTCAAACAAAATTCATGTGCCACCTACACATCTCAAAGTTCTTTCTTCCCCATGGCCTTTTTCCATATGGGGAATCGACATAATTGGCATGATCGAACCCAAAGCTTCAAACGGACATCGGTTCATCCTGGTAGCCATTGACTATTTCACCAAGTGGGTCGAAGTAGAATCGTACGCAAATGTAACCCGACAAGTGGTGGTCCATTTTATCAAAAATAATATCATCTGCCGTTATGGTGTTAATGGATTTAACTTGAACAATAAGATGATGAAAGAGTTGGGCGCTGAATTCAAGATCGAACACCATAACTCATCTCCCTACCGACCTAAGATGAACGGAGCGGTAGAAGCGGCTAACAAGAACATCAAGAGGATTGTTCAGAAAATGGTCGTAACCTATAAAGACTGGCACGAGATGCTACCCTTTGCTCTTCACGGTTATCGCACATCTATCCGCACTTCCACAGGGGCAACCCCTTTCTCTCTAGTATATGGCATAGAGGCAGTGCTTCCCATCGAAGTAGAGATCCCATCAATCCGGGTATTGATGGAAGCTAAGCTAACAGAGGCTGAATGGTGTCAAAGTCGGCACGATGAACTGAATCTGATCGAAGAGAAGCGAATAACGGCACTATGCCACTGTCAATTGTATCAGCAAAGAATGAAGAAGGCATTTGACAAAAAGGTCCGACCTCGCGTCTTCAGAGAATGAGACCTCGTGCTCAAGAAGATACAATCTTTTCGCACTGATTCTCGGGCCAAGTGGACTCCGAATTATGACGGCCCCTATGTGGTCAAGAAAGCTTTCTCAGGAGGTGCCTTGAGACTCGCAACCATGGATGGAGAAGAATTTGCCTACCCCACAAATGTTGATGTAGTCAAGAAATACTTCGCCTAAATAAAAAAAAAAGAGAAAAAAAAAACGTCTCGGTGGATTGAAAACCTGAAAGGGCGGTCCATGCAAAAATTAGAGACATAATCAAAAATCATCCTGGTGGATTGGAAATCTCAAAGTACAATCCAGGAAAAAGTTAGGGATAATGGCAAGTAACTACGTTCAATAAAAGGGCAAATCCCCCAGCAGCAGTACTGCCATCCATCAGAAAACTCCAGTTAAGGTCATTTTTTACGGAAGCTCAGGATGCCCAGGATTCAAATTTGGTAGAAGGATAACGGTCGTTATGTTTCAATGTAGCCCTTTTCCCTTAAATTACCATTTTCTAACTTTGTAAATACTCTATAGAATCATGCACTTGGCGGATTTCCATCCTATCAATAAAATTTGAGCCCTTGTGCTTTTGTTTGTAATTCCTATTTGTTTTAGCTTTACAGAATGACATTTTAACATGATTAACGATTCTTGAAATAAAACAAAAATGAATTTACTTGTCAAAAATTTTATGCTTTTAAAATAAAGATGACAATTTCTTTTGACTGTTGAACATTAAAAGAACATCGATCACTTCTCCAGAAGTAATCGAGCTTCAAAGTGCAGAATCAAAGTACTCCTTCTAAACCAGTGTGCCTGAATGAAGGATTAGTTATGTCAGATGCGAATACTCCATCTGACATCCCCGACAGAGTTCTTACCTCCTAAGCCCGACCAAGGTTGTTCCCTACAGGGACTATATCTCCTAAGCAAGGGATAATTTCTATCATGAACGAAGGGTGCTTCTTCGTCCCCCGTAGTGGTCGAGTATCTAGTTGTGTTCAACCGTTAGTTTGTATGTCACGTCAGTTTTGTCAGCATATACATACATACATCATGCATTATTGATTTGCATTCACATTCATATTGCATCACTATTGTTGTACCCTAAATTTTTACCCTTATATGTCATCTTCATTTGTGCATCTTGGGTCCAGCATATTGCACAGCTAACCTTTTATCAGTTTTTGGTTGCTTTATCTGTGAATTAAGTCTTGTTCTCAGGAGATACAAGAAGTGATTAATTAGGGTTGTGAGCAGAGCATTGGGATCAAGCGATTCTCTCAGATATTTTTCCATCACCCTCTCTTTGGCTTTTATCTTTCATCCTCAATTATCATTATCATTTCTAGACCAATATCATAGCTATTCACTAATATTGTTCTAATATTTATTTTTTTAAATCTAACCTTTTTCTAAAATCATTTATTCTTTTTCAAATTTCAAATTTCTAATCATGTCAATTTTCCTAAAAAAACTAAATTCACTCATTTTGTTTGTAAGTTATTTCTTTCTAAAATTATAATAGAGAAGGTTGGGTCATTTGCCAAAATGGAGAGCACGGTTTTCGTTACAACATCATGGCAAAGGTTTAAGCCCAAAGTTTAACCAATATATCCTCTAGAATTTCCAAGACTGCACGTGGCAGAAATGTTGTTTTTTTTTTTTTTTTTTTTTTTTATCCTCCAAGTTACACGGATCCCTGTAGTTTTGTCTTATGAGCTTTATTTCTTTTCATTGCACCACAAGAGAAATGGTTCATTAAGGTAGTACTTTGGGCTGAACCATCCAACGGCTCTAAGGACATGAAAGAGGCGGAGGAATAAGGTGTGTCAAGGGAATTACAAGATGACTTTGTAAACAAGCCAAAAAGTACAATGGAGTTGTACTTGATAGATTAACTTTTGAAGGGTTCCATGCTGTAAAGCCTTTAACTGTCGTGTAAACCATTTTGGTAGCATTAACGGCTAGTTCGTGAGCCTTTTCTCTTCTGACTCAAGCCATAAAACAAGTTACACCAAATCTTCACTGGGCTCAAGAAAAAGGCCATGCGTGTAGCAGCAGCCCTAGTATTCTTTTCTCAAAAACAAGACCAATTTCCTTTGTATCATCAAGACCTTTAACCATCAGCTGCACTATATAAAAAGGAGGCCTCTCTTTCATAGATCATCAACAAAAACACCCATAAAAACTCCCGAGTAAAAACACGATACACCAACATCAAGACCAAGAACAACAACACACAATGTCAGAACATAAAAACTTGTGGGTTTCTCATGGCAAATAAGACGAAAGAGAGCAACCTCCACTTAAGAGAACTACCACCTCTTTCAACGAACTCGTGAAGGGGTGTTCCCAGTTCAGAGATCTTGATCAACCATCAACTAAAGGAGCTGCGCGTTCAAGTGTCTTGAGAACCATTAGTATCAAAAGGAGGTCGGATTTCTAAAGCTCAAGAGGTAAGTTTCTAAGGCCCTGAACTTATAGATGTGCTGTGATTTATATGAGCATTATTGTCTTTGTGGATGATAAATATTGCATTCATATTTAAAGCTTGAATCTCTAAGTCTTACTGTTTTGGATTTGAGATGAGCATCCGTGTGGGTGTAGTGAGATGCACGACGACATTAATAGTTTGGAACATATCAATTCACACGTCCATATTATACATCTGAAGTTAGCTTTAAATGATAATGTGTCTGGTGATTTGAACCTGCTTTATGTATCTTTGTTCGGTCACCTCGCATCATGAGGAACTCACGACTTTCATGACCTTTTTATCCACGTTTAGGCTGCTGTCTTGAATCGTTTAGTGTTCATTATTATTCTACTCTGTGAGCACTACAGATTAATGTTTTATGTTGTGGAATCGTGTTAAGATTTGATGATAAAAATGGATGAGCAGGTAGAGATATCAGTTTTTGTTTTCTTGGATTCATGATTGGTTTCTAAGTTTGAGTTTCACGTGCATGGAGAATAGGTTGCAGGGTGTACGGGGTTTGGTAGTGTATTAACTGAAGTTTAATAATGTGTGTATTTGGTTCACAGTGTGTTATTGAATTCTGAAAGTTCGCTTGTCTGTTTTCTTTGCTGAATATGAAGTGCTATAATCTAATTATGGTAATGTGCTGTTGTTCTTGTGTTTGAACTGTTGGTTGTGTGTGTTGGTAATGTGTTGCATATGTGATTATGTGTAGCATGTTCTATACCAATGACTGTTTTATTGTTTATTTTTGTGTTATACACGTACATGTGTGAGTGTGAGGCAATTATAATAGTTATGTATGAGTGAAGAAGTTGGATGTCTGTGTCACTCTGATATGGGTAGTGTAAAATACCATACGTATTATGTACATGTCGTGAAACCTGGACCTGCTTCAAGTCACTGGCTGCGTTCTGAGTGGGATTAATGGTGACGCTTTGTAACACTACTTGCATGCGATCACATGTTTTTTTTTGTATGTTTAATTGTTAGTGTGTATGTTGTATAAGTATGTGATACTGTGTATGTGAATGTTGTGTTATTATAAGTGTTGTCTGCACGTAATGTGTGTCTTTTGTGAACTTTGTGATGAGCTTAGATTGTAGTGTAGTAGTACTGCTCTGTGTACTAATATCATTAAAGTATTTTGTGTATTGCATCGTGCGTGTGTACCTTAATATGTTGTTACATGTGCTTGCGTATTTGCATGAAAATCTGGCTGTTGGGCGTCTGCATGGAGGAGCATAGGGCAGCGTGTTTGGTCCAAGTGTTTGGCGTTTAGTGACTTGAATACGGGTTGACCGGGTGACATAGGTTTTAATGTGATGTTACGTGTGCGTTTTTAGTTTAAGTATTTACAGGGGTGGCCTATACAACGGATGTATAGCCACCCCAGTGGTAGAACCTTGCGCCTTGTAATCTTGGAGTCTGGGGTTCGAATCTCCCTCGCCCCAGACCCCATTTTATGTTCTTTTCTTTTCAATTCTATTCTCTTTGCACGTTGGGCCTTGCGAAATTTCTCTTCGCACCCCCATATTTGGGCCCATTTATTTTCCCTTGTTATTTTAACTGAAACAGAATTTACTTATACACCCCCCAGCGTATTTAAATCTTTCCTATCTTATTTTATTTTGTTTGTTGTCTAATTTTATGTAGTTAATTAATGTGTAATATATTTTATTAATTGTTAATTATTGATCAATTGTTAATCTTAATTATTAATTGCATCTTAGTTTGTGTGGTTAAATTCCAAATTATGTTAATTGTTATATCTCAAATGCATTGTTAACTCTCATTTTAATATCACATTGCATTAATATCTTTTTGTTTTTTAACCATATTATTAATTCTTGAATTATCAATTCATGTCTTAATTTTGAGATTTTTAATATGTGATTAATTATTAATGTTAATTATCCATGTGTAATTTTTAATTACCTTGTGTGCTATAATTGTTAATTCTAATTGCCATGCCAATTAATTATCAATTGTTGTTCAAATATTAATATCAACTATGAGTATTTTTCTTAACATGTTATATCATTAAATTGACTTGTTTAATTCTTAAAACATTATATCCATGTTGATTGGCAATATGATTGATTTTATATGATTATCACCCTCCTTTAAATATCATCTTTTATATCACTTCTTTATGTTTGTCTTCATAAAGATTGAAGCATATTGATGTGTTCTTGTATATCATTTCTATATGTTTGTCTTCCTAAAGATTGAAGCATATTTGATGTACTCTTTTAATCATGTTGATCCTACCCATATCTTTGTCATAAACATATTGCCATCCTCATGCTTATGTTGTTTTAACTATTATATCAATGTCCTATCTTAAACCATGTTTTATTTATTATCCATGATTTTCCCCTCATTCCAAAGGAAGGTGAATTATGTTGACTTCTAGAGTCATAGCCCCCATCTTAACCTAAGTAACCTCTTAGGAAGAAACCTTGTTTCTTGGCCTCATCAAGGGCCATAGAAACCATAACTAGCTCTAGGAGAGAGTTCTTACACTCTTGGTGGTATTCATCCTAATAAATTTATCATCTTCCCTACTGACTAAACTTCAACATAGGTCCATTTCAACTAGATCTAGAGAGTTCCTAAACTCTACAATGAGCTTGTACTCATTTCCCCTCTGAATATTGACCATAGTCAATAATTCAGTGGAAGTAGAACTACGCATACTCTGATTCTATCCCCGAGGATACGTAGGCGTAAAGTGCGATGCTTTATCGAGTATACTTAGATACTAACCCCTAGGGTTTCAACCTTTATCATAGAACCTTTAGCAAACATAGAATAACATTTAACAAGAGGTTCCCGTAGAGTACTACGGACGTTTAGGGTGCTAATACCTTCCCTAGGCGTAACCAACCCCCGAACCTTAGATCTTTCCCTTTAGGTTTTTCTAACGATCTTGAACCTTTCCTTTGGATAAATCAAAGTCGGTTGTAAAAGAAACTGATGCAAATTAATTAATAATTTGTTATCCGATTTTCACCGCAACAGAAATGGCGACTTCACTGGGGACACAAAAGGAAAGTTAGACCTATTGCTGGTCCTTTCCTAAGAGGGTTAAGCCTATCTTGTTTTCATGTTATTCATGTTTGCTTATTCTACTTGTATATTTGCTTGTATGTCATATTTGCATGTATATCTGTATATTTGTATATATCTGTATATCTGTCTGTGCTTGGATTTTCTGTGTGCAGGGTGCCATTATTGAGTGGTGAGATAAGTCCTAACCCAGACTTGAGAGTACACATATGTTTAGGAACTGTGGACATAGTCAAGTGAACTTCGAGGGAGAAATCCCAAAGGAGGGAACTTGAGGTCCACACTCAGTTGAGGCCCTCTCGGAAGTGGTATATGTTGAACGAGCAATCGTGAATACGTTACTACTTTCGACCTAGGAGCCAGAGATACTGATGACCTTTAGTTATCCCTTTACCCCCACTTGGCCTGTTTAGGACGTAGTGCGAGGACTGTGATGGAGCAATCCCAAATGGTTGCTACGCGATGCTACACTCAGATGAGACTCTCTTGAGAATTTTATTGATCACCAAGCAATTGGAAAGTCGATAAAATCCGAAAGATGGGTTGTCGACTCTGGGAACTCTTTAGAACCTTGTTCGGCAGGTGAAAACCAGTAGTACATACCTATTGGGATGGGTAGACCATGGCTCCATTCATGAGACCTATAAACCTAGGGTTTGTGTGTTTTGTTGTGTGTTTGCCATATGTTTGTGCTTGTGTGCTTCGCGCATCTCTACATTCAAGCATTCTTAGCCCTTTTGGTTTCGAGGAACTCAAATGTTTATTTCCTTTTCAAAGATCAACAGAGCTTGGATTGTAAAACAAAAAAACTCTTCAATTTTCCAAAAAATGTTTACAACTTGCCTTTGAGTTCCTTGAAACTATTTGGCTTGCATTAGCATCTCATTTGCATCATAGCTTGTGCATTTCCTCTCTGTCTTCGTCTCATGTCACCGTTTTCCCTTCAGAATCGTCTTTGAATCGTCACCCGAGCCAAACTCGACAAACATGTCTGAACAGTACTGTGAAATAGACAGAGTCAACAATGAATTGAGTGAGCTCCGAGGAGGAATGGGGCAGATCATGGAGGTTTTGCATGTTATACGAGCAAAAATGGATACACAGGCTACTGTAGTCTCAGAGGTCGTCGCTACAACTGTAGAGCCACCAGTTATACCTGTTGTGAACCCTACTCTAGGGATGCCGTTTGAGTTTATACGAGCCGCAGCTCCTCAGTCCACGCAACAAACCATGCCGTTGTTTGGTGAGAATCAACAAGCTATTCCAACTTATGCTCCACCCGTAGTGCAGACTCAGTTCCAACCTGTTTTTCAGAACCCACATCATCTTGATTATGACAATATGTCTGTAGTAGAAGATGACAGTAATGAGAAATTAAGAGCCAATATGAAGATTATGCAGAGAAAGCTGAAGGCCATGGAGGGAGACAATGTCTTCAGTTCAGACCTTAAGGATATGTGTCTGGTCACTAATCTAGTGATTCCACCAAAATTCAAATTGCCAAGCTTCGAATTATACTCTGGTGCTACGTGTCCTAGGGCACACTTGGTTATGTATCTCCGAAGAATGGCGGTGTATATGGATAACGATAAGTTAATGATCCATTGTTTCCAAGGCAGCCTGAAGGGCGCGGCCGCAAAGTGGTACTTAAGCTTAGACCAATCTCAGATTAAATGTTTCCAAGATGTTATGGACGTCTTCATAAAGCACTATAAGTATAACATGGACTTAGCTCCTGATCGTAGACAGCTATTGACCATGACTCAGAAGAACACAGAGTCATTCAAGGAATATGCTCAAAGGTGGAGAGAGTTGGCTTCACAAGTAGAGCCACCCCTATCTGAAAAAGAGTTAACTGATTGGTTTGTCGACACGGTGAGACCAGAATTCTACGAAAGGATGATCAGTAGCGTGCCCGCTAGTTTTTCCGATATTGTGGCTATGGGGATTAAAGTAGAGCTTGGTCTGAAGAGTGGGAAAATGACCAAGAGAACTGATAGTTCGAGCGACGATGCCAAGATATCCTCCAAAAGGGAAGGGGATACTAATGTGGTGATGACAAACAAAAAGAGGAAGAATCAGTACTGGAAACATCAGCAGCAACAACAATGCTATTCTATTCAGCAACCTTATGTGGCCACCATCACGCCAACATTCAACAGTCAAGCTTCTGTTTATCAGTCGGTTCCTCAACCACCAGTGTATCAACGAGCACCCAACGCTCCTGCCTATCGCCAACAGACTCAAGTTTCTCGTCAGAATATTCCAGGCAAAAGAAAGGGTGGAAGGCCTCCGATACCTCCCATTCCTATGACGTATACAGCATTGTATCCTGTTTTGATGCAACAAGGACTAATAACTATGAGGTCATCAGGCCCACCTCCTGATCCGCTTCCACCTTCTTACAATCCCAACGCTCATTGTGCATTCCATGAAGGCGCACCAGGCCACAACTTAGAAGGTTGTTTTGCCTTGAAGCATATTGTGAAGGACTTAGTAGAGAGAAACATTTTGTCTTTCGACGGCTCCCAGCCTATCATCAAGAACAATCCTTACCCGCTCACGAGATAAGTGAAGGACGTATTAAGACAAAGATGGATTGTGATTGAACTCCTCTTTGATTTTCTGCATTTTGATTCCCTAAAGCTGGCAATCTTTTGGATGTTTCAGCAGTTGTTTTGTATTTCCTTGGCGCTTTGAATATGTATTTGCTTATAAGCTTTGTTGTACTTTCAAATTGGCAAGGTTAATGAAATGTTTGTGCACCTTTTGGTTAAATCCATTCGTTTCACTCATCTACTTTTTATTTTCATAAAAGCAATATATATCTTTTTCACCCCTTTTTTTCAACGGTTTATTTAAGCAAAGATTAGGGAGGAGGATGAAAACCTCATATTCATACTTGCTGTGGTATGTTTTCAAATTAACCTCGCCGAGGATGTAAGGCATTGTTTCAATTTATCCCTCGAGCCTAGAAGTAGGAGTTTTCTTCCTTTACATAAAAAAAATCATAATCTCAACCTTGGGACAGGGTAGTTCTCAGTTTAACTCGGTTATGCATTCAAACACGAGCGCTTCATATAAGACGCCAGTCAGCTTTCAAATCAAGTGACTTCCTACTTTTGGAGATTTGAACGTATATCTCGAGTTAACTGAGCGTAGGATTTGAGCCTTTATCCTTTAAACCATGAACCAGACCACATTACAACCCTTAAAAGACCTAATTGAGGTAAGGTTGTTTTGAAGGCATACTACGGAAAGGTTGACTAACCTGACTCCTAATAATCTTTGTTATTTCGCGTGTGTTGATCACTTCTTCTGTAATAATCAGATCCACCTTTGTTCTTGATTTAATCAATCAGTGTGTGCTTCCATCAAGAGCTTTATTTTTAAGCCTTGCATTAATTTTTGCATAATTTTACTAATTTTAACGAACAACGCTTGTTTGCAATACCATTCGATATCAAGGAATCCCAACAAATGGGGTCAGTCGAGGAATTGAACTTGATAAAGGAATTTTGACTCAAGTCAGGGGCAACCAAGTGAGACTTGACAGATCAAGGGCAGAACGCTGCAGCTCAGAATATTGGGGCAAATATTCATCTTATGACTAGTTTTGTCGTCAGTAACCCATCAGCAGGGGCAAGTCCGTTCCCTAATAATTTCTACTACAACTTGAGTATTTCAAATACAGTTGTTTGGGGCAATCATGCCTAGGTTCATTTCTGTTTCAAAAGTTTGAAGACATTGAAGCATCTGGTATATCAACTCTTCTGTAAAATCCTTTTGATGACTTACCCTCACAGACCAGTTAATCAGAGGCAGTTAAGTTGAGATTCGGCAAATCTCTAAAGGACAGTCAGTCAAGGACATCCCCGTCGCAGATCAACCATGCTGATAGGGGCAAAGTTTGTTCCCAAAACATCAAACAATCAGTCTGAAGCAAGTTCCAAGGCTTTGTTGTGCAACACCGTTAATCTGGGGCAGTTATGCCGAGGTCTCTCCAAGAGTTTGAAGATATTGAGACACCCTGTATGCCAATTCTTCTATAAAATCCTCTTGTAGGCCGTCTAGCCTGGGGCAGATAAGATTTGAAGATGGTAGTTATGCTAGTGGAATGCATAATTACTTTGTTAGCTCCCCAATAAGCTGTTACTTCAACTAATCTTGGCCATTCTCTATGGATCCTCTACCAACAAAGAAATTAAGCTCATGATGGCAATCCTCGTGATGTTGTACCTCAGGTGGAACGCTCTTTTCACCAATGAAGTTGTTGATTCTTCTTCATCACCAGTATTGGTCCAGCCCTTTGAGTTTGGCTGGGTATCCTTATCGAGACGTTTTCTTCGTCTCCGGTTTCGCTTCTTGTCTGTTTTGTCAGCATAATCATAAGCATGGCATAAGCACTCATATGCATAGCATGTTTGCATTTCTGATTCCTTTCCCGGTGTTTGCCTGTTTTTGTTCACTTTGGCGGTTATCTCCCCAAGTGACTGGGTTTGTCTATTCACTCCAATAGAAAGTCAGCCCTAGGCATAAAGTGCCCATCATTTCTAAATTCCCCACAGAGTTTGATTCTCGTGGATGATGGTTGTTTCAGTTATCTTTTCCATATGTGGATAAGATAAATCCTTATTTGAGTTTATTCCTCAATTGGAGTCTTGTTTGACCGTTTCTTTCTAGCTTGTTCCTAGATTGAACTTTGGTCCCTGGCAGGCGTGGTTTTCTGAACCTATTTGTGAACGTGCATTTATTTTACACCGTGTCTCGCAAGAATCTTTTACAGATCCTCATTGAAGACACAATTATTTCTCCAACATTATTGTGATATCAACATATCTTTGAAGCAGCAAACTCTTGAAGAAGCTTGACGGTCTCTTATAAGCAGCTTATTTATCTCTGGTACTATTCAACCTCTTCGCAACCGTAATTGGGTATTCCCCAGGAAGCCTTATCTTCAGTTATGCAACTCCGGTACTAACCTATCAGACTCTATACCGTTATTGGGGCCCATTTCTTGGTTCTATCTCCAATAAGGTTCTTCACCTTTCCAAAGTGCCAACGGGTCATGCTTGAACCTGTTGTTTCATCACTTTGGATGTCTTTTCCCAGTGAAGACCGTTTTTCGGTTCAACCTTCATTGCGGATCTTTTCTAGAATGTCATCTAGTCGCGTTTAGCCTTGATGATCAATCATTCTAGATACTTTGTTGGAGCCCATTTCTTGGTTCTATCTCCAACAAGGTTACTTCTAAAGCGTCAACCGGTCATACTTGAACCTGTTGTTCCATCACTTTAGAGGTGTTTCTAGGATGTCATTTAGTCATGTTTTGACTTGATGATCAATCATCCTAGATACTTTATTGGGGCCCATTTTTGGTTCAATCTCCAATAAGGTCCTTCTTTTTCCAAAGTACCAACCGGTCATGCTTGAACGTGTTGTTCCATCACTTTGGATATCTTTTCTCAGTGACGACCGTTTTTCGGTTCAACCTTCATTGCGGATCCTATCTAGAATGTCATCTAGTTGCGTTTAACCTTGATGATCAATTATTCTAGATACCTTTATTGGAGCCCATTTCTTGGTTCTATCTCCAATGAGGTTACCTTTCTGGCTCCTACCGGTTTTCTTTCATTAAGCAGACTCTTTATGCAGGAATCCCCAGAGAAGTCAGCTATTAGACGACGGAATGCTTAGTCATTAGGGTTGTTATTAGTCTTTGAATACAATAACTTCGTTATTTTCATCTGATTCTTGGAAGCAGAAGTTCTAAGAAAACACAAAGATAAATTAAGTCTTACTCTAATATTTTTGGAATCAAATTTGTGCAAGAAAAATTAGACAGTACTGTATTTTTGGCATGGATCTGCCATCTCCAGCTAAGAGAAGATTGTCCTGGTTATCCTTGATGTTTGGGATTCAGGGTGTTGGCTTGTGCTTTCTTTTCTTCTTTCCTGTTTTGCGTCGTTCGCGTCATTCCTAGCATATAGCTAAACATGTGCATCATACCCTTGCATCTTTGCATCCTTTGTGCTTCGTTTTGCTTGTGGTCTCTTGTTGTGCCTGTCTTTATTTCCCCAGTGAAGTAAAGATATTCCCGGTTTGCTTTGGGTCGTGCTCGTTCGGTCTTAACCTTTGCGCGCCAGATTTGAATCTTTAAACCATTTGCTATTCCCCAAGAAGTTTAACATTAAAGATTTTGTAAAACCGTTCTCGTCTGAATCATGTCAAACTTGAACTTGGACTGTGTTTGAATCGTGTCAAGCACTGTCTTTTGTTTTAAAATTGTTCTTGTTCGAATCGTGTCGGACATTGAACCCTTATCTTGTTTCTTTTCTGAAATTGCTTTAAGCTAAGTTTCTTGGAACAAATTTATTCAACTTTAAGACTCCTATCTGGTGCGCAGAGTTAGTCCCTGTTTTCCTGGCTCTTTCTGAAGATCCCATTTTGAACTCTTCAGTTTGAGATCCCCAGGAAGTCTTTGTTTGGTTGTTTATCTCCTTTGGACTGATCCCTAGTGATCATGTTTTTTCTTTCTGGTTTCGTGCCCAGAAAGAGCGTGAGTTTGTTTTGTCCCCTGTAGTCTATCTCCCTGGATCTTTCCCCAGTGGAGTTTGTCTTCTGGTTTTTCCCCAGTGCTTCTTTGGAGTCTCCCTAGTGAGTCTCTTCTGTTGGTTATCTTGTATCCCCAGTGAGTCTTTGCTTGTGGATACTAGCTTTCGTCTTTCCCCGGCGAAACTTTTCTTGTGTGTTTGCTTCCTGTTGTCCTTGGTGTCTGGTCTGTCTGCATCTTTTGCATTCTTGGCATCATATCATCATTTTAGAAGTTTATGGCATGTCAGCATTTGCATGTCTGTTGCTTGTCCTTAGCATTTGCATTCCATCTAAGGGCAAAATTTTTGGTTTGCTATATTTAAATACCTTTTACCTCGATGCCTCTGGAATCTCCATTCCTCGTGCCCTCTGGTGAAGCTATTTAAATAGGGGCAACTGTTGTACCCTAAATTTTTACCCTTATATGTCATCTTCATTTGTGCATCTTGGGTCCAGCATATTGCACAGCTAACCTTTTATCAGTTTTTGGTTGCTTTATCTGTGAATTAAGTCTTGTTCTCAGGAGATACAAGAAGTGATTAATTAGGGTTGTGAGCAGAGCATTGGGATCAAGCGATTCTCTCAGATATTTTTCCATCACCCTCTCTTTGGCTTTTATCTTTCATCCTCAATTATCATTATCATTTCTAGACCAATATCATAGCTATTCACTAATATTGTTCTAATATTTATTTTTTTAAATCTAACCTTTTTCTAAAATCATTTATTCTTTTTCAAATTTCAAATTTCTAATCATGTCAATTTTCCTAAAAAAACTAAATTCACTCATTTTGTTTGTAAGTTATTTCTTTCTAAAATTATAATAGAGAAGGTTGGGTCATTTGCCAAAATGGAGAGCACGGTTTTCGTTACAACATCATGGCAAAGGTTTGAGCCCAAAGTTTAACCAATATATCCTCTAGAATTTCCAAGACTGCACGTGGCAGAAATGTTGTTTTTTTTTTTTTTTTTTTTTTTTATCCTCCAAGTTACACGGATCCCTGTAGTTTTGTCTTATGAGCTTTATTTCTTTTCATTGCACCACAAGAGAAATGGTTCATTAAGGTAGTACTTTGGGCTGAACCATCCAACGGCTCTAAGGACATGAAAGAGGCGGAGGAATAAGGTGTGTCAAGGGAATTACAAGATGACTTTGTAAACAAGCCAAAAAGTACAATGGAGTTGTACTTGATAGATTAACTTTTGAAGGGTTCCATGCTGTAAAGCCTTTAACTGTCGTGTAAACCATTTTGGTAGCATTAACGGCTAGTTCGTGAGCCTTTTCTCTTCTGACTCAAGCCATAAAACAAGTTACACCAAATCTTCACTGGGCTCAAGAAAAAGGCCATGCGTGTAGCAGCAGCCCTAGTATTCTTTTCTCAAAAACAAGACCAATTTCCTTTGTATCATCAAGACCTTTGACCATCAGCTGCACTATATAAAAAGGAGGCCTCTCTTTCATAGATCATCAACAAAAACACCCATAAAAACTCCCGAGTAAAAACACGATACACCAACATCAAGACCAAGAACAACAACACACAATGTCAGAACATAAAAACTTGTGGGTTTCTCTTGGCAAATAAGACGAAAGAGAGCAACCTCCACTTAAGAGAACTACCACCTCTTTCAACGAACTCGTGAAGGGGTGTTCCCAGTTCAGAGATCTTGATCAACCATCAACTAAAGGAGCTGCGCGTTCAAGTGTCTTGAGAACCATTATTATCAAAAGGAGGTCGGATTTCTAAAGCTCAAGAGGTAAGTTTCTAAGGCCCTGAACTTATAGATGTGCTGTGATTTATATGAGCATTATTGTCTTTGTGGATGATAAATATTGCATTCATATTTAAAGCTTGAATCTCTAAGTCTTACTGTTTTGGATTTGAGATGAGCATCCGTGTGGGTGTAGTGAGATGCACGACGACATTAATAGTTTGGAACATATCAATTCACACGTCCATATTATACATCTGAAGTTAGCTTTAAATGATAATGTGTCTGGTGATTTGAACCTGCTTTATGTATCTTTGTTCGGTCACCTCGCATCATGAGGAACTCACGACTTTCATGACCTTTTTATCCACGTTTAGGCTGCTGTCTTGAATCGTTTAGTGTTCATTATTATTCTACTCTGTGAGCACTACAGATTAATGTTTTATGTTGTGGAATCGTGTTAAGATTTGATGATAAAAATGGATGAGCAGGTAGAGATATCAGTTTTTGTTTTCTTGGATTCATGATTGGTTTCTAAGTTTGAGTTTCACGTGCATGGAGAATAGGTTGCAGGGTGTACGGGGTTTGGTAGTGTATTAACTGAAGTTTAATAATGTGTGTATTTGGTTCACAGTGTGTTATTGAATTCTGAAAGTTCGCTTGTCTGTTTTCTTTGCTGAATATGAAGTGCTATAATCTAATTATGGTAATGTGCTGTTGTTCTTGTGTTTGAACTGTTGGTTGTGTGTGTTGGTAATGTGTTGCATATGTGATTATGTGTAGCATGTTCTATACCAATGACTGTTTTATTGTTTATTTTTGTGTTATACACGTACATGTGTGAGTGTGAGGCAATTATAATAGTTATGTATGAGTGAAGAAGTTGGATGTCTGTGTCACTCTGATATGGGTAGTGTAAAATACCATACGTATTATGTACATGTCGTGAAACCTGGACCTGCTTCAAGTCACTGGCTGCGTTCTGAGTGGGATTAATGGTGACGCTTTGTAACACTACTTGCATGCGATCACATGTTTTTTTTTGTATGTTTAATTGTTAGTGTGTATGTTGTATAAGTATGTGATACTGTGTATGTGAATGTTGTGTTATTATAAGTGTTGTCTGCACGTAATGTGTGTCTTTTGTGAACGTTGTGATGAGCTTAGATTGTAGTGTAGTAGTACTGCTCTGTGTACTAATATCATTAAAGTATTTTGTGTATTGCATCGTGCGTGTGTACCTTAATATGTTGTTACATGTGCTTGCGTATTTGCATGAAAATCTGGCTGTTGGGCGTCTGCATGGAGGAGCATAGGGCAGCGTGTTTGGTCCAAGTGTTTGGCGTTTAGTGACTTGAATACGGGTTGACCGGGTGACATAGGTTTTAATGTGATGTTACGTGTGCGTTTTTAGTTTAAGTATTTACAGGGGTGGCCTATACAACGGATGTATAGCCACCCCAGTGGTAGAACCTTGCGCCTTGTAATCTTGGAGTCTGGGGTTCGAATCTCCCTCGCCCCAGACCCTATTTTATGTTCTTTTCTTTTCAATTCTATTCTCTTTGCACGTTGGGCCTTGCGAAATTTCTCTTCGCACCCCCATATTTGGGCCCATTTATTTTCCCTTGTTATTTTAACTGAAACAGAATTTACTTATACACCCCCAGCGTATTTAAATCTTTCCTATCTTATTTTATTTTGTTTGTTGTCTAATTTTATGTAGTTAATTAATGTGTAATATATTTTATTAATTGTTAATTATTGATCAATTGTTAATCTTAATTATTAATTGCATCTTAGTTTGTGTGGTTAAATTCCAAATTATGTTAATTGTTATATCTCAAATGCATTGTTAACTCTCATTTTAATATCACATTGCATTAATATCTTTTTGTTTTTTAACCATATTATTAATTCTTGAATTATCAATTCATGTCTTAATTTTGAGATTTTTAATATGTGATTAATTATTAATGTTAATTATCCATGTGTAATTTTTAATTACCTTGTGTGCTATAATTGTTAATTCTAATTGCCATGCCAATTAATTATCAATTGTTGTTCAAATATTAATATCAACTATGAGTATTTTTGTTAACATGTTATATCATTAAATTGACTTGTTTAATTCTTAAAACATTATATCCATGTTGATTAGCAATATGATTGATTTTATATGATTATCACCCTCCTTTAAATATCATCTTTTATATCACTTCTTTATGTTTGTCTTCATAAAGATTGAAGCATATTGATGTGTTCTTGTATATCATTTCTATATGTTTGTCTTCCTAAAGATTGAAGCATATTTGATGTACTCTTTTAATCATGTTGATCCTACCCATATCTTTGTCATAAACATATTGCCATCCTCATGCTTATGTTGTTTTAACTATTATATCAATGTCCTATCTTAAACCATGTTTTATTTATTATCCATGATTTTCCCCTCATTCCAAAGGAAGGTGAATTATGTTGACTTCTAGAGTCATAGCCCCCATCTTAACCTAAGTAACCTCTTAGGAAGAAACCTTGTTTCTTGGCCTCATCAAGGGCCATAGAAACCATAACTAGCTCTAGGAGAGAGTTCTTACACTCTTGGTGGTATTCATCCTAATAAATTTATCATCTTCCCTACTGACTAAACTTCAACATAGGTCCATTTCAACTAGATCTAGAGAGTTCCTAAACTCTACAATGAGCTTGTACTCATTTCCCCTCTGAATATTGACCATAGTCAATAATTCAGTAGAAGTAGAACTACGCATACTCTGATTCTATCCCCGAGGATACGTAGGCGTAAAGTGCGATGCTTTATCGAGTATACTTAGATACTAACCCCTAGGGTTTCAACCTTTATCATAGAACCTTTAGCAAACATAGAATAACATTTAACAAGAGGTTCCCGTAGAGTACTACGGACGTTTAGGGTGCTAATACCTTCCCTAGGCGTAACCAACCCCCGAACCTTAGATTTTTCCCTTTAGGTTTTTCTAACGATCTTGAATCTTTCCTTTGGATAAATCAAAATCGGTTGTAAAAGAAACTGATGCAAATTAATTAATAATTTGTTATCCGATTTTCACCGCAACAACTATCACTCTAGTCAGTCTCATCCCCTAGTGATAAAAGTCTTCTTGTCAATCGAGTCGTCAGTTCTTTCCTCGTCAGGAGGCGAATCAGCTAAGCAATCTCTCCCCAGTTTATTTCTGGGATGAAGGTGATGCTTGACCACTTTGATAACTTGAACCTCTGAAAGACAAGAAAACATTTGACAAACGTCATTCTTCGCCATTGAAGATGATATCTTCGCTTTCCCAGATTAAGGAAAATCCTCAGAGAAAGCCTCTTAATCAAAGATTCGGCAGTATAGCAGTTTTTCTCCTAAAGATTCACTGACAAAGAGGTCATCAACACCTCAAAATTGGATTCCATCACATGGCATTTCTCCGAGAAGATCTCGAAGAAAAGTATGATGTAGTATCC
Source organism: Lathyrus tuberosus (assembly GCA_022829125.1). NCBI lineage: Eukaryota > Viridiplantae > Streptophyta > Magnoliopsida > Fabales > Fabaceae > Lathyrus > Lathyrus tuberosus. The sequence continues at coordinate 4,418,316 of JALAZF010000320.1, read as the reverse complement.
CCAAACAGAAAGCAGTCTCTCAAGAGACTCGTTTTCCCCAGTAGAGTCGACAAATGGCGTCTCCAAACAGGGAAGTTTGTGCACCTCTACAACTTAGAAGAATGGGTTCCCCAACAAGTCTGACGTCAAAACTTTTTCCCGACAAATGGCATCTCCCCAAGAAAATTCGGCGAGTGGTTTGAGGAAAATTGCTACAAACAGCGTCCTTTGACAAGAAAGTTTATTGAAAAAGAAACTAAGACCAGTTCCTTGGTTGGAAACCAGGATCGAGGGGAAGTTTATATCAAAAACTAAGACCAGTTCCTTGGTAGGAAACCAGGATCGAGGGGAAGTTTATTCCAGAAACTGAGACCAGTTCCTTGGTAAGAAACCAGAATCGAGGGGAAGTTTATATCAGAAACTGAGACCAGTTCCTAGGTAGGAAACCAGGATCGATGGGAAGTTTATTTCAGAAACTGAGACCGGTTCCTTGGTAGGAAACTAGGATCGAGGGGAAGTTTATTTCAGAAACTTAGACCAGTTCCTTGGTAGGAAACCAGGATCGAGGGGAATTTATTTCAAAAAGAAACTGAGACCAGTTTCGTGGCTGAAGACCAGAATCAAGGGGAAGTTTTACCCTTTTCTAAGCATCATTTCTTAGCAAAAGAAGATGGATGGGTGAACTGCCATTCATAACCACCATAAAAAATTTGGGTATTCCGATATTTAATCCTCTTGCACCCCGAATGCCCGAATACCTTCGCCATTCACACCTTCGGGTCCAAGAAGATTAAATAAGGGCATCTGTCATACCCCAAATTTTGACCACTAAGATTTCCTATCATCATCACAATATGGATGTATTTACATGCCTCATCAGTCTCCCCAAAGATGGATAAGCATTCACTACAAACAAGAATTAGGGTTTCAAGCCCTCTCTGAGCACTTAGACAAAGGATCAATCAAGGAATGACATGATCTTCAACTTGTCTAACCTCTCCAACACTCATAAAGGATCAAGAGGACTCCCACATCAAGAATCAAGCACAAAGGTGCTACATTCCAAGTGGATTAAGCCTCAAGATCGCCAGTGTCATCATATTAGGGTTTTGGTCGACCAAGGCCTCCAGGTGGAAATTTTCCTCTGGGCATGAGGCAATGCTACAAAGCATAACCTAAGATACTCCATGGGACCTCAGGGGATGCATTTATAAAAAATCAGGAATTAGGGTTTCTTGACCTAATTCACCCCTAAGTTGACTTTTGGGACAAAACATGAGCCAAGACATGATTTGAGGGTCTCCAATACACCATATTGATCCATTGGCAACAATGGATTGATCCAAGAAGCTTGATCTACAAGTTTCAATTTCATCTGGACCACAATTAGGGTTTTGAAGAAAAAGTCAATTGTACCTTTGACTTTTGACCAATACATGCTCCCAAACCTGTAGACATGATTCAATACACCCTACAACACCTATGGAATCCGTCTATTAAGTTTGATTTAGGTCAAGGACTTTATTTCATAGAGGATCGCGCAATTTAAATTTCATTAGATAAAAAGTCAACTGTACAAAAAGTCAAAGTTTGACTTTTTGATTTTTTGGTCAACCAAGGTTCCGTAACCCTAAAACAATGTTAATGTGTGATTGGAATCATCATTCAACAAGAAAAATCAAAGAAAGTGGGGTTTCTTGCAAAAGGGATAACCATAAAAAACTTAGAATTCTTCTAAGTTATGGAACAAAGTGGTTAGGGTACCAACTTCCAAGGATCATAACTTGAGATCCAAGCAACCATTTTGGATGATCCAAAGATGGATTTGTAGCTCTCATGGCATACTTTAAAAGTGTCAACTACACCTCATTCCAATTCCTCATGGATTTTTAGTTATGGAGCGATCAAAATGGCTGAAAACATGAAATGTCACTTTTTCCAACACTTAGTGAAATTTTCACTAAGTCAGAATCTGTCTTGCTTTTTTTTCAAAATGTAGGAGCATTTTTCACTTGAATCCAAAAAGTTTCAAGACAAACTATGATCACACATGTGTTGTATTATATGAGAGCTTTCCAAAATGACCAAGAACTCCATCAAACTCCACTTGAGCTAGGAGTTATGACAGCTGCAACATGCCCTGCTGCAAACTGTCTTGGCAAGGCAGATTTGTGCACAAGAGCTCAATTTGTCCAAATTGTGCAATAACAAGCATGGTTATCCATCTACACACCTCAAGGGGGGACAACCAATGAACAAACACTGATTCATCAGCCTCCAAAGTCCCAAAATCTACAAGTAGCATGCCAAACCTAAAAAGGCTAAAGATGCTTCAAGACTCCAATTTTGTTTTGGAACATTTAATGGATGCTTTGAGGTGGCATGTATCAAAGCAAAGATGAACACTTCAGTCAAGCCTTATCCTTGAATCAAAGAACCATAGGCCTGTGCTCTAATCTCAAGTCAATTGCTAGAGGCGACTTGAGATTCCATTTGATCCACATTGGCCAAAGGCCTGCTGCAGTTGCCATTCCCTATTCCTTGCAAAACAAACTTGCTCTACTATAAATAGAGCTCAATTGTGATTAGTTTGAGTACACCAAAGCAACCAAACTGATGCTTTCCTCAAAATCTCTTCTTTCACTCCAAATTTGCCTTCTAACTCAAGTCACTATCGGGTTTTGAGTTTGAGAGCAATTCCAACCAAACCAATGGTTCACACACCTCACATATAACATATAGAAGTGATCCAAATCTCATATAACATCTGGAACATCAGAATCATAAAATCACCAGCCATCTGCACAAGCTTTTGACAGATTTGCTGTTGAGGTGCCAAATCAAGTTCCAGCTCAATTCAATCCATTCCAAGCATTCATACACACTCCATAGCACCAAGGGAAACTGTCCACATCATTGGAACCAAGCTGTAACACCTCCAACACAAAACACGATCACCAGCTGCTAGAGGTAAGCCTCAACTTGGTCATCTCATGATTCATGCATATTTCCTCGCACAATAATTTTGTCATATGTTCATAATCATGTACGGAGTGTTTCCCCTTAATTTATTGCTTAATTTGGGTCGTGTATCAAATTTCTGAGCCTTCATGCATAAATTAGGGTTCTTGAGGTTTCTCTTTGATTTCTTATTCCATGCTTAAAATAAATGAAATTAAAGACCATAGACATGATCGTGAGGTGAAAACGAGCAGATTGATATGTGGATTGTGTGATTCCATCAAGTATTCAGTGAGATTGATGAGAAAATGCAAATTTGGGCAAGAACACGCGCGTGTTCTTGGTACGTTCTTGGCGCCCTTTTTTGAAAATTCAAATATTTGAATTTTTGTGATTTTATTTATTTGATTCAAAAATTAATTTCTCTCTAGATTTTAATTATTTTGAGTTGATTTATTTTTAATAATTCACAAAAACGTTAAAATATTTTATTTTACAAAAATTTCCCAAAAATATTATTTATTTCATATACTTGATATTTTTGCAAAGAATTAATTTTTATTTGTTTTTAACATTTAAAACATTTTTTCCTTCTTGGTTTTCCTAACTTAAATGGTTTTCAATCATTTTGTGGACAAAAACATGATTTTGAAACATTGATCCAAGATTACCACTCATTTTTCACATGTTTTCAATAATTTTTATTAATTTTTAAACAAAATTAATTCCATTTTTAACCAAATTAGGGTTTTGATTAATTCCACCCTCATAAATCTTTTCCAAACACTCATGGACCTCTAATAGAGTGTAAGACACATTCCTTGTAAATAAGATACCTTGTTGGGCCTCAGATATTGTATAAGACCCACTGTGTTTTCAAAAACCTCGGCGTGATCGCCGTTTTCAAACAAACCATCTGGGCCTACCCTCGTGTTGTAAGTCTCATCTTTCTTTTTTTTAAAATAATCTTTGGGCCTCTGATAGAGTGTAAGACCCAAACCCCCTTTTTGAAACCAAACTTGTTTTGAGCCTCAGACATTGTATAAGTTCCTCTGTACATTTTCAAAAGTTCGACACGATCGTCGTCTTTTTAAACAATAAACCTTGGGTCTCTCCTTGAGTTGTAAGCCCCACCACTTGTACAAAAAAAATATTTGGGCCTCTACTAGAGTGTAAGACCCAATCCCTTTTTAACCAAAACCTTTGGGCCTCAGACTTGTATAAGCCCCAGTACAATCTTTTCAAAACAATTTCCCTTTTGATTTAGATTCTAGTATACAATTGTTATCAAAACTTTCTTTAATTTCTTTGAACAACTAACAATACAGCATGGAAGCTTGCTAGCCTGTAAGTTTTATCCGCTTTCATTTACTTGCTTTAATATATATAACTGTATTGTGGGAAGCTGCGCATGGTTAGTCTTCTTTCATTCTTTTAAATACATGTCAAATATATATAACTGTATTGTGGGAAGCTGCACACGGTTAGTCGTCTTTCATACTCCTTTACATACTTGTCATATATCAATTGTATATATACTAGTATAGTTATTTAGAGTTTTCCCCGGCAACTAGGTCTAGAACTAGGTAAAGCCCGTTTGGTCACTCTTAAATATAGTCAAAACTAGATGCCCATAGGATTTCCAGATACAGTCTTGCCTTCACTTGGGCTTAAACAATATGGAACAAAGAGAAATGCAGTATTCCTCATGAACCTTTTCTCAGACTGTCACCCCTAGAAATTGTCAAAAAAATCTACTCCCCGGAGTTGATCTATTCTCGGTGAATAGCATCTCTTGAGTTTCTTCAAACCTCATAATTTTCACTAAATGATCTATTCTCGGTGAATAGCATTTCTTGAACTTTTCTTGGTTTGGGACCCACAGGCTTCCTAAAAGCATCTCCGCCTCCTCTTGGGCTTTGTACAAGGACCCGTCGGCTTCTTAAAAGTTCTCATGCCTTCTCTTGAGCTTAATACAAGGACCCTGACAACCTCTTAAAGGCATAAGACAGAACTTAGTCATCCGTCGTTAGAGCGGTCTTTCTAAAAGGAGTCACAAAAGCCCTCAGACCAATTATAGGGTTGATACTCATCCCTTAAATGAGTCGGCCTCCTCTTGGGCATTGTACAAAGATAGATATTTCCAATAGACTTGGACAGTCTAAATCCCCTTGAGTCTCAAAAACATTCTCAAGTTCCCTACAAATATAGGAGAAACCTCGGATTCTGGATTACTCTCCAGCAGAGCTAAAACTTGTGGGTTCTAAAACCCAGTCTCTCTCCTAAAAACTCCCCAGCCGGGGTCAGTTTATCATCAGTATAACACTATCAGAACCTCAAGGCATCTGATATCTCAACTCTTCTGTAACCCTTAGCAAGAGTTGATTCCCCATTTGGACCTGCCTCGGGTTCTCAATAATTCCCAGCAGAAGACAGCCTCCTCTTGGGCTTTGTACAATGATGCTCCCCAACATAGCTAACCTTTTCACACTCTCTTGTTGAGTCAGTCACATTTTCAGACTCTCTTGTTGAGTCAATCACTTTTCAGACTCTCTTGTTGAGTCAATCACCTTTTCAGTCTCTCTTGTTGAGTCAATCACTCTCATAGACTCTCTTGTTGAGTCAATCACCCTTTTCGTATTCTCTTGTTGAGTCAACCCCTTTTAGCCTCGGTCTCGGGCTTTGTACGAGACAGATAAAAACACTCTCTTTTTTAGTCAACCCCTTTTAGCCTCGGTAACACTCTCTTTTTGAGTCAACCCCTTTTAGCCTCGGTCTCGGGCTTTGTACGAGACAGATAAAAACACTCTCTTGTTGAGTCAACCCTTTTTAGCCTCAATCTCGGGCTTTGTACGAGACAGATAAAAGCACTCTCTTGTTGAGTCAAACCCTTTTCGCCTCAATCTTGGGCTTCATACAAGACAGATAAATACCTCCCCAGCGGGATGGGTAGCTCTCAGTTAATTTGACTATGCATTCAAATTCGAGTGAATCATTCAAGACATCTTTCAATAAGGATTGCAATCACAAGCTTTCCTTCGCACACATCAAAGAAGTGTCGAAGATGTCTTTCAAATCAAAAGTTAATGATGGTTCACCAAAATCATTAAGCCAGGCAGTTACTATATTTCAAAAAAAATGAATGAAAAAACAAAAGAAAAGCCCGCTAAGTCAAAACCTATGAAGAAGACTTAGGCAAAAATTGGGGCATCCCGCTGACTGTAAACTCAAATGACACAGTTCAGGCAAAAGTTAGGGATAACAAAAGAAAAATCAATCAATAGGTTACCAAAATCCTCAAAGACAAAATGAGTTAACTGAGGTCCTCATAAAAAACAACAAAATGTTGTAAGAAAAAGTGACTGCCATCTCAAAAATCCCTTGGCCTTTGAGCCATCATCATAACAGTGTTGCAATTCCAAAATCACTTGGAACCTGAATGCATAGTTTGAATTAACTGAGCATAGGACTGGAGATCATCACGAAGAATGGGTTGGGTACAAATAAACTTTGAGCCTATACTCTTTGTTTTAAAAACCGTGAACCAGACCACGTTACAACCTTCAAAAGACCTAATTGAAGCCAGGTTTCTTTTGAAGGCATACTACAGCAAGGTTGCGTAAATTGACTCCCATGTTTGTTGCCAATCATTTGCTTTGATGTCTTACTTTTGCCTTCTCTTTCATTTTTGAATGTTTAAATCGTCGTGTTTTGACAAGTGATTCATTTTTCTTTACATCAATAATATCATTCCAAAAATGATTTTTGATTTCAAAATTGCATTGAGCTTTGCATTAAAATTACCATGTTTGTTTGAATAATCTTATTTGCAGGAAAATTTTACTCATCAAGAATTTTCCAACAGTTGAGTAACTTGGTCAGTGATCCTATCAGGGGCACACTACTTCCAGATCCTGTTGTGAATCAGCTCAAGATTTGCTCAGTGCAAGTTATTCTCAGAATTGGTTAACCAGAAGATATCTTTCCAGATTCATACTGAGTTTAACCTTCTCAACAGTAATTTCAAGAACTGAAGCCATGATCAGTTCATCCCCAGCAACTGAAGCCATGATCAGTTTATTCTCAGGATTCATTTCAAGAATTAAAGCCATGATCAGTTCATTTTTCCCCTGCAGTAGTCAAACTGAAGCTATGATCAGTATATTTTCATCAGTCAATCAATATGGGGCAATCTTCTTCAAGAAACCTCAAGATGTCTTTCCTCAAAAGACCATCATCTTGATACAATTCATTAGTGTGACTGAGATATGTTCAACATCTTCTTCAGCAGTGTTCCCTGTGTTGAGGAATCAGAGTTCCATTCTTCCCTCACAAAAGAGTCTATCTCAGTTGTCTCTATCATCTACATTGCATACATAAATCATTCATATATCATACATAGATAGATTTTCATAGCTCGAAGTGTGCTTCGCGCTCATATGCATTTCACGAGGTCTCGTTGTTGTCAACATCTTACCTTGTGATCAAAGTCCAACTTACTTGGCGCCTACCAAAACTTTTACCTGCATTCTCATTCAGTATCATTCCTGAATGTTGTTGTTTACCTGTCTTTCATCCCAGTGTTATTCCTGGATGTCTTGTTTACCTGTTTTCTTTCTTTCCAGTGCCATTCCTGGATGTTGTCATTTCCCTGTGCATCTATTGATGTTGTTAGATATTTGTTTTCTTCCATTCCAGTGATATTCCTGGATCTTTGTTATTCTTTCACTCAAGTGCCATCCCTGGATGTCTGTCTCTTTTGATCTCCAGTGCCATTCCTGGATATCTTGTTCCTCTTGTTTCTCCCAGTGCTATTCCTGGAAGTTTTTCCCCTGTTCTGTAATCTCCTACAGATTTGCTTGGATATCTTTCAGTGCCATTCCTGAAAGTTTTATCTGTTCATTCAGTGCCATTCCTGGATGAGATTTTACCTTTACCTTTCAGTGACATTCCTAAAAGTTTTATCTGTTCATTCAGTGCCATTCCTGAATGAATTTTCTCCTTTGCATTCAGTGTCATTCCTGGATGTCTTTCTCACTATCATTCAATGCCATTCTTGAATGTAGTGAGTTACCTTTACCTTTCAGTTCCATTCCTGAAAGTCCCTGCTCACTTTATTCAATGCCAGTCTTGGATATTGTGAACTCTCTTTTATCCAATGCCATTCTTGGATACTTATGATGTATTTTCCAGAACTTTTCTCACTTCATCTAATGCCATTCTTGGATGTTGAGATTCTTTAGTCCAATGCCATTCTTGGACACCTTTTCGCCAACCAAGTCCAATGATATTCTTGGATATCTCTGATATTTAACCTTGTCATCCAATGCCATTTTTGGATGTCCCCAGTGGAGTTTTCAAATGGAATTTTGTTTATATCCAATGCCATTCTTGGATGACTCTGATGCTTTTTTTGTTGCCCCATTCAATGCCATTTTTGAATGTTGTAGTTCCTTTCATCCAATGCTATTCTTGGATATCTTACCCCCAATAGAGCGTTTTTCACCTCCATCCAATGTTATTCTTGGATGACGTTGTTGTTTACCAGAAACTTTCTTGTTGTTGTCCAATGCCATTCTTGGACGTCTTTTGTCATACCTTTTATCTTGTTCGTAGTTTCCATCCAATGCCATTCTTGGATGTCACTACATGTCTTCCCAGGGTCTTGTCCCTCTCTTTTCAAGTTTCTATGCAGTCTGTTTCATCCTTTGCATTCATATCATCTTGTGGCATCTTAGGGCTACAAAAATGTAGCTTTTTGTATTTAAGTATCTTCATATCTCCCGATAGAAGAGACTTAAATAGGGGCAGCTGTAAGACCCTAATTTTTGACCCCTAAGATTCCACATATCATTCACATTTTCATTTGCATCTCATTACCACAAACAAGATCACACATTGGTTCCTTTATCCCTCTCTTCTTTGGGTTTATGCCTTGCAGGGTTCACTGATCATCTGTGTGTTTTCTTATTCACTTTATTGCTTTATTTGTTTATATTTTTACTAACCCTTTAATCAAAATCCAAAAAATATTTTGTTTTTCTCTTTATTGACATTTTCAGGGGAAGAACAGGTCAAGAATGCCAAAATAACAGTCCCTCGGCTCGATTGAATTTCACCTGACAAAGTCAAAGTTGATCTGCACACAATTCAAAATTCATCTGATCAAGAGTTTCCAAGATTTAATTGATTATTATTCAAGGAATTCCAAGGTTTATGGGTTTATTTCCATGCCTTCTTTGACGAGCAAAAAAATCGAGCCAAAACCACAACAACACATTAACAAGCCATTTTTCTCATTTTTTCATTGTGTTAATTGATTAACCTAATTGCACTGTGAAGTGGTTAATCGATTAACACGTGCAATTTTTGAAAAAATGTGCCAAATTCAAATTCTGCAGCAATTAGCACCAATTCTTAGCCCTTGATCACATGTGGAATATTCTAGACCATCTCATTTTAATTCCCTACATCACTTTGATCATTTCCTACCATACACCTTCACTAATCACCACTCTTTTATGAATTTCCCTCCAAATTTGAATTCCAATCCTAATTTTGATCATCCAAGCCTAATTCCAAACCACCAAATTCCCAAGCCTAAACTCTTTAAATAGAGCCTTCATTTCACTCATTTCACAAGCTTTTGATAGCCAAAAAACCTCTTGCAAATTCTCTTCCCAACCACAAAATTCACCAAAGCTCACATTTCTTTCTTTGAAAGTTAACAAGAATTCACATTGAATCTTGTCCAACTTTGAGCTAAACCTTTATCCATTCACTTTTTCATCATCAATTTCAGTAGATCAAGACTTTGGAGTTTGGATCTTGAAGCAATTTAAAGGAATTTTCAGATTTGGAGTGGTAATCTCATCTTTCACCATTGTTGAAGCTTCATCTTCATCTTCCATAATATAGATCTTTGGAGATCCTTGTTACTTGATCCTTTGGATCTTGTAATTGTGTTTAATTACTGGTTTTGGCTGTTATTTTACTTTAAATTTCGTGCAATTTCAGTTCTATGATCATAAGGTGTTTGTAAAAAGTTTTGGAAATGGATCATGCTGAATTTTGTACATTTTTCTGCATTCTGGTGTTGTGTAACCGGTTAGCAGTTATGCTGTAACCAGTTACACTGTGTAAATTTTGAAAAAACTTCACTTATTTTGAACTAAGTAACCGGTTAGCAGTTATGCTGTAACCGGTTACTTCGAAACAAAATGCATGTTTTGGCTTGTTTTTTGGGTTGTTTTGGTTCATTTTCCTTTTTCTTCATTCTCCTTTTGTTCTTAGCCTTAGATCACATAATTGTGTGGTTTAATTAGGCTCTTTCTTCATCTATTCCTCTTTTCTTTTGATCGATGAAAGTCTAAAAGATCTTGGAATTCTTTTGTTGAATTTCGATCGAGACGAGATTGCTACCCCTTTTCTTTTCGTGCGGTATTGCTTTCGGATGATGATCTACATATCGTTCATCTAGCATGCATTAGCATAAAGAGCTATTGACCGGCCTCATTGTAGGGTAATTACTCTGTAAATTACTCGACGATTGCTTAACATAGCACAATATTTGTCCCGCATCAGAAAACTATCAAGAATAGTTGATTATTTGTCTTTTGGTTCAAAACTTATGAGACTTGTTGTTAGGAGGCTTTGGTCTTATCAATCATCTAATGAGTTCTCATTAATCTTGACCTAAGTGAAATTATTCAATTATTATTGATCACTAACTTTAACTACTAATCACTAACTTACTAACATTACTATTGTACTAATCCTTTACAATTCCTTCTCGCTCCTTATCTCTTTTACTTTTATGCTTCATTTTATCATTTCATATCATGTTTATGCTTCCGCAATTTTTCCTTTGTCCGTTGGACATATGTTTATACTTCCGCAATTTTTTCTTTGTCCGTTGGACACATGTTTATGCTTATGCCTTTTTCTCTTTGTCCACTTGGACGAAAAACATTAATAAAGGCCAAAACCTCTAAAAAACTTGTGCTTCTAATCTTGGACTATGGTTACTATCCTTTGCAATGGACATGGAGTTTTGCACCTAGACATTGAACTTCAATGCTATTCTTGAATCCTTGAACTTAGACCTTGGACATCCAATGCAATTCTTGGAACCTTGGACTTAGACTTAGGACCTTTCTCCCTTTGCTTTGGAATTATGGTTCGAAAACTTCGAAGCTTGCTTGTGTGGTTTGGTTATTCTTATCCTTAGCTTTTACTTTATGCTCTAGGATAGTCACTTCTTCTCCTCCCCATTCTTCAATTTTCAAAACTCTCTCCCTTTTTCAAAACTTTCTTGATTTCAAACTAGAACCTCTTTCATAATCAAACATTGACTTTGTCAAGTGATTTTACTCTTTCCCTTTCATTTCTTAACAAATTCTAAACTACATAAGCATATTGACGCCTTTTTCAAAAGACTTAAAAACATCAAACTCATCACTCTCTTTTTGTGCCCTCGTGCACTTTTTCCTTTAACTTTTTCATAAGTTTAGACATGATTCATTTCTTTAAGCGGAATTATTCGCTTGGAAATGACGACTTGTCTTTACATTTTAAAATCAACCAAAACAAACAAATTTTTATTCTTTGTACCACGAACTACGGGATTTTGATCCTACATTGTACATCGTGGGTACGTAGGCATGAGACGACAAGTCTCACCAAACACAAAAATCTTAAAAACAATTTCTCTTCTCATCTCCTCAATCACTTTACAAGCAAACTTTTTCAGACCAAAAGCGGTAGATATTTCAAAGGCTCCTATAGAGTACTATAGACGTTTTGGGTGCTAACACATTCCCATTGCGTAACCAACCCCCCTTACCTGGACTCTCTTCTCTTGTTCTTGTTTAGAGCTTGTGTAGGTTTTGTTCGCTCTTTTTCCTTTCCTTTTTGGATAAAATAAAAGTGCGGTGGCGACTCTTGCTTTTCGAGTTAAGTTAATTAATAGCTTACACTCACGATTTTACCGCTACAGAAGGTCATTGCTCTATCAAGATCATCATCTTCTCATTGAAATTATATGGATCCTAAAGGTACGCTTCCGCATTTTATTTATCTTGAATTGAGTATGAATTTATGTATGTTAATTAATAGAAAACCAACAATAATAAAATTGTTATATGAATACAAAAAAGATCTGCCAATAGTTTAGCCACTGCAATCACTACAACTATATGAAATTGATTTTGAATTTCAACTAATTCATACCAAAACTGTATGCCAGAAATAGTTACACAGATTAGTTGTTCCATTTTGGAAGGTATGGAGCTAATCATTTGATTCGTAGATAGAACAATCATTTTGAAACTGTACCTGAATTTGTCTCGTACAAATCTGAGGAGGCTATAGAGTCTACTTGTAGTGGTGGCATTTCAGGAGAGAAAAAAAGACTGGCTTTGGAGGATATGATACCGATGAAAGTGGTCCTTGGAGCATTTCTATTACTTTATTCATTGGCGGTCTATCTGATGGATTCGTTTGAATGCACCATAGACTCACCAAAGTAATCTTTCTAACCATATCATTTTCTTCCTCTGAGATTGTCAAGCTATTTAAAATAGCATTACTAGTATTACCTTGCTCTAGATCTTTATAAATCCAGTCAGGAAAGTACATTTCAGAAGTGCATGACCCTCCGGTGTCGTAATTCTTTCTTCCTCCTATCATCTCAAGAATTAGCATGCCATAACTGTACACATCAGACTTGTAAGAAACTCCACCAAATGCTCTACTAAATATTTCAGGTGCCATATACCCTATAGTCCCTCTTGCCCCTAGTATTGACACGGTACTATGCTTTTTTTGACATATTTTAGCCAAACCAAAATCAGATATTTTTGGACAGAAATCTTCATCCAAAAGAACGTTTTGGGGTTTGATATCAAGATGTAAAATCCTTGAATTACATCCTTGATGTAAGTAATCTAGTCCTCTAGCAATGCCTATTGTAATTTGGAACAAAGTGTTCCAATCAAAATCACAAATAGCATTAGGAAATTCACTTTTATAGATGAATCTATCCAATGAACCTTTGGGCATGAACTCATATATTAGTGCTCTTTTGTTCCCTTCATAACAAAAACCTAAAAGTGATACAATGTTCATGTGTAATGTTCTACTAATGCTAGCAACTTCGTTTATGAATTCCTCACCATTTCCCTTTGATTCATTTATTACTTTCACTTCCACTTGACGACCATCGTTTAAACTCTCTTTGTACACAACACCATATCCTCCTTGGCCTAATTTCTCTCGAAATGACTTTGTGATCCGTTTTACTTATGTGTAACTATATCTTCTTGGCATGGATGAATTATAATTTTGCATAAAAATGTTCACATTGTGCTCAACAAGCTTTCTTTTTTTCCCGAAAATACTCTTTTGTTGTCTACCTGTACCTCTTTTAAGGTGACATCTTTATCAAACAAAAAAAAGTATTTTCAGCCATTTTTAAAAAGAAAAATTCATGCCACTATAATGTGGGATGAGAAACGCTGTCATAAAATGTCATATTGTTTATTGTTCTTACCTATCACAATAGGCCTCCATTTAAGTTTTGAACCTACGTTAAAAAAAATCAAATTAGACACAAGTTATAATAATCATACACTGTCTCTTGAAGAGAAATTGGTGGTCATTTATTTACTAATTGCTTTGTATAAATGGTGACATGTTGTTGGATCAGTTGTAGCAGAACAAGGTATTGAAGTGATGTTGACAGATGAACAATAGGTTGAAATTAGATGCATTGAAGTTTCAAGATCTTAATTAAGGCCAATATTATATAGGATTTAGTTGTAGAAAGTAATATAAATAAGAGTTAATTATTTGAGGTTGAGGATGAGGATGATGATGATGCCTTTTCTGAATTGCATGAAGTTGCATTAGTTCCATCATTGCAGAAACATCTGAATTGAATAACTCCATCATTCCCACACACTCCACCAGAAGCAGCGCATCTCTCACATTCCCCATAGTTTCTGCCCCATTTCAACTCAAAACCTTCTTTTAATGCATCACTCAGTATTCCGTTGCCAGAACCCATTTGTGCAGCACGGGTTCCCGAAATCGGAATTATGACCTTACCAAATGGATTGCAGAATGATAAGAGAAGGCCCACACGGATGACAAGAAGGCCCAAGTGGTTAGAAGATTTCATTTGAGTATTGGGGGTGTTTTTAGCATATTCCGAATTTTAGTTGTTTTTATGTTTATTTCAGCTGGCCCAGGCCCATTAGGGGGTAGTAACCCTACTATTTAAGTGCTGTATTTTCTATTGAACAGTAGAGAAAAATTATGTTTATTTCCTTTGTTGTTTTATGTTTGTTTTCCAAAGCTTAGATTTGATTTTAACCTTTGTAAGATCTATCATTGGTGCTTTCATTACCTATACTCATGGCACCTCCTAAACCAACCACTGTTTCTTCTAGAGAAATCATCGAAGAAGCAGTCCAAACCGCTCATATCCACCTCGATAACGCTATGAATCAGACCCAACAACAGCTGGATAAACGCTTCGATAAAGCATCAGTAGATTTGGGACAGATTCAAACAAGATTGGACAACGAAAAGCTGATTTCCAACTCACGATACGAGAATATCATGGGAATCCTCACTAAACTTGCAGCTCAACATGACCAGCAACAACCCACACCTGGCCATACTGCTGCTGGCTCTTCAGGTATTCACAATAGTCCACCTTCATTTTCAATGACTACACCCCATACAAGCCCTAGTTTGTCCATTGTTAACACACCTCACAACTCACCCAATTTTACGCATACTACCACACAACCCACACAATCAGTTATTCTATCCCAAAATCAAACCTCTTTTACTAATTCTGTTCCCATACATAACACCCATAATAACACTTTTATCCCCATACCCAGATTTTATTCATCACAAGCATTCATGGACCCACCCTTCCTATCTAATTCCACAACGTTCACAAACACCCATATTCCTTTTGTTCCACAGCCCTTTTTCTATCCTCCACAACAAACCCCTACTGTTCCATTATTTAGAACCCCAAAATTGGAGCTAGCACTATTTGATGGGTCAAATCCCTTGGAATGGTTGTTCCAAGCAGACCAATTTTTTACATTTTACCAACTACCACCAGAAAGTCGACTAGCAATGATGTCATTCTATATGAAGGGCGAAGCATTAGGTTGGTTCAAGTGGATGCATCACAGCCAGCTACTTACAGATTGGGCCTCTTTTACTAAAGCATTGGAACTAAGGTTTGGACCTTCTACATATGTTAACCACCAAGCTGAATTGTTTAAATTAAAGCAAGAAGGTACTGTTGTTTATTACCAAGCTAAATTTGAAAAATTGGGAACCCAAGTGCTAGGTTTACCCCCGGATGCCATTCTAAATTGCTTTATCTCTGGTCTAAAACTTGATATTCAGAATGAAATGGCTATTCTCAAACCTACCTCCATTTCCCAAGCAATTGGTCTGGCGAAATTAATTGATTCCAAACTAAATGATATAAAACCCAAAATCCACAAGCCCTATTCCAGCCCATACACCCGTCCAAACCCTCCAACCCAACCAACACAAAATTCGGGTTCTGCTCAAACAGAAGCATCCCTTAAACCACCTATACCCCAGCCACCCAAACTACCTATTCGACGTCTTTCCAACACACAATTACAGGAACACCGTGCCCAAGGACTGTGTTTCAACTACGACGAAAAATTCATACCAGGGCATAAATGTGCAACAACCAAATTCCTCTTGCTACTTGCTGACGAGGAAAACCAGGTTGAACCCCAACTTGACCCACCCATTGATGTAACATGCCAAGTAGAAAAGAATGACACCTATTTCCAACTTTCCCCCCAAGCTCTCACAGGTCAATTTTCCCCTCAAACTCTTAAGTTCCAAGGTCTAATTAGTGGACTTCCAGTCATGGTCCTCGTTGATACTGGAAGTACTCACAACATTCTACAACCTAGAATCGCCCATCACCTTCACCTACCAACTACACAAATCCCAAAATTTTCAGTTATGGTGGGCAATGGTTCATATTTACAATGTGAAGGCATCTGCCACAATGTCAAACTCACACTTCAAAACCAAACTTTTCCAATTCCCTTTTATTTATTATCGATTGAGGGTGCTGACATAGTGCTTGGGATGGCTTGGCTTCGTACTTTAGGACCCATCCAAGCTGATTTTGCCATCCCTTCCATTACCTTCCATCACAATGACAAACCTATAACTCTTTTGGGTGATCCAAAAGCACTACCTTCCCCAACCACTTTTCATCAACTCAAACACCTGATCCATACCAACTCAATTGCCTCATTTCACCTATTGACATTCCAACCTTCTGAACAATCAGATACCCTTGACACAACCACACCATCCCCAATAAATAACCTCCCAAGTACCCTTGACCCTAATATTGCTCAACATATCAGAAATTACCTCACTGTCTTTCACAGTCAACCAGGCCTTCCCCCTACCAGAGCTTTCGACCACCGTATTCCCTTACTTCCAAACTCTTCCCCCATAAACATTAAACCCTACCGTTACCCTCATTCCCAAAAAGAAGCAATGTCCACCCTCATACATGACATGTTAAGGGAAGGCATCATTATCCCTAGCAACAACCCTTTTTCCTCCCCTGTCCTCCTTGTCAAAAAGAAAGATGGATCATGGTGGTTTTGCGTTGACTACAGAGCCTTAAACGCAGTTACGGTGAAGGATCGTTTTCCCATTCCCACTATAGACGAACTACTGGATGAGTTAGGTACTGCAAGAATTTTTACTAAGATAGATCTACGTTCAGGTTACCATCAAATCCGAGTTTCTCCGGATGACACTCATAAAACATCTTTTCGTACATTTGACGGTCACTACGAGTTCTTAGTCATGCCCTTTGGTCTTACTAATGCCCCATCAACTTTTCAGGCTGCAATGAACGAATTATTAAGGCCTTATCTCAGGCGATTTGTCTTGGTCTTTTTTGACGACATATTGATTTACAGTTCCACCCTAAGTGATCACATGGTCCATTTAGACATTATTTTTAATTTGTTAAAGTCTCATTCTTTTATTGCCAAGTTTTCTAAATGTGTTTTTGCAGTGAACAAAGTCAATTACTAAGGTCATTTTATCTCTGAAGGAGTTGTTTCAGCTGATCAAGATAAAGTCCAGGCAATTTTGGATTGGCCTGTACCGCGCTCTCTCACGTCATTACGGGGATTTCTTGGCCTCACCGGTTTTTATAGAAGCTTTGTGCGCCACTACGCCACTCTCGCCGCCCCTCTCACCGATTTACTTCGTTCCACTAAATTCTCTTGGAGTACAGAGGCTGATATCGCCTTTACAGAATTGAAAGCAAAAATGACCGACATGCCGGTCCTGGCTTTGCCAGATTTTACACAAATTTTCATAGTAGAAACGGATGCCTCCGGGGTTGCTATCGGCGCCGTTCTTTCACAGAATAGTCATCCGATTGCCTTCTTCAGTAAGAAAATGTCACCAAGAATGCAAGCCTCTTCTGTTTATGTCCGGGAAATGTTCGCTGTAACAGAAGCAGTCAAAAAGTGGCGTCAATATCTTATAGGCCAGAAATTTCACATCTATACAGATCAAAAGAGCCTAAAGAATTTGCTGTTACAAAAGATCCAAACCCCGGAACAACAAAAATGGGCTTTCAAGTTGCAAGGTTTCAATTTTGAGATTTTTTACAAACCTGGTCGCTCTAATGTCATTGCCGATGCCCTGAGCCGTAAGTTCCCTAGTGAAGCCCCCTTGCTATTGGCCTTGTCTTCTCCAATTCCGGACCTGGTTACACACCTCAGACATTTTTATGCCACGGACCTGCAAGGAAGATCGTTAGTTCAACAAAAGCAAGCAACAGAGGACTCATACAAATTCATCAATGGTTTACTCTATTACAAAGACAAAATATTCATACCTGACTGTGACAAGTTGAGATCCGCCCTCCTTTATGAATTCCATAATACACCCGTATCAGGACACTCTGGCGTGAAGCCGACAGCAGCAAGACTCGGTACATATTTTGCCTAGCCAGGTCTGTACACAGAAGTCAAAGAGTATGTCAAACACTGCTCTGTGTGCCAACACAACAAATATCAGACAGAAAAAAAAGAAAGGATTGCTACAAGCGCTTCATATTCCTCACCAAGTTTGGGAAGACCTCACCATGGACTTTATCACCCACCTTCCAAACTCCTTTGGTCACACGACTAACTGGGTTATTTGCGATAGACTTACCAAATACGCCCACTTTCTTGCCTTACCCACCTGTTTCACCGCGTTTGAACTCGCAACCCGCTTCTCAGTAGAGATCTGTCGGCTTCATGGTGTCCCAAAATCTATTGTTTCAGACAGGGATACCTTGTTCCTCATCACTTTCTGGAAAGAGCTGTTCAAAGCACAAGGAACGACACTTAAGTTCAGCACAACCTACCATCCAAAAACAGATGGACAAACTGAAGTAGTCAACAGGACTTTAGAAACTTACCTTCGATGTTTTGTCAGCGACCAACCAAAGAAGTGGTTCAAGTTTTTGTATATGGCAGAACTGTGGTATAACACGTCGTTCTATTTCGCAATCCGCATGTATCCTTTCACTGCCTTATACGGTCATCCTCCGCCATGTATTCCAGACTATCTCCAAGGGTCCACCGCTGTTGAGCCCTTGAACTCGTCCCTGTTGCAACGACAAGAAATCATATATCAACTTAAAGCCAACCTCATCAAAACCAGAAAACAGATGGAATCGCAAGCTAATAAAAAACATAGAGACTTTACCTTTCAGGTTGGTGACTTGGTCCTTCTGCGTCTTCATGCATATCGGCAAATGACTGTTGCGCGCCGATCTTCTCAAAAACTAGCTCCAAAGTTCTTTGGCCCCTTCAAAGTGACGAAATGAGTGGGAGAAGTTGCATATGAACTTGACCTTCCGTCGTCATCGAAGATCCACCCTGTTCTTCACGTTTCATTGTTTAGACCATATTTTGGAAAGCAACAGCAAGCAAACTCGGAACTTCCCTTGGATCTCTCAGCAAATTTTCTTACGAAAGGGTTCATACAAACTAAAGAGTCTGGAAAGAAAGTATTGGAAGATAAAGTGTTTGAAGACTCAAGCAAACAAGTGGAACATAAGTGTTTGGAGCATCACACTTTGAAAGTTATCCAAGAGAGAAAAGAGAGTGAGAAAGCGTGTGAGGAAATACTTTCTGAAGTACAATCTAGTGTTATGAAGCAAAAACCTCTGCATGCTTTACAACACACACACGTTCCAACGTCCCACACCATTCCTCCTCCTGCCACTTGTCCCCATCCAACGGCCACGAATCCACCGAATTCCCCACCCATGTGCCCTCTGCTTTTCCCAACGGCTACTCTCAAAACTAACCCCACTTACTCTTTGAAACGGTCAATGGCAGCAGAAAGTAGGACCCACGTGTCCTCACGCATGGCACATTCCAGCTGTTCCCCACCTTTTTCATCTTCCCAAGGCACCGCCCCACCTACTCCCTTACATCTTGAGCCACTAAAATAAACTTTTCCCCAAACCTCTGCCAATGCATCACACTATCCCCTGCCTAAAACCAATGCAGCCCAAATTTCCACCGGGCCGTTTCCTCATTCTTCTTTGGACCTTGAGGACAAGGCCCATTTTGATATCGGGAGTATTGATAAGAGAAGGCCCACACGGATGACAAGAAGGCCCAAGTGGTTATAAGATTTCATTTGAGTATTGGGGGTGTTTTTAGCATATTCCAAATTTAGTTGTTTTTATGTTTATTTCAGCTGGCCCAGGCCCATTAGGGGGTAGTAACCCTACTATTTAAGTGCTGTATTTTCTATTGAACAGTAGAGAAAAATTATGTTTATTTCCTTTGCTGTTTTATGTTTGTTTTCCAAAGCTTAGATTTGATTTTAACCTTTGTAAGATGTATCACAGAAGCCAGAGAACGAAGCAGAATCAACAACCGTGTATACAACATAGTTACTTTGGCCACAATCAATATCATAAAAGGGATTCGGTAAATTTCCAGTTCCAACATTGCAACCAAATAAGAGAGTCACGTTAGCAACATCATTATTGTAACGTTCAAATTGAGTGTAATCAAATATGTTGCTCCCGATATTAGGAATAGGATTCATATCACAAACATTACCATTCCAGTAATCATCTCTAGCAACTGTGAGTGTTAGCAGGCCCAATAAAATTAAAAACAAGCCCAAGTGGATGGTAGACTATAATTTAGAATAATATGAATATCTTTTTTTTAGTATTAATATTACGTTGCTTTGTTAATTTGGGCCTGATCTGTTATTCAGCCCATTAGAGCTTATGTTTGTATTTAAGCTAGTGACTTGTTGGATGGAGTAAGAATTAATTTGAAACTTATATTTTTCTTTCCTTCTTTAATGTTTTGTGTGTATTTAGGAAGAACCCGAGATCTAAGAAAATAGTTGTGCTACTACCTTATCAATTTGGTGCTTTCATCACTTGTATTCATGGCTCCTCCCCCCAAACCACCCAACCCTAGAGATATTATAGAAGAGGCTGTTCAAACTGCTCATGTGCATCTAGACAATGCAATGACTCAAGCTCAGCAGCAAATGGATGAGAGATTTGATAAAACCACTGCAGATTTGGAGCTCATTCAAACCCGTATAGATAATGAAAAACAAATCTCAGATTCTAGGTATGAAAACATCATGGGTATGCTAAACAAACTTGCTCTTCAAAGGGAGCAGCAGCCAGCTACTACCGTTGCAGCAGCAGCCACAATAACCACTGTTCATCTGGCCGCAACCACTGTTCATGCAGCAGCAGCAACATCCCCTTCAAGTGTAAGTCATCTTTCCCAATTTATACCTATTTCTGCTACCCTTAACAGCCCCATCGTAACTTCTGCATCCACCTCCTTACATTCCCCTCATTTCATCCAACCCTACACCCCGCTGCATTCCACTACAATCCCTAACAGCCTACTCCAACCCCATTTTACCACTGCCCCAATCAGACCTATCCCTACCCATGTACCTAGATTTTTTTCTTCACCCTACATCACTCAAACCAACATTCCAGCCACACAAAATTATAATATCCCACTGTTCCAGCAGCATATACCTTACCCAAATATTCTACCAAACACCCCTTTACCACCCTTTCGAACACCCAAATTAGAACTCCCTATGTTTGATGGCTCAAACCCTTTAGAGTCGATATTTCAAGCAGACCAATTTTTTGATTTTTATCAAGTGCCACCTGAAAATAGACTTGCTATGATGTCATTCTATATGAAAGGTGAAGCCTTGGGCTGGTACAAATGGATGTATCAAAGCCAATTGTTAAGTGATTGGCCTTCTTTTACTAAGGCATTGGAACTGCGTTTTGGTCCATCAACATATGCCAATCATCAAGCAGAATTATTTAAATTAAAGC
This sequence comes from Lathyrus tuberosus, assembly GCA_022829125.1. Taxonomy (NCBI): domain Eukaryota; kingdom Viridiplantae; phylum Streptophyta; class Magnoliopsida; order Fabales; family Fabaceae; genus Lathyrus; species Lathyrus tuberosus. Next base: position 4,396,898 of record JALAZF010000320.1, on the reverse strand, counting down.
AAGTCGGTTATGTGGTTGAATATCAAGCAGTTTTTGAAAAATTGGGTACTCTAGTAGTTGGATTATCACAAGAGGCCATCCTTAATTGTTTTATTTCTGGTTTAGCTTCGGAAATTCAGAATGAAATTGCTATCCACAAACCTACTTCTATATCCCAAGCCATTGGATTAGCAAAATTAATTGAGTCTAAGCTTAAGGACGCAAAACCTAAATATCCAAAATTTCTTTCCAACACTCCTCACAAATCAGTTACTGCCACACAAACAACACACCAAACAGACCAGACCCCAAAAACTGCTGCAACTACCCAACCCGCCAAACTTCCCATTCGAAAGCTTTCTAATGCTCAACTTCAAGAGCGTCGTGCACAGGGTCTATGTTTCAATTGTGATGCAAAATTTATACCAGGTCACCGTTGTTCAACAGGCAAATTCCTTTTACTCGTTGAAGACGAGGAACCTCAAATTGGGCTTGAATCCTTAAACACATTGGAGGACACAGTGGAAATCAACAATGTGACGCCCCCAATCTAATACCCCCAATTAGCATGCATTTAAAGCAGTTAAAAGAAAAATTCAAAAATTGATCAGAGTACATTTGAAAACACGGCATAGAAAGGAGACATCCCATCAACGTAACCAAAATATACACATAACATGCAACACCTGCCCATAATGATATGCAACTGTGGGGTAGCAATCATACAGAGGAAACTTCGTTCCTTACACCCACTTTTCAGAAATTAGAAATAAAACGGAAAATCTAAAATCTGATTAACATATACACATATAAACAGTTTGTCATACATCAAGTAGCATATGTACAACCAAAATATAATATATCATCAGATATACAAAACAATAGCACGCGGCCACCCTAACTACCCGGAGTCACATATCAGAGCCGACCGACCAAAATAATGAAGATGCAAAGCTTCACAAAAAGAATACCTCCAGCAAACCTAATCTGCAACGCCTCATAGAGCGTTATAAAACAGCAGAAGGGTGAGAAAAACAACCATAATATAATTGCATAAAATTATATATATTAACACAAAAATACACAAGCAACACATTCTCACCACAAATGCTCAACAGTCGCATATAATATCACACGGTACAATTCTCACTTATCGTATACCACATCACATCAATCATTCACAATACAATCAAACACGTTCCAAGCACAATTACTCATGATTTATGCAATGCACATAGACCGACACAACGACTCTATGCACATGCCATGCGGGTACCGACTTCAAATCTTGTAATTCATTAGTCCCCCAGGAACTCTTGGAATCATCGCTCGTTACATAGAGTAACTCCCCGTCGGGCCTACGATGTTCCCCGTCGCTATAAACCAATATTTCAGGGCGAACGACGTTTATGGATTGCTTTCTACCAGTATTTCAGGGCGCACAATCCGATTGCTTTCTACCAGTATTTCAGGGCGCACAATCAATTGGGATTAATCGCTTCTACCAATATTTCATGGCGTAAGACTATAAAACTGATTCATCTATGAATCTTCCCATGCAAGAATACATATCATGATACTTGACACATTAATGACTCATGCCAACATCAAATACTCATGCATCAACAATATTCATGTATTTCAAGTGCACACAAAGTAATGCACACAATTGCCCAAAATGGCCACAAACACCAATATACCACACTTAGCATTTTCTTGCCTCTCGGCCACAAATCGTCATCACAACAGCACATAAGGCATACACATCCAAAGCACAAACATATAACACAATACAAGTCAAATACGCACTATTAAAAACGACAAAAGTCGAGATTCGACACTATTCACATTTTCCGACCAAATTTAATCGGCTAACGATTCTCAAAACCTCATATTCACAAAGTACAGTTCGATACCTTTCCAACGACACCAAGAATGCAAAAATCGGATAATCGGAACCAAAGTTACGGACAAAACCGAAAACACATTTTGAAAAATCACATTTTTGACATTCTCCTGTCCATACGCGTATCACTCATGTCCATACGCGTACGGACAGAACCCATTTCCTTCACAAATTCCTCGTTCCAAAACCCATACGCGTATTGGCCCATGGCTCGCCCATGTTACGCGTAATGCCAAGATTCATACGCGTATTGGCCCAAAAACAAGCCAATGATACGCGTATCGCCTTGGCTCATACGCGTATGGACATGCCCCTTACGCGTATGGCCAGAGCATACCCAGAAAAATTCTGCAGAACAATTTCTGCGTTTTCCAACCCAACATCAACCAATTTCTTCACCTAAAACTCAGAAAAACAGCAATTTGAAGTGTAATAGCATACCACAAACATGTATGAACAATCAACAATGCATTCAACAAGACTTTTACTACAATCAAATTCATTTCTAATCAATTTTTACACAATCTAGGTTTTACTAATATTCTCCAAATCAATCCAAAAACAACAACAAAACACATACATAATCGTATACAATCATAGAATAATCGAGTTTCGCACCCTTACCCGATTAATCGATTCCTAGAAATTGTTCTTGATGATTTTTCCACTCTTTCTCCAATTTTCTCTCTTCTCCTCTTTTCTTCTCTTTTTCCTTCTTTCTTCTTTCTTTCTCTCTATTTTTCTTTCCCTTTTCTTTTCTATTTTCTTTTCTTTCTTACTAACTTAGTAAAAATATCTATGAAATGTCCAAAATACCCCCACACTCAAATATCCCGCAAATGTTCCCAAAACGCGATAAAATATAATCACGACGAAAAATAACATATTTTCGCATAAAAGTCGAGAATAAAATAAAATAATAATAAAATAATCAAAAAGGACTCAACAAACAAAACTGGCAAAACTGGGGCGTTACAATTCTCCCCCACTTAGAAATTTTCGTCCTCGAAAATCTTACCTGATTCAAACAACTCTGGATACGACTCCCGCATCCTACTTTCCAACTCCCACGTCAGATTACCATCAGCAGCGCCTCCCCACGCCACTTTCACAAGTGCAATCTCTTTACCCCTCAACCGCTTCACCTCGCGATCCAAAATACTAACTGGTAAAGTCTCGACCGTAAGGTTATCTCTTACCTCAACCTCGTCCATAGGAATCACATGTGAAGGGTCTGAAACATACTTCCGCAACTGCGAAACATGAAACACATCATGCAAATTCGACAGATTCGGCGGTAACGCCACCCGATACGCTACAGCACCAACTCTCGCAGATATCTGGTAAGGACCAATAAATCGAGGAGTAAGTTTCTTAGATTTCAAAGCACGACCAACACCCGTAACCGGCGTAACCCTCAGAAATACGTGATCACCCTCTTGAAACTCAAGATCCTTCCGTCTCTTATCATGATAACTCTTCTGCCTACTCTGAGAAGCCTTCATTTTCTCACGAATAAACTTTACCTTTTCCGTCGTCTGTTGCACCAATTCCGGTCCAACCACAGAACTCTCACCTGTTTCGTGCCAACACAACGGCGTTCGACATCTTCGCCCATATAAAGCCTCAAAAGGTGCCATTCCAATACTAGAATGGAAACTGTTATTGTACGTGAACTCAACCAAAGCAAGATAACTGTCCCACGTACCACCTTGTTCCAAAACACACGATCTCAACAAATCCTCCAAAGACTGAATAGTTCTTTCGGTCTGACCATCCGTCTGCGGATGATAAGCCGAACTCAACTTCAATCTAGAACCCAAAGCCTTCTGTAGACTCTCCCAAAATCTCGATGTAAACCTCGGATCTCTATCAGAAACAATGCTCAACGGGACACCATGCAATTTCACAACCACACCGACATAAATCTCAGCTAACCTCTCCAAAGAAAAACTGATGTCAATCGGAATGAAATGCGCCGATTTAGTCAGCCTATCCACAATCACCCAAATAGCATTATGCCCTCGCTGAGTATTCGGTAACCCCGTTACAAAATCCATCGAAATGCTATCCCATTTCCACTCAGGAATGTCTAATGGTTGCAACAAACCACTAGGCCTCAAATGTTCCACTTTCGATTTCTGACAAGTTAAACAAGCATAAACAAATTGAGCCACATCTCTTTTCAAACCAGACCACCAGAAAATCTTCCTCAAATCTTGGTACATTTTATTCGCTCCGGGATGAATACTTAAAATACTCCGGTGTCCTTCCTCCAAAATCATTCTTTTCAACTCCGCATCGTCAGGAATACAAATACGATCACGAAATCTCAAAACGCCAAACTTATCAACCTTGAAATCCTCATTCTCGTTCATCATCAAATCAACAAATTTCAAATCCAGCTTTTGTTTCTCACAAATCGACAACAAAAACTCATTCGTAACTTTCAACGTACCAAGTCTCACACTCACCGATGTCACTTCGCAAACTAAACTCAAGTCTCTAAATGATTCCAAAAGTTCCCACTCTTTCGCCATCAATGCGGACATATGCAAAGACTTACGGCTCAATGCATCGGCTACCACATTAGCTTTACCAGGATGGTAATTCAAGCCAAAGTCGTAGTCTTTCAAGAATTCCAACCATCTCCGTTGCCTCATGTTCAACTCTTTCTGATCAAATAGATATTTCAAGCTTTTATGATCACTAAAGACTTCGAACCTCGCACCATAGAGATAGTGTCTCCAAATCTTTAACACAAAAACCACAGCAGCTAATTCAAGATCATGAGTAGGATAGTTTTTCTCATGAACTCTTAATTGCCTTGAAGCATAAGCTACAACTTTACCTTCCTGCATCAAAACACCACCCAAACCAATTAAAGAAGCATCACAATACACAACGAATGGTTCATTAGGATTAGGTAAAATAAGAATCGGAGCTGTCGTCAATCTTCTCTTCAGCTCACAAAAACTCTTTTCACACTGAATATCCCAAATGAACGCTTTGCCCTTACAAGTCAACTGCGTCAAAGGTAATGCTAGCTTGGAAAAACCTTCAATGAACCTCCGATAATAACCAGCCAAACCCAAAAAGCTTCGAATTTCAGTAACGGATCTAGGAGCCTCCCATTGTAGAACTGCTTCTACTTTAGATGGATCCACAGCAATACCATTACCTGAAATCACGTGCCCGAGAAAACTCACCTCCGACAACCAAAATTCACACTTGGACAATTTGGCAAAAAGCTTCCTTTCTCTCAAAACCTGCAAAACAATACGTAAATGCTCTGCATGTTCCTCACGAGACTTAGAATAGATTAAAATATCATCAATAAACACCACCACAAAACGATCCAAATGCTCGTGGAAAATCCGATTCATGTATTCCATGAACACACCAGGCGCATTAGAAACCCCGAACGGCATCACAGCAAACTCGTAATGCCCGTAGCGTGTCCTAAAGGCCGTCTTCTGAATATCTTCTTCTTTCACCCTTATCTGATGGTACCCCGATCTCAAGTCAATCTTACTAAATACACAAGCACCAACCAACTGATCCATCAGATCATCAATCCTTGGAAGCGGATATTTGTTCTTAATCGTCACTTTATTCAACTGGCGATAATCAATACATAATCGCATACTCCCATCTTTCTTTTTCACCAACAAAACTGGAGCACCCCAAGGAGAAACACTTGGTCTTACGAACCTCTTTTCCAGTAAGTCATTCAACTGCTTTTTCAACTCCACCAATTCAGATGCCGACATTCGATAAGGTGCCATAGAAACAGGTCTAGTACCAGGGACTAGATCTATCGAGAATTCCACCTCTCTCTCCGGCGGTACATCTGAAATATCTTCAGGAAATACCTCAGGAAAATTACACACAACAGGAAACACCTCAAGAGAAACTTTACTCTCCACCGACAACGATGCAAACACACCGAACAACTGAGCCTCATCCGCCAAAAGTCTCTTCAACTCTTTGGTAGATAAGAAACTCGAGTCTTCGTCTTCCTCCAGAGAAGGAAACCTTACTAGCTTATGATAACAATCAATGTGAACCCGATTAAATTGTAACCAGTTCATTCCCAACACCACATCTAACCCTTCCAATGGTAAACACACCAAATCCATCACAAAATCTTTACCATAAATGGCTAAAGGACAATTTAGACAAACCATAGAAGTAGTTACTGATCCCATCGCTGGAGTATCAATAACCATCTCAACACCCATCACAGACAACACAAGATTCAAACTCTTCGCGCACTCAGACGAAATAAACGAATGAGTCGCTCCAGTATCAATAATAGCAATTAAAGGCGTATTATTAATAAAGCAAGTACCTCTAATCAAACGATCTGCATTCGAGGTCTGAGTTCCTGCTAGTGCAAACACTTTTCCTCCAGGTTGAGCCTGTCTTGGTTTCGTACACCTTGTACTAACATGACCAACTTCCCCACAATTATAACATGTAACTCCATTCTTCCTCCTACAATCAGCAGCCACATGACCTTTCAAACCACAACTAGCACACATATCCACATTATTCATTTTCCTCTTACATTCCGATATACGATGTCCTAAACCACCACAATTGTAACATTTCACAGCAGAATTCATTCCTCCACCACTAGGCTTCCTATCAAAAGCAAACTTCTGTTTCCCTTTGTCAACAGGGGTAACATAAGGCCTACCTCTGAACTGCCCTTTTCCTTTCTTATCATTCAGATTCTTGTAATGAGTAGCACGTGCTTTGCTATCCTCATCAAAGATCCGACTCTTGTTCACCAACACTGAAAACTGTCTTATCTCCTGATAACCGATACCCTGCTTGATTTCTGGCCTCAAGCCATTCACAAACTTCAAACACTTCGACCTCTCTGAACCCGCTGTATTATAATTAGGACAGAACTTCACAAGTTCCTCAAACTTAGCAGCATAATCCGCAACAGAGGAATTATCCTGTTTCAGTTCAAGAAATTCAATTTCCTTCTTACCTCTCTCATCTTCCGGAAAATACTTTTCGAGAAAAGCATCTTTGAACACAGCCCACGTAACCACTATTTCATCCTCCTCAAACCTCTGAGAAGCATTTATCCACCAATCTTCAGCTTCCTTTTCCAGCACATGAGTACCAAACTGCACTTTCTGATCCTCGGAACACTTAATGAAACGGAAGATCTTCTCAATCTTCTTCAGCCAAATCTGTGCTCCCTCAGGATCATGAGTACCATTGAAGCTCGGTGGGTTATTCTTCTGAAACTTATCCATACTACGCGACTCCTCGTCCGCCGCAGCATTCGGTAAATTCTGCATCGCCTGCGCCATAGCTTGCATGGCCGCAGTCATAGCAGCATCACGTCTTCCAGCCATAATCTGAACGTTTCCAATGATAACAAATTATGGTTAAACAACAACTCGTCCAACGTAACTCGCCCAATATGCCAGACACAACAACCACAACTGACACAAACTGACACAAACAGCTCTGATACCACTTAATGTGACGCCCCCAATCTAATACCCCCAATTAGCATGCATTTAAAGCAGTTAAAAGAAAAATTCAAAAATTGATCAGAGTACATTTGAAAACACGGCATAGAAAGGAGACATCCCATCAACGTAACCAAAATATACACATAACATGCAACACCTGCCCATAATGATATGCAACTGTGGGGTAGCAATCATACAGAGGAAACTTCGTTCCTTACACCCACTTTTCAGAAATTAGAAATAAAACGGAAAATCTAAAATCTGATTAACATATACACATATAAACAGTTTGTCATACATCAAGTAGCATATGTACAACCAAAATATAATATATCATCAGATATACAAAACAATAGCACGCGGCCACCCTAACTACCCGGAGTCACATATCAGAGCCGACCGACCAAAATAATGAAGATGCAAAGCTTCACAAAAAGAATACCTCCAGCAAACCTAATCTGCAACGCCTCATAGAGCGTTATAAAACAGCAGAAGGGTGAGAAAAACAACCATAATATAATTGCATAAAATTATATATATTAACACAAAAATACACAAGCAACACATTCTCACCACAAATGCTCAACAGTCGCATATAATATCACACGGTACAATTCTCACTTATCGTATACCACATCACATCAATCATTCACAATACAATCAAACACGTTCCAAGCACAATTACTCATGATTTATGCAATGCACATAGACCGACACAACGACTCTATGCACATGCCATGCGGTACCGACTTCAAATCTTGTAATTCATTAGTCCCCCAGGAACTCTTGGAATCATCGCTCGTTACATAGAGTAACTCCCCGTCGGGCCTACGATGTTCCCCGTCGCTATAAACCAATATTTCAGGGCGAACGACGTTTATGGATTGCTTTCTACCAGTATTTCAGGGCGCACAATCCGATTGCTTTCTACCAGTATTTCAGGGCGCACAATCAATTGGGATTAATCGCTTCTACCAATATTTCATGGCGTAAGACTATAAAACTGATTCATCTATGAATCTTCCCATGCAAGAATACATATCATGATACTTGACACATTAATGACTCATGCCAACATCAAATACTCATGCATCAACAATATTCATGTATTTCAAGTGCACACAAAGTAATGCACACAATTGCCCAAAATGGCCACAAACACCAATATACCACACTTAGCATTTTCTTGCCTCTCGGCCACAAATCGTCATCACAACAGCACATAAGGCATACACATCCAAAGCACAAACATATAACACAATACAAGTCAAATACGCACTATTAAAAACGACAAAAGTCGAGATTCGACACTATTCACATTTTCCGACCAAATTTAATCGGCTAACGATTCTCAAAACCTCATATTCACAAAGTACAGTTCGATACCTTTCCAACGACACCAAGAATGCAAAAATCGGATAATCGGAACCAAAGTTACGGACAAAACCGAAAACACATTTTGAAAAATCACATTTTTGACATTCTCCTGTCCATACGCGTATCACTCATGTCCATACGCGTACGGACAGAACCCATTTCCTTCACAAATTCCTCGTTCCAAAACCCATACGCGTATTGGCCCATGGCTCGCCCATGTTACGCGTAATGCCAAGATTCATACGCGTATTGGCCCAAAAACAAGCCAATGATACGCGTATCGCCTTGGCTCATACGCGTATGGACATGCCCCTTACGCGTATGGCCAGAGCATACCCAGAAAAATTCTGCAGAACAATTTCTGCGTTTTCCAACCCAACATCAACCAATTTCTTCACCTAAAACTCAGAAAAACAGCAATTTGAAGTGTAATAGCATACCACAAACATGTATGAACAATCAACAATGCATTCAACAAGACTTTTACTACAATCAAATTCATTTCTAATCAATTTTTACACAATCTAGGTTTTACTAATATTCTCCAAATCAATCCAAAAACAACAACAAAACACATACATAATCGTATACAATCATAGAATAATCGAGTTTCGCACCCTTACCCGATTAATCGATTCCTAGAAATTGTTCTTGATGATTTTTCCACTCTTTCTCCAATTTTCTCTCTTCTCCTCTTTTCTTCTCTTTTTCCTTCTTTCTTCTTTCTTTCTCTCTATTTTTCTTTCCCTTTTCTTTTCTATTTTCTTTTCTTTCTTACTAACTTAGTAAAAATATCTATGAAATGTCCAAAATACCCCCACACTCAAATGTCCCGCAAATGTTCCCAAAACGCGATAAAATATAATCAAGACGAAAAATAACATATTTTCGCATAAAAGTCGAGAATAAAATAAAATAATAATAAAATAATCAAAAAGGACTCAACAAACAAAACTGGCAAAACTGGGGCGTTACAAACAACACTTCTACTGAAGTGGATGGCACTTACTTTCAGCTCTCACCGCAAGCTGCTATTGGTCAATTTTCACCCAAGACTCTCAAATTCACCGGCATGTTAAATGGCCTTACCGTCACTGTCTTAATTGACACCGGCAGCACACATAATATTCTACAGCCCCGCATCGCCCAACACCTCAAAATTCCAACCAAACCTATTCCTAATTTTTCTATAATGGTGGGTAACAGATCCAAATTATCTTGCTCTGGACTTTGCCCTCAAGTCCCTATCACATTACAAAACAACCTGTTCCACATACCCTTCCATTTGTTACCAATTGAAGGGGCTGATGTTGTGCTAGGCATGGAATGGTTGAGAACCCTTGGCCCTATAATGGCTGATTTTTCCATCCCAAAATTATCTTTCACGTATAAAAACAACGCCATTACAATCACAGGCGACCAAAAGTCCTTACCCACCCAATCCTCATACAACCAACTATGCCACCTTCTGCAAACAGATTCCATTGCTTCAATTCACCTCTTGTTGTACCAGCCTTCCGATGACATCGAAACCAACAGCCTATTCCCAATCAAAACCCTCTTGACTCACTTCCATCATCACTTCCCACACAAGTCAAAGTTATTCTGCAGTCCCATTCAGCTATCTTTCAACTACCCCAAGGCCTACCCCCCTCTCGTTTTCATGACCATCACATACCTATCATACCCAACACAACCCCAATTAATGTCAAATCGTACCGATACCCACACTCTCAAAAAGAAGCCATGACCACTAGAGCTGGCAAAACGGGCTACCCGGCCCGCTTCGGGCCAGCCCGTGACGGGCTCGGGCTTTTAACGGGCCGGGCTAAAAAGCCCGGAATTTAAACGGGCTATAATTTAATTGTTCAAGCCCGACCCTTTACGGTTAACGGTTATTCGGACCGGCCCGGATAATATTTAATATTTATTTTTTAATAATCAAATAAATAAATAAATATATCATAAGCTAAAAGAACTGATAAAATATATGTACATTACTTGATTCAGATAGCTAGCTCAGTGGCATGTAAGAAACTTGTGAAATTATACTGAGTGACATATAATGAATTTGTGAAATTATAAGGAGAATTAATTATTGCTAAATTTACTATTTTCTTCAGATTTTAGTTAATTTCACGAAATTGATTTTTGTCATTTGATTTGATTTTGTTTATGTTAATTTGTTTAATCGGTTCACTAAACTCACTTCTTTATGATTTTTTCTTTTTGTTTCTTAAGAAATTATCTTAGATATTTATGAATGACCGTGCAAATATATAAATTATCTTAAGTGATTAAATTGTATAAAGGTTGTACTAGTTTTTCCTATATGATGACAATAGAAGTTGTTTTTTAGCCCTCGTTAAATAAAATCTCCTTTTTAATGAGAAAAGTTAACTATAGTGAATTAATCATATTTTTTTATCTAGTCTTTTAAATATGCAATATTTGTTAACTTAAGTCACTTTGAGCATGAATTTGTATATGGTATATGGTTATGTGTGTCATGTACTATTTTCCTTACCAGCAAGTGGATGAAAATCATAGCATAACCATGGAAGGTTCAAATATAGGTGTTGTCATGTTAAATATACATTTTATTTATTAATAAAAACTAAAATAAAGTGTGTTTTTATTTTTGTCAAAAAAAATTAAAAAATAAATAAAAATAAGCGGGCTACCCGCAACCCGGTCGGGCTAGCCCGGTTAGACTTCGGGCTTTTAACGAGTCGGGCTTAAAAGCCCGATATATAAACGGGCTCTAATTTTTATGTTCAAGCCCGGGATTTTTTACGGGCTTTCGGGCCGGCCCGGTTAGTTCGGCCCATTTTGCCAGCTCTAATGACCACCATCATCCATGACATGTTAAAGGAAGGAATCATTAAACCAAGCATTAGTCCATATTCCTCACCGGTGCTCTTAGTACGAAAAAAAGATGGCTCTTGGAGATTTTGTGTTGACTACAGAGCGTTAAACGCAGTGACAGTCCGTGACCGTTTCCCTATCCCTACAATTGATGAACTCTTTGATGAGTTAGGATTCGCAACTATTTTCTCTAAGATTGACCTACGATCTGGTTACCACCAAATCCGGGTAGCTTCCGAAGACAGACACAAAACAGCTTTCAGAACGTTTGATGGGCACTACGAGTTTTTAGTTATGCCATTTGGCCTTACTAATGCTCCTAGTTCGTTTCAAGCGGCGATGAATGATTTATTGAGGCCATACCTACGTCGGTTTGTACTTGTTTTCTTTGATGATATTCTCATTTATAGTTCTTGCATTGCTGACCATACACACCATTTAAAGTTGATTTTAGAGTTGCTGTTATCTAACCAGTTTTATGCCAAATTATTCAAATGTGTCTTTGCTGTTCCTTCTATTGATTACCTAGGTCATGTTATCTCTACTGAAGGTGTAACCCCAGATCCAGCAAAAATTCAAGCAATCATTGATTGGCCGAGGCCACGTTCACTCATGCAACTCAGGGGTTTTTTAGGTCTCACAGGCTTTTATCGTCGTTTTGTACGACATTACGCCTCTCTCGCCGCTCCCCTCACCGATTTATTACATTGCAGTAAATTACATTGGAGTACATCAGCAGACATTGCATTTACAACATTAAAGAAAAAAGATGACGGAAACTCCGGTCTTGTGCCTTCCAGACTTCTCCCAAACTTTTGTGCTGGAGACCGACGCTTCAGCTGTTGCAATTGGTGGAGTCCTATCTCAGCAAGGCCACCCACTGGCATTCTTCAGCAAAAAAATGTGCAACCGTCTTCAAGCTTCTTCGGTGTATGTTCGCGAGATGTACGCCATTACAGAATCTGTAAAAAAACGGCGTCAATATCTAATTGGAAGGCATTTTCACATATATACTGATCAAAAGAGCTTAAAAAGTTTGCTTGTGCAAAATATTCAAACCCCTGAACAACAAAAATGGGCTGCTAAGTTGCAAGGGTTAAACTTTGAATTTTTTTACAAACCTGGTAAATCGAACCAAGTTGCTGATGCTTTGAGCCGCATGCATTCAGAAGAAGCTGCCATTCTCCTCTCCATCTTTTCACCAGTTCCACTTTTGATAGACCAGCTCAGACAGTACTATGAAAAGGACACAGAGGGTCAGAAACTTAAAGTCAAAGTCTTGGAAGAGCCTTCAGCCCAGCCGTGTTTTCAGATTAAGGACGAACTTCTATTCTACAAAAATAAAATTTACATACCGCAGGTGGACGAGTTAAGACACAATCTCCTGAAGGAATTTCATTCTACTCCCACAGCCGGTCACTCTGGTTTCCATCCAACTCTTGCACGTATCTCTTCTTCTTTCCTTTGGCCAGGGATCTACAAAGACACAAAACAGTTTTGTCAACAATGCTTAGTCTGTCAACAAAACAAGAACCTTACAACACGTAAACAGGGATTGCTACAACCATTACCGATTCCAACAAAGGTTTGGGATGACTTAAGCATGGATTTCATAACACACTTACCAAGTTCCTTTGGTCACACAGCGATCTGGGTAATTTGTGACAAACTCATAAAATTCTGCCACTTCATAGGCCTCCCAACAAAATATTCAGCAAAGGACTTGGCTCGCCGCTTCTCCGTCGAGATTTGTCGGTTACACGGAATCCCAAACTCGATAGTCTCAGATAGAGACCCACTGTTCCTCAGCTTCTTCTGGAAAGAGCTGTTTCGCTCTCAAGGCACCACCTTGAAATACAGCACCGCCTACCATCCTGAAACAGACGGGCAAACAGAAGTCACTAACCGTTGTTTAGAGACGTATCTACGGTGTTTTACTAGTGAACAGCCCAAACAGTGGTTTAAATACTTACACTTGGCGGAATATTGGCACAACACCACTTTCCATAGCGTAATCAAGATGACTCCATTTGAAGCCCTCTACGGTAGATCTCCCCCTTCCTTTCTGCATTACACTTCCGAATCTGTGGCGCTTGAGGCACTTGATATGTCCTTACAACAAAGAGAGGAACTGTTAAACCAGTTGAAACATAATCTGGAAAAGAGCAGAAAAACCATGGAGGATCAAAGTAATAAAAAACGCTTGGACGTTACCTTTAGAGTTGGAGACCTGGTGTTGCTTAAACTGCAACCATACAGACAGACATCCGTTCAGCGCCGTGTTTCTAACAAGCTTGCCAAAAGGTACTTTGGGCCCTTCAAAATCCTGAGTCGAATAGGAAAGGTTGCGTACAAGTTGGAACTTCCCTCTTCATCAAAGATCCATCCCGTCTTCCATGTTTCTCAGCTGAGAACCTTCAATGCAAGGCCAGACTCACCAACTTTCAATCCGATCCCTCCTGAATTCGACACCGTAAACTCGGATCCGCTACATGCAAGTGCAAGAACTGAGTCTCCTGAAAAACAAACAACAATGGGATTAGACCTTCATAAAGCCAATCAAATAGTACAAGTGGAAAACAAGGAAGACTCACCACAGCTCAACTCCGAGGAACAACACGAAACTCCAAAACCCAAGGTCGCCGTCGCGGAAGAGAGGCATTTGATCCATCAAGATAGTTCCAAGGGTGTGACTAAGAATATGGAGAAGTGCTGGGATTTGAAGAAAACTAAGAAAAAAAATGAAAGGGAGAGAGACGAAAAGGAAAGGGAGCAAATGACTGAGAGAGAGGATTCTCATCCACTTAAGAAGACTTCTCAAGATTTTTCTGTACTAAATGATCCACCCCACGTGAAGTCTCAGCTTTTGGGGAACCGTGCCTCCTCACATCAAGCGCATGCGTCTGACTTGGAAACACCACTTTCACCTAACCCCACACTTATCCCTTCAAACACACCGCCCATATCCAAAACAAATCCATTTCCCCAGCTTTTTCCTATTCCAATGCATGACAACTCACTTATCCCACCTAACCCCATTACACCCTCACGTGTTCCCAATACAACTAGCCCCAACATGACCGTTCCAATTTCCCTTCCCTCAATTATTCAATCTTCAGCGCCACTTCAACTTTCAACGGGTGGGCCTATGCATTGGGCTTCTTCTTTCAAACAATCCAAGCAATCTCCAACGCCCATCCTTGAGGACAAGGATGTCCTTGGGCCGGACAGTACTGTTAGCAGACCCAATAGAATTAAAAACAAGCCCAAGTGGATGATAGACTATAATTTAGCATAATATGAATTTCTTTTTTTTAGTATTAATATTATGTTGCTTTGTTAATTTGGGCCTGATATGTTATTCAGCCCATTAGAGCTTATGTTTGTATTTAAGCTAGTGACTTGTTGGATGGAGTAAGAATTAATTTGAAACTTATATTTTTCTCTCCTTCTTTAATGTTTTGTGTGTATTTAGGAAGAACCCTAGATCTAAGAAAATAGTTGTGCTACTACCTTAACAGTGAGTTTCTGTGTTGTATCATTCCAATCAAGAATACGATACTGAACTTTATTGATTGTGATCTTTGGAACCTTATCTTCGCATTTAAGCTCCGTATCAGTACGATTAGCAACACTGCCACAATAACTTTCTCTGTTTCCTCCCCAGAACGGATACTTGAGGTCTTTCATATTGTCATCACAGGAAAAAGCTGTGTTACAGTTGGTGTACTCATCATCCTCGCATAGACACGTTGGAATATTGATGATGAAGATCGTCAAAAGTAATGATGAAGGAGAGGTTTCATTCTTGCGCAAGAACAAACAAGTAATAGTGTATGAAGTGTGAATAATAGGATTGGTTTCGGTGATATAAAGATAAATAATAAGTTGATTCATTCAACTCAACTTTCACTTTCAACTTTAATTCAAAGCACCATAACACTTTGTGATGTTTCTACGAGACGGGTCGAAACGACTTCAATTTACTCCTAGTTGTTATATTGAAGTCAATGATAATTATGAAAATAAAAAGTACTCATATTTCAAAGTTGTTAATATAATAAATAAAAGGATGATGCACTCCGTGTAAATTAATTTTATACTATTAATTAAGATTATGAATTTCATCAAATCAGATTATATTTTTCAAATTATTTATATGATAAAAATGTATAAAACTTTTTTATATTATTAGCGCATTTTCATTAAACTCGTAAACATAATAAAATTGTTTTCTTGTTAGAGATGTATTTAATATTAACTTTTTTTTATCAAGACAAGTTAATTAATTATTATTATTATTATTTTTAAACGAAACAAATTTATTAGATTGGAACCATCTCAATAAAAGATTGGGCTAAAACTAAAAAGAGCAACACTATATTTACTCAGCAATTATGACATGCACATCGTCGCTTTTAAGCTTTACTTTGCATTAACTCAATTTTCAATCTATAATATAAAAAATCTATGTCTTCTGAAAAAATCTAAAATACTCTTCAATGATTTTCTGCCACCTCATCAAAATAGTTTTTATTTGTTTTTTATACACTAAAGTGCTCAATTTTATTATTAAAATAATACAACTTTACTTTTGATATTTTATTATTAAAATAATACAATTTTACTTTTGATTTAAATATTTTATATATAAAACAACTTTACTATTGAGCCAATTATTTTATAAATAGTGTCAAAACAAAATTAATATTTATATACGGAAAAAAATATATTTTTGATTAAAATATTTTATACATGGAAAAAATACATTGTTAATTCAAATATTTTTCTATACGAAAAAAATTATTGTTATAAACGAGCACAACTTTACTTTTGATTCAAATATTTTTATATACGGAAACAACTTTACTATTGATTCAATTTTTTTTATAAATAGTGTCAAAACAAAATTAATATTTATATACGGGAAAAAAATATATTGTTGATTAAAATATTTTATATGCGGAAAAAATACATTGTTAATTCAAATATTTTATATACGAGAAAAAATGTTGTTATAAACTGGCACAACTTTACTTTAGATTCAAATATTTTATATACGGGAATAACTTTACTATTGATCCAATTTTTTTATAAATAGTGTAAAAAAAAATTAATATTTGTAAAAGGGAAAAACATATATTGTTGATTAAAATATTTTATATACGGAAAAAATACATTGTTAATTCAAATATTTTTCTATACGAAAAAAATTATTGTTATAAACGAGCACAACTTTACTTTTGATTCAAATATTTTATATACGAGAACAACTTTACTATTGATTCAATTTTTTTATTAATAGTGTCAAAACAAAATTAATATTTATATACGGAAAAAAAATATATTGTTGATTAAAATATTTTATATACTGGAAAAATACATTGTTAATTTAAATATTTTACATACGAGAAAAAATATTGTTATAAACGGGCACAACTTTACTTTTGATTCAAATATTTTATATACGGGAACAACTTTACTATTGATCCAATTTTTTTATAAATAGTGTCAAAACAAAATTAATATTTATATACGGGAAAAACAAATTTTGTTGATTAAAATATTTTATATACGGAAAAAATACATTGTTAATTCAAATATTTTTCTATACCAAAAAAATTATTGTTATAAACGAGCACAACTTTACTTTTGATTCAAATATTTTATATACGAGAACAACTTTACTATTGATTCAATTTTTTTATTAATAGTGTCAAAACAAAATTAATATTTATATACGGGAAAAAAATATATTCTTGATTAAAATATTTTATATACAGGAAAAATACATTGTTAATTTAAATATTTTATATACGAGAAAAAATATTGTTATAAACGGGCACAACTTTACTTTTGATTCAAATATTTTATATACGGGAACAACTTTACTATTGATCCAATTTTTTTATAAATAGTGTCAACAAAATTAATATTTATATACGGGAAAGACATATATTGTTGATTAAAATATTTTATATACGGAAAAAATACATTGTTAATTCAAATATTTTTCTATACGAAAATTTTTTTTGTTATAAATGAGCACAACTTTACTTTTGATTCAAATATTTTATATACGGGAACAACTTTACTATTGATTCAATTTTTTTTATTAATAGTGTGAAAACAAAATTAATATTTATATACAGGTAAAAAATACTTTTGCAGGATTTTTTGCCACCTCATCAAAATGGTTTTTATTTGGTATTTGTACACTAAAGTGCTCAATTTTATTATTAAAATAATACAAATTTATTTTTGATATTTTATTATTAAAATAATACAACTTTACTTTTGATTCAAATATTTTATATACGGGAACAACTTTACTATTGATGTAATTTTTTTTATAAATAGTCTCAAAACAAAATTAATATTTATATATGGAAAAAATATATATTTTTGATTAAAATATTTTATTTACGGAAAAAAATACATTGTTAATTCAAATATTTTTCTATACGAAAAAAATTATTGTTTTAAACAAGCACAACTTTACTTTTGATTCAAATATTTTTATATACGAGAACAACTTTACTATTGATTCAATTTTTTTTTATAAATAGTGTCAAAACAAAATTAATATTTATATACGGGAAAAAAATATATTGTTGATTAAAATATTTTATATATGGAAAAAATACATTGTTAATTCAAATACTTTATATACGAGAAAAAATATTGTTATAAACGGGCACAACTTTACTTTTGATTCAATTATTTTATATACAGGAACAACTTTACTATTGATCCAATTTTATCTATACAATATATAAAGGCAAAACATTTTTTTGGTGTAGCCTATTTTCTTTCCTCTTTTGCCCTTCAAAACTACCTAAAAGTTACACAAACAAAAAATAACTACTCCCCCCATTTTATATTTGAATTTTATACACAATTAAAAGTAATTAGTTATTTGAAAAAAAAACCTGATTTTAACTTCCGATAAAATTTATATTTAAATACATATATCACAAATTTAAATACCCATAATTTTAATTAAAATCAAAATTAAAAAAAAGTCATCATATATATTTTTATGCGTATGTATATCTATAACTATATATCGATAACTATATATAATGGAGTGTTGATGTTCAAAAACCATCACCCTTCGTCCGCAAATCATCAAACATGCTCCATTTATTTATTTTCAACACATAGCCCTTCAATATTCTACTACCAACTTGGAGATAAACAATGGACTAAAGTGTGTTTTTTTAACGACATTGTTAGAGGTTTTAAATAAATAACATAAAAAATTATATAAAATAATAACTGCTTTTATTTCAATCATACCCTTTAAAAACATTTTAATTACTTTAAACAAATTATAACCGTTTTTATTTTGGAGTGTCTATAACACGCATAGTAAAATACAACTTCCACTTCATTCTTCAATTCTACTTCTTTTACAGTTATCTAAATTGAAAATCAAGAGTAAACTACCATCTAATTATTTCATTTTTCTTTACATCTCTTCTTCTTTCATTTTTCTCTTTCTAATCTGTTTTTTCTTTTTCTTTTCAATTCTCAATTTTCTTTTACACAAACGTGGTAAAATATACTGCCAAAGTCAGGTTGAAATTAAACATCCATTTGATCTTTCTTTTCAAATTTTAATTCACTCCCTCTTCCTAACAATTCAAAGTGTAGGTTCATTTTTAAATTATTTTAATTGGCTTATGTTCAAGATATATTTAATTATGAATATATACCCTTTAATTTTGATTGATGACTTTTATCATTGTTAAGTTTTGTTAGTTGTTTCCATCTACTGGTTTTTAATTATGGGTGAATAGATTAATGGTATTTATATAATGTTTTGTTATTGTTACATAGATTGATGGATTCGTGCATGAATGCTTCTCATTCATATGCTTCCGTTTTAATTTGGTTTGTCTAACCACTCTTAAAATAGTACTGTTTATTTGAAGTAACAGTGCAATCACTTCACATATTATCCACTCCAAAAGTATTATTATTTGTTAAAATAACCGTGCAATCACTTCACATAGTACCCCTAAAAATGTCAAAGATTTTTTATATACTGTAATTAATTGGTTTGTCTTTAGTATTTTTTTACTTCATGATTTAAAATATTAAAAAAAATACAAAATATTTTAAATATTTACTATTTAAATCTTCTATTTCAAGAGAGCAATGTATATAAGTGATAAACGTAACCTTTTAAATAGTTGATTTATGAAGATATAAGTACATGACATAAAATGAAGATATGGATAAACAGATTCCAAGAGAGAGGAGAGATGAGGGAGAGAGATGGAGAGAGATATTAAAATCAAAATGGGATGCAAAATAAATATGGCATACTACTTTCCAATTTAACTTAACATATAATTTAGGTTATAACCAAAATTAAGAAGAAAAAAACAGATTTTATAACTTTTTGTGTGTATGAAAAAAAGAAATAGCCAAACATGAGAGAATGTTGATTATAAAGTTTATTATATAATTAATTTACATTAAAATTTAAATTGAATAAAAATATCCGTTTATAGTTTGACGAATGTAAGTCATAAAAAGAGATTCAGGGGTGAAGTTCCTAAGGTCATGATTACCATTCACAAGATTAAATCTCAGCTTCTTCTTCCTGGCACGAACACCAAATCTATAGCCTTCTCCTCAATGGATGATTTTAAGATCTTGAAAGCCCTTAATATAGTGTAATATTTTGTATGCTTTAGTTCTTGATTATAATTTAGAATATTATTTACAATTTTCTAAATGCATTGATGCTATTATTTACAGAGAATATTTTTCATGTTGGGTGTGTCGTGGACAATGAATTTAGGTGCTCAGGGGCAACAATGACATATTTTGTTTATAGTCAATTTTTGAGTGTTGACAATTCTTTTAAATCCTATATCACATCATATATAAATTAAAATATATTATACAATCAAAATATGTTAACAATTCTTTTAGAATCAATTTCTGAGAGTTGAGTAGTATGCAAGTATGTGGGCAAGGAGAAGGAAAAACATATACACGACAACAATTAATTTCACTATTTTTTTTAATTCACTATAGTATTTTATGAGTATATAATTTTCATCTTGATTTCAATTCAACTAATTATATCTAGATAATTTTATTTTTAATGCGAATTACAATAAATATATCTCATAAAAAATATATACGCATGAATACTTTCCCGCTGTGCGCATTAAAAAAGCGGACAGACGGGCACGGGAGTGCCCGTCTGGACCCTAGTTATAAATAGTGTCAAAAAAAATTAATATTTATAAACGGGAAAAACATATATTGTTGATTAAAATATTTTATATACAGAAAAAATACATTGTTAATTCAAATATTTTTCTATACGAAAAAAATTATTGTTATAAACGAGCACAACTTTACTTTTGATTCAAATATTTTATATACGGGAACAAGTTTACTATTGATTCAATTTTTTTATTAATAGTGTCAAAACAAAATTAATATTTATATACGGGAAAAAAATATATTGTTGATTAAAATATTTTATATACGAAAAAATACATTGTTAATTCAAATATTTTATATAAGAGAAAAAATATTGTTATAAACGGGCACAACTTTACTTTTGATTCAAATATTTTATATACGGGAACAACTTTACTGTTGATCCAATTTTTTTAGAAATAGTGAAAAAAAAATTAATATTTATAAACGGGAAAAACATATATTGTTGATTAAAATATTTTATATACGGAAAAAATACATTGTTAATTCAAATATTTTTCTATACGAAAAAAATTATTGTTATAAACGAGCACAACTTTACTTTTGATTCAAATATTTTATATATGAGAACAACTTTACTATTGATTCAATTTTTTTATTAATAGTGTCAAAACAAAATTAATATTTATATACGGGAAAAAAATATATTGTTGATTAAAATATTTTATATACGGGAAAAATACATTGTTAATTCAAATATTTTATATACGAGAAAAAATATTGTTATAAACGGGCACAACTTTACTTTTGATTCAAATATTTTATATACGAGAACAAATTTACTATTCATCCAATTTTTTTATAAATAGTGTCAAAACAAAATTAATATTTATACATGGGAAAAACATATATTGTTGATCAAAATATTTTATATACGTAAAAAATGCATTGTTAATTCAAATATTTTTCTATACGAAAAAAATTATTGTTATAAACGAGCACAACTTTACTTTTGATTCAAATATTTTATATACGGGAACAACTTTACTATTGATTCAATTTTTTTTATTAATAGTGTGAAAACAAAATTAATATTTATATACGGAAAAAAAATACTCTTGCATGATTTTCTGCCACCTCATCAAAATGGTTTTTATTTGGTCTTTGTACACTAAAGTGCTCAATTTTATTATTAAAATAATACAACTTTACTTTTGATATTTTATTATTAAAATAATACAACTTTACTTTGGATTCAAATATTTTATATACGAGAACAACTTTACTATTGATGTAATTTTTTTATAAATAGTGTCAAAACCAAATTAATATTTATATACGGGAAAAAAAATATTTTTGATTAAAATATTTTATTTACAGAAAAAATACATTGTTACTTCAAATATTTTTCTATACGAAAAAAATTATTGTTATAAACAAGCACAACTTTACTTTTGATTCAAATATTTTTATATACGGGAACAACTTTACTATTGATTCAATTTTTTTTATAAATAGTGTCAAAACAAAATTAATATTTATATACGGGAAAAAAATATATTGTTGATTAAAATATTTTATATACGGAAAAAATACATTGTTAATTCAAATATTTTATATACGAGAAAAAATATTGTTAAAAACGGGCACAAATTTACTTTTGATTCAATTATTTTATATACAGGAACAACTTTACTATTGATCTAATTTTTTTATAAATAGTGTAAAAAAAATTAATATTTATAAACGGGAAAAACATATATTGTTGATTAAAATATTTTATATACAGAAAAAATACATTGTTAATTCAAATATTTTTCTATACGAAAAAAATTATTGTTATAAACGAGCCTAACTTTACTTTTGATTCAAATATTTTATATACGGGTACAACTTTACTATTGATT
The DNA here is from genome assembly GCA_022829125.1 of Lathyrus tuberosus. Lineage (NCBI taxonomy): Eukaryota > Viridiplantae > Streptophyta > Magnoliopsida > Fabales > Fabaceae > Lathyrus > Lathyrus tuberosus. The sequence continues at coordinate 4,374,159 of JALAZF010000320.1, read as the reverse complement.
CAATTTTTTTATTAATAGTGTCAAAACAAAATTAATATTTATATACGGGAAAAATATATATTGTTGATTAAAATATTTTATATACAAAAAAATACATTGTTAATTCAAATATTTTATATAAGAGAAAAAATATTGTTATAAACGGGCACAACTTTACTTTTGATTCAAATATTTTATATACGGGAACAACTTTACTGTTGATCCAATTTTTTTAGAAATAGTGTAAAAAAAAATTAATATTTATAAACGGGAAAAACATATATTGTTGATTAAAATATTTTATATACGGAAAAAATACATTTTTAATTCAAATATTTTTCTATACGAAAAAAATTATTGTTATAAACGAGCACAACTTTACTTTTGATTCAAATATTTTATATATGGGAACAACTTTACTATTGATTCAATTTTTTTATTAATAGTGTCAAAACAAAATTAATATTTATATACGGGGAAAAAAATATATTGTTGATTAAAATATTTTATATACGGAAAAAATACATTGTTAATTCAAATATTTTATATACGAGAAAAAATATTGTTATAAACGGGCACAACTTTACTTTTGATTCAAATATTTTATATACGGGAACAACTTTACTATTGATCCAATTTTTTTATAAATAGTGTCAAAACAAAATTAATATTTATACACGGGAAAAACATTTATTGTTGATCAAAATATTTTATATACGGAAAAAATACATTGTTAATTCAAATATTTTTCTATACGAAAAAAATTATTGTTATAAACGAGCACAACTTTACTTTTGATTCAAATATTTTATATACGGGAACAACTTTACTATTGATTCAATTTTTTTTATTAATAGTGTGAAAACAAAATTAATATTTATATACGGGAAAAAAATACTCTTGCATGATATTCTGCCACCTCATCAAAATGGTTTTTATTTAGTCTTTGTACACTAAAGTACTCAATTTTATTATTAAAATAATACTACTTTCTTTTTGATATTTTATTATTAAAATAATACAACTTTACTTTGGATTCAAATATTTTATATACGAGAACAACTTTACTATTGATCCAATTTTTTTATAAATAGTGTCAAAACCAAATTAATATTTATATATGGGAAAAAAATATATTTTTGATTTAAACTTTTATATAAGGAAATAATACATTGTTAATTCAAATATTTTTCTATACGAAAAAAATTATTGTTATAAACAAGCACAACTTTACTTTTGATTCAAATATTTTTATATACGGGAAAAACTTTACTATTGATTCAATTTTTTTTTATAAATAGTGTCAAAACATAATTAATAGTAATATACGGGAAGAAAATATATTATTGATTAAAATATTTTATATACGGAAAAAATACATTGTTAATTCAAATATTTTATATACTAGAAAAAATATTGTTATAAATGGGCACAACTTTACTTTTGATTCAAATATTTTATATACGGGAACAACTTTACTATTGATCCAATTTTTTAATAGTGTTAAAAAAAATTAATATTTATAAACGGGAAAAACATATATTGTTGATTAAAATATTTTATATATAGAAAAAATACATTGTTAATTCAAATATTTTTCTATACGAAAAAAATTATTGTTATAAACGAGCACAACTTTACTTTTGATTCAAATATTTTATATACGGGAACAACTTTACTATTGATTCAATTTTTTTATTAATAGTGTCAAAACAAAATTAATCTTTATATACGGAAAAAAATATATTGTTGATTAAAATATTTTATATAAGGGAAAAATACATTGTTAATTCAAATATTTTATATACGAGAAAAAATATTGTTTTAAACGGACACAACTTTACTTTTGATTCAAATATTTTATATACGGGAACAACATTACTATTGATCCAATTTTTTTATAAATAGTGTCAAAACAAAATTAATATTTATATACGGGAAAAACATATATTGTTGATTAAAATATTTTATATACGGAAAAAATACATTGTTAATTCAAATATTTTTCTATACGAAAAAAATTATTGTTATAAACGAGCACAACTTTACTTTTGATCAAATATTTTATATACGTGAACAACTTTACTATTGATTCAATTTTTTTATTAATAGTGTGAAAACAAAATTAATATTTATATACGGGAAAAAAAATATTGTTGATTAAAATATTTTATATACGGGAAAAATACATTGTTAATTCAAATATTTTTCTATACGAAAAAAATTATTGTTATAAACGAGCACAACTTTACTTTTGATTCAAATATTTTTATATACGGGAACAACTTTACTATTGATTCAATTTTTTTATAAATAGTGTCAAAACAAAATTAATATTTATATATGGAAATAATATATTGTTGATTAAAATATTTTATATACGGGAAAAATACATTGTTAATTCAAATATTTTATATACGAAAAAAAATATTGTTATAAACGGGCACAACTTTACTTTTGAATCAAATATTTTATATACGGGAACAACTTTACTATTGATCCAATTTTTTTTATAAATAGTGTAAAAACAAAATCAATATTTATATACGGGAAAAACATATATTGTTGATTAAAATATTTTATATACGGGAAAAATACATTGTTAATTCAAATATTTTATGTACGAGAAAAAATATTGTTATAAACGGGCACAACTTTACTTTTGATTCAAATATTTTATATACGGGAATAACTTTACTATTGATTCAATTTTTTTTTATTAATAGTGTCAAAATAAAATTAATATTTATATACGGGAAAAAAATAGATTGTTGATTAAAATATTTTATATACGGGAAAAATACATTGTTAATTCAAATATTTTTCTATACGAAAAAAAAAATTGTTATAAACGGGCACAACTTTACTTTTGATTCAAATATTTTTATATACGGCAACAACTTCACTATTCATTCAATTTTTTTTTATAAATTTTTTTTAAAAAAATTAATATATAAATACACGAAAAAAATATATTGTTGATTAAAATATTTTATATATGGAAAAAATACATTGTTAATTCAAATATTTTTCTTTACGAATAGAATTATTGTTCAAAAGAATGCTCATAAATGACTTTAATTATAATAATAGAAAAAACACTATAAAAGTACTATGTAGTATCCAAATATATTTGTAGTCTCTATATCCAGCTGTCATTATTAATTTAATTATAATTAATATTTTAATTACTTATCAATCAAAAGATCATTATTAATTTGAGATAATAAAAAGTAATTTTTTATGATGAAATATAAATCTAATTTTTGGATACGGGCAAAAATACATTCTTGATTCAAATTTTTTTTATACAAATTCAAATATATATCTAATGTCAAAACAAACTTAATATTTTTATACGGTATCAAGTTCGTTATTCATTAATTACGGGTAAAAATACATTCTTGGTTCAAATTTTTTACGGGCAAAAATATTTTTTATGTCATTGAATAAAATAATATTTAGTTACGGGCTCCAGTTCGTTGTTGATTAATTTATTTATACAGGATCAAGTTCGTTGTTGATTAATTTATTTATATATACGGGAAAAATATCATTGTTATAATATAAATTCTAATATTTTTTTAAATAACGTCAAAACAACAATAATATTTATATAAAATATAATATATTGTTGATTCAAATAATTTTATATATGGAATGAATTATTGACACTAATTTCTTATATCTTTTAAAAATAATATCTTTTTGGTTAAACACCTTAATTTTTTAAATATCATTTTTATTATATTTTAAAAAAAATACGCGTAACATACCAATACTCGTACGAATGCACGGATATCCTACTAGTTTTCATAAAAATAATAGTCAAAAGAAAAAGTATACATTATTATATGAATATACGGTGTAAATGTCATATTTACTGTAAACATATCATTTCTCAATTAAAAAAGGAGTTTTTTTTTCAGCCAATAACCTTGTTTAGCATGGGAAGTTCTCAATTCTCATTAATTTTTCAAAGAATTTTATAACAGTGAGTGCTTATGGTTGACATAGTATTATAATTTGTATGAAATATGAACCCACTTAGTATATAACAAAAATTAATTGGATTATCCTATTAAGCTAACAATTTGGATAGTTATATTAAAAACTTACATGTTTTTTTTTATATCAAACAAAATTCATTAGGAAGAAGAATCAACAACATTACAGATAGGAGTTCCCAAACAAGGTATGTGGCAAGTCCAAGTTCTAAAGCTTAAGGACTTGCCAATATCAATTTTATGATGGGCATCAACATTACAAAGTCTAAAGTCTGTAAATAAACATAACGGTAACAATATTACAATTAGATATTAAATTCCTACAATCTCAAACAATAGGACCAAGTCTGCATTGTACACTACTCCATTGATACAGTCAACCACAGCTAGCGCATTCGATTGCACCACGAAATTCTTTAAACTCAGCTCTTTCGCCACTTGCAAAGACCAACGAATAGCCAACAACTCAGCATTAGACGGATTGGTCACGCTATGAAGTCTCTTGGAAGCAGCAAGAAAAATATTAGACGTAGGATCTGTAATGATGCAGCCAAGAGAGACAATCCCTCCATCGAAACAACCCGCATTCGTCTGCACAATCCACCCATTGAATTTTTTCAGCTTCTTCTCAATTCTGGATTCGATGACAGCAAAATTCACACACGACACGGCCCCTTCATTAAAAGAATTTCAGATTTCCATAGCCACTGCACACGGATCTGGCTTGGAATTCTTAAACACCACGCAATTGCGAACCTGCCAGATCTTCCATAGACACGTAGCAACTAACTGACCCAACGATGCGTCTTTATTAGCAAAGGTCTCACACAGCCAGTCTGAAATTCCACCAGTTTCCGGAATTCGAATTCCCATAGGAGCAGAAAATAAAGTTCTCCTTATGAGCTCACAACAGAGAAAAAGATGGAAAGAGTTTTCAGAACCAGTATTGCACAAAGGACACAAGTCATCAGTACACATACCTTTCCTTTTCAAATTGGATTTTGTAGGCAGGATGTCTTTGGTGAGGCGCCACAAAAAGTTTTTAATCCTCGAATTAACATCAATCTTCCACAAATTCTTCCAAAACTTTTGATTATCTCTACATGAAGGTCCAGGATTTCCTTTGCGTCTTTGCTCCCCCAACCAAAGGTAAGTTGTCCTAACCGAATAGTTATCGTCTTGTTCGTGGTGCCAAATTAACTTATCCTCCGGGAGGTTGAAAGAAAGAGGAATGCTGCTAATGTGGCTTACGATGTGGGCATCAAAGTTCTCTCTAAGAGTCCCCATGTTCCAGCAAGCAAGGTCAAAATCAATGAGGTGACTGACTTTTGTTTCAGGTTCGAGGGCACGAGCCGGATGTAAGGTTTAGAATCCGGGACGAGTTGGAATCCATCTATCACGACCAACACAAACCTTCTCGCCATTTCCAATCCGCCACCTAGAACCATTAAGCACAACATCTTTCGAACTCAAAATACTCCGCCAGGCGTAGCTAGGCTTAAAGCCACAAGGAGCCTCTGCAATAGAACAACAGGGATAATAACGGCCTTTGAAAAATCTCTTCATAAGGGAACCATCCTCTTGCATTGATCGCCATAATTGTTTACTCAAGAGGCTAGAGTTGAAATCATGAATACCTCTAAAACCAATTCCTCCTTCCCCTTTTGATTGGGCCAATTTCTCCCAGCTCATCCAATGTATCTTTCGTTCCCCGTTTTTTGAGCCCCACCAAGACTTAGCAAACATAGATTCAATCACTTTGCAACAACTTTCCAGAATTCTGTAACAGCTCATCATGTATGTATGAATAGCTTGTGCCACGACTTTAATCAAAACTTCTTTACCCGCTCTTGACATAAATTTTTCCTTCCAATCCTTAACCTTCTTCCATACTCTCTCTACAACAAGTTTGAAAACATCTTTTTTGACCTCCCAAAAACGACTGGTAACCCAAGGTAACGAGAATGGCTATTCACTCCACAGAATCCCAGCTTGGCCTTGATTCTATCTTTGAATTCATCCACAACATTGCCACTGAAAGAGACTTCGGATTTGTCATCGTTAACGACCTATCCGGAAGCTGTTTGGTAGGAACTCAGAATATAGAGAATACGCCCAGCTTCCTCCTCACTAGCTCTGGCAAAGAAAAGACTATTGTCTGCAAAAAAATAGGTGAGAGATAATCAGAGACTTCCTTGCAACTTTGATGCCATGAATCTTCTTCTCAATCACATCTCTTTTTAACATCCCCAAGAGCACATATGCACAAATAACAAACAAATAAGGTGAGAGCGGGTCTCCATGAGGAACAAAATGCTGGCTAGGTTAGCCATTGATGAGCAATTGGTAGGAGACCGTAGGGATACATTTATGAATCAGTGAGATCATCGAGGGAGGGAACTCTATTCTTCTCAAAGTTTCAATCACAAAGCTCCACTCCAATCTATCATAGGCTTTGGACATATCTAATTTCAGCACCATGGTACCCTTCCTACCCTTCTTTTTGTGCTTCATCCAATGAAAGCACTCCATTACAATGAATGCGTTATCGGTTATGAGCCTTCCACAGATAGGCGCACTTTGCTCTTCACTAATAACTTTCGGCAGAAAACTTTTTAACCTATTAGAAATCGTTTTGGTAACGTCCTTCATGATGACATTACAAAGGTTGATCGGTCTAAAATCCATAGGATTTGCAGGATGCTTCTTTTTTGGAATAAGGGTAATGAACATGTTTTTAATATCTGCAGGGTCCATGTTGTTGTTCAGAATATCCAGAACATGGTGCAAAACCTCTTCCCCAAAAATAGGCCAGAATTTTTTATAAACAAGGGCTGGAAGGCCATCCGGTCCCGGTGACTTGGTAGGATGCATTTGAAAGAATGCTTCACGAACCTCCTCCATAGAGAACTGACTGGCACAAAGAAGCTTATGACTGTCTGAAAGCCTCCCATGAATGAAACTGCATACTTCTTGTGTATTCTCGGGTTGAGAGGAAGTGAAAAATCTCCTTGAATTATTTGATAAGGATCGTCTCACAGTTGTTACGACCCCTTTTCCAATTGCCATGCTCATCCTTCAGTATTTTTATCGTGTTGTTTCTCCTCTTTTGATCAACTTTACAATGAAAAAACTTTGTGTTCTTGTCGCCATCTTTGAGCCAAACGGCACGACTCCTCTGTCTCCACAAAGTCTCCTCAGTCTTCAACAACATATCTCTCTGCCTCTCGATTGCTTTATATTGTTGAATTTCTGCCAGATCTCCTGACCATCTTCTGTCCTCCTTGGTAAGCCTTTCCAACCTCAAAATTTCCTTCCTAATACAATTGGTGTGAATATTCTTGAAACAATGTTGAAGCTCTTGCATAGACCTAAGCCGCTGATGAATCGAGCCAGGATTACTGCGCCACAACTGCTTTATTATCTCCCCACAGTTAGCCTCCTTGGACCACGCATCTTCGAAGTGAAACAAATAGTGTCTCTTTTTTTATTGAAGCATCTTTCTGAATTAAGATTCGTAAGGCAGCATGGTCAGAGCTGAATCTCTCCAAGTGAACTACTTTAGTTAGAGGAAAACAATGCTTAGATTCAAAAGAGCACAAGCTTTTATCGAGCCTACATTAAACACTCTCCTAAACTTGTTTGCCATTCGTCCAAGTGTATGGATACCCTTCAAAACTAACTTCTTGGAGACCACACAATTCTATAGCATGCCTACACCATTGCAGTTGAGAATCAGTTCTACTAAGGCCTCCTAGCTTGTCAGTTTCGTGGAGAGTATCATTAAAATCACCAAAGAATATCATTTGCTTCCCTCCTTCCTAACATAAATCTTGCACTAATGTTGTACCCCAAATTTTATCCTCCGATATTCTGATCATTTGCATATCCTTTTCATTGGTCTCTGTTTTCGCATTTTAGTAAACATATCAATAATCATGCATTTTTTGTTAGAGTTTAATTTATTTTATTTCCTTTTTTTTACTAACTATTTTCAATTATCTTTTTTATTAATTTTAGTTTTATTATTATTATTTCTTTTTTATTAGTATTATTATTATTAATTTTATTATTATTAGTTTTATCATTATTAGTTTTATTATTATTAGTTTTATTATTACCAAGCTTTATTATTATTATTATTACTTTTATTTTGTTTATCTTCATGGTAAGTGGGGACCACTACAATACAAACACTTCACATGGATTGCCAACTTGGATTTATCAATGGCCAAAAAGCATTCTTACACTTCACTTATCAATCGCCAAGAATCATTCTCATAAAGTCACATGGATTACCAACTTGGATTTATCAATGGCCAAAAAGCATTCTGACACTTCAATTATCAATGGCCAAGAACCATTCTCATAAAGTCACATGGATTGCCACATCAACCCTCCCACTTTATTCACACTATAAATAAGATCTCTCATTCTCTCATTTTGAACACCAGATTCACCCCACACAAAGGCTGAATACTCTCTTAATTTTCTCCCTCAATTATTCTTGCAAACTTTCTGGAGAGAAGACTCGTCTTCATTTTTCCATAACTCGTATCATTGAAGAGGCAGTGGACCGTCTCCACTAGGTAACATTCACCTCTTTTATTTCTCTGTTTTCAAAGTACCATGATCATTTATCTATGCTGTTATCAAGTTCATTAGCATGTTAATATTTTTCTGGAAAAAGTATTGTAATATCCTATAATTTTTGTTTGGTTTTATTATGAATGATATTTAAAAGATAAGATAAAAATTCAAAAAGACAAAAAACATGCTTCATCACCACCCTTTTATTATTTCATACTATTTTTATTTTATTTTCCATTTATTTCTTAATTTTGTTTCTCTAGTTTTTATTTGGCAAAATATCCTATTTGGTCCCTTAAGTATACCCTATGGTTCACTTTGGTCCCTTAATGTTTTTTCGTGCCAATTTGGTCCTTTAATTGTACAAACGTTGCAAAATAGCCACTTCCGTCCATTGGATACAGACGGACGTTTGCTTTGTCCATCTGGTGTCAGAGCTGGCACGTTCATGTCTATATCATCTTCATCCTTCACCGTTTTCAGTATGCTTTATGTTCATCTTCCATTCTTTTTGTTCTTCTCCATTCATCTTCATCCCTCTAGTATTCGTCTTCTTCTTGTTCATCGTTCCATTCATTTTGTTCTTCTCCATTCATTTTGTTCTTCTCCATCGTGGTAATTGCTTGAATTGATTCAACATGAAGGTTAGCCATGGCCAGTCTATTTTGAAGGAGAACAAATCCGAAAGTGGACATTCATGTGTGCAAAGTTCGTCGCGAGTTGTACCATTGTGTGTTTGTGGAGATGAGGCAGTGTTTCGCAGGGCAAACACAGAGAAGAATTTCGGAAAGAAATTTTGGGGTTGTCCCAATTATAAGGTAAACCCTAAATGTTGTTTGAGTTAAATTATGGTAAAAATCTGATTTTGATCCATATCTATTTTGCAGGGGTCATTACAAAGAGGATGTGGTTTTTTCATTTGGTTCCATGAAGAAAAAGTGGAAGACACAAACCAAGTTTTGGTGAATAGATTGGAAAGCTTATCAAAGGATTTTGAAAAATTGAAGTGTGGAAACGAAGAACTAGGAAAGGTTGTGACTGAAATTCAAGTTGAACTGAATAAGATGTGGTGGTGGAAAATGTTGTGTGTTGTAATGTTATGTGTATGGTTTCTTAGGATGCTTTAGAAGTGAATCTAGGATGTACTGTTATGTGTCTTTGTGACAGAGATGATGTATTGAAATTTGTAACAGATGACAATGTAATGAATGTTATGAGTTATTTTGTTTGGTATATGTTAATTTCTAGCACCATGTTATTTGGTTGATAGACTTTTTGGTCAAACATATATCAAATTGGCAAAAATGATTACATTAGGCAAAGATGAACACAAACTGAGTTTGATTGATATTAGTCAAAGAAAAACATACATATAGTTTTACAGAGGTTCCAAAATGTAGTGACATGTTACATATACATGTTCAAACTGACTTCAAAACGACTTAAAACAACATTACAAAATACCAAATGGTTCATCACACTTAAAACAACATACTAAATCAAGCCTAATTAATACTAGATGTTTCTCCTTGGTGTGATCCTCTTGGTTGGGGTTGTCCTTCTGGTTGTAGGACCAACCACATTCTTTGAAGCAGACAATCTTGTTGTTGGTCCTGGTGCTACAAATGGCCTTCTTACACCAAGCTTCTATGGCCTTGAGCATTGTCCTGATACAACCTTTCCTTTTGAAGACTTGGTTGCAGCCTTGTAACCTTGTGTTACTGATGATTGACTGGCATTGGTGTGAGCTGCTGCTACAATGCTAATTGTGGCCTGACTGGCATTTGGGTGAGCTGCTGATACATTGCTAACTGTGGCTTGACTGGCATTGGCCTGAGATGGTGCTACATTGCTAGCTGTGGCTTGATTGGCATTGGCCTGAGATGGTGCTACATTGCTAGCTGTGGCCTGACTGGTAATGTCCTTGCAGGTTATTTTGTTATGTCCTACCTTTTTGCACCTGGAGCACTTAACAACAAAACCAGTTCTTCTCATTTTTTTTCACTTCCATCAATCTCCCCTTGCTCAAGATTCCTCCTTTTCTTTGGTCTCCCAGGCATCCTCCTATACTTGGGTGGCTGAACATCTGGATATGGAGTCTTGACCCACAAATTAGATCCATTCACAGGGTATAGAACAGGCTTGTACACTGCCTTGTAAGTAGATATTCTATAATATTCAGGAATGTAGTCATCAACTTTAAAGTTCCTACTCTTCATGGATGCCATTGCATGGACACAAGGAAGTCCTGTTAGATCATATCTTCTGCAGGAGCATTGGAAGTCCTTCAAATTCACAGTGAATGTCTCAGCTGGATTTTCCAAATGCCTTCCCTCAAATATATGCTCATCTGCCATTCTACAATAACAAAAAGCCCATCAATAACTATAAGCCATAACTTTGTATATTCTCATGAAAATCAAAGACCAATACTAAATTTTCATCAATACCTGACTAGCCATAAGTTTGTAAAATTGCTAGTTATCTCAAGTTTCTTTCTAATGTTGGGCAAAATATCATTACCAGCTACATCTTGGAACCTCATTCTATTGTTTGCCCATCTCTCTATAATGTAAGTCCTGATCTCCTCCAGCATTGTCACAAGTGGCTTTCCTCTAGAGTCAACAATGACACTGTTAAATGACTCAGACATGTTATTTAACACAACATCACACTTATTGGATGTCCTGAAATATGATCTACTCCAAAATCTTGGTGGTGTCTTCATCATATGGAGATATGCTTCTTCATTTGCCAACCTCATTCTCCTCATCTCTCTTTCCCAAGCTTGAGCATAGGTTGACTTTGCAGCCCTCCAGATAATTTCCTTCAACAGCTTACCAGGGAACCTTTTCCTGAAATTGTTATACAAATGTCTAACACAAAAGCGTTGTTCAACATTGGGCAACAACTCATCCATGGCTGGTAACAGCCCCTGCAATAGCAATGTAGCACAATCAACAAGTTTACAAAACAGAAAATAGCAACATAAGTAACGAGTTTACAAAACAGTAAAAAGCAATAACTAAGTACCTTTTGTTGGTCTGAAATGAAAGTGTATGTTAGACACTCAGTAGTACCATCTAGGTCAGCAATCAACAACTCCAAGAACCAAGTCCAACTTTCCTTATTTTCACCTTCCACCGCTGCAAATGCTATAGGAAGCATCTGATCATTTGGATCCCTTCCTATAGCTGCCAGAATTTGCCCTCCACAAAGCCCCTTCAAGAAATAACCATCCAGCCCTATAACATGTCTAGAAAGTCTGAAACTCTCCTTACAAGCTGCATAGCATATGTAGAGTCTTTTAAAATGTGGTCTTTGGTCAGCAACACCTTCTGGAACAGGCTCAACATTCATCTTAACAGTTGAACCTGGATTAGCTCTCAGAAGTTCATGACAATAGTCATATATCCTTGTAAAATCCCCTAAGAAAGACCCATCAACCTTATCCCTGGCAGCCACTCTTGCTCTTATTGCCTTAGTCTTGTTTACCCCCACATTCCACTTCCTTAAAGCCTTTTCTTTTATATCCTTAACCTTCAACCTAAGATTGTTTTTCAGTGCATTCTGTATCCTTTTGCTCAACCATTTTGTTGACAGCATCTTCACATTGAACTCCCTACTACAGTTGTGTTTGTCAATTACTTTTCTTACCTGCCAAGAATCCTCATTTGGTAGCTTGGCACAATACAGCTCCCACTCACAACCATCCTTACACCTCACCCTCACCCTTTTGTTGTCATTTTTTTTTTAATTTCAAGTCTCTACCATTTTGTACAGCATATGAGGCAACTGCATCCTTTATATCACTTTTGGAAGTGAAATACATACCAAGCTCCCATTTGTAATTGGACATATCTTTCCTTTCTTTGAAAATTGGGTACTTCTTCCTATTAACCACACTACTGTCATCACTATCACAGCCACTTTGAAGATCGTCACTGTCATTATCACTCCCCTTAAGATCTCCTATATCTTATGCAATGAGATCATCAAGTTCATCTTCATCCATTTCATCATAACCATCAGATTCATCATCAAATTCTATATCAAGTGCACTATCATAATGGAAACTCCCATCCTCACTATCATCAGAATTAGATTCATCATGTACCTCACCAAAATTACCATGACTAGCCCTTCTTGATCCAGCACCTACTTCCTCAATAACAACATTGGTATCATTCACCCCTGCACCTCCTTCCTCCACAACAACATTGGTATCATTCACCCCTGCACCTCCTCCCTCCACAACAACATTGGCATCATTCACCCCTGCACCTACTTCCTCCACAACAACATTGGTATCATTTACCTCTTCAGTTAACTTTTTAAGCAACTCTTGAACCTCATATACAATTATCTCAGGCTCCTCAACTCGTGTCTCCACTGGTCCATCAAAATAATCAGGCTGAGACACAGTGTGTTGAATGTAAATGTCAACCCTTCTGTGCACCCTATAAAGGTCTGCAATATCTGAAGCCCCTTTGTCATCAACTAGGGCCATCATCCCAAACTGTGGATCCTTGTAATACATCTTTTCAAAGTCAGTATAACTTAAGTCCTTCAAAACACCTACTAACTCAAAAAAACTCCACCTATCACTATCCACTTTCAGTTCAACTACCGTTCCTCCAACATACTCACTAAGTTCAGGTCCAACGAATTCACCACTGTGGTGAATACTAAGCTCCAAAAACTCTTCCATTTAGACCTAACACAGTTCAATAAGATTGTTTCAACTTAATAATTTCTAGTTTCAAAGAAATAATTTCTAGTTTCAACCTAATTTCTACAGAAAATCCTAAATCAACAGAAATCCCTAAATCTATCTAAACCCTAAATCGAAACAAACTCTAACACAGTTTATGGAGCGAATACTTACCTGGAATCGTTCTTCTTCAAAGTTGCTTCGTCTTCACACTTGCTTCGTCTTCGCACTTGCTTCGTCTTCGCACTTGCTTCGTCTTCGCAGCTCCTTCTTCTTCCACTTCGCAGCTCCTTCTTCCACTTGCTTCGTCTACAATGTCGTTTCTTCTTCAACTTATTTTTGTATCACTTCTGAAATGCCAGCTTGGAAATCACTTATCCACCTAAGCACACAAACTACCAGCTGGAGGCTATTTTCTAAAATTCACTAACGTTCCATTAACGGAAGGACTAACGTGGCTACGTTTGTACAATTAAAGGACCAAATTGGCACGAAAAAACATTAAGGGACCAAAGTGAACCAGAGGGTATACTTAAGGGACCAAATAGGGTATTTTGCCTTTTTATTTTAGGAGCACTTTGAATTTTTAGTTTCAATTTATCATGTTATTTCTTGAATTCATAACTTTTTCTTTCGAATTTTGTTTTGATTTTTATTTTTCGCTTACGATCTTTATTTCGATTTTTAGGGCCAATGATATTACAAAATCATGACTTAGTTGATTTATGCAAAATGACTAAAAAGTCTTGATATGTATGAGGCTCATTTCTTTATTTTTGTTGGTCAATGAAAGTCGAATATCAAAAGATTATCGATCCTTCGATTAAATCTTGATCAAGACGAGACTAACTTTATTCTTCATTTCGAGTCCATTTTCTTTACTTTAGGCCGATGACATTGCACAAATCTTGACTTTGATTATTTCAAATCAATAAAGTCTTAATAAATATGAGGCCACTTTTTACTTATTTTTATTGGTCGATGAAAGTAAAAAATCTAAGATTATCGATTTATCAATTTAAATCTTGATTAAGACGAGACCAACTTTATTTTTTCATTCCGGTTTCATTATCTTTATTTTGGTCGATGACATAACAAACTTCATGGTTTGGTTGACTTCGTTGAATCAACAAAACTTTGACCAATATGAGACCGCTTTCTCTTTATTTCAGTTTCATTCACTTTTTAGTCGATGAAAGTCAAGAATCATTGATTATCGATTCCTCGATTAAATCATGATTAGGACGAGATTAATTCTATTTCGTGTTCTTAGCAAGCAAACATAACATAACACAAACTTAAACAAGAGGTTCCCGTAGAGTACTACGGATACAGAGGGTGCTAATACCTTCCCTTTGTATAACCAACCCCCGAACCTTAGATCTCCCCCCTTTAGGTTTTTTAACGATCTTGAACCTTTCCTTTGGATAAATCAAAGTCGGTTGTAAAAGAAATATGATGCAAGTTAATTAATAGCTTGTTATCCGATTTTCACCGCAACAACTAAGTTCCAAGTCTCTTTTTTATTTATCTCCTCCGGGTGCCCATAAATCCCTGCGAAAAACTAAGAGTTATCATCATCTTCCTGCTGACAGCTACCCACAATGTGATTTTGGGAAGAGGACGTAATTTGAACATCAGTGAGATTATTCCACCATATACAAATCCCACCAGCTCTGTCTCTCCTCGAACACCTACAGTCAACAGACACAACAAACTTGAATCTAAATTTCCTTTTGAGAATCATCATTTCTTCTTTCTTGAGCTTTGTCTCCATCAGAAAGACAAGATGAGGATTTTCAGAACGAAGGAGCCTTGCAAGGGCTCGAACTGCATGGGGGCTCTCGAGACCCTTGCAGCTCTAACTAATAGTTTTCATTGGGGAAGGCAGTGTTAGTTAGCCAACACCACCTCTGGTAAATTATTGTGACAATCGCTTCTAACTGCAGTTTGTTTCCTTTTCTTTTCTTTTCTCCAAGAACACCCTCATCTATAGGACCCTATGTTATCATAACATCCACGAGTTATCGCTTGGAAAGCATTAACTTAACGGTATTTCCACAATCAGTTTTCACATTCTTGGCGGTCTTCCTTCTTGTCCATTTTCTTTTCTACACACCTTCCTTATTTGCAGTAACCTTTTGAGGAATCTTTTCTGTTGATAAGACTACTGCTCCAAGTGATTCAGCTACAGTCTCCACGTCCACATTGTTGGAAATTTTTTTCTCCCCTGCACATAGAGCCTCCTTCCTGCTGTTTTGAAACCAAGGTATTTTGTTGAACCTCAGGATCCTCACCATTGCCTTTCCCTTTTGTATCACAACGACTTTGACTAGAAGAGACATTGAAAAGATCTATATTGCATAGGCTTGAACTCGAATCTCTCTTTTTAGTTTCGTCCATCAACTTAGGAAGAGGGGATGCACGAAGCCACTGCCCAAAGGACAATTCTTGTTCCTCTAATTCCTCAAACCCTTCCTCGTTTAGATCCTCTACCGCCTCACAATCTTTAATCTGGTGACCCATTATTCCACACACAAAACAGCACATTGGTAATCTTTCGTACTTAAAATGAACCCTTAGGTTTTTTTCCTTGAACTTCACCACCGTTCCACGCTTCAACGGCTCCTTTAAATCAATGGTGACTTTGAAATGCAAAAACCTGCCATTCCAGGGAGCTTCTTTAACATCCATTTCTTCAAAGGTACCAATAATATTTCCCAGTTTCTTAGCCATTGTTTCAGATATAAGAATAAGAGGTAATTCATGTATTCTAACCCAGCAAGAACTATAATGCATGTTTAGATCCGACGGTTGTCCCTCGCCGAAGATACGATTCAAGACCAACAATGCTCTATCAAAACTCCATGGATCTGTCTTGAGAACATGCACCAAATCGCCTCTTGAACTGAACTTGAAGAGAAACAAGTTTTTGCTCAGATCCTGTATTTCCACAGTGTGAAATTATAGACTATCATGTGATCACTAGGAAGATCCATGCATGGAGACTTACATGTTGTTTATACACGTGGTATTTGTGTTAAAAGTTAGAACAAGACAATTGTAAAAGAAAATGCCTTGTTTGACTAATAGCATACTAGTTTAGGTTTGTGTACTGATGTGAAATTATAGACTATCATGTGATCACTAGAAAGATCCATGCATGGAGTTACAGAAAGAGAGCAAACCTTCATTTCATCTCAAACAACTAGTAATTTAGAGTTCTTTGATTCAAAATTGTATATTCATGTTCATAGTTCTTGAGAGAAGGAAGATAAGTGTGATTTATGTTAAGTTGCTGACTAATTATGATGATTCTATGTATTATGCTTTGTGTTTATCAGGAGAACTCCAACTCATATAAAGTTTTTAGAATATTAGTTTAAATGATTATGAGTATTTGGAATTGTAAGAACAAGATTTGGTTCTGCATCTGGCCTTTAGTTTTGATGATAACAATACATTGTTTGTTAGAGAACAATTTTGTACCCTAATGGTTTTATCTAAAGTGTATCTTTTTTCTAACAGGTTCTGACTTTGAAGAATTGGCGTGTGATGTCATCATACTTTGGACTTAACACACTTTGACTTTAAAGAGATACAAATGTGTGTTTTACAAAGATACGTCAAGTTCTGAAATGTTATTAGGCATTGGTTCTGATGAACATTTGTGCTAAAGCTTATGACTGTGACTCTAATAGAATATCCTCCGAAGGTTTACCAAGCTCTCAAGATTTTGAAGAACAAGTTCAAAAGACTATGAAGACCAGGTTCTGAGAAACTGTGTCAAGACTCTAAAGACAAGGTTCTGAAGCTTCTCTTAATCAGTCTCTTGATCCTTCTAAACATGCTTCAACAACATTTACTCAGAAGCCTCTGAAGATTAGAAGATAAGATCAAAAGTTTTTACGTGAGAAAAATAGTACACATTACAAGATCAAATATTTCTTCCACTATGCTGATTTTGTGGAGTGAGGAATGCACTATTTGTACCATTTTGTCTCCCACATTGGAAGACCATTATGCAAGGCGATAACTCATTTATAAAGATGTCAATTCTACCCTCCAATTGATCTTTTCATGCCTATATAAAAGAGACTTGGAAGAATGAATGAAGCGCCTAATCTACCAATCTAATTCACGCTACAACGCTTTTGTTGAACATACTATTTTTGTGAATATAGATAGAAAACACACATAGAGCTTTTATTCGCTATTATGTGCATATTTTTTTATTCTTAAAAATTGTGTAATCTACTCTTTGAAGCATCCTTGTAAACACAAATTTTTGTATCTCTTTGTTTAAGATTGTTTTCTTGAGTGACTTGAGTTTAGTCTGAATACTCGAGAAGACAAAGACAGGTAGTCTTTACGTGTCTGTAATATGGTGATTATAGTTGATTAAGTCCTTATTGAGAAGACAAAATCACCTTGGCGGGTGGAATGAATTAGCTTCGTTAACAGTGAACCAGTATAAAAATAATTGTGTTCATTTATTTTTACTCTTGGTTTTACTTTGGGTGTTTGAACTAGAAAACGTTTTAATCTTGGAAACCCAATTCAAACCCCCATTTCTTATGTTTCTTGCCACCTTCAATTGGCATTAGAGCTACGATTCTAGTATTGATTCCATATCAAACACTTGACCATGTCAGATAAAGATCCAGTGTGAAACACAATGGGAACTATTCCACCACCTCCACTTGTTGTAAATGATAGAGATCATTATAGCGTTAAACCTCTTGTCTTTGATGGAGAACAATTTGATTATTAGAAAGACATGATAGAAAGTTTCTTTCTTGGTTACGACGTAGATCTATGGGATATGATAGTTGATGGCTCACATACCCAGTAGATGCTAGCGGGAACGAGATAGAAAGAAGAGCGATGACATACCAACAAAAGAAAGATTATAAAATCATCACAAGGTTATAACCATCTTTTTGAATGCTATTTCTTATACTGAGTATGAGAAGATAACAAATAGAGACTATGCCAAGTCAATATTTGATTTTTTTAGGATGACTCACGAAGGGAAAGTACAAGTCAAAGAAACCAAAGCTCTTACTTTGATTCAAAAAATGAAGCGTTCGAGATGGAAGAGAATGAAACAGTTGAGAATATGTTCTCAAGGTTTCAAACTCTTGTTGTAGGACTGAAGGTCCTTGACAAAGGGTATTCTACTGTTGATCATGTGAAGAAGATCATCAAAAGTCTACCTAAAAGGTGGAGACCTATAGTATCTGCTTTAAAGTTATCAAAGGACTTGAACAACACCTCTCTTGAAGAACTTGTTACTTCTTTAAGAAGCCATGAGATCGAGCTTGAAGAAGATGAGCCCCAGAGAAAAAGCAAGTCAGTTGCTTTGAAGTCTTTCGGAAAGTTTGAAAAGGCTAGAGCTTTTCAAGCAGAACAAGAAGAAGAAGAAGAAGAAGAAGAAGAAGAAGAAGAAGAAGAATCTGAAGAAGAATATGAGTTGTCTCTTCTGTCCAGACGAGTGAATCAACTTTGGAAGAAAAGACAAGGCAGATTCATAGGACCAAGAAGGATAGGTGGTCGTTCTGAGTCCACTTCTAGATCAAAGAAAGTTGGAGCCAGCAAAAAAGTCATTTGCTTTAAATGCAAGGAGCCATATCATTACAAGAAAGATTACCACAAGATGAGTAAGGACAAACCCAAGAAGAAAGACTTCTGAGGCAAGAAGAAGGGTCTGATAGCTACATGGGATGATTCAGATTCCTCAGAAGACGACTCTGAGGAAGAGTAGGAAAATATGGCACTGATGGCACTCATAAAAGCTCATGCTGAGAAAGATCTATAAGAATTTGAATCTGAGTCAGACTCAGAAGAGGAAGTTGCTGAACTTTCTCGCTCTGAGCTTGAATCCAGTTTAACAGAAGGTCTAGATAAGTATCAGAAGCTTTTGAGCAAATACAAGGATCTGAATAAGGTTCATGTCTCTGAGTCAGAAGCACTATGTAAGCTTAAGAAAGATTTCTCAAGTTTGAATGAAGAAAACTTTATTTTGAAAAACAAAATTTCTAAAATCGATAAGGAAAATCTTTTAGAGGCATTTACAAATTCTAGTAATTTCATAAAGAAGTATGACAAATTTTCTCAAAATTTATTGCTAAAAGCCTAAATAGAAGTGTAATGGCTTTAACGATTTATGGCATTAGCAGAAACGAAACATGATGAATTGGTTGTGATTCTGATGAAGAATCTAAAGATGATAAACCAAATACTCTTTCTGTTCATTTTGTCCCTTCTGGGAAACAAAATGTTGTTAGGCCTAAAGGTAGAGTTGTCTCTAAACCTAAGGCTAAAGCAAAAGCTCATACATGTTTTCAACTATGCATACATGTATTCATATTCTGCACAGAAACCCAAAGTTGTTAAAAACTCTAGGAAGACTAACCCAAAAAGACCCAAAAAGATGTGGGTACCTCAGGATAAGATATTCTATGTTGCAGACATCCTTAGCATCGGAGTTAAGACACCAGTCATGGTACCTAAACTCTGGATGCTCGTGGCACATGACAGGAATAAGGAATATGTTCAAAAGCCTGGAACTTAAGTCTGGAGGCGTCCTCAGTTTCAGAGGTGACCAAAAAGGAAAGATCATTGGCTCTGGAATAGTTTATAACGATTATCTCCCCTTCTATTACTAATGACCTTTTAGTTGAAGGATTAATGCATAATCTATTGTCCATAAATCATTAAGTGAAAATGGTTATGATATAATCTTCAATCAAAAGTCCTACAAAGTTTTCAGTCAAAAGGATGGCTCGAATGTTTTCAATGGAAAGAGGAAAAACAACATTTACAAGATTAGACTTTCTGATCTAAAAAATCAGAATGTTAAATGTCGTATGTCTGTAATTGAAGAGAAATGGACATGTCATAGAAGATTGGGCCATGTTATCATGAGGAAGATTTCTCAGCTAAATAAGCTTGATTTAGTCAGAGGCCTTCCTAAGTTGAAGTTCTCTTCAGATGCTTTTTGTGAAGCATGTCAGAAAGGCAAGTTTTCTAAAACTTATTTCAAATCTAAAAATGTTGTTTCCACTTCCAGACCATTGAAACTTATGCACATTGACCTCTTTGGACTACTGAAACTGCTTCTGTCAATGGTAAGAAGTATGGACTACTGTAGATGGACATGGGTAAAGTTCTTAAGACACAAGAATGAGTCAAATTATGTGTTTTCTACCTTCTATTCTCAAGTGAAAAACGAGAAGGACTTAAGAATTGTTAAAGTCAGAAGTAATCATGATGGTGAATTCAAAAGCAAAGATTTTGAGAAACTCTTTGATGAGAATGGAATTTCCCATGATTTCTCCTTCCCCAGAACTCCACAACAGAATGGAGTTGTATAGAGGAAGAATAGGACTTTGCAATAAATGGAAAGGGCCATGATCAACGAGACTAATGTAGCTAAGCACTTTTGGGAAGAAGCAGTAAACACATCATGCTACATTCAGAACAGGATCTCTATAAAACCTATTATGGGTAAGAATCCCTATGAATTTTGGAAGAACAGAAAACCTAACATTTCATATTTTCAACCTTTTGGATGTATCTGTTTTATGCTGAACACTAAAGAGAATCTGAACAAGTTTGATTCTAAAGCATATAAATGTATTATGTTAGGATACTCTGAACACTCTAAGGGCTATAGAGTGTACAATACAAAAACACAGATGGTTAAGGAATCAATTCATGTTAGATTCGATGACAAGCTTGACTCTGAAAAGTCAAAGCTAGTTGACAAGTTTGCAAATATGGAGATCGCCTACTCAGGCTCTGAAGGAAAGACTTTAAAAGCAAAAGATGAAGAGGTAAAAGACTCTGAAGCTACTCAACTTGAAGATATTAAAGTTCACACTCCTCTGAGGAAGCACGGACAAAGATCCTCACATTCTGAAGAATTGATTCTGGGCGATAAGACAGAACCTGTCAGAACCAAATCCTCATTCAAACCTTCTGAAGAGACTCTTCTAGGTTTAGTGTCCCTGATAGAACCTACATCTGTTCATGACGCGCTTCTGGACACATAGTGCATTCTGGCTATGCATGAAGAGTTGAACCAATTCTCTAGAAATGATGTGTGGACTCTTGTGCCAAGACATAAGAAAATCATGTTATTGGAACAAAATGGGTCTTCAGAAATAATAGGAACGAACAAGGAGAGGTAGTAAGAAACAAGGCTCGACTTGTTGCACAAGGTTGTAGTCAGCAAGAAGGGATTGACTATACTGAAACATTTGTACCAGTTTCTAAGTTAGAGTCTATTTGTCTCTTATTTTCTTTGCTGTAAATCATAACATCATCTTGTATCAGACGGATGTTAAGAGTGCATTTCTGAATGGCTACATAACTGAAGAGGTGCATGTACACTAAACTCCTAGTTTTGAAAATTATAAAAACCCAAATTTCATTTTCAAGCTTAAGAAATCATTATATGGTCTGAAACAAGCTCCCAAAGCATGGTATGAAAGACTAAGCAATTTTCTTCTTGAAAATGATTTCACCAGAGGGAAAGTTTATACAACTTTGTTTTGTAAAACATTCAAAAATGATATTCTTGTTGTTTAAATTTATGTTGATGAAATTCTATTTGGTTATACTAATGCTACTTTGTGCAAGGAATTCGCTAAACCTATGCAGACAGAACTTGAAATGAGTTTGATGGGAGAACTCAAGTTCTTTCTAGGTATTCAGATCAATCAAAGTCCAGAAGGAACCTACATCCATCAGAGCAAGTACTCCAAGGAACTTATGAAGAAGTTTGACATGTCAGAATGCAAGACATCAAAGACTTCAATGCATCCGACATGCGTCCTTGAGAAGGATGAGGTAAACGATAAGGTAAAGAAAAACGTATATAGAGGTATGATTGACTCTCTCCTATACTTGACTGCTTCTAGACTTGGCATTTTGTTTAGTATGTGTTTGTTTGCTCACTTCTAATTAGATCCTAAAGAATCCCACTTAACAGATGTTAAGAGGATCTTCAGGTATCTGAAAGGTACTATTAACCTTGACTTGTGTTATAGAAAATCCAAAGACTACAAGCTTGTTGGTTATTGTGATGTTGATTACGCTGTTGATAGGCTTGAAAGAAAAAGCTTTTCTGGAAGCTGTCAGTTTCTGGGAGACAACTTGATTTCTTGGTCCAGCAAAAGGCAATCAACCATAGCACTATCAATTGCTGAAGCTGAATATATTGTAGCTTGTGGATACAACACTTAAATGCTCTGGATGAAGATTCAGCTAGAGGACTTTCAGATATATGAGAGTAACATTCCTATCCTCTATAATAATACTTCTGTTATATGTTTGTCTAAGAATCCCATTTTTCATTCTAGGGCTAAACATTTATTGATACAGACCATCAATGGACTGATATCTTTAAAAAAAAAACCTTACTGAAGATAGACTTGTTTTCATTCTGAAGCATTTATCCATAGAGACAAGTCCAGAATGAAACATATGATTATCTAAGAATATTTATTCTTTCGTAATGGTTTAATGAGACTCTAAGATTCTTTTTTATTCTGAATGTGTGAGTCTTCTGAAAGTTAGAAGGCTTCATATGCTCAGAAGTATCCAGTCAGAACCTCGTTATTAAATGTTCTATTTTTTGGATATCGTACAATGTTTCCATTAACGAGCTGTCAATTAGTCTTGAAAAGTGGAACAGTTTTTAAGGATAGCTGTCTTAGAAAACTGATATGTTTCTAACGTCTGAACGACACATTGGGTTAATTCATAAACTTGGGATTAGGTAAAATCTTCACACTTTACCCCCTTGTCAGATTTTGTACACTATTCAAGATTCTAATCATGATTGCAAAAATCTTTATATAAACCCACTTCACACACCTTCGCTACTTTCACTTCCCACACTTTCTTGTTTTCAAACTGCAAAAATTTCTCAAACCCTAAAACTCGATCTTCGTCAACAATGGCTTCCCAACAACAACAATCTGCTCAACAACAAGCTTAACAATCTGGTCCACAACTATCTTCTCAACAACAACGCGATGCAATTATTCAAAGGGTTGTTCGCAGATCTTCATCTTCACAACCACTGCAACATATTCCCCATCTTCTCTAAACCCATAAGACATAATCTACTTCGCGGCCTGGAAAGTATGTGTTCACTGAAGATACGTATGACACTCCCGAAATCACACTATCTACTCTTGTAGAAGATTTGGGAGTTCTCTGTAAACTTATGGTTGATTTTGACAACATGAAAGATAATGGCTTTGATCTTTTACCTGCTGTCAAAACTCAAGGCTTGGAGAAGTTCTTTGAACGTCTTCAAGGTCCAATTTTCTTTCATCTTGTTAGAGAATTCTGGATTCACGCTAAGACTTCTTCCTTCCAAATTACTTCTTTTGTTATGGGAAAGAAGATTGTCATCTTTGAGAGACTCATAGCCAAACTCACTGGTCATGATGGGTCTGGAATAAAGTGTGAACAGATGGGAGAAAGCAGGTCTGATCAGATTGAAATTGCCAAAGTGATTTCCATGACTGAAAGTCATGCTACCAAGATCAAGAATCTTCACTCTATTCTGAGAATTTGGGAAAGAATTCTTCTTGGATGTATCAATCACAGAAATCCAACAAATTCTTCTGACTACATCAACGTGGATCAACAATATGTTCTCTATTTCATTGCTAATGGAAAGAAGGTGAACCTTCATGCACTCCTCTTTCAGTATTAAAGAGACATTGTGAAGGAAACAACGAATGGAAGAAGAAAGATGAGGAACTAGATTCCTCTTGGTATGTTAATTTCAGACATTTTGATGGAGATCAAACTGATAGACTCTCT
This sequence comes from Lathyrus tuberosus, assembly GCA_022829125.1. Classification (NCBI taxonomy): domain Eukaryota; kingdom Viridiplantae; phylum Streptophyta; class Magnoliopsida; order Fabales; family Fabaceae; genus Lathyrus; species Lathyrus tuberosus. The sequence goes on along the minus strand of JALAZF010000320.1, from coordinate 4,350,018 downwards.
AATAGATGCCGAGAAGACCAAAGGGCTAGAATCTCATGTTGGGAACTTCTTCAATGCTAAGAGTTTGAAGAACATAGGCATTGTAACTGATCTTACCAGTCCTACTGTTAAAATTCCCAAGGAATTCATATGCAACAAGAGGGTCCCTCTAGAAGACTTCCATATCTTCTCAAGTCCAGAGCCTCCGGATTTGGTGGAAAACTGTCGTGACAGCAACTCTGCAAGTGCTGCTCTCACAGCCTCAGAACCCACTGAGAAGAAGAAGAAGCTTGCCAAGAAGAATTATGAGAGAATGGCTAAAAGGGCTAAGACTATTGAGAAGGCTCTGGAGACTTATTATGAGGAACCCATAATTGTTGCTACTTCTGTCTCTGCTGGAACTATCTTGGGTAAGTCAAATCCTTCCAAGACTCCTTCTCTTTCTGTTGTTAATAGTTCGTCCACTCCCACTCTTCCACCCATCCATATTTTTGAACAAGTTCGCTTCCCTCTTGGACATATCTTTGAACATAATCATTCTGAACCTACTAATACTTCTGGAAAAATTCTTTTCCAAACATATCCTACTCTCCAAACCTCAAATCCAAATGACACTTTTTCACATTACACTTTACCCTCTGAACCATAAATTCTACGATCCTCACCATCACCTAATGAAATCCTTACATCCATCATCACATCATCTCCTCAACCTCAACTTCCACCATCAATCCTTTCATTAAACATTCTCCCATAAAGCTTAATTCATCCTGATGCTCCAATTATTGTATCAGATGATTCTGATTCTGATTTTGAGTCAGATGTTGAGATTTTGGCTATCCAATATAGAACCCCCCTTCAATACTCCACCCAAACTACCCTAAAAAAATCCTCCCAACACCATTAGATGAATTATTTTCACAGTTTAAGACTGAGTTTGTTTCCAAGTTGTAATCTCTCACTGAAGGTTGTCCATCTAATGCAAACCTTTCTATAGTTCACACTTTGTGCAACGATTTCAGAAATTGGCTTGACTGTAGTTATGAGGAACTTGATTTCTGGTGCTTAAAGGAAGCACAAAGGGACTTGCATGCCAGAATATCTGGTATAATTGAACCTTTTCTTCTGAACGTCCCTGCAACTTTTCTGCTCCCTGCTCCTTTTGTGAAACCTCATCCTCCTCCTCCAACAGTTACTGAATTTGGATCCGCTTCTAGATCTAAAGAGGCTGTGATTGTTGAAGACTCAGGCCTTACTCCTTTTATGCCGATGAAGACTTTAGAAAAGATCAAGGCTGAGAACACAATCGTCAGAGAAAGGCTGGATAAGCAGGATGAAATCCTCAAAGCTCAAGCTGGGAAAAATTCAAAGATTGAAGGAATGTTGGAAGCTATCTTATCCAAACTGCCCTCTTAGAAACCCTTGTTTTTCAAATTTTTAGTTTTTAAGTGTTTATCTTTTCATTTATGCTCTATACTCTTATTTTTCAATCATGAAATGAAAATCTTGTTTGGTGTTCACTTTGTCTATCTTTAAATTTTGCTTTTCATTGATGACAAAGGGGGAGAAGAGTGATATATGATTTTGATATACCTATTGCCAATCTAAAACCCAAACATTTCTGAATCTGATTAACTGTTCTGAGAACTTTGAATAAGTTTATCATGTTAACTAAGTTTTTTCAGGAATTAAGAATTTTATCAGACATCAGATGAACCAGGCCATATCAGATGAATTTTGAACCAGGCTATACTTTATCAGATATATGAGAATGAACCAGGTTGTTTAGAATGAACCAGGTTGTTTGCTAAGAATTATTTAGAAGACATTAACTAAGCTCTGTGTTGAAAACCAAGCTATGTGTTAAGAATTCTTCAGAAGATTTTAATGAAACAGACCATGTGTTAATAGAATTCAACCAGGCTGATACGCAAAGATCTGATAACAACTAGTAAAATATTCATGCATATATATGTTCTGATAGATCAGGCTCTGATACGAAACTGATAACCAGAACTTATGATACTCAAGGTAAAGTCACTTTGAAATACTTCAACAACCAGGCCTCTACTTTTGTAACCAGGTGTTCTGGGAAGTTATTTCTTTCATGCTGATTGAGATTTTTATATGTTATTTTTTAAGTCTTAAATTAAGGGGGAACTTACAAACCTAACTCTGATATTCTAAGATGGAAAATAATTTTAATAATATAAAATTCAGGGGAAGCTTACAAACCTCACTCTGATGTTTTTATATGATTTAACCAAGTAAAAATTGTTCATCAAGATACATGGCTTTGTCATCATAAAAAAAGGGGAGATTGTAAGAACAAGATTTAGTTCTGCATCTGGCCTTTAGTTTTGATGATAACAATACATTGTTTGTCAGAGAACACTTGTGTACCCTAATGGTTTTGTCTAGTGTGTAGCTTTTGCTAACATGTTCTGACATGGAAGAATTGGCGTGTGACGCCATCAGACTCTGGGCTCAACACACTTTGACTCTGAAGAGATACAAATGTGTGATTTACAAAGATACGTCAAGTTCTGAAATGCACTTAGACAATGGTTCTGATGAACGTTTGTGCTAAAACTTCTGACTGTGACTCTGATAGAAGACCCTCTAAATGTTTATCAAGCTCTCAAGATTTTGAAGAACAAGTTCTGAAGACTCTGAAGACCATGTTCTGAGGAACTATGTCAAGACTCTAAAGACAAGGTTTTGAAGCTTCTCTCAATCAGTAGCTTGATCCTTCTAAACATGCTTCAACAAAATTTACTCAGAAGCCTCTAAAGATTAGAAGATAAGATCAAAAGGTTTTACGTGAGAAAAATAGTACATAATACAAGATCAAATATTCCTCCACTATGCTGATTTCGTGGAGTAAGGACTGTAGTGTTTATACCATTTTGTCTGCCACCTTGGCAGAGCATTATGTAAGGTGGCAAATCATTTATGAAGATTTCCATTATACCCTCAAACGGATCTTTTCATGCGTATATAAAGGAGACTTGGAAGAATGAACGAAGCGGCTAATCTACCAATCTAATTCACGCTACAATGCTTTTGCTGAACATACTATTTTTGTGAATATAGATAGAAAACACACATAAAGCTTTTGTTCATTATTGTGTGCGTATTTGTTTGTACTTAAAATTTGTGTAATATGCTTTTTGAAGCATCCTATGTAAACACAAATTCTTATATCTCTTTGTTTAAGATTGTTTCCTAGAGTGACTAGGGTTTAGTCTGAATACTCGAGAAGACAAAGTCGGGTAGTCTTTGTGTATCTGTAATCTGGTAATTATAGTGGATTAAGTCCTTATTCAGAAGGCAAAATCACCTTGGCGGGTGGACTGGATTAGCTTCTTTAATACTGAACTAGTATAAAAATATTTGTGTTCATTTATTTTTACTCTTGGTTTTACTTTGGGTGTTTGAACTAGAAAAAGTTTTAATCTTGGAAATCTAATTCAAACCCCATTTTCTTGTGTTTCTTGCCACCTTCAGGAATGACTTGTAACAATAAATTGTCAATCTGTTTATTTTGCTATGTCGTGACAAAAAAAATGATTATAAATTATTTGAGTGTGTAAAATTGTTTTTCAATGAAATATGAGTTAAAGTTGATGAATTGATTATGTAAGTGATTAGTAAAGAAATTATATGAAAGGTGGTGATTTTGATCATATTTTATCGTGATTTAAAATGTTTGGTAATGAGAAGGATTGGTTATGTTTTTGGTTATTTGGAAATTGGTTAAGGATGTTCATTTTGTTTTCAGATGCTTGGTATCACCTACTCATCTCATAGGTCACTTGGAATCACCCTCTTCTGCCTTGGAACCCTTCATGTATGAAATTAGATGTTCATGATTGGTTTCTGAAACAACTAATATACAAGGTTTAAATTGTGTCCGCAACACTAATATTGCAGAGAATCACAATCATATAATACGGTTGATGCAACTTCAATAGTTCTTATGATTGGTTTCATAAACTATAAATACAAGGTTTTAAATTGTTGTTGTGGTAAATGTTGTTGTCGCTTCATAATCATTGATATTATAGTCAAATAATGGTGATGCAACTTCTATTATTGTCGCATCACAATCATTGATATTACAATTAAATAATGGTGATGCAACTTCTATTATTGTCGCCGTCACTGATATCATAGAGAATCAGTCAGATACGTAAGATGCGAGTTCTATCCATGTTGAATGCTTCTTTTTAATATTATGTTATGCTACTAATTGTAATGAAGCTGATAGACACTTCTGGTATTGCATTAAGGTTTTTACTCTGCTATTATGGCCCAACAAAGATCACAAAATAATATTCTACTGGGTATCAGATACACAAGTATAATCATCAGCATCATTGTAATCAAAAGGAAACAATCAGAGAACAGGTTGTCACATGGATCATTGTGATCATAAGAAAAAAAAATCAGAGAACAAGTTGTCACATGGAACAAATGGATATGGTTCTAGGACACAACAGGTGTAGGGTGTGATAGATATAGATATTAGATTTTTGTGTATAGATACTGGAATAAATAGATATGGTTCTAGGACACATCAGGTGTATGGTGAGACATAAAGGAAGGTTCCTTGGATATTACTCTTTCTGACAATATTAATTTTTTTCATCTTGTAGAAGTTACAATAGATGTAATTATATAAGAAGACTTCATTTTGTTTATGTAGTTGCAACTTGCAGTTATACTATGTGCTAAAAATTTATAGTGCTTTTGCTGATAGAACCTATAACAGTTACTCTAACGATGTTCTGATGTTCACCTTACTGATTCTGCCACATGAGTCTTGAATCAATACTTAGAAGTTTGAACTATATTTGCATAGTATTTCGTTAAGGGTAACGGTAAGGAAATTTTATCTTTGCCTTTGTGATTTGTTAATAGTCATATAATTTTATTAATTCTTTTTTTACCTTGTTTTAATAGTAAGAACTTTTTCCTTTCTCTCTTTTCAGAAGCAACCCCTGGAATTCGGAGATCTTGAGTGGGGCTATTAGATCCTGGAATTTGTATTGCAGGTCTATAGATGGGTGAGTGTATATGCATATTTCTCTAAAGAGACCAAGTTCTAAAAAGAATGTTAACTAGTTGTGTGTAGTTCCATACTTTAGGAGCTTGGAATTATACTTTAAGGGTATGAATCGCGAACCAAATCTTGTAATAAATGGTAAGACACAGTTTCATAAAAATGTGTTAACAATGTCATAACTTATAAGTAGATTATTATATGTAAGCCTCAAATAATTCAAACTTTAAGTTGGTTATAGTATGTTAAAAAAATGAAGTTGTTTACACCGAGTTTGTTTAGATAAAGACTCATTCTAATAGCCCCAAGTCACCATAAAGTTGGATTTTGGCTGTCTGTTTTTTAATCTCTTTGTTTACATGCTATGAGGTTTTTTTACTCATTCAACTTTACAGATGTGGCATGAAATCAAACTTTCTATGTTGAATTATTTAAATTTAATTGAAAATAATATAATAGTTTAATTTTGGTTATTTAGTTTTGTCATGGTTCAAAATGTAATTTAAAATATTTTAAATGGTAAATTTTTATTTCAATATTAGTAATATTTTCAATTATATTAAAAGTGAATTTATAAATTTATTATATTTTGATATAATAAAAATTATATTTATTGAAGTTTTAGTGACAACTAAAAGAAAATAATCTGTAAGTATAGTTCTATTACTTATAATACTCATATAGTATATAGTGAATTCATTACAACTGTAGGAAAAAGTTTGGTCGTAGCTAAAAGTTATTGTGACATTCAATTTGGCGTCACACCACACTCCCTTATAGTTGACGCTTGTTCTAGGCAGGCCCAACCCAATACTGCAATGAGAGGCCCATTAAGGTTCAATCCTTCCCCTTGTCGAGCACATCCAGATCTCATCGTTGTCGAGCAGGACATCACATGACTTGGGGAGGGAACACGCGTCCACCCCCACGAACTCCACATGCCCCCCACGCGGGGACGCGTCATCAGGTAACTACCCACCTCCGGAAGAGCCGGTCAACCCACTTTTCGGAGATCTCGGGGCAGTTGCTCCAGGGAGAAGACCACATGTTGGTCTTCCCTACGTCACGTAAGCCCTGGCAGTTATCTGCATTGGGCCTAGTGACCCAACCCAGTGCAGACGACCGTTGGCCCAGCGTTGGGGGCACAATATAAATACCCTATTTCACTAGAAGGTCAGGTATTCTAATTCTCACTCTCACTACCTTTCTGTACTTGCTTGCTTCATCCCTGACTTTAGCATCGGAGTACCTTGCAGGTACACCCTCCGCCGTCTCACCACCATCGGAGTAACGGAGTTCACAACGTGCAGTTAGCCACCGATCCAATTCTGATCTGGTACGATCAGTGGCGCCGTTGCGGGAATCTTTGCTTCCCCGCTTTTCCTCCCGTAAAACTAAAGCAACCTTCAATCTCTAACGATCATGGCTAGCCCTCGAACGGACGCCAGCACTCTGGACACCGCCTTCGTGTCATTCAACAACGGGGACGACCGCGATCCCAACGTGGTCGTTCATGGCAAAGAAGGCGACCCCAGGGACGGGCGCACCGCCTCCCCCTCCTCTGATGACGCGACCTTCAACGCCGCCCGACATGGTGATAGCCCGGCTGTCTACCAGCCTATCTCCGCGCCACCTAATGCTGATCCGAACACTGTGGCTCTGTTCGCGCTGATCAATCAGACCAATCTGATGTTCTTCCAACAAAACGAACGGATTGGACTGCTCGAGAAGGAGCGACAACAACATTCTCCCCCGCGGAGACATTGTCGCCCCATCTCACACAGCCCCTCTCCTCCCCCGCGGAGGACAGGACACGATGACTCCAGGAGCCTTTCTCCCCCGAGACCTGGGCGCTGCCCGCGTCTGGAACGACTCCAACCTGTGGTCACCCAAAAGTGAGACCGATCCCCTCCTCGGAAGGAACGATGTTCCCCTGTCCAGAAGAGGAACAAGTCCGGTGGACACTGCGAGAAGCTAAAGAAACGACCAGAAAGTCCTCCCTGACGGAGCAGGCGCGGCCGGGGTGACCAGTCCCCATCACAATCACCCGTCAAGAGTGACGAGGACGACCAGCACACCCCACTCTCCAAGGAAATCATGGAGACCCCTTTGCCAGTCGGGATGGAAAAACTCCCGTCCTTGGCAACGTATGACGGTACGTCCGACCCGGACGACCACGTCAAAACCTTTGACGCAATGCTCAACTATCGCAATGTCCGGGGAGCCATCAAGTCCAGCCTTTTCCCCACCACCCTGCGGAAAGGTGCCATGGTGTGGTACAAGAGCCTCGCACTGGAGTCCATCACCACCTGTAAGGAACTAAAGAGGCAGTTCTCCAGGCATTTCACTGCTTCCCGACGCCACCCGAAGAGGGAAGCATCCTTGGAGGCCATCATCCAGGGAAAAGACGAATCTCTCCGGGATTACATCGAGAGATTCAACTGAGAAGCCGTCCAGGTATCCACCACGAACGACATGAAGAAGTTTTTGATCGAGCGAGGACTACAACCTCGCATGGGGTTCGCCAAGGCTGTCGGCATCAAAAGGCCCCGCACCTTGGAAGCGCTCCACCACAAGGCTCAATCATACACCCAATATGAGGAGATAGAGGCCGCCCACTGTGCCCGTGACTCGCGGAATCTAGAGGGCCCCAGAAGATCCAGAAAAATAAGACTTCACTGCCCTCCGGCAGAGCGGGGACAAAAGAAGGGAAGACTGTCCCCGAGACTCTTGCGAGCCGAGAGGACCAGCTAGCCGGTTCACAGAGTACACGCTACTCACTGCTCCCCACGAGTGAATTCTGACCGAGTGCATCAACTCAGAATTCCAGAAGGGAGGTGTCCGCTTTCTGAAGCCAACACCACTCAAACCAAACGTTGACAAGTCTAAGTATTGTAGGTTCCATAAGAGCCATGGGCATGTCACGGAGGAATGCATCCACCTCAAGGATGCGATAGAAATCCTGATCAAGGAGGGGAACCTTAAGCAGTACACGAAGAGGAACGACGCCCCTAGACAAGATGTCTGGGAAATGCAGAGGGTCGAGGAGGCGACCCCTTCCATCGGAGAAAATAGACTGCAGGTCGCTCTGAATGTCACACGACCAGAGGACTTCTACTTCCCCGACGAGCCCGAGATCCCTGTGACCGCTCGCAGCCCATGGGAGAGTTTTCCCACCGCAATGGTTATATCCGATGGGGGATTTAACAAGGTCTATGTGGGATCGATCAAACGGAAGTTTGATGAGCTGATAGACGCGAGCTCGGCACAGACTGCTACCTTCGAGAAGGTACGGAGAAAGTCGAACCCCATCACCTTCTACCTCGAGGAACTATCGGGCGGCGCCCCCAACTCCACCATCCCTATCCTAATCAGGGCGCAAATGGCGAACTTCGATGTCCGCTGGATCCTAGTCGACCACGGGAGTTCGGTGGACATCATGTACACCCACCTCTTCGAGACCCTCCAGCTCAATGAAACACATCTGACCCCCTACGTGGGCTCGGACCTCCAGGGTTTCAACCGCACCAGAACCAGACTGTGGGGCTATGTCGAGCTGATGGTTACTTTCGGGAGCGACGACACTGCCCGACAAGTCAAGACCCGCTTCCTGGTAGTGGAGTGCCCTTCCCTATACCAGTGCATCCTGGGAAGAACGACTCTGGCCGAGCTTACGGCGGTACCATCTACAGTCCATCTGAAGATGAAGTACTACACGACCAGAGGTCGGGTCGTCACCCTCCCTGGGGATATCGAAGCTGCGACCAAGGGCCTGAACTCGATCAACGTCAAATCTAAGATGGCGGAGAAGCCAGCCCCGGATGCAGAGCAAAAGCCACTCCCGCGCGTCAACGCGGTGGACCTCGACAGTCGCTTCCCCAACGAGTAGGAACAAGGAGAAGCAGCGAACAACAACCTCCCAGTCGAAGGCAATGGGCAGCCTCTCCACCCAATGTGCCCCATTCCAGATGGAGACTTCAAGCTCATCACTCTCAGGGACAATCCAGACAGGAATGTGAAGATTGGTACTGGGCTCCCCGACCTGGCGAGGAATCAGCTGAAGGCCTACCTCCGAAAGAATGCTGACTTGTTCACGTGGAGCGCGTCGGAGATGCCCGGCCTCGACCCATAGGTGGCCTGTCACCAGCTTACTATAGATCCAGCCGCTAGGGATGTAGTGCAACGTAGGCGTAGGCAGTCTCCCGAGAAAGCGGAGGCTGCTGAAAAAGCTGTAAAAGACCTCTTAGAGGAAAATTTTATTTCAGAAGCCCAGTATACGACCTGGTTGTCCAACGTTGAATTTGTTAAGAAAAATAATGGAAAATGGAGGATGTGCGTTGATTACACTGATCTTAACGAGGCATGCCCGAAAGATGCTTATCCACTGCCTAACATCGACAAACTGGTCGATAATTATGCAGGTTTTAACTTATTGTCCTTCATGGACACCTACTCGGGATACAATCAAATCCCCATAGCCAAGGCCAACAAGCAGCACACTGCCTTCATGACCGAGTCGGGCAACTACTACTATAATGTAATGCCCTTCGGCCTGAAGAACGCCGGTGCAACCTACCAGCGGATGATGAAAATAGTATTCCAGGGAGAAATCAGCGACATGCTCGAGGTATACATGAACGACATGATCATAAAATCTGCAGAAGAAGTCGACCACACTGCCCACCTCAAAAGGGTCTTCGACACGGCGAGGAAATGCAAGATGAGGTTCAACCCGGAAAAATGCACCTTTGGAGTTCGAGCGAGCAAGTTCCTCGGTTTCTACCTCACTGAACCAGGAACCGAGGCGAACCCCGACAAGTGCAGGGCATTCTCCGAACTCCCGACGCCGAACTCAATGAAATCAATACAATCACTAAACGGGATCCTGACCTTGCTTTCGCGCTTCGTGGCCAAATCGACACAATACGCACTTCCGTTTTTCAAACTCATACGCAAGAAAACCACGTTCAAATGGACCGAGGAGTGCGAACAGGCGCTCCTCCACCTCAAACAAGTCATTTTGCGACCTCTTGCGACTAGAGGACGGGGAGACGTTGTTCCTATACCTCGCTGTCACGAGCGAAGCGGGCAGTGCGGTTCTAATCCGAGAAACCCCCGACGGGAAAAAGCCTATTTACTTCACCAGCAAAGCCCTCCAAGGTCCGGAGGTTAGATACCAGTAGATCGAAAAAGTTGCTCTGGCCCTCGTCACTGTGGCCAGAAGACTGCGGCACTACTTCTTGGCCCACACTATCGTGGTGAGAATTGAAAAGCCCGTGAGATAGCTCCTCGGCCGACCAGACATGGTGGGTAGGATGCACAAGTGGTCACTCGAGCTTGCCGAGTTTGACGTCCAATACGAGGGAAGAAAGGCCCTGAAGGCTCAGGTGCTGGCCGACTTCGTGGCGAAAATGACCCTTCCAGAACCTTCAACTGACGGATCCCAAAAATGGACGATCTACGTCGACGGGGCATCCAGCTCGATAGGATATTAGGGTGAAGCCATGCTAACTGCATGTTATATATTGAATAGAGTTCCTAATAAAAGGAACAAGATAACCCCATATGAACTCTGGAAGAAAAGAAAACCCAATCTTAATTATTTAAAAGTTTGGGGTTGTAGAGCAATTGCAAAGGTGCTTGAACCAAAAAGAAAGAAATTGGGAGAAAGAGGAATTGAATGTGTATTTCTGGGATATGCTGAAAATAGCAAAGCATGTAGATTCATGGTTATTGAATCCAATGGCTCATATCCTATTAATATCGTGATTGAGTCAAGAGATGCAATTTTTCAAGAAACTAGATTTACCTTGATTCAAAATCCCAAAGACAATGTTCATTATGATGTTCAAAGTCTAGAAAGTAATGTATCTAATAATGATACGTTGGCATGTTCAGAACCTAGAAGAAGTAAAAGAATCCAAAAAGTGAAAAGCTATGGATCAAACTTCTTCATGTTCCTTGTATAATGAAATAATGATTCGATAAACTGTTATGGGAAAATTTTCTATAACCTAGAGAATGATCCAGAAACATTTTAAGAGGCAATAAAATCTCAAGATTCTGCTTTTTGGAAAGAAGCTATCCAAGAAGAAATGGACTCAATTCTGGGTAATAAAATCTGGACTAGTAGATCTCCCACCAGGATCAAAACCAATAGGTTGTAAATGGATCTTTAAAAGAAAAATGAAAGTTGATAGTACCATTGAAAAATTCAAAGCTAGATTTATCGCTAAAGGGTATACACAAAATGAAGGTATTGATTACTTTGATACGTATGCACTTGTTGCTAGAATTGCATCAATCAAAGTGCTTTTGGCACTTGCCTCCATCTATAAGCTTGTAATCCATAAAATGGATGTTAAAACTACTTTTCTAAATGGAGAGTTAGATGAAGAGGTGTATATGAAACAACCTGAAGGATTTGTCATCAAAGGTCAAGAACATAAAGTGTGTAAATTAACCAAGTCTTTATATGGGTTAAAGCAAGTACCCAAACAATGGCACCAAAAATTTGACTATGTTGTGTTAACCAATAGATACAAAATAAATGAATCTAATAAATGTATTTATAATAAATTTAACAATGGAAAATGTGTCATGATTTGTTTATATGTGGATGATATGTTAATCTTTGGTACTGATTTAAATGAGGTAGAAAAGACTATAATTTTCTTATCCAAAATTTTTGATATGAAAGACTTAGGTGAAGCAGATGTGATTTTGGGAATTAAAATAAGAGATGGTGAAAATATTGGTTTATCCTAATCTCACTACATCGAAAAGGTGCTTAAGAAGTTTGATCATTTTAATTATAAACCAGTTTCTATCCCATTTGATCAAAATGTTAATTTGCAGCCACATAAAGGTTGTCCAGTGGCACAACTTGAATATTCAAAGGTGATTGGATGCTTGATGTATGGTATGACTTGTACCAGGCCTAATATAGCATATGTTGTTGGTAGGTTAAGTCGGTATATAAGTAATCCAAGTAAATACCATTGGCATGTTGTTAATAAAGTATTAAAATATTTGAAAGAGATAATTAACTATAGTTTAACCTATAGTGGATATCCTTCAGTTTTATAGGGATATACAGATGCCAGTTAGGTAACATATGTAGAAGATCATGCCTCTACTAGTGGATGGATCTTTAAACTTGGTGGAGGTGTAGTTTCTTGGGGTTCAAAGAAACAGACTTGCATTACCGAGTCCATCATGGCTGCAGAGTTTATTACTCTAGCTGCTGGCAGTAAAGAAACTGAATGGCTAAGAAATTTATTGTATGAGATACCTATTTTGCCAAAGCCAATGGCACCTGTATCCATATATTGTGAAGTTAGTCTACACTATCAAAAACATATAGCCAAGTATATAATAAAAAATATAGACATATTGGTATAAGACATAGCTATGACAAGGATTTAATTTCAAATGGAGTAATTTCCATTGTGTTCGTAAGAACAGAAAATAATCTTGCAGATCCTTTGATGAAAGGTTTGACAAAAGACATGGTGTTGAAGACATCATTGGGGATGGGTCTAAAGCCCATATCTAATTGATCACCAATAGTAGAAACTCAACTCACACTTAGTTAAAATTAAGTCTTGAGTTCAATGGTGAAAGTACACTATTAGAGTGATTGCAAGTACTTGATTATAAATACATCCCAAAGGGCAAAAGTACTTACAAACCATAAGTAAAAGATGGAAGGCTGAGATTATTCTCTTAATATATATATAGCATATATGTGCTAAAATGCTTATTATGAGAGCATTTTCGATATAGTCTACCTATATGAGAATGAAGTGGGTCGTTTCATAGAGTTCAAGGGCTTGACTCTTAAATTCTCATGAAAAGGATACACGACATAGGGGCTTATCAAATGTGTCATATTTACAATTCTTTTGATAGTATCGAGATTTCATGTGTAAGTTTTGCACACTTGTTCTAATGAATAGTTGGTTCAAAGCTTGTCTGCCAATGTCTATTTGGGATGAGTGAAACTCATAGTTTACTAAGTATTGGTTCAAATCGTAAGCTACCAATATCTGAAACCATGATATTTCCAGACTTATGAGATTTAGTTATTTTGAAAATGGTGGGGGATTGTGAGAGAATTTCCAAAATAATAATAAATTGGATGATTGTATTATTTGGAATAATGATATAAATATTATTATTTGAATAATATTATTATTTATTGGTCCTTTGTTATTAATTGGATTTAATGGTGCCTTAATATTTGGATAATATTGTTATTTATTTAACGTGAATTAATTCCAAATAAAGATGTTGCTTACCTTTTATTTAGGAAGGGGTGTTACTTACCAACAAACCAGTGCTAGTTTTATGCAAAATGTTGTTACTTTTCATATGTGGTAATCAAAACAGTATAATACCTTTTCTGAAAAGATGTTTCTGTTTCCAAACAGATATCAACCTCATTATAAATCAAAGGTCTTGGCACGATGAAAATACATAACAAATCAGTCTCAAATTATTTTATCATACTAAATTATCTTTCTCTTCTCTAATGCATGAGATCAAGAAAAAGAAATATTCTTCTGTAAAATACTATCAAAATACGCTTAGAGAGATTGTGCAATTCACTTTAAGGATTCCAAAGTATCCTGCAGAAAATTCACCGGTAAACCCTTTTGCATCCAACATTCAAAGATTGGTGGGGTAAATTGTTCCTTAAGCTTAGTGTGGAAACATACGCTTTGGAATTTTATCGAGCAAATTTATTTCTCTATTTTCATCTCCATTCATTCTTAATTTTGCAGCAACCCCAAAATCGAAATATTTATAACATACACATGAGTAAGTCTGATGATATTTTGGGTTAACGGAAGTTTATCAATAACATTTTCATATGTTTGGGCCATTCTTTATAACATGTTACTTTTAGCTTAAATATGTTACTATAAATTCATCATTATTTATATAAAGTTGTGAGTTTTAACATGTATGATTTGTTTTCCCTATCGGATACAATTTCTGTCTCGTTGAAATTTACTTCTTTTTTATTGATTAGTGTTTTGACCATTATTGATATTTTAATATTAAAATAAATATTTTGAATAATTAATTATTGTCATCTAAGTGGAAGATTGTTAGATTAATTATTTAATTAATCAAATATGGATTGGCATAATTAATTATTAATTAATTATATTATAGTATATTGTTATTAAACACTAAATATATGAATTGTTTGATTGGGTTTTGTGCCTAAATGGACTATGATGGGTTGGACCATTCAGTTTTGCTCAATGAGAGGCACCTTCCCTCGGTCGTTTAACTATTTAAGTGTCTCTTTATTAGACAATTAACATACTCTGAAAATCCTAGACGACAATGAGGGTAGTAATCCTTTCATACTCACTCGCCTCAGCTGGAAATCTCTTCAATTCGACAAGGTACAACGTTCTTATTATTATTAATTCTTCATTGATTAAATAATATGCTATAATTTGTGTCTATTCAAATCAATTAGATATATCAACATCTACTTCTTTCAAGGGGCACATGTACACTTGAACTCACAGGTTTACAGTTATTAAATACTTTGACATCAAATATCGATATCCTCCTACATCTAGAATTATACAAGCGAGTTGGTGTTTTCTTAGTTATAATTGGATTAAGTACAACACAGATGGAGCTTCTAGAGTAAATTGTAGAATATCATCTCTTTTTTTATGGGTGTGGAATATCATTTTGTGGTGTCATATTTAGGAATAATTTAGGAACATCATTTTTAGCTTTCTCTGCTAAGATTAAAGTTTACACCTCATTTCAAGCTGAAATGTATAGAATCGTGATTGCTATTGATCATACTAACAGGAAGAATTAGAGAAATGTTTGGCTTGAAACTGACTCAATGTTTGACCATTCCTGAATTTTCTAATGTGAATATTGTCCCTTGACATCTTTTCACTAAGTGGAAGAATATTTTACACACTATACAATCCTTTAGATTCAAGATACCTCACATTTTCAAATAGGGAAGTGCATGTGTAGATAGATTAAGCAATGCAGTTTTTTTATTGATTATGACACTTGGTGGGATTCAATTTCTATTTGTGCTTTTGAAAATTTTGTGAGGGATAAGTTGGACATGTCCAACTATTGTTTTTGCTAGATTTTTGATTGGTTAGGTTTTATGTCCCCCTCCTTTTTATTTTTTATTTTTTATTTTTTATTCAATAATTTATCTTTATTAAAAAACTCTTTTAAATTATTGATATTTAAAATCTTTTTAAACTAAAATTAAATGTAATTAATGTATTTTATGATCATTTGTTGTGTTTATTAAAAAAAAAATTAAATATAATGACAAAAAAATTAAATATAAAATATTTATCAAAATTAATATGAAAATAAATCATAGCGCTAACAAAAGCATATTATGTTTGAGTCTAATTTAAGTTCAAGGGAGACCAAGTTTTTTTATAAAAAAAATTGAGAAAGGTAAAGATTTTAGCATTTTATTATAAAATTGGCAAATATATTGTTTTAGTCCTTTAAGTTATTTTAAAATATCAAGTTAGTCCTTTAAGTTTTTTTGTATCGCTTTGATCATTTATGTTAAGTAACGTTTGCGTCGTTGACCTTTTTAAAAATCTTCTTTACAATAAATTGCAAACTCATATACCATTTGAACTGGTTTTCACGCTGATCACAAATATGTAATTAAATTTCTGTTTGATTGCGTATTTTAGTCGGATCGAACGATTTTTAATTATGTATGTGTCCACTCTTTTCCCTGATTCTGATGAACAGTAACTTGTTTAATAAATTTGATTGCATATTCGTGATCAGCACGAAAACTCAGTTCAAATGGTATAAGTTTGCAATTTATTGTAACTGATATTTTTAAAAAGGTCAACGACGCAAATGTTACTTAATATAAATGACCAAAGCGTTACAAAAACAACTTAAACGACTAACTTAATATTTTAAAATAACTTAAAAGACCTAGACAGTATTTTAGCCTATAAAATATAATTGTAAATAACCGTAAATTAATGTTTAACATATTTTAAATATACTATCATAAAAATATAATTAAATAGATTTTTATATAAAATCATACTATATAAATATCGTGTTAATTTTAAAAATATAAATCAATTTAATATCTTATAATTTATTAGATTACTTATTTGAATACATTAACATAAAAAAAATATTTAAATTGTTAAACCGAAAAGTTTATTGATTCCACTTTAGAATATGGTTATTTAAAACTCTTACGTAACATAATTAGAGAACAATCTGCACTAACTTAAAAAATAGAACTTCTTAAAAACTAGTCAGCTTATTAACAACATAGAAAATAATGCCTATAAAATAGGACATTAACGTTAACAAATCCTCCTTTAAACTAAGTAAATTACTTAGTTTACTTAGGAGCAACACACAGTTAACTAAGACAAAGTTGATAACTTGAAAGGAGTTAAAATATCAGAGAGAGTAGTTGATGAGCTAAATCCATTAGTATAGTTGTTGTTAAAATGCTTTCATGATGTGAAGTGTCGTGCCTCAAAAGGTCAGAACGTGATCTAGTGGTGTATCTCTACAACATCAAAAACATGCATAACTAGGGCAAGGGAACAAATCTCTAAGTCTCACTTGTAACCCTAAAATACATCTTGTTTTAATTCTGAAATTCTTTATGGTCTCAACTTCTTATCTCTAAGTAAGTTGAATTAAGTGAATATCTCTATCCTACTTTATTAACCACTTTTGTTATGAAATCCACTTGTTTGTTGGATCTCTCTCAACAACAAGCTTTTACCTTTTTCCTAGTTGATCACTCTAAGAATCAAGTATATAGCATAAAAACACATAACAAAATAAGACACTAAACATCACATCATTTCAACATAAAAACAACATTTATACTACCTTCATTAGGCTCATCAATCAAGGGTTTAGCTCATAGTGAGCTGAGTACAAACTGCTGAAGTGAAACTAATAGGGAACATATTCTTACAAAATGAAGTAAAGAAATGCAACCTAATAGTAACTTGGATAGAGATATCTGCTTGGGGAAAGCTAACCACCACCCATAAATCTGCTTGGGAAATGACCATTGGCGATATCTGCTCCGCTAGGGGATGACATTCTACCATTACTCCGTTGGGGAGACGAAAACCACCTTACCACAAACTCAAGAAACACCAACCCAGCACTATGGATTCGTGCTGAAAAGCAATAAACTTCACCAACCTGGTTGGGGGAGAGCAAACTTCTGAACTCTTGTTGGGGAGGATAGTCAGAACTTTCATAATGCTCTGACATGGATGATAGAACTCCACCTATCTTTGCTGGGGACGAATGGCAATTCAAACGCCTCCCTCATTGGGAAAAGATGCCTTTTGGCGCCTTGCAGAGGAAGAGAAATTCCATACTGGGAACCACTTTGGCGATTCATGCTTCTGTTAATCGACTGCGCGCTGATTCTCACACGTGGCCAATGGCCCTTTGATCTCCACTTGCCCAAGACTACAAGGTCTAATGGAAAAAATAATCTCAAGAGGATTTTATAGAAGATCGAGCGTTCACACTGCCCCAGGGTCTTCAAGCTCTTGGAGAGATTTATCAGATCTCGACATAAATTCCCCAGACTGCATAATCTATGAAGTAATTTGCCTCGAGAGGATTCGTAATGACCTGAAATACTCTTCCCCAATATTCTGAACCTTGAAGAGGTGCTTTTAATTAACCGTCTTCAAGAGTGGATAACTTCTCATGCTCTAGAGGTAGCCTGCCCCAATACGAGCCTTGAAGTGAATTTACCTCTGACCGGCTGGTCTTCGAGAGATTTGCCAAATCTCGACGTGATTACCCTTGTTTGGCTGCTTTAAGGGGAGTTTTCAATGTGATTGCTCCGGATTGGCTACATCTTATCACCACTCATCGGGAACCCCCAGGCTGCGCACAGTCTCCTGGCCACATGCCCCTTGACATGACTGTCCTTCAGAATTTTCAAGCATCTCAACTCGGCGTGATCAAGCTTCTCGACTGACGTTCATTGTGTAAGCTTCCTTGACGCTTAAGCACATGCAAGCAGAAAATGTTTATTATGAGAATGATAATTCTAATGCAACACACATGTTAACCTTGAAGTTTTATTGAAAATGCGTCGCCAAGCCTTGTGAACGAATCACTAGCTGGGATGCGACATTGATTTTTGAATGGAAAACAATACGCACATGCAATACCAACAAAAGTTTTATTAGCATAACTCATAGGAGTCAGGAACGCTATCTCGTTGAAGTACGCCTTCGGAATAAACCTGCTTCAATTAGGGCTTTTAAGGATTATAACATGGCCTGGTTCGTGGTTTGAGAACAAAGGATTTGTGGCTCGAATTTTGTTTTAACCCACCCATTCTACTTGATGTTCTCCAGTCCTACGTTCAGCTAATTCGACATGAGCGTTTTCTTACCAAAAGGTTACGACATGTCATTTGGTTACAATTAAGGAGTCTGCAAGGGTTTCAGAGTGGTAGTCGCTCCTTTCATCTTTGGGTGCCTGTAATCACACGACATGCTTTTGCTCAAGGGTTTTCCCTTTTGTAAGCCTTTTCGCTTTTTCTATTTGCTCATTCTTCTTTTGTTTCCCTGATTTTTCCTAGACTGATTCTTTTTGAAAAAAAATTTCGATTTTGAATTTCATACTGGGAACTACTTTGGCAATTCATGCTTCTGTTAATCGACTGCGCGCTGATTCTCACACGTGGCCAATGGCCCTTTGATCTCCACTTGCCCAAGAGTACAAGGTCTAATGGAAGAAATAATCTCAAGAGGATTTTATAGAAGATCGAGCGTTCACACTGCCCCAGGGTCTTCAAGCTCTTGGAGAAATTTATCAGATCTCGACATAAATTCCCCAGACTGCATAATCTATGAAGTAATTTGCCTCGAGAGGATTCGTAATGACCTGAAATACTCTTCCCCAGTATTCTGAACCTTGAAGAGGTGCTTTTAATTAACCGTCTTCAAGAGTGGATAACTTCTCATGCTCTAGAGGTGGCCTGCCCCAATACGAGCCTTGAAGTGAATTTACCTCTGACCGGCTGGTCTTCGAGAGATTTGCCAAATCTCGACGTGATTACCCTTGTTTGGCTGCTTTAAGGGGAGTTTTCAATGTGATTGCTCCGGATTGGCTACATCTTATCACCACTCATCGGGAACCCCCAGGCTGCGCACAGTCTCCTGGCCACATGCCCCTTGACATGACTGTCCTTCAGAATTTTCAAGCATCTCAACTCGGCATGATCAAGCTTCTCGACTGACGTTCATTGTGTAAGCTTCCTTGACGCTTAAGCACATGCAAGCAGAAAATTTTTATTATGAGAATGACAATTCTAATGCAACACACATGTTAACCTTGAAGTTTTATTGAAAATGCGTCGCCAAGCCTTGTGAACGAATCACTAGCTGGGATGCGACATTGATTTTTGAATGGAAAACAATACGCACATGCAATACCAACAAAAGTTTTATCAGCATAACTCATAGGAGTCAGGAACGCTATCTCGTTGAAGTACGCCTTCGGAATAACCCTGCTTCAATTAGGACTTTTAAGGATTGTAACATGGCCTGGTTCGTGGTTTGAGAACAAAGGATTTGTGGCTCGAATTTTGTTTTAACCCACTCATTCTACTTGATGTTCTCCAGTCCTACGTTCAGCTAATTCGACATGAGCGTTTTCTTACCAAAAGGTTACGACATGTCATTTGGTTACAATTAAGGAGTCTGCAAGGGTTTCAGAGTGGTAGTCGCTCCTTTCATCTTTGGGTGCCTGTAATCACACGACATGCTTTTGCTCAAGGGTTTTCCCTTTTGTAAGCCTTTTCCCTCTTTCTATTTGCTCATTCTTCTTTTGTTTCCCTGATTTTGCCTGGACTGATTCTTTTTGAAAAAAAATTTCGATTTTGAATTTCATACTGGGAACTACTTTGGCGATTCATGCTTCTGTTAATCGACTGCGCGCTGATTCTCACACGTGGCCAATGGCCCTTTGATCTCCACTTGCCCAAGAGTACAAGGTCTAATGGAAGAAATAATCTCAAGAGGATTTTATAGAAGATCGAGCGTTCACACTGCCCCAGGGTCTTCAAGCTCTTGGAGAGATTTATCAGATCTCGACATAAATTCCCCAAACTGCATAATCTATGAAGTAATTTGCCTCGAGAGGATTCGTAATGACCTGAAATACTCTTCCCCAATATTCTGAACCTTGAAGAGGTGCTTTTAATTAACCGTCTTCAAGAGTGGATAACTTCTCATGCTCTAGAGGTGGCCTGCCCCAATACGAGCCTTGAAGTGAATTTACCTCTGACCGGCTGGTCTTCGAGAGATTTGCCAAATCTCGACGTGATTACCCTTGTTTGGCTGCTTTAAGGGGAGTTTTCAATGTGATTGCTCCGGATTGGCTACATCTTATCACCACTCATCGGGAACCCCCAGGCTGCGCACAGTCTCCTGGCCACATGCCCCTTGACATGACTGTCCTTCAGAATTTTCAAGCATCTCAACTCGGCATGATCAAGCTTCTCGACTGACGTTCATTGTGTAAGCTTCCTTGACGCTTAAGCACATGCAAGCAGAAAATGTTTATTATGAGAATGACAATTCTAATGCAACACACATGTTAACCTTGAAGTTTTATTGAAAATGCGTCGCCAAGCCTTGTGAACGAATCACTAGCTGGGATGCGACATTGATTTTTGAATGGAAAACAATACGCACATGCAATACCAACAAAAGTTTTATTAGCATAACTCATAGGAGTCAGGAACGCTATCTCGTTGAAGTACGCCTTCGGAATAACCCTGCTTCAATTAGGACTTTTAAGGATTGTAACATGGCCTGGTTCGTGGTTTGAGAACAAAGGATTTCTGGCTCGAATTTTGTTTTAACCCACCCATTCTACTTGATGTTCTCCAGTCCTACGTTCAGCTAATTTGACATGAGCGTTTTCTTACCAAAAGGTTACGACATGTCATTTGGTTACAATTAAGGAGTCTGCAAGGGTTTCAGAGTGGTAGTCGCTCCTTTCATCTTTGGGTGCCTGTAATCACACGACATGCTTTTGCTCAAGGGTTTCCCTTTTGTAAGCCTTTTCGCTTTTTCTATTTGCTCATTCATCTTTTGTTTCCCTGATTTTGCCTGGACTGATTCTTTTTGAAATTTTTTTTCGATTTTGAATTCCATAATGGGAACTACTTTGGCGATTCATGCTTCTGTTAATCGACTGCGCGCTGATTCTCACACGTGGCCAATGGCCCTTTGATCTCCACTTCCCTAAGACTACAAGGTCTAATGGAAGAAATAATCTCAAGAGGATTTTATAGAAGATCGAGCGTTCACACTGCCCCAGGGTCTTCAAGCTCTTGGAGAGATTTATCAGATCTCGACATAAATTCCCCAGACTGCATAATCTATGAAGTAATTTGCCTCGAGAGGATTCATAATGACCTGAAATACTCTTCCCCAGTATTCTGAACCTTGAAGAGGTGCTTTTAATTAACCGTCTTCAAGAGTGGATAACTTCTCATGCTCTAGAGGTGGCCTGCCCCAATACGAGCCTTGAAGTGAATTTACCTCTGATCGGCTGGTCTTCGAGAGATTTGCCAAATCTCGACGTGATTGCCCTTGTTTGGCTGCTTTAAGGGGAGTTTTCAATGTGATTGCTCCGGATTGGCTACATCTTATCACCACTCATCGGGAACCCCCAGGCTGCACACAGTCTCCTGGCCACATGCCCCTTGACATGATTGTCCTTCAGAATTTTCAAGCATCTCAACTCGGCGTGATCAAGCTTCTCGACTGACGTTCATTGTGTAAGCTTCCTTGACGCTTAAGCACATGCAAGCAGAAAATGTTTATTATGAGAATGACAATTCTAATGCAACACACATGTTAACCTTGAAGTTTTATTGAAAATGCGTCGCCAAGCCTTGTGAACGAATCACTAGCTGGGATGCGACATTGATTTTTGAATGGAAAACAATACGCACATGCAATACCAACAAAAGTTTTATTAGCATAACTCATAGGAGTCAGGAACGATATCTCGTTGAAGTACGCCTTCGGAATAACCCTGCTTCAATTAGGACTTTTAAGGATTGTAACATGGCCTGGTTCGTGGTTTGAGAACAAAGGATTTCTGGCTCGAATTTTGTTTTAACCCACCCATTCTACTTGATGTTCTCCAGTCCTACGTTCAGCTAATTCGACATGAGCGTTTTCTTACCAAAAGGTTACGACATGTCATTTGGTTACAATTAAGGAGTCTGCAAGGGTTTCGGAGTGGTAGTCGCTCCTTTCGTCTTTGGGTGCCTGTAATCACACGACATGCTTTTGTTTGAGGGTTTTCCCTTTTGTAAGCCTTTTCGCTTTTTCTATTTGCTCATTCTTCTTTTGTTTCCCTGATTTTGCCTGGACTGATTCTTTTTGAAATTTTTTTTTGATTTTGAATTCCATACTGGGAACTACTTTGGCGATTCATGCTTCTGTTAATCGACTGCACACTGATTCTCACACGTGGCCAATGGCCCTTTGATCTCCACTTGCCCAAGACTACAAGGTCTAATGGAAGAAATCATCTAAAGAGGATTTTATAGAAGATCGAGCGTTCACACTGCCCCAGGGTCTTCAAGCTCTTGGAGAGATTTATCAGATCTTGACATAAATTCCCCAGACTGCATAATCTATGAAGTAATTTACCTCGAGAGGATTCGTAATGACCTGAAATACTCTTCCCCAGTATTCTGAACCTTGAAGAGGTGCTTTTAATTAACCGTCTTCAAGAGTGGATAACTTCTCATGCTCTAGAGGTGGCCTGCCCCAATACGAGCCTTGAAGTGAATTTACCTCTGACCGGCTGGTCTTCGAGAGATTTGCCAAATCTCGACGTGATTACCCTTGTTTGGCTGCTTTAAGGGGAGTTTTCAATGTGATTGCTCCGGATTGGCTACATCTTATCACCACTCATCGAGAACCCCCAGGCTGCGCACAGTCTCCTGGCCACATGCCCCTTGACATGACTGTCCTTCAGAATTTTCAAGCATCTCAACTCGGCGTGATCAAGCTTCTCGACTGACGTTCATTGTGTAAGCTTCCTTGACGCTTAAGCACATGCAAGCAGAAAATGTTTATTATGAGAATGACAATTCTAATGCAACACACATGTTAACCTTGAAGTTTTATTGAAAATGCGTCGCCAAGCCTTGTGAACGAATCACTAGCTGGGATGCGACATTGATTTTTGAATGGAAAACAATACGCACATACAATACCAACAAAAGTTTTATTAGCATAACTCATAGGAGTCAGGAACGCTATCTCGTTGAAGTACGCCTTCGGAATAACCCTGCTTCAATTAGGACTTTTAAGGATTGTAACATGGCATGGTTCGTGGTTTGAGAACAAAGGATTTGTGGCTCGAATTTTATTTTAACCCACCCATTCTACTTGATGTTCTCCAGTCCTACGTTCATCTAATTCGACATGAGTGTTTTCTTACCAAAAGGTTACGACATGTCATTTGGTTACAATTAAGGAGTCTGCAAGGGTTTCAGAGTGGTAGTCGCTCCTTTCATCTTTGGGTGCCTGTAATCACACGACATGCTTTTGCTCAAGGGTTTTCCCTTTTGTAAGCCTTTTCGCTCTTTCTATTTGCTCATTCTTCTTTTGTTTCCCTGATTTTGCCTGGACTGATTCTTTTTGAAAAAAAATTTCGATTTTGAATTTCATACTGGGAACTACTTTGGCGATTCATGCTTCTGTTAATCGACTGCGCGCTGATTCTCACACGTGGCCAATGGCCCTTTGATCTCCACTTGCCCAAGAGTACAAGGTCTAATGGAAGAAATAATCTCAAGAGGATTTTATAGAAGATCGAGCGTTCACACTGCCCCAGGGTCTTCAAGCTCTTGGAGAGATTTATCAGATCTCGACATAAATTCCCCAAACTGCATAATCTATGAAGTAATTTGCCTCTAGAGGATTCGTAATGACCTGAAATACTCTTCCCCAGTATTCTGAACCTTGAAGAGGTGCTTTTAATTAACCGTCTTCAAGAGTGGATAACTTCTCATGCTCTAGAGGTGGCCTGCCCCAATACGAGCCTTGAAGTGAATTTACCTCTGACCGGCTGGTCTTCGAGAGATTTGCCAAATCTCGACGTGATTACCCTTGTTTGGCTGCTTTAAGGGGAGTTTTCAATGTGATTGCTCCGGATTGGCTACATCTTATCACCACTCATCGGGAACCCCCAGGCTGCGCACAGTCTCCTAGCCACATGCCCCTTGACATGACTGTCCTTCAGAATTTTCAAGCATCTCAACTCGGCATGATCAAGCTTCTCGACTGACGTTCATTGTGTAAGCTTCCTTGACGCTTAAGCACATGCAAGCAGAAAATGTTTATTATGAGAATGACAATTCTAATGCAACACACATGTTAACCTTGAAGTTTTATTGAAAATGCGTCGCCAAGCCTTGTGAACGAATCACTAGCTGGGATGCGACATTGATTTTTGAATGGAAAACAATACGCACATGCAATACCAACAAAAGTTTTATTAGCATAACTCATAGGAGTCAGGAACGCTATCTCGTTGAAGTACGCCTTCGGAATAACCCTGCTTCAATTAGGACTTTTAAGGATTGTAACATGGTCTGGTTCGTGGTTTGAGAACAAAGGATTTCTGGCTCGAATTTTGTTTTAACCCACCCATTCTACTTGATGTTCTCTAGTCCTACGTTCAGCTAATTCGACATGAGCGTTTTCTTACCAAAAGGTTACGACATGTCATTTGGTTACAATTAAGGAGTCTGCAAGGGTTTCAGAGTGGTAGTCGCTCCTTTCATCTTTGGGTGCCTGTAATCACACGACATGCTTTTGCTCAAGGGTTTTCCCTTTTGTAAGCCTTTTCGCTTTTTCTATTTGCTCATTCTTCTTTTGTTTCCCTGATTTTGCCTGGACTGATTCTTTTTGAAAAAAAATTTCGATTTTGAATTTCATACTGGGAACTACTTTGGCGATTCATGCTTCTGTTAATCGACTGCGCGCTGATTCTCACACGTGGCCAATGGCCCTTTGATCTCCACTTGCCCAAGAGTACAAGGTCTAATGGAAGAAATAATCTCAAGAGGATTTTATAGAAGATCGAGCGTTCACACTGCCCCAGGGTCTTCAAGCTCTTGGAGAGATTTATCAGATCTCGACATAAATTCCCCAAACTGCATAATCTATGAAGTAATTTGCCTCTAAAGGATTCGTAATGACCTGAAATACTCTTCCCCAGTATTCTGAACCTTGAAGAGGTGCTTTTAATTAACCGTCTTCAAGAGTGGATAACTTCTCATGCTCTAGAGGTGGCCTGCCCCAATACGAGCCTTGAAGTGAATTTACCTCTGACCGGCTGGTCTTCGAGAGATTTGCCAAATCTCGACGTGATTACCCTTGTTTGGCTGCATTAAGGGGAGTTTTCAATGTGATTGCTCCGGATTGGCTACATCTTATCACCACTCATCGGGAACCCCCAGGCTACGCACAGTCTCCTGGCCACATGCTCCTTGACATGACTGTCCTTCAGAATTTTCAAGCATCTCAACTCGGCATGATCAAGCTTCTCGACTGACGTTCATTGTGTAAGCTTCCTTGACGCTTAAGCACATGCAAGCAGAAAATGTTTATTATGAGAATGACAATTCTAATGCAACACACATGTTGACCTTAAAGTTTTATTGAAAATGCGTCGCCAAGCCTTGTGAACGAATCACTAGCTGGGATGCGACATTGATTTTTGAATGGAAAACAATACGCACATGCAATACCAACAAAAGTTTTATTAGCATAACTCATAGGAGTCAGGAACGCTATCTCGTTGAAGTACGCCTTCGGAATAACCCTGCTTCAATTAGGACTTTTAAGGATTATAACATGGCATGGTTCGTGGTTTGAGAACAAAGGATTTGTGGCTCAAATTTTGTTTTAACCCACCCATTCTACTTGATGTTCTCCAGTCCTACGTTCAGCTAATTCGACATGAGCGTTTTCTTACCAAAAGGTTACGACATGTCATTTGGTTACAATTAAGGAGTCTGCAAGGGTTTCAGAGTGGTAGTCGCTCCTTTCATCTTTGGGTGCCTGTAATCACACGACATGCTTTTGCTCAAGGGTTTTCCCTTTTGTAAGCCTTTTCGCTTTTTCTATTTGCTCATTCTTCTTTTGTTTCCCTGATTTTGCCCGGACTGATTCTTTTTGAAAAAAAAATTCGATTTTGAATTTCATACTGGGAACTACTTTGGCGATTCATGCTTCTGTTAATCGACTGCGCGCTGATTCTCACACGTGGCCAATGGCCCTTTGATCTGCACTTGCCCAAGAGTACAAGGTCTAATGGATGAAATAATCTCAAGAGGATTTTATAGAAGATCGAGCGTTCACACTGCCCCTGGGTCTTCAAGCTCTTGGAGAGATTTATCAGATCTCGACATAAATTCCCCAGACTGCATAATCTATGAAGTAATTTGCCTCGAGAGGATTCGTAATGACCTGAAATACTCTTCCCCAGTATTCTGAACCTTGAAGAGGTGCTTTTAATTAACCGTCTTCAAGAGTGGATAACTTCTCATGCTCTAGAGGTGGCCTGCCCCAATACGAGCCTTGAAGTGAATTTACCTCTGACCGGCTGGTCTTCGAGAGATTTGCCAAATCTCGACGTGATTACCCTTGTTTGGCTGCTTTAAGGGGAGTTTTCAATGTGATTGCTCCGGATTGGCTACATCTTATCAAAAATCATCGGGAACCCCCAGGTTGCGCACAGTCTCCTGGCCACATGCCCCTTGACATGACTGTCCTTCAGAATTTTCAAGCATCTCAACTCGGCATGATCAAGCTTCTCGACTGACGTTCATTGTGTAAGCTTCCTTGACGCTTAAGCACATGCAAGCAGAAAATTTTTATTATGAGAATGACAATTCTAATGCAACACACATGTTAACCTTGAAGTTTTATTGAAAATGCGTCGCCAAGCCTTGTGAACGAATCACTAGCTGGGATGCGACATTGATTTTTGAATGGAAAACAATACGCACATGCAATACCAACAAAAGTTTTATCAGCATAACTCATAGGAGTCAGGAACGCTATCTCGTTGAAGTACGCCTTCGGAATAACCCTGCTTCAATTAGGACTTTTAAGGATTGTAACATGGCCTGGTTCGTGGTTTGAGAACAAAGGATTTGCGCTCGAATTTTGTTTTAACCCACCCATTCTACTTGATGTTCTCCAGTCCTACGTTCAGCTAATTCGACATGAGCGTTTTCTTACCAAAAGGTTACGACATGTCATTTGGTTACAATTAAGGAGTCTGCAAGGGTTTCAGAGTGGTAGTCGCTCCTTTCATCTTTGGGTGCCTGTAATCACACGACATGCTTTTGCTCAAGGGTTTTCCCTTTTGTAAGCCTTTTCGCTCTTTCTATTTGCTCATTCTTCTTTTGTTTCCCTGATTTTGCCTGGATTGATTCTTTTTGAAAAAAAATTTCGATTTTGAATTTCATACTGGGAACTACTTTGGCGATTCATGCTTCTGTTAATCGACTGCTCGCTGATTCTCACACGTGGCCAATGGCCCTTTGATCTCCACTTGCCCAAGAGTACAAGGTCTAATGGAAGAAATAATCTCAAGAGGATTTTATAGAAGATCGTGCGTTCACACTGCCCCAGGGTCTTCAAGCTCTTGGAGAGATTTATCAGATCTCGACATAAATTCCCCAAACTGCATAATCTATGAAGTAATTTGCCTCGAGAGGATTCGTAATGACCTGAAATACTCTTCCCCAATATTCTGAACCTTGAAGAGGTGCTTTTAATTAACCGTCTTCAAGAGTGGATAACTTCTCATGCTCTAGAGGTGGCCTGCCCCAATACGAGCCTTGAAGTGAATTTACCTCTGACCGGCTGGTCTTCGAGAGATTTGCCAAATCTCGACGTGATTACCCTTGTTTGGCTGCTTTAAGGGGAGTTTTCAATGTGATTGCTCCGGATTGGCTACATCTTATCACCACTCATCGGGAACCCTCAGGCTGCGCACAGTCTCCTGGCCACATGCCCCTTGACATGACTGTCCTTCAGAATTTTCAAGCATCTCAACTCGGCATGATCAAGCTTCTCGACTGACGTTCATTGTGTAAGCTTCCTTGACGCTTAAGCACATGCAAGCAGAAAATGTTTATTATGAGAATGACAATTCTAATGCAACACACATGTTAACCTTGAAGTTTTATTGAAAATGCGTCGCCAAGCCTTGTGAACGAATCACTAGCTGGGATGCGACATTGATTTTTGAATGGAAAACAATACGCACATGCAATACCAACAAAAGTTTTATTAGCATAACTCATAGGAGTCAGGAACGCTATCTCGTCGATGTACGCCTTCGGAATAACCCTGCTTCAATTAGGACTTTTAAGGATTGTAACATGGTCTGGTTCGTGGTTTGAGAACAAAGGATTTGTGGCTCGAATTTTGTTTTAACCCACCCATTCTACTTGATGTTCTCTAGTCCTACGTTCAGCTAATTCGACATGAGCGTTTTCTTACCAAAAGGTTACGACATGTCATTTGGTTACAATTAAGGAGTCTGCAAGGGTTTCAGAGTGGTAGTCGCTCCTTTCATCTTTGGGTGCCTGTAATCACACGACATGCTTTTGCTCAAGGGTTTTCCCTTTTGTAAGCCTTTTCGCTTTTTCTATTTGCTCATTCTTCTTTTGTTTCCCTGATTTTGCCTGGACTGATTCTTTTTGAAAAAAAATTTCGATTTTGAATTTCATACTGGGAACTCCTTTGGCGATTCATGCTTCTGTTAATCGACTGCGCGCTGATTCTCACACGTGGCCAATGGCCCTTTGATCTCCACTTGCCCAAGAGTACAAGGTCTAATGGAAGAAATAATCTCAAGAGGATTTTATAGAAGATCGAGCGTTCACACTGCCCCAGGGTCTTCAAGCTCTTGGAGAGATTTATCAGATCTCGACATAAATTCCCCAAACTGCATAATCTATGAAGTAATTTGCCTCTAGAGGATTCGTAATGACCTGAAATACTCTTCCCCAGTATTCTGAACCTTGAAGAGGTGCTTTTAATTAACCGTCTTCAAGAGTGGATAACTTCTCATGCTCTAGAGGTGGCCTGCCCCAATACGAGCCTTGAAGTGAATTTACCTCTGACCGGCTGGTCTTCGAGAGATTTGCCAAATCTCGACGTGATTACCCTTGTTTGGCTGCTTTAAGGGGAGTTTTCAATGTGATTGCTCCAGATTGGCTACATCTTATCACCACTCATCGGGAACCCCCAGGCTGCGCACAGTCTCCTGGCCACATGCCCCTTGACATGACTGTCCTTCAGAATTTTCAAGCATCTCAACTCGGCATGATCAAGCTTCTCGACTGACGTTCATTGTGTAAGCTTCCTTGACGCTTAAGCACATGCAAGCAGAAAATGTTTATTATGAGAATGACAATTCTAATGCAACACACATGTTAACCTTGAAGTTTTATTGAAAATGCGTCGCCAAGCCTTGTGAACGAATCACTAGCTGGGATGCGACATTGATTTTTGAATGGAAAACAATACGCACATGCAATACCAACAAAAGTTTTATTAGCATAACTCATAGGAGTCAGGAACGCTATCTCGTTGAAGTACGCCTTCGGAATAACCCTGCTTCAATTAGGACTTTTAAGGATTATAACATGGCCTGGTTCGTGGTTTGAGAACAAAGGATTTGTGGCTCGAATTTTGTTTTAACCCACCCATTCTACTTGATGTTCTCCAGTCCTACGTTCAGCTAATTCGACATGAGCGTTTTCTTACCAAAAGGTTACGACATGTCATTTGGTTACAATTAAGGAGTCTGCAAGGGTTTCAGAGTGGTAGTCGCTTCTTTCATCTTTGGGTGCCTGTAATCACACGACATGCTTTTACTCAAGGGTTTCCCTTTTGTAAGCCTTTTCGCTTTTTCTATTTGCTCATTCTTCTTTTGTTTCCCTGATTTTGCCTGGACTGATTCTTTTTGAAATTTTTTTTCGATTTTGAATTCCATACTGGGAACTACTTTGGCGATTCATGCTTCTGTTAATCGACTGCGCGCTGATTCTCACACGTGGCCAATGGCCCTTTGATCTCCACTTGCCCAAGACTACAAGGTCTAATGGAAGAAATAATCTCAAGAGGATTTTATAGAAGATCGAGCGTTCACACTGCCCCAGGGTCTTCAAGCTCTTGGAGAGATTTATCAAATCTCGACATAAATTCCCCAGACTGCATAATCTATGAAGTAATTTGCCTCGAGAGGATTCATAATGACCTGAAATACTCTTCCCCATTATTCTGAACCTTGAAGAGGTGCTTTTAATTAACCGTCTTCAAGAGTGGATAACTTCTCATGCTCTAGAGGTGGCCTGCCCCAATACGAGCCTTGAAGTGAATTTACCTCTGACCGGCTGGTCTTCGAGAGATTTGCCAAATCTCGACGTGATTGCCCTTGTTTGGCTGCTTTAAGGGGAGTTTTCAATGTGATTGCTCCGGATTGGCTACATCTTATCATCACTCATCGGGAACCCCCAGGCTGCGCACAGTCTCCTGGCCACATGCCCCTTGACATGATTGTCCTTCAGAATTTTCAAGCATCTCAACTCGGCGTGATCAAGCTTCTCGACTGACGTTCATTGTGTAAGCTTCCTTGACGCTTAAGCACATGCAAGCAGAAAATGTTTATTATGAGAATGACAATTCTAATGCAACACACATGTTAACCTTGAAGTTTTATTGAAAATGCGTCGCCAAGCCTTGTGAACGAATCACTAGCTGGGATGCGACATTGATTTTTGAATGGAAAACAATACGCACATGCAATACCAACAAAAGTTTTATTAGCATAACTCATAGGAGTCAGGAACGTTATCTCGTTGAAGTACGCCTTCGGAATAACCCTGCTTCAATTAGGACTTTTAAGGATTGTAACATGGCCTGGTTCGTGGTTTGAGAACAAAGGATTTGTGGCTCGAATTTTGTTTTAACCCACCCATTCTACTTGATGTTCTCTAGTCCTACGTTCAGCTAATTCGACATGAGCGTTTTCTTACCAAAAGGTTACGACATGTCATTTGGTTACAATTCAGGAGTCTGCAAGGGTTTCGGAGTGGTAGTCGCTCCTTTCGTCTTTGGGTGCCTGTAATCACACGACATGCTTTTGTTCGAGGGTTTTCCCTTTTGTAAGCCTTTTCGCTTTTTCTATTTGCTCATTCTTCTTTTGTTTCCCTGATTTTGCCTGGACTGATTCTTTTTGAAATATTTTTTCGATTTTGAATTCCATACTGGGAACTACTTTGGCGATTCATGCTTCTGTTAATCAACTGCACGCTGATTCTCACACGTGGCCAATGGCCCTTTGATCTCCACTTGCCCAAGACTACAAGGTCTAATGGAAGAAATCATCTAAAGAGGATTTTATAGAAGATCGAGCGTTCACACTGCCCCAGGGTCTTCAAGCTCTTTGAGAGATTTATCATATCTCGACATAAATTCCCCAGACTGCATAATCTATGAAGTAATTTGCCTCGAGAGGATTCGTAATGACCTGAAATACTCTGCCCCAGTATTCTGAACCCTGAAGAGGTGCTTTTAATTAACCGTCTTCAAGAGTGGATAACTTCTCATGCTCTAGAGGTGGCCTGCCCCAATACGAGCCTTGAAGTGAATTTACCTCTGACCGGCTGGTCTTCGAGAGATTTGCCAAATCTCGACGTGAGTGCCCTTGTTTGGCTGCTTTAAGGGGAGTTTTCAATGTGATTGCTCCGGATTGGCTACATCTTATCACCACTCATCGGGAACCCCCAGGATGCGCACAGTCTCCTGGCCACATGCCCCTTGACATGACTGTCCTTCAGAATTTTCAAGCATCTCAACTCAGCATGATCAAGCTTCTCGACTGACGTTTATTGTGTAAGCTTCCTTGACGCTTAAGCACATGCAAGCAGAAAATGTTTATTATGAGAATGACAATTCTAATGCAACACACATGTTAACCTTGAAGTTTTATTGAAAATGCGTCGCCAAGCCTTGTGAACGAATCACTAGCTGGGATGCGACATTGATTTTTGAATGGAAAACAATACGCACATGCAATACTAACAAAAGTTTTATTAGCATAACTCATAGGAGTCAGGAACGCTATCTCGTTGAAGTACGCCTTCGGAATAACCCTGCTTCAATTAGGACTTTTAAGGATTGTAACATGGCCTGGTTCGTGGTTTGAGAACAAAGGATTTGTGGCTCGAATTTTGTTTTAACCCACCCATTCTACTTGATGTTCTCTAGTCCTACGTTCAGCGAATTCGACATGAGTGTTTTCTTACCAAAAGGTTACGACATGTCATTTGGTTACAATTAAGGAGTCTGCAAGGGTTTCGGAGTGGTAGTCGCTCCTTTCGTCTTTGGGTGCCTGTAATCACACGACATGCTTTTGCTCGAGGTTTTTCCCTTTTGTAAGCCTTTTCGCTTTTTCTATTTGCTCATTCTTCTTTTGTTTCCCTGATTTTTCCTGGACTGATTCTTTTTGAAAAAAAATTTCGATTTTGAAGTCCAGCGGGATGCCTTAACTTTTTCCTAAGTCACTTGTTTTCAAGTTTTGACTTAGCGGGATTTCTTTCTCTATTTTTTTTCTTTCTCTCTTTTTTTCTTGAACAAATCGTGTGACATTGGCTGTCTTGACTTCTTTGAAAGGATTGTGATTACTTCACTCTTTGCGGTGAGGGATAACCATTGTGGTCTCACGCCCCTTGACCTCCTGATATGTGAGGAAAGAAAGGTAATGGATCCTCAGATGCACCCTCATTTTGAAAGTTGAATGCTCAGTCAAATCAACTGGCAACTACCCTGCCCCTGGGTTAGATGTAAGGGTTTTTTCGAAATAAACTTCTACTTCAAGGCTCAAAAGGGTTGACAAGGGTTTATCTCCCTTATATCTCTGGTGTTTGGAGATTTGAAGCAATGCCTGTACATCATCAACAGGGTTTTATCCAAAAGTACACAACCAAAGATTTTGAATTTTTCACTTCATCATCCTCCCTCAAGAGTTTAGGGCAAGAAAGTTGGTATTGCAGTGCATATAAACATGATATGAGTGTATAAAACTAAAGTACTTCAAGAACAAAACATTCATTGCATTAAAATCATCATTCAAAACACAAATAAGTTTTTTCATGCAAACACTGTACTAACAAACAATGAAAAACTACACATGAAAATGCAGTAAAGAAGCCGAAGATTGTCATTGTTGAGGAGGCTTGACTCCGTCTGGACTTATTGCTTTCGATGACGCTCTTGCGATCTCGTGCTTGCTCTGACAAGGAAGCTTCAGCCCATGGGGGTACCATCTGGGGTGATGATCTTTGAGTCGATCAAATCTTGGACTTGGTGCTGGAAGGCCCTACATTTCTCCACAGTATGCCCCGGCACACCAGAGTGGAAATCACAATGGGCTCTTGCATCATAACCTGGTGGAGGAGTACCAATAAGCGGAGCCAACGTCCGAAGTTCAACCAATTGAAGTTGGAGAAGATGCCTCAACATCTGAACATAAGGCATAGGAAGTAGATCAAAGATCCTCGCAGGCTTCTTCGGACTCGGTGGGTACTTCTTAACCTTGGGGTTGTCTTGGGAGACAAGACCTGGCTGCTGTCGGGAAAGTTCTAGAACCTCGGGTTGTGCAGAAAATTCGTGAGCCAACTCACAACTTGGGGAAGATCCCACAGGCAAGGGTGAAACAACAATTTCTGCTGCAGATTCAGGCAAGGGATTATCATCCTTTCTGATCACATTTCTTACAACCTCCATAACCAGACTCATCTGAGTTTTCATTTGATTGACCTCCTCCTTGAGCATTTTCTGGTCTTGAATCAAAGCTTGCATGTCTCCCATAAACTGCCCCATCTGAATCTTCATTTCATTCACTTCTGCACTGAGCTGTTCCATGGCTATCCTCCGATTATCACAGGTTGAGTGGTGGTGACAAATCAAGCCGGCAATTCTGAAGATAATACCAAGTCAGAATGAGAAATCCGCTCCGGAGCACCTATTATGCATATGAGTATGAAAATGCAAATGCAAAATGCCATGTTCGAATATTTCCAAGGAACCATTATTCTTTGATTCAAGTTTTTTCATGCGAACCACAAGAAATAGATGGAAATGCTCAACAGCTAGTCTCAAAGTTAAGATCCTCGGAAATACGAGAACATGTATTTCAGAATTCAAAATGATGATGCAAATGCACACAAGGGATCAAGGTATCAAGTTGCTTTGAACGTCTGTTGTGCTGTCAATTGAACAAGGACTAGAAATCCAGGAACCCAGAATACCAGAATATAGGATCACTAAGATAATCAAGAAACCCAGGTTGATAAGTCCACACTGATTAGGAAACCAGAAAACCAGGTAGGTTAAAGGTCACGGTTACCTGCAAACCTATAAACACCCAGCCCCTCTCACATGTGGGTTCTAGAAAAACTGAGGATCCTCAGCTTCACGGGCTCTTGGGTCGAGAAATGATGATACGGTCACCATTTCTGGTCTGGCATCATCACCAATCGAGGAGGCCTCAACTGATTCCCCTCAAAGAGGTAGTCCTATGATAAGTTCCCAGCTTCGGGTCCTCGGATCAAGAAGTATAATGGGTTTGCCATTTCTGGTCTGCCGTTACTACCTCTTGGGAGGAGTGCCTCAGCTGAGTCCTCGGGGGAAGGTCGTCAAAGTCGAAAGCTCTCTACGTTAACACCCCGAAATGCACAAGACGCGCAAATTAGAATATCTCCCAAGAAAACCTCGTCTGGGTGTGGGTTTCATGTAAACCAAACGTACCAAGATGCTACGTAGGCCACACTACTTTCCACTCTAGTCCTATGTGTGTACTCTAGCCTGTGTATTGGGCTTATCTCTCATGAATCCAACCCACCCAACAGCACAACAGCAGCAGAGCAGCATGATAACAATAATCAAATGCAATAAATGCAGTAATATACAACAAATAATGTACAGAAATAAACACCTAATGAAAATAAACAGACAAGCGCTAGGATTGACTCGCATAGGGAACCAGAGTCCCCAGCAGAGTCGCCAGCTGTCGCAACTGCGAAAAACAACCGGGGAGAAACTAGAACAGAAGAGTCGCCACCGAACGTTATTTATCCCGGCGCAGGGAAAGGAAACAATCGTAGAAAACCTGAAGAAAGGGAAAGACATGGTCATCGTAACCATAGTCCGAGTTCAGGAGTCGGTTACGCGAGGGGAAGGTATTACCACCCCCACGCGTCCATCGTACTCGATGGGGTCCACGCTTGTTGTCTAATCAAAGGGTGAGTTATCTAAAGCCTACTGCTAAACAGAAACGACAAAGGGGAAAACAAAGACGGACTCTCGAGGATTATTGCAATCCTATGCCTACGTATCTTCGTGGACGAACGAAGAATCAGAGTCAACATAGTTCGACGGACTACGCACTAAAAGGGGGGAGGTTGCTCGTCGAGATATCGCATCTCGTGCCTACGTATCCTCAATCGGACGAGAAAGAGGAAGTTAGTGCAGTCGTAGTTCGACGAACGGGTCGAAAAAAAGGGAAGGGTGCTCGTCGAGATATCGCATCTCGTGCCTATGTATCCTTAATCGGACATGAGAGAAGAATCAAAACAGTCATAGTTCGACGGACGAGTGGAAAAGAGGGAAGTGTGCTCGTCAAGATATCGTATCTCGTGCCTACGTATCCTCAATCGGACGGGAGAAAGGAATCAGAGCAGTCGTAGTTCGGCCTACGAGTCGGTAATTGTTTTTTACGTGTGCGACGAGCTCTTTTCTAAAAACGATTTGAAACCCAACAATCCCGAAGGATAAAAAGCTATGAATTTGTTTTCGTATTTTTTAGACAGAAGTGAGTTGAGTTAGTTCATAACTTGCATTGCACCCAAGTCTATGACATAGGAACGAATGCGTCGCAAATCGTCCCAAGACGGGACGTCCGCTAAACACTCTAGAAAAATGAAAGGAAACTCCTCATTCCTCATTTCCCATGCTTAAGGCTCGTGCGCAATACATGTTATCCTTATTAAGTGTCTTAGAATTATTATGAGATGAGAAGAGAAGACTCAAAGAAAAAGAAAACACTACGGGAATTCTATCCTAATGTTATCATGCAAAGATGGCCCTAAGGTTGAGGAAAGAGGGGAAGATTCTACCTAATGTTAGCTTGCATGGTTTGAATCCTAATGTCTATCCTACTCCAAGCTTAATCAAAGATTAAGTTGGACTAGGAAACCCTAAGGGAAAAAGGCAAATCCAAGACTTAAACAAGTCTTGAGATTCAAGGGAGGAAAAGAAGTGAAAGAGATGAAGAAGAAAGAGAGATATGAGATGAGAAACAAAGTAGGGAAGTAAGCACATCATGCATATCATATCGAATCACACTACCAATCATGCTTCAAAAGATCACACAAGAAAGCTCAAGCAAGAAGGTAGAAGCAAACAAGAAAGGATACAAACAAACTTGTATTAGAAACACAATTGAACACCATTAGACATCACACCAAGGTAATGTGAGCAAAATAAGATGAGGATGAAGCAAATTCAGAACTCAATTCATGCCATAATCATCTAATTCACACATGTAAGAAGGCTTCACATTAACATGCATCATGAACCAAAGTAGCAATAATCAAATGCTAATGAAATGAATCACAAAGATCAATCCACAATGATCAAATGAAATGAAAACATGATGTGAATCCAAGTGGGAAGTAGCAAATGCATCATCCATGAATCATAACCAAGCTCAAACCAAACAAGAAGAATCACCAAGCATCATACTCAAAGCATGTATCAAAACTATGCAAGTATGCAACAAAATAGGATCCAAAATGATTCACATACTTCCACACAAGTAAGACAACACAAAAGATGATCAATGCACCAAGTTCCAAGGTAAATCAGAATCTTAAACATGTTTTATCAATCAAATAAAGATCACAAAGCATCAAGGAAGTTCGTGTCATTCAAAGGCACAAAATTAGGTCAAGAAGTGTGAACTAACATGCTAAAAACATCATCAAATGAAAGCATCAACCAAAAATAGTAAAGTGATCCAATAAAATCCCAGAAAATAATAAAAGACAATTTTAAACATCCAATTAACATGTGCAAAAATATTAGAACAAAAATAGCTCAAGGACATGTCCAGAGGTGCTCCACAAGGCAAGGTATGCAAGTAATCGAGCATGGATCGAGGGCTAGCAAAAATTGAATGGAAAGTCACTAAAAAGTAACTCGAACCAAACCCTAACCAGCATAAAAATATTCTTATATCAAGGCCTAAGAGTGACCAAAAAATCAGCCTCAAAAGATAAGCAATGATCAACAAAATTCCTAACCCTAGATGAAGGGTATCCTTGGAAACACATTGTCAAATTAAATCAAAATAAAAATAGTAAAAAGAAATTAAAAATAAAATAAAAATATGGAAAAAAAATCAACACATTGATTGGTCATAAAAACATTTTTTGGTATTTTTATAATGTCTTTAACAATTAAAATCGAGATTAAATGAAAGGTGAAACAAAAAAGAAAAAGAAAAAAAAAAGACAAGGTGAAGCAGGGGGTGTGTTAGCAATACTAAAACCAAAGGCTTCACTAGGCTTGCCTACTGGGCCGTTAATAAGGGGGTGGAGAAAGCAGAGTTCATTGGGCCCATGCCTTATATAACCATGTTATTAGGTTTTTGTGAAATAGGAAAAAGAAAAATAACAACTAAAGTGTAACGAAAGAAATTATGTAACAAATATCAATCGGTCATCTTTTTTAAAAACAGAAAAAGATAAAAACCAAAAACCAGCCCATCATGTGGCCACACACAGTCATCTTCCTCATGACTTAACCCTAATTATCTCCAGCCATGCATCGTGAACCAACAGTGGCCAAATGCAGCAACATCCCAACTTCCATACAAAATTTATCCATGGAAACTTAATCAAAAATGACAAAATAACATATCAAAATAAAGCTCTTGGATCGTAGAGCATCATGATACCTTCCAATTCTTGAAACACAAACTCAAATATATAGAAAAAAGAACTCAAAGTTGCGGGTACCAAGTCATAAACATGAATTCAAGCAAGACAACATGTTCAGATCCAAACAAAAAAACATTGCACACACAATGCCTACCATGAGTAGGACTTCAGCCACACATCAAATGACTTCAAAGTTTCATAGATTCAACAATGGAGAGTTTGAGAAGATTACCTAGTGGAGTTATGTCCACTGCACCTTGGTTATAGCAGCTTAAGAAACCCAGAAATCTTGTTCTTCACTCTTCAAAGAACACGAAATGAGCAAGAAAATGAAGTAGACTTGAGAGAACAATGGAGAGTTCTTGAGATGAAGAAAGATTCAGATATGAAAAAGTGTGTACCAATGACCTCCTCCCCTTCGTTTTAGGGTTTTAGAGACTTATATATGATGGGTAGAGGTTGCCTTTTGGGCCTGAAATGGAGTGGGAAGTTTAGTTTGAAAATTTTGCAGAAAAAGAAACAATGAGAGTGAGGTACGGGTAGTGATGGTAGAGGGTATATGTGAGTGATTTTGTGAGCTTAAAATGAGTGGGAATGATGCATGGAATGAGGGCTGGTGTAGTCAGCACGTGGGAGGAAAGAGTGAGGTCAGAATTGTCCTTCTTCATTTTTTCCAAGTTTTGCCAAAAAAAAGCATTATGTGTGCATGGCATGTGATACATGGTTTGGTCAAATAAAGCAAATGTGATGATGTAATTCGTGAAATCAATGCCATGCTGCACTGTATGAGCCCATTGTGTCAAGAAAATATGTTATGTCATTGTCTTGAATTCAACTTGAAACCCTTCACTTTGTGTGCACATAACTTGATCAATATGGATCCAATTGACATAAACTTATGATCAATGGAAAGTAAGAAGAACATAGATCAAATTTCATGAAGAAAAGGTCTTGAAATAAGGCTTGGAACATTGTGAAAATAAGCCATGAATGTGTGTCCTCAAAATTCTCCCAAAATATTTAGAAAAAATTCTAAGTTTTTGAATTTTGCAAGGTGAAAACTTCCAACTTTGGGATGTTATAACTCATTCAAAAATAACCCAAATGATATGGTTTTTGTGCTCATTTTGAAGGAAATGTTTCGTACTACAACTTTCATGTGGAAAAGATTTGCAAATGAAGCCTTTATCATGATGAAAATTGGCGTTGAAAGTGGTTAAAAACTTGCCAAAAATAGTAAGTTTCTAAAACCATAATTTCCATTTTTAGTAACTTCTTCACATTCTTGATTTTTCATAAATTCTTGAACATTCCTTAACCAAATCTCATCCATTGATCATATATGACTTGAAAATCATCACGTTGACCTCAAAAAGTCAGGAGTTTACTTTTTCACTGCACAGTTGACTTTATCCCCAATTCTCTTGATTTTAAATCCTTTGAACAATTGAAACCCTTCTGAACCAAATTGATGGACAATCCTCCATTCCTAGACACTTGGGGACATTAGGAATACCATGGAATCAAGTCTTGCCAAAAAAATCAGAAATAAACTGACTTTATGGCAAACCCTAATTTTGGCACCCATGGTTTAGGAGAAATCGACCCATGCTCAAAATCCAAATTCCTTTGAATATGATGTGTATTCTCTCAAATAAGGATGAAATATGCCACTTGATGATGATAAAAACTCAAAAATCTTGCCCATTGGAGGATTAAACTCAAGAATCCCAAAAATTAATTTGAGAAGTCAGAGTAGGAGGATGCGATTCACTTGAAATCTCTCACCAAACTTGATAATATGATGAGGTGATGGCCTCCTCAAAATGCCTTGTGGCATAAGAACCCATTGTGGCTTGAGCATTGATGACATCAATAACATTTCTCTCCTTTGGTCTCTTGGACAATACACATGAACTTTTGCTTGAATCCTTGGAAAACATCTTCTTTCCTTGAGTTAACCTAGATACCTTGATCCCATGCCAAAAACCAATTATATGCACAGATGACAATGCAAAAAATGAAATGAAACATAAGTCAGTTAGTGTTATAAACGTGAAGGCAAATTTTGAGGTATTACAACGATTCATTTTCTTTCTTGTGTCCAAAAGAAAAATAATTAATGCCAGATCAACATTAATATCTTCCTTATGGACTTAACAAAATTAATTTCTTCACATCTTCCCACATTCCATTTCTACTTTTCTCTTGTCCTTTTTTGGCGCGTTACATCTTGTCATGAGCTGATACCACAAAAACTTACATGATCCTGTACGAAAATAAAAACAAAAGAAATTGCATAAAGTTGGGCTGCCTCCCAGTAGCGCTATTTTAAGGTCTTATCGCCTGACCAAAACAAGTGTCCATTAATCAATAAAATGGAGGGAACCCCTTGTGCTGTGTGAGGGTTCTCCAAAATAAGCCTTGACCCGTTGGCCATTAACCTTAAATCTTTCTCCATTTTTCTCATTCAACAGCTCTACAGCACCATGGGGGTAAATCTCCTCAAGAATAAATGGTCCAGACCATCTTGATTTTAATTTTCCAGGGAATAGCTTTAGCCTTGAGTTAAAAAGTAGAACTTTTTGGCCTTTCACTAATTCTCTATTCTGATCTTTCCTGTCGTGCCACCTTTTGTTTTTTTTTTTTATACAACTCAGGATTTTCGTATGAGAACAACCTATGTTCATCTAACTCATTTAATTGGAGCATTCTAGCTTGGCCACCATTTTTAATATTAAAATTTAGTTGTTTCACAACCTAGAAAGCCTTATGCTCCAATTCAATGGGTAGGTGACACGCCTTTCCATATACAAGTCTATAAGGAGACATGTCTAAGGGAGTTTTATAGGCAGTCCTATACACCTATAGTGCTTCGTCCAAGTGTTTGGACCAATCTTTCCTTGTGGGGTTAACCACTTTTTCCAGAATTCTCTTGATTTCTCTATTGGAAAGCTCCACTTGTCCACTAGTTTGTGGATGGTAAGCTGTAGCAACCTTGTGTTTTATCCCATATTTTGCCATTAAGTTTTCAAAAAGTTTGTTGCAAAAATGGGATTCCCCATCACTAATGATAGCTCTAGGCGTGCCATGTCTTGTCAATATGTTCTTGAGCAAGAACTTGGTTACCACCTTAGCATCATTGGATGGTGTTGCTACTGCTTTAATCCACTTGGATACGTAATCCACAGCTACAAGGATGTAAAGATTTCCAAAGGATGGAGGGAAAGGTCCCATGAAATCAATGCTCCACACATCAAATATTTCTACTTCAAGAATACTCGTGAGTGGCATTTCTTGTCTCATGGACACATTTCCAACCCTTTGGCATCTATTACATCTTTTTGCTAATTCATGAGCATCCTTAAAAATAGAAGGCCAGAAATAACCTGATTGCAGCACTTTTGCTGCAGTTCTGACTCCACCACGTGTCCACCATAGGGGGCTTTGTGGCAGGTTGACAGAATCTGTCATGCCTCCTCATAGTCAACACATCTTCTTAATAACTGATCAACACACTTCTTGTATAGATAAGGCGCATCCCAAAAATAACTCTTGATAGTGTGGAAAAACCTCGTTCTTTGTTGGAAGTTGAATTCTGGTGGTATGACTCTGATGACCAAGTAGTTAACAATGTCAACGTACCAAGGAGTCGTGCCATCAGTAATCAACAACAACTTCTCATCTGAAAAACTTTCTTTAATGTCTCCACTGTTTTGGGATTGAACCTCTTCAGGTAGTCTTGAGAGATGATCAGCAACTGAGTTTTCCACTCCTTTCTTGTCTCTTATTTCTAGGTCAAACTCTTGTAGTAAAAGAACCCATCTTATGAGTCATGGCTTTGCATCTTTTTTGGCAATCAAATATTTGATTGTTGCATGATCCATGTACACAATGAACTTAGTTCCTACCAAGTAAGGTCTGAACTTATCAAAGGCAAACATTACTGCCAGCAGCTCCTTCTCTGTGGTTGTGTAATTGATTTGTGCTTCTATCAAAGTCTTGCTTGCGTAGTAGATGGTGTGAAAAACTTTGTTATGCCTTTGGCCTAACACAACACCAATGGCAAAGTCACTGGCATCACACATTAATTTAAATGGCTTGGACCAATCTGGGGTTTTGACTACAGGTGCAGAAATGAGAGCCTTCTTCAAAAGATTGAAAGATTAAAGGCACTCCTTACTGATGACAAAAGGCGTGTCATGTTGCAGCAGCTGGCATAGGGGTTTGGTTATTTTTGAAAAATCTTTTATGAACCTCCTATAAAATCCAGCATGCCCCAAGAAACTCCTAATGCCCTTGATGTTGACTGGTGGGGGTAACTTTTCAATTACCTTTACCTTTGCTTGATCCACCTCTAATCCTTCTTTTGAAATTCTATGACAGAGAAAAATCCCTTTTTTTACCATAAAATGGCATTTTTCCCAATTAAGAACCAAGTTGTTCTCTTCACATCTTGCCAGCACCAA
The DNA here is from genome assembly GCA_022829125.1 of Lathyrus tuberosus. Taxonomy (NCBI): domain Eukaryota; kingdom Viridiplantae; phylum Streptophyta; class Magnoliopsida; order Fabales; family Fabaceae; genus Lathyrus; species Lathyrus tuberosus. Next base: position 4,307,351 of record JALAZF010000320.1, on the reverse strand, counting down.
CTCTAAATTCTTTACACAATCCTTGAATGACTCTCCAAAAACTGAAAAGTCATCCATGAAGACTTCCATGGAATTCTCTATGATGTCCGAAAAGATAACCATCATGCAACGTTGGAAGGTGGCTGGTGAATTGCACAGTCCAAACGACATCCTTCTAAAGGCAAAGGTTCCATAAGGGCATGTGAATGTTGTTTTCTCTTTATCTTCTGGGGCTATTGCAATTTGGTTGTAGCCCGGATATCCATCTAAGAAGAAATAGTACTCCTTTCCCGCTAGCCTATCCAACATCTGATCAATGAAAGGCAAAGGAAAATGATCTTTCCTAGTTGCCTTGCTCAGCTTCCTATAATCCATGCAAATCCTTCAACCAGAAACAGTTCTAGTGAGGATGAGCTCATTTTTCTCATTGACTATCACTGTCATGCCCCTTTTCTTCGGTACACACTGGATGAGACTTACCCACACACTATCAGAGATAGGGTAAATAATTCCTGCATCCAGCCACTTGATAATTTCCTTCTTTACGTCTTCCTTCATGATAGGGTTCAGCCTTCGTTGACTCTCAATGTTATTCTTAGCATTTTCTTCCAACAAAATTTTGTGCATGCAAATTGCTGGGCTGATTCCCATAATGTCAGAAATCTGCCATGTAATTGCCTTCTTGTGTCTCTTCAGTAGTGAAATCAATTGCTCTTTCTGCTCCTCCTGCAGATCTGTAGCAATGATAACTGGCAGCTTCGGTCCTGCCTCCAGATATGCATACTGTAAATGCTCCGACAGTTGCTTGAGCTCCAATTCAAGAGGTTCCTATATGGAAGGCACTTGCTGCTTGTGAGCAACAGTGGTAGATTCTATCACTTCCACAGATTCTTCCTCATGCTTCTTCATTGGACCATAAATGATCCCATCATTTAGTCCTTCATCTTCCAATTTGCCTAGCTCAATTTTCAACACATCACTAGTTTTTAGAAGGTTTTTATGAATTAAACCTTCCCAGCTAGATATCATGGAACAGTCAGCGACCTCTTCTTCTGGATATTGCAAGGCGTTGAGTATGTTGAACACTACATGCTGCCCGTTTACTCTCATAGTGAGTTCTCCTCTTTCTACATCAATTAAGGTTCTACCCGTTGCTAGGAATGGCCTTCCCAACAATATGGGTGTTTCCTCATCAGCTTCAAAGTCCATAATAATGAAATCAGCAGGGAAGACAAATTTGTCAACCCTGACCAGCACATCTTCTATCTTTCCTTGTGGGTAGAAAATACTTCTATTTGCCAGCTGCAAGGTGATAGTTGTAGGCCTAGCAGCGCCTATCCCTAGCTTCTTGAAAATAGATAGGGGCATAAGGTTAATGTTAGCCCCTAAATCACAAAGTGCCTTTCCACAAAAGGTATCTCCAATGGTGCAGGGAATAGTGAAACTTCCAGCATACTTCAATTTGGGAGGGAGTTTACCTTGAACCAATTGACTACACTATTGTGTGAGTGCAACCGTAGCAAATTCTCCTACCCTTTTTCTCTTGGTGAGCACATCCTTCATGAACTTTGAGTAGTTTAGAATATGTTGAATAGCCTCAATCAATGGTATATTGATGTGAAGCTGCTTTAAGATCTCCATAAACTTTGCAAATTGTTGCTCTTCCTTGGCCTTTTTTATCCTTTGTGGAAAAGGAGGTGGTGGCCTTTCTTGAACAAACTTTTGCTTTCTGTTGGCTTCAGTAATGACTTCTTGATTCTCTTGAGGAATGAGGTCTGCAGTAGGTACATCATCTTTGTGCTTTTGTTGCCCAGATGAAGAAGGTTCTTCAACAACTTGGTTTCTTGCTCCAGAACTGTCCGGCGTAGACAAATCAGTGCTTGCCTCTTTGCTCTTTGTAGTGGCCTCTTCTATTTCTTTAACACTTCTGAGTTTGAGGGCTTGGCATGTTTCAACATTCTTCACTCCAGCTTGTGTAGTTAGAGTCTCAGTAGAGCTAGGGAGAGTTCCCAAGTTTCTTGAGCTCAAAGCAGTGGCAATCTGCCCTACTTGATTTTCCAAGTTCTTGATACTCACCCCTTGCACTTGAAATTGATTCTTTGCTTCTTGAATAAAGGACTTAAGAACATTCTCCAGATGGTTGTTTCCTTGATTAACCCCAGCATAGTTAGGGTTAGAAAAACCAGGTGGAACTTGTGGTGTAGTTGCTTGTGGCTTCGGTTGACTTTGATTGTTACTCCATGGAAAGTTGGGATGGTTGCGCCATCCTGGATTGTAAGTATTGATGTATGGATTATTGTATATGTTGTTGTTGTTGTTGGGATTGCCAACATAATTAACAGAAACGGGATTTGCAGAACATTCTTCAAACAAATGTGGTCCTCCATAGTAGACACTGGCAACCTCAGTAGTGTCAGTAACCACCTTAACTGGTTCAAGCTTTGTCACTTCAGGACTCATCAGATTCTTCATCATCTGGTGGATCTGAGCCACTTGAGCAGCAAGAGTTGTGGTCTCAGTGACTTCATGAACTCCAGCAGACTTCTTTTGAGTTGAACTTGTGGCCCTTGTGACTGTCCATTAATAAGTGTTGGCAGTAATGCTCTCAATCAACTTGTAACCATCATCATAAGATTTAGACAAGAGGGCTCCACCCCTGGATGCATCTAACATATTCCTTGAGGATGGAATTAATCCATTATAGAAAGTCTCAAGTTGTATGCAGATGGGAATCCCATGATGAGGACATTGTCTCAACAACTCCTTAAATCTTTCCCATGCATCAAACAACGATTCATCATCTCCTTGCCTAAATGATGTGATCTCATTTCTCATCTTTGCAATTTTGGAAGGAGAAACATACTTGGCCAGAAACTTTTCTGCCAAAGCGTTCCATGTAGTAATGGAATTTGGTTCCAAAGAATTAAGCCAGCTCTTGGCTCTATCCCTTAGAGAGTATGGAAACAGCCTTAACCTAAAGGTATCCACAGGCACGTCAAGGATCTTGAAGTTGTCAGCAACATCCAAAAATTGTCTTAAATGCAAGTGTGGATCTTCATAGGGAGAGCCTGAATATTGACCAGCAGCTTGCAACATCTGGAACATCATAGGCTTGAACTCGAACTGTGGTGCTGTGATGGTTGGTCTAGCAATGCCAGTATTCATAGCATTAGGATCAAAGATAGCGTAGTCCCTTATGCTGCGTGCTCGGTCATTGGCAATACCAATGATATCTGGCTCCGCCATGTTCACCTCGTACAGTGACTCGTCTGATGATGACGATGAACTTTCTTCGTCCGTGTCCACCTCGTGCACTACTCCTTCAAGCTCAGCCACGGCTAAGGTTGAGGAATCTCCATATATTTACTGAGTACGTAAAAATCTCCTTCGTGTGCTGAGAATTCTTTCAGGTTCAGGATAACCACTGTAAACTGGTTGTAACGACCTGCGCATGCAATAGCTTAAGCCTGTCGTAACACCAACTCACAACAAAGGTTAAATGCTCAAATACAATCTTAAACAAAAATAAATACAGCAATTCAAACTTTATACACTTCCCCGACAACGGCTCCAAAAACTTGTTGCTTCCTTAAACTAATGTTTTTCTTTTAAATGGTTTTAAAGCAAAGGTGTCACATGCAAGTATACATGCTTGATAATCCAGCAATTGATAAAGTAAAGGTTGAACCCACAAGGAAGTGATGAAAGTTTTGAACTACAAGTATTAATTTTTTTGTTTAAGAGAAAGTATGAGCAAGGTGACAAAATAATTATAATAAAGGACAGGAGCAACACACAGTTAACTAAGACAAAGTTGATACTAGAAAGGAGTTAAAATATCAGAGAGAGTAGTTGATGAGCTAAATCCATTAGTATAGTTGTTGCTAAAATACTTTCATGATGTGAAGTTTCGTGCCTTAAAAGGTCAGAACGTGATCTAGTGGTGTATCTCTACAACATCAAAAACATGCATAACTAGGGCAATGGAACAAATCTCTAAGTCTCACTCGTAACCCTAAAGTACGTCTGGTTTTAATTCTGAAATTCTTTATGGTCTCAACTTCTTATCTCTAAGTAAGTTGAATTAAGTGAATGTCTATATCCTACTTTATTAACCACTTTTCTTATGAACTCCACTTGTTTGTTGGATCTCTCTAAACAACAAGCTTTTACTATTTTCCTAGTTGATCACTCTAAGAATCAAGTATATAGCATAAAAACACATAACAAAATAAGACACTAAACATCATATCATTTCAACATAAAAACAACATTTATACTAACTTCATTAGGCTCATCAATCAAGGGTTTAGCTCATAGTGAACTGAGTACAAACTGCTGAAGTGAAACTAATAGGAAACATATTCTTACAAAATGAAGTAAAGAAATACAACCTAATAGTAACTTGGAAATTTCTTGCGTTGAGTAAACAGCAACAGCTCTCTTCAGTCACGACAGCTTTCAGCGGCATATACAGGACTGGGTAGGGATAGAAAACCCTCTACCAATTCTCTAACTCTTAAACTAAAAATAAACTAGAAATAAAAACTGTTTGTTGTGTGTAAAATATCCAGCTCTCTTTTTCTCAATGTGCATGTCTTCTTTATATAGAGGTGAGTGGAAGTGAGAGTTGCTACTTTCTTGGATCATGGGTTTCTTGATGAAAATAAGGTTAGGCCCATATCAAATCTGGATAGGGACCAGTTGTCCCTCAATCCTTCCTTTGCAAGTTATCTGGTACATATATTGGTGTGAAACAAAGTTACTTTTACAGGCGGCTGTGGCAGAGTGGTGGAGCAGCGCGGACGGCTGGTGGCTTGGTGCTGGGCGCTCTTTTTGCAGTGTGGTCCCCACCGTACTACCATTTTTCTTCTAGCTTCCTTGATCTTATCCAATTTCTCTTGCTCCATTGTTCTTCAAAATAATGCCACGTGAGCCCTAGTAACTTCCTCTTCCAATTTCCTTGATGAAATAATTAATTTATCAACTACTTCCTTTTCTTCAGCTTTCCATTCTGCTCCAGAGTCTGTCTTCCAGGGTCACGCCTCATCTTGCCATCACCTAACTTCCTTTTAGGACAAAAACACATTGAAAAACATAAAAGAAGCACCTTGCGTGCTTAAAGCTAAAACATGTTGAAATAAGCTAAATTCACATCAAATCAATAAATCCTAAACTAAAAATGCCACATAAAAAGGGTCAAAGTAACACACTAAAATAATGTTATCAAGCCCTAACGAGGACATGACTTATACGTATTGTCGAAGAAGATGTGCTCGCGGGGGCTGCAGAAGACTTGGGTGAATGTAACGTCTAGCTTTGGGAATGCCAAACGAAGATTCCCTTTTTGACAAGTGGTGGTGTATTTAATTTCTGTCAGACATAGGGGTCAAGGCAATGATGGCCTTTGCGCTTACCAAGCAAGCAAGTGCTTTTAAAAAGAGGGGAGAGGGGATTCATTTGCACTCTTCACGCAAATTCTTCTCCCCAAATCTCTTTGCTCTGCAATTTATGCTCTCGCTAGAGTTTCTGCGCCACCTTCGATCTTCGTCTTCTACCTCTCTACTTACCAAGTAAGTTCTTCATCTCCCTTTATGATTTCTATGGCGTTCTTCATTTCTGGAAATTTTCATGACTTTTTCGGTGAATCATGAACTTTCTGGTTGAATGTTCATGTGTTCTTCGATGAACACATGAATTTCTGGAAAATTCATGAAGAACATGAAGAACATGGGATGAATGTCCATGAATTTAGTGTAGAATTATGTAGATCTTCCTAGATTCTAGTTAGGATTAGTTTTAGGTTTGTAGTCAGACCCTAGGCTTGTTCGACGCAAAACTTTGGCTTTCGCGCGACAAGTTTATTTCGTCGAGTAAGCGCGTCCTCGCGGAGTCTCCTCGCAAAGTCGAAGTGACTCGCCCCCGTTATACGGGGAAGTGAAGTCGCCATGTTTCGTCGTGGTCGACTAGGGCTCGAGGTTATCCTCGACTTATTCCTCGCCTTTTCACTTGATTAATGGTGGAAGGGTGGATTTGATCTTTGTCGTCGAATTCACTTTTCTTCCTTTGCTTTTCAGGTGAAATGGCTGACAGATATAAGGGGGGTGTCCCCAACGTTAGGGCTGCACACAAAGAGGCGGAGCAGCCCGTTGAACATACAAACGTTCAAATAGCTGAGGGGGACATTAAGTGGATTGCACAGGAGCCTATGTCGACGAGGTTGACATTTACTGAAGAAGAAGCTCGGGAGTTTCCCTACCTTGAGGATCGGGCTGAGGACGTGCCCGTGCACTGAAGGGCTATCTACCCCACGGAGAACGACCGGATATGTTCGGTGTATCCGGGGATGCGATTCCCTATGTATGAGTTTGCCTTCGTGGAGGCGAAGTACCGTCTGCCTTTCACGGACTTCCAAGAGGCCGTCTTTTGCCATCTGTACTTGTGCCCGGCTTAACTCCATTCGAACGCGCTGCGTTTATTAGGGCTTTTGAGCTTGTCTTCCGTTATCTGCAATTCGGGCGACTATGGACCTTTTCTTCTGCATTTTTCAAATCCAAAGGAGCACAGCAGGCCCGAAGCAGAGTTGGGTGTCCTTCAAGCAGCAGAGCAGGCTTTTCTGGCCGTACTCAGAATCTGTCCGAAACTTCAAGGATAGGTTCTTGGTTGGGAAGCCTATCTCAGAGGCGGCCAAAAGGTCTATATCTACCCTGGAGACCATGGAAGTTGATGGTCGGGAGGTGGTGAAGGCGGTGTCGAAGTTTCCGCTGGAATGGGTGTATGCCCATTTTAGATACAGGACATACCAGTTCGTTGTTAAACACGAGCAGCTCAGCAACGGGGACAAGGAATCTTTCCGGGTATTGCATGCCTATGTTGAGAGTTTCGGCCCTGCCTTCGTGGTGGACAGGGTCGGCAACGAATTGATCGGGGAGTATGGAGAGCCTGATCGGGCGGCTCGTTATATTAATACTAGGGCTCTCCTCGAATGCGAAAAAGACGATGTTGCGTTTGAGCTCCTCGGCATAGATTGTTTCTTTGCCCGTGTTTTTAATTCTTGTTCAATGCGCTGACCTCCTCTTTCACGTTTGCAAGGAAAATGGCGGACATGAGGGAGCGCCTAATAAGGTCCCAGGTGTCATACCCCAAATTTTGACCACTAAGATTTCCCATCATTGTGAAAATCATCATCACAATATGGAGGAACCATCATACCTTGTCAGTCTCCCCAAAGATGGGTGAGCATCCACTACGATCAAAATTAGGGTTTCAGGCCCTCTCTGAGTGCTTAGACAAAGGATCAATCAAGAAATTACTTGATCTTCAACTTGTATAACCTCTCAAACATCCACAATGGATCAAAAGGACTCCCACTTCAAGGATTAAGCACAAGGTTGCTCCCTTCTAGGTGGATCAGGTCTCAAGATCGACAGTATCACCAAATTAGGGTTTTGGTCGACCAGGGCCTCCAGATGGAAAAATTTCATCTGGACACAAGCCAAAGATCCAAAACACAACCTAATGTACTCCATGGAACCTCATGGACCCATTCATCAAGTCAATTTTGCCTCATGGGATGCATACATCAAAAATTAGGAATTAGGGTTTCTTGACCTAATTCACCCCTAAGTTGACTTTTGGGACAAATCATGAGCCAAGACCTCAAGAGAGAGTTTGAGGGTCTCTAATTAACTATATTGAACCATTTGGAACAATGGATTAATCCAAGAAGCTTGAGCAACAAGTCTTAATTTCATCTGCACCACAATTAGGGTTTTAAGGAAAAAGTCAACTGTAACTTTGACTTTTGACCAGGACATGCTCCCAAGCCCTATGACATGCACCAATATACCCCATTAAACCCATGGAACATGTCCATCAAGTTTAATTTAGGTCAAGGACATGATTTCCTGAGAAATTGCACAGTTTGGAATTCATCTGATAAAAAGTCAACTGTGCACAAAAGTCAACTTTGACTTTTTGAGATTTTTCACCAAAATGGATTTTTAACCCTAAAATGATGTTAATGTATGATTTGAATCATCATTCATCAATAAAAATCAAGAAAAGTTGGATAACTTGTAAAAGGGGTAACCATAAAAACTTAGAAAATTTTCTAAGTTAAAAAATAAAGTGACAAGGGTACCAACTTTGGAGGACCATAACTCCTAAACCACAAGACCATTTTTTCTCATCCAAAGATGGATTTGTATCCCTCATTACCCTCTACAAAAACTTCAACTAGACCTAAGTCCAATTCATTAAGGATTTTGAGTTATGGAGTGATCAAAATGGCTGAAAAATGTAAATGTCACTTTTTCCAACACTTAGTGAAATTTTCACTAAGTCCAAATCTATCTTCACTTTTTGCCAAATGTAGGGGGATTTTTCACTTGGATTCAGAAGAGATCAAAACCAAACATGTTCAAACAGTTTTTGTATCATGTAAGGGCTTTCCAAAATGGTCAAGAACATTACCAAATTCAACTTACACCATGAGATATGACATTGGCAAGTTGCCTTGCTGAAATCTGTCAAAGGCAAGGCAAAATTTGCAATTTTGCTCGATTTGCCAAAATCATCCAAATTCAAATGCTCCTATCCACTTGGACACATCTGAGGATTGAATCTAAAGGGGACAATCACTGAGCCAAGCCTCCAAAGTCCATGGAACAAGAAATAGCATGTTGAACCTAGAATGGCCAAAATAGGGACAAGACTCCAAATTTGGATTGAAGCATTCAATGGAAGCATCAAGGTGGCATGGACTGAGCCATTCTCATTTGAAATCAGTCAAGACTTATCCAAGACCAAGGGAACCAAAGCTCTGTGCCCTAACCTCTAGTAGTCAATGACTAGAGGAGACTTGGATTTTCATTTGCCAACATTGGCCAAACCTACTTAGCAGCTGCCATTTACTATTCCTTGCAAAACAAACTTGCTCTACTATAAATAGAGCTCAATTGTGATCAGTTGAGTACACCAAAGCCATCTAACAGATGCTTTCCTCAAAATCTCTTTCTCTTGGCAAAAATGCATTTCTTAGCAAGGTAGCTATCGGGTTTTGAGTTTGAGAGCTTTTCCAATCAAACCAATCACTCACACACCTCACATACATCATATAGAAGTGATCCAAACACTCACATAACATCTGGAACACAGATTTCACAAAATCACCAGCCAATTGCTCAAGTTCTTGACAGTTTTGCAGTTGAGGTACCATCTTCAACTCCAAACCATTTCAATCCATTCCAAGCACTCAGACACATCACTTGGCGCCTAAAGAAGTTATCCACATCATTGGAACCAAGCTATAACACCTCCAACACAAATCACGATCACCAGCTGCAAGTGGTAAGCATGAGCTCTTCTAACTCTATGATCCATGCAATTTTTGCTGCACAATAATTGGGCCATATGTTCATAATCATGCAAGGAATATTTCCCCTCAATTAATTGCATTGTTTGAATCGTGTATCAAAAATCCTAGCCTTCATGCAGAAATTAGGGTTCTTGAGGATTTTTCATGATTTCTTGTTATATGTTTAATTTAAATGAAATTAATGGACAAGGACATGATCGTGAGGTTGAGACGAGCATAATGATATGTGGATTGCATGTTATAATCAAGTATTCAGTGAGATTGGAGAGAAAATGCAAATCTGGCCAAGCACAGAACACGCGCGTGTTCTTGGTGTGTTCTTGGCGCCATTTTTAGAAATTTGAATTTTGTGATTTTAATTAATTTATTCAAAAATTAATTTCTCTCTGAGTTTTAATGATTTTGAGTTGATTCTTTTTTTAATAATTCACAAAAATGTTAAAATATTTTATTTTATCAATAAATCCCAAAAATATTATTTATTTCATATAATTGATATTTTTTTCAAAGAATTAATGTTTTAATTGTTTTTGACATTTTAAATATTTTTTCCACATTGATTTTGCAACTTTTAATGCTTTCTAATTATTTTGTAGGTCAATACTAAATTTTTGAAGCATTAATCCAAGATCACAATTTGTTTTTCATATGTTAAACAATTTTGATCATTTTAATTGAATTTTTATTCAATTAAATGCATTTTTGAAAACAAATTAGGGTTTTTGGATTAATTCAACCCTCATAAATCATTTTCAAAACATTTTGGGCCTCTAATAGAGTGTAAGACCCAATCTGTTTTTGACCAAATCATTTTTGGGCCTCAGTGTATTGTATAAGTCCTGATACCGTAAAAAACAAACGGCGCGATTGTCGCCTTTTGAAAAATAACCTTTTGGGCCTCTCCTTGAGCTATAAGACCCATTCAAAACTTTTGGGCCTCTAATAGAGTGTAAGACCCAATCCCCTTTTAACCAAAATCATTTTGGGCCTCAGATATTGTATAAGCCCCTCTGCGTTAAAAGAAAATCTCGGCGCGATCGCCATTTTTAAACAAAAAATTAATTGGGCCTACCCTCGTGTTATAAGCCCCACTCTTTATCTTTAAACTTTTTGGGCCTCTTGAGAGAGTGTAAGACTCATCCCTTTGTACAGAAAACCTTTTTGGGCCTCAGTCACTTGTATAAGTCCCTTTGTACAAATTCAACGGTGCGCTCACTGATAAAACCCTGGGCCTCTCTTTGAGCTGTAAGCCCCAAATCTTTCTTTTTCAAAGCACTTTCTCCTTTGATTTTGAATATATTGTTGTTTTCAGTCTTTCTTTGTTGAACAACTAACCAAACAGCATGGAAACTCTACAACCGAGTAAGTGGTTATCGCTTTCATTTACCGCTTTCATATACATATAACTGTATTGTGGGGCTGTTTCACTGTAAGTCTTCTTTCATAAACTCATATCGACTGTGTAATAATAGTATAGATATTTAGAGTTTCCCCGGCAACTACGTCTAGAACTAGGTGACGCCGTTCCGTTTATTCGTAGAAATAGACAACTAGATCCCCCAATAGGATCACCAGATACAGTCTTCTCTTCGGCTGTCCTCATTAGGAATTGTCAAGAAGCTCTACTCCCCAAGATGAATGTATTCTCCGTGAATGGCATCTTTGAGTTTCTTCCAAATTCTTGAACTTTCCTGAGTTTGATCTATTCTCGGTGAATAGCATTGCCTTGAATTTCTCGGGGTTTGGGGACCCACGGGCTTCTTAAAAGCATCGGCCTCCTCTTGGGCATCGTACAAGGACCCACAGGCTTCCTAAAAGCAACCGCGCCTCCTCTTGGGCTTAGTACAAGGACCCTATGGCTTCTTAGAAGTTTTCACAGCCTCCTCTTAGGCTTCGTATAATGATCTCTTCCTCCGAGAATGATAGCCTTCTCTTGGGCTTAATACATGGACCCGTCAGCTTCTTAAAAGTTTCCAGCCTCCTCTTGGGCTTTGTATAAATTGTCCCGACAACCTCCTAGAGGTATAGGAACAGAAATTATTCATCTTCATAGAACAGTCCTTTCATAGAGTCTACTATTGTTTCTCAAAACATAGTACAAAGGTTAAAACTCTAGACTTGGACATTCTAACTTCCATGAGTCTCAAAGACATTCTCAAGTGACCCCTTCGTTAAATAGGAAGGAAACCTGCAGACTCGGACAGTCTCAATACCCTTTGGATTTCCCGCTTCCTTAAAGAACAGGAATAACCCGGATCCTTGAATCAAATCCCTGAGTACAGTGTTGCTCATATAAGAACTAATTTTCTCTTTCAAAATCAGTATACTGGACCTGTCACTCAACTGAGAAAACATTTAGCCTCTCTCTCGGGCTTTGTACGAGACACATAAGAGACTTCCTCGTTGAGTCAATCACCCCTTTCGCCTCCATCTCGGGCTTTATACGAGATACAAAAAGGTTCTTATTGAGCCAAACAAACAACAACCTCCATCTCGGGCTTTATACGAGATACAAAAAACTCCCTTGTTGGGTCAAATAGCCTCCATCTCGGGCTTTATACGAGATACGAAAAGATTCCCTTGTTGAGTCAAAACCTTTTAGCCTCTCTCTCGGGCTTTGTACGAGACACATAATAGCCTCCTCTTAGGCTTTGTATAAGAAAACCGCTGGTTAATCCAATTAACCTTTTAGCATCAAAGTTGTGCCTCGTTCACAGTACACAAACATCAACAACTCATTCCCTTTCATCTAACTGCTGTAAGCGGCAAGCCTCTGGATTATTTACATCCATGCCACTGTCCCTCTTTTAGCATGAGAAATTCCTAAGGAAAGATAGTATTGCTCTACACTGAGTTAAAGTCTTCTCCTTCAGGTTAAAACCCCCTATAAAGGAAATTATGGCATTGTCGGATTCACACATCCCGGTTAAAGTAATTTTCCTTTACAAACAGTTGTGACCTACAACCCCCTCTTTAGAGATGACAAATTCTCTCTAAAGACAACACCCTTTTAGCTTCATATCTTGGGCTTTGAACAAGATACAAATAGACTTTTCAGCTTCACATCTTGGGCTTTGAACAAGATACAAATCACCTTTCGCTTCACGTCTTGGGCTTTGAACAAGACACCAAAAACACCCATTTCCTCCCATAGAATAGGAGGAACTACGAACGCTCTGATTTCCCTGTTTCGGTAAACGGGAATACGTAGGCATAAGATCGAAAGAAAAGATCTTAGCGAGCACACTAAACAAAAACCCAAATCCCATACTCTCATGCATCTATCAAAAGCATCAGTCCTAACATCCTAATCCTCGTTCTCCGCCAGAAACCTTCTGTCTAGATAAAACTAGTATTGGCAAAAATACAAATAACCAGTACAAAGGCCCCCCCACATTGATAGCATCCGTAACCTAACAGACCGCTGTTTAAACTCAGTATGCAAAGCAGGGTTAATTGGAGACATCTATTTCCCTTCCGTCATCAGCTTTAATAGGATAAAAAATGAATCGACCTGTAGTTTAAAGCTCAACCGCAGAGAGCGACCAGCGCTTAAGAACCGCGTCCAAAATCGCTCGCTACAGAAAAATGGCGCCCACCGTGGGGCCGATTCTTTCTTTCTTACAATTTAAACCTTGGGTAAGTCATTTTCATGGCGGTGGCCGCCAACAGAAAAATGGCGCCCACCGTGGGGCCTTTCAAAGTTAGATCTAGGCACGGTCTTCCTTTTCTTCACTTGTGTGAAAACCACAGATTAGGGCTTCCGCCGGGGAACCCATTTTTTGTCAGGAACTTAGGATTCATAGCTTTAAAGGTCTAGGATGATTAGGCCAAATATATATACTGCTTTTCCTAATTGCTATACGTGTTTATTTTTCTGCTAATGGGAATGCGGGTGATGCCGTATGTGGAAAGATCGAGTATACACTTAAGATAAGTGATGGCGACGGGGTCGACCATCAACCTCAGTGGAGGCTGACCAATGCAACCCATTCTCTCACCTAGACAATGGGCCGATTGTTAAGTCTGAGAAGCTGAGGAGCCAAACCCTTTCGTAGTGCAGAAACTATCAGAAATAGTTGTTACGCGATACTACCCTCATTTGAGGCTGGTGATCTATTCTCGGTGAATGGCACTTACTCTAAGATTGCTCTACAACTCGCTGGCGATCCGCTTGTTGTTTTGCTTTCCTGGGAGGAGCTTATGATAATGAGTACAGGTACAAAAATCACCCTAGTATAAACCTTTGGGGATGGGTAGAGCCTTGACTTCATGACAATGACCCTTTGACCCCATGTTTTTTCTATCTTTTTGTGTGCTGCATTCATGCATTCATTTAAAAACATTAAAACATTCAAAAAACTTCTCTTCTAGTCTCTCTGTTTTTCAAATTAAACTAAGACTGTGATTGCAAATATCAGAGAAGAGGATTACGCTAATGGATTTCGGTAGAAGGAGAACTCATAGGTATACCTTCAAGGTTCCAAAGCTAGAGGATTTGAGAAGGTTAGCAAGGATGATCACAAACCCAGAGGCTTTCAGAGCCAAGTGTAACGCCCCAGTTTTTGTCAGTTTTATTTAATCGAGTTTATTTGATTATTTTATTATTATATTATTTTATTCTTGACTTTTATTTGGCAATATAGTATTTTTCATCGTTGTTTATGTTTTATCGCATTTTGAGAGCGTTTGCGAGATATTTGAGCGTAGGGGTATTTTGGTCTTTTGCTTGGGTAAGTTTTATGTTTTATAAAAATAGAAAGAAAGAGAGAAAATTAGAAAGAAGGAAAAAGAGAAGAGAGAAAGGAGGAGAAGGGAGAAAGAGAAAAGAGGAAAATCGCGGGAACTCCGTTTCGAGCGCGATTAATCGGGTAAGGGTGAGAAGTTTCAATTATATATTGCTTGTGTATGTATATGTGTATGTTTTCTTGATTATTTTGGATAGTTTCATATAGTTTTCATTTTAGGTCGAAATGGTAAAAATGGTTAGAAATCGATGTTTTCACGGATGAATTTCGAAATAAATTGCGTAGTTTAGTCGAGTGAAGTGAGGCCGACGTTATAGAAACTCGTTTCGTTAAAATCGGTTGATATTTGAAAATTTGGCGTTTTTAGGTTCCGGAATAGTGTTTTTCAAAAGTCGCGGAATCGCGTAATTTTTTATTCTAATACGTCCGTATACATTTATGGAGGATTATCATGTATTTTGTTTGAAGAAAATAATTGAATCGGTCGGGTTTCGGGCGAAAACGCCCCAAAAATCACTGCTGAACCAGAACTGGTGTATTTTCACGCAGTCGTACGGACACGACTGCTAGTGTGAAAATTCTGGTTTCGTGCGATTTTCGGAAATTCATATCTCTCGAACCGTAAGTCGGTTTTGATCCCCGTTCGAAGCGTTGGGAAGCTAACGAGATGTTTTTTCTAGGAAAAATAATTTTGAGGTCTGAACCTAGTCCAATCGGTACAGTTTTTACGAACCGTTTCGTAGTGTCGGGCGTCCGGTTTATGTTTTGCGTTATTTGGAAATATTCGTAACTTATTCGTCGTTTATCGGATTTAAGAGTTCTTTATATCGAATCGAAGGTCTTTAGGAGTACTTTTTAGTGATGATGAAAAATATTATTTTTGGCCGACTTTTCCGAGAAAACGAATTATGGACTTTGGTGTTATTTTTCAATATTGTGAGTTATGCTTTGGTAAGTGATTGTATGACTTGTGTGATGATTCTTTGATGATAATTGGTTGTTGTGGAATACTTTGTTGATGGTTTGTGGCTTTATGACAATAATTGTGTTGATGTGAATATATATGATAAGTATTGGTGATGATGGTTTGTGGTGTTATGGAGGAATAAATGTGTGTTTTGGGTTTTGATTTCAATGTGCGATAATGATGTGTTGTGAGTAGCATTTGATATGTGAATTCCTTGTGGAAGTGATTGTGATTGCATAATTGTTGTGGTTTGTGGTTTGTAATGAAAATGCATGTGGTGACATGTTGTGAAATGAATATGCACGTGATATTGTTGTGATGATGATTTGTGGCCTTACGGCAAGAAAATGCGATACGTGGTAATTGTTGATTTATGCATGATTATGGATGTGTATGTGGGTGCAATGTGAATGTCATGAGTCATTGTATGCCAAACATCATAATATGCATTGTTGAAACGTCCTGAGTGACGGAATGATTCCAGAGGGAATTTTCTATAACACCGTGTGCCTCCAAAATATGAGGCGTTGCCTGAGGACTGAAAGCGGTGGTTATAGACGATTGTGCGCCCTGAAATAGTGGACTATAGCAATCGGATTGTGCGCCCTGAAATAGTGGTAGAAAGCAATCCATAAACGTCGTTCGCCCTGAAATAGTGGTTTATAGCGACGGGGAACATCGTAGGCCCGACGGGGAGTTACTCTATGTAACGAGCGATGATTCCAAGAGTTCCTGGGGGACTAATGTATCACCAATTGAGTCGGTACCGCATTTGCATCTATATAGAGTCGTTGGTCGATCTCTATGGTATGCATTGATCATTTTTTGTATATTTGCATTGATGAATGATTATGGAAAAGTATGCTTTGTGGAAGTATGGAATTAATGGAATATGCATGATTATATGCTTGGTTTCGTATAGATATATACATTGTGATGTATATGAGTGAGTTGTGATGAATTGTGGTGTGAATTGTGAAGGGATGTGTTATGTGTGGAAAATCATGATTCGATTTATTATGTGTGATATATTATGTATTGGTGCCATGCTATATGTGTTAGTATGTGATGTATGCGGTGAGAAATATTACATATGTGAATTATCTGTGTTGTGGCATATTATTATGCAATCTTGTTATAGTTGTTATTTCTCACCCTTCTGCTGGAATATGCTTTTTATGGCATAGTGCAGATTGTCAGCTTTAGAGGCGTGGAGGATTTTGTGAAGATTAGTCCTCCGTTCCGTTGTCGGTCTTGGTGTCTGCTCTGATACGTAGCACGGGAGTCGGGGAACGTTTATTATATGTATATTTTTGTTGAATATATTAAATATTATTTTGTATTTATATTTTGATGTTCTAAAACCATTTATTTGTAAAACAAGTCGGTTATGGATCTTTCCGCTTTATTCCATAATTGACCATCCTTTTGTAAGGAAAAGTTTCTCTTTGTGTTATGTATCAAAAGTGTTGAGCAGGGATTGTATTTTATTTCTTTAAATGTGGCATCCCTGTTTCTGTCGGAAAAATAAATTTTTAGTTACTCTGATATTTTTTATGTGTTATTTATTCGCGATGGGAATTGGGGTGTTACATTAAGTGGTATCAGAGCTGGTCGGTCTGTCCGGCCAAGTTGTTGAGTCAGTTGGTGTGACAGTTGAATATTGTCATTGTTGTTTGTCCCTTAGTACGTGATATGTGTGTGGAGCACTGTCGGTACTTTCTGGTTTTTCTAATCCTTTGTTTTCAGGATTGAGTTTGAGATAAGTGGGGGAGAAGCTGGTACTTCTCCATGTTGTTTCAGGTGTGGAGCGTTGGCTCAGTGTACCGTTGGTTGCAAGATTGTAAGTGTTGTTTGGACAGTGTTGTTTCCGATTCTGGAGGGAATGCGGAGGTAAGGTTTATGTCAACTAAGGATTTGTGCTTTAGGTAGTTTTGTGCACAGGATGCAAGAAATGCTATTATAGTTTGGTAAAGACGGTTTATGCCACATCATGATTGTCGGCTTCTATTGACAAATTGAGGAACTGATCACCCTTAATCTCTTGTTGATAGCGGACGGGAATTATGTTGGATGGAATAAATGTGTCTTTCCGGCTTTGATATTGTGTGAATTGAGTGTTTGGAATTTAAGGAAACAATTACAGATTATTTTGACGAGTCGATGAAGATGCTAATATCGGAAAATGAAATGGATTAGAGGTTTTGGTATGTTGGTCCAGTTGGGAAGTCATTGGGAGAGAACGATTGGGTATCGTTAATGGTTGTTCTCAGAGAGTAAAGTGTGAACTCAAATTTGACGAAGGTAAGGATTTAAGGTCTGGATATGCTAAATAAGTAGAAGAACTTTTAGGAGGTGAAACTCAGATTGAAAGAGCAGTTGAAGGATTTGCTGGAAAAAGGGATTTGTGAAACCAAGTGTGTTGTCTTAGAGAGCCCCAGTATTGATAGTAATACAAGGAACTGATGATTGAATGGAATAACAAGTATGATGGAGATGATGGTATTGGTATTGAGACTATGAAAAGTAAAACTTAGAGTTCTGGTGAGGTTTGGAGTCTTTGGAGTTTTAGAGAAATAATGGGAAATGTTGAGAGAACCCCTAAGTGTGGATGTAATATTTAAGAGTTATTATTGGTTGGTTATTGCTACATGTTGGAATTTATGGAATTTGGACTGTTAAGCGAAGAAAGTATGTATGGATTGCTAATAGTGGAATAAGGTAACGATTGAGAATAAGTGACCACTTTCATGAACAGATAACTGGAATGGTTTGGTTGAGTTTGAGTGGAATTGCAATTGTTTGGAACGTTTGATAAGGATATTGAATTGTGTGAGTGAAGGCTTTGATCGATTTGATGTGACTTGTTATGTTGTTACCATCGGAATAGGCTGTTAATTACTCGGTTAAGCTTGTGTGTGAGTAACCAGTTTCCAGTGGAAAGTTTTGCAAGAGCTTTAAGAATTTTTATCTTTTGGAGTTTGGTTGGACATTACAATGTGCAGTGATGTTGTTCGGTGATAGTAATGCGTCTGTAATGTTTGTGGAGTAGAGGAATCGTATCTTTCATATTTATTTGGATAAGTTCGTATTGGTTTTGATTGAGGATATTCGGATCTGTTATAAACCCAGAGGAAGAACATATAGAGTGTTTGAGATTTGAATCACAAGTATTAAAAAGAGGCGAAGTTTTATGCTAAGCTATCCGAGTAAGAATTTTGGTTGAAAAGGTTAGTTTTCTTGGATATGTTATTTCTGAGGATGATATTTGTTGTGGATTCATCGGAAGTAGATGCAGTTCTACAATGAGAGGTTCCGAAGTCGGTTAAGGAGATTAGAAACTTTTGGGCTCAGTTGGTTGTTACGGTAGGGTATGGAAGACTTTACTAAGTTTGTACTTCTGTTATTTCAGTTGGCTTGCAAAGGATTAGTCGTTTGTTTTGGATGTTCGTTGTGAGTTAGTTTTGGGTGAGTTGAAGTAGAAATGGTCTACGGCTTCAGTTTTGATTCGGGGTAATCCTAATAAACCGTTGGTGAGGTATTGGGGTGCGTCTTTGATGAGTTTAGTCAGTGTGTTAATGCAAGAGGGTAAAGTCGTGGTTTATGCTTTACGACAATTGAGGATTCATAAAAGGATCTATACTATTCTGGATTTGGAATTAGTCGCGGTTGTATTGTGTTGGAAAATTTGGAGGTATTATTTTTATGGTTCTCGGCTCGAAGTGTTTGGTAATCGCAAGAGTTTAGAGTACTTGGTTGGTTGAAGGAATATGGTATGAGACAGAGAGGATGGTTGGAATTTGTGATGAGTTATGACTTTAGTTGGAATTATCCCATTGGTGAAGTTAATGTCGTGCCTGATGAGTTAGGTCAAAAGTTGTTATGCATGTCTATTCAGATGGATGAGAATTATTTGAGCAGTTCAGAGACTGGTGTCTGGTGTGTGAGATAACACAGTAGAGTGCGAGGTTGGGTATATTAAAGGCGAACAATGATTTTTGGTGATTATGAGAAAGAGTTAGACTTTGGACGTGAAATTGATAGTTTTGATGGTTACGAGTAATCAGAGTGCGCATCGGAAGCCTGATGTGGCACATTTCGTTTATGCGTGTGTGACTTGATAGAGTTCAAAGGTTGAACAGTGGGAAACGGTAGGAATGATGAGACCGTGGGATGTTCTATAATAGAAGTGATAAGTGGAAGGTTTCAATATTAATCAGGTACTAATATGTAGTCGGGTGTTTTGGTTATATGTTCGATTGGTGAATCGTAGCATTGTTGTAGTATGGTTGTGTGACAAGGATGTTGGTGTTCTGGTTTTGTTGATGTTGTTGAGACCTTGTGGTGTCGTGGAATTTTATGTTCTTGTTTGTGTTGTTGCCTCGTTTCCATGGTGATGGTTCGAGTGTGTGTAGCTAATTCCTATGATTGGGAATTAGGGGAGTGTTACCTAAGGTGAGGGTAACGATCCTGTTGTGTTTTGGGTTCAAGAGTGAACCTGTGAGTTGTGTTTTGTGTATTCTTTGGGTTGTGAGTTGGTCGTCAAGTGCATTGTATGGGCTTTGCATCTTGTCGTTGTTGTGTCGTTATTGTATTTGTGGTTAGCAAGGTGTTTGTCTGTGGTGTTATTCGTGGTGTGCCTTTTGTTGGCAGGTTGGTTTGTTCGTCGGATGTGGGAGTCGTGTCCGGAGTTGTTCGTCTCGGTTATTTTCGAGGACGAAAATTTCTAAGTGGGGGAGAGTTGTAACGCCCCAGTTTTTGTCAGTTTTATTTAATCGAGTTTATTTGATTATTTTATTATTATATTATTTTATTCTTGACTTTTATTTGGCAATATAGTATTTTTCATCGTTGTTTATGTTTTATCGCATTTTGAGAGCGTTTGCGAGATATTTGAGCGTAGGGGTATTTTGGTCTTTTGCTTGGGTAAGTTTTATGTTTTATAAAAATAGAAAGAAAGAGAGAAAATTAGAAAGAAGGAAAAAGAGAAGAGAGAAAGGAGGAGAAGGGAGAAAGAGAAAAGAGGAAAATCGCGGGAACTCCGTTTCGAGCGCGATTAATCGGGTAAGGGTGAGAAGTTTCAATTATATATTGCTTGTGTATGTATATGTGTATGTTTTCTTGATTATTTTGGATAGTTTCATATAGTTTTCATTTTAGGTCGAAATGGTAAAAATGGTTAGAAATCGATGTTTTCACGGATGAATTTCGAAATAAATTGCGTAGTTTAGTCGAGTGAAGTGAGGCCGACGTTATAGAAACTCGTTTCGTTAAAATCGGTTGATATTTGAAAATTTGGCGTTTTTAGGTTCCGGAATAGTGTTTTTCAAAAGTCGCGGAATCGCGTAATTTTTTATTCTAATACGTCCGTATACATTTATGGAGGATTATCATGTATTTTGTTTGAAGAAAATAATTGAATCGGTCGGGTTTCGGGCGAAAACGCCCCAAAAATCACTGCTGAACCAGAACTGGTGTATTTTCACGCAGTCGTACGGACACGACTGCTAGTGTGAAAATTCTGGTTTCGTGCGATTTTCGGAAATTCATATCTCTCGAACCGTAAGTCGGTTTTGATCCCCGTTCGAAGCGTTGGGAAGCTAACGAGATGTTTTTTCTAGGAAAAATAATTTTGAGGTCTGAACCTAGTCCAATCGGTACAGTTTTTACGAACCGTTTCGTAGTGTCGGGCGTCCGGTTTATGTTTTGCGTTATTTGGAAATATTCGTAACTTATTCGTCGTTTATCGGATTTAAGAGTTCTTTATATCGAATCGAAGGTCTTTAGGAGTACTTTTTAGTGATGATGAAAAATATTATTTTTGGCCGACTTTTCCGAGAAAACGAATTATGGACTTTGGTGTTATTTTTCAATATTGTGAGTTATGCTTTGGTAAGTGATTGTATGACTTGTGTGATGATTCTTTGATGATAATTGGTTGTTGTGGAATACTTTGTTGATGGTTTGTGGCTTTATGACAATAATTGTGTTGATGTGAATATATATGATAAGTATTGGTGATGATGGTTTGTGGTGTTATGGAGGAATAAATGTGTGTTTTGGGTTTTGATTTCAATGTGCGATAATGATGTGTTGTGAGTAGCATTTGATATGTGAATTCCTTGTGGAAGTGATTGTGATTGCATAATTGTTGTGGTTTGTGGTTTGTAATGAAAATGCATGTGGTGACATGTTGTGAAATGAATATGCACGTGATATTGTTGTGATGATGATTTGTGGCCTTACGGCAAGAAAATGCGATACGTGGTAATTGTTGATTTATGCATGATTATGGATGTGTATGTGGGTGCAATGTGAATGTCATGAGTCATTGTATGCCAAACATCATAATATGCATTGTTGAAACGTCCTGAGTGACGGAATGATTCCAGAGGGAATTTTCTATAACACCGTGTGCCTCCAAAATATGAGGCGTTGCCTGAGGACTGAAAGCGGTGGTTATAGACGATTGTGCGCCCTGAAATAGTGGACTATAGCAATCGGATTGTGCGCCCTGAAATAGTGGTAGAAAGCAATCCATAAACGTCGTTCGCCCTGAAATAGTGGTTTATAGCGACGGGGAACATCGTAGGCCCGACGGGGAGTTACTCTATGTAACGAGCGATGATTCCAAGAGTTCCTGGGGGACTAATGTATCACCAATTGAGTCGGTACCGCATTTGCATCTATATAGAGTCGTTGGTCGATCTCTATGGTATGCATTGATCATTTTTTGTATATTTGCATTGATGAATGATTATGGAAAAGTATGCTTTGTGGAAGTATGGAATTAATGGAATATGCATGATTATATGCTTGGTTTCGTATAGATATATACATTGTGATGTATATGAGTGAGTTGTGATGAATTGTGGTGTGAATTGTGAAGGGATGTGTTATGTGTGGAAAATCATGATTCGATTTATTATGTGTGATATATTATGTATTGGTGCCATGCTATATGTGTTAGTATGTGATGTATGCGGTGAGAAATATTACATATGTGAATTATCTGTGTTGTGGCATATTATTATGCAATCTTGTTATAGTTGTTATTTCTCACCCTTCTGCTGGAATATGCTTTTTATGGCATAGTGCAGATTGTCAGCTTTAGAGGCGTGGAGGATTTTGTGAAGATTAGTCCTCCGTTCCGTTGTCGGTCTTGGTGTCTGCTCTGATACGTAGCACGGGAGTCGGGGAACGTTTATTATATGTATATTTTTGTTGAATATATTAAATATTATTTTGTATTTATATTTTGATGTTCTAAAACCATTTATTTGTAAAACAAGTCGGTTATGGATCTTTCCGCTTTATTCCATAATTGACCATCCTTTTGTAAGGAAAAGTTTCTCTTTGTGTTATGTATCAAAAGTGTTGAGCAGGGATTGTATTTTATTTCTTTAAATGTGGCATCCCTGTTTCTGTCGGAAAAATAAATTTTTAGTTACTCTGATATTTTTTATGTGTTATTTATTCGCGATGGGAATTGGGGTGTTACACCAAGCACGGAGGTCTGCTACCACTGTTAAGAGTCCATGTGATTGAGGGAATCATGGATGTGCTCATTCAGTTTTATGATCCGGTTTATCACTGTTTCACATTCCCGGATTACCAGCTCACACTAACGCTGGAGGAGTATTCTCACCTGATCGATCTACACATTACAAATCGAGCTCCATTTTCTGGACTGGAAGAAATTCCAAAGAATCAGACCATTGCAAGAGCAATTCATTTGGACGAGTCTAAAGTTAGGGCTCACATGACTACCAAGGGTGGCATACAAGGTTTGCCAGCCCAGTTCTTGACAAAGAAGGCCCTATATTTTGCCAGTATAGGAAACGTGACTGCTTTTGAAAGCATCTTTGTCTTGCTCACCTACGGGTTATTTTTGTTTCCCAACATCAATAACTTCGTCGATATTAACTCCATTAAGTTTTTTCTCATTGGAAATCCTGTGCCGACTTTGCTCGCAGATGCGTATTATTCTGTACACTTGGGGAATTTGTACAGCGGAGGGGAGATCACATGTTGTGTACCTCTGCTTTACAAATGGTTTATCTCTCACTTGCCTAAGTCTGCTGCTTTTTGGGATTGCAAGAGTGCCTTACGTTGGTCGCAGAAGATCATGTCTCTTACCAACTCTGATATAGATTGGTGTAATAGGATTTATGAGGGAATCAGAATCATTGACCATTGTGGAAACTTCCCCAACGTACCCCTTATAGGAACTAAAGGAGGAATCAATTACCATCCAGTATTGGTTCGTCGTCAATTTGGATACCCGATGAGGCACATCCCACTGGGTGTTCATCTGGAAGGTCTTTTCTTCAAAGAAGGAGAAAACGACAGAGCACTAAAGATGGAAATAGTGCAAGCTTGGAAACAGGTTCATAAGAAAGGATGAGAGTCTCTAGGAAAACCGGACAGTGTCTCGGTGGAGCCTTACCTCCATTGGGTACAAACTAGAGCTCTCAAGCTAAAGATGCCTTATCCTCGTTACGGGATTCTTCCGTCGAGGGAATCTGTCATGTACTTCATGACGGAAACTGAAAAGCTTCAGGTTACTCTCAACAAAGTTCAACGGGAGAGAAGGTCTTGGAAGAATAAGTACCGCACCCTCGATGTAGAGTGCATCAAAATACACCAATTACTAAAAGATAAGGATGCTCTAATTGAGATTTTAGAGCAACATGTTGTGGATAATCAAGATGATCAAAGGAATTTGCTCGCTCCTTTCACTTGGCAAAGGAATGACAACCCGACAACGGCCCAAGAGCCCCAGTCAAAGAAAAGGAAGATACCAGAATCAGCACCCGACTTCTCTTCAGAGAGGACTCGGGACCCATTAGTTTAGGTTTCTGTTTCTGCACCTTGTAATCTACTGTATTTCCATTTCTGCAATCCTTTGAATTCAATAAAAAGGGGTTTCCCCACTGTTTGATATTTGCAATCTAATTGTCGAAGTTTATTTTAATTAAACCTTAAACAATTAATATAATCATTGCATTCATCATTCTCACATCGCGTATTCTTCTTCCCTGCGAATCTCATGTTTGCGTCTCGATTCTAGAGTCAAACTGTCTCATTCGTATAATACTCGGGCCAGTCGTCAGAAAAAGATGGATGATCTTGAGGAAGAAAATAGAGAGTTGAAAGAAGAGATCGACGCTCTAAGAGAGGATATGAGAAAGCTTCGTAACGACATGCAAGCCATGGCAGAAGCTCAACTACAAAGAACTGTGATCTCAGAGATCACCTCAACGCCCATAGTGGAGAAGTATGATCCTAGGTATCAAATGCCGAAAGATCGCCCTTGGGGCATGCCTGTTAACTATATCCCGGAAGGATATGTTTCGCCGATCACTGAGGATCAGGGAATCACAACAGAAGTCGCTGGGCCTGAAGGTTACAAACTTCAGGAAAGCGAAGATGCCAGGGGCATACTGAAGACTCTTGAAGGTTACAAACTTCGGGAAACGCCAAGACTCACTGCCGTAGTCACGGTACCACCCCCTGTGGTGCACACTGCCCCGGAAGGACAGATTCCACAGACACCTTCTAGTAAGAAGGAAACTATGTTTGACAGAATGGAGGAATTCCAGGAACAGTTCTTGGAAATGCAGAAGGAACTGCAAGCCATTCGCGGTCATGATCTATTTGGAAAGGACGCCGCAGACCTCTGCTTGGTCCCAAATGTGAAAGTCCCGCACAAATTTCAAGTGCACGACTTTGAAAAGTACAAGGGTAACTCTTGCCCTCAGAGCCATCTGGTGATGTACGCTCAGCGGATGTCAGCTCAGACGGAGAATCAGGACCTACTGATTCATTACTTCCAGGATAGTTTAACCGGTGCCGCACTCAAATGGTACATGGGTTTAAACCATACTACGATCAGTACATTCAGAGATCTTGGTACTGCCTTCATTCAACAATACAAATACAATTTGGACATGGCACCCGACAGAGATCAACTCATATCGATGTCGAAAAAAGACAAGGAAACCTTTAAGGAGTATGCTCAAAGGAGGCATGAAATTGCCGCTCAAATTTGTCCACCTCTTGAGGAAAAAGAGATGACAAAGATCTTCTTAAAGACCTTAAGCTCATTTTACTATGACCGAATGATTGCCGGTGCACCCAGTGATTTCACCAAGATGGTGGGTATGGGCGTACGTCTTGAGGAAGCCGTCTGAGAAAGACGTTTGGTAAAAGACACTGGATCGACGAGCGGTACTAAAAAATACGGTAGTGCTCTCCCTAAGAAAAAAAAGCAAGATATTGTGAATATATCTCTCGAAAAGCAAAGACGACGTTATCAACCGGTAGCAGCTGTGACTCCTGCTATCAACCCTGCATCTATTCCTACGTATCAACCTCATGTTACACAGAGCCAACCTGACCAGCAAAGGACACAACAGCCTCTTCAGCAGGCTCGTCCTCCATATAACAACAACCGTACAACACGGCCACCAGGATTTAATCCTATACCCGTGACGTACGCAGAATTGTTTCTATTACTACTGGCTAAGGGGCACATTCAGACTAAATCTCCTCTTACAGTATCGAAAAATCCGCCTTTTTGGTTTAAGGTGGATCAGACATGCCCTTATCATCAAGGAGGATCAGGGCATAACATTGAGAATTGTCTCAATTTCAAGTCCGACATGCAAAAGCTTGTTAGGAGCGGGCTCTTATCTTTCAAAGATACGAATCCCAATGTTCTCACGAACCCGCTGCCTCAACACGAGAAGGCTGCAGTCAAACTGATTGAAGGAGAGACTAACGATGTCTATCAAATTCACGATGTACTCTTGTTGAAAACCAATTTGGTCAAGATGCATTGTAGACAGAGTGGATATGGCCATGTGCCACCTCATAATTATCACCAGTTTGATATCTGCTCTAAAAACAATCAAGGATGTTCTGTAGTGCAAGCAGCTCTACAGGAACAGATGGATCTCGGATGGATCCAAGAGCACCGAGTTCGTGGAGTTAACATGGTTTACACAAATTCTAACGTCATTCAGAACCACGATATCCGTGCGATGAATGCCAACTTGGTGGCGATACACTCAAGGCAAAACCAGTATCATAATCTGCCGCGGCACGATTACAGTTCCTGTCTGACTTGGTCGGTAAACAAACAGGGATGCTCTTTCATACAGGAGGCCCTCCAGCGTCAGATGGATCTCGGATGGATCCAAGACTACCATGATAGGAACTCCTATCAAATCAACATGGTTCAGATCTTCGATATTCACGTGATGAATACCAACCTGGTAGATTTACATGCTGAGCATGTCCGACTCGGATTCTTAATATCACATGACTATCAAAGCTGTAAAGCAGGTTGCGAAAATGATCGAGGTTGTACCCTTGTCCAAGAGGCACTTCAGCACTTGTTAAATCATTGGTGGATGCCAATTTATATGGATGAAGATACTCAGCAGATTAGTATCAGTAATAGAAACCCCACTCGGCGTCAGAGTCAGGATGTCCAATCTGTGGAAGCTAACCTAGTGAGGTTACATTGTATTCAAAGTAGGCGTGGCCAGGTGCCACCACACAACTATGAATGTTGCGGCGTCTGTTCGGAAAGTAACCAAGGGTGTTACCTTGTGAGAGCAGCTCTTCAGGGTCAGGTCGATCGTGGATAAATTCGTCCATATCTGAGTTCTGGACCCATCAACTGGATGCCGAACTACCTTGCTGATCAAGTTGAGGATGTTGTCACAATCTCTGGTCATCACAGGACCAGGGATGTTTTTGCCATCATCCCTCTACTTGACGAATCTAAAGTTCCCAACCGGGAACGAATCGAGATTACTTATGATGGTCAGAAAAATTAGAAAGTTCCCGTAGTCATCTATCTACCGGGACCATTACCGTATGAATCAACTAAGGTTATCCCTTACAAATACGGTGCAATGACAGTTGAGAATGGAAAGTAAATTCCATTACCCTCCGTCGTGAACATTGTAGACATCAGTCGAGTAACACGGAGTGGTAGAATCTTCAACCGAGGAGTTGGAGAACCTAACAAGGAAAAGGAACTTCAGACGGAAACTCCTGATCCATCAGTCGTCAATCCAGTAATTCCGGCCTTTCGAAAAATGATGATGAGATGCTGAAGCTCATCCAAAGGAGTGAATGCAACATTGTCAATCAACTGTTACAAACTCCTTCAAAGATTTCGGTATTATCGCTGTTACTCAGTTCAGAAGCCCACAGGGAGGCTCTACAGAAAGTCTTGGAGCAAGCCTTTATGGAACAGGATGTAACAATCAGACAGTTCGATAGTATTGTTTCTAACATCACTTCCTGCAATAATTTGGGATTTAGTGATGAGGAATTACTTGAACAGGGTCGCCGTCATAACATGGCGCTCATTATCACAGTTAACTGCCAGGACGATGCTTTAGCCAGCGTACTGGTAGACACAGGGTCAGCCCTGAATGTTATGTCGAAGTCCACTTTGATGCAATTATCATTCAAAGGCCCTCCGATGAGGGTTAGCGAGGTTGTCGTCAAAGCATTCGACGGATCCAGAAAAACAGTTATCGGCGAAGTTGATCTTCCTATAACTATCGGTCCTCACACTTTCCAAGTTACTTTCCAGGTCATGGACATCCGGGAAACGTACAGTTGTTTATTAGGAAGACCTTGGATACATCAGGCTGGAGCGGTTACTTCAACCCTCCACCAAAACTAAAGTTCGTCAAGAACGATCAACTTGTCACAGTTTGTGGGGAACAAGCCTTGCTTGTGAGTAACTTGTCATCATCTACTAGTATAGAACCCGAGGAGGTTATTGGGACGCAGTTCCAAGAACTGTCGGTGAGCAAGGATAATCATTTCAGAGGAGGAACCTCGATTTCCTCATACAACGATGCTATTAAAGCGGACGAGAGTACCGGTACAACCGGATGGGGACAGCTTGTCGTTCCTATTGACAATAAAACAAATAAGGGTCTTGGTTTTTCTGCAACCTGTACCCAGACAGCTGCTAAAGATGAAAGTTTTCATCCCCTTCAAAACTTCTTCCATAGTGGAGGTTTCCTTCACCCAGTGTCTCAGACAGTTCATGCTATCAATGAGGAAGATCCCTCTGACACAGATGAAGAATGGAAGTCCTATCTGAATGAGGACGGTTATATGTCTCAGGAGGAGGTGCCTACGCCATTTTGCTTTCCTACAGGGAGTTCGAGATTTATACCAAGGTCAGATGTCGAATTGATATACGGAGATTGTGATCCGGAAGGATGTCGTGCTCCGCCAAATTCATTAGAGGAGGACACTCTGATGAAAGACAACTTTGACTACAATTACTATGGCCCAATGGATGGTCTGCCAATGTGGCAACCTTATCCAGGAGATTTGAGGCAAGAAAGTCAGCCGAACAATGAAAATCAGCTGACCGTCATTAAACAGAATACCTGTGTCCCCACCATGTCATGGGATCAACACTCAAGTCATTCAGAAACTACTTAACATGAAGATGAATTCGCAACGTTTGCAGGACTTGAATTCATCGACTATGCTTTTCCTGAGGTTAATGTCATCGAGAAAGATGACTCCTTCAGTTCCAAAGAAGTTTGGGACACTCTGGGAGAACCAAGTGGAAAATACGACTATATGGTCAAGTACACCGCTCCCGAAAGCTCTCGTATCAGGCTCAAAGATATCCAGCCAACTGGATGGGGAGATACAGCTGAGAGCACAACTAATCTGCATAATACAATAGAGGAATCCTCCTACAACAATTCTGCTTGGGAGACAGATTCCAATGATCCTGCTCCACCAGAAATCAGCGTCATTTCTGAAGACAAATCAAGGAAGGTGCCAGACTTTGTGATTCACCGAGGAGTTCGCCGCCAATAGGTTGTCGTCGAAGTTCCGAAGATCGCTCATCAGTCAAAGTAATTGCCATCTTTAACCTTTCACCCTGCCCAGGTGAAACGGATGTTTTGATAGGGCTCGCTTCCTGTAAATTTCCCTCTTCGCTTTGCCCGAAGTGACAGAGTTTTGTTTTATAGGGCTGTAGTTTCAAGGTTCGACTTGTTCATTAATAAAATAACGTCGTTCTGTAATTTCTGCATTTATTGCTGTTTTCTCTTTTTGCTTTTTCAGAAAATGGTAATCCTAAAAAACAAAACAAATAATAAAAACAAGCAGTAAAACAAATACACTGCACACACTTGCATTTTCCTCTATCTCTTCTAAACACGAATCATCACGTCATGCAGATTGCTTGTTTTAAACCCAGTTGAAACATACGATCCGATGCCTTCTCCCAACTTTGAGTTCCCGGTATTCGAGGCCGAAGAAGAAAATAACAACGAAACTCCATAAGAGATCTCCCGACTACTCAGACAAGAGGAAAGGTCCATTGAACCTCACAAAGAACCGTTGGAAATGGTAAACTTGGGTTCAGAGCAAGAGAGAAAAGAAATCAGGATTGGGGCACTGCTCAGTCCAACTGCCAAAGAGGGTTTGATAAAGCTTCTCAAAGAATTTCCCGATGTGTTTGCTTGGTCCTATCAGGACATGCCAGGGTTGGATACCAGCATCGTGGAACATCACTTACCGTTAAGATTGGAATGTCCGCCCGTAAAGCAAAGGTTGAGACGCACTCACCCGGACATGGCCATTAAAATCAAAGAGGAGGTACAGAAACAGATTGACGCGGGTTTCCTCGCCACATCAGAATATCCTCAATGGTTAGCCAATATCGTACCCGTTCCGAAAAAGGATGGAAAGGTCAGAATGTGTGTCGATTACAGGGATCTGAACAAGGCAAGTCCAAAGGACGACTTTCCTTTACCACACATTGACATGCTGGTTGATAGTACAACAAAGTTTAAAGTTTTTTCCTTCATGAATGGATTCTCGGGCTATAACCAGATTAAAATGGCGCCGAAAGACATGGAGGAAACTTCGTTCATTACCCCATGGGGTACCTTTTGTTACAAGGTAATGCCGTTTGGTTTGAAGAACGCCGGGGCAACCTATCAAAGGGCCATGACTACTCTGTTTCATGACACGATACATAAGGAAATCGAGGTATATGTCGATGATATGATTGCAAAATCAAAAATAGAGAGTGAGCACGTTGAACATCTGTCAAAATTGTTCGAACGTCTAAGAAAATTCAAGCTCCGCTTGAATCCCAACAAGTGCACCTTCGGTGTCCGTTCAGGGAAACTACTAGGGTTCATCGTCAGCCAGAAAGGAATTAAGGTTGATCCTGACAAGGTCAAGGCCATTCAAGAAATGCCTTCTCCGAAAACTGAAAAACAAGTCAGAGGATTCTTGGGACGTTTGAACTACATCTCCAGATTCATATTCCTTATGACCGCGACATGCGCGCCGATCTTCAAATTACTAAAAAAGAACCAGGATTGCGTTTGGTCAGAAGACTGCTAAACTGCCTTCAACAGTATCAAGGAATATCTTTTGAATCCTCCGATTCTATCACCTCCAGTGGAAGGAAGACCACTGATCATTTACCTCACAGTTCTAGAGGACTCAATGGGATGTGTACTTGGCCAACAAGACAAAACTAAACGGAGAGAGTCTGCCATTTACTATCTAAGTAAGAAATTCACCGACTGCGAGATTCGGTACACGATGCTTGAGAAAACTTGTTGCGCTTTGGCTTGGGCAACCAAACGTCTTTGCCAGTACATGATTCATCACACTACTTGGTTAATCTCCGAAATGGATCCAATCAAGTACGTTTTCAAAAAACATGCTCTCACGGGAAGAATTGCCCGTTAGCAGATGTTGTTATCAGAATATGACATAGAGTACCACGCTCAAAAAGCCGTTAAGGGAAGTATTTTAGCCGATCATTTGGCTCATCAACCGATTGACGATCAAGAACCAATCGGGTTTGACTTCCCAGACGAAGATGTCATGTATCTAAAAATGAAAGACTGCGATGAACCGTTACCCAGTGAAGGGCCAGAACCAAGTTCCCAATGGGGACTTATCTTTGACGGAGCAGTTAATCATTATCGAAACGGAATTGGGGCAATCATTGTTACCCCTCAGGGTACCCACATTCCTTTCACTGCCAGACTTACGTTCAAATGTACGAACAACGAGGCCGAATACGAAGCTTGTATTATGGGTCTCGAAGAAGCAATTGATTTAAGGATAAAAAACTTGAATGTATACGGCGACTTAGCCCTGGTTATCAATCAGATAAAAGGAGATTGGAACACATACCAATTAGGATTGATCCCTTACAAAGACTACGCAAGAAGGTTGCTACCCTTCTTCAACAGAGTCGAGTTTCATCATATCCCTCGTGAGGAGAATCACATGGTTGATGCATTAGCTACTCTCTCTTCCATGATTAGTGTAGGTCAATGGAACGACTTACCTAAGATCGACATAATGCGCCTTGAACGCCCCGCTTACGTCTTCACGATTGAAGCAGTCCTAGACGACAAACCTTGGTATCACGATATCAAATGCTTCCTTCAGAAACAAGAGTACCCACCTGGGGCACTCAGAAAAGACAGAAAAACCCTCAGAAGATTGTCTGGAAACTTATTCCTGAGCGGTGACACTCTCTATAAGAGAAACTTTGACATGGTCTTGCTCCGATGCGTCGACAGACCAGAAGCAGACATGCTTATGAAAGAAATTCATGAAGGATCCTTTGGCACTCATGCCAACGGACACACAATGGCGAGAAAAATTCTGAGAGCAGGGTACTATTGGTTGACCATGGAATCTGACTGCTACAAGTACATGAGGAGGTGTCACAAGTGTCAGATATACTTCGACAAAATTCATGTACCGCCAACGCATCTCAAAGTTCTTTCTCCCCCATGGCCTTTTTCCTTATGTGGAATCGACATGATTGGCTTGATTGAGCCTAAGGCTTTAAATGGACATCGGTTCATCCTGGTAGCCATTGACTATTTCACCAAGTGGGTCGAAGCAGCGTCATACACTAATGTAACCTGACAAGTGGTGGTCCGATTTATAAAAAACAATATCATCTGCCGTTATGGTGTTCCAAGCGAGATCATTACTGATAATGGATCTAACTTGAACAAAAAGATGATGAAAGAGTTGTGTGCATAGTTCAAGATCGAACACCATAACTCATCTCCCTACCGACCCAAGATGAACGGAGCGGTAGAAGGGGCTAACAAGAACATCAAGAAGATCGTTCAAAAGATGGTGGTAACCTACAAAGATTGGCACGAGATGCTACCCTTTGCTCTTCACGGTTATCGCACATCTGTCCGCACTTCAACAGGGGCAACCCCTTTCTCTCTAGTATATGGCATGGAAGCAGTGCTCCCCATAGAAGTAGAGATCCCGTCAATCCGAGTACTGATGGAAGCTAAGCTCACCGAAGCTGAATGGTGTCAAAGTCGACACGACGAACTGAATCTAATCGAAGAAAAGAGAATCACGACACTATACCACGGTCAGTTGTATCACCAGAGAATAAAGAAGGCGTTTGACAAAAAGGTACGACCTCGCGTCTTCAGAAAAGGAGACCTTGTGCTAAAAAAGATACAATCATTTCTCACGGATTCCCGGGGCAAGTGGACCCCAAATTATGATGGCCCCTATGTGGTCATGAAAGCTTTCTCGGGCGGCACCTTGAGACTTGAAACCATGGACGGAGAGGAACTTGCCTAACCCACGAATGTTGATGTAGTCAAGAAATACTTCGCCTAAACTAAAAAAAAACGTCTTGGTGGATTGAAAACCCGAAAGGGCGGTCCAGGCAAAAGTTAGAGACAAAATAAAAAAAAATCATCCCGGTGGATTGGAAACATCACAGTACAATCCAGGAAAAAATTAGGGATAATGGCAAGTAACTATGTTCAACAGAGGCAAGTCCCTCAGTAGCAGCAGTTACATCATCCACCAGGAAAACTCCAGTCAAGGTCATCTTCGACAGAAGCTCAGGATGCCCCGAATTCAAAGTTGGTAAAAGGATAGTGGTCGTTATGTTTCAACGTAGCCCTTTTCCCTATAAATTACCATTTTCAAACTTTGTATATACTCTTTGGAATCACGCGTTTGGCTGATCTCCATCTTATCAATAAAATTTGAGCCCTTGTGCTTTTGTTTGTAATTCTTATTTGTTTTAGCTTTACAGAACGACGTTGTTAACATGATTAACGATTCTTGAAATAAAACAAAAATGAATTTACTTGTTAAAACTTTTTCTGCTTTTAAAATAAAGATGGCAATTTCTTTTGACTGTTAAACATCAGAAGAGCATCAACCGCTTCTCCAGAAGTAACCGAACTTCGAAGTGCAGAATCAAAGTACTCCTTCTAACCCAGTACGCCTGAATGGAGGGATCAACTGTGTCAGAGACCTTGTTTCATCTGACACCCCTCGACCGAGTTCTTATCTCCTAAACCCGATCAACGGTATTCCCCGCAGGGACTATCTCTCCTAAGCAAGGTGGAATTGTTATCTTGAACCAACGGTACTTCTTCGCCCCGCGATGGCCGAGTATCTAGTCGTGTTCATCCATTAGTTTGTATGTCGCGTCAGTTTTGTCAGCATAAACATACATACATCATGCATTATTAATTTGCATTCACAGTCATATTGCATCACTATCACTCTAGTCAGTCTTGTCCCCTAGTGATAAAAGTCCTCTCAATCGAGTCGTCAGTTCTTGCCTCGTCAGGAAACGTTGCGTCCGAACATTTTCTCTCCTCCAGTTTTATTTCTGGATTGAAGTTGGCCTTTGACCACTTTGATAACTTAAACCTCTGAAAAGCCAGAGAAGCCTGCTACAAATGTCACTCTTCGCCATTGAAGATGATATCCTTGCTTTCCCGGATTAAGGTAAATCCACAGAGAAAGCCTCCTAAAGCAGAGATTTGGCAGTACAGCTGCCATTCTCTGAAAGACCACTGATGAAAAGGTCATCGGCACCTCAAAATTGGACCCCATCATATGGCGTTTCTCTAGGAAGATCCCGAGAAAAGTATGATGTAATCCCAAACGAAGGCAGTCTCTTAAGAGACTCGCTTTCCCCAGATAGAGTCGGCAAATGGCGTCTCCAGCAGAGAAGTTGGTACACAACTCAAACGACTGGGTTCCCCAGCAAGTCTGACATCAAAATTGTTTCCGTCAAATGGCATCTCTCTAGGAAAATTCGGCGAGAAGTTTGAGGAAAACCGCTACACATAGCGTCCCTTGCCAATAAAGTTTATTGACAAAAGAAACTAAGACTAGTTCCTTGGTATGAAACCAGGATCGAGGGGAAGTTTAAATTAGAAACTAAGACCAGTTCCTTGGTATGAAACCAGGATCGAGGGGAAGTTTAAATCAGAAACTAAGACCAGTTCCTTGGTAGGAAACCAGGAATGGGGGGAAGTTTAAATCAGAAACTTAGACCAGTTCCTTGGTAGGAAACCAGGATCGAGGGGAAGTTTACTTCAGAAACTAAGACCAGCTCCTTGGTAGGAAACCAGGATCGAGGGGAAGTTTATTTCAGAAAACTGAGACCAGTTCCTGGGTAGGAAACCAGGATCGAGGGGAAGTTTGTTTCCGCAACTGAGACTAGTTCCTTGGCGGAAAACCAAGATCGAGGGGAAGTTAACCTTTTCTAAGCATCACGGCCTAGCAAAAGAAGATGAATGCGTAAGCTACCATTCATAGCCATCAAAATTTCGGGTATTCTGATATTTAATCCTCTTGCACCCCGAATGCCCGAATACCTTCGTCATTCACACCTTCGTGTCCAAGAAGATTAAATAGGGGCATCTGTCATACCCCAAATTTTGACCACTAAGATTTCCCATCATTGTGAAAATCATCATCACAATATGGAGGAACCATCATACCTTGTCAGTCTCCCCAAAGATGGGTGAGCATCCACTACGATCAAAATTAGGGTTTTAGGCCCTCTCTGAGTGCTTAGACAAAGGATCAATCAAGAAATTACTTGATCTTCAACTTGTATAACCTCTCAAACATCCACAATGGATCAAAAGGACTCCCACTTCAAGGATTAAGCACAAGGCTGCTCCCTTCTAGGTGGATCAGGTCTCAAGATCGACAGTATCACCAAATTAGGGTTTTGGTCGACCAGGGCCTCCAGATGGAAAAATTTCATCTGGACACAAGCCAAAGATCCAAAACACAACCTAATGTACTCCATGGAACCTCATGGACCCATTCATCAAGTCAATTTTGCCTCAGGGGATGCATACATCAAAAATTAGGAATTAGGGTTTCTTGACCTAATTCACCCCTAAGTTGACTTTTGGGACAAATCATGAGCCAAGACCTCAAGAGAGGGTTTGAGGGTCTCTAATGAACTATATTGATCCATTTGGAACAATGGATTAATCCAAGAAGCTTGAGCAACAAGTCTTAATTTCATATGCACCACAATTAGGGTTTTAAGGAAAAAGTCAACTGTAACTTTGACTTTTGACCAGGACATGCTCCCAAGCCCTATGACATGCACCAATATACCCCATGACACCCATGGAACATGTCCATCAAGTTTGATTTAGGTCAAGGACATGATTTCCTGAGAAATTGCACAGTTTAGAATTCATCTGATAAAAAAGTCAATTGTGCACAAAAGTCAACTTTGACTTTTTGAGATTTTTCACCAAAATGGATTTTTAACCCTAAAATGATGTTAATGTATGATTTGAATCATCATTCATCAAGAAAAATCAAGAAAAGTTGGATAACTTGTAAAAGGGGTAACCATAAAAACTTAGAAAATTTTCTAAGTTAAAAAATAAAGTGACAAGGGTACCAACTTTGGAGGACCATAACTCCTAAACCACAAGGCCATTTTTTCTCATCCAAAGATGGATTTGTAGCCCTCATTACCCTCTACAAAAACTTCAACTAGACCTAAGTCCAATTCATTAAGGATTTTGAGTTATGGAGTGATCAAAATGGCTGAAAAATGAAAATGTCACTTTTTCCAACACTTAGTGAAATTTTCACTAAGTCCAAATCTGTCTTCACTTTTTGCCAAATGTAGGGGGATTTTTCACTTGGATTCAGAAGATATCAAAACCAAACATGTTCAAATAGTTGTTGTATCATGTAAGGGCTTTCCAAAATGGTCAAGAACATTACCAAATTCAACTTACACCATGAGATATGACATTGGCAAGTTGCCTTGCTGAAATCTGTCAAAGGCAAGGCAGAATTTTCAATTTTGCTCGATTTGCCAAAATCATCCAAATTCAAATGCTCCTATCCACTTGGACACATCTGAGGATTGAATCTAAAGGGGACAAACACTGAGCCAAGCCTCCAAAGTCCATGGAACAAGAAATAGCATGTTGAACCTAGAATGGCCAAAATAGGGACAAGACTCCAAATTTGGATTGAAGCATTCAATGGAAGCATCAAGGTGGCATGGACTGAGCCATTCTCATCTGAAATCAGTTAAGACTTATCCAAGACCAAGGGAACCAAAGCTCTGTGCCCTAACCTCTAGTCAATGGCTAGAGGAGACTTGGATTTTCATTTGCCAACATTGGCCAAACCTACTTAGCAGCTGCCATTCACTATTCCTTGCAAAACAAATTTGCTCTACTATAAATAGAGCTCAATTGTGATCAGTTTGAGTACACCAAAGCCATCTAACAGATGCTTTCCTCAAAATCTCTTTCTCTTGGCAAAAATGCCTTTCTTAGCAAGGTAGCTATCGGGTTTTGAGTTTGAGAGCTTTTCCAATCAAACCAATCACTCACACACCTCACATACATCATATAGAAGTGATCCAAACACTCACATAACATCTGGAACACAGATTTCACAAAATCACCAGCCAATTGCTCAAGTTCTTGACAGTTTTGCAGTTGAGGTACCATCTTCAACTCCAAACCATTTCAATCCATTCCAAGCAATCAGACACATCACTTGGCACCTAGGGAAGCTATCAACATCATTGGAACCTAGCTATAACACCTCCAACACAAATCACGATCACCAGCTGCAAGTGGTAAGCATGAGCTCTTCTAACTCTATAATCCATGCAATTTTTGCTGCACAATAATTTGGCCATATGTTTATAATCATGCAAGGAATGTTTCCCCTCAATTAATTGCATTGTTTGAATCGTGTATCAAAAATCCTAGCCTTCATGCAGAAATTAGGGTTCTTGAGGATTTTTCATGATTTCTTGTTATATGTTTAATTTAAATGAAATTAATGGACATAGACATGATCGTGAGGTTGAGACGAGCATAATGATATGTGGATTGCATGTTATAATCAAGTATTCAGTGAGATTGGAGAGAAAATGCAAATTTGGCCAAGCCCAGAACACACCCGTGTTCTTGGTGTGTTCTTGGCGCCATTTTTAGAAATTTGAATATTTGAATTTTGTGATTTTATTTAATTGATTCAAAAATTAATTTCTCTCTGAGTTTTAATGATTTTGAGTTGATTCTTTTTTTAATAATTCACAAAAATGTTAACATATTTTATTTTATCAAAAAATCCCAAAAATATTATTTATTTCATATAATTGATATTTTTGCAAAGAATTAATGTTTTAATTGTTTTTGACATTTTAAATATTTTTTCCACATTGATTTTGCAACTTTTAATGCTTTCTAATTATTTTGTAGGTCAATACTACATTTTTGAAGCATTAATCCAAGATCACAATTTGTTTTTCATATGTTAAACAATTTTGATCATTTTAATTGAATTTTTATTCAATTAAATGCATTTTTGAAAACAAATTAGGGTTTTTGGATTAATTCAACCCTCATAAATCATTTTCAAAACATTTTGGGCCTCTAATAGAGTGTAAGACCCAATCTTTTTTTGACCAAATCATTTTTGGGCCTCAGTGTATTGTATAAGTCCTGATACCGTCAAAAACAAACGGCGTGATCGTCGCCTTTTGAAAAATAACCTTCTGGGCCTCTCCTTAAGCTATAAGACTCATTCAAAAATTTTGGGCCTCTAATAGAGTGTAAGACCCAATCCCCTTTTAACCAAAATCATTTTGGGCCTCAGATATTGTATAAGCCCCTCTGCGTTAAAAGAAAATCTCGGCGCGATCACCATTTTTAAACGAAAAATCAATTAGGCCTACCCTCGTGTTATAAGCCCCACTCTTTATCTTTAAAATTTTTGGGCCTCTTGAGAGAGTGTAAGACCCATCCCTTTGTACAGAAAACCTTTTTGGGCCTCAGTCACTTGTATAAGTCCCTCTGTACAAATTCAACAGTGCGCTCACTAATAAAACTATGGGCCTCTCCTTGAGCTGTAAGCCCCAAATCTTTCTTTTTCAAAGCACTTTCTCCTTTGATTTTGAATATACTGTTGTTTTCAATCTTTCTTTGTTGAACAACTAACCAAACAGCATGGAAGCTCTACAACCGAGTAAGTGGTTATCGCTTTCATTTACCGCTTTCATATACATATAACTGTATTGTGGGGCTGTTTCACTGTAAGTCTTCTTTCATAAACTCATATCGACTATGTAATAATAGTATAGATATTTAGAGTTTCCCCGGCAACTACGTCTAGAACTAGGTGACGTCGTTCTGTTTATTCGTAGAAATAGACAACTAGATCCCCCAATAGGATCACCAAATACAGTCTTCTCTTCGGCTGTCCTCATTAGGAATTGTCAAGAAGCTCTACTCCCCAAGATGAATGTATTCTCCGTGAATGGCATCTTTGAGTTTCTTCCAAATTCTCGAACTTTCCTGACTTTGATCTATTCTCGGTGAATAGCATTGCCTTGAATTTCTCGGGGTTTGGGGACCCACGGGCTTCTTAAAAGCATCGGCCTCCTCTTGGGCATCGTACAAGAACCCACAGGCTTCCTAAAAGCAACCCCGCATCCTCTTGGGCTTAGTACAAGGACCCTACGGCTTCTTAGAAGTATTCACAGCCTCCTCTTAGGCTTCGTATAATGATCTCTTCCTCTGGGAATGATAGCCTTCTCTTGGGCTTAATACAAGGACCCGTCGACTTCTTAAAAGTTTCCAGCCTCCTCTTGGGCTTTGTACAAATTGTCCCAACGACCTCCTAGAGGTATAGGAAATAAGTTAGTCATCTGCATAGAACAGTCCTTTCATTGAGTCTATTATTGTTTCTCAAAACATAGTACAAAGGTTACAACTCTAGACTTGGACAGTCTAACTTCCTTGAGTCTCAAAGACATTCTCAAGTGACCCCTTCGTTAAATAGGAAGGAAACCTGCAGACTCGGACAGTCTCAATACCCTTTGGATTTCCCGCTTCCTTAAAGAACATGAATAACCCGGATCCTTGAATCAAATCCCTGAGTACAGTGTTGCTCATATAAGAACTGATTCTCTCTTTCAAAATCAGTATACTGGACCTGTCACTTAACTGAGACAACATGTAGCCTCTCTCTCGGGCTTTGTACGAGACACATAAGAGACTTCCTCATTGAGTCAATCACCCCTTTCGCCTCCATCTCGGGCTTTATACGAGATACAAAAAGGTTCTTATTGAGCCAAACAAACAACAGCCTCCAACTCGGGCTTCATACGAGATACAAAAAACTCCCTTGTTGGGACAAATAGCCTCCATCTCGGGCTTTATACGAGATACGAAAAGATTCCCTCGTTGAGTCAAAACCTTTTAGCCTCTCTCTCGGGCTTTGTACGAGACACATAATAGCCTCCTCTAAGGCTTTGTATAAGAAAACCACTGGTTAATCCAATTAACTTTTTAGCATCAAAGTTATGCCTCTTTCACAGTACACAAACATCAACAACTCCTTCCCCTTCATCTAACTGTTGTAAGCGGCAAGCCTCTGGATTATTTACATCCATGCCACTGTCCCTCTTTTAGCATGAGAAATTCCTAAGGAAAGATACACTGAGTTAAAGTTTTCTCCTTCAGGTTAAAACCCCCCTATAAAGGAAATTATGGCATTGTCGGATTCACACATCCCGGTTAAAGTAATTTTCCTTTACAAACAATTGTGACCTACAACCCCCTCTTTAGAGATGACAAATTCTCTCTAAAGACAACACCCTTTTAGCTTCATATCTTGGGCTTTGAACAAGATACAAATAGACTTTTCAGCTTCACATCTTGGGCTTTGAACAAGATACAAATACCTTTCGCTTCATGTCTTGGGCTTTGAACAAGACACCAAAAACACCCATTTCCTCCCATAGAATAGGAGGAACTACGAACGCTCTGATTTCCCTGTTTCGGTAAACGGGAATACGTAGGCATAAGATCGAAAGAAAAGATCTTAGTGAGCACACTAAACAAAAATCCAAATCCCATACTCCCATGCATCTATCAAAAGCATCAGTCCTAACATCCTAATTCTCGTTCCCCGCTAGAAACCTTCTGTCTAGATAAAACTAGTATTGGCGAAAATACAAATAACCAGTACAAAGGCCCCCCCACATTGATAGCATCCGTAACCTAACAGACCGCTGTTTAAACTCAGTATGCAAAGTAGGGTTAATTGGAGACATCTATTTCCCTTCCTTCATCAGCTTTAATAGGATAAAAAAATGAATCGACCTGTAGTTTAAAGCTCAACCGCAGAGAGCGACCAGCGCTTAAGAACCGCGTCCAAAATCGCTCGCTACACCAGGCGGCCAAGAACTTGAAGAAGGTGCCCCCAGTGTCGAAAACTGGTGTTGCCAAGCAGCAAGCAGCGCTAGAAAAGTTTGTGGGCGGTACTGGCCCCACCCAAGGGACTACTTCGAACCCTCTGACCCCGGACGCGACCCACAAGAGGAAGCGGGATGGTGTAGGATCTTCGCTGGCTGGCTGCTCGAGCAGTTTCGTTAGGGGGAAATTTGTATTGCCTCTGTGCTACCTCCAAGGGAAAATTTTCGACAGGGAGAGCTCTGTCGTCGTCCCCGAACTCGATGCATCAGCCATTCTATTCGCCGACCCTCAGGTGCGGAGGAAGCTTCTCTGTCAGGACGCGACTATTATGATCAGAGTGCTGGAGGCGGCTTTGGCCCTCGGGGATGCAGAGATGGTTCCGGTGGCAGACCTTAAGAGGGCGCGAGCTAAGATCTCCAACCTGGAGTTGGAGAACGCGGATATTTATAATGTTTTGAAGAAGCTTCAAGGCAACCTGGAGGCCAAGATCGAACTCCAGAAGGAAGTGACCCAGATAAAGGGGGAGGTGACCAAGGTGAATGACGAGAATGCCCGTTTGAGGGCGAGGATAGCCGAGCTGGAGGGCTCGTCGGCGGTTGGTCAGGATGAGACCGACAACGAGAAGGCCTTGAAGACCCGGGGGGACCTGATCGGGAGGATTTATCTCCTTGGGCAGGATAATTTGGGGGCAGCCGAGTTTGGTTTCAATGCTGCCGTGGAACAGATGAAAGCCTTTAACTCCGATGTCCAGCTGCTGACCGAGGGAATGGGCATTCTCAACATGATCGTCAATGGCGAGGTATTTCCTCCAGAGGTTCCCGACGATGCTGTTTAGTAATACGAATTTGTGTTTTGTATTTTGTTTGCCTGCGTGCCTTTTTGGTCTGTGACCTGTCTGTTGGGTGTAGCCCTTATCTTGTAATATTAACTCATTCTGGACTTGAGGCCATATTTATATAAATATTTTATGTTTATCATTATGTACGTTGCATTTATTTGTGTATGCTTTTAATGTTTGAATGCTAAGTATGGACGTTTTGCTCGACTTGCTCTTGTTATGCTCGACTGTTTGGGAGACTCGTCGAAGAGGCGAAGCAGTTTCGCCGGTGGTGGGACTACGATCTCGATCGGGTCCTGATCCCACGGGCTTGGACTATTCCCATCACGAGCTGGGTGTCCTGCCTTGTTGGTGCGGCAATGGCGGAGCTCGATTGAGGTATCCCCGTGGGCACAGAATCTGCTCGTCCCATAAGCAGAAACTGGCCGGCGTTGTAAGGTGAAGGATTGTGCTTGCACCGTGGCACAATCCTGGGGCCGAACCGTCTCTGCCTATAGGGTGATCTCGTCGGCAGTTAGTCCGACCTAGTGGATGGTCCTAACTGTAATATTGTTTGAGTTTTTTAGCGTTCCATGGTCGAGCAAATGGTTCTCCGTCTAGAGTTTCTAGGTAGTAGGCTCCAGTGCCTATTTTTGATTAGACCCTGTAAGGTCCTTCCCAGTTTGCATCCAGCTTGCCCTCGCGTAAATCCTTTTGGTTTCTGCGTAGGACCAAGCTGCCAACGGGGAAGTCACACTTTATGACTTTAGCGTCGTTGCGCAAGGTTATTTTTTGTTTTAGATAAGCCTCACGGAGAGATGCCCCTGATCGTATTTCTTCGACCAGGTCGAGCTCTTCTCTCAAAGCTTCGTCGTTCATCTCCTCGTCGAGAAGAACTTCCGTTTATCTGGAAGGCTCTCTGATCTCCACCGGTATCACCGCCTTAGTTCCGTAAGCTAGTCTGAAAGGAGTTTCTTCGGTGGTGGAGTGTGGGGTTGTTCTATAGGCCCAGAGTACGTTGTGTAGCTCCTCGACCCATCTCTTCTTGGCTTTGCCTAGCCTTCATTTCAGACCTCGAAGGATTACCCTATTCGCAACCTCCTCTTGTCTGTTAGTCTGGGGGTGCTTGACGAAAGTGAAGTGTTGCTCCGTGCCTAGTTTGGTGACGAAGTCTTGGAACTTCCTGTCCGTGAATTGAGTTCCATTGTCGGTCACAAGGGCCTAGGGGTACTCCGAATCGTTCGAGGACGTTTCTTTTGTAGAAACGAAGTATGTTAAAGGTTGTGATCTTGGCAAGAGTTTCGACTTCGATCCACTTAGTAAAGTAATCGACGGCCACAATCAGAAATTTGTTTTGGTAACACCCCATTGTGAAGGGCCTAAGGATATCCTTCCCCCACCAGGCGAAGGGCCAAGGCGAGGACAGAGTCTTCAACTCGTTAAGGGGTGCCAAGTGCATGTCCCCGTGGCGCTGGCACCGGTCACATTTCTGGACGTGCTTCTTGGCATCATGTTGTATGGTCGGTCAATAGTATCCTGCTGTAGGGCTTTTCGTGCCAATGACCTCCCTCCCAAGTGTTGCGTGTTGATACCCTCGTGAATTTCCTGGAGAACTTCGGTCACCTTGTCCTCCTCAACACATTTCAGAAGAGAGATAGAGAATCCCCGTCGATAGAGCTTGACTTCAGCCAGCACGTACGAGCAGGATCTTTGTTTAGTCACGCTGGCCTCCTTGCTGTCCTCAGACAACTCCCCCGTGGTGAGGTAATTATATATTGGGGTCATCCAGCTGCTGCTGTCTCCAATGTCGTTAACGTCGAGCAACCCTGATGACTTCTCAATACTTGGTCCAGCGAGTATCTCTTGTACAACGGATTTATTGCCACCTTTCTTTCTGGTGCTAGCCAGCTTTGACAAGACATCTGCCCACATGTTTCGTTCGCGAGGGATGTGTTGGACTTTTCCTCGCACTTGTGATGCTATGAGTTGGGAATCGGTGAAGATCTTCACCTCCTTGGCGCCCAAGTCTTCGGCCAGCCGTAAGCCTGCAAGGAAAGCTTCGTACTCAGCTTGGTTGTTGGACGTAGGGAATGACAGGACTAATGATACTTCAATCAGGATTCCTTCCTCATTTTTTAGGATGATATCGGCGCCACTGCCCGAGGAGCTGGACGCTCCGTCAATGAAGATGGTCCATTTGTGTGCCCCCCTGGGCGGGGACGC
This sequence comes from Lathyrus tuberosus, assembly GCA_022829125.1. Lineage (NCBI taxonomy): Eukaryota > Viridiplantae > Streptophyta > Magnoliopsida > Fabales > Fabaceae > Lathyrus > Lathyrus tuberosus. The sequence goes on along the minus strand of JALAZF010000320.1, from coordinate 4,263,616 downwards.
TAGAGGCGTCATTTCACCCAAGAAATCGGCTAGGACCTGCGCCTTAAGGGCCTTCCTGCCCTCGTAGTGGATGTTAAATTCTGATAGCTCCAAAGACCATTTGGCATTCTGTAGGCCATGTCTGGTCGGCAAAGTAGCTGTCCTATGGGCTGGTCCGTTCGCACTACTATGACTTGGGCTAAGAAGTAATGCCTCAACCTCCTCGCGGAGTTGACAAGGGCGAGAGCGACTTTTTCTATCTGCGCGTATCTGATTTCTGGCCCTTGTAAGGCCTTGCTCGTGAAGTAAATGGGTTTTTACCCGTCAATTGTTTTGCGAATGAGGGTGGCACTAATGGCTTCGCTGGTGACAGATAGGTACAGGTACAACGTCTCCCCGTAATCTGGTCGTGACAGAATGGGGGGCACAGACAAGGCTCGCTTAAGGTGGGTCAGAGTCTGCTCGCATTCCTCTGTCCAATCGAATGAGGCTTCTTTTCTGAGGAGGTTAAAGAAGGGCGGAGCATGTTGGGCAGACTTGGCCACGAAGCGAGAAAGTGAAGCGAGTATCCCGTTGAGGGATTGTATGGATTTCTTCGACCTGGGGGTGGGGAATTCAGTGAATGCCTGACATTTGTCAGGGTTGGCCTCTATCCCCTTCTCAGTGAGGTAGAAGCCGAGGAATGTCCCTGCCCGCACACCGAAGGTGCATTTTTCTGGGTTAAAGGTCATTTTACATTTTCTCGCTTGGTCGAAGACCTTTTGCAAGTGGGACGTGTGATCGGATTCCTCTTGGGATTTCACGATCATATCGTCCATGTATACTTCGAGCGTGTCCCCGATTTCTGATTGGAAGACCTTGTTCATCATACGCTGGTACGTGGCCCCAGCGTTTTTTAGACCGAAGGGCATTACGTTGTAGTAATAGTTCCCCGACGCGGTCATGAACGCGATATACTTCTTGTCCTTTTCGGCCATGGGAATTTGGTTGTATCCTGAATAGGCATCCATGAAGGACAAGAGCCTGAAACCTGCAGAATTGTCTACGAGCTTATCTATGATGGGCAGAGGATAAGCATCCTTCGGGCAAGCCCGGTTAAGATCAGTATAATCAATGCACATGCACCATTTTCCACTATGTTTCTTGACAAGTACAATATTGGACAGCCAGGTTGTATACCTGGCCTCCGAAATAAATTTTGCCTCTAAGAGGTCTTGTACAAGTTTTTCAGCAGCCTGTGCCTTCTTGTCGGATTGTTTTCGCCTGTGTTGCGCAACGACTTGGGCAGCTGGGTCGATGTTCAGTTGGTGGCATGCAATCTCATGGTAAAGGACGGGCATGTCCGTGGTGCTCCAAGAAAATAGATACGCGTTGTCCTTGAGGTATGCCTTCAATTGCTGCTTTATCTCGTCAGGCAGCCCAACGCCTATCTTTACCCCTCTGTTGGGGTTATCTCTGAAGGTGATGACCTCGAATTAGCCGTTAGGTATCGGCACATGATGGTCGACGCATGGGAGTTGTTTGATGTTGTCGACGAGCCCTCATTCCCGTCTTCCTCGCCTTTAGAAATTTGGCTGTCAAGGTCGAGCGTGTGCACTTGGAGAGCTGGATTCTTGTTAGGCTGACTTTCTTTGTTGGGTTGGTCTTCTTCCCTTGCCCGCTTGGGGGCCTTGGATGCTGCACCGATTGAGCTCTGTCTTCGGGTAGCTGCTTCAAAGCATCTCCTCGTAGCTTCTATATCCTCGTCCAAGGTTACGACGTGGCTCTTCTCCGTATAATACTTCATCTTGAGATGAACGGTTGAAGGGACGGCGATCAGCTCCTCTAGGGTTGGTCTGCCCAGAATACATTGGTACAACGATGGACAATCAATTACCAGAAATTGGGTTTTGTTCAACTTTGATGCCTCATCTTCCCCGAACGTAACTGGAAGCTCCACATATCCCCAAGGTCTAACAGTGGATCCATTAAATCCTTGCAGGTCAGATCCTACATAGGGGGACAGATTCTTCTGGTCCAGCTTCAGAGCTCTGAACAAACCGGTGTACATGATGTCCACCGAACTGCCCTGGTCGACCAGGATCCTTCGGACATCAGTGCTAGCCAGTCTTGCCCTGATGCGCAGAGGAATGTGTGAGTTTGGGGAACCCCCAGGCAGCTCCTCGGGTTAAAATATGATTGGCTGAGAACGCCCCCGGACTTTCTCGAGTGTGGATAGCCGATCCGGACTACAGTCGATGAGCTGGTCGAATTTTCTCTTGACCGACCCCACAGTGAGCTCTTTGTATCCTCCACACGAAATGACCATTTCCATGGGGAAAGTATCCCAAGTGCTGTGCGCGGATATCTGGGAGGATCCTCGAGGTAGTCGGGGATGACGAAGTCCTCTAGCCGCGTGATTGACATGGCAAACTGTGGGGGAGGACTGGGCGGAGAAGACTCTATTTCCTTCTTGGCCTCTGAAGTTTCTCGTCGGGAGGATTCACCCTTTTTCGTATACTACTTCAGGTGACCTTCCTTGATGAGGATTTCAATAGCGTCCTTCAGGTGCACGCAGTCTTCGGTCACGTGGTTGTGGCTGCGATGGAAGCGGCAGTATTTACTCTTTTCCGTGTTACCCTTTGACGATGTTGGCTTGGGGAACCGGACACCTCCCTGCTTGAATTCCGCGTTGATGCATTCGGAGAGAATGCGCTCGCGGAGAGCTGTCAGCAGGGTATATTCTGTGAAACGACCAGCAGGTCCCTTGCCTTCACGAGGAAGATCATCTCATCGTATCTCCTTATCGCGCCTGGGGGCCTCTGATTCGTCTTTTTTTGTTGCCCGGGAACTCTCTTGATCCCTAGAGTCCCGAGCCTTGTATGCGGCCTCTTTCTCCTTGTATTGAATATATGCTTGAGCTTTGTGAAGTAATTCGGCCAAGGTGCGAGAGGTCTCGATGCCCACAACTTTGCGAAATTCGCTCTTCGGTCTCAACCCCTTTTCGAGGAGATATTTCTTCATATGGTCCGTTGTCCGGACCTCCATAGCCTCTTTGTTAAAACGCTCTATGTATGCACGCAAGGGCTCATCCTTGCCCTGTATAATGGCTTCGAGCGTGGCCTCCGACTTGGGATGACGTCGGGAGGCGGTAAAGTGCCAGGAAAATTGGTTATTTAGATCTTTCCAAGACGTGACCGAACCTCGGGGAAGCTGTTTGTACCAGGCCATGGCCCCATTCCTGAGAGTGACGGGGAATAACCTGCATTTAATAGCCCCGTTCAGTTGTGATAGTGGAGCATGGCTTCGATATTCTCTATATGTTCGCCTGGGTCGGTGGTACCGTCATAGGTGGCCATAGGAGGGGGCTTTTCCATCCCACGAGGAATACGAGTGTCTATGATCTCCCGAGATAAGGGCCCATGGACATCATCGTCACTGCTCGCGCTGGATGACCGACAGGGGGAATGGCTGCGTCCTCAACTTCTGTTGCATCGAGGAGAATGTATGCGCGACCTACGATGCTCATGATGATTCCTCGAAGGTCTGGTCCTCTTCGGGGTAGGAGAGCATCTGGATCTCCGTAGAGGAGATCAGTGTTGTCGTCTGGCAACTTCTGTATCAGGTTCCTCTGGTCTTGAACGTCTTTGGATGGGAGATAGACTCCTGGATCTATCCCACCGACGTTTCTGAGGAGGAGAGTGCAGGTGTGGCGAGGGACTGCCAGGCTTCTGCTAAGGGCGTTGCTCCTGGAGAGCGTGCTCGGGCATGATGATCTTCTCATCCTGTTGGAAGTTTAGGAAGTTAGACCTGTTGAGAGAAGAGATGAGGACAGCAGTGTCGGGGTCAGCGTTTGAGGGACGAGTATAGGCTCAAAGACGTGACCAGTGGCCTGTGCATGAGGCTTGACGTCGTTGGAGAATGGGGATGCAATCTTCCCGTCACGATGATCATTCTCCGTGAAAATAGCTCCGGGGATGGGGTGGTCGGCGTTGTCTTGCACAACGACGACAGCAGGATCTTGATGGGCATCGTCATTTCTGATGGAAGCCATGATGATCAAGTGAGTTTTGGAGAGAAAGCTTTGGTCTTTTGGGTGAAAAAGATGAGGAATCTTGAATCAAAAAGACGGGGAAGCAGTGTTTCCCACATACGGCGCCATTGATCTGGTGTGATCGGACTGGATCGCCGTGGCCTTTAGGTAGGACAGGTGATGATGCTTGTAGGAGAGGAGGGGGTGTACCTGCAAGGTACTCCGATGCCAAAGTAAGTATTTGGGCAAGAGAAAGCAAGCACAAAGCGTTAAGGTATGATTTTGAATATTGAATAGTGATCAAACCTAGCCCTCTCAAGTGAGAGGGTATTTATAGAGATAACCCCTAGCGCGAGGCCAAGGTCTCCCCTGTGGCCAAAATGTTTGGTCGACCAATGGGAGACTGCCAGGTGGAGGATCAAGAGTGTGACCCTCTGACCTGATCCAACTGCTTCCGTGAGAGTCGGAGAGGTAGTTGGTCGCATGAAATGATAAGCGAGTGAGGGAGACGCTCCCAACGATCATGTTATGCCCAATGGCTAGATTGAGCCTAACGACTAGTTTCTGCCCAACGGCTAGTTTGGCAGAATCCAGGTATTGGGCCTACCAAGAGCAGGATTGGATTGGGCCTTGCCCTACTGCGGGCCAAGCGCCTGCCCAGTCCAGAACACTATTGTTGAACTATTATAACAAAAAAATGGTTATGCACTCATTATCATCACAGCCAAACCTTTTAAGAACCATTTTCATCCACATTGCTTGACAAGCACATGTAACCGCTACTACGTATTCAGCCTCCATCGTTGACAATGCCACAATTGGTTGCTTTTTAGTAGACCAATCTACTGCTCCTGAACTGTTCATGAAAGCATATACTAAAGTGATCTTTCTATCCTCCAAACATCTTGTGTAGTCACTATCATTGTAGGAAGTCAACGTGTTACTTGCTTCTTTCTGATATAAAATGTCAAAGATGGTAGTTCCCTTCACGTACCTTAGCACCTTTTTTGCAGCCATAAGATGAAGTTCTATAGATTGAGACATGTACCTACTAATTAAGCTCATTGCATACATCAAATATGGACGAGTTAATGTTAAGTAAATCAAGCTCCCAACTAGTCGTTGGTAGAAAGTTCTCTCAACCGTAAATCCATTCTCATCTTTTAAATGCATCTCATGCCTACTTCTTTTGGCTAATGAAGATTCAATTTTCCAATTGTTGCACCTCAACACTAAGGAAATACCCTGTCTTTCCTAAACATATCAAACACATTTATAATTGATTTCTTAAATTCACATATCATTGATTCATCATTCCCAGTATATATTAAATCATCAATATATAAACTTACAATCAAAAGTTTATCTTGAATGCTGGTTTAAGGAACACGGTCTGCTCGTTGGAACACTTCTCAAATACCTCCCTTGAGAAATATGATTTTATGTGCCTAAACCAAGCTTAAGGACCTTGTTTGAGTCCATAGAGAGAAAACCATAGAGAGATTTTCTGAGCTTGTACACTTTGTGAGGTTCATCTTTCTTCACAAAACCAAGGGGCTGCTATACATAGGCATCCTCAATTAACTCACCATGTAAAAATGAAGATTTGACGTCAATTTGATATACATTTCATTCTTTCTGAGTAGTTAGTGCAAGAATAATTCTGGCAGTGTCTATTCGAGTCACTGGTGAGAATACTTAAGCATAATCAATTCCATATTGTTGCACATATCCTTTGATGACTAATCGGGCTTTAATTTCTCCACTACACCATGCTCATTTAGTTTTGTTTTGAAAACCCATTTTACTCCAATATTCTTTGCGCCTTTTGGTAAATCAGTGAGAAACCATTCTATGTTCTTGATTTCAACCTCCACATCTTTCTTCCAATGTTCACTTTTCACAGCTTCTTCAAAATTATCAGGGTCTGATGAATTTGTACCTACAGCAAAATTAATTTAATCATCTGAAAAACTTTCTCCACTCACATAATCATTCATCCAGGTAGGTGGCCTCATGTTTCGTGCTTCTGTATCAGAGTGTGAGGAAGTGATGAAATTTTATGGATGTGTTGTTGCATCACATGTCCCAATTTCATCTTTTAAAACAACAACATTATCATCAAAATTTGGATTTACACCTCCAAGTCACCATCAATTTCGTCTTCTACGATTATTTCATCTTCGCTTTCTCCCCATTCAAGCTCAACAAGTATCTAGTGTTATAACTCTTGTCCCAATCCCATTTTTTCTTCTCTTCAAACACAACATCTCTACTTATTACTACCTTCTTTGTCACGGGATCATATATTTTGTATCCCTTTGATTCATCACTAATTCCCAACAGAATGCCACTTGTACATTTGCTTTCCAACTTTGTTCTTTTTGCATCTGGTACATGTATGTGACACACACACACCTAAAGACCCTGAGGTGTTCAACTGATGGCTTTGCTCCACTCCAAACTTCTTCTGGGGTTGTATCTTTTAAGGCTACGATGGGGCATCTATTGAGCACATAAACTTTCCACTTCACTACTTCAGGCAAAAAGGTTTTGGAATACCTTTTTCAGACAACATGTTCCTTAAACAGTTCATCTTTGTACAATTTTGCCTTTCTGTAACTCCGTTTGGCTTTGCTCCATTCTGCAACCTCCATTTTGATGCTTCCTTTGCCAGAAACTTGCATTCTAGTATCGTTGCCTAACTTCACAGTTTGTTGAAAGACACTTCCAAACTCATAGATAGACCTTTGTTACCACACATGTGATTACTCTAGCCTGAATCTAAGAACCAAATGTCTTCTCACTTTGCTCCAATTTTATTAACATATGCCATCAGCAACATCTCCTCCTTCTCGTCTAGTTATGCGTAATTTGAATGTTTTCCCAAGGTAGCGCATTAATATTGGAAGTGGCCAAAATTGTGGCATCGGTAACATTCCACATTCGCTTTGTTTATATATGTTTTCCCGATTCCTCGACCTCCTATAATTTCTCCTCTTCCTCTGTCGCTCCCTCGCTCTGATCTCCCTTCATAAGTCACCTTCAGCAATACTTGTTTTTCTCCATCAACATTCTTCATTCTCTGCTCATGGATCAACAATGAAGTTCGTCAACTGTAAGAGTGTTGACGTTGTTGGATTCTTCAATGGAGCAAACGACATAATTAATTTTTGGTACGAGGGATCTGAGAATCGTCCTTGTAATGTCCATTTCTTATACGATTTCTCCACGCGTTTTCATCTGTTTGGCAATGGAAAGAATTTGCCCAAAATAGGCTTTATCAGTCTCTCCCTCCTTCATTATGAGTATTTCAAACTCAGACTTCAATATTTGCAATTGATCTTTCTTCACCCTCATGGAACCCTTGAGATTTTGTTTCATAGAGTCCCAAATCTGCTTGGACGTATCATCATTGAGTATGGTCTCCAAGATTTCTCTATCAATTGTTTGATACAAATAATTATTTATCTTCATGTCTTTTAATTGTTGCTCCTTTATAACCTTCATTTGTGCTTCTATAGCTTGAGTGCCTTACGGAATCGTGTCAATTCCCTTCTCAATTAGGGTCCAATATTCCTTTGCACGAAGGAAATTCTCAATTAGTTTTGCCCAGTGCTCATAGTACCCATCAAACTTTGGAATCGCTGGTTGCATGAACTTCCCATTGGTACTACTACTCTCAGCCATCTCTGCTTTTTCGTGGTAACAATATTCCTTTCACTCAGTGTTTCACTCTTTGCGAAAGCTTTCTATCAAGCCCTAATCGTTGAGCTTTGATGCCAAATTTTAAACTGAAAAACTTATTTATCCCACTTGAGAAGATAGCTATTTAAAACCCTTACATACGAGAACAATCTACCCTAACCTAAAAAATAAGACTTCCTAAAGACTAGACAACATATTAACAATATAAAAAATAACTCCTACAAAATAAGACATTACAAGGACATTAACGTTAACATAAACAGATTTACAAGTCATAACTCATATTCAAAAAGATCACACTCATGTTCGAGAATAAATATATGTCGCGCAGTATATTATGCTTAGACCTCAAATCTTTTGATCAGGTGAGATTTAAACATTACAAATCCTAGCTCAATCCATTTTTTCACCTTTAATGAAAAATAAACTTAACGCTCAATTTTCAAACAACCCTGGCCTGAAAAATAAGAGAACTTCCTTTTTTTTTTCCTTGTGTTTTAATTATGAACTATGATAATGACTCGGAAAGTTGAAACTCCAAAACACCTTGCAAATGAAACACCTTGCTTGCTTCGATTGTAATTATAGTAGGGAAAGGAGACATATTCCTCCTAACGTGTCAAAAATAACTTAAGGTTGAAGGCAGAACCATATAACCATTACCATGACTCTTAGGAAAAATAGAAGCATAGAATAGTCCAAACTTTTGACTAGACAAATTTAATTATAAAATAAAAATAATATGGTGCTAAATTACAGATGAAGAATAGGTCAGATATTTTTGTCAAAAATAATAGGTTCCAATTTTATACATTGACCGAAAAAAGGCCAAATACAAAATCCTTTTATTATAACTATAAGAGTAAATATTAAAATTGTATGACTTTTGACATTTATATTCAATATATTCTTTTATTTTATCAATATTTTAAAACAATATTAATCAATTAAGTCTTTTTCTGAGTCTAAGTCAAATCAAAGTTATATAGTATTTTATGGAGAAAGACCAACTGGTTATTATAGTATAAAATATAAATACTCAATACACGTATAACTCAGAAAGATTTGGATTCTGTAGAACATGAAAAATATACCATTTTGGATCGATCATATGACGAAATTTATACCTTATTAGTATTAAGCAATATAAACGGTGAAAATTTACATTGTTCGAATTTTGTGTTTGAAATCATCCCACGTACCCATAAAGCCTAACGCTCATTAAAAACTAAGAGGTCTAATGGAGAGAAATTATATATTCAATAATGCACACAGTAGGTCTGCCTCAGTAACTTAAATGGGGAAATAGAGAGAGCACCACAATGATGTGCACTTCTGAAAAAACTTCAACAAAATGCAAACAAAACGACCAAATAATTTGGTTGTGTCGCAAACACAACTAGAATCGTTTAAGGGGTAAATAGATATACATAAACCATATCTTGGCGAGTATAAATTGTCATTTTCCTTAACTTCTAATTCTGATCTTATCCTTTTTTATATTATTTTTTAGAAATATATATATATTATTTTTTTAATATACTTACCCAATGATACCGATATTTGAAAAAAAAATAACCATAAGAAAATTTTCAGAAAAAAATTCAATCAAATTTGAAAAACTTATTCAAGGTCAAAATATTGATATTCTAAATCGGAGACCTATTCAATTCAGATTCCCATAAGCCCTTGATACTCATCAAATCAAACATCATATTCATATCCCAAATCAGAGTCAACATCATTGAATAAACTTCTTAAAATCAATTAAAAATCTCTAAACTATTAGTATTTCACGTAAATTATTTACAATTGAGTTCATTCCAACATCATTACTTGCCAACATTTTGTTCAACATAATTCATTCAAGAACCCTATATAAAGTTTCTAGAAAAACACATAAAACTGCAAAATAGACAAACTTGTAAAGAGGCATAATCGATTCCTTCCCAGCACAAACTAATTTGCAATAAAAAATCATACATCATTTTTTTAATATAGACGAAGTGGTAAAAACAACTTAAAAAATCACACATAAGTCACCATGACATAACTTTGCATATTAAATTCGAATTCTGGTGTTCAACCTAACAATATTAAAAAATCACACATAAGCCAGTTTGTGCTTCTCCCAAATGAGCAAGGATTTGCATCCTCATACACCATTATTTTAATCCTACCTATTCTTATATATCAACTACTTCACTAATCAATTATTCAGAACACTTGTTCTATTCAATAATTAATACTCATTCTTCTATTTACCAAATACTTTGACATCACTACGAGTAATAAACGAACAAACGCAGAAAATTCAGTAAACGTAGTCGTCCAATAATTAAAGAGCCTCCAATTCCGCCAAACGTTAGTTTCGTTACCTTTTTACCATAACAGCGAAAAACTGAAAGCGGTTATTAATATTTTATTTCTATTTCGTCAAAAATTAAATTAAAAAAATAAAACAATAAAATCAGAATTGAACGCATCGGTACAGTTATCACAGTAGAGAGAAACTGTAACTGTGACTGTAACTGTTACTCAGGGATGGTGAAAAGTACCGGTCGCCAAGCTCTTCTCAGTAACCTGTATCGGAACGCCGATGACACCGGCCGGAGAGCTGCGACTGCGGAAGATCTACGGAAAGGAGATCCAGTTCGGAATCTGACGCCGACGGTGGAGCCAGAGAGGAGTCCGTCTTTCTGATCGTCCTGATGATGTTGCTGTTGCTGTTGGCAGATGTTCTTCTCGTCTTGGAGTGTAGGTGGAGGAGACGGAGAAGAGACGAATAGGTCTTTAAGTTTGTGGCGGACTTTGACTTCGTCGGGAGAAGTTTCCGGTGGATCTAGGGGAGGAGGATGGAAACGGCGTCGGTCGTTAGGGCGAGTGAGGAACATGCGTAGGGTTTTGCGGCGGCGGAGGTGGATTACGGGACTGGTGGTTGGACTGCGGGTGGGACTGCCGGCGATGGCGCATTGTGTGGCTAGGAGCTTGAATTTGTGGAGATTGGGCATAGTGCGTGCATTTAGAGAGAGAGAAAATGGAAATAAAGAGAAAATGAATAAATATTATGAATTTGGGTTTTTTTTGTTTTATTTGTGAAGAGAAGGTTAGATCTGAGAAGGATGGGATGGCGTTGGAATTAGAAAGTAGAATGAGAATGATTGGGTAGAGTAATGAAGGGCGTTGCATTATCGGGGATATTAAAGGGGTCTTTTCTCTTGGCCCTACTCTTAACCCGTCCTAAGCCTATCTCTTTTTGATAATGACTAGACCTAATCCTACTTCTTTGTAATTTCGTATTCATAGTGCATGGGAATTTTTTTTTTAAAGTTAAATTAAGAATAAGATATTTTGTTTTTTATATCTTTAAATTTTCAAAATAATTTTGGAAATCGACAATAAATACAGTTATAAAACACATGAAAATAAATTTGAAATTAGATTTTGAAAGTAGACAATAAATAAAAAAGAAAAAACAATAATGTAGTGTACAATGTACTTGAAAATAGTACAAATGTGTAACTCTTTAAAGTCTCATTTGTACATCATTTGATCACTATTATAAACAAATTTAATTTTTTGTAATACATTTGACTATTATTGTATCTTGTTTATTAATGGACTAGATATATTAATAGTCAAATATACTACAAAAAGTTAAATTTACTTATAATAATGATAGTAGGATGTATCATGTATACGAATTGATTTTATTTCTTTTATATTTATGAATAGTCGGCGTGATTATGGTTTTCCAATTATCATTTAGTGATATTGTTTTCTTGTTTGAGTCTGATCATTATTGTCATTAACTTGGCCTTAATTGTTGTGTTTGTCTGTATGTTTAAGTCTTTTCAATAAGGTTGTTATACAAATTACGTGTCAGCCAAATTTAGTTAGTATTTTCGATTAAGGTTGCGCAAACCTTAAAGTTAAGTGGTGCACCAGAGGATGATGGATAAAGTTTTCATATAATAAATAGGTGAAACACTAGAGGTATATATGGACGACATGATCGTTAAGTCCAACAAAGAGGAGTTACATGATCAACATTTCACCCTCATATTTCAAAAAGTCTAGCAGTACAATATGAGGCTTAACCTAGAGAAGTATACCTTTAGAGTTAGAGTCGATAAATTATTGAGTTTTTATTTGACAAAGAGAGTCATATAAGCAACATCAGATAAGTGTGAGGCAATTAACGACAAAGAAAGAAATGATGAAATTGAATGGAATGTTGACAGTGTTGGACACGTGACTTTACGCACAAGAGGGGGTGAATTATGTGTTTAAGAAAACTTGAATTTGAAAAACTTTTATGATCAAAATCAGAGTTTCAAAACATTTTAGAAAGGTTTTAAAGTAATGCAGCGGAAAAATTTCAGAAAGTAAAGTGCCGAAAATAAAAAGATAAAGGAAGAGAGAAGACACCAGGAGTTATAGAGGTTCGGTCAAAAGAAAAGACATATTCCTCCCTACGAGTTATTATTGAGAGTATCCAATAAACATAAGAGTTTTTAGTAGGTTGAAGCCTCGAACCCCCTTATACAAAGAAAAAGAAGTTTATGGCTAACTTCCAACCAAACAGCAAACACTGAGGGAAATAGTGAGTTTTCCTTTCAAAAGATGAATCGAAGCGATTGGTCTTCTTTCCATAAGAAATTTAGAGCGGTTAGTATTCAAGTTTCAAACAAAGATTTTATCACGACTGATCTTGAGTCTGCACAGTTGGATTATTTTCAAGTGGCATAGAAGTAGTCTCTACATCAGTTGGCATAGAAGTGACGTCTACATCAGTTGGCATAGCAGTGGCCTCTACATCAGCTGGCTTTTTCTCAACTTTAGGTTCCCTATACAAAGTCAACATACATACACATGTTCACACATTTAGCCAAAAACAAAATTCTAACAAATTCACATAAGATGCATATCGTGAGTGTAAGCTATTGATTAACTTAACTCAAAAAATAAGCAAGAGTCGCCACCGCACTTTTATTTTATCCACAAAGGGAAAGGAAAAAGAGCGAACAAAACCTAAAGAGTTCTAAAAAAAAGAACAAACAGAGAATGGGTAAGGGGGTTGGTTACGCAATGGGAAGGTGTTAGCACCCAAAACGTCTATAGTACTCTATAGGAGCCCTTTGAAATATCTACCGCTTTTGGTCTGAAAAAGGTTTGCTTGAAAAGTGATTGAGGAGATGAGAAGAGAAATTATTTTTAAGATTTTTGTGTTTGGAGCGACTCGTCGTCTCATGCCTACGTACCCACGATGTGCAATGTAGGATCAAAACCCCGTAGTTCGTGGTACAAAGAGTGAAAATTGTTTGTTTTGGTTGTTTTTAAATGTAAAGACAAGTCGTCATTTCTAAGCGAATAATTCCGCTTAAAGAAATGAATCATGTCTAAACTTATGAAAAAGTTAAAGTAAAAAGTGCACGAGGGCACAAAAAGAGAGTAAGTGAGTTTGGTGTTTTTTAAGGTTTTTTTGAAAGAGATGTCAATATGCTTATGTAGTTTAGCATTTGATTAAGAAATGAAAAGAAAAGAGTAAAGTCACTTGACAAAGTCAAGGGTTGTTTATGAAAGCGGTGAAAGTTTGAAATCAAGAATGTTTTGAAAAAGAGAGTTTTGAAAATTGAAGAATGGGGAGGAGAAGAAGTGACTATCCTAAAGTATAAAAGAAAAGCTAGGGAAGAGAATAGCCTAACCACACAAGTATGCTTCCAAGTCTTCGAACCATAATTCCAAAGCAAAGGGAGAAATGTCCTAAGTTCTAAGTCCAAGGTTCCAAGAATTGCATTGGATGTCCAAGGTCTAGGTGCAAAGCTCCATGTCCATTGCAAAGGATAGTAACCATAGTCCAAGATTAGAAGCACAAGTTTTTTTTTAGATTTTAGCCTTTATTAATGTTTTTGGTCCAAGTGGACAAAGAGAAAAAAGCGGAAGCATAAACATGATATGATATGATAATAATGAAGCATAAAAGTAAAAGAGAGATAAGGGATAAGAAGGAAACAAGATATAATAAATGATTAGTACAATAGAAATGTTAGTGAATAATGGTATGGTGAACTTAATCATCCACAATCAAAGATAAAGTAAATAGTGTCAAAGAGAATGAAAAAGTAACCGGTTCCGCTTCATATCTTGCACTACGGTGATTAATTAATGCAATTAGTCCAAATTTAGTGAAGACTTGAAAGAAGATTGGGATACCCAAAGCAACTACGCATCAAGCTTCAAAGTTTATGGAACTAACACAAACAAATAATCAACCTTGGGGTGACGCGACTAATCAAAGTCCGGTCCACGAAAGTACAAGTGTTGAATTGGATTTATTCCGAGTAGGGACAAATTTTGGTCTATGTTAAGCGCACGCCGAGTAATTTGTTCGAGCAATTACCCTACGAATGAGGCCGGCCATGAAATGTATGTGTTAATGCACGCGAGATAAACGATATAGGGATCGTTATCCTAAAGCGGTGCCACACGAAAAGAAAAGGTGGAAATGATCTCGTCTCGATCGAAATTCAACAAAGAAATTTCACGATCACTTCGACTTTCATCGATCAAATAAAAAAGATGAAGAAAAGTGGATCAAAAAATATGATCCACACAACCAATAAAAAAAATTGAAATAAAATCAAGAATTAAAAGATAACTCATGACATATTTTTTTTATGACTTTTTTCAAGAAATATTTATGAACAAAATACAAAGATTTTCAAAGAGAATAAAATCTATTTAAAAACATTAAAAGCAAAAAAAAAACAAGAAAGTAGTGAAAATATTTTTCTAACTAAGAAAGAAAATAGAATGAAATTTCTAAAAGAGGGAGGTTTATTTAAAATAGTGGTGGTAGTGTAGTAACGGGCCAGGGCCCAAAATTTGTAAAAAAAAGAAAAGAAAAAAAAAAGAAACAAGACTTAAATGGAAAAAGAAAAGTATTAGAAAGTCATGTTTATCTTCTTCATTTCTCACGCGTGGTACTATTCATCCATGGAGCTAGCAATTTTTGAGCTCCGTCAAATCGGAACGGCGGAGCTCCGAAGTGGTACCGTTGCGACCGGGAAAGTGAGAGGAGTTCATATATATGATCGATTTCAACCGTCGTAAATGAAATGCAACGCAAACGGAGATCGAAGCTTCGTCGGAAAATGTTCACTACCTCCAAAAATGGTGAGTTTAGCTTCAAATCTTCTTCTCTTTTTTGAACTTGCTTCTTGAAATTGTTGGTTATTGTTGAACGAAGATGTTGATGTGGATTGTTGTGAGATGAAGAAGGAATTGATTCGGTTTATTATTTGGAATCGAAAATGGAAGTTGTGTTGGAGTTGGATTGAAGCTTGAACTGAGAGATGGTTGAAAGATATTGGAGTATGAATGAAGGTTCGGAATGAAGAAGATGATGGAGTTGAAGCTTGAGTTTTGAATTTGGTAGTATATTTTTGGCTTTTCAAGCTTTGAGAATGAAAATGGAATTGAAGCTTTGGGTTTTGATTTTGGCAGGGTGTTTAGGGCTGTCCAAGCTTGGAGAAATTGAAGAGGGGGAGGCTCTATTTATAGCCAAAGTGAGGTGAGTTTTGAGCTGAAAGTTTAATTGCCGTTTTAATTGATTTTTCTGCGTTTTGGATTGGTAGCCGCGTGTGTAGTGTGTGTGCTTTCGTTGTGATGGCGTGGGAAGATGTTGCTCGGCTGGTGACGTGTTGATGATGGCTTGTGGCGTGATGAAGCTGCTGGGCGGCTCGGTTTTGGGTAGTTTGTTTGAAGGCGTGTGGATGATGAACACGGCTGGGCTTGGAATGTGCGTTTTATGCTGGCTGAGTTTGTAGTGTGATACGGCTGGAAGTTGTAGTGGAGGGCTGATGTTTTGGTATCAGTGGGCCGTGGACTTTTTGCACCCCCAAATTGGGAAGTTTGGCTTATGGGCTTGTAGATTTTGGTGAATATGGTTTAGAGAACAAAAGGTAATTAAAATGAACAAACAAAAAAGAAATGAATTTGGATATGAAATAATTTTGGATACAAGTTTAGGGAAAAATTGATTGGAAATGAATAATGGATAAAAAAATGAAATTTGGACATTGGTAAAAGTGGATAAAAGATGAAATTGGATAGAAATATGGATAATGAAAAAAAATATGGTTTATGGAAATGGATATAGAAAAATGGTTTAAAGAGCAAAAAGTGGAATATGTGAAAAATGGTTAAAAATGTGAATAGTGGATAGCAAGTCTCTTTTTTTTTAGCCCAAAACCAAACTTGAATTTTTTCACAAGCCTCTGATGAACATATGCCACGCAACAAGCCACGACTGAAACAACGGCCGTCTAAATCTGTTTGAACCCAAAACTCACATGAACCACTGCTTGATAAACTGAAGGATCTCGGCACAAGACATCTTGCTTTTGAACAACCACATGTGGCTTGAAATCACTTTATTGCCTTTGACAAACCTGCACAACACACAGAGAGAGAAACAAGCAAACGGCAGCATATTTTTGGTATTTTTTGTTAGAGGTTAGATAAACAGAAACAAGTAAGAAAAGTAAGTGAGAAAATACACAGATGCTCAGGAGAAGCACAAACTGTGATCTTGTTTGTGATTATGGGATGCAAATGCAATGTACGAAATCTTAGGGGTAAAAATTAGGGTCTTACACACACATTTAGCCAAAAACAAAATTCTAACAAATTCACATAAGATGCATATCAATAAGTAAACATGTAACACCCCAATTTCCCCATTTTGGAAATAAACAAAATATTAAAGATAAATCAGAGTTTGCACCAAAAAGTGGAATGCCACATCGTCAAAACAAACATAAACTCTTTATTTTATTAAATTGAATAAAGAATCAACAGAAATAATCATTTGGTTTCAAATTCACGGCCATCTGCCCAATTACACCAATAGTTCCTTAAAGCAAGGGTCTCCATAAAATAATTCAACAAAATGGAATACGTAACAAAGAATGTAATAAAATCAAAGCAACTACAAAAATATCCCGACATCCCGTGTTACGTATCAGAGCACTCCTATAGACTCGAACAGGCAACACGAACATCCAAGCAACCTAAGTACCTGGGTTATCTGTACTTCCGAAGAAGCACAGACACAACAACAACAAAGGGGTGAGAAATCACGTTCAATATATAACAATGAATAAATACATGATAAGAAGGTAGCATTCACATATATAAATCAACAACACAATAACACGACCTACTGTCCAACATCATCAACAACATCAATTAATAATGCAATGCAACACGACATCATGCATGCGGTACCGACTCGTTGGTTCATTCAATCAAACCCCGGATATATCACATACACCTCTACTTGGCAATGATCTATCCCCCACCATTCTCCATATAGGAGTACGGATGAATCGCATACACTCCTCCTGAGCAACGATCCATCCCACCAATCACCATGAAAATGCATGACATATGATGCACAATAACACATGTATAATATCAGAACACATGTACACGATCCTCCTGATCACACCTTAACATAACATCAACATCATCATTACATAATTATTTCATGCACACCAAACATCTAAATTATTAATTAATTCCTTAAAATTATTAAAATTATTATTTCCATCACCAATGTTTTATTCCTTAGCACCTGACACCTATTCCCAACCTCTCAAACCAAAAGAAACCAGATCGGACGCGAAAACGGGAAAGAAATCGCGAAACGGTAAAATTCTGCAACTTCGCTGGCCATACGCGTATTGCCCTATGCCATATGCGTATTGCCAGCTCGGTCGCCTAACCCATACGCGTATTAACTCCCTTCGTACGCGTATCTCCTCACAATGCCCAAGTCCTTACGCGTATTGCCTTGTGTCGTACGCGTACAGACAGAGACCTCTTCACCCTGAATTTCCCAAATTCCAACACCATACACGTATTGCCCTCCTATTATGCGTACCACCTAGCTCCCATACGCGTATTGCTGCGTATCATGCCATTCCATACACGTATCGCCCCACCTGATACGCGTATCTCTAGATCTATTACGCAATTCACCAGAAGCCTCACTATTCTGCATTCTGCTACGATTTCCACACTTCTTCACTTCTAACCAGTCCTATAATCGTTTCTACACTGATTTTAGGTCCAATTTTCATCTTTTCTCTTGTACCTAGAATTACTACATGTATTATAAGTCTATAATCTCAAATCGTTCTCCTAACTCGAGTCAAAATCAACAGGTCTGCAACATGTTCATACAACAGCAACAACCACAACAATTCATGAAAATACATATCAATTCATACACGATTTTCAGAATCACAACAGACATATACAACAATCATCAATTCAACAGTTTTACATACAAATGCCTACGGGGTTAAGGACTCCCCACTACCCTATCATGAATATATCACCAATATTAAACCCGTTTCTCCCCCCTTACCTTGAATTCTTGATTAATTTCCCGCGAAAATTGGTGAAGATCTTTGCCCTAGCAAACCCTTGTTCTTCCTCTCCTTAGCTTTTCCTCTTTCTATCTCTAAAATTCTGATTATTCTAAACCTTTACCAATTTCCACTAATTATCACTCAATTACTAAATTGCCCTTCATTAACTCATCATCCCATTAATGATTTATCTTATTTTATTTTAATTCACTAAAATTGCCACACTAATGTTAATATTACTAATAATAATAATAATAATAATAATAATAATATTAGTAATAATAATAATAATCCTATTAATAATAGTACTAAGTCACCCCACCTTATTATTTATGGTCTAAACCCCACATTTAATAGTAATGTCCTACCATAACCATCCCATCGCACTCGAACACACCCCCAAACAAGGTCACACAAACAAAATAACACAAGACGTCTAAATAATTAAAATGGGGTGTTACAACTCTCCCCCACTTAAATTATTTTCGTCCTCGAAAATTACCTGATGGAAACAATTCTGGATACGACTCTCGCATCCTGCTTTCCAATTCCCAGGTCACACTGCCTCCTGCAACACCTCCCCAAGCTACTCTCACCAGAGGTATCTCTTTTCCTCTGAGTTGTTTCATCTTACGATCCTCGATCCTCAACGGCATCGTCTCTACGGTAAGATTCTCCCTGATCTGAACTTCGTCTCTCTGAATCACATGAGACGGATCTGAAACATACTTCCGAAGTTGCGACACATGAAACACATCATGCAAGTTCGAAAGCTCCGGTGGCAATGCCACTCTATAAGCAACTGCACCAACTCGCTGTAAGATTTGATGCGGTCCAATAAACTTAGGATCCAACTTCTTAGATTTCAAAGCACGACCCACGCCGATCACTGGGTTAACTCTTAGGAATACGTGATCACCTTCACTGAATTCCAATTCCTTCCTTCGATTATCGTGATAACTTTTCTACCTACTCTAAGACGCTTTCATCTTCTCACGGATCATTTGAATTGTCTCAGTAGTCTGCTGCATAATCTCTGGTCCAAGCACCACACTCTCACCTGTCTCATACCAACACAGAGGTGTCCTACACTTCCGTCCATACAAAGCTTCAAAAGGTGCCATTCCGATGCTAGAATGGTGACTGTTATTATACGTGAACTCGATCAATGGCAAATGAGTATCCCATGCACCACCTTTTTCCAATACACATGCTCTCAGCAAATCCTCCAACGACTGAATGGTCCTCTCTGACTGACCATCGGTCTGTGGATGATAAGCCGAGCTCAACTTCAACTTAGAACCCAAGGCTTCCTGCAGACTCCTCCAAAATTCTGAAGTAAACCTCAGATCTCTATCCGACACTATGCTCGACAGAACACCACACAACTTCACAATTATCCTAATATAAATTTCCGCCAGCTTCGACAACGGAAAACTGATGTTAATTGGTATAAAATGTGCGGATTTCGTAAGTCGATCCACCACTACCCAAATAGCATCAAAGCCCCTTGCCGTATTCGGCATACCAGTAACAAAATCCATCGCAATACTGTCCCATTTCCACTCAGGAATTTCCAGCGGTTGCATCAATCCAGAAGGTTTCTGATGCTCCACTTTTGACTTCTGACATGTCAAACAAGCATAGACAAACTGAGCTATGTCCCTCTTCATATCGGACCACAAAAACAACTTCTTTAAATCATGATACATCTTTGTAGCTCCCGGATGAATACTCAAGCTACTCCGATGACTTTCCTCTAAGATTGCCTTTTTCAATTCCACATTATCCGGTACATAAATTCTGCCTCGGAATCTCAACACACCAACATTATCCACTTTAAAGTCATTATCCGGATCATCTCCTCCTGTAGGCATCAAGTCTACTAATTTCACATCCAGTTTCTGATTTTCCTTAATTACATCCAAAAAGTCATTTTTCACTTTCAGCATACCCAATCTGATACTTCCCGGTGTAGTTTCACAAACCATACTCAAATCTCTGAACTGCTCAATCAATTCCATTTCTTTCACCATAGCGCAGACATGTGGATTGTCTTCCGACTCAGAGCATCTGCCACAACATTAGCGTTTCCCGGATGGTAACTCAAATTGAAATCATAATCTTTCAAGAACTCTAACCATCTTCTCTGCCTCATATTCAATTCCTTCTGATCGAACAAATATTTCAAACTCTTGTGATCACTATACACTTCAAATCTCGATCCATACAAATAATGCCTCCAAATTTTTAACACGAACACCACTGCAGCTAATTCAAGATCATGAGTAGGATAGTTCCTCTCATGCACCCTTAACTGTCTTGAAGCATAAGCCACTACCTTGCCACCTTACATCAACACACCGCCTAATCCCATCTTAGACGCATCACAATACACTACGAAAGAATCATTTGGACTTGGTAAAATCAACACTGGTGCTGTCGTCAACTTCTTCTTCAGTTCTTCGAAACTCTCCTCACAGGCAGCATCCCAGACAAAAGCTTGATTCTTTCTGGTTAACTGAGTCAACGACAATGCCAATTTAGAAAACCCTTCAATGAACCTTCTATAGTAACCTGCCAAACCCAAAAAGCTTCTAATCTCCGTTGCGGTCTTCGGAGTTTCCCACTGAAGTACTGCACTTACTTTAGAGGGATCCACCGCTATACCATCACCAGAAATCACATGGCCCAAGAAACTCATGGTCTTCAACCAAAATTCACACTTCGAGAACTTTGCAAACAATTTATTATCTTTCAACACCTGCAATGCAATCCTCAAGTGACCTGCATGCTCTTCGTCAGACTTAGAATATATCAGTATATCATCAATAAATACCACAATAAACCGATTCAAATAAGAATGGAAAATACGATTCATATATTCCATAAATACACCTGGCGCATTAGACACTCCGAAAGGCATCACTGCATATTCGTAATGTCCGTAGCGAGTTCTGAAAGCAGTCTTCTGAATATCACCTTCCTTTACCCTAATCTGATGGTAACCCGACCTCAGATCAATTTTGCTGAAAACACAAGCTCTTACCAGCTGATCCATTAAGTCATTAATCCTAGGAAGTGGATACTTATTCTTAATGGTCACTTTATTCAACTGACGGTAATCAATGCACAGACGCATGCTACCATCTTTCTTCTTCACCAACAACACTGGAGCTCCCCACGACGACACACTTGGTCTTATAAACTTCTTATCGAGCAATTCCCCGACCTGAGACTTCAACTCTGCCAACTATGATGCAGACATCCTGTACGGTGCCATAGAGATAGGTCTGGTACCCGGTACAAGATCAATAGCAAATTCAACTTCCCTTGTCGGAGGCAATTCTGTGATGTCATCTGGAAACACTTCAGGAAATTCATTCACTACTGGTAACTCATTAACTGAAGTCTTGCTTTCAACAGATAACGAGACAAATACTGCAAACAGCTTCGCTTCATCCTCTAACAACACCCTTAACTCCTTACTAGACAGCGAATCGGCTAATGCTTCCTCTTCAGGAGTAAGAAATAGTAACGTCTTCCTGAAGCAATCAATATAAATCCGGTTGAACTCCAACCAGTTCATCCCCAAAATAACATCAAGATTACCGAGTGGCAAACAAATCAAGTCCACTCTGAAATCTCTACCAAATATGGTCAGCGGCCACTTCAAACACACCAAAGAAGTAACCACAAAACCAATAGACGGAGTTTCAATCGTCATACTCTGCCCTAGAGTAGACGGCACAATCCCTAATCTTTTCACACAATCAATAGAAATAAACGAGTGCGTTGCACCCGTGTCAATGATAGTAATCAAAGGAACATCATTAATAAAGCAAATACCTTTGACGGAACGCTCCTCCTCATTGGATTGGGCTCCCACCAAGGCAAACACCTTCCCGCTAGTTTGAGACGCCTGAGACTTCTTCGGCTTCTCACAGTGAGTGCTGATGTGACCCTTCTCTCCACAATTATAACAAGTAGGCATAGTGGCTCTGTAATCAGCTATAACATGACCAGCTTTGCCACACTTGAAGCACTTCTTTACCTTATTCTGACAGTTGTTAGCACGGTGACCCGCGCCACCACATCTGAAGCACTTGAGAGTATCAGCACCTGCTCCCTTCTCTTTTGGCTTCTTTCCCACATCAGTTTTCTGTTTCCCCTTATCAGCTGGAGCACTGTAAGGAGTTCCCCCAAATCTCTGCTTATTCTTCTTCTCATTCATAGCTTTGAAATGAGCAATTCTGGGCCTGTTGTCATTATCATAAATTCTGCTTCTGCTTACCAGCTCTGGATAGTTTCTTATCTTCTGACAAGCAATTCCCAATTTGATCTCGGGACGCAGCCCGTTCTCAAACTTCAAACACTTCGAAGTCATAGCTTCTTCAGTATTGTAATGAGTACAATACTAGACTAGCTCCTCAAACTTAGCGGCATACTCAGCAACTGTCTTATCACCCTGCTTCAGCTCCAAAAATTCAACTTCTTTCGTACTACGAATGTCTTCCGGAAAATACTTTTCCAGAAACTCAGCTTGAAACACAGCCCAAGTAATCTCAGTACCTGCAGCTTCCAATCTCTGACGACTGTTGTCCCACCAAGCCTCAGCCTCTCCTTCCAACATGTGAGTACCGAACAGTACCTTCTGAGCATCACTGCACTCCATGGTCCTGAAGATCTTCTCCACAGCCTTCAGCCATTTCTGTGCAGCCTCTGAGTCCAAGATACCTCCCTCATATGTAGGCGGCTTATTGCTCTGAAACTGTGCTAAGTTACGAAACTGAGCACCTCCACCCTGGTTGGCATTCTCTACGGCTTGTGCCATGGCTTGCATAGCAGCAGCAAAAGCATCATCATTCCTTCCTGCCATACTGGACAACAATCATCACAAGGTCAGAACACAAAATCAACTCCTATTCTAAGGACAGACTCAACTATAACACCTGGTCGGACGGACCGACCTCCTCTGATACCGATTGTAACACCCTACTTTCCCCATTTTGGAAATAAACAAAATATTAAAGATAAATCAGAGTTTGCACCAAAAAGTGGAATGCCACATCGTCAAAACAAACATAAACTCTTTATTTTATTAAATTGAATAAAGAATCAGCGAAAATAATCATTTGGTTTCAAATTCACGACCATCTGTCCAATTACACTAATAGTTCCTTAAAGCAAGGGTCTCCATAAAATAATTCAACAAAATGGAATACGTAACAAAGAATGTAATAAAATCAAAGCAACTACAAAAATATCCCGACATCCCGTGTTACGTATCAGAGCACTCCTATAGACTCGAACAGGCAACACGAACATCCAAGCAACCTAAGTACCTGGGTTATCTGTACTTCCAAAGAAGCACAGACACAACAACAACAAAGGGGTGAGAAATCACGTTCAATATATAACGGTGAATAAATACATGATAAGAAGGTAGCATTCACATATATAAATCAACAACACACCAACACGACCTACTGTCTAACATCATCAACAACATCAGTTAATAATGCAATGCAACACGACACCATGCATGCGGTACCGACTCGTTGGCTCATTCAATCGAACCCCGGATAGATCACATACACCTCTACTTGGCAATGATCTATCCCCACCATTCTTCATATAGGAGTACGGATGAATCGCATACACTCCTCCTGAGCAACGATCCATCCCACCAATCACCATGAAAATGCATGACATATGATGCACAATAACACATGTATAATATCAGAACACATGTACACGATCCTCCTGATCACACCTTAACATAACATCAACATCATCATTACATAATTATTTCATGCACACCAAACATCTAAATTATTAATTAATTCCTTAAAATTATTAAAATTATTATTTCCATCACCAATGTTTTATTCCTCAGCACCTGGCACCTATTCCCAACCTCTCAAACTAAAAGAAACCGGATCGGACGCGAAAACGGGAAAGAAATCGCGAAACGGTAAAATTCTGCAACTTCGCTGGCCATACACGTATTGCCCCATGCAATACGCGTATTGCCAGCTCGGTCGCCCAACCCATACGCGTATTAACTCCCTTCGTACGCGTATCTCCTCACAATGCCCAAGTCCTTACGCATATTGCCTTGTGTCGTACGCGTACGGACAGAGACCTCTTCACCCTGAATTTCCCAAATTCCAACACCATACGCGTATTGCCCTCCAATTACGCGTACCACCTAGCTCCCATACGCGTATTGCTGCGTATCATGCCATTCCATATGCGTATCGCCCCACCTGATACGCGTATCGCCAGATCTATTACGCAATTCACCAGAAGCCTCACTATTCTGCATTCTGCTACGATTTCCACACTTCTTCACTTTTAACCAGTCCTATAATCGTTTCTACACTGATTTTAGGTCCAATTTTCATCTTTTCTCTTGTACCTAGAATTACTACATGTATTATAAGTCTATAATCTCAAATCGTTCTCCTAACTCGAGTCAAAATCAACAGGTCTGCAACATGTTCATACAACAACAACAACCACAACAATTCATGAAAATACATATCAATTCATACACGATTTTCAGAATCACAACAGACATATACAATAATCATCAATTCAACAGTTTTACATACAAATGCCTACGGGGTTAAGGACTCCCCACTACCCTATCATGAATATATCACCAATATTAAACCCGTTTCTCCCCCCTTACCTAGAATTCTTGATTAATTTCCCGCGAAAATTGGTGAAGATCTTTGCCCTAGCACACCCTTGTTCTTCCTCTCCTTAGCTTTTCCTCTTTCTATCTCTAAAATTCTGATTATTCTAAACCTTTACCAATTTCCACTAATTATCACTCAATTACTAAATTGCCCTTCATTAACTCATCAGCCCATTAATGATTTATCTTATTTTATTTTAATTCACTAAAATTGCCACACTAATGTTAATATTACTAATAATAATAATAATAATAATATTAGTAATAATAATAACAATAGTAATAATAATAATAATCCTATTAATAATAGTACTAAGTCACCCCACCTTATTATTTATGGTCTAAACCCCACATTTAACAGTAATGTCCTAGCATAACCATCCCATCGCACTCGAACACACCCCCAAACAAGGTCACACAAACAAAATAACACAAGATGTCTAAATAATTAAAATGGGGTGTTACAAAACACATGTTACCTTTCTTTTTAGTGCATTAGGGTCCTGTGTCAAGCTCTAGCATGTCAATGCATTATGGCCAAACTTATCACATTTGGTGCACTTATAAGCCACCCCAGGTCTTCTCTTTCTTGCATCTTCCTCACCACATTCTCGTATCCTAAACTTTCTTGGTCTACCAAGTCCTTTTTTATATGGTAGGGGTTGTAACTCATCCACTTGGACATCTGGCCACATATCCTGCCCATTGATAGGACTCACAGAATAACCATAACAAATTGCATATTTTTTCTTGTATAACACTCATATCAAGTATTTGTTTCCTATAACTTAAAGCAGCTACATCATGCCTACAAGGAATTCCTACCAATTCCCAAAATTTACAGCTACATGACCTTTTCGCTATGTCAACAATAAACTCTTGTGTGTTGAAACTATATGTAACCTGGAATTGCTCAGCCATGGATCATTCAAGAATTGCCTCCCTAAAATCAACAAGAGAATTAAATTTCATACCCCACTTAAATTTATAGTCCTTGTTGAGATGCTTTTTCCTAAACCTCTCATACTTATTGGGCCTACCCAAAGGTCCAACAACTACCCCTTCTTCTTTTATAGGTAATGTTACATTAATTCCCTCAAACCCATCTACAAGAGCAGTAACTCTATCATCTTAACTATCATATGAACCTTCAACCACCTTCCATATCAGTCACCCCATTAACACACTTAGGCTCCCTTACTCCAAGTTCTATGTTTTCAACATCATGTTCCACAAAGACATCTTCATCAGTAACCATTGCACAACAATATGATGTAAAATCATATGCATCATCATCTTTTCTTATCTGAATAAAACTCTCATCAATTTCCAAAATTTTTGTCCATAACCTATAGCTTACTTTCTTATACCTCCGCCTATTCACCATCTTGTCAACATTATCTATTGTCCAGTTCTCAATGTGTAACCTAGACACATTCAAATCAACTCCCCTCTATAAATGATCTCGTTTTGGTTTACCATGATAAATTCACCCTCATGGTGAAAAGTAACATTAAAATGTTGCATATCCTGTGAATAAATTTTCAGATCAAAAGCAAAAACTAAGACTAACAGAAGAAGGTTCGAAATCATTATTACATTGGAGGATGAAGAAGGTTAGAGTTCACTTACCTCAGCCATTCTAGGTTTCAATGTCGTAGCCAACCACAACCACAAACGTCATAGCTTTCCTCCCTTGCCTGAGCGTCGTCGCCTTCTTCCCTTTCTTGAGCGTCGTCGCCTTCTTCCCTTTCTTGATCGCCGTCGCCTTCGTATTCTTCGCAGCAGCAGTAAAAACTAACCCTAATTTTTACAAGGGGTAATTCAAATGTTATATCTATGTCAGCAACAAATAAGAAAAATTAAAATGCCACATGTCAATAAGATTAATCCACGTAGACATAAATTGAAAAAAATGGGAAATCTATGAGGACATTTGGCATTTGGTGGGGGGGGGGTTCTGACGTAATCTAGATAAAATAAGGGGGGATTAAAAAAAATTCTTTTACAGGGTTTAAAAACAAAACTCGCTACTATTACAGGGGGAGTTTGTATATTTAACCTTTTAATTTATATACAATTGCTTGTACTAAATTGGCACTCGTACGTTCAGACAGATATCTTATTAGTATTGGAACTTAGAACCACAAAATTGGTGAATGATGGAGAAAATTAGAGTGTGGAGAGTGAAAGAGGAAAATCGAGAGAGAGGTAATTTAGGGTTAGAATATTATCATTCACATTAATCAAAAGATGAGGATACCTCCACGGCATTTATATAAGTGTTACAAAATAATTGGTACTCAAAACATACAAGTACACAACAGAAAAACACAAAAACATGGGCCTGTAACCGGTAACACCAAACCTATAACCAGTAACAGGTGACATGAAAATAATTCTTCTTTCAGTGGTAATCGGTTACACTCAAGTGTTAACCAGTTACAACTTCAATATTTTGTCTTATTCTTTAGTCTAGAAGTGCTTTTGCTCTTGCTGTAACCGGTTACACCCCCGTGTTAACCGGTTACAACACTTGAATTACTCAAAATACTTTTAACACACCACCTTAATTCAAGTGCTCCAAGTTTTCTATGCTCGTGTTCATCTTCAAACTCTTGAACGCATCATTTGTGACTCCTTTAGTCAACAAATCAGTCACTTGGTCTTCACTTCTGCAATATCTCAATCTTAACTTTCCTTTACTAACAAGTTCCCTCAAGTAGTGAAACTTCATCTCAATATGATTTTCGCTCCTCCCATGCGCAATTGGATTCTTATCAAGATTAATCGTAAAAACATTGTCAACCAGAAGTGTAACAACCTCACCCACATTTCTACCCATCTCCTCTAATAGACTCATAAGTCATATGGCTTGGCACACACATAACGAAACGACAATGTACTCGACCTCACAAGATGAGAGTGCAACTACCAATTCCTTCTCCGTACACCATGAGATTGGTGTTGCACCAAACATTAATATGTATCCAACTGTAGACTTTCGATCATCTTTATCTCCGCACCAATTGGAATCGGTAAAATCGATTAATTGTATTTTCTACATGTATCCGTTGCGGGAAAGAGAATTCCGCAACCAACAGAACCTTTGACATATCTCAGGATCCTTTTGACTGCTACCAAGTGAGACATCTTTGGTCTCCCGATGAATGCTCCATTTCAAACTTCTTCAATATCTCAAGTGCACACCTCCTTTGGTGCATGAGCAGTTCTCTTTTGGACTTGTGGATCTCAATGCTAAATAAATATATCATGAGATCAAGGTCGGTTATCTTAAATTCGGTCATACGTTCACTTTTGAACTTAGAAATGCACTTTCGGTTTTTGCCTGTTATCAACAAGTCGTTTACATATAGACAGGATAATCATGCATTCACTTGCATGCGTCTTCACATACATTCCATGCTCGAATATAAATTTTTTAAGCCAACCTCGTTTAGAAAACCATCTATTCTTTTGTTCCAAACTCTTGTAGCTTACTTTAAACCATATAACCTTTTCTTTAACTTGTAGAACATTAGCTCTTGGTTTCTCACAACAAAAGCATGAGTTGTTCTACATACACCTCTTCTTCAAGTGGTCCGTTAAAAAAGGCAGATTTGAAGTCCATTTGGTAGATGACCCAATTGTTGTTATTCGTAATGCCAACAACTAGCCTTATGGTTTCAATCCTAGCA
The DNA here is from genome assembly GCA_022829125.1 of Lathyrus tuberosus. NCBI lineage: Eukaryota > Viridiplantae > Streptophyta > Magnoliopsida > Fabales > Fabaceae > Lathyrus > Lathyrus tuberosus. The sequence goes on along the minus strand of JALAZF010000320.1, from coordinate 4,235,065 downwards.
ACTGGTGTGAATGCCTCTTCAAAGTCCATGTCTTCTTTTTGCAAGAATCTCTTTGCAACTAATCGAGTTTTATACTTGATTATTTCACCTTTGAGATTTGTCGCTTTAAAAAACCATTTCACACCAATTGATTTCTTTCCATCCAGTAGCTCAACCAACGAATTACACCTTCGTCTTAACCGCATATAGCACTTGAATTACTCAAAATAATTATTGCTATGATTTCTTTTTTTGTTTTGGTGTGTAGAGCTATCGCTATGATTGTCCTTTGTTTTTTACTACTGTGAGTCTTAGAATGGAAATTGGTTTTTTTCTAGTGCTAAACTACCCACTAAAGTGCACATTGTGGTAAATGCCAATACACGCAGCATCATCTTCCACTTTTTATCTCTCTAATTTAATAAGTATCCACTTAGATATCAATATCAATTCTATACTAAATTATAGTATAATCAATTTTTACTGACAAAATAATAAAATAATAATAACACCTATTTCAACTAATTCAACAAGAGGCTCTGTATTGTTTAGTAATTAGTACAAGTGTATTATACAAGATTGACGAATAACATGTCCTAAATATTTTCCACTTGATGCATGTGGATATGTATCAAATACAGTATCTTACAAAATTCACCTGCCAAAGTATATATCTGAATCCTGTCCAACAAACTCTAACCTTCCACTTGTGTAATTAACCTTGTTCATCTTAGCACCCCCCTTGTCTGCAATAAGATAATGGAAATTAGAAGTCCCTTCTATTCAATCCTAATGTATGTATATATTACTCACATAACAAAAAAGTTTAAAGTAGCAATTACGATATGAATATATTTCATATACATCAAACCAACAAAAATATGGGAATATTTTTACATGCAAATTTATATTATTTCTAAGTTTGGCCAATATGATACAGACACTTTCAGACACTGATACATATTAGACACCCTTTCAATCAGAAGTGTTAATGTTCCAAATTTACCACTAATATTATTAGCATACATGCAAAAAAAAAAATGATAGTGTAAAAACATATAAGCTTTTATAGAAAAGTTATTTGAAGGCCAAAATGAATTATAAACAGCTTATTGATACCGGTGCATAAGTTTTACTTTTACCATCTAAAAATCTAAGTCCTCACCAAAACAAAAGGAAAATCAGAATCTATGAAGAAGTAGATGTAGAAGAACCGCTAACCCATTTGTCAGCAACAGAATCTGGTGAAGGTGGATAAGGGCCCTTCTTCAAAAGTACAAGTTCATCTGTTCTAACAACAACATCCAAAACTTTCGAATCCTGTGTTTCAAGTTCATCACTCTTGATTGCTCTCAATACTTCCACAACCTCATCCATTGAAGGTCTCATGTCTCTTTGCTGCTGCAGACATCTAAATGCCAATTCACCGACTGCGGTTGTCATCCTCCTCACAGCACTGTCTTTTTCATATCCAAGAAATGGATCAACCAACTCATGCAATTCTTGGCTCTGAATCTTGTTGACAGCCATAGTCGCCAAGTTCACGTCGCTGCGGTGCCTGGTAATATCCACAGCTTGTAACGACGATATAAGCTCGACTAAGACTACGCCAAAGCTATAAACATCGCTCTTGTCAGTGAGTTGGTAACACTGATAATACTCAGGATCAACGTAACCAGGTGTTCCTTGTGGAGCTGTTGATACATGCGTGACATCGTTCGGAAGGAACCTTGACAGACCGAAATCAGCAACCTTAACATGAAATTTTTCGTCTAGGAGGATGTTGTTGGATTTAACGTCGCGGTGTATGACATCTGATGCATGGAGATAAGCTAGTGCTTCAGCCGTTTCTAGTGCAATGTTCAATCTTACAGACCAAGGAAGTAAACAAGAACTTGATTGCTTCCCGTGAATATGATCGGCAACTGTTCCATTTGGTATGTATTCATAAACAAGGAGAAGCTCTCTGCTGTGTTTAGAGGAGCATCCATAGAGTGTAACCAGGTTCTTATGCCTTAACTTCGCTAGAATCTCAACTTCATTCATGAACTGCGCTACACGCTTAAAATTGCTTTCGTAATGGCGTTTCACTGCAACAACACGTCCATCTTTGAGATCACCTGATCAACAATCAGAAGATATATAGTTTAGAAAGAAAATCCGAAAGCAAGAGGAAATCAATTATGCGAGAAAATGTATTTTGTTAATTACCTTTGTAAACAGTGCCAAAACCTCCATCTCCAAGTTCTTTAGAGGCGTCGAAATTGTTGGTAGCTTCTTCTAGCTCATCATAGGTAAAAACCTTAACGCCAAAGTAGAAACTCTTCGGCATTGCATCCGATTTGTAAGAGGGGTAAGAAGGAATACTCTGAGACGAATTAGTAGTGGAGGTTAGAGTGCCAGTGCCAGTGTCACTGCTTGAAGGAGGCATGAAGGGGACTCTGCTTCTAGATTTCTCAATACTTTTCTTTCTTCTCCGCATCACTAAGCATGCAAAGCCAAGAATACAAACAAGGGCTGCAACGCCTCCAACTATGCCGCCTGAAGATAACACTAGACATCAGTAAAATTTTACTTCTAAAATCTAAACTCAATACATCTATGATCTATCAGCTAAATGGGAATTACCTATTACAGGGCCAATGTTAGAGCCATTACCTGTAACATAAAAAATTGATGTCAGAACAAAGAATCAGACAAGGATCGAAAAGGCATGGAAAAAACTAGCAGGAAAGTTTCATGTTCTGTTGTTCCAATAACAATAGAACATCTTAAGTCTAGTTAGTTCACAATAACACTACAACACATCATAAGTTTTCTATATACTAACAAATCATCGATAAGATTATAGTTTTAAATTGCAGTATACGACTTGAAGGTAAAGATTCATCTGCAATTTTTCACAATGCAAACTGGAAAAACACAAGAATCATTCTTAAAACCATTAGGTTTACATGACATAAGAATCATCATCAAACACCAAACACAAGAATCAACCAAAAAGAAAAGCTAGAATACCTGAAGGACACAACTCATTACCACAAATACAAATGGATTCATTATTATCAGAATCAAATCCACATTGTTGGCCACCAGAATCAATACATTCAAAACAATCATCATCAAAAGGATTGCTATAACTCACATTAAACCCTTTCATCAAAACCTCCCTAAGCAAAGAGCGATTTCCTATAAACCTATTAGCCTGCTCTACAAGAATTGGCACGCCAACACCTTCATCACATTCAACAAATCTAAGAACTGGGTCCAAAGGAAATGGACCTATCAGAGAATATGAGTTATTATTATACCCATTACTCTCACAGTAAAACAAATTCTCTGGCACTTTGGTAAATTCTGAAGTGGGTTTGCACCCATAAAACAAAGTAAGGTTACGGTTTCCCGAACCGTAGCTAAAGCTAGTTCCATCAAAAGTCGAGTTAATATAATTTTTGGTACATGTTTCGTTCCAAAGGTCTAATCTAGCTAAGGTGAGAGAATGAGTTACTGAGTTGATTTGAAGAACTCGGTAACTCAATGAAGAAATGTTCAACTCCGGAACATTGTTATTGCAGTTCAAGTGAAACTGCGGTGGCCCACAGAAGGAAGGACGATCGCCACCGGTGAAAGGGTAGGAAAGGTTGGTTATGGTTCCGCAGTTGAAGGTGGTGTTGTTGCAGCTAGAGAGTGATACATGAGAAGGTAACGAGGCTGTATTGTGAAGAGAGAAGATGAAGAAGAAGATGATGATGATGGTGGTGACAGGAGAGGAGAGGAACAAGGACAGCATAGTTTGTTGTTCCTTGATTTGTGTTTTGATGAAACTTGCAACCATAAAAGAGTTATTACTTGTTGGATTAAGTGTTATTATGATTATGATATGAGTAATGAAAAAGAAAAGAAAACATGAAGATGAATTTTGTTGACTAAGATGTCATGTGAAGAATATATTATCTCTAGATTGATATATTTAAGCTTAATTTAGAAGCCAAATGAGTGTTTTTCTTGTATTATTTTATGGTCAAATAACAGTAACTGTACTTATTTGGTTGAATGGAGGCTATTCAAAATCTAGGACTATATGGTTGAAAAGTTTTGGTCAATATAGAACACATGGTTTGGAAGCTTTTGGCAGGTTCACATGGTGGAATTGTCTGCTTGATTTTTACCTATTTCTAGAGGAAGGAACAATTTGACATTACTAATCTTAATTCTGATGCTATCGACAAAAATACGAGATTTAAGATGTAATTTTGTCAGAAAATATTTCATGTGACTATAGTACAGGTACTTACCTGATCTACTACATGAATGTGGAAAAGATCCATCCTTACAAAAGCATGTGAAATCCTTTGAGCTTGGATCATAACCACAGTGTCCACTAGAGCTTTGACACTCATGGCACAAACTATTATTTGCATTCCATTCTACTTCAAAACCATTATCAATAGCACCCTTTAAATTCTCCACAGTTGAATTTGTCACTACCTTTTCAGCTTCTAACTCCAAAATTGGAACAATCACTCTAGATTTGCATGTTCCAATTGATTTAGAAACCGAACTCTCACCGTTCTCAAGATTACTCTCCAACAAAAAATAGTTAACCATTTGAGTTCCGTTTATGCTACAATTAAACTGAGGAGAAAAACTATCTGGTAGAGTAAATGGAGTGTAAGAACAATCATAGTAGAGTGTAAGGTTCCGGGAATCCGAACCGTAATCGAAGAAAGTTCGACCTAACGTTGTGTTCTTAGGATTGGTTGGACAAACGTTGTTCCAGTAATCAGTTCTTACAACTTTGAGTCTATGAACAGAATCATCAACTTCAAGAATTCTATAATTTTGTGACATAATGGTAATGGTTGCAAATTCATCTTTGCATTGTAGCTCAAAATTCGGGTGGCCGCAGTGCTGCGGCCTACTCGACCTCCAGAAAGGATATGTCAAGTTTTTTAGATTTGCACAATCAAATGAAGAACTACATTTTTCGTACTGCTTCCGATCATCAGCATAAGAAAATGTTGAGATTTGAATTAGGATGAATGTTGAGAACAAGAATGAGAAAAAGATGCTAGGATGAAATAATTGCATCTTTAGGATAAAAACAGAGAATTTTGAGGTAAGTTGATGTGAGATTATGATGCGTTTTAATGTGTACTAGTAATATTGATGCAAATGAAAATTTAGGTCACCTATATAGTAATAGTATGCGTAGTTTTTTTCTGTTGGAAAATAGTATTATTTTACCTAACACTAATTGAAATGAGAGAAATTGTATGAGTGGATGGATGGTTGGAGTAAAAGAATTATATCTAGAAAATTATGAAGTTGGTGTTTAACTACTCTAAACTACTCAAGCCTACTTATAGTTTTGATTCATGAATTGATCAAAAGTCAAAAGTGGTGTGAAAGTTTCAACTTTCAACAAACAATAAAATATAAGTGGCAAAAATATATTTGTGATCAGTTTTTTTGATATGGATGGTGACAAAAATAATAGAAGAATTACTAAGTATTAGAATTGGACCGAGTAAAAGTCTAGGCTTTGCACAAAAATGTGAAAAGGTAATGGTTAGGTGAAAAAACTATGTTGGAAATGTTCAAAGAGGAGAACTTGTACGTATCTGAAAAGGTGAAACAAGTCTTTTGTTGCAACTTGGAAGCAATCGCTGATAAGGTCTTGTTCACAAGACAAGGTAGTACTTGAGCAATGAAGAATTAGGAAGAATTGAATTATGCTTAACTTGACAATTGGATTAATAAAGAATCGAGTAAAATGGTTATTTTTGTTTTATGGCAAACCTCATATATATAAATATAGTTAAAGATTACTTGGGTTTCCAAATTTATGTCATAATAATAACTTAATAAGTATTTTGTCTCTTAAGAAAAGAAGAGTTGGAGAAAAGTGATATTATAGACATACTTGAGGATGGGACCAATGGTGAACCACATGTAGTTGCATGAGTTCCATTATTGCAGAAACATCTGAATTGAGTATCTCCATCATTCCCACACGCTCCACCAGAATCAACGCATCTCTGGCACTCCGTGTATTTTCCAATCCATTTCAACTCAAAACCGCTTTGTAATGATTCATTTAATACGTTACTCGGTTTTCCATTGCCAGATCCCAGTTGCAAAGCTAGGTTTCCCAGAATCGGAATCACGACAGTATGAGTTGGAGTGCAGGCAGAGAGCGAAGCAAAATAAACAGCAGTGAAGAATACATATTTACTTTCGCCGCAGTCAATATTATAAAACAGAGTCAGTGAATTTACAGCTCCAACATTGCAACCGTATAAGAGAGTTACGTTAGCAACATCATTGTAAGTGTAACGTTGAAAATTAGTGGAATCAAATGTGCTGTTCTCGTAATTGTTATTCCCAACACAAACATCACCGCCTGAATAATCGTCTCTAGCAACTGTGAGTTTCTGTGTTGTATTGGTCCAATTAAGAATACGATACTTAACGCTGTTGATTGTGATCTTTGGAACTTTATCTTCGCATGTAAGCTTCGTATTAGGATCAGCAACAGCACCACAGTAACTTTCTCTCTTTTCTCCCCAAAATGGATACTTAAGGTCTGGGATTTTGTCATCACATATAAAAGCTGTGTTACAGTTTTGGTAATGGTCATCATCCTCACATAGACACGTTGGAATATTTATGATGAAGATCATCAAAAGTGACACAGAGAAAACGCAAAAAGAAGATGAATGAAACAGAGGTTTCATTCTTGCAGCCGAAGATAAAAGAAGGAAAGAAGTAGAAGAATGAAATAGGCTTGGTTGAAATGAGGGATATAAATTAAAGAATGAAATAATCAAACTACTAGTTTATAGACGGAAAAGATTGAGTATATATATTGAATAATAACCGAGTCATGTTTCACTTTTTCAAAGGGTGAAAATATTAAATTTAAAGAGTTCATTCAACATCTAGGAAACAGCAAATGCAGAATTTTTATTACCTCAGCACAGACCAGTATTCTATATTTCATTGTTGTCTGATTTCAAACTTCCATGCTTCCAGAAGGGTAGTGGTCCATTGTTGACTACGTTTTTATTAGTCTATTCAGAAATTGATCAAAAGTGTGGAATACGTGTTTGTGTTTACTACATTAAATGTCTTAATTCTTCATATAGATATTTATGTGTATAATAATATGGAAACAAGAATTCCAGATTTAGTGCATATAAAACAAGAGCCATGCTGCTAAAATTAAATAAAAGTGACGCAATTGCTTGGACACCTATATCATTCTGCCATAAGTTTCTGAATTCAGTTTTGCGCGGATTTCAATGCTGATTAAAAGTATTACTACTAAAATATAATCTCACTTTCTTTTTACGTATCATCTTCGGACTATAAATCAATAAATTTAAGTATATTTGTATTTATTTTTACTTTTTCTTATAATATTTTCTCAATCATTTATTATTTTATTATATTTATTTACTTATTTTTCTTTAATAAATAATTTAAAATATTATTGACAAATCTATAATTAATTTTCGTATTCAATTTTAAAAACTGAAAAAATAAATAACATCAAATTTTTCTGTTATCACTACGAATAAAATAAAAAAAAATCTGAAGTAGTAGTTTTGTAGATCCACTTAAATAGTGAAATTAAAATAGCTTTTTATGTGTGCTATTACAATATTGAAATGTGGTCAACTAAGGTGGCCTACTCTAAAACTTGGGTATAGACAAACAAAAAGAATCATCACTATTTATTTTTTATTTACTAAATGTGTAGAAAGAAATTAAAAAGATTTATAAAATAAAAGCTAAAAAGATAACCATATCAACAACAGCCAAAAGAATTATTTAAAAAAACATGAATAATTATTCCATCTAATCCCTATTATATAAAACTGAGTTCTATGAACTATAAATACTTTTGATTTGCTTATTTTTAAACAAAAACTATATCTTCGATAAGATAAAGAGGAATATGATGAAAAGTTAACCTATCCTACACTAAACTTATTCAAACAAAAAATATTAGTATAAAATGTAATAAATATTTTTGAAATGCACCATGTTACAATAAGTCAAAAAACTGTCTCTAATCTTTAATTACGGTTTTTCTAAATCAATAGTGTTAAAATAGTCCGAATCTAACCAATATTTCACAAATGCCATCCTACTTCAAGAAAAAAAAATGTACATGTGAACAATATACATTTGATGAGATCATAAAACGGCCCCCATTTAATAGTTAAATAATTAAAATAAATAAAAGTTGAAAACTATGCACACAAATATATTTAAGAGTGTTTCTTATTACACCACCCTTGTTTTTTAGGCACCACCTGAATTTTCGTTTTTGCCCCCAATTTCTGGATGTGCACATCCGGACGCACCGTTTCTCTAAAATTTTTCAGTTTCTTCCGGATGTGCACATCCGGAAAAATTCCTATTCTGCAAATCCGGAAAAAATCAAAAGAATTCCATAAAATCATTTACTTCTAAATATAATTAAATCCAATATAATTAAAATCCAACATAATTAAACTTAATATGATTTTTTCAATATAATTAAATCCAATTTAATTAAATCTAATATAATTAAAATAAATATGATTAAAATTAATATGATTTTTTCAATATAATTAAATTCAATATAATTAAATTAATTTTAGAAGTAAATACCATATAATTTTAATTATAATTTAGAAGTAAATACCATATAATTTTAAATACCAATATAATTAAATCCAATTTTAGAAGTAAATACCATAAAATTTTAAATTCAATATAATTAAATTAATTTTTTCAATATAAAAAAATCATTTAAAATTAAATACCATATTAATCATATTAATTATATTGAAAAAAATTAATCATATTAAATATCATATTAATTTTAATTAATATAGATTTTAATTATATTGAAAAAATGATATTAATTTTAATTATATTAGATTTAATTATATTTAGAAGTAAATGATTTTATAGAATTCTTTTCATTTTTTCCGAATTTGCAAATCAGGAATTCTTCCGGATGTGCACATCCGGAACATATCAGCGTTTTTTAAAAATGTGGTGCGTTCGGATGTGCAAATCCGGAATCTGAAGGCAAAAATAAAATTTCACATGGTGCCTACGAAACTTGGGTGGTGTATTAAGAAATCCCCGATATTTAATTCCAAATAGATTCTAATTCTATACTTTCTTTTTTTAATGAGCGTGACTAGGTACTTTCTTTAGCTAAGAAAAGGAAATACTCTATCTTTCAGGAAAAACAACAAAACACAAGTTTTCAATTTTATTGACTGCAACAAAAAATCTAGCCGTAGTTAATGAAACTTGTATGCAACGTAATACTTTAGATCCATACTGCAAAAGGAAGGCAGAACATTCAAGTCTAGCATCTAGAAAATAGTTACATCTTTTACACACACAGGGTGACCATGTATATGGAATTTGACCATAAAAATTATTGAGTTTTATTCTAGCAATCGTGATACTTAAAAATTGTTCAAAATATCAGAGATAGACGCAATGATAATCTAAAATAAAAATTCAATTCTCTTTATCTTCGCGACTCAAACAATGGCCTAAAATATATATTAATGTATAGAGAGTATGGGATCGTTAGAAAGAGATGAAAGTTAAATATAGATGAAAATGAATGGCCTATTAGAGAATTGGAAAGGACGGTTGATTTTAAGTTGGTAAAGTAATAAATAAGCACACAAGTAAGAGTTAGTGTCTGTAGAAATAAATTTTAAAAAATTCATTAAAATTCTCCAATAAAGAATATCACATTTTAGTAGTGCTTATATATCGAATGTTAGTTTAGTCTTGGGCCGTGCCCCAATTTTGTAAAAGGGTGAAGCTACACCAATGTGAACTATCACGCGCCACTACCGTCCGGCTGGCCGATTCAGGCCGGATTTGGATTTGGGTGATTCATTATTTTTTTTACTCAAAATAGTTTAATATTAATTAATTTGTGTGTTGTATATTTATTTATTAATTAATTTGTGTGCTCTCACTAACAATAACCCTAATTTGATAGAGTCTGCCTTGCAGTCCACACTAGTTTTGGGTCGGATCCGCTCCATTCCCCCCACATTTTCTTCTATATGGGTTAAATTTTCGTCTATAAATAGAGGCATTCTCATCTCATTTTCTTCCCTTCAAATTTCCGTCTATAAATAGAGATCTTGCCATCTACGACTATTATAAAAACCAGATACTAAGAGTGATATTTATACGATATTCAACTGGTCATAGTGCCATAAGAGGGTGTAATAATACCAAAAGATGTAATTTTAGACTAATTACCTATCATTTAAATAATAATAGTACAGTATAGAACTGAACTGTTGTATTCTATAAACATTGTGGTTGAGTGACTCATTTGCGAGCAATACTGCAAAACGTCTTAAAGAGAAAAGCTAATAATTTTTTTCAAAAAGTAAAACAACAAATGCTATTTAAATAAGAAAGAGACTAACAATTTATGTTTCTTTTCACACAATTTAGACTTCACAAATATCATAATTAGTCAAGAAGACTTTTTCTTTCTTTACAATTTTTCAATTTTCTCATCAACCTTAAATGGCACTTTCAAGTTTTTGTGGATATATGTTATGAGAAAGTGAATGTTCAACCACGGAATTAAGGGGGATATATTTCTCAAGTTTGAGAGAAGAAAAATGAGGTTCTACCACACGTTTGTGGAATGACTTGACATCACAGCTCACCTATTGGGACGGCAAGTGTGGAAAAAAATAATATCTATTCCATTCCTTTCTTTCCATGCAATTTCATCTCAACGTTATTTCATTTTCTCTAAAAATTTATTAGCTTTTGATCTTTAGACTAATTATTAAACTATTAAATATGTCATTTAAACAAGAAAAAAATGTCTTTAGTTTCAAAGCTACACAAAAGCCAGAATCCAAAGAGACAACATTAACCTATTATTTGAATTGGCCAACTGATAAATAACTTGGATTGTGATTACGGTCAAACTCAGTAAACAAAAATAAGTGGTTTTGACACCTAATAACCGTCACTGTTTTCGAACAAGGATCAAGTAGTGACCTATCAAGATCAAACGGCTCGAATTTCAATTATGTTGTGAGCTGTCCGAACTTGATCAGACACTTCACAATACTTGGCCGTGGAAATCCACATCACTAAAAAAACTATAATGTAAACAAAGTTATGGAGAACAAGAAATGTAATTAGCATTTAGTAAAAATCTTTTAACATACCTGAAGGGGTAAGAGATTCCTGCGCCTGTCGAGGTGGACTTGCATCAGGTGCATAATTAGAACAAGATTGATCTCTGCAGTAGCAGGTTGGTTGATTTGAAGTCCAATTATAACCACAAAATCCGCCTGAATTTCGACACTTATCACAATCTTCAATACCTGCTATCCATCTCACTACAAATCCCTCTATGATCGCCCTTTGTATTTTAATGAAATCCTTGACATCATTAAATAGAGTAGAAACTGGAACAACCATACTTTCTTTGCATGGAAAAGCTTGAACACCAATATTAGAACCAAACCAAGTATAAACATATTGACCGGGAAAACCATTTGAAGAACACGGAAAATATCCAAATGGAGAGGGAAAAGTAACTGAAGGTAGACAATCATAGAAGAAGGTAAGATTATTGTATTTAGAATCATAAACAAAGATCTTAGTGTCTAATGTTGTGTTGACATGTTTTGCTGGACATAATCCTTGCATGTAGTCTTCTCTAGTGATTCTCATAGTATGTTTATAAGGGTTGACTTCTAAAACACGATACTTGACTTCATTGATTGTTATGTAACTGATTTTGTTTATGCAAGTGAGATGCAACAAAGGGTGGCCACACTCTTTTGGTCGACTCATTCCCCAAAAAGGAAAACCGATATTTGCTATATTTCCACAATTAAACAGATTCTCACAACCTTCATTGGAGCTCAAATACAAAGGTATCTGAATCAGTTTCAAGAGGGTTATGAATTGAAGGACATGGAGGATATGAAACAGGGAGGCCATTCTGAGAGAGGAAAGAACTAAAATCTCTGCAACTACAAGGTTGAATGTGCATAGAGTATAAAAATCAAATGAAGGATGTAGTACAAAATGTCAAAAAGATGCATTTAAGAAAATTCATAGTAACTGACTTGTAGAAAAAACCCGGTCGTGTAGTTGACTTATGCAGAGAATTTAATTAATTAGAATAAGATCAGCTAGTTTTCCTAGACTATTGAATTTTTTAGTGTGGGATAGATGCCCTTATACTATGTGAGGAAGGCTACCCTTTAATTCCTAGCTATTCATTACACATAATTGACCAAAACAAATCTTTAACGTCAAGAGTGTACAGTGCAAAGGATCAATAGGGAGAGCTTTCTCCACCCCCTGAATGACTTCAGATGTAAGCATTTGAAAAAACCTAAATTTATATTGTCCGAAACATAGTTGTCAAAATCGGGATCCCACTAAAGATCGTTCGAGTATAGAAAAATCGTAAATCGTATGATCGTAATCAAGATCGTAAGATCCCACATAATAGATAAAATTAAATAAATAAATAAATAAATAAATAAATAAAAGATGATTAAAAAACATAAGTAAAAGAATATTCTTCTAAAAAAAACATAATTTTTCAACCCCCAAACATAAACTAAAAACATAATCATTTTAAACATGATTAAAAAACTAAAAAACCAAAGATAAATTGAAATATTAGAGGTGGTAATAGTTGAAAAAAGTAATTTAAATTTATAAAAGGGATAAAAAAAAGGGAGGAATTGATTCATATTTAATGAATATTAAATGATTATAAATTTTCATATTTCCAATACGTACTGAACAAAAAAGCAACTGTTCCCAAAACAACTTTCGGCGCTGCTGCTAAACCTAATTTCAAAGAGAACCGAGTCAAAACTTGGCCAAACGGGTCGGTTTAAGTGATGTGAATCCGGGTCAAAGGTTCAAACAGGTCGGATTTTGGCCAAACCGGAACGAAATAGATCGCAGATTTCACGCGTTTACGATCTTCCTCGGCGCGCCAACCGCTCTCCCATATCCAACGATCTTTGCACCGATCCGACTCGGTGGCCGGTTGAGGAAGCGCAAAATTGTACGATCTTAGGAGTTAACGCGCGCTCCTGACAACCATGGTCCGAAAGTATAGAACAACAACTACTAGGATTTATCCCACTAAGTGGAGTCGGCTAAATGGATCAACTTTCGCCATAATGTTCTATCAAAGACCATGCTTCTATCCAAATCGTTAATCTCGAGATCTTTCTTAATAATTTGTCTTATAGTCTTTCTAGGTGCATTCCAAAAATATGTTTCTAAGATCATGGGCGAGTTTTTAGACATGTGGAGAGTGGAGAGTTTGAAAAGTAGCCTCTATCAATATCAATCTTGCTAATATGTACATTTCTTCTAACTTGGAGTTTAACTTTGCTTCGGACCAACTTATAACTTGTGGGCATGAACATCCATCAGTAAGACGACTTGTGGGCATGAACATCCATCAGTAAGAACTGTAATTTCTTACGTGAGATTAAAGAGGAATAAGCATTAATGTCAAGAACCTCATCACTATATCAAATAACGACTTTCCAGAGTAAAAGAATGCAAGATTCCAAATTTCATAACATGATTATATATCAAACTCCCATCCAATACGTAAAACAAAAATGACCCCAAATGGGATTAAATCTAACAAAGCATAAAGAAGAAGGGTGATGAATATCAAATAACAAAATTAAGTAAACCAAATCAAGAAATAGAAAAATATATTGAAATCCACTCAACCTAACAAAGGGAGTTTAGTTCAACATAATAACAACGTAAAGCATAAAGAAAGTAAAGATAAGGGCAAAGAAATTCATGCTCAAACTAGTCAAGCTTCCGCTAGTCCTCTCATTTTGTTCGTCAAGATCTTTTGTCGGGGTTTTTAAAATGTATTTGAATAGTCTTGATAAACCAAATAAAAACATAACTCGTAAATGACCTTGAACGCTAGGCCACCCAACTATAGGCCTCAACGTGGCCACTTCGTGGTCAACCAACTTTCGGAGGCCTTGCCTGTGAGTGTGGCTGCATAGCAATGATCAAGACAGATTTCTCCACTTTATTCTGTCCTTTCACTCTTCAACTTTTGAATTCCATTTTTGCTCTTTATTCCCCTGAAAGCCTAAATACAATAAAAGAGACTCAAAATCATTTAAATATAACAATGTACAGAAGAAATCAGTTTACACCATCAAAAGAAATCTAAGACTTCCTAAAGGAAAAACAGTGATAAATGTTGGGAGATTAAATTACTAAAATCCACTGTAAAAGCAAAAGAAAGCTGTTAATCTGATGATAACTGCCACTCTAATCTTAAAACTTTGTTTGTCCTCAAGTAAAAACAGAATCATTGCTCTAGAGATTCATCAACAACTCAAGGAAACAAACATGAATGAGTCAAATGTTTCCCACCAGAGTGACAGTCTTGGTTTTAGGTGTGTATGTGTGTCTATTCTAATAGGTGTTGGACTAACACATGTCAAACATATCACGTGTATTAGGCAGTTGATAAGTTAATCGCATATGCATGTCTTCTAACATACACAAGTAGTCATCATTCTTTTCTGGTTTCTCTTTTTTGGTCTCCTATTTTATCTATGATGACCATCTTGATTCTAAGCTTAGATATTTTATATATGAAGCCAATATTTAGTTTTTACTAATTAATATATATGGATACTAACAGTTTCTAAGTGCTGTTTGTGTCATGTTACATGTATGTGTTTGCTTTTTGAAAAAATAATCATCCATGCATTCTTAAGAGCCTAACCTTTAACCATGTAATTTAAAAGAGTACTGGAAGCAAGAATCATAACAGCTACTCATTAATCAATCACGACTTTTAAGAGTTAAAGAACTTGACACATAATATATAGCAATTGGCATCAAGAACTTATTTTAGGAAAAATTAACTCTTTTGCTCGAAATTGAGTTTGTGTTCCACTTAGTCTACACTGTGATTTCCACACTCCAAAATTTGAACTTTGTTTCCTCTTTAATCTCAGTCATTCATGCACAAAACTTAATTAAAAAAAGAACCAAGAGGTTCTAACACAAACTAAAAATGGGATTGAAGTAGAGGGTATTTAAGAATATAAGAGCATTAAGTTCATACTCAAGAATGAATGTGATACACAGAGTCTTAATGTTGAACATATATGAGATACACACATTCTTACTGTTAAAGAATTGAAAGATTACACAGAATTCAATAAATGCAAGACACAATTCTACCAAGTTTCAATTCTGAGAGCTTGGTTCTCTCCCACCCAATTAACCACTTACAAATTTCAGGTTAAACCTCTAAGTCTATTCTTTCGTTATTTATTCCTAGTAGAACCCAAATTATGGCTTACAATAACAGAAACTATCATGGACAGTTACAGCCTCTTCTCTTATAACAATTACTAATAAGAGGTCTAACAGAATGATCATAACTCCACTGTCCACTCTTTTCTTTTCAGCTCTTTTTCATTCCCTTTTTGTATTATTCCTGTTTAGAATTAACATGCTCCACCAACCAATTTAGAATTTCAGCTCTTTTCTATCTTAGCGATGCCTTTGCATAAAAAAAAAGGGCCCCACCAACCAATTTAGAATTAACATGCTCCAACAACTTGTTAATTGGATAATAACCAACTTTATGCCTGGACCAACAAGGACAAGAACAAGTCAGTAGACAGAAGTTGACTTTGTTTGCATACCCAATTTGATAAAACTAAAACTACACTTTCTATTGTCTACCACTGGTTTAATTCAAATCTAAAACAAAGTAAATCACTACAACCAAAATGTCTAATTGAACATTTTTAATTGGTGTGACAGTAATCTAGTCTTTGTACTATTTTTTTTATTTCTTATGAGTGCACTTGCATATAGTATTGCTACCTTGGTTTGAATTATGGTGCCTTTCGATCTCCTATCCTCTCATGACCACTTCGTTATTTTTATTTTTTATCATACATTCCCGAAATCTTGTCATTATGCTCCAAGTCCAACGATGACACCTTTAACATAATACGAACGTACGAAAATCTAAAAGAAAATAAAGTAAAAAACTAAATTGTTTACCTGTCTATCTTTTGGGGTAGACTTTCTCCTTGCATGCCGACTTTTTTCTTGACATGAAGAACCAACTTGAGCTCAAGCAGTCCTTGTTATTCACATAATAATCACTAATGAAATAATTAAATAAATAGATAAATAGAAGACTAGGCTTTTACATAATCTAAAAATAGATTAAAGAGTGAAGAAAGAAATATGTGAAGCATAACGGACCAATATCTGGTGAAGAAAAGCTTTTAAATAGATTATCTAAAAATATATTGTAACTGTAAGTGCTCATTTCAGTAATATTTAACTGTGAAGAACTGCTAACCAACCAATACCTGGTGAAGAAAATCTTTGGATGATCATAGAATAACCAAAAACTTGAGATACCGTCAGTGATGTAAATCAAACCTCCAGCAATGTTTACTGAATAGGAATGTGCTTAAACAACATGAAATTACTAGTCTAAATGCGGATTATTTCATCCTGTTGCGATATTCATTGTATTCCCGCTCTTCCCAGCCTCAAGGCGGCATTAGTTGACATCAGTATCGAGTGTCGATAAAGTCAACATGGTATTTGTTTGTCATCCTTTAAGGATGAATGAATGGATAGAAGTCAAATGGGCGAGGTTTCACTTTGTCAAAGGAACAGAATCCATATCATGCTTTCTTAAGTTTCTCTTCCATCACTCCACAGAAATGTCTATTTTTCTCCAATAATTTTTGTCCTGACAAGGACAAGGAGCATTGACACATTTTCAACATAAATTTCACACAGCCTATATTGCTTGCATTGCATCTAGATTTTCTTGTTATCAATGAATAATATTTCACTGACCAGAATATACTTTTCCTCTGTTTCTGCCCCTACCAAAAATTCTAGCCAATGCTAGAAGTGCTACAAAGCCCTGACATTTAAAATTCACTATGAAAACCAAATATTTTCCTCCTCAGACATCTTAAACTGGAGGCTTTAGCCACTCATGTGCTCTACAAGATTTTCCATTATCAAAAGAATATCATACATTCTACTGTTTGACTTATCTTGCGCTTCAAATCTGTGGACTTTGTTTTTTACTTCAATCCAACTACAACCAGGATTTGGTTTTAGACCTTTGTCTTTCATCAATTTCCGCACTCGAGCTACCTGATTCCACCAACCAACACTTGCATACAGATTTGCCAGCTGTAGAAGTGTCGCTGAGCACCCTGATTCCAACGATAACCTGTTTTCCGCTGCTCGGATGCCAATCCAAACACTTCCATGAAGTCTAGAAGAAGAAAGCAGGGAACCCCATATCACAGCATTAGGACAAACAGGCATGTTTTTTATGAAATCAAGAGCCTCAAGAAGCAAACCAGCCCGACCAAGAAGGTCTACAATACAAGAATAATGATCTAGTTCTGGCTGCAAACCATGATCAACCATGGAACTGAAGTAAGCCTGACCTTCTTTAACAAGACCTCCATGCCGACACGAGGATAAAATTCCAAGGAAAGTTATCGCATCTGGATTAACACCTTCCTTGATCATCTCTTCAAAGAGACAAATTGCCTCTTGTGCAAGCCCATGGTGTGCATACCCAACAATCATAGAGTTCCATGTTACAACATCCTTATTCACCATGTTTTCAAATATGTACAAAGCATCATCAATTGCCCCACATTTGGAATACATAGCAATAAGAGAATTTTCAACATGGAGATAACATATAAAACCCATTCGAATTATTTGACAGTGGATACCTCTCCCATGACCAAGTGCTCCACTGCTCATACAAGCACTAAGGAGACTAGTGAAAGTAAAATAATTAGGTTTCAATTCCAAACCCCTCATCTGATGGAAGAGTTCCAAACACATATCAACGCGCCATTCTTGCGCAAACCCAGCAATGATCGCCGTCCACGAAACTACATTTCTCTCAGGCATTTCATCAAACACGCAATATGCATCCCTTAACAAACCACATCTGCCATACAAACTTATCAAAGAGCTTCCAACATAAACATTAGCAATGAACCCAGTTGTTATCGCCAAACAGTGATATTGAATACCTCCATAAACGTCATGTTTATACCCACATGAACTCAAAGCATGGGACAAAAAACACACATCAATTCCCAATCCTTGTTCCATATCAAGAACAGAAGACTCAACCGTGGTTCCAGCAACAGTCTCTAAAATAACTGAATTATCACCAAGAGGATTTATTGCAGTGTTGTCTAAAATGTCTTCAACTAGCCTAAGATGACTTCGACGATTTTCAATATCAGTGATACTTTTTTTGGGTGATACGAGTTTAAGGACTCTGAGAGCGTTAGTTAACTCTTTGTTTGCTTTTCTGGGTCCTAATTTGTGGAAAGAGAAAGGCCTGAAACTTCGATTTTTATGATAAAATGTTGGGATTATGTTCCTTGCTAGGAACGACAGTGCTGTGGCCATTCTTACGGGATACATAGAGCATGCCGGAGAGAAACTTGAGACAGACACAAAGCATTACATGAAGTTTTAGTTCAAACGGTTGACATTGATTCAGACATTTTTTGTTGGAGGGAGGATTGATCTGCCTTTCTCAAGGAGATTTTCGGAATTATCTTTGATGCTCGTACTTGTAATTATTTTTTTTATTTTTAAAAAAATTTATGTTCACTTTTTTTTTTTTTAAATGAATGCAACAGATTTCTCATAAACTCAATCATCTTGTTGTTATTCTTTGCACAAATTATTTTATAATTTGTATAGTATACGAGAGAGCGTAAAACAGTTTTATATATTTGTATATATTAGAGAGAGTAAAATAATTTTATAAATATTGGATTTTTTTTTTTTTTAAATAGAGATCTGTTACATGAGATATTTTAGTAATGACTTTGAGTTAATATAAAATTAAAACTTTTAATAATATAAAATTAAAATTCATAAATAACAGAAAATTAAAATTCTTAAATAAATAAAACAATCAACTTTCAAGTGTGTTTTATAAATATGAACACCGGAGAGTGTGTTTTATAAATTTGGTCGAAAATTAAGCGATGAACGTGAATTCAACGGAGTATTGGCAAACATAGAGCCATTTTAAAACATGTGGGATTTCTAGCAAAGTAATCACCATGATCGTGGTATGTTATTAGAGTGACAATTAGTTTTTTTTTTTTTTTTTTTATATTACAAAGAACAAATGGTTGGATATTTCATTTCAAAGCTTTCTTCTATTAGACATACAACTCTAACTTTTATAAACGGTAAGTGAACTGTTTTTTTTTTGGATTGATTGCACTGTGCAAAACAACATGGTATGTTCAAAGTGTTTTTGTGAAGAAATGACACATGTGAGAATTGATGTTCCAGCATGTGTGCAATATCTGATCTTTGTCAGCAGATCAATGTTATAGCAGTTTTGCACGTTTTTTTCAATCAGATTTGTTGTTATCTTTTAGCAATGTATTTATATGGATTTGATTTGATTAGATTGAACGTGATCAAATCAATTTAAATGGACATTTAAATTTGAATCAAATCAAATCTTTTTGGAGGATATTTGAAAAACAAATCTTAACAAGATATTCTACAATTTTTGACGTGATCAAATGTCCATTGGAAAAGCTCAAAAAATGCATTGCTATTTAAGGAGACTAATTTCAACGTCAAAGATAGTGTGCAAGTATTGAAGATTCCTTGTGTCAGGGTTTAACTTTTGAGTTTTTATTTGTGTTATTGTTTGTACACAACTCTAGCATTTTCATTCATATCTTAAGGCATAAAGTTTGGTTTGTTTAGTTGAGTTGTAATTCAACATCAATATTTTGTTTATTGAGGTGATCACATAGGATTAGTGATTGAGAGAAAGTGAAAGGGTTCTCATATTTAGGGGGAGTCCTAAATATAAAGTTAATGGGATTAGGAAGAGGTATTGAAAAACATGGGGTTGTTGTTCCTATAAGACTAATTATATTAATTCAAAATAGTGAATTTCCTTTCTTGAGTAGAGTGCCTCCCAGACATAGGTGTGATTTCACGGAACTGGGTTAACAGTTCTTTGCGTCCTTTTATTACTTTATGCATAGATAATCTTATTTATCAATTATTTATTAATTCTGGTGTAAGATGTTGAACATGTTGGCTTTGACATCTGGTCTAACATTTGTCCCATGTGAACAGGATTTTAATTGATATTAAAACAAGTACCCTTTTCTGTTTGGGTGAGCTCTAGGGAAGATAATTTTTGTTCAGATGGACATCACTAAGTATGGAAGATCTGTCAATAAACCACCTATATTGGATGGCACCAATTATGATTATTGGAAAGTTGAAATGGTTGTCTTTCTTAAATCTATGGACAATAAAATATGGAAGGCTCTGGTAAGAGGTTGGAAACACCTTGTGATTATTTCTTAAGATGGTACATCAAGCTTAAAGCAAGAAGTTGAGTGGTCTAATGTAGAAGATAATGAAACTCTTGGAAACTCTAAGGTTTTAAATGTTATTTTCAATGGTGTTGATAAGAACATGTTTAGATTGATGAACACATACTGAAGCCAAAGATGCATGAGAGATTCTCAAAACTGCTCATGAAGGCACATCCAAGGTTAGGATGTCAAGGTTCCAGCTCCTCACTACAAAGTTTGAGAATCTGAGAATGAATGAAGATGAATCTATCTCTGATTTCAACATCAGACTACATAACATTTCCAATACTTCTTTTTCATTAAGAGAGAAGATGTTTGAAGAAAGGCTGGCTAGAAAAATCCTAAGATCTCTTCCCAAGAAGTTTGATATGAAGGTCACAACTATTGAAGAAGCCCAAAGCCTTAGCAACATTAAAGTTGATGAACTCATTGGTTCTTTACAAACCTTTGGGATGGCTTTGAATGACAAGTTTGAGCTGAAGAACAAAAGTATATCTTTTGTGACCAACACCGAAGACGATGAAGATCAATGTGAAGAAAGTTTTTCAGAGGCTATAATCCTTGTTGGGAGAAATTTTAATAACTTCTTAAAGAAACTGGACAGAAAATGGAGGACAAATGTCTCAGACAAGGTGTCAGACATCAGTCCCCTGAACAAGAGCAAAGATGATTACAAACTTAACAAAGGCAAAAGAGAACAATGTTATGAATGTGAAGAGTATGGTCACTTTAAATCTGAATGTACTACTTTTCTAAAGAAAAAGAAAAGGAGATTGTCAATCACTTGGTCTGATGTTGATGATGAAAGTGAAGGAGAAATACCTAATAAGGTGATGGATTTCATTAGAAAATATGACACTTGTAGTGAGTTTAGTGATGAAAATATCTCAGCAGAAGAGCTAGCTAAAACATATAGACATTTTCTCACTGGGTGGAAGGAACCTTTCTTAAGAGAAGAGAAACAAAAGAAGACCATAAATGCTCTACTTCTGGAAAAAGAGAAGCTTGGCTCAACAATTACAGGTTTGGAAGAGGAAGTCACATTGTTATAGTCCAAACTTGAAAGTATGACAAAATGTATACGTATGTTGAACAGTGGTTCTTATATGTTAGATCATGTATTTGAGGAGAAGAAGGCTTTAGAGTTTGACTACAGTTCCATGAACAAAAAGGTCAAAATTTCCACTAAGAAGTTTGTTTCTCCTGAAAAGAAAACTAAGTTTCTGATGAAGGACCACATGTCCCAACATCCTGCTCAACATGTGTACCCTCACAACAAAGGAAACAAGAAACCATCTTAAAGGTGTCACCATTGTGGTAGATATGGTCATATATGACCTTTTTCTATAGTCTGTATGGTTATCCTGAGTCTCATATCCAGCTAAGACTCAATAGGAGGAAAGGGAAGAAAACTCAAGCAAAAAAGATGTGGAAACCCAAGGAAACTATCACTTGTATTATAACTCAAACATCTCTTA
Organism: Lathyrus tuberosus; assembly: GCA_022829125.1. Classification (NCBI taxonomy): domain Eukaryota; kingdom Viridiplantae; phylum Streptophyta; class Magnoliopsida; order Fabales; family Fabaceae; genus Lathyrus; species Lathyrus tuberosus. The sequence continues at coordinate 4,213,080 of JALAZF010000320.1, read as the reverse complement.
GAGTTTCCTAAGAGAAGATTGATTGTTTGATAGTGGATGCTCAATGCACATAATTGGTGAAAAGAGTTATCTTAAAGAGTTGAAGCCATACTCTAACAATTATGTCACCTTTGGTGATGGAGTTAGAGGAAGAATCAAAGGCATATGCAAACTGGTTAGTCTAAGTTTTCCTTGTCTTGATGATGTATTGCTGGTAGAAAGATTGACTGCAAACTTGATCAGTATAAGTCAACTATGTGATCCAAGGTCTGAATGTTAGCTACATCAAGTTTGAATGTATTGTCTCTAGCAAAGATCAAGATGTGTTAATGAAGGGTTCAAGATCCAAAGACAATTGTTATATGTGGATCTCACAGCCCTCGTCCAAGGTTAAGGGCATGAAGGGGATTATATATGAAGATGTTGTTAAGGGATTAACAAAACTCATGATTGAAGAAGGAAAAATTTGCAGAGTGTGTCAAATACGCAAGATGTCCCACAAGATGCTCCAACATCCTACCTCCACTAAAGGTTTGAAGTTACTTCCTGTGAATCTTATGGAATCCACATAAGTGAAATTCCTGGGTGGAAGAAATGACACCCGATGTGTGAAAAATAATAAAGGAAAATTTATTTATGACTTTGGGTGTGGTAAGTCAGACAAGATGTTAGAACATTATGTCTAACAAATGATGTCTAAATGTGAGATGAGACTTGTAGGAGAACTCGCTTATTTTCTCGGTCTTTAAGTAAAACAACTAAGATAAAGTATATGTGTATCTCAAATCAAGTTTGGACTTGAAAAGCAAAGGGGCACTATTGGAAATTACTTGGATGAGGACTTAATTGCTTTCATTGCTAAGAAAACGTGCAAATGGAAACTTTCTCTCTCTCATTCTCTCTCTCTCTCTCTCTCTCTCTCTCTCTCTTAATCATTACTACACATGAAATAAGGCTCATTATTCCTATTTTAATTCATTTCAAAAACTTCTTTGCATTCACACACCTGAAGAACGATATCTCTCTTGTTTGCTCTCGAACTATTCATCTCTCTCTCTCTCTCTCTCTCTCTATATATATATATATATATATATATATATATATATATATATATATATATGCTATCAAATTCCTTCAAAAATAGTCAAAAATATGATATTGCCAAGAATTCTTAGCTCAAACCTATCACCAATTCCTATGGGGTTAAAATGATAGGAGTTGAAATAAGGAATAAAGGAACACCAAATAAAATTAGGGTTTTTTATTCTAGCAACAGTGATGATGAACCTATTATTATTTTGAACCCAAAACCTATGAAGAAGATATTTATCATTCTTTTTAGCTTAGTTTTGATGAAGACAAAAGCTTTTTAAAGAAGAAAAATTTTGGAATCAAGAATAAAAATATCCATAAGTTTATGCTTTCTTTGGCCTTTAGTCATTCTTGCTCTTGAATTTATTCTTCTTTTGAAGTGTAGGGCATTCACTTTTAACATGTCCTCTTTCTCCACATTCAAATCGTGTAACCTTCCTTATTGGTATTTCTTTTTTAATAATCTCTTTTTTCCTTTCTTTTCTTAAGAACTTTTCAAACTTTTTGATAAGATCATCGTCTTCATCATTAATGGACTCATCCTCTTAAATTGCGCACTCAATACTTACAATTGACATCAGAGCATGTTAAGGTAACTTGCTCCTAGATCTGGGTAAAAATGTCTTCTACTAATTCAGTTTTTAGAGATGGTGGTAGTGTTGTAAAACCTTCTTTGTTCTGTGGTAAATATTATAATTTTTGGAACATCTGTATGTAAGCACATCTTGAAGCGCTGGGAGAAAAAGTGTGGGTTGTTGTTGAAAATGGTCCTTACGTTCCTAAAACGGTGATTAATGATGTAGAACAAGAAAAGGTAAAAAGTTATTGGAATGAAGATAATAAGAAAAAAATTCTCTATGAGAAGAAAGGGAAAAACTTGCTTCAAGCGGTCCTAAGCATGGATGAATTATTTTTTGTCTCCTAATGGAAAATAACAAAATAAATATGATATACATTAGAAGTCACTCATGAAGGAACCATAGAGGTAAAAAGATCTAAACTAAACACTTCGTCACAAGAATATGAAATGTTTAGAATGCAACCCCATGAATCTATTCTTGATTTGCAAAAGAGATTTAGTCATTTAACAAATCATTAATGGCTTTCAGTAAAACTTTTTCAAATGATGAATTAAATCTAAAAGTGTTTAGACCTTTGACAAAAACGCGACAACCAAAGGTAAAAACTATTTCGAAAAATAAAAGTCTTTCGAAATTGTCTTTAACAACTTTGTTCAGTAAACTTCAATATTTATACGAGCTTTTTGCAGACTATTATCTGTATTTTGCTCTTTAATAGTTAGAACTTAATTCAATGCTTCTAATTCTTATAGTATATCACTTCCTTCACCTCTAATTTTGTCTATAAAGTAAATAATATTTTGCAAAATAAACTAGAGGTGAAGGAAGTGTTAGTAGAAGAATTAGAATCATTGAAACAAGTTTTAATCGTTAAAGAGTAAAATGCGGATAATGTGTTGTATAAAGCTTGTATAACATTGATTAGTGTAACTTGTTCTTCTAATACAACTTAATTTGTCATATTATTGATTTCTAAATAAGATAGAAAGGTTATATGTTTAGTGAGTAGTTGATGAAATAAGTATTCCACATAAGTTATAATAACTCAAGTAAGCATATCACCATGGTTAAAATCTAGGACCGTAATAAAATGTTGAGCACTAAGTCTTTCACTACGGTTTGAATCTAGAATTGTGGTGAAATATTTTGAAATCTGCAAAAATTCAGACGCTAGGTATCAAACCCCTGATCTCAACCTTTTACTACAGTTATTTTATACAACCATAGTGGTATGTTACACACTACTATTGTGAGATTTGGATCGAACTCTAGTTTTAAGCATGAGGTCGAAGTTCGTTCGCATGCTGCTGTCGAAGTGTTATACTGTCGAAATAATACATGTTGTAGTCGAAGGTTGTTCTAACATGTATTAGTTAATATTGCTAGGGTTGTTAGCATATTGAATTGGGCCTTGTGTTAAGGATCCAATGATTTAAGTTAGCTTGTACCCTAAGTTAGCTTGTAATGGGTATTATGTTAAAGGCCCATTAGTTTAGTGTGCTAGGTTTTATTATAAATAGCATGTTAGTCTCTCATTCTAGTGTGTGACAAAACCTAATTAAGGTGAGAGTGGTTAGTTTGTTATTCTTGTATACTTGTAATCCTTGTTTTAAGGAGAAAGAAAAAGAATAGCAGTTTTATAACCAATCATTGTTATTTTACCTTGATTTCTTTGTTAACCCTAACCCTTGTAAGTTTCTTGTGTATAAAGAAACTGTTTATATTTTGATTCAAGGCATCCTTATTCACAACAAATTGGTGCGGTGAGCGTGGAGAAGATGCCTTCAACAAAGTATGAGATCGAGAAGTTCACCGGAGTGAACGACTTCGGTCTGTGGCGCTTGAAGATGAAAGCCCTACTGGTTCAGCAGGGTTGTTTGGAAGCGTTGAAGGGAATGATAGCCATGGATGCCGCGTTAACGGAAAAAGAAAAGACTACCATGATCGAGAAAGCACACAGCGCAATATTGTTGAGCCTTGGTGATAAGGTTCTTCGACAGGTATCAAAGGAGACGACGACATCGGGGTTATGGGTGAAGCTTGAAAGCTTGTACATGACCAAATATTTGGTGAATAGACTCTACCTGAAGCAAGCTTTGTATTCGTTCAAGATGAGTGAAGACACAGCTTTGGCTGAGCAGTTGGATATGTTCAACAAGCTGATTCTTGATCTTGAAAATATTGATGTGAAGATCGATGACAAAGATTAAGCACTGTTGCTGTTGTGTGCTTTGCCCATAACACATGCTCACTTCAAAGAAACTCTCTTGTATGGAAGGGAGTCCCTGACACTTGAAGAAGTTCAATCAGCCTTGTATTCTAAGGACCTGAACAAACGAAAGGAGCATAAAACTTCTAAGGTTGGTGAAGGTTTGGTCGTTAAGGGAAAATTCTTGCGAAAGGATGGTAAGTTCGACAAGAAGAAAGGTAAAAGTCAGAAGAAGTCTTATAGTGGCGAAGCATCTGGTTTTTGATGCTATCATTGTAAGAAGGAGGGTCACACAAGAAAGGTGTGCCCTGAACGCCTGAAAGATCATGGAGGAAAGGATAATGGCAACGCAGCCATTGTTCAAGATGACTTCGACTCATCTGATGTTCTTGTAGTTTCAAGCAGCGACTCAAGAAAAGAGTGGATTATGGATTCAGGATGCACTTGGCACATGACTCCAAACAGAGAATTGTTCGAAGAGCTAAGTGATCAAGATGGTGGATCAGTGCTGCTGGGAAACAACAAATCCTGCAAAATTGCAGGTATTGGATCTGTGAGATTCAAGCTCCATGATGAGTCAATAAGGTTATTGACTGAAGTCAGGTATGTACCTGACTTAAAGAGAAATTTAATTTCTCTTGGTGAATTCGACAGGAAGGGGTACGTTTTCCAAGGAGAGAAAAGTATCCTAAAAGTCATGAAGGGGTTGAAGGAAGTCTTGAGAGGCGTGAAGAAACAAGGCTTGTATACCCTTGAGGCTGAGGTTGTAAGTGGTTCGACAAATACTGTATCCACAAAACCTGTGTCGAAGAAAAATTTATGGCACATGAGATTGGGCCATGTCAGCGAAAGAGGCCTGGTCGAATTGGGGAAGCAGAACCTGCTAGGTGGTGACAAAGTCGAAAAGTTGGAGTTTTGTGAATCTTGTGTATTTGGTAAATCCTGTAGGGCGAAGTTCAACAAAGGCAAGCAAAGAACACATGGATCCCTTGATTACATTCATGCTGATCTTTGGGGGCCTGCAAGGAATCCTTCACACTCAGGTGCAAGGTATTTACGATCCATCGTTGATGACTATTCCAGAAAACTATGGGTATTCATTCAGAAGACGAAGGATGAAACTTTTGAGAATTTCAAAAGTTGGAAGATTCTGGTCGAAACTCAAACTGGCAGAAAGGTTAAGAGGTTGAGAACCGACAATGGCCTTGAGTTCTGCAACAAAGCGTTCGACAGTTACTGTGTTGAGTCTGGGATTACAAGGCATAAGACTGTAGCAGGTACTCCTCAACAAAATGGCTTAGCTGAGAGATTCAATCGAACAATCCTTGAAAGGGTTAGATGCATGTTGGTTAGTGCTGGATTGAAGAAGGTGTTTTGGGTTGAAGCTGTTTCGACAGCTGCATATATGATAAATAGGTGTCCTTCGACTGCATTAGATATGAAGACACCTGAAGAAGTTTGGTCGGGAAATCCACCTAGTCTCGACAGACTGAGAGTATTTGGTTGTGTGGCCTATGCTCACATTAGGCAAGACAAGGTCGAACCTAGAGCTCTGAAGGGCATGTTCATGGGATACCCTGAAGGAGTCAAAGCTTATAGGCTATGGTGCCTAGAGCCAGGTCACAGGAGGTGTATCACCAGTCGAGATGTAGTTTTCAATGAAGCTGAGATGGCTTTCAAGAAAACTGATGTTGCTGACGAAGAGCTGGAACAGGGAGAGATTCCTGTTGAGGTGGAGCATGTTGATGCTGAAGTGCGTACCCCAGATGAAGTCGAAGACGAAATAGAAGATGTTGTCGAAGATGAGGAGACTGATAATGACTACCTGTTAGCAAGAGACAGGTCGAGAAGAGTCATCAAGCCACCTCAGAGACTTGGGTATGCAGATCTTATAGCATATGCCTTAATCTCTACAAGTGAGGTTCTCGACGAAGAACCTAGAGACTATAAGGAAGTTATGCGGAGTCGAAAGAAGACTGAATGGCTGAAGGCCATGGATGATGAGATAAAATCTCTTCATGACAACGACACATGGGAACTGATCGAGAAACCTGCTGGATCCAGGTTAGTCAGCTGTAAATGGATTTTCAAAGTCAAGGAAGGAATCGAAGGAGTGGCGTCGAAAAGATACAAGGCAAGGTTGGTTGCTAGGGGATTCACTCAGAAAGAAGGTGTCGACTTTAATGATGTGTTCTCGCCCGTTGTAAAGCATAGATCCATTCAAATGTTGTTAGCCATGGTGGCACAGTTCCATCTTGAACTGGAACAGATGGATGTGAAGACTGCGTTCTTGTATGGTGATCTAGATGAAATAATCCTGATGAGGCAACCTGAAGGGTATGTCGAAAAGGGGAAGGAAGATTATGTGTGCAAGCTGAAGAGATCTCTATATGGACTGAAACAATCTCCTCGACAGTGGAATAGGAGATTCGACAAGTTCATGGCACGTAAAAGTTTCATCAAAAGTCAGTTCGACCACTGTGTTTACTTCAGATTTCGACCTGGTAATTCATTTGTTATTTTGTTGCTTTATGTGGATGATATTCTAATAGCAAGTAACAATGTCGAAGAGGTAAGAAGGGTAAAGGTTAAACTCAGTAAGGAGTTCGAAATGAAGGATCTGGGAGCTGCGTCCAGGATTCTTAGGATTGACATCCGAAGAGATAGAAAGCAGTCGAAATTATGCTTATCTCAAGAGGCATACCTACGGAAGATTCTCGAAAAGTATGGTATGTCGAATTCAAAGCCTGTTGTAACTCCGACAAACCATCAATTCAAGCTGAGTATAGATCAGTGTCCCAGTACTGATGTCGAAAGAACTTATATGGATAACATTCCATATGCAAATATAGTTGGTTCCTTGATGTATGCTATGGACTATACTAGACCCGACATAGCATATGCAGTAAGTCTTGTAAGCAGGTACATGTCGAATCCTGGAAAGGCTCACTGGCAAGCATTGAAGTGGATTTTAAGGTACATAAATAGGTCTCTGAATAGAGTCTTAATTTATGGTGGAGCCTTGGGTGAATATAGTAAAGCAGAAATCGAAGGATATGTCGATGCTGACTATGCAGGATGTATGGATACCAGAAAATCTATTTCTGGATAAGTGTTCACTATGTTTAGGACAACAATCAGTTGGAAAGCAACACTTCAGAAGGTGGTTGCTTTATCAACCACTGAAGCGGAATATATTGCTTTAACTGAAGCTGTGAAGGAAGCATTGTGGCTTGAAGGTTTTGCAAAGGAGCTGAAACTTCAAGGTCCAGTTATCACTGTTAAATGTGATAGTCAAAGTGCAATACACCTGTCGAAGAACTCATCCTATCATGAGCGGACCAAGCACATTGATGTGAGGCTGCATTTCGTCAGAGGGGTAATCGAGCGTGGAGAAGTCCAAGTGCTGAAGGTTTCGACAGATCATAATGCTGCTGATATGATCACCAAGACGTTGCCAAGTTGCAAGTTTTTCCACTGTATGCAGTTGATAAAACTGCATGAAGAAAGCTAGTCTGTTTCCTTGATGGTAGAGTTAGATCCAAGGTGGAGATTTGTGAGATTTGGATCGAACTCTAGTTTTAAGCATGAGGTCGAAGTCCGTTCGCATGCTGCTGTCGAAGTGTTATACTGTCGAAATAATACATGTTGTAGTCGAAGGTTGTTCTAACATGTATTAGTTAATATTGTTAGGGTTGTTAGCATATTGAATTGGGCCTTGTGTTAAGGATCCAATGATTTAAGTTAGCTTGTACCCTAAGTTAGCTTGTAATGGGTATTATGTTAAAGGCCCATTAGTTTAGTGTGCTAGGTTTTATTATAAATAGCATGCTAGTCTCTCATTCTAGTGTGTGACAAAACCTAATTAGGGTGAGAGTGGTTAGTTTGTTATTCTTGTATACTTGTAATCCTTGTTTTAAGGAGAAAGAAAAAGAATAGCAGTTTTATAACCAATCCTTGTTATTTTACCTTGATTTCTTTGTTAACCCTAACCCTTGTAAGTTTCTTGTGTATAAAGAAACTGTTTATATTTTGTTTCAAGGCATCCTTATTCACAACAACTATGTTTTTACCATATCTAGTAGCTCGTGATGGTAAAGAGAGCACATACAATCATACACTTCATTATCAAGGGCCATCATTCGTGGTGAAATCCTTCTCTCAACTGTTGTGATATGTGTATTATATAGTAGTGGCAACAAATCTGGATAATATGAGAACTCGAAAAGCAGATCTAACATTGTCCAAACGCTGAAACCGACGTTAACATACAACCAAACACAAGCTACACTTCTGAAAAAAATCCTCTGCAGGCTACTCCAACCCCAACAAGTTTAGTAGGTAATGCGAAGAATCGAAACGAAGATACTCCCATCGCACCACTATCATCAAAATCTACATTTTGAAATTTTTTTTTGAATTAGTAGGATGAAGAGGAAGAAAACATTGTTTCCTAAAGAGAGTGTAGAGTATTTGGTTTTAAAGAGAATTGATATATATATATATATATATATATATATATATATATTAGTTAGACTTAATTTAAAAAAACATTAAGGTTTAAGTCGCAAAGGCTTTATTTATGTCTGATATGACATTTTTAAAAGTTTAACTATTTAGAAGCCTATTTTATAGAATTTGTATATCTAACTTTTTAAAGATAATAAATTTTTGTATAGCCTATATATCTTTTTTTTCCTTCACTTTTTGTAACATATTTAATATATAGATGAATATGAGTTATACACAACATATACTTATAAAACATTAAATTTTTTATTAAAATATTTCTTCCAATCATACTTTAAATAAGATATTTGTATCCAATCAAAACTCAAGATGTTAAGAATTTACTATATTTTTGTAATACCATAAATTTTGGTTAGTGTGACAAAAAAATTTAAGGTTCTATGCAATCCCACTCTAAAACATGTTTTTTTTAAATCTTTTTTTATCAAGTAGTTTAGTGACTAGAATTCACCATTTAAAGATAATTCCCGTCTTTGCATCTAATATCTCTGCACAACTACCAATTGATTTTCCATGACGAAGCGATGTTTGCACATTTAAATATTTGATTTCAATATCAGACATGAATAATTTGTTTATCTGATTAAACACTACAAAAAAACTGGATTTTGCCACGTGAAATTCACTTCACAACATGAAAAATCACATCATAAACTGAGATTAGCGACGTGACTATTCACGTGGCAGGAGCACGTGTGGCAACTCTGTTGCCATGTGAAAATCACGTCGCAACTTTGCCACGTGATTTTCACGTCGCAACAAATAAAACAGAGTTGAAGCTTGCCACGTGATATTCATGTGGCAAGTTGTGACGTGATATTCACATGGCAAGTTGAGACGTGAATTTCACGTGGCAAGTTGCGACGTGAATATCACGTGGCTAAATAATTTTTGTTTTTTAAAAAAACTGATTAATTTTTTGGTACACGTTTTTATTTATAATTTAAAATTATAATTTAAAATTTTAATTATAGTTTTTTTTAATTATTTTAAAATACAAAATTAAAAAATATAAATAAATACCAAAATTAAGAATAAAATTTTTAAATAAAAAGTGTACAATATACTAAAATGTAATTAATATTTTACAAAAAAAAATTAAAATTACAATAAATGTTTCGGATTAATCCAGATCGGGAAAGTTGTCAATGTCAAAATCATCGTTATCCAAGCCATCCATCTATTGTTGACCACCAACTTCTTCATTTCCAACAACTGGATTACCGCCAACTTGTGATTGCATAAATTAGCGCATCATCGCCTCCATTTCAGCTTGCCTCTTCTTCATTGCCTCTATCTGACTTTGTTGCTCCTCCATTTTGGCCTTTAGTGTCGCCTCACGTTGCGTCGTTTCGCGTCTCGCTTCAGTTAGCGCCAGTTGTCTTACCGTTTCTAGCATCTTGGGGGTCAATTGTGGTGGATGTAACGTTCCCTCACCATCTCTAACTCTTTGAAATAGAGTTATGCCCCTTTTTCTCATACCACCAGCCAAAGCTCCAGCAACAAATAAACATTCATTCGGTCCCTTTCCGCCAGTTACTAAACGCTAAATATAAAAATCCACTCGTGGATTAAGCGGCTCGGAACCTCTTGGAGTATACTGAGGATTCTCTACCAAAAATTGTGTGAGCAATACTTGGTAATCCTCCTACACATAAAATAAGATAAAAATTAAATTAAATATAGATTAAACAATTTAAGATAAATTAAATAATAAATTTTGCCACGTGATTTTCACGCCACAATATCTCAGTTGCCACATGATAATCACGTCACAAAATTGTCATTAAATTAAAAAAAAAAAACAATTTAAATAAAATGAAATGACTTACTTACCAAAGCTTTTTTGGTGCGTTCGTCAACAAAGTCCCCCGATTTTTTTGTTCTAGTCTTAACAACTAGCTCCGTCATGAGTGGAGGTCTCCCCAATCTCTTTTCCTAAATAATAAAATTAACTTTAATTAAAATAAATAATAAATTATAATATAACTTAAAATAGTAGTAATAATTATCATGCGTCGAGCATGTTCGACAACACTTATACTTCCAACTGCATTAAGGCTACCCCCTTTTTCAGATGCTCTCATTTTCTTTGCTTTTTCAGATCTTGCCTTAAAATTAGCATCTGAACCTCAATAAATAAGAAGTTCATCGAATACTTCTTTGCCTATCCAGTTGGAACGAATATTTTCAAGTTCTTAACCCTTTCTAGCACGCCGTAGCATATCAGAAAGTCGAACTGCTGTTCTGCCAAAATAATTTTTTCTAACCTCTTTCTCATTCATTTTTTCCCACATACACTTTTCCTACCATGTTGTAAGACATTCAAATAAAATAGTTAGACAATTATATTATAAAAATAATATAAACAAAAATAAGTTAACAAATAAATTACATAACTTAACAAAAATAAATAAATTATACCTTAAATAAATTAAATCAAGCTTCTCTTTCGTCCCCCTTAACTTCTCTAAATCTCTTCCAAACTTTTTTATACTTTTGCTGAATAACATAACTTATACACTGTGCAGCAGTCCGACTCGGCTCAAAACTGAACATCAATAATTTATATTAATATGAAATATAAGTTAATATAAAAAATGGAAACATGTATACTTAAAAGTTTAAAACTTACGAATTTCCGCTGGGCCAAATAAAATATCTTCCATTAATGATATGAACCACCTCATCATTGGGAGCCTCCTCATCATCGTCCTCAGCTGCCGCCTCCTCATCATCCACCTCATGATTGTCCTCAGCTGCCTCCTCCTCCTCATCCTCACGCATAGGTATATGTGTGGATGGTAAGGGTGCCTGTGTGGGCTATGCAACGTGGGACCCCCTGACTGTGTGAAGGATGTGAGCTGTGCGGTGTGGGATCCCCCAGACTGTGTGAAGGATGAGGGTAATGAGGGTACCTGTGAGGGAGTTGGAAAACTAGATCCCGCAGATTGCATGAAGGGTGTAGGAACCTACTTGTAGGGAGGTGGAAAGCTAGATCCCCCAGACTGTGTGAAGGATGAGGGTACCTGCTGGTATGGATAACTAGGTCCCCTAGTCTGCTGATATGGATAACTAGGACCCCCAGATGGACTAATAAAAGTTGGTCCCCCAGATGGGCTAATAAAAGATGATCCCCCAGATGGGCTAATAAAAGCTGGAGCCCTACATGGGCTAATAAAAGTTGGATACTCCTGAGGGGAGAGTAATGTCATGAAAGGCTATGAACTGGCCATGGACATAGAATTTAACTGACTCTGCGGGGGAGGACACATGGCCGACTGAGGTGCCTAACATACTACTACTCTCGAACGTTGGGACTTCTTACCCTTATTCTTATCAGTTCGTGGTGGCATTTTACCTATTTATAAAGAATACATATTTAATATATATCCATGAACAACACAAATAATAAATCTTAAAAAACACAATCACATATATATATATATATATATATATATATATATATATATATATATATATAATAAATCTTAAAAAGAAAATCCTTGAAAAAGGAAACAAAAAGAGTTTTGAATAATTGTGCTAAATAAGTATTGTGTGTTGTGTAACACTTGGGATTTTGGAAGAAGTTGGTTGAAATTTGGTGTATGAATCTTTGAGAGTTGATCACTCCCTTAGGTTTAGGCAAGTTTTTGTTTCAATTACCTTTAGAAATTGCCCCTTGTTTGTTTACCCGACCACGCTACAACCTTGAAAGTCCTTGTGATTCTTGCTTTTATGTTTTCAATGTGAATTATTGGATGAATGCATAATTTAGTCTTTTGTTTGCAAGATTGTTGTGTGAGTGAAAAGAACCTCATTTTGTGTTTTTCATCTACCGGTGATTGTTTTTGCTAGGTGTGATTCACATTTGAACTTGTGTTGTTTTAGAATTTTTGGCAAGACTTTTGTACTTTGCTTTTGTTTCGTGACTATGTTATCGTTGCAGTTTAGTGGTAAGTATTTACTTTGGGTGTACCGTTTTTCATTTGAACCATACATTTGTTTTCCGTTTTTCAAAACTTGTTGATTCGTGATTCTTTGGTTATCGCTCGGTTTCGTTGAGTTGTTTGATGCTTGTTTGAGGACAAACAATTATGTAAGTTGGGGAGATCTTGATAAGTGCAAAATGTACCTATTTTTGTATATAAGTTTTGTTGCACTTATCATTACTTTGTGTTAAAATTGGTTGAATAAACCCCGCTTTGTTCGTAAATACGTTTACTTTACGTTTTCGGTGTATAGTGCGGTACCGTGTAAATATCATTGAGTTTAATTGATTTTCATTTATTTTTACAGGTGTTCCAGCAATGGTATTTTTCCATATTCATAAAGAGCATTGAATAAGCTTTCCAATGCTTCAAACCGTGCATCAATCGGAGTTACGGTTCATGAGTTATGATCAAAACAAATTCTGGTTTGCTGTCATGTTCGCACTGCGAATGCCCGTGGCAAGCACTCGCTGGCGAGTTCGCACTGCGAACCCGGGGGCGAATGAATAGTGCCTGAATGCTTGAAAAACACAATTTTTGTAGCCCAAAAGGAGGTTTATGTTCGCAGTACGAACCTGGGCAGTAACTTTTGCCTATAAACTTCATTTTTCAGCATTTTTTAGGTTATGGTTTTGGGGGTTTTTGCTCCAACTCCATCAAACTTCATTTCTTCATAGGATTAGCTTAGAAAACAACTGTGGAGCATGCATACGGATGATCCTGAGTGGATTGATCATCGACCGGCTCTGACAATCCGCGAGATGTTTGGTTCATTTCTGATTTTCTTTATGTCTTTCTTCTTTGTTGGGTTTGTATATGTTTGTACTATGATCTCATGTATATTTGTCGCCCATGGCGTTGTATAAAACTTGCTTTACAAATCTTTATTGGTGATTGTCTCTGATTTTTGCTTTATGCGCGGGGTTTGGGTTGCGTTAGAGATAACCGTCGCAAACTTCGATTAGGGATGATTGTCTGTTAGTTTCTAGATTCTAGAGATAGATTTAGGGCTAGCAATCTTCAATAGGCGTCGAAACTTAATGCCTCTGTGCCTTGAGCTAGCATACGAAAGTATCGGCAATGGTAACACGGTTGTTCTCTCAACTTTGCGTTAGATATAACCTGTGTTGTGAGCGATGTTGGGTGATATTGAGGAGTATTGTAGGTTGAGTATAACTGGTCGGTAAGTTTAAGTTTGTGAGGAGTCGATTATGTGCATGCCGGATAAGTTTGTCTTGCTGAAAAGTGAATTTGTTTTTATGTTTTAATGTTTACTTTTCTGTTTCTATGTTTTAAACCATTTAAACCCAAACTCATTAACGCGAGAGATTGTCGAACGACATTCTTTCCCTCGAACCGATCTCTGTGGACACGACATAAATCCCAGAGGGAATTCTTCCGAAAATAAATATTTTTGTCTTTAGCATCCACCACTGTGTTAAATTCATTATCAAAATTTTTTTTCTCAATATGCATAACATTAAGATTATGGCGCAACAAATTATCTTTCTAATATGGGAGGTTCCAAAATATACTTTTTTGTCCAATTGTGTGTGACCCCATATCCTTGAATTCTACATGCTTTACCAATATTTGTGAATTTTGGTAGTTCACAAATTTGGTTCCATACTTTACCTGGTGACAATCAAGGCAGAGGCAAATCTGTTACTTGTTCATCTTTTTGGAAATCAGTCTTGTTTCTTCTATAGGGATGATTTCTTGGTAGGAATCTACGGTGACAGTCAAACCACGAACTTTTCCCCCTTTTTTCCAACGTAAACGCCTTGGTGTTCCCCATGTAATGCAGAAATCCCATTTTGCCATGCATACCCCATCCGGACAACATGCCATATGCTGGAAAGTCGTTAATATAGTCCACATCAAGGCAGCTCGCTTACTAAAGTTTTGTTTACTTGATATATCATAAGTCCATTATCCAATCCACAACCTCTTCAAATCATCAATTAAAGGTTCTAAGTACACATCGATTCTGGATTTTGGACTCGACAGTCCTGGAATGAGGTAGGTAAAAAACATGTATGGTTTTGTCATGCACATCTCAGGAGGGAGGTTGTAAAGGGTTGCAATAACTGGCCAACAAGGATACCCACTTTCAGACGCTTGGACATATGGAGTAAAACCATCAGAGCATAATCCAAGCCTCGCATTTCTAGGTTCTGCGGAAAAATCGATATGTATGCGATCAAAGTGCTTCCATGCCTCGCCATCGATGGATGTCGCATAGTGCCTGAACTTATTTTGTTTGTATGATGCCATGTCATTTGATTTGCACTGTGCATTGAAGCAAACATTCTTTTCAACCTTGGTATTATCGAAAGATAAAACATGGACTTCACTGCTACACGTTTTTGCTTACGGTCAATGGCTTTACTACGAACTTTATATCTTGGACTCTTACATAACTTACATTCCTCCAACGCTCCATCATTAGTACCAAACTCATTGTCATAAAATAGCATGCAACCACTAATGCAACAGTTAATCTTTCTTACTTCTAAACCCAACTTCGACATCAACCTCTTTGCATCATAAAAACTTGTAGGCAAGTTGTCTTTCGTAGGAGTCGAATCAAGCATCATTTTTGCGAAGAATTCCAAAAACTGATCAGGAACATTCCAATTTGACTTGGCAGCCAATAATCTCACACACATTGATAACTTTGAGTCCGACGACCCCTCAAACAATGGCGTAGTCTTCTCATTCAACAACTGATAAAATCTCTGAGCTTCCTCATTCGACAACTCTTCCCCATCAAAATCTTCAGGTTCGTCATAGGTCACGTTCACACCAAAAGCATCGCCCATCATCTCACTGATCAGATTAATGTTTTCCCCATGTTCCATCGCTGATCGACTACTTGAAGCACGCGTATTACTGGTCTCTGGTACGCTATCAGGCAGTTCCTCTCCATTATATGTTCAAACCCAATAATTTTCAATGAAACCCTCCTCTTCAAATGACGTTCTACTTCCTCTGGGTCATTAATTATAGGCATGCATCCACATTTAATACAAGGACACCTTACTCCTCCTTCGCTTCGACGACACTCCTGAGAAAATGCCCACTTGATAAACTCTTTAACTCCTTCCTCAAAATTGGGTTTAAGTCCACATCTTCTAGGATACAGCCTATCGTACATCCAACTACGATAATACCGATAATATTCCATACTGCACATTTATACAATCAGTCTTTTTAATTAGCTACAAATATTAACTAACTTAATAATATTCTTAAACATATACTATTCTTAAACATATTGTTTTTGTTTTAACTATTAAACATACTATATATATATATATATATATATATATATATATACAGTTAAAACTCTATAAATTAATAATGTCAGGACCAGAGAAATTTATTAATTTAGAGAGTTATTAATTTATCGATAAATTAATAATTATTAATTTAAAGAGTTTTTAAGTAATTATACTGTACATACCAAACAAAAAGGCAAATTAGTCTATGCCTCTTAGAATTACGTTGCAGCGAACCTTGGGACTCAACTTAAATTAGTAACTACTGTGTTCATATGCATTGGAAATCAATAATGACTTTTGAAGTACAGTAAATGTAAACAAGAGGAACAAATGTGTTCAATGTATTCTTAAGCAAGTTTGGCATACTGTATATAAATTACATGAATGTGTTAGAGTATTCAAACCATATCTCACAAGATGGCTTCTCATCTAAAAGGTGTTGCAAAATAAACTATGTCAGATCAAATACGTAAGGAGTTGTGTGAGTACAAGAGAGATAATCCTGCAAGCACACAAAAAGACTTGCAGAGATGGCTTGAGGGAAAATTTCAGTTGAAAGTTAGTCAAGGAACAATATCAAACACACTTAAGCAGTCAGATGACTATCTCTCTGCTGAAATAGAAAAGGGAAGAGCAGAGATCAAAAGACACAAACCAGCAAAATATCTTGACATGGAGAAGGTTGTTTATGAGTGGTTTCTCCAGCATCAAGAACGTGTGAATATCACAGGAGAATTAATTTTGCAGAAGGCAAGAGATACAATGAAACTCGTGTACCCTCATGATGATTCAGATTTTAACTTCTCTATAGGATGGCTTGGGAAATTCAAACACCGACATGGCATAAATTCATTTCGTCATTTCGGCGAGAGTGGGTCTGTTGATGTACAAGACATGGAGCAGAAATTGGTATCGATTCGGGAGAAAATTGATCAGTTCCCTATGAAAGATGTTTTCAATATGGATGAAACTGGATTGTTTTATAGGCTACAAGCTGGTTATTCACTGGCAACAAAACAACTTGAAGGAAGAAAACAAGATAAAGAAAGGTTGACGGTAGTTATTTGTTGCAATGAAGATGGCTCTGAAAAAATCCCTCTATGGATTATTGGGAAATATGCAAAGCCTCGTTGCTTCAAGAATGTCAACATGAATAGCTTGGACTATCAGTATCGAGCTAACAAAAAAGCATGGATGACTAGTGTGCTTTTTGATGAATATGTTCGTTCATTTGACCAAATGATGCATGGTAGAAGAGTTCTACTTGTGGTGGATAATTGTCCAGCACATCCAAGAAATATTGAAGGGCTAAGAAATGTTGAGTTGTTCTTCTTGCCACCCAACATGACATCAACGATTCAACCTTGCGATGCTGGGATAATAAGAGCTTTCAAGATGCATTACCGTAGAAGGTTTTACCGCAAAATATTGGAAGGTTATGAGGTGGGACAATCTGATCCAGGGAAGATAAATGTCCTTGATGCTATCAATTTGGCAATCCCAGCTTGGACGATAGATGTTCGAAAAAAAACAATAGCGAATTGCTTTCGACACTGTAAAATTCGTTCAGCCAGTGACGTTGCAAGAAATTTGGATGAATCCACTTTTGATGAAGAAACTCAAGACCTCGAGACTATGATCAATCAATGTGGCTATCGTAATAAGATGGATATCGACAATCTAATGAACTACCCAGGTGAAAATGCAACACCTGAGCTATTGGATGCAATAAGAAAAGTTAGAGATGAGCTCCAAATAGACTTGAACTTTAAAGGAAAACAGACAACTATTGAATCATATTTCAATAGAGTGTAATATATTTTTTTTTCAGTTTCTATGAATTATTAATTTATGATTTTCTTGGGACCGAAAATTATAAAGGGATCTCCCAAAAAATTATTATCTTATTATTTTATCGAGGTTTTCAATTTTTTACATTGGCCCAAGTCGGGACCAGACAAATTTATTATTTTAGAGAGTTTATTAATTTACCGAGTATTAATTTAAAGAGTTTCTACCATATATATATATATATACACACACACACACACACACTACTAAACATAAACTATTAAAATTTATACTATTTAAAATATATATACTATTCTTAAACATACTACTAATAAACATATACTATTCTTAAACATATTAAACATAATATTAAACTTATACTAAAAAGAATTCTGTTTTTATAATATTAAACATATACTAAAAATTTATTTATTCTATTTTTATTTATTTTATACTCAATAATATTAAACATATACTAATTTTTATTTATTTATTCTGTTTTTATTTTATAATATTAAACATATACTAAAAATTCTGTTTTTATAATATTAAACATATACCAAAAAATGCTGTTTTTATAATATTATACATATACTAAAAATATATTAAAATATTTTTTTTATAATATTAAACAAAATATTAAACATATATTTATATATTAATAAAATTCTGATTTAAAAAAAAATAGTATAAAATAATATTATTTCCAATTTTTTATTATGTTTTATTTTCTTTTTTTTTTATATTTTGTTTTAAAAACTACATATAATTAAAATTAAAAATTAAAAATTAAAAATTAATAAATATTTATATATTTGTAAATATAATCTGTTTTGAATATAAAAAAAAATAACAAAATAAATATTTTCGTTTTAATGTAATTCGGTTTTAATAAAAAAATATAATATAATATATTTTAATAAATAAATAAATATAATATAATATGTCTTAAATAAATATATAATATAATCAGTTTTAGATATAATTTTTTATTACAATCTGATTTTAAAAATAAAATCTGTTTTATTTAATAAATAAATATAATCTATTTTAAATAAATATATAATATAATATATTTTATTTAATAAATAAAATCTGTTTTAATAAACAAATATTTATATATAAATAAATATAATTCTTTTTTAATAAAAAAATCATATATTTTTGTTTTAAATAAATATATTAAAAAAATTTGAATAATACATTTTCGTTTTAAATATATATTACAATACACATATTTAACCAAAAAAACCATAATATTTAAAAAACAACAACCCAATAATAAATTCAGAAGAAAAAAAATAATGACAAAAATACCTCTTCTTCAATCTCCTTCACTCTTCTTGTTCCAATATTATTTCTTCAATTTCTTGTTCAAACATCTCTTTCAATCTTCTAAACTTTAACATTTTGACATAAAAAGATTGAAAATAAATTAAATCAGAATATATTATGTGTGACCCGAAATACTTAAAAAACAGTAGAAGAAAAAAAATGGTAGACATATTTTAAGGTTGGAGATGAGGAAAATGAATGAAGGTTGGGAAAATGTTAGAGAAGATTAGAAACAGGAAGAGAGTAGAAGGGAAAGGATACTGGAAATGGAGAGAGGAGAATGGGAAAGGATAAGATTAATTGCATGTAAGCTGAATGGCCTGGAAAACATAAGCGCGTGCTGATTTAAAAGCCCAACCTAGCGACGTGAATTTCACGTCGCAACCTTGCGAAGTGGATTCACGTCGCAACGCCCAACAAATATATTTTAAATTTCCAATTTGCGAAGTGACAATCACGTCGCTAATTTGCGAAGTGAAAAACACATCACTAAATTGCAACGGTCAAAACTTTTGTCAGTCCCAACCTGCACATCTTGTACCCCATCATTTCCTTGTGACGTGAATAACATTTCACAAGCAAAACTTTGAAATTTTCAACCTTCCCTCTTCTTTACGCCATTCCCCTTTTAATTTTTTTTATTTAAATTTAAATGTTGCGACGTGAATTTCACATCACAACTTTTTTTTAAAAAAATAAAAATCTCATAACCCACGTGCTATCTTTAAACGTATTATTTTAATGTTAAATATGTTAGTGACGTGATAAACACGTCGCAAACGCCTTTTTTTAGCCACATGATTTTCACTCACTACACCAAAAAAGATCTTTAGCAGCGCTTATTTTGGCCTTTAGCAACGCTTAAAAGCGCTGCCAAAGGTGGCGCTGCTAAAAGTAAGGACAACGCTTTTGTAAATGCAAAAGCGCTGCCTTAGATCCCCTTTAGGCAGCGCTTTTTCACTAAAAGTGCTGTCTTTTGTTCCCCTTTAGGCAGCGCTTTTAAAAAGCGTTGCCTAATGTGTATTATTTTCCAACTTTAGGCAGCGTTTTTTTTGGAAAAAGCGCTGGTTTTTCCTCCCCTTAGGCAGCGCTTTCCAAAGCGCTTTCTAATGTGTCTCTGCTTAATACTTTAAGCAACGCTTTTTAGGAAAACGCGTTACTTTAGTTCCACTTTTGGCAGCGCTTTTGCAGTAAAAACGCTGTCTTTTGTGCACGTAAATTGTTTTAAAATTTATTTGTTTTGGATGCGTTTTTTGTCAAAAGCGCTACTAAAACTCATTTTTTTAAGATTTTTTTTTTAAAAACCCTTTTAATAGACCTGTATATTAACAAACCTGTATAACATAATTTTTATCAAAACTTATCACAATTATATACTTCAATTCACAAGCCTTCATTCAACATATGCCTTATATACTTCAATTCACAATACTACATAATTATATACTTCAATCACCATATATAGGCCTTATATTTCATAATTATACTTCAATCACCATATATAGAACTATTCATAATTATACAACAACTTCCACTTTCAAAACTATATACAACAACTTCCAAAACTATACAAAGTATATACAACAACTTCCAACTTTCATACCTTATATGATTCTTTTCTCAATAAGGTATTGACACCAATCCTCTTTAATTTCTTCCAATTGTACTTTGGAGTAAGTAGCACACTTGAATTCATCAAAATACTACATAATATAACATAATATGCATGATTTAGTTAAAAGTAATTAATTAGATCAAATATCCGATAAATATTAAAATAACTCCTAAGTTATAAATTCATACCATGATTGGAATATCTATTTGATCCATATGAATGATTTCTTTCATAAACCTCAAAACGAAATAACCGCAATCTATACCATTTTTTTGACGAGGACACTACACAGTGAAAAAAATAAGAATATATATCAGGATATATAGTCTAACTTGTTTTATCAAGTAACATCACTATTATAAGCAAAATTGTAAAAATATACCTCCACTTTGATCCATGAAATGTTGGTTGACTCACTCTTTGATACTTGGGCTCCTCTTTGTGATCGAAATATTTGTATAGCTCTAACATAATATAAATGAATATTTAGAACAATCTTACTTAAATAAATTAATAAACAAATACACACGAATATTTAGAACAATTTCACTTACGTATCAATCGTCGTCTTCATATCCGGGTATTTATCTACATCACCATCTAATGAATCCACATAATACACTATTTTTCTTATCGGATTTATCGCAACCAACAACCAGTATCCACTGTAAAATAAAACAAAAGTATCGATATAGTAATTTTATACGCAACATCAAAAAACGAAAAATGATAATAAATGAAGTAAGAATGCAAATCTAACCCGTTGCCAGTATTATATGGTAAAATATACAACTTGTCTGTATCTATGCTCGCCATAAATCTTTCGACTAAGTGAGATTGTATTGAAGTTGGATTCATCGCAATTAACGGTGCATTGATACAGTTGGCAGATAAGAAACCGAATCTTTCTGACAATTGATGCGGGCGCACCAATTTCTCATACAAGAACCTTAAATAAAAACATAACAAACATTAGATTATTCGTTGAAATGAGTAAATAAAATGTTTAAATAATTAAAGAGAGTTAATCGGAATACCTGATGTATGTATGCATAACACCGATGCCTAATTCAAAATGATTAAAAATTTGATCCAAATCCTCTTTAGAAATTGTTTCTGAATAGGAATAACCGAAAATACCTTCCTCCATATGTACTTCACGAATACATCCGTCCATCAAATTTGATGTTTCTACAAGTGTTACAAGAGATGACCTAAATCGAGATACTGTTGTTTTTTTTTTCCCGTCCTTGCAAGAGTCTTTTTTTGGTTGGACGTGTTGCCTAATTCTGGCTGCCTATTCTGACTTTCTATTATTTGCAACTCTTGGGCATGAATCTAAAAATCATATAAGTTAGTAAAACATTTGAATATAGAATTAACACTTTTAATGTGTATATATTGAAAAATTTGTGCTAAATTAATTTCATAATAAGCATATATAATTACCTCGGCAAGTTTCTGTTGACAATTGATACTACCTTTGTCACTAGTATCATTAAACTCTGAACCACGCCTTTCTGACATATATTTTTTCTTGTCCTTTTGTAATTCACGGACTTGAGCTCTTAATTCTTCCATGGCTTCCATCACCTCTCTATTGCTAGGATTTTGGCTCTTTGAACGATTATAAAAGGATGATGGAGTGACTCCAAAACCCTTACCCGTTACACTACCGGAGTACCCAGGAACATTTAACACTCGAGTAAATATGCTCCTGCAATCCTGGTCTTCAGTTAGAGTTGCAGACTGAGACAGAGTCTCCTGGAATTCATATGCATGAATATCGAAAAATATTAGCGGGATTAAAAAACATAAATATTATATATATATATGTCAATAAGTGGGATATAAAACACATAATGTTATACTTACGCATTGCTCAAAAACTTGTTGAACATTTTCCGCAACAACTTCATCCTTGCCCACACGAGCAACCTTCCACAAAACATGTTCCGGAACACATGTTTCTTCACTTTTCTCTTCTTCTAACTACACATTAAGACAAATAATAAAATCAATTATAACACATGGGAAAGAAACAAGTAAATCAAAGCATTTATATATACTTACTATTTTTTGCTGTAAACGTGCATATCCCAAACGCCCCTTCCTGTATGGATACACGGGTTTTGATGCTCTTTGGCGATTTACGCCACTAAACTCTTGGAATGCTTCGGTTCTTCTTTTGGCTACAAAAGTTGTCTATTCTTCAGGTGAAATCAAGTCCACATACTTCACTGGACGTTCTGCTTCAATAAAATTTCGTTCGGCATCCCTAAGATACTTGTTTTATAGAAATTCTCGAAACCCTCTGTGTCTTTTTCCAGCTAATTGAATACAATACTTCTTTCGGTCATCAATAATATTAAAAGACCTCTACAAAAACAAATAACATAATTAGTAATTTAAAGACATAATCGGCAACAAAAACAAATAACATCAATATGGTACCTGTATCTCACTCCATATCTTTTCTTTGGCGGGTTTCAACGATGTATTTCTCCAATTATCACAAGTAATTGGAATATACGAACGAACAAGTGTACTAATGTAACTTATCAACATTGCTCCGTTAGGCTCAACAAGTTGGTTCGTATCATTCCAATAAACGTCCTACTTTATTCCTTTATCTCTAGCACGAATGATGTTCTTCATGATAGTTACTCCTCGCGTAATATCTCCTTCCGCTTCTTGAATTGTTTCATGTCCATCATTTTTTGAAGTATCATGTGGATTTTCCTCGTTAGTAGCCATTTCACCTGTAATTAAGAAAAACATCAATATAAAATGACACAATTATATTTAAAAACTTATAAAGCTAAACAAACTTAGAGGGATTAAGTTCAAAGCCATTTTATACACAATTATAAACAATGAACTTGTGAGTGAAATCAAAAATCAAATCAACTAAATATCAAAAACTAATATCATTTTCAATTAAATCAAAAACTAATATAAAAAATCAACTATTAACCGGAGAAAGACTTACTAAAACAGAACTTAGATACTAACTTTCTTCTTATAGATGAAACAATCCCACAACAATTCTCATATTAACGGCATAAACAGATCCGCAAATTGCAGTAACAAGAACCGTTGAACTTTGAACTCCAACGTGCCTTCATTAGTCACTCATAACAAACAACCATTACCTTTTTTAATATCATTTATTATTCCATGACATACTCCTATATTAGTAATAAACATAACTTTTTAAAAAATATTAAAAAGATAATCAGTACCAGGAGTGTTAGGCACATGCACACACTCATAACAAAATAATAATAATAATAATAATAATAATAATTTGAGGAAGAAAAAAATTATATCACAGAAACAGCAGAGAAACAATCAACAATGGAGAATATTAGGCATTTCCATTATTGGAGAGAAAACCAGAAAAAAGGAGAGTAAAAACCTCAAACGGCGGACGACGATAGCATGGATTGAAGTAACGAACGACGGACGACGGTAGCTGTGAGAGTAGCCTCGAACGGAACAAAGTCGACGGAGGACGGAGGGAGTTTCGTTTGCAGAAGAAGAAGACGAAGATACAGTGTCGCGAGAGTTTAGGGCGAAATAGAAACGGTCGTAATGAAAATAGAGGGATATCAGAATCTGTCTTAATTTTAATATTTTAAAAGACATTTAGCAGCGCTTTTAGAAAGCGCTTTCTTATGTTAATCCTTTAGCAGCGCTTTTGGGGTAAAAACGCTTTCTTATGTGGGATTAATGAAAGACCTTTAGCAGCGCTTTCCAAAAGCGCTGCCTAAAGCGTGTTGTACGAAAGCCCTTTAGCAGCGCTTTTCAAAAGCGATGCCTTATATTACCCCTTTAGCAGCGTTTTTCATAAAACGCTTTCTAAAGTTCACCTGCCTTAGGGTTTTAGCAGCGCTTTTCAAAAGCGCTGTCTTATGTCCCCCATTTAGCAGCGCTTTTTTCTTTCGTTTTTTATTTTTGTTTTTAGCGAAACATGTAGCAGCGCTTCTGCCAGAAAGCGCTGTCTTTGTTGCGCTGCGAAAACTCATTTTTGACGTAGTGCCTTCACTAAATCATGTGGCTGGATACAACATTTCTTGTAGGGAAACAAATGATCGTTTCTCAAAAATAGTTCTGCTGATCATTTAGACTTTTATGCATAATATATATTTCTAAAGAGAGATGGATAATATATTTTTCTTGCAAGTCACACAAGAGATTCTTAGAATGCATAATATTATATTCTTTATCAGAATCCAAGTAGTCAATTTAAAACATAATGGATAACATCACACGTTGTGCTATAAGGATTAAGAACTAGTATTACTAAAAGAATAAAGAAAACTTCACACATCACTCTCTTTGAACCATTTACATAATATAAGAGACAAAACACACATACATATGATACACATGTAATAGATTAAAAATGAATGATAAAATAAAAAAGAAAGTGTTACAAAAATGAGCACTCTTACCAAATAAAGAAAGAAATAATACAAACATACAACGAATCATGTCCCATAGTGTAGCACATCAAACTTGGTACAAATACTACACATGGTCAACAAAAGACAATGGAAAAGAAACAAAATCATAAACTAATCAGTCTCATTGACAATGCCATGTATCTTTTTCTCCAATACTTCTGAACTAATCTGTCCCATAGTGTGATAGAAAGACAAGAGTTCTGATAACTCTTCTATTGACATCTTATCCATCACCCTTCTTGCCATTTTTTCCCTTTCCTCATTCTGCTTCAATCTTTCTATGTATGATCCTGCATTCCTAACTGTTGCACCCATTTGCTTCAATCTGTTCTCTTGATGCGCACTCAAAGCTGTGTTTGACTGCAAAATTAAATTAACATATAAATCAATATACTAAGTATATGTATCTGTTGTATTGTTCACCTCATGAAAATAACATGAACAAATGGTAAATGGTAAATTGTAGTTGTATTGTTTACCTCAAGAAACTCTACTCCTGCTTCAAGTTCAGATTCTTTGGTGGAGTTCATATCTTGGCCATGATTGTAGAGGTCTTTTGCAAGTGAGAAACTGCGCACTATACTTTTCCTTTTGTTTTCCAGTTCCTTGTTAAGCTTTAGAGGCTTTTGGACAGATGCTTTACTGTTCAGCTTCTTCTGATATGCAACAACTGCCTTCGCAAATTCCTGCAGTTTTTACATGGATTTTGAAATGTTACTTAACTCAATAAGTCAATGACTATAAAACACGGACACTAGAAACAAGACAGACACTAAAACGTCTGCACCGATAATAATTTGAAAAAATGACACACAGACATTTCAGAGGTGTTGGTGTTATAGAAATCAATACTAGTGTAAATTCATGGACGAAATTGATAATTTCTTATGATTTTCAAGTTACCTGATAAGCGAAGGGACATCCGGGGTAATCAAATTCTTCCGAATCAGCCTTCCTCATACGCTCGGGATGAAACTGCAATCCCATTATAAACTTCCCCTCTTCAGGATTATAAGCATCTGGGTCATAAAACCCTTCAACCAAACCATCAGGAGCAAAAGCCATAGGAACAAACCGTTGCGCAAGTCTCTTAACACCTTGATGATGATAACTATTAACCAAAATATCCATTTTCCTATCTTCCAAAGAATCCTTAAACCAATGATGCAAAGGTGTATCCTCCACAACTCTCACCTCATGTCTATGTCCATCATAATCATCATAGTTAATATGCATCACCATTTCACTCTCGTCTAAACACTTGCTAGAAATCTCTTTTCCTATATCTTGATATAAACTACCTCCACACGCCACATTTAGGAGCTGCGAACCTCTACAAATTCCCAAGTAAGGAATGTTTCTTTCGAGACAAAGCTTCGCGAGCCCTAATTCGATCGAATCTTTCTCTTTATCAATTGATGTGTCACTCACATGCAGTCTCTTTATCTCTTCTAGTTCCTCTTGTGAAAGACTTGACGTGTCTTCTGCATACCATGATGGATCAATGTCTTCTCCTTCACATAGAAGCACACCATGGATCGGTTCGAAGCTGTCTAACAACATGTGAACTCCGGAAACACGCGGAACTATGACCGGTACCGCGCCATAGCTTACTATAAGATCAAGGTGATATTCACCTGAAAAAGTAGCAAGATTGATATGAAAAACTATATATTATCAACAACATATCAAAATTTAGAATTGTTTCTTCTAGTTAATTAGGGTTTTCTTCAATGCATGTTTATGTAAATTGATTTAATGGAAAGCATTATGGAAATGAAACTCACCAACAAAATCAACGAACTTGTTCTTGCGTAGGGTTCGTCTCGAAACAATTAGGACGCGAGGGAGAATGACGGAGAGATCGGAAGACATTGTTGTACGTGAATCGATTGAGAATTGATTATGGTTGATTATGGGTGAAAATTTTGATGTGGTAGAAAACCTAGTTATTATGAACAAGTGATGGTGTATTGATGTGGTAGAAAATTTGATTTTGTATTGTGAATGTTATTCTAACGAAGCTTTCTTTCGCTATGGTATTTATAGGGTTAAGATTTGGATAAGGGTTAGGGGTTGGTTAAAGATGAGTAAAAAATTGTGGTGTTGGGGAAATGGATATTATTGAAATTACACGTCAGTTGGATATTTATTGCTATCTCTTTCTAACAGGAGTAGTTAAAGAATAGTCTATTTGGAATAATAAAATATTTTAAAATGAATGATTTATTTTAAGTTTTAATTTAAATTAATTTTTTTAATTGTACTATTTAATTATTATCACTTTAATTATTTTCAATCCATGATAACTGATATTTTAGTAAAAATTTAATTATTTCTTTTTAATTATTACACTTTTTTTTTTAAATATGTGCTAAATAGTCAATTGGATCATTCATTGTAGGATAGAAAGACTATACTTGTAAAAAAAAAATGAGAAATCGGTATTGTTTGTCATTATTAGAATTTGAATCTTAATAATCACAATTGTGAATGTGAGTTTATATAGTTATTATCACTTCGTCTACGAATAAAAAAATGACAATATATTATAAGAATATATTTATTACTAGGGGTGTAAGCAGATACTAAAAAACTAATTAAACCGACGATTCAAGCCAATTAAAATTGAAAACAAAACTGATTTTTTTTAGTAGGTTCTAAAATCAAATCGAACCGATAAAAACCAAAGTGGTTTGGTTTGGTTCTCAATTTTAATTTTTAGATATCGTTAAACTGATATCGAATCAATAGCTATAGTTACCATTTTTTGTGTTTCAAATTCTATTGGTCAGTTTTTAGCTCTTTTTTATACATTTTTTATGCTTCTTCTAATGTAGAGAAAATTCATCTAATTTTGTTAGAAAATAGATTTTAATGTATATTTGAGGTTTGAACCATGTTAGTTTTTGTGTGTGATAACTTTTTATTAAAATTGTTGTGTTTTATTTGTTAGTGTTTTGTATGGACGAAATACAATTTATAAGGTATTTGAAAAGTAGAGTATGAAAAAGATGAATAAAATTATATAAAGTGTATTATTTAAAAAAAAGGTAGTAGAAAAATAAATTGAAAAACATAATAACAAAGAATACACAAATTAATATAATTAAAAAAAATGATGCAAACCGATCAACATAACCGAATCAAACCGATTGATTTGATTCGTTTTCATTTTTGAAAAACACTATAAACCAAATCAAATCAATGGAGACATTATTGATTCAAACCTTTTTTTATCAAAAACCAATACAAATCAAACCGATTATACTCCTATTTATTATATTATGAACATCAAATGTTAACAGTGTCACATACATTGTTATTCTAGTTATTATTAATATTTAAAAATAAATAATATTTTTTAAAAGAAAAAATAAATATTATATTATAATTTTACTTGTTTCACAGTTTCTTGAGAGAGAAAAAAGTGTTGACTATCAATTTCAACATGATAAAGCACAGTCAGTCTATTTTTTTTCTTTCTTGACGAAATAGTCAAAATCTCACAGATGCAAAGATGGATGCGGAGGCTGCGCATGAAAACAATGTAACTGGACAACATCGTGGCTCCGCATACGCATCACTTTTCACGAGTTTTATTTTATTTCAAAGAAAGACAATGTCTAAAACAAAGTAGTTTTCTGTGGGTTGTCAGGTAGTGCGGTCAATGGCCAAAACAAAACAAAACAAAAGAATTATTACATGCTAATTAACCAGAAACATTACATTACATACCATGAGTGTTAAGAATCTGAAAAGTGAGACATAATTTATAAAACTATTCACAAATTTTTAAAACTAAAACTGAGACATAACTTATAATAAATTATAGAGGTGTGCTATTCCTACACCCATTTCTACACCAAATATCTACATCAAACACTGTTCATTTATACGATGAACTATGTTTTTAATTTTTTAATAAATAAAAAATAATATTTATAATACGTGAACAGTGCGTGAATAATGGATGAACAATGCGTGAACAGTACATAAACAGTGCGTGAACAGTATTTTTAAAATAGTGTAATGAAATTGGTTAATAAAATATAAAAAGTTGGTTAATAAAATGACGAAGTTGGTTAATAAACGTGCAGATGTTAAAAATAATTTTTAGTAATAAATTAAAATTAGTTAATGGAATATAAAAAGCTGGTTAATAAAGTTATGAAGTTGGTTAATAAACGTTCAGATATTAAGAGTAATTTTAAACAGTCAATGAAGTTGGTTAATACAATATAAAAGATTGGTTAATGAAGTTATAAAATTGGTTAATAAACGTTCAGTTTGAAAAAATAATTTTTAGCAACAAACAAAGTTGGTTTATAAAATGTATAAAGTTGGTTAATGGAGTTGTGAAGTTGGTTAATCATACAATTTTATGTCAATATCATTTAATTTAAAAATTAAAAATATAAAAAAAAAAATAATAATGTTTTATTTAAAAAAAATATTATTATAATATTTCACTGTTTACTGAAATAGGGTGTAGGTGTATAATTGTGGTGTAAGAATAACATTTTTCTTGTTTTAAATATTCAAAACATAGTTTAAGTTGCCACTCTAGATAATTAATAAATAAGTCTAATTAGTAAGTATAATTTAGAAAAATGTTATTCCTACACCAAAATCATACACATACACCGTATTTCACTATTCACCTGTACGGTGAACAGTGAAATATTATAATAATATTTTTTAAAATAAAAAATAAAAACAAAAAATAAAAAATTATTATTTTAATATTTTTTTATGTTTTTAATTTTTAAACTAAATGATATTGACATAAAATTGTATGACCAACTTCACAACTCCATTAACCAACTTTATACATTTTATTAACCAACTTTGTTTGTTGCTAAAAATTATTTTAAAAAACTGAACGTTTATTAACCAATTTTATAACTTCATTAACCAATCTTTTATATTGTATTAACCAACTTCATTGACTGTTAAAAATTATTCTTAATATCTGGACGCTTATTAACCAACTTCATAACTTCATTAACCAACTTTTTATATTCCATTAACCAATTTTAATTTATTACTAAAAATTGTTTTTAACATCTGGACGTTTATTAATCAACTTCGTCACTTCATTAACCAACTTTTTATATTTCATTAACCAATTTTATTACACTATTTTAAAAATACTGTTTACGCACTATTCATATACTGTTCACGCACTGTTCATTCATTGTTCAAGCACTGTGCACGCACTGTTCACGTATTATAAATATTATTTTATATTTATTAAAAAAATAAAAACACTGTTCACCGTATAAATATGATGAACAGTGTTTGGTGTAGAAATGGGTGTATGAATAACACACTTGTTAAAACAAACGAGCAGAATTGAATAAAACAAGTGGAATGAACTGAAACGGAGTGTGACGTATATTCTGATAGGATTTTATGCAAAGATAGCCTTAAAGTAAAGCTCCACGCACTACTACGAAAAACCCATTTAACAACGATTGGAAATGACATATAATGACGGGGGCGAATACGTTGTTATGTAGAGTGTCGTTGTATATGAGGTACGTACAATGACGGTCTTGGGACCGTTGTAGTATTCCAGTATGCGCGCACCATTTCACAACGATTAGTTTACTCAACCGTTGTGATATAACTAAAGGTGATCTGGTTCGATTCTCAGCTACAACATTTTTTATTTATATTATTCTGGTCAGCGTTTGACATACAACTACAGATAAGTTTATAACCGCTGCCAAAAACAGCCTGTTTTAAATATAAAAATTATCTGCTTATCAAATTTTTCCTATATTTTATCCTGTCAAAACAGCTTCTTGATAACACGAATTTATATCATATTTTTACTTCGATTTATGTTAGTTCTTATTCTGTTTTTCGTCTAATATCCGATTTTCTCGAGATTATTTAAGTGTTTTTGCAGGTAATCATATTTCACAAGTCAAAGTATGCTAAATGTGGAAAAGAACCAAAACATGCAAGAAAAGAGCAGAAAAGAGAAGAAAAATTGAAGAAATCCATTTTTGCTGATATCACGATCGTCATGGGAGTGCCACGACCGTGGCAGCTCCAAAGTTCACCACGACCGTCACATGTCACCACGATCGTCATGCGCTTAAGTTGCACGTTGGATGCAGAGACTCAACTACGAATTCTCAGATGAAACAGTTCCACACGATGCCATTACCTCCGAAGTTTTCTAGGTCCAACATGGGATAACCGTTAGCATGAATGGCTGATTTTTCTCCAACTTCCACATGATGCTCAGCCTATAAATAGAGACACTCACGAAGAACAAAGGGTGGCCATTTTCTGTTTTTGAAGTATACCATTGTGCTGCCAATTTATTTTCAGAAGCTTCAGTCATTCTTTTTACATTGCATTTCCATTTTCCTTGTTAACCATTACCGAACAAAAGTGATAGTTTCTCACACTGAGGGACTGTTACAACTTAGCTTTAGATTTATTTGTTTCATTGCCTTTAACCTTGCATTTTATTATTTTCAAGCAAGAACCTACCGAGTTGTGGAGGGATTGCTGTTGCCATTGTTACTGAATTCTAGGTTCCGTTATTTAATTCAAGTATTGTTTGTTTATTCCTTAATTATGTCTGTGTTTGTTTATTTCCTTGCTTTAGCGTTTAATTTCCAAATTATGTCGAGCTAAACCGATATTATCGGTGTATAATGAAGTAACTAAAATGAATTAATTTTCTCTAAGCTAAAATCAATAATCAATCCTCCTTCTGGCTTCGATTTCTTAATATAAAACCCAAACTTTTATTACGAGAGTAAAGAAGTAACATAGGTTAAAGTCGAGACCACGGGAGTGTGAGGCTTTACCCGGATAGCTGAAATCAGGCATTAGGTTTAAAAACAGCGGAAGCGCTTTAAAGTTAATTAGGTTTAATTAGTTTTCAAAAAGTATTTTTAACCTCATACGGGCTAGCGAGAGCAGACATATTGACTTAGAAGTATAGTCCAAAGCAAGATCCACGGGAGTGTGAGTTGAGGGCTTTTAAATCGGTTTCTCCTACAGATGAATAGGGTGATAAATCTCTATAGGCTTAGGTTTAATTAATTCTACGTAGGTTACCGAATTATATACCGATAACTTATTCATAACTAGTATTCCCAAATTTTAATTTCCCTTTAATTTCCCGTTTGAACTAAAAACCCAAATTCTGATTAGCCTTAGATAAACATAGTAATGATAGATAGCGGTGCGTTCGATTTCTAGTCTCTGTGGGATCGATAATCTTTTAAAACTACGCGATACGACTGTATACTTGCAGTAATCCTCATTCAACTCATAAAGTCGCGATCAAGTTTTTGGCGCCGTTGCCGGGGACTAATTAAGTCGACATCGTAATTCCTTTGTTACGTCGTATAGACTAAGGCAAAAACCAAAATTCCCTTTCTGTTGATTGTATGCCAAGTACTCGCTCTTCTGGCGAAGACCTCGTACGACCAACAGACGAACCTGAACGTCTTCTTTCTGTAAAAAGACGTATCCAAGAATACTGCTTAACTCACGATATCCATTTTCCTTTATCAGAACCTGAATCTCAATCAGATCCTGAACTCGAATCCGAATCAGAACCAGACATGGATGATCCACCACAGAACCGACCTCTTAAGTATTATGCTGCCGCATCTCAATAAGAACCTCACAACAGCATTGTCGCTCCAGCTATCAACCGAAACGATTTCGAGTTGAAACCCTCGCTGTTATCTGCTGTACAACAAAATCAATTTTCTGGAAACCCAACAGAAGATCCGAACGAACATCTAACCAAGTTTGTGCAGTATGCAGACACAGTGAAAGCGAATGGTGTAACCGCAGACGCCATAAGACTACGTCTTTTCCCTTTCTCATTAAGAGATAGAGCTTGGGCTTGGTTGCAATCCTTGCCATCAAATTCTATTACTTCTTGGGAAGATTTGAAGAAGGTCTTTCTGGCAAGATATTTTCCGCCAAGCAAAACAGCTATGCTGAGAGCCCAAATCAACAGCTTCAGACAAAAAGACAACGAGTCTTTATATGATGCGTGGGAAAGATACAAAGATATGAGGAGGATATGCCCGCATCATGGTCTTGAGGATTGGTTAATTATCCACACATTTTATAATGGTCTCTTGTACAACACAAGATTGACGATAGATGCCGCCGCAGGTGGTACACTCATGGATAAACCATATGATGAGGCCCAACAACTCATCGAGAGTATGGCTCAGAATCACTACCAATAGGGAGGTGAAAGAACTCAAGTGGAGAAATCCCAACTGAAAGGAGGAATATACGAAGTATCTAGCCTAGATGTCGTCCGTGCTAAGGTAGACGCAATAGCTCAAAAGATAGACAACTTGACCATGACACCCACAACCACCGTAGCTGCTGTAGCGCCAAACTGCGAATTATGTGGAACAGCTGGACACGCTGCCCCTGAATGCCAAGTTTTAGCAGGAGCCTCTACAGATCAAGTGAATTATGCTCAAGCAAACCCTTATGCAAATACCTACAATCCTAGTTGGAAGAATCACCCCAACTTCTCTTACAAAAACAACAATGTACTGTATGCACCTGGTCAAGCACCTGCTGCACCACCAGGTTATCAAAAGGCTGCAACAGCTGCTCCAAATGTTCCTAGGAAGTCTAACCTTGAACTGATGATAGAGAACTTCATAGCTACCCAGACTCAAACAAACAAAGAGTTCCTGAATCAAAACGTACACACTAGTGAACAGATTAAGCAGTTAGCAAACAAAGTAGACGCTTTGGCCACTCACAACAAAATGCTTGAAACACAAATTTCCCAAGTGGCTCAACAACAAGCACCTACTGCTGCTCCTGCTGGAACATTTCCTGGACAGCCACAACCAAATCTTAAAGGGCATGCAAACGCTGTTATACTGAGAAGTGGAAAAGAATTAGATGGACCCACTGACCCAAGACTTCAAAATCCAGCCATGTACCAAAAGTCTGCTAACGACCAAACAACTGAGAAGGAGAGTGAGCCCAAGGAAAAGGAAGATAATAACCAAGAGGATGTAGACAAAGAAAAACCTTATGTGCCTCCACCACCTTATAAGCCACCTAATCCGTACCCTCAAAGATTGAAAAATTCTAAAACTGCAGGGCAATTTAAGAAATTTGTTGAACTTCTAAAACAATTAAACATCACAATACCTTTTACAGAAGCCATCACCCAGATGCCCTCATACGCTAAGTTCCTAAAAGAAATCCTATCCAATAAGAAGAAGATTGAGGAAAACGAAACAGTTACGCTTACTGCTGAGTGTAGCGCAATAATCCAAAACAAAATGCCTCCTAAGCTAAAAGACCCAGGTAGTTTCTCGATACCTTGTGTAATTGGGAAATTCGTCATAGACAAAGCTCTATGCGACTTAGGAGCCAGTATTAGTGTTATGCCCTTATCCATTTGCAAGAAGCTTGATATGGGAGAATTAAGACCAACTAAGATGTCTGTTCAATTAGCTGACCGCTCTGTTAAATACCCAGTTGGTATACTAGAGAATGTTCCAGTTCGTATAGGACAATTCTATATCCCTACTGATTTCATAATCATGGATATTACAGAAGACTCTACTACTCCTATCATATTAGGAAGGCCATTCCTAGCTACTGCTGGAGCAATTATAGATGTAAAGAGAGGCAGGCTAACTTTTGAAGTTGGTGAAGAGAAAGTTGAATTTATCTTGACACAATTCCTACAAGCTCCAGCTATAGACGACACGTGTTATTTACTAGATGTCATAGACGAGTGCGTAAGAGAAATCGAGATGGAACCGACCATATATTCAGATATTCTAAAAATTCCTATACCTCCGATTTTCGAAGATGATAATTGGCGTGAACCTTATCAAGATGATAGCCTAAGCGAATGCTTAGCACTTACACCAGATCATCTACCTTGCCCAAAGAACCCAGCTCTAGAACTGAAAACATTACCCAAAAATTTAAGGTATGAATTCCTAGACGAAGCTCTTGAACGACCTGTGATAGTCAATGCAGACTTAGGACAGACCGAAACAAAGAAACTATTAGACGTCTTAAAAAATATCCAATTGCATTAGGCTATAACATCGCTGATCTTAAAGGAATAAGCCCTTCTATTTGTATGCACCGCATTATGCTGGAGAAAGACTGTAAATCCTCTAGGGAGCATCAGAGAAGAATTAACCCGATCTTGAGCACTGTAGTCAAGGACGAAGTGAAAAAACTTTTAGAAGCAGGAATCATATACCCGATATCAGACAGTCAATGGGTTAGCCCAGTACATGTCGTTCCAAAGAAGGGAGGTGTTACAGTTGTTAAGAACGAAAAGGGTGAATCTATAACAAAAAGGGTTGTAACTGGAAGTAGAATGTGCATCGACTATAGGAAGCTGAATAAAGCCACTCGTAAAGACCATTTCCCATTACCTTTCATTGACCAAATGTTGGAAATATTGGCTAGACACTCATATTTCTGCTATTTAGACGGTTACTCAGGATTCTTTCAAATTCCTATTCATCCTGAAGACCAAGAAAAGACGACCTTCACATGTCCCTATGGTACATTTGCTTATCGGGGAATGTCGTTTGGACTATGTAATGCACCTGCCACATTCCAAAGATGCATGATGTCAATCTTTGCTGACTTTATAGATGACATTATGGAAGTGTTTATGGATGACTTCTCCGTATGTGGGCAGAGTTTCGAAGGATGTCTATCGAACCTAGAAATGGTACTGGAAAGATGCGCAAAAGTCAATCTTGTATTAAACTGGGAGAAATGCCATTTTATGGTAAATGAAGGAATTGTACTTGGACACGTTGTGTCCGATAGAGGAATTGAAGTTGATAAAGCCAAGATAGAGATTATAAAGGATCTTCAACCTCCGAAAACCGTACGAGAAATACGAAGTTTCTTAGGACACGCCGGTTTCTACCGACGATTCATAAAGGATTTCTCGAAAATCACTAAACCTCTTACCGGTCTATTAATGAAAGACGCTGAATTCATCTTTGATGAGAAATGCCTAAAAGCTTTTGAACAGCTGAAAATAACTCTTATTACCGCACCTATCATGCAGCCACCAGATTGGAGATTACCTTTCGAAATCATGTGTGATGCAAGTGACTATGCCGTAGGTGCAGTCTTAGGACAAAGGAGGGATAAAAAACTTCATGCCATTTACTACGCAATTAGAACTTTAGATTCCGCCCAAATGAACTACGCTACCACAGAAAAAGAACTTTTAGCCGTGATCTTTGCCCTTGACAAATTCCGTTCCTACCTAGTGGGAGCTAAGATCATCATTTATACAGATCACGCAGCTATTAGATATTTACTTAACAAGAAGGATGCAAAACCTAGACTGCTAAGGTGGATCCTACTTCTACAAGAATTCGATTTAGAGATCAAAGATAAGAAAGGAACCGAAAACGTAGTAGCAGACCACTTATCCAGATTAGAAGGCATTAAACCAGAGCCAGTACCCATTAATGAGGATTTCCCATATGAACGGCTCATAACTCAACTAGAAAGTGATATGTCTACTCTACAGTTAAATGACCCAAAGATGGACGAAGTCGTGGAAGAAATTAACATGCACAAAACCCTGCCATGGTATGCTGACATAGTCAACTACTTAGTAGCTGGAGTACTTCCACCAGACTTATCTTATCAACAAAAGAAAAAATTCTTTCATGATCTAAAACATTACTATTGGTATGAACCTTTGCTGTTTAAGAGAGGAGCCGACGGTATCTCCCGTCGTTGCGTCCCAGAAGAAGAAATAGAAAACATCATCTCTCAATGTCATTCTGCTCCTTATGGAGGACATGCTAGTACCTCAAAGACATGCGCTAAGATCTTGCAATCCGGCCTATTCTGGCCCAACCTTTGGAAGGATGTCCACATCGAAATACTAAACTGCGACCGGTGCCAACGCACTGGTAACATATCAAGACGCGATGAGATGCCTCAAAAAGGTATATTAGAAGTAGAAGTCTTTGATGTATGGGGGATTGACTTTATGGGACCCTTTCCATCATCCTTTGGAAATAAATATATACTCGTAGCCGTCGATTATGTTTCAAAATGGATTGAGGCAATAGCTTCTCCTACAAATGACGCACGAGTAGTCATAAAGCTCTTTAAAAATACAATCTTTCCCAGATTTGGTGTGCCGAGACTTGTCATAAGTGACGGAGGTTCTCATTTCATATAAAAAATATTTGACAAATTACTATCGAAATATGGAGTAAGACACCGCGTAGCAACACCATATCACCCACAAACAAGTGGACAGGTTGAGGTCTCGAACTGAGAAATAAAACAAATTCTAGAAAAGACCGTAACCACCTCTAGGAAAGACTGGTCATCAAAACTCAACGAAGCTTTATGGGCATATAGGACGGCCTACAAAACCCCAATCGGAACTACACCTTTCAAGCTTGTCTATGGAAAATCTTGCCATTTGCCAGTGGAATTAGAACATAAAGCCTATTGGGCTATTAAAACATTGAACTTAAGGTATGATTCCGCAGGTGAAAAACGTATCCTAGATTTGCATGAACTAGAAGAGTTAAGATTAGACGCTTACGAGAACGCTAAGATATATAAAGAAAGAACAAAAAGATGGCACGATAAGCGCTTATCTAGAAAATAATTTAGTGTGGGAGATGTTGTACTCCTCTTTAACTCAAGATTAAAACTCTTTCCTGGGAAATTAAGGTCTAGATGGTCCGGTCCTTTTGAAATTACAAAAATTCTACAAAGTGGAGCAGTAGAAATAAAGGGGAGGAATAGTAATCCATTTTTAGTCAATGGACAACGTCTAAAACATTATCACAGCATTGAAAATAGAGATTATTTGAACTGCCTAAGACTTTTAGAGTTGCCCACCGAACCTCCTAACTAAGCATATAATTGAATTCGTCAGGCTTTCGACGTTAAAAACAACGCTTGATGGGAGGCAACCCATGATTTCCGTTTTCATGTTTTATATTTGTTACTTCTTTATGCTTTCTATGTTTTGTTTTTATTTTGCAAATTTTCAGTTTCTTTTACATCGTTTTAAATTTAATTTGAAAATATTGTGCTGATCTTAAAAATTGAAAAAACTATAGGATTATAAAGTCTTTCTACTCTTCTCTGTTCTCCTCTTCTGCTTTCATTTTTGCAAAAAGTACTAACTAATGGCAAACGAGGATAACATGCCAATAGAATTCAGAGATGGAACACAGTGGCGTCGCTATGAGGCTTTGTCTCTTAGACCCTTTGCTTTGACAAAATTCGCCCACAGACCCACCATGACCGCCTTAGGTGTAGGTGAGAGCATAGACTTTCTGTTTAGCCAGTTAGGTTGGGAGGGTTTTGCAAATAAGAAACATAAGTGTTACCGTAGGCTAACTTTAGAATTCCTGAGTTCTCTAAGTTATAACCCTCACTGTGGAAAAGGTTTAACCAGGGGTAGAATTACATTTAGATTGTTTGGATACAGCTGCCAGTTCACCATAAAGGAACTATCAGATCTTTTGGGATTTCCTGAAGGACCCCATGTTTTCTCTGTGGTTCAAGAGGACTTAGAGTTAGTTGGAGAGCTGAGTGACTTTTGGGGTAGAATTTCAGGGAAACCTGATTTTGACATGGACCCTATGCTTTCAACCGAGATACATAACCCTGCTTTCCGATACTTTCATATGATCCTGGCATATACCCTGTTTGGTAAACCTGAAAATGATAACACTGTTACGAGGGATGAGCTTTTTATTATGTTTTGTGCTTCTCAGTCTAGAGAGGTTAATGGACTTACTTTTATGCTGAATAACTTTTGCAAACTTATCAATAATGAAAACAGTCCAATTTTGATAGGTAGCCTGGTTACTAAGATAGCTGATGCTATGGGATTCAGAACCCGACTCTCTAAGATTAACCCCTTCGGAGAATTTAGACCAATGAATATTACCTTTTGCTTCAATATGGCTATGATTAGGGACCAAGGTCCAGACCACTTCCAGCTTTTGGTTAACAATGTTGTCGTACCACACTTTACGCTTCCAAATCATGAACGCACAAGTGTGCATGACCAACATAACTGGCTATACAAACTTGATGAACCCGTGCCTGAACCAGAAGAAACCTTTCCTGAACCTGAGATTGACCCGAAAACACCCCCTCATTACCATGATCTAGACTATATGGATTTCCAAGAAAATATTGACATTCCTAAAGCTGATGCCACTGATTATACTTCCAATCTGAATTCTATTTTAAAGACCATGGATGAATACCATAAAGAAATCAATTCAGTGAAGGATGAGCTTAACACTGTGCGTCAAAATATTATGGGACTTATGGACATGACCGTCGAACAGTTTGATCATCTAAATCAAGCCATCGCATCTTTGAAGAAACGCCTTGGCTTGATTTATGAAGCACATTATTTTCAAGAACTACTTTTTATGCATTTTACTTTGGAACAATTTACATTAATTCTGTTTTTTTTCATGTTGGGAATAATTTGATTTCATACATTTTTGATACAGTGCTAGTAGTTTAACTAGCACCTTTCTAGTTTTAAATAATAATTCCATCTGCTGCTATTCAATCTTTGTGATTTCAAATTCCATTCCTATTCTTTTCGTTCTATATTAATTTATGTTATACTGTTACTTATCTATGTGTATGAAATTACTGATATTTCCATGTGCTTGTTATAACATCTATTGAATTAAAATGTTTGGAACCGTATCTGTCATTGCACAAACATGGCGATAATGTTCATCGCCGAGTACCGCAGGACACTTTCTATCAAGCGGGGTTCGAACTTTGGAATCATTTAACCGGAACAACAGCTGACAGTTGGGATAGCCTTAACGCTACATTTATCCACAACCCAGCCGTCAGATACGTCCACCGCACACTTGGAAGCACCATCTTTGCACGAGATAGTAACCATAAGGTGAATTCTAAAGAGTTATTTTTCCTTCATTGGATTTTTCATCCGGAGCTAATCAATGCCGCACCATTCTTATTAGCACACATACAGTCAAACTGTGCTAGAGGCTCCAAACCCTTCCACTTTGGAGGGATTGTCACCTCTATTGCACTTAGTTTAAATTTGGAAAATGACCTTGCTAGATTACCCCCTTGCCTCCAGTCTTCCTTGATATCGATTATTGCAGAAGCTCTCAGCTCATCAAGTTACGACGAGATGGGAAATATCATCCTATGGTCCGAGCCAAAACCGTAAGAAGTATCATCATGCCTTGCAGGAATCGCACTGACCCTCAGAATATGGCCAATTGGCTTTTTGATCTTAATGCTCCTGAGCAAAATGCGCCTGCTCCAGATGATCAAGCACAAGGACCTGTTGATGAGATGGAGCATGAAATGGATACCGCCCATGAGAACTAACCACCGCCAGCTAATGATGCTCCTTCGACCTCCAGACGTCGTCGCCGCCCTGACCAAGACCCAGTTACTAATGATGAAATCCTGAGGGCTATATGGCAACAAACCCAGCAACAGAATGAAATGATGGCACTTATGCGTCAAATCCAGCAAGGGCAAGTTGACCAAGGACAAAGACTTGACGGTGTCATCGAGGAGATGAGTGCATTGATAGTGCGAGTGCAGGGCTTACACGAGTACATCCACCATGTGGGCATTCCTGATCACGTCGCACAGCATGGACGAGGACGCTCTAGACGCAGAGGACGTGGTCCACCTTGATTTTATTTTGCTTTTTGTATTTTTTTTCCCTTTTTAGTTTTCCTTTTCCCCTTTATATCGTAACATTGAGGACAATGTCTGATATAGTGTGGGAGAGTTAGATTTATTTCCGTATATTTCCCTTTCATTTGTACTTTCTTTTTACTTATCAAAGTAATATATGAATATTTTCGTTCAGTTATCCGATTTCCTCACTTTATTCTGCCATAACGAAAATTTTTCTACGATTAATGCACGTCTGTGATGTACCAAGCTTTAAACTATGTTAGGAAGCGTGGGAAGTGCTAACAAGATCGATACCGTCTTGACACCTTAGACCTCTTGCGTATGAGATATCAGTTTCGATACTTATTATACGATACCTTGAGTTCAGTCCCAAAGTAACCCTTAGTAGTTTATATTAGCAGTCAACACCGTCTATATCACAAACCACGTGGGGAACCGATGAATATAAGTGTTTGATGCCCAAATCAAGAAAAAGAAAAAAATATTTCTTATCTATATGCCAAGAAAAAAATAAATAGAATATGCAACAACTCTCACAGTTGTGAAAATGTGAAAGGAAATAAAGAAAGAAAATTTGTTGTTGATTGGTTCAGAGGTTCCTGATTCTGAACTTGGTAGGGCGAACTACTGTTCGATCCCCCGCAATCTACGAATGGGATGTATAAAGGGTTACCACATTTGTGTATCAGGCCCCGTGCGAGAAAATGGGATCAAAGTCACTAACCGGTTACTCCACTACGCGCGTGAATAAGGCAAAGGGCTTAATGTGATTGCGTTAGAATGAAACCAGGAGAAATGGGTACGAAAACTTATGGTTGAACTATAATATAATGATCTGGACTGGATTGTACAAAAGAGAGGTCTATGACAAGCTTGTTGCTTTGTGTCATTATTGTATCCTTAGTGTTTTGCACTACTACCCGTCTGACTAACAAGAAACTCTTTTTCAACACCATTGGTATGCCAGGTATGTGCATTTGATAAAGTTTGTCCGTTTTAATAGATTGATTGCTTGAGGACAAGCAAAGATTCAAGTGTGGGAGAGTTTGATAACACGAATTTATATCATATTTTTACTTCGATTTATGTTAGTTCTTATTCCGTTTTTCGTCTAATATCCAATTTTCTCGAGATTATTTAAGTGTTTTTGCAGGTAATCATATTTCACAAGTCAAAGTATGCTAAATGTGGAAAAGAACCAAAACATGCAAGAAAAGAGCAGAAAAGAGAAGAAAAATTGAAGAAATCCATTTTTGCTGATATCACGATCGTCATGGGAGTGCCACGACCGTGGCAACTCCAAAGTTCACCACGACCGTCACATGTCACCACGATCGTCATGCGCTTAAGTTGCACGTTGGATGCAGAGACTCAACTACGAATTCTCAGATGAAACAGTTTCACACGATGCCATTACCTCCGAAGTTTTCTAGGTCCAACATGGGATAACCGTTAGCATGAATGGCTGATTTTTCTCCAACTTCCACATGATGCTCAGCCTATAAATAGAGACACTCACGAAGAACAAAGGGTGGCCATTTTCTGTTTTCGAAGTATACCGTTGTGCTGCCAATTTATTTTCAGAAGCTTCAGTCATTCTTTTTACATTGCATTTCCATTTTCCTTGTTAACCATTACCGAACAAAAGTGACAGTTTCTCACACTGAGGGACTGTTACAACTTAGCCTTAGATTTATTTGTTTCATTGCCTTCAACCTTGCATTTTATTATTTTCAAGCAAGAACCTACCGAGTTGTGGAGGGATTGCTGTTGCCATTGTTACTGAATTCCAGGTTCCGTTATTTAATTCAAGTATTGTTTGTTTATTCCTTAATTATGTCTGTG
Organism: Lathyrus tuberosus; assembly: GCA_022829125.1. NCBI lineage: Eukaryota > Viridiplantae > Streptophyta > Magnoliopsida > Fabales > Fabaceae > Lathyrus > Lathyrus tuberosus. The sequence continues at coordinate 4,170,602 of JALAZF010000320.1, read as the reverse complement.
TTTGTTTATTTCCTTGCTTTAGCATTTAATTTCCAAATTATGTCGAGCTAAACCGATATTATCGGTGTATAATGAAGTAACTAAAATGAATTAATTTTCTCTAAGCTAAAATCAATAATCAATCCTCCTTCTGGCTTCGATTTCTTAATATAAAACCCAAACTTTTATTACGAGAGTAAAGAAGTAACATAGGTTAAAGTCGAGACCACGGGAGTGTGAGGCTTTACCCGGATAGCTGAAATCGGGCATTAGGTTTAAAAACAGTGGAAGCGCTTTAAAGTTAATTAGGTTTAATTAGTTTTCAAAAAGTATTTTTAACCTCATACGGGCTAGCGAGAGAAGACGTATTGACTTAGAAGTATAGTCCAAAGCAAGATCCACGGGAGTGTGAGTTGAGGGCTTTTAAACCGGTTTCTCCTACAGATGAATAGGGTGATAAATCTCTACAGGCTTAGGTTTAATTAATTCTACGTAGGTTACCGAATTATATACCGATAACTTATTCATAACTAGTATTCCCAAATTTTAATTTCCCTTTAATTTCCCGTTTGAACTAAAAACCCAAATTCTGATTAGCCTTAGATAAACATAGTAACGATAGATAACGGTGCGTTCGATTTCTAGTCTCTGTGGGATCGATAATATTTTAAAACTATGCGATACGACTGTATACTTGCAGTAATCCTCATTTGACTCATAAAGTCGCGATCACTTCTGTTTACATGCAAACACAATATGTGCATCAAACACAATTCTTCATATATTTTATCCTTATAAATGAATCAGAGAATTTACATCAAAAGAAATTTACATCAAAAGCTAAATGAATCAGAGATTTATACTGCTAACATTGTTTAAAACAAAAGCCAATATTATTGATTTCATTATGTGCATCAAAAGCCAAAACTATTGTTCACATTATGTGCATCAAAAGCCAAAATTATGTGCATCAAAAAATGTTATTGATATATTAAACAGCAGGAGCACCCTTAAGCGCATTTTGGATATACGCCCAACGTTTACGAAGATCCACAAAGTCCTCAACAGGGAATGGGGTTTCATCGTTAAACATCTACATAAGAGCAAAAAATTAAAGATCATGCATGATAATAATTCAATAGTCAACTTATATATTAATATATGTAAACATTTTATGGCATATATACCGTATCCCATGAATCAACAGTGCCGACAAGGACAATGTTTAACATGTGATTCATGATAAAATACCCACACTCGTAACTCCCGCGTTGTTTCCTCGTCTACAAATTACATGAATATAAAAACATGAATACAACCACACATGCATGAATGTAAATGAAATAAACAGATAATCGGGCCACTTACTTTAGGAGCAAGGTATGTGGGCTTTTTTCTAACATTATTCATTATATTAACTTGCTCCACAATACTGCACATTGAAAATTGAATTAAACATATTACATGATAAACTAATTACAATTAATGCCAAAGAAAATGATATTATTAAACAAAGACACTTACGTTAATACTAGATCTTTCATTGGTTTGTGGAGTGGATCGTGCAAGGAACACAGTAATGTCACCGTATTTGTCCTAAACGATATTGTGATCAATTGCCAATGACCACTGAATAAACACGAGAATATATATATATATATATATATATATATATATATATATATATATAGTTGTTACTAAAACAAAACTAAATATAGAATATAGAAATAAATTACAACAATACTAACCCACAGAGGAATGGTGCAAGGTAACATTCTTTTCCTCCGTCATTTAGCCGGCTTTTCAAGTACTTTTCTCTGATATTTTTATCATTATACGCCCAAGAAATAAAACTTGGATCTAAGATTCCATAGGTACTTGATTTATTCAATTCTATACAAACACGGTGAATGTACCTAAATGGTCAAAGAAAATGAATAAATTAAGGGAGAAAATACAAAAAATTATAATGTTCTATAATGACATGTGTTCCGAACTGGGCCGCGGTCTGCCCAACCGTCGAGCAGGCCCAATCCAATAATGGGTCGGCCCAGCGTGATCCTTCCAATGGCCAGTGCCGAGCTCAGCTTCGCAGAGATGAGGACCCCACGTGTCCTCCGCTCGTTAGTCACCTAGCAAACACCGATGTCGGGCATAAGCTTATAGTCGGGGAGAACCTCACTATCCTCGACCTTTACGTGCTCCTCCCCGCTAGGACACGTTTTCTTGTAACTTCCCACTCCCGAAGGAATCGGTCTGCCCTACTTTCGAAGATTTAGGGACCGTTACCCCAAGGGCGAAGACCACGTGCTGGTCTTCATTACGCCACGTAAGCCCTGGCAGTTGCTTGGATTGGGCCTTGCAATCTAGCCCAGTGCAAGTAACCGTTGACCCCGCGTTGAGGGCTCTCTATAAATACCCTCTCACTTGAGAGGGCCAGGTTACATTGCATTCTAACTCTCACCTATATTCTCTGTACTTGCTTACTCCTATTTTTCTTACTTGAGCATCGGAGTACCTTGCAGGTACACCCCCCGCCGTATCATCATCACCGGAGCTGAAGTCCATACGACGTTGCTAGCCACTGCATAACTGTCTGATCCAGGTACGATCAGTGGCGCTGTCTGCGGGAAACACTGCTTCCCCGTTTTTCATCTGTCGTTAAACCAAAGCAATTCCTTCGTCCATCACCAGCATGGCCAACAACCCGCCTGCGAACAAAGCTCTGGACACCATCCTCACGCAGTTCGAGAACGGAAACCACCGTGAAGACAATGCTGCCCTCCACATTGAAGATGGCGACATAAGAGATGGGCAGACCGCCTCCCCAGACTCCGAAGACACGGCTTACGACGCCGTCCAGCAGGACGACCAGCAAACCGCTTTTTCAGCCAGTTGCTCCTCAACCAAATGCCGATTTGAGCACCGTGGCTCTATTCGCCTTGGTCAACCAGACCAACCAGCTGATCATGCACCAGAATCTCAGAATTGAAGCACTCGAGCAAGGGCGAACACGGCGATCTTCCCCGCGAAGACATCATCGCCCGCCTTCACCTCGCCGTTCTCCTTCCCCGCGAAGGACTCTTCCGGGAGAATCTTGGACCCCCTCGCCAGTTCGCGAGGGCCCCCGGCCACGTCTCGAGCGCCCCCAACCAGAAACCTCCCAGAAGCGCCATCATTCCCTGCCTCGGAAGGAACCCAGGCGATCCTCGACTGCCAAGAGGAGCAAGATCGTCGAGGAGATACCGAGGAACCTTTCCAGGAACTCCCCTCCACGACAAAGACCTGGGCGACATCACCGATCCCCTTCAAGGTCCCTAGCCGGAAGCGACGGCGACGACCAGAGGACCCCCTGTCATGGGAGATCATGGACGCCCCAATCCGTAAGTCAGTTTTGACCCCCGTTCGAAGCGTTGGAAAGCTAACGAGATGTTCTTTCTAGGACAAATGGTTTTGAGGTCTGTATCTGGTTCAATTATAGCAGAAAATTGAAACCGTATCGTTGTGTTGATTTTTACCGTCGTGAATGTGTGCGATTGAGGTGTTATCGTGCAATATGCCTCAACAATGTTAATGATTAATAATGCAGAGGAATAGCAATAATGTGGGGAATTAGAAATGTTAGTAGCAGGTTTTATTTTAGTACATGAATCAATTAGCGAATGACAGGCCAAAGGAGTTAGCTGAGTATTAAAATAGTACCGAATAGTAATATTAGTAGTTTTAACCGGTATAATTGTTTAACCGAAACAAGTTGAAATTTTGCAGAAATAATTCGTAAGTGGTTGTAGTTATTTTTGGTTGGTTGATGTATGGAATTAGTCGAATAAGTGTAATTAAGCGGTAAGGTTAGTTGTCCGGTATTCGTTGAAAATTGTCGGAGTAAGTCGTGTATACGAGTAAGTATTTTTGGTTGGATTATTTTGTTGAAATTATGTAGATTAAGTTGATTTGCAGGTACAGTTGAATAGGTTGAATTGTCCCCGTTTATGGGCACCCTTAAGTTGTGGGTCTTATGACCAATGTTTTATGTTGATGTTGAATACGTTGTTGATGTGGTGATGTTGGTGATGTGATGTTGAATATGTTGTTGATTAAGTTGTAGGTCGAACGACCAATGTTGGATTAAGTTGATGCAAGTGGTGCATGTTTAAGTTGTTGTTCTCGTTGCTGTTATTGCGTTGTTGTTGTTGTTGTGACGTTGTGGTTATTGTTGCATGCATACATTTGCATTGATTAAGTTGTCCTTGATGGCACCTGTTTAAGTTGGCCTTGATGGCATCCGATTAAGTTGAAAATGCCTCGATAACCTGGCATATGTTTAAGTTGGGAGTTTACTCCAAATGGTACCACATGCATTTGCATAGTTTGAGTCACATTCGGTTTGTATGTTTAAGACGTTGTTGTCGTTGTTGTTGTTGCTGCTGAAGTTATAAGTTGTTGCTGTGGTGCTATAAGTTGTTATTGTTATAAGTGATGTTGTTATAAGTTGCTTTTGTGATTAAGTCGGTGTTGGTTATTATGTTGTTAGTTGGTTTAATATTTGTTGCTGTTAACAGGTTGTGCTGATTTGAGTTGCTGTTGGTTATAAGTTATGGTTGCTATTAAGTTGTTTATTAATAGTTGTCGTATGATAGTTGTACGAAGCGGTGAAATTTATATGATTCTAATCTAGTATATTAATTATCATACTTTTGTTTATATTATTCGATATCTCACCCCTTCTGCTGATATTTCCCCTACCATGGGAAATGGGTAGGTACTCAAGAATAGCTGTGAAGGTTTGAAGTCTTAGTCGCTGTCAGTTCGGGTTGGTGTCATGCTCTGATACGTAGCACTCGGGGGAATGTTTTATTTATGCTGTTGTTCCTAATTGTTGTTATTACAATAATTCTTGAATAATTATAAATTAAAGTTTTGATCTAGTTGAATAAAGTGAATATGATTTATAAGTTGTGAAGGCCGAATGCTATGTATCTATTTTAAAAAGAAATACAGGTTTATGTTATTGGTTTTGTTGTTCAAGTTGAAAATGTGACATCTCATTTGTTTTATGTTGAAAATTTTGCACTCTGATTTTTAATAACGTTGGGTAGAAAATGAGGTGTTACATTAGTGGTATCAGAGCAGGTCGGTCTGTCCGGCCAAGTTGTCTAATGTTGTTTATCCCTTAGTACGCGACAAGTGTGTGGAACACTGTCGGTACTTGTTTGTTTTCCTAATCGATGGTATGCAGGAGTTGGTTTGAAACAAGTGGGGGAGAAGTTTACTTCTCAGAGATGTTTGTAGTATGTGAAGTTGAATCAAGGTGATATTGATCGCAGGAGTGCAAGTGTTGTTAGAACTGTGTTGTTGCAAATCGACGAGTGTATAGACTCATGATTTTATCTGTTGGTCCAGTTGAGACATTTGAAGGAGGACAAGTCAGTATGTTCGATGTTTGCTTCTCGGAGAAGAGAGGGCAACATGACGAATAGTGATATGCAAGTGGAGTATAACTGGAGTAAAGTCGGATGATTTTCAGAGTTGAGTGAAAAACAAGGATTGTTGGAAGAGTTTGGAAGCAAGAGAAAGAGGTAGAGCTCATGTTCACCAATTTCGGTTTTTATTTTCACATTTATGGAACAACCTTCAGTATAAGAGGCATAACTTTCTACTCGTAACTCCGATGAAAGCGATTCTGGACTTTTCGGAAAGTTTACGAAATTCCCTACAGTTTGCATATACGATTGGTCTTCAGGAAGTTTGTGAAGAGGGAGAAAAGTGTGTTTTAATATTTGGGTCTGATGCTGATTTTTGGAAAATTCTGCATATGGAAATTCTGAACCAGTCCCATTGTAAGGATGATAACTTTTTACTCGTAACTCGGATTCAAGCGATTCTTGAAGTTCTGGAATCTTTACGAAATTCTCTTTATTTTAGAATATGATTTTGTGATTGAGAGGTCTGTATTGAAATAGATATCTGTGATTGAAGTTGAGCGACTACTGCTGAAAAATTTGGAAAGATGAAGCCTAGTGTGAAATTTTGATAAGAATAATATGTTGGTAATTATAAGGATGTGATGGTATCTGAGAATGCATCGAGATGCAATTTATGTTGAATAAGGAGAAATAAGTGATGATGTCATGTTATAGTAATGTTGAGAAAAAGACGGATGGTTGATTTGCAACGTTAAAAATTTTAACTTGGATAAGAGTTGTAATTGGAGCGAGCCGAGTTGGATAGTACTTGAAGTAGTAGCGATTCCGGTGTTGGGAAGATATTTAATAATTGTGTTGTGCTATGAGCATGTATAAGAGATTACGTATTGGATTTTAGACGTTTTGGTATAATTGACGAAGTTGAAATTATGGAAACTAAAAAGACGTTGATAAGCCTCAGAGAGTTGGCGGAGCATTGTGCTTACGGACTTTGGGCACAAGTTTCAGTACGCTATTGTGTTGGGTAATGATGATTTATGCCATTGTTATGGTTACCGGCTATCTATTGACAAATTGAGGAACTGATCACCCTTAATCTCTTGTTGATAGTAGACGGAATCATAATTGATGGATAGATGTGTCGTGCCAACTAGTATAGTACGTACGTTGAATTGGTTGAAGTCAAGCCAAGTGCTTGTGGATTGTTTATTTTGTCGATGTAGATTCATATATGAGCATATTAGTTGAATTTAAGGATGATGGCATGAGGTTGCGATTTAATTGATGAGTAGTATGGAAATTCGCAGTTGAGTTCTGGGTAATTTGAGAATTGAGTTGCAAGTAGAAAAAGAAGTGAAGTTATAAGTTGAATTGTAACAGTGGAACTTTTGGTTGGTAAAGATGAGTTACTTGGTTGTGTTAATTCGGATAAGAATTTATGAAGAATTGTGTCAGTATGAGTAAAAGTCGATAATTTGGTTTGTTGGATTAGTTGGAAAGGAAAAGATAATTTATCTGGTTGAAGTTAATTGTACATAGGTACCCTATGTTGTTGTAATGATGTTGCGTGTTTAAGATGATTTTCGAGGAACGTGTAAATATGAGATGGTAAAGTTGTAGTTATGTTTTATGATAATTGGGAAGTAGTCGCCGTTGTAATTATGTTGAACGTTCAGAGGTGTTGTCTTACGGGTCTAAGTTCGAAGTATTCAGTAACTACAAATGTGTAGAATACCTGTTGGGATGGAATTTCCGAAGAGTTAAGTCGAAAGTCTTTTGTTATGTCGGTTTTGGCGATTGAGAAGTTGGGAATAAAATGGGTAGACTTGATACTTTGCAAGTAATCAGAGAGCGCAGCGAACGCGTGGTGTTGTACAGTTGTTCATGCGTGAGCAACAACGATGTTGGTAGTTGGTTGTATTGATGTCGTGTTTAAGTTGTGTGCCCGCATGGTGTTGCGTTCTAGTTCTTAAATTGGCGAATTCTTAAGTTGGTTACTCCTTATGTTATGATGTTAAATTGTAAAGTGTATTGCATGAGTAGTATTCAGGTTGTTTTTGCCGTTGATGTTATGAATTGTTTGTATTATACGTGGGCTGCCTTCGGAGATGAGAGTTGATTAGTCGGATGGAATCACATAGTTGAAGTAGTTGTATCGGATGAATTTTCGAGGACGAACATGTTCTAAGTGGGGGAGAGTTGTAACGCCCGTTTATTTAATTAAGTATTTAATTAAATATAATTGTAGTATGTTGTGTTGATTCGCGTTGATTTAAGTATTTGTGTCGATTTGCGTTGGTTTGTGATGTTTGTGTTGATTTAAGTTGATTCCGGAATATCGGAATATTATGTTGATGTTTCTAAGTTGGTTTGAGTTGAATTGATTTAATAAGTTGATTTAAGTCGTGGAAATAATATTGAATATTTTCTGTCTATGGTTAAATGTGTTGATTTGGTGGTTTGGACGATTTATTTGATAGTCGAGTAATTAGTCGGTTTAATCGGAGAAATAATATTATTATAATGGACTATCAACTATAAAGCAATTGCAATCAAGTGCATGGGTTTTCCAATTGTGCCCTTCCCATTCAATTTTTTTGCACTGCCCCAAGGGTAAAATCGTAACCCAGCATTTCACCAACCTTTTCTACATCTTTCTCCCCAAATGAGCCATTTGTTTTACTGTCATTGGTTTACTTGTCCAATCATTTTTTCCCTCCACACTCTTATTCATACTCACAGCTTTTCTACCTCTTTCCCTCCACACTCTTTTACTCACAGCTTCGTTTAACAAGCTCTCTCTCCAACCACTGCTTCTGTCTTCAACCGCAGGTGAGTTATTCTGCATTTCTCCATTGCTTCTTCACCTTCATCGATGCTTCTTCTTCCACCTGCACCCGCATGAATGGCCTTCTTCCACTTGCTTCTTCATATTTCATGTTTTCATGTGGAATACTCTATGTTTTAATCTTGCTACACCAAGTTGTCGTTGTGTTGTCATGAACATCATCCCTGTTCTGCTAGCTCTATTTTTTTCCATACATTGTGTTGCTGAATATGTACGAGTTCGTAAAAACGTTAACGTGGAACATACATTCCGTTGATGTTCCGTGTGTGTTGTTTTGCTGTTTAATATTTTTTTGCTGCAACGGTTTGTTGTCATTAACACAAGAACACAAGAACACAGTTTCTTGTCATTAACGTAGGTTCCTGCATAATGTGTTCCATATGATTCTGCAGTTATTCTTATCTAACACATTTTACTGCTTGTATGTTTAGGAAAGAAACTATGTCAAGAGCTCCCATTCTTATTAAGGATCTGATCAAGGGAAACCAAGTTTGGAAGATGCTCATTTGGGTTGTTGATATGTGGGTTGTGAAGGAGATAAATGGTCAAGAACACGTTGAAATGGTCATTCAGGATGGAACGGTAAGATTATTTTGACACATTTGTCACATGTTTCTGTCTAACTGAACATTTGTTGTTTATAACATTCACAGGCAGACCAGATTCATGTTTCCACCAGAAGCAGGGACCTAAAAGATTGGCTTGACCAGCTGAAAGAGAATGAAACGTATGCCCTCTACAATGGAGAGCCAGTTGTTAACGATGGCCTTTTTAAGGTCTGTTCTAACCCACTGAAACTGTTCTTCAATGGAGGGACTACCGTGACTAATGTGGCGATACCAGAGATACCTATCCACAAATTTCAGTTTCACGCTATACAGAATTTTCTCAATGGAAAATTCAAACCTGATTTGCTGTATGGTGAGTTTGTAATTGTGCTTATGTTGTTTGGCCTGTGTATTTTGCATTACAATCAGTTTACACTCGTGCTGAAGTTGTTTCCCCTGTGTATTTTGATATTACATTGTTACAGATGTTATTGGTGTTTTACAAGATGTATTGAAGACACAGATGGGAGGTGGTGGTAAGAAGTCTTGCGCCAATATCACATTGCGTGATATTGAAGGCAATGTCATTGAGGTTGCGTTGTGGGATGACTATGCAAAGAAATTCATCAATTACGATAACCCTACCAAAGCCACTGCTCCTACCATTATCATCTTGACACATGCTTGGTGCAAGACAAATAAAGGTTTCAAATTTTTGTTTTCCTGCAAAGTTTCTCAATACATGTCAATCGTTTACTATATAAGTTTGGTCACTGCCTCTTCTTATGGTATGTCACAGTTTCAGGATTACCCAGTCTATCAAACGCATGGAACGGTTCTAAACTACTCCTAAACTTGGATCATCCACAGGTTGAAGAGTTCAAGTCCAGGTTATAGCCAATGCATGCACTAGATATCTATGTACTATGTCCCTTAACAAAGAATTTGATGTCTAACATGTAACGTTATTTTGTTACAGGTTTGCAGCAAGTGACTTACCAGCTGCACATGCACTTTCTCAATCTGTAACATGTGAATCATCCATTCAATCCACAAACAAAAACTGGACTAGCCTAAACGAGGTCAAGAGTATCCGTACTATATGTGAAGCCGGCAGGGTCTGTTTACTCTTCAAATTATTTACATAATTATGAATGTTTTCTGTAGATGTGTTTTATTATTTGCCCGTTATCAACTATTCTTGAACACAATAGGATTGTTTTGCAACAACTATTGGCACTACGAAACGGTTCAAAGCTTCAAAGTTTGGTTGGTATTTTGAGACTTGCCCTGACTGTAAAGCTTCTAACAAGTCTGGTGGTGCAAAATTTGTGTGTTCTTGTGGAGTTTCTGATGTAGAACCTGTCACAAAGTAAGCCTATGTTGTTGCTTACATGTTTTATTTCAGCTAAAAACATTGTCTGTCATCTAATTGACGTTTCCTATATTTTGTTGCCGCAGATTCAAAATTGAAGTTGAAGTTGAGTATGAAACCTACAGAGGAACCTTCGTGTTTTGGGATAAGGATTGTATTCCTTACACAAAGAAGTCTGCAAAGGAATTACGACAAATAATGAAGGCGGATAGTATTGTCGAGCATTACTTGATGTATGATTTACTATGAAAGGCTGTCCTGAAAATTGTAACCAATGAGACACTAATGTTTTTTTTTCTCCCGTAGGCTGGAGAGGACAATCCTAAAATATGGCCTGCTCATCTAGATGTCCTGTTGAATAGAGAGTTGGTTTTCCGTATAAAGTATCAATCCTTTTACGAACAATTCTCTGTGGTTACCATACTCAATGAGGATAATCTTTACAATAAGCTGCACAACTTCCTCACTCCAAATGAGGTTCTTCATTTGAGTTTTTAAGAATACGTATTACATTGGTTCCTGCTTTATTATGGTTTCATTTTGTATGTTTAAACATTTGCAGCATACTTCATGTTCAACTGCTATGGAAATCTCCAATTCCTCTCCAATCAATGACCCAAAACAACTCTTGGTATGCCAGCTTATCTAAATTGTTATACATTATTCTTAATTAATCTCAAAGATTTGTGAATACTTACAAAATGGCATATGTAGGTTACTGATTCATCTCAACAGTCACAGTCTACAGAACCATCCTCTGCTGCAAGCCATCCTTGGAGTCCTTCTGCAAGCTCCAACACCACACCTGCGAAGAGGGCTGCCATACCAAGCTCTGCAAATGATTTCAATCCAGCTGAGGAAATTACACCCAAACAATCCGCAACTAAGGGCAAGCCTGAGAGGAAGCCCAAAGTTATCAAGACGGAATGAAATGCTTTGCGAATCTCAGCAGACATCCAATTTTTGATGCATAATCACAAACAGAAGCTTTTTTGATTGCTAACTTCCAGCATCGATGCCATCTGTTGACTGCTTTGTGTTATTATGCATTTGCTATGCAATTTCATATGTATTTTGACACCTGACTGTTGTATTTCAAATTACATCAGCTATGAATCTATTAAGTTTATTACAATTGAATGTTGTAATGAGTATATTTTGCACTTATTAATCTATTAGATTAATGGCTCTATTAAGTGGATTAACTTATACTACTATATGTTTTGTATACAACATATATTAAAGACATACTCCAACCACTAGATAGCTCTATAATTTTATTATCATGCTATAACCTCTCAAACAACCAGACCCCATATTACACAGTCTAACCCCTCAACAGCCAGCCCCCATAAATTAATCACTATACTGCAAAATTAATTGTAGTTCATATGTACTTTTTATTATCCTATAGCCATTCCTATGACAGGAAGTAAAGTAAAAAACCCTTCAAACTACTGGTGGTTTTCTAAAAATTCAAGTTTGCATTCGGACTCCCACTTGAGGATTTTGTAAATATGGTTTTCCACTTAACCTGCTTTTTCAAACCATCATAGTTGCTAAACTTTTATAGATTTTCCTAAACATTTTGATGTGAAGTTGCTCTTGGAACTATATTTTTCCCAATTCAATGGACAAGATAGCCTACATTGGGAACAGCCAATTACCTAAACCTTTACATTTTCCTGCTACAAGTCAGAAGAGAGAGGTTGCTAATTCCAGTTTTTTCTTAATATATGTGCTATATTGTCAGATCAACCATAAATGCACAACACTTTATCCTATGTGCAGCCTGCTTCATATTACTTTATCATGGAACTTTGTTTCCCATTGGACAAGTTTAAGTACACTTTTACCAATCAGTACTTTGTGTAATGTCAGTATTTATATTGTTTTATAAATGCTTTTCCCTAAAATGCAGCCGGTTAGCAGGTGGTCATGATAAACTATATCTGACCAAGGTTTGTAGGAAAAGTTTGAGTAAGTCCTTCCAACTAGGACCTTTTTAGTTGGTGTTAGTAGTTAAGTTTAATATAGTTTTGCAGAAGAGCTGTCAATATAATATTATACATTGGTTTATACTAAGTGAATGAGCAATATCAGTTGCTGAAATGAAACGAACAGAATCAATGCCATACCTGAGAGTCGACCTTCCATTGAAGTTTTAAGACTGTTGCTGACCAGCATAGCCAACAAGTTTCTTGCTGTTAGATAAACTTTTCTGCACGACGATGAGTATATTAATTGGACATACAGTGGTTAACTTTGTTTCAAGTCTAAGATATGTCTAAATATCCACACGAAAACATGAAAATGCTCTTTCAATTTCGATTACATTACATGGCACTTAAAAGGTTACCTCAGTATATATCTTGGACATGATTCACAGTGTATTCTAAAACCATTGTATAAACAACCACAATCCTTTATTATAAGTTGCGCAGAATCACATATTGAGTGAGAAATTTTTGTATCCCTTCCACCAATATCTTAGCATCTGTCCAATGTAGAACCACTTTTATAGGAAATTTTGGATATTGGTAGTTGGTTGAAGGAATTTATGATGTAGCACCTACCTTATTAGTCTCTCTGTGAAGAGATCATTTAAGTTGGTTTAACTCAATAAATGAGTCAACTACATGCTTTTCAATAAGAGACTTTACTAAGCTTCTATTACCACCATGTAACTTTCTTTGATGATAGTTATATTAAATGACTAAATGACATTACGTGAATATCATTACTGTTGTTACATGTTATTTTCTTAACATTGATAATAACATTATATAACAGGTGCTTTGAGACAACAATAATGGACCGGATTGAAAACGTTGGGTCAGGTAAAAAAGCAAGAGCCAGACGCTCGATGATACTGAAAGAAAACCTTTCAAAGCGACAACGACATACTACTCAAGATATGCTTGGTATGGAGGGCAGTCATAGGACTCCTAATATTTTTACAAATAGACAACCGTTGTCCGAACTCACCCCGTCCTTTCAAAACATCGGGGCAATCTCCCAGACAAATGGAGAGAGTAGTATGATTAATGCAGCGATACTCGGTTCTGAACCAAGCCTTTCAAGACACGGTTTCAAGACACATTTAAGGTCCTGCCAAATACACGCTTTGGGAACAAATTTATTGTCAAAATTTTCGTCTGACTCCAATGCCAACTCATCTGAATTTGTTACCCCTTCAACAATCAATTATACGCATCATGGATTGCCATTTCGTCATAATACTGTCATTGACTTTGGGAGCTCTTCTCATACAATCACGTAAGTTAAGTACTTTTTTTGATAGGTATAAAAATGTATGGTATTCTACATTGATTTATGCTATGTATGTTCTACATTTATCCACTTTATTTAACTGAATAATTGTTTATGCTGAACTTTGTTATAATATAACGGTTTATACAGAAATACAAGCACAAATGCATCAGGTCGAGGCAGGCATAGGCAACGGTTGGGTATTCCACATCGCGCGTTAGAGTCTGCGTTAAACAATCCTGATGACACAAATGCCACAGAAGCTTATACTTCTAACACAGCTATGACTGTTAACACAAATGCCACATAAGCTTATACTTCTAACACAGCTGCATGTTCAACCTCCAATGCTCGGTAATCGTTCATTAAATATCCTGACATTAACAGGGTTGTCTTACTTAATGTCACACCACTGTAAACAACACAAGGCGTTCATCTAAGAAAAACCAGCTGTCAACTTTTCTTCTTGTGTAAACAGGGTACATACCAAAAACAAACCAGGACGTGGGAGGCGTAGGACAGTTGGGGTCCCAAATCTTGCGTTTAACTTGACCAGAAATTTTCCACACGAAGCAAACAATCATATGTCAGACAGTTCAACAGAAACTAGGTACATGTCGTTATAATGAAATAAGTAACATGTTAAATTCACTTTACTGTTTTGTAATTAGTCGCTACCACATCCATCCTCCTAACTATAAAATTACTTGACAGACAAGGCAGAGTACTTAAAACAGTGATCCGTGGTCCAAATGTACCCCAAGCAGGGCATCTACCGGGCTCCCCCGTGGCTACAACAGTTTCACATTCTGCATATATTCCAAGGCAAACCTCTCAGCCTACATGCCCTGTTTTTACACCTACAGTGAATTTGGATTTTAATAGTGACTCCGATAGTGGCTCAGACGGTGACCCTTTTGTAGGTACGTATACAACTTGGTTCCCGCCATTCATACCAATTTTTTTAATCATCCTTTTAGGTACTCCTGACAGTGAATAAATATATTATAATGTTTCGGTTCTTGAATAGCATATGTATCTGAAGATGAGGTCGATTCAGAATCAGATGACGTCGACGCACCATATACAATTCTTGCCAATTCAGGTAGAACTTCTGAAGGTATGCCATTGTTACATCATATGCTGTGACATTACAACCTTCCATGGATTTTGTATATAACAGTTATTCATATGATGCAATGATTACTTCTGTAGATTATTATGACATCGGGGACCCTCTTATTGAATGTCCTCACTGTAATGCCATGATGTGGTATCAAGAGAGGATGCACAAGAATAGGAACTCACCCAATCCAAAATTTATGCTGTGTTGTGGTAATGGCAAAGTAGAGATACCAAAACGAAAAGAACCTCCTGGTGTTCTTGCAAAGCTTTTGTTTGATCACAATGATTTACTTAGCAAGAAGTTTCAGCAACATATCAGAACTTACAATATGATGTTTGCATTCACATCACCTGGGGCAAAGTTGGACAATCATTTTAACAATGGACGTGGTCCTCCAACAATAAGGATACAAGGTCAGACTTGTCACCGAATTGGAAGTTTGTTACCTCCTAATGGTGAACCACCTAAGTTTGCTCAACTATATATTTATGACACAGAAAATGAGGTCCAAAATAGGATGCAAGGTTTGAGGTCAATTTCTGTTACTGAACATTGATCTTTGTAGTTCATACTTCCCATCGCTATATTTATAATTACGAAATAAACATTTCTAACCATTATGCTAACCATTTTCATTATCCTGAATTCTTTAGGAACGCCACGAATATTGATCCGTTGGTTGTACAACAATTGTCTGAAATGATGTATGAATACAATGCCCATGCAAAGTGTTTCCAAATGGCTAAACAGTGGTTACATAGCGGTTCCGCTCAAAACATGAAGCTGAAACTAATTTCAAACAGATCCACCGATGGTAGAGTATACAATCAACCAACGGTTTCTGAAGTTGCTGCATTAGTAGTTGGTGATATTGACACCGCAGAAATGAGGGATATAATCATGCAAACAAAAGGAGGAGGACTTCAGAGAATCAATGAGCTTCATGCGAGTTACATGGCTTTCCAGTATCCTTTGATATTTCCGTATGGTGAGGACGGATATAGACCAAATATTGCTCATAGAGATAGGCCGTTCAACGCGAATATCATAAGAAATAGGCTAACAATTAGAGAATGGCTTTCATATCGCATTCAAACCAAAGCAGCTGAGGCAAAGACTTTGTTATGCTCGCGAAGGTTGTTCCAACAATTTCTGGTTGATGGATACACAATGTTAGAGTCAGAGAATTTGGAATGGATTCGCAAAAATCAACCAAAGCTTAGGGTGTCCAAGTACAATACTCTATGTGAAGAAGGGGATCAAAGTCAAACTCCCGGTTCAAGCATAGGTAAAAGAGTTGTTCTGCCCTCTACCTTTGTCGGCGGTCGTAGATTTATGGATCAATTGTACTATGATGGGATGGCCATATGTAGTAAAGTTGGATTTCCTGATTTGTTCATAACCTTTACTTGCAATCCAAATTGGCCTGAGATTCAAAGAGTACTTGCGCCGCTTCATTTGAAACCACAAGATCGGCCTGATATTATTTCAAGAGTATTCAAAATCAAGTTTGATGAACTTCTATCAGATTTAACCAAGAAAGGTGTCCTAGGCAAAGTCCTAGCATGTGAGTTATTTCTTCCCCTACTGTGATATTTTTTTTATCCTACTGTTTCATGTATAAATTCATACTTTATTCACTTCTAACATTAGTTAATTCCAATGCTAGATATCTACACAATTGAGTTTCAAAAGAGAGGACTTCCACATGCACATATTTTGATCTTTTTGCATCCTTCAAACAAGTATCCAGGTCCTGAAGACATTGACAGGATCATTAGTGCAGAAGTTCCTGATC
Source organism: Lathyrus tuberosus (assembly GCA_022829125.1). NCBI lineage: Eukaryota > Viridiplantae > Streptophyta > Magnoliopsida > Fabales > Fabaceae > Lathyrus > Lathyrus tuberosus. The sequence continues at coordinate 4,154,232 of JALAZF010000320.1, read as the reverse complement.
CATTGATACACCCCCGGCTGTACAATTTGGTTAAATCTCATATGGTTCATGGGCCTTGTGGTTTGGCAAATCTTAATTCTCCTTGCATGAAAGATAGAAAATGCTCCAAGTATTTCCCAAAAAAATTTCAGCCAACAACTATAGTGGACCAAGATGGCTATCCTGCTTATCGGCGAAGAAACAATGGAAACACAATTGAAAAAAACGGTGTCATTCTACATAGTGGTCATGTAGTTCCCCACAACCCAGGTTTATTACTTAAGTATGAAGCGCACATCAACATGGAATGGTGCAATCAGAGTACTTCTATCAAATACCTTTTCAAATACATGAACAAAGGTTCTGATAGAATTTCTGCTGTCATACAAGGTGAAGACAACAACAACATTGATGAAATCAAACAATATTTGGATTGTCGATACATCTCTCCGAGTGAGGCATGTTGGAGGATATTTTCCTATTGCATACACGGTAGAAAGCCAGCCGTTGAGAGATTATATTTTCACATGGAAGGTGAACATTCGGTTTACTACAAAGACTACGAGCAAGTTGGAAATGTTTTACTCAAACCAAGTGTATCCGAATCTATGTTTACGGCTTGGTTCGAGGCAAACAAAACTTATGAAGAAGCAAAATTACTAACCTATGGTGACTTTGTTTCTAAATTTGTTTATGATAAGCACAGTAGGAGTTGGAAGCCACGGAAACAAGGGTATAGAATTGGTCGTCTTATTTGGGTTCCTCAATGTACAGGTGAACTATTTTATTTAAGGATGATGCTAACAATCACAAAAGGCCCAATGTGTTATGGAGACATCAAGAAAGTTGATGGTAAACAATACAAAACTTTTAGAGGAGCATGCTTTGCTATGGGTTTTTTACAAGATGATAGGGAATTTGTAGAGGCAATTAAAGAGGCGCATGTTTGGGGACCCGGTTTGTTCTTACGTAAGTTATTTGTAACGTTGTTGTTGTCATCATCCATGAATAGACCCGAACATGTATGGAGAAAGACTTGGATGTATTTAGCTGATGGTATTCTCTACGAACAACGAATGTTAACAGGAAATCGAGGTTTGACTTTTTCTACAATTTTTCTTTTTTCTACTACAATTTATAACACTTCTCCTATGCGACTTATATGTAACGACTAATGTAGGAAGGCTTAAATAACTGGACAAATAACTGCCCGTATATATTCTACTTCATGCCAGTGTGCTTTAAAAAACAGCAGCAGTACAACCATGTATCTGCCTTGCAGGCTGCTATTAAAATATAACGAAGCACACAATCTGTTTGTGCCTTTCATACACTACTAAAAGTAACAGTTAACACCTAATCTAGACAAACCTGTTGCGGTCGTTTCATTGAGCAATATGCCGATTCAAATTTCAATTACGCTGTAACAATTTCATGCGCAGGTTTCGTATCAGCTGTATTAATTGCGCATTTCTTTGTAGGTTTGACCCTAAATGATGAGGAGCTCAAACAACTTACACTTGTGGCAATTGAGAAACTGTTACAGAATAATAATAGAAGTCTGAATGACTACAAGACAATGCCATATCCAAGAGATTATGTTGTTGTGGATGTAGGCAATAGACTGGTTTTTGAAGAGCGTCAATATGATCCAGTTGCTCAAGAACAACTTTATTTAAAATTGTCCTCTTCTCTTACAGGTGCGTAGGTTGTAGTTTAGGTTGTTTAACATTAATAATTTGTTTCATTTCATTGACATGTACACGAATCTTCCACAATTTGTAGGTGAGCAGAGACGGATTTTTAACGAAATCATGGATGCGGTAGAAAGGCAACAAGGCGGGGTGTTTTTCTTATATGGCTACGGCGGGACTGGTAAGACTTTTATGTGGAACACTTTATCAGCGGCACTTCGGTCTAAGAGAAAAATTGTCTTGCCTGTTGCCTCGAGTAGAATTGCAAGTTTATTGTTACCAGGTGGAAGAACAGCTCATTCTAGATTTAAGATACCAGTTCCTACCTTAGAAACTTCCATTTGCAACATTAACAAAAAGGATGATCTTGCGGAGCTTCTAAAGATGATAGATCTTATCATATGGGATGAGGCTCCTATGGCCAACAGGTTCTGCTTTGAGGCTCTTGACAAATCCTTAAAGGATATTATGAGTGGAGTGCCTGAAGCATCTATGAAAATTTTTGGACGTAAAGTTGTTGTGTTTGGAGGTGACTTCAGACAAATTCTCCCCATTGTACCCAGAGGTACTAGATTTGATATTATCCATGCAACCATCAATGCTTCTTATATTTGGAATGACTGTAGAGTCTTGAAGCTTACGAAGAACATGCGTTTGGCAAGTGGTGCATCTACTTCTACAGTTGAAGACATAAGGGGATTTTCAGAGTGGATTTTAAAAATTGGAGACGGAACCATTTCTGAGACAAACGAAGGTTATGCAGATGTTGAGATTTCACCAGAGTTTTTGATATCAAATTTTTCTGATCCAATTCAGGCAATTGTTGAGGACACATACCCTGATCTGATTCATAATTATCTTGATGCTGAATATCTTCAAAGTCGTACAATATTAGCTTCAACAATTGAAGTAGTAGATGAAATAAACCAATACATCACAAACCTTCTTCCAGGTATGAAACTCGCTTTTCTTTAACAATTCTTATGGGATTAAATAAAACTATGGTTATATATCTTACGTTGCCATTAATTATATTTTCTCACATATTGTAGGAGATGAGAAAGAATACTTCAGTAGCGATTCCATAGATAAATCTGATGCTACTACGTTTGATGCTTATGAACAAGTCACACCAGAATTCCTGAATGCTCTTAAAACTTCTGGATTACCTAATCATTCAATTAGGTTGAAAGTAGGGGCAACTATAATGCTAATGCGCAATCTAGATCAGTCTGAAGGGTTGTGCAACGGTACACGACTCACTGTAACGAGACTTGCCAATCACGTAATTGAGGCCAAGATAATTTCTGGAAAAAATATTGGCAACATCATTTATATTCCTAGAATGTCTTTGTCCCCGTCGCAGTCACCATGGCCTTTTAAATTGGTCAGACGCCAGTTCCCTATCATAGTATCATTTGCCATGACAATTAACAAGTCTCAAGGACAATCTCTTAAACATGTTGGTTTGTACTTGCCAAAAGATGTTTTTAGTCATGGCCAATTATACGTGGCTATTTCTAGGGTTACTTCCAAAAACGGTCTAAGGATTCTTATTCATGACAAGGATAAAGAGGCATTGAGTACTACAACCAATGTGGTCTTCATGGAAGTCTTCCAGAACATTTAAAAGGTATGTTTTTATGACAACGGCTTTTCATTCAAAATTACAATGGTCAACATTTCATACTTACATACCTAACACTATAGATGGTTTCTTTATCCATTTTCAGGTTTAAGGAACATATTGTTTTGAACATGTCATTCGATTTTCTGATATTCAGCTGCTGGTTCATCGCAGTCTGCTATAAACAGCAGCAGCAGTGCAACAAAGTATCTGCCTTGCAGCCTGCTCTAAAAATATAGCTTCAAAAAAATCAGTTGCTGCCTTGCATAAACTACTAAAAGTAACAGTTTTACGGCTGTGGTTGTTTATTTCTATCATTGTTTTTTGTAATTCTATCAATCGTACAATAGATCTATATATTATATTTTGGCGGACCGAAACTCTTTCTTTAATGGAAACTCTATCAATGGCATCTGCCTATTCATGATTTAATTTTTCCTATATGTCTATGATGGTTAAATTCTTTTCTGTTATCTTTTTTTGAAAGCATTAGTGGTTTGCTGCAAACTCTTTGAATATTGTAACAGAGGTTACTTCAGAAGTTTATGAGGACATCAGCCAAAACAAAATTTACTGAGATAACCACATCAAGCCAAATCAAACTACATGACAGTTTACTCATTACCACATCAAAGCACATCAAACTGAATCAGTCATCAGTTTCAAAGGCTGTGCACAGTACCAACCTAACCTCTAAAACACATATAACAGCAGCAAAATTTAACACAGCATATAAACCACCCCTTATATTTTGGCCGTGGAAACTTAACAGGCAGATACATGGTCCAACTAAAAAACATATTTGACTGAACCATTTAACCAGCCTTATAGCTGCTTATGACTCCAAGTGTTCACACACTTTCCAACATGTTAAAACATGACAATCAAAACGAATTACCCGTGCCACAGTCGAACTACAAGCCACTTACGGGAAGAAAAGCTCCGAGATCACGTGGCTGACTTATAAATTGTGACCATCCAACGATTTAACAAAACCAGATAAAGTAATCCGCGACGTGAATCATCAGCCTAGATCATCCTTCACGGTTCACTTCTTTTTCAATTCTGACTTGGTGGGCTTAATTCCTCCACATGGCTCCATCTTCTCCGCAGCCTTGATGACTAAAACGGTGACAGTTTTAATCGTCACTTATATAGGAATCTTCATTTATATACCAGGAACACCAAGATTCAGGATTTTTGGCACAGTCTGAATCTCCTCAACGAATCGTCTGTCAATCTTGGTAAGAAGCTCAGCAAACATTACATAAATGTGGCAGGGGCGTATCCGTTTCCAATCTGACGAAAATTGGCACGACGACAAACATATATGTTCAACCATGACCTCACAAGTTCTAACATTACAGTTTTTGATGGAAATTCAACTTCTCATTCGATGGTACCTCACAATCCTTGAAACTGCATGCTGTTTTTCTGATTTTCACATAACAGAAACTCAGAAAAAACAATGCTGTTATTGTATACAACACCTCAGTTTAAATTGTTCTACTGCACATGCCCATATACAATTAATTAAACCAGCTGATGAATGCTAAAATAATGAAACCGACTGCAAACTTAAATACACACTTTTTGGCGGACAAATGAATATCGATTTCTCATTCAACATTATATTATAGATTAAGAACACAGTGATAGTGATAATATAGAATTCATATTATATGATTGTATATTACATCCAGCCATCCTCAAAATACATACATAACGAAACTTAAATACCACAAACTTAACTTAAGGTTTGGCCACTACATTGAGTTCAAACATAACTTATACATAAAAGACTTAAATACTATATTGGTTGTCTAACTGCTTCCCACCATCTACCATTACCAAGCAGCGGTTCACATTCTTCAAATGATCAACGGTTTAACAGCTGCACCACAATCCTGTTGCCCGGAGGGTCCTTGAGCATGAATCGCAGTTTATCGCCTCTTCGCAGTTGCTTCTTTTTCACAAAGTCTTTCCACCCTTTCCAAATATATTTCTCCAGAGATGGATTTCTTCTTGAGCTGAGGAGCTCACAGTCATACCTCTCTCTGGTGTCGAAGTCATACAACAGCATTCGTGGCCCAACTCCCTCCAGCGCGGAGGCGACATATTTCTGAGGAAAGTGCTACAAATAACACAAACACACTTATATGAATACATGGCAATGTCTATTATCCAGCCTTCTATTAACTAAATGCAGTTGTAAAAAAAGTCACCAGAATGTTATTCGTAGCTTTTCTTGCAGAAGATATCTTCTTATTCCACAGATAGATTTTTGGCCTCATGCACAGATCTTCATCACTGGAGGCATCCACAGACCTGGCATAACACGTAAAACACCAGCTTTCAATGCTACAAAACTGGCGTACATCACGAACAAATCAATCTGAACAACTTAACACTTACAGAATAAAATGAAACATAACTTGTCTTATTTTTTATGACTTGCGATTACGCTTTATCCTATAAACCGCATGCATTCACTGGGTATTACAATTCCACAGAACGGACTTATCGTATAACAAACATCATATCCCAATTCAACATGTACTCTCATTGATATATAACTTTTATTCCTAAATACTATTCTTCAACGGTAAAACACGGTTATTCAGAAATATCGGGCACACGTATTGTAATGACGTTGCATGAACACCCAATCATACAGGCAAACCGGATAATACACATGCATCAACTTTCTGAGACAATCAAACAAGTTTCTGTAAATCCGGTCCACAAGAAATCCGAATCATATGAAATCCCAACATTCAACATTCTCTAAAAACCAAACAACATATACAATCAGAATGCAAATGAAGATAACCACTAGCTGTACCTTTCGTCGTCATGCATTTCGCTTTTCACAGAATCAGCCACGAACCCTCGCGGCTTCATGAGGCAGCTTCACTTTCTTGCTGGGTTGCGTCGCCTGGAAACACGGTGGAAACACGGTTGAATGCAAGGGGTCACACAACCATTACTGAATTCCTTTTTTTACTGATGGCTGAATTACATGGGCCACAACAACCCTTAATGTTTCATGGCCCATTTCCATTAACCCAAACCTCAGCATGTTGGGAGTTTAAATCAATTGTTTTATTTTCCAAGCTTTTATTTAACAATCAATTTAGTATTTCATTATTTTTGACACATTTTTAAGTGGTCAAGTTAACCACTTTTTTTATATTACATTTATCATTTTTTGCCTTTTGTTTTTAAAATGGTTATAAATTTCCTAAATATTCACTATTTTAGTACCCACTTTTCTTATATTATATTTTTCAATTCTCTCAATTACCTTTTCAAATCATACCATTTTTTCTAAAAATTGACTAAATATTATTATTTTAATATTTTTTACATTTTTTCATACGTATCTATATTAAAACAATTATTTACCTTTACGAAACGTCTGCATTTACCCGTGCGGGAGCACGGGTGTTTGGCTAGTTATTTAATTAAATTGGATTTGGTTGTTGGGTGATATATAGCAATTTGGAGGTGTATGAAGGGAAGCCCAAATAGATTAAATAATACCATTATTATTATTATTATTATTATTATTATTATTATTATTATTATTGGATTATTTTGGAAAATAAAAAGAAAAGTGGAGGAGGCAGTAAAGGGAGTTAGAGAAAAATAAGGAGAAGAAGTTGGGGGTATCAGTAAAGAGAAAGAGGAAAATGTGAGAAGTTGAGAACGAGGAAAAGTTGGAGAAAGAGGGATACGAGAAGTTGCCGTCGGAAAGCCAAGTCGGAAAAGTCGGTCGGAGATTCGAGCGGCCATCAATTAAGGTAAGGGTGGGGTTCGAATTTTATAACCGGGAATAAGATGACTAATACTTGGGATTGAGATTGTATAATTTTCTACTGTGTTGATTTTATGACGAATTGTGTTGGTTTTACGTGTTGAGCTATATGGATGAATTTTGGTGATTTTCTCCTAGTTTTCATTTTAGGTTGAAATGGTAGGAATGAATAGAAATCGATGTTTCACGGACAAAAGTCGAAATAGATTGCGTAGTTGTGTCGAGTAATGTTAGGCCGTGATCGAGTATGCTTGTTTTATCGAATTTGGTTGATTTTGTAAGTTTTTGCAATTTTGGAGATTTGAGGGTTTAAGATTCGGATTGAAATCGAAAGTCGTAGAATTCACGTTTGATGGTTCCAAATCACTACTATATGTTTGGTATGAATGAGTATGTGTTTGTTTCGAAGAAAATAATTGAATCGGTCGGATTTTTGGACGAAAATGCAAAATCCCGTAGGGCTGTTATGCAGAAAAATTCTGGTTTCGGAAAGTTTGGAAAATTCATATCTTTTGATCCGTAAGTCGGTTTTGACCCCCGTTCGAAGCGTTGGAAAGCTAACGAGATGTTCTTTCTAGGACAAATGGTTTTGAGGTCTGTATCTGGTTCAATTATAGCAGAAAATTGAAACCGTATCGTTGTGTTGATTTTTACCGTCGTGAATGTGTGCGATTGAGGTGTTATCATGCAATATGCCTCAACAATGTTAACGATTAATAATGCAGAGGAATAGCAATAATGTGGGGAATTAGAAATGTTAGTAGCAGGTTTTATTTTAGTACAGGAATCAATTAGCGAATGACAGACCAAAGGAGTTAGCAGAGTATTAAAATAGTACCGAATAGTAATATTAGTAGTTTTAACCGGTATAATTGTTTAACCGAAACAAGTTGAAATTTTGCAGAAATAATTCGTAAGTGGTTGTAGTTATTTTTGGTTGGTTGATGTATGGAATTAGTCGAATAAGTGTAATTAAGCGGTAAGGTTAGTTGTCCGGTATTCGTTGAAAATTGTCGGAGTAAGTCGTGTATACGAGTAAGTATTTTTGGTTGGATTATTTTGTTGAAATTATGTAGATTAAGTTGATTTGCAGGTACAGTTGAATAGGTTGAATTGTCCCCGTTTATGGGCACCCTTAAGTTGTGGGTCTTATGACCAATGTTTTATGTTGATGTTGAATACGTTGTTGATGTGGTGATGTTGGTGATGTGATGTTGAATATGTTGTTGATTAAGTTGTAGGTCGAACGACCAATGTTGGATTAAGTTGATGCAAGTGGTGCATGTTTAAGTTGCTGTTCTCGTTGCTGTTATTGCGTTGTTGTTGTTGTTGTGACGTTGTGGTTATTGTTGCATGCATACATTTGCATTGATTAAGTTGGCCTTGATGGCACCTGTTTAAGTTGGCCTTGATGGCATCCGATTAAGTTGAAAATGCCTCGATAACCTGGCATATGTTTAAGTTGGGAGTTTACTCCAAATGGTACCACATGCATTTGCATAGTTTGAGTCACATTCGGTTTGTATGTTTAAGACGTTGTTGTTGCTGCTGAAGTTATAAGTTGTTGCTGTGGTGCTATAAGTTGTTATTGTTACAAGTGATGTTGTTATAAGTTGCTTTTGTGATTAAGTTGGTGTTGGTTATTATGTTGTTAGTTGGTTTAATATTTGTTACTGTTAACAGGTTGTGCTGATTTGAGTTGCTGTTGGTTATAAGTTATGGTTGCTATTAAGTTGTTTATTAATAGTTGTCGTATGATAGTTGTACGAAGCGGTGAAATTTATATGATTCTAATCTAGTATATTAATTATCATACTTTTGTTTATATTATTCGATATCTCACCCCTTCTGCTGATATTTCCCCTACCATGGGAAATGGGCAGGTACTCAAGAATAGCTGTGAAGGTTTGAAGTCTTAGTCGCCGTCAGTTCGGGTTGGTGTCATGCTCTGATACGTAGCACTCGAGGGAATGTTTTGTTTATGCTGTTGTTCCTAATTGTTGTTATTACAATAATTCTTGAATAATTATAAATTGAAGTTTTGATCTAGTTGAATAAAGTGAATATGATTTATAAGTTGTGAAGGCCGAATGCTATGTATCTATTTTAAAAAGAAATACAGGTTTATGTTATTGGTTTTGTTGTTCAAGTTGAAAATGTGACATCTCATTTGTTTTATGTTGAAAATTTTGCACTCTGATTTTTAATAACGTTGGGTAGAAAATGAGGTGTTACATTAGTGGTATCAGAGCAGGTCGGTATGTCCGGTCAATTTGTCTAATGTTGTTTATCCCTTAGTACGCGACAAGTGTGTGGAACACTGTCGGTACTTGTTTGTTTTCCTAATCGATGGTATGCAGGAGTTGGTTTGAAACAAGTGGGGGAGAAGTTTACTTCTCAGAGATGTTTGTAGTATGTGAAGTTGAATCAAGGTGATATTGATCGCAGGAGTGCAAGTGTTGTTAGAACTGTGTTGTTGCAAATCGACGAGAGTATAGACTCATGATTTTATCTGTTGGTCCAGTTGAGACATTTGAAGGAGGGCAAGTCAGTATGTTCGATGTTTGCTTCTCGGAGAAGAGAGGGCAACATGACGAATAGTGATATGCAAGTGGAGTATAGCTGGAGTAAAGTCGGATGATTTTCAGAGTTGAGTGAAAAACAAGGATTGTTGGAAGAGTTTGGAAGCAAGAGAAAGAGGTAGAGCACATGTTCACCAATTTCGGTTTTTATTTTCACATTTATGGAACAACCTTCAGTATAAGAGGCATAACTTTCTACTCGTAACTCCGATGAAAGCGATTCTGGACTTTTCGGAAAGTTTACGAAATTCCCTACAGTTTGCATATACGATTGGTCTTCAGGAAGTTTGTGAAGAGGGAGAAAAGTGTGTTTTAATATTTGGGTCTGATGCTGATTTTTGGAAAATTCTGCATATGGAAATTCTGAACCAGTCCCATTGTAAGGATGATAACTTTTTACTCGTAACTCGGATTCAAGCGATTCTTGAAGTTCTGGAATCTTTACGAAATTCTCTTTATTTTAGAATATGATTTTGTGATTGAGAGGTCTGTATTGAAATAGATATCTGTGATTGAAGTTGAGCGACTACTGCTGAAAAATTTGGAAAGATGAAGCCTAGTGTGAAATTTTGATAAGAATAATATGTTGGTAATTATAAGGATGTGATGGTATCTGAGAATGCATCGAGATGCAATTTATGTTGAATAAGGAGAAATAAGTGATGATGTCATGTTATAGTAATGTTGAGAAAAAGACGGATGGTTGATTTGCAACGTTAAAAAGTTTAACTTGGATAAGAGTTGTAATTGGTGCGAGCCGAGTTGGATAGTACTTGAAGTAGTAGCGATTCCGGTGTTGGGAAGATATTTAATAATTGTGTTGTGCTACGAGCATGTATAAGAGATTACGTATTGGATTTTAGATGTTTTGGTATAATTGACGAAGTTGAAATTAGGGAAACTAAGAAGACGTTGATAAGCCTCAGAGAGTTGGCGGAGCATTGTGCTTACGGACTTTGGGCACAAGTTGCAGTACGCTATTGTGTTGGGTAATGATGATTTATGCCACTGTTATGGTTGCCGACTATCTATTGACAAATTGAGGAACTGATCACCCTTAATCTCTTGTTGATAGTAGACAGAATCATAATTGATGGATAGATGTGTCGTGCCAACTAGTATAGTACGTACGTTGAATTGGTTGAAGTCAAGCCAAGTGCTTGTGGATTGTTTATTTTGTCGATGTAGATTCATATATGAGCATATTAGTTGAATTTAAGGATGATGACATGAGGTTGCGATTTAATTGATGAGTAGTATGGAAATTCGCAGTTGAGTTCTGGGTAATTTGAGAATTGAGTTGCAAGTAGAAAAAGAAGTGAAGTTATAAGTTGAATTGTAACAGTGGAACTTTTGGTTGGTAAAGATGAGTTACTTGGTTGTGTTAATTCGGATAAGAATTTATGAAGAATTGTGTCAGTATGAGTAAAAGTCGATAATTTGGTTTGTTGGATTAGTTGGAAAGGAAAAGATGATTTATCTGGTTGAAGTTAATTGTACACAGGTACCCTATGTTGTTGTAATGATGTTGCGTGTTTAAGATGATTTTCGAGGAACGTGTAAATATGAGATGGTAAAGTTGTAGTTATGTTTTATGATAATTGGGAAGTAGTCGCCGTTGTAATTATGTTGAACGTTCAGAGGTGTTGTCTTACGGGTCTAAGTTCGAAGTATTCAGTAACTACAAATGTGTAGAATACCTGTTGGGATGGAATTTCCGAAGAGTTAAGTCGAAAGTCTTTTGTTATGTCGGTTTTGGCGATTGAGAAGTTGGGAATAAAATGGGTAGACTTGATACTTTGCAAGTAATCAGAGTGCGCAACGAACGCGTGGTGTTGTACAGTTGTTCATGCGTGAGCAACAACGATGTTGGTAGTTGGTTGTATTGATGTCGTGTTTAAGTTGTGTGTCCGTATGGTGTTGCGTTCTAGTTCTTAAATCGGCGAATTCTTAAGTTGGTTACTCCTTATGTTATGATGTTAAATTGTAAAGTGTATTGCATGAGTAGTATTCGGGTTGTTTTCGCCGTTGATGTTATGAATTGTTTGTATTATACGTGGGCTGCCTTCGGAGATGAGAGTTGATTAGTCGGATGGAATCACATAGTTGGAGTAGTTGTATCGGATGAATTTTCGAGGACGAAAATGTTCTAAGTGGGGGAGAGTTGTAACGCCCGTTTATTTAATTAAGTATTTAATTAAATATAATTGTAGTATGTTGTGTTGATTCGCGTTGATTTGAGTATTTGTGTCGATTTGCGTTAGTTTGTGATGTTTGTGTTGATTTAAGTTGATTCCGGAATATCGGAATATTATGTTGATGTTTCTAAGTTGGTTTGAGTTGAATTGATTTAATAAGTTGATTTAAGTCGTGGAAATAATATTGAATATTTTCTGTCTATGGTTAAATGTGTTGATTTGGTGGTTTGGACGATTTATTTGATAGTCAAGTAATTAGTCGGTTTAATCGGAGAAATAATATTAGAAATAATATTATTATAATGGACTATTATTTAATTAAATTGGATTTGGTTGTTGGGTGATATATAGCAATTTGGAGGTGTATGAAGGGAAGCCCAAATAGATTAAATAATACCATTATTATTATTATTATTATTATTATTATTATTATTATTATTATTGGATTATTTTGGAAAATAAAAAGAAAAGTGGAGGAGGCAGTAAAGGGAGTTAGAGAAAAATAAGGAGAAGAAGTTGGGGGTATCAGTAAAGAGAAAGAGGAAAACGTGAGAAGTTGAGAACGAGGAAAAGTTGGAGAAAGAGGGATACGAGAAGTTGCCGTCGGAAAGCCAAGTCGGAAAAGTCGGTCGGAGATTCGAGCGGCCATCAATTAAGGTAAGGGTGGGGTTCAAATTTTATAACTGAGAATAAGATGATTAATACTTGGGATTGAGATTGTATAATTTTCTACTGTGTTGATTTTATGACGAATTGTGTTGGTTTTACGTGTTGAGCTATATGGATGAATTTTGGTGATTTTCTCCTAGTTTTCATTTTAGGTTGAAATGGTAGGAATGAATAGAAATCGATGTTTCACGGACAAAAGTCGAAATAGATTGCGTAGTTGTGTCGAGTAATGTTAGGCCGTGATCGAGTATGCTTGTTTTATCGAGTTTGGTTGATTTTGTAAGTTTTTGCAATTTTGGAGATTTGAGGGTTTAAGATTCGGATTGAAATCGAAAGTCGTAGAATTCACGTTTGATGGTTCCAAATCACTACTATATGTTTGGTATGAATGAGTATGTGTTTGTTTCGAAGAAAATAATTGAATCGGTCGGATTTTTGGACGAAAATGCAAAATCCCGTAGGGCTGTTATGCAGAAAAATTCTGGTTTCGGAAAGTTTGGAAAATTCATATCTTTTGATCCGTAAGTCGGTTTTGACCCCCGTTCGAAGCGTTGGAAAGCTAACGAGATGTTCTTTCTAGGACAAATGGTTTTGAGGTCTGTATCTGGTTCAATTATAGCAAAAAATTGAAACCGTATCGTTGTGTTGATTTTTACCGTCGTGAATGTGTGCGATTGAGGTGTTATCATGCAATATGCCTCAACAATGTTAACGATTAATAATGCAGAGGAATAACAATAATGTGGGGAATTAGAAATGTTAGTAGCTTTTTTTATTTTAGTACAGGAATCAATTAGCGAATGACAGACCAAAGGAGTTAGCAGAATATTAAAATAGTACCGAATAGTAATATTAGTAGTTTTAACCGGTATAATTGTTTAACCGAAACAAGTTGAAATTTTGCAGAAATAATTCGTAAGTGGTTGTAGTTATTTTTGGTTGGTTGATGTATGGAATTAGTCAAATAAGTGTAATTAAGCGATAAGGTTAGTTGTCCGGTATTCGTTGAAAATTGTCGGAGTAAGTCGTGTATACGAGTAAGTATTTTTGGTTGGATTATTTTGTTGAAATTATGTAGATTAAGTTGATTTGCAGGTACAGTTGAATAGGTTGAATTGTCCCCGTTTATGGGCACCCTTAAGTTGTGGGTCTTATGACCAATGTTTTATGTTGATGTTGAATACGTTGTTGATGTGGTGATGTTGGTGATGTGATGCTGAATATGTTGTTGATTAAGTTGTAGGTCGAACGACCAATGTTGGATTAAGTTGATGCAAGTGGTGCATGTTTAAGTTGTTGTTCTCGTTGCTGTTATTGCGTTGTTGTTGTTGTGACGTTGTGGTTATTGTTGCATGCATACATTTGCATTGATTAAGTTGGCCTTGATGGCACCTGTTTAAGTTGGCCTTGATGGCATCCGATTAAGTTGAAAATGCCTCGATAACCTGGCATATGTTTAAGTTGGGAGTTTACTCCAAATGGTACCACATGCATTTGCATAGTTTGAGTCACATTCGGTTTGTATGTTTAAGACGTTGTTGTCGTTGTTGTTGTTGCTGCTGAAGTTATAAGTTGTTGCTGTGGTGCTATAAGTTGTTATTGTTATAAGTGATGTTGTTATAAGTTGCTTTTGTGATTAAGTCGGTGTTGGTTATTATGTTGTTAGTTGGTTTAATATTTGTTGCTGTTAACAGGTTGTGCTGATTTGAGTTGCTGTTGGTTATAAGTTATGGTTGCTATTAAGTTGTTTATTAATAGTTGTCGTATGATAGTTGTACGAAGCGGTGAAATTTATATGATTCTAATCTAGTATATTAATTATCATACTTTTGTTTATATTATTCGATATCTCACCCCTTCTGCTGATATTTCCCCTACCATGGGAAATGGGCAGGTACTCAAGAATAGCTGTGAAGGTTTGAAGTCTTAGTCGCTGTCAGCTCGGGTTGGTGTCATGCTTTGATACGTAGCACTCGGGGGAATGTTTTGTTTATGCTGTTGTTCCTAATTGTTGTTATTACAATAATTCTTGAATAATTATAAATTGAAGTTTTGATCTAGTTGAATAAAGTGAATATGATTTATAAGTTGTGAAGGCCGAATGCTATGTATCTATTTTAAAAAGAAATACAGGTTTATGTTATTGGTTTTGTTGTTCAAGTTGAAAATGTGACATCTCATTTGTTTTATGTTGAAAATTTTGCACTCTGATTTTTAATAAACGTTAGGTAGAAAATAGGGTGTTACAGTCGAGGTCCACACGACCGACGACATGAAGAAGTTTTTAATCATTCGGGGACTACGACTTAGTTCAGATTTTGCCAAATCCGTGGGCCTCCGCAGACCTCGCCGATTGGAGGACCTCCTCCAACGAGCTCAGACATACATCGAGTTTGAGGAGTTAGAGGCAGCACAGATTGTCCTCGACTCGAGACAGAAGGAAGGCTCCCGCGGACGAAGATAAGAAGACTCTCCTCCCCGACGGGGAGGGGAAAGAAAGAAGGAAAGCCGCCCCAGGACTCTCGTGAACAGCGAGGACCATCTGGCCGGTTCACGGAATACACGCCGCTCAACTGTCCGCGCGCACGAATCCTTTCCGAGTGCTCCAACTCGGAATTTCTGAAAGGAGGTGTCCGCTTTCCAAAGTCAGATCCCCCCAAACCAAATACGGACAAGTCCAAGTACTGCAGGTTCCACCGGAGCCACGGACATGTCACGGAGGACTGCATTCATCTCAAGGATGCAATTGAAATCCTGATCAAGGAAGGGCACCTAAAGAAGTACGCCTAGAAGAATGACACTCCTCGTCCCAGCGCCCGGGAAGCCCATAACGTCGAGGAGACGATGCCTTCTCCCGACGAGAGTCAGCTGTAGGTCGCCCTCAGCGTCACTCGACCCGAAGACTTCTTTGTCCCCGAAGGCATCGAGGGCCAAGAGGCAGTTCGCAGCATGTGGGCGAACTTCCCCCACAAAGACCCATTGCTGCCCGCAGCACGTGGAAAGGTTTCCCCAAGACAATGGTCATCTCCGGGGGTGGTTACGAGAAGGTGTCCGTTGGGTTGATCAAACGGAGATTTGACGAACTGGAGTCTGCAACATCGGCGAAGACCACCACTCTCGAGAAGGTGCAAGGGAAATCAAACCCTATCACCTTCTACCTTGAAGAGCTCCCAGGCGGAGCGCCCAACGCCACTATCCCCTCTTGGTCAGGGAACAGATGGCGAATTTTGACGTTCGAAGGATCCTTGTCGACCAGGGAAGTTCGGTCGACATCATGTATGCTCATCTGTTCGGGACTCTCCAGCTGGACGAGAGACATCTGACCCCATACGTCAGTTCAGATCTGCAGGGGTTCAATGACACCACCACCAGACCATGGGGCTACGTTGAATTCATGGTCACATTCGGGGCCGAAGACACTGCCCGCCAAGTGAAGACCCGCTTCCTGGTGGTCTAATGCCCATCCCTCTATAACTGTATCCTCGGGAAGACTACCCTGGCCGAACTCACAACAGTGCCATCAACGGTCCACCTCAAGATGAAGTACTACACGGCTAAGGGACGTGTAGTTACGATGCACGGGGACATAGACGCGGCCAGCAGGTACTTCGACGCTGCGATCAAAGGCATGAGTTCCATCGGCAACAAGCCCAAGACCGAAGCAAAGTCATCCACGAACACCGTACAAAGGCCTCTCCCGTGCGTCAACGCGGCCGACCTAGACAGTAGGTTCCTGGATAAGCACGAAGAAGGCGGAGCAGCGGGCCTCGACCTCCAGGCGGAAAACAACGGGGAGCCTCTCCACCCAACGTGCCCCATCCCAGACGGAGACTTTGAGCTCGTCGCCCTCGGGGACGATCTAGACCGTAACGTGAAGATTGGCACCGGGATCCCTAACCTGGCGAAGAAGCAGCTGAAGGCATGTCTCCAGGAGAACGCTGATCTGTTCGCATGGAGCGCCTCCGAGATGCCTGGCCTTGACCCCGAGGTGGCTTGCCATCAGCTCGCAGTAGATTCGACCGCTAGGGCCATAGCTCAACGTAGGCGTAGGCAATTTCCCGAAAAAGCGGAGGCTGCTGAAAAAGCTGTAAAAGACCTCCTAGAGGCGAATTTTATCTCGGAGGCCAGGTGCACGACCTGGCTGTCCAACGTTGTACTTGTCAAAAAGAATAATGGAAAATGGAGTATGTGTGTTGACTATACTGATCTTAACCGGGCATGCCCGAAAGACTGCTATCCTTTGCCTAACATCGACCAGCTGGTTGACAATTATGCAGGTTACAAACTATTATCCTTCATGGACGCCTACTCGGGGTACAACCAAATTCCCATGGATAAGGTCGACAAACAGCACACGACTTTCATGACCGAGTCAGGCAACTACTACTACAACGTAATGCCCTTCGGCCTGAAGAACACCGGCGCGACCTATCAACGGATGATGAACAAGGTTTTTCGAGGAGAAATCAGCGACATGCTCGAGGTCTATATGGACGACATGATCTTCAAATCCGCAGAAGAAGTCGACCATGCCGCGCACCTCAAGAAGGTGTTCGACACAGTGAGGAGATGCCGCATGAGGTTCAATCCCGACAAATGCACCTTCGGCGTTCGGGCAGGTAAGTTCCTCAGCTTCTACCTCACAGAACGTGGTATCGAAGCCAACCCCGACAAGTGTAGGGCTTTCTCCGAGATCCCAACTCCGAACTCGAAGAAGTCAATACAACCACTGAACGGGATACTGACCGCCCTCTCCTGCTTTGTCGCCAAGTCTGCACGATACGCGCTCCCATTTTTCAAACTTCTTCGGCAAAAAGAAACATTTGAATGGAGCGAGGAGTGCGAGCATGCACTCCTCCACCTAAAACAAGTCCTATCGCAACCCCTGGTCCTTTCACGGCCTGAGAATGGGGAGACATTGTTCCTATATCTCGCAATCACGAGTGAAGCGATTAACGCCGTCCTAATCCGGGAAACCCCTGACGGGCAGAAACTGATTTACTTCACAAGCAAAGCCCTCCAAGGTCCCGAACTCAAGTATCAGCAAATCGAGAAAGTCACTCTGGCCTTCGTCACCGCGGCCAGGAGGTTGCGCCATTACTTCCTAGCCTACACGGTTGTCGTAAGAACCAAACAGCCTATAAGGCAGCTCCTTGCACGACCAGATATGGCGGGAAGGATGCTCAGGTGGTCGCTCGAACTCGCCGAATTCGACATCCAATACGAGGGAAGGAAAGCCCTGAAGGCTCAGGTATTGGCCGACTTTGTGGTGGAGATGACCGTCCCGGAACCTTCGACCAACGGATCCCAAAAGTGGACGATCTATGTCGACGGAGCATCCAGCACGAAGGGGAGCGGGGCGGGCATTATCCTCGAAAATGAGGAAGGCATCCTGATCGAGATCTCCCTTGAACTTTCCTTCCCGACGTCGAACAACCAAGCAGAGTACGAGGCTTTCCTCACCGGGCTTCGGTTAGCCGAGGACCTCGGCGCCAAGGAGGTCAAAATTTTCACCGACTCCCAGCTTGTAGCCTTGCAAGTCCGAGGAGAATATCAGGCCAAGAACGAGTGCCTCATCGAATACTTGACCTTGGTGAAAGAAAGGATGAAAAAATTCACCTCCGCGGAAGTAACCCATATCCCTCGCGAACACAATACCCGAGCGGATGTCTTGTCCAAATTGGCGAGCACAAAGAAGAAAGGCGGAAAAAATCTGTCATACAAGAAGTGCTTTCTCACCCGAGCATCGACAAACCCATTCCGGCGGCGGACGTAAACTCCATTGGGGACATCAATTGCTGGATGACCCCGGTATACGATTACCTCACGATGGGCAAACTGCCCGAGGATCCCAAGGAAGCGAGGATGGTCAAGCGACGAGCGTGCTTGTACATTATAGTCGAGGATAAACTATATCGCCGCGGGTTTTCTATTCCCCTCCTCAGATGCGTCGAGGAGACCAAGATCCCCGATATACTCTAGGAAATCCACGAGGGAATCAATGAACAGCACCTTGGTGGGCGATCTTTAGCCCGTAAGGCACTCCGGGCAGGGTATTACTGGCCCACTATACAACAAGACGCCAAGGAACACGTCAAGAAGTACGATAGATGCCAGCAACACGGGGACATGCACCTCGCTCCTCCTAACGAGCTCAAAACACTGTCCTCCCCGTGGCCGTTTGCGTGGTGGGGAATGGATATCCTCAGACCTTTCGTTGTAGGATCGTATCAAAACAAATACCTCATCGTCGGGGTGGATTATTTTACAAAGTGGATCAAAGCGAAAGCATTGGCCAAAATCACGGCCTTCAACATACTACGTTTCTACAAAAGAAACATCCCCGTCCGATTCGGCGTGCCCCAAGCTATTGTCACCAACAACAGAACACAGTTCACCGACAGGAACTTCCAAGACTTCATCACCAAATTAGGCACGAAGCAGCACTTCACGTCGGTCGAGCACCCTCAAACGAACGGGCAAGCCGAAGCGGCGAACAGAGTAATCCTCCGAGGGTTGAAACGTCGGTTAGGCGACGCCAAACAACGGTGGGTCGAGGAGCTACACAGCGTCCTCTGGGCCTACTGAACAACCCTATATTCCACGACCGGGGAGACACCCTTTCGTCTGACCTACGAAACGGAGGCGGTGATCCCCGTGGAAATCAGGGAACACTCAAGGAGAACTGAGGCCCCCTCGATGGAGACGCGAACAACGAAGCCCTGAGGGAAGAGCTCGATTTTGTCGAGGAGACACGGTCGGGTGCTTCTCTCCGAGAAGCCTCACTAAAACAAAAGATAAATTTACGTTATAACGACAAAGTTATCAAACGTGATTTTCAGGTAGGCACCCTCGTCCTACGAAGGAACCAGAAAGATTCGCGAGAAGGGTAACTCGCCGCGAACTGGGAGGGCCCATACCGCGTTTGCGCGAAAACGGGGACATGAGCCTACTTCCTCGAAAATCTGCACGGGGAAGAACTTGCTCGACCATGGAACGCTGAGAAGCTTAAACAGTACTACAGTTAAGCACTGCCCGCGACACACTAGCATCGCAGTTACGGGGACGCACTAGGGTACAAGCGTGACACCCCTATACAAAACACGATGATCAAGGGTTGCATTGTGTGTGCGTGAGCACTTTGATCCGACGAGGACACCTCGATCGAGCTCGTTCGTCGCCGTACCAATTAGGAAGAACACCCAGCTCGCGATGGGAAGTTCACGCCACGAAGCTAAGACCTCGACCGAGCTCTTAGCCTCGTTGAAGGTCGGAATACACTTTCGGCCACTCGACCAGCTCTCCACGCAGTCGAGGATTCTCGAAGTCGAGCAAGCCCCAAAATCTCTATACTTAGACAAAAGCAAACAAAGTATAGCAAATACAATAACATCACACACAAGCGAAAACATACAAACATCACACGCGCAGATACGCAAAAATCAAAGCATTAACCGGGCATAACCCCATCATACAAATATTACAAAGTATCAAAAAGCCATTGGCTCGCAGGTCGGGCAAAGATCATCACAAATGGCACGCAGGTCAAACAAAAGACCAAAAAAGTAGTGGCACGTAGGCCGAACAAGCAAAGGAACTAAACATCGATCTCTTCCTCGACCCGGCCAGTGTTCTCCCCGTCCTCCTCCTCTGGCAGGTCCAACTTGCCATCAACCACACGAACAAACGGGTTAATCCTGTCGAGCGCGAGCTGGACACCTGGATTTTCGGCTTTGACCTGCTCCACAGCATTTTTGAAACCTATCTCGAGGGCCTCCAAACTATCTTGCTGAAGCTCCCGAATCTTAGCGATCAGATCCGCACGGCTGGCAAAACCTTTTTCCTCGGCCGACTCATTTTCTGCAGGATGGGTAGCAGCTTCCAACTCCGTAATTCTGGTTCGGAGGCGGTCACGCTCCTCTTGAGTTGCCTTCAGCGCAGCGTTGGCCTGGTTCAGCTTGTCGAGGACACGGGCATGTTCCTCGCACTTGGTCTGGGCCTCTCGCAAGTCAACCTCAATTTTGTCCTTCTCCTTCTCAAGGGCAATGTATTCATCTTTTATCTTCTTCAGTTTAGAGGTAGAGGGGATCCCCTCGCTTAATATCAAGGTTGTCTCAAAGACTCGAATCATCACCGCCAGGTCCTCGACAAGCGCCTCTCTCCTGGCCGCTCCATCCATTTCCAGAACTGCATTCACCTCGGCCTCAGTGACGACGGGAGGGCTTCCCCCGAAGAAGTTCCGCTGAAGATGGCAGGCGGGCAGTAGAAACTTCTCCGTTGGGACAAGCTCCTCAAGGTCCAAGAGGACGGGCCCCTCAGTCCTCGTCCTTTTGGCTGGGGTGCTCTCCGGAGGGGGAGACTGGCTGCAATGTGGGGAAGATGAGCTGCTCGTCGTGCCGATCGGCACCGATGTCTGGATAACGTCTCGAACACGACCCTTAGCTCATTTGGGAGCTCGCTCAGCAGCCATCTTCATGATGCGCTCGGTGGCGTTCGACATTTGAGCTGCAAGGGAAAACACGACACAAGTTAGCACAAGGAAACAATACTAACTGCACGCACGAACAAAACAATTGATTCCTACCTAAAAACCTCTTGGCTTCATTGGGGGACTTACACTCAAGGAGAGCCTTGGTGTTTATATAATGGGCCTCGGTCTTGACCCTTCCCCGAGAGTCGAGGATAGACTTTCCATCCCTAGTTACACACACCGCTCGGCTGAAGCCGGCGACATACGCGACCAGCTTTGCATACGCTTCCTTGTCCTCCTCCGACAACTCGCTAGGTTTCACGAGGTATTCGTCCGTACCAAGCGCGAAGTGTGCATCCTTCCACTCCAAGGGACACTTGGACACAAACCTCTCCTGCCCGGAACTGTCGGTCACGATGTCATAAAGCATGCCCACAGCATCGTGCGTCGCGGGCATGACATAGTAAAACCTATCTTTGAAATTCCTAACCAAATTCGAGTACGGCTTGAATAGTTTCCTCGGCTGTTTGAAGGAGACCCAGCTATGTCGCCCCTGGTCAGTTGCCCGTTGGAGGTGGAAGACGCGGAAAAAGAGCGAAAGGGTGGTCCCGACGTTGAGGTAGTTGCACACGATCTCGAATGCCCGCATAAAGGCGAGTGCATTAGGATGGAGCTGAGACGGAGCCAGGTGCAGCCGGTTGAACACCCCCACCTGAAAGCTGTTGAAGGGGAGACGAATACCGGCCTCTTTAAAGGCAAACTCATACATGGGGAACCTTAACCCACGGTAATTTGAGCAGATACAGTGGTGTTCCCGAGGCTGAAAGACTGTCCACTTCGCCTGCTCGCCCACAACGACGTCCTCGACGATGGAGAAAGCGTTCGTGTCGTCGACGGTAAAACGTGAACGAATGTGTAGAGGCTCCTCGCCGGGCCAGTTGACGGGCGGACGCAGGAGCTCCTCCCAGGGAATCTGCGCGGGGCCGTCCACGTCGGGTTCATTGTCTATCTGAATAATCCCCGTAAGCCTCACGACCATTTTACCTGAAAAGCAGAGGAAATAGGTGAATTCGTTGGCCACGACCAAATTCACCCTTCCACCGCCGATCAAGTGAAAGGGCAGCGAGAACACGGGAGATGCTCGGGACAACGACGAACTACCCGATACTGTTACCCCCGGACCTTCTTCAGGTCTCTGATCCTCTCTCACCTCACTTCCCCGGGATATTCATCGCATGTCCTCGGGGTATTCATCGGGTCCTCGGGATATTCATCCCAAGCCTCCGCCAAATCGGACGGAAACCTAGAAACGTCCTGTCGTTTCTTGCCAGAAGCTCTACAGCCGTGCCGGAAACTTTACCGGTTTTCCAGAAACTACTAAAAGAAACAAAAATGGAACAGAAAAGGATTAAAAGCTTACTTGAAACGGTGGTGGAGAGCGGACCGGAACGGTGAAAGCAGCGGCTCGCGATGGTGTACGGCGGTGGAGCAGCGACGGTGAATAGAAGAGAATTCCAGAGCGAAAAAGGTGGGAATGTACAAATGGCACAAACTCAACCCTTTTATAGGCCCCTCACGGGACTCGAGGAGTCCCTAGGTTTTTGAGTGCCCTAGGCCTAGCCACCCCTAGGAATTAATGACAGGCGACACGTGGCACACGCGTTCCCGCGTTTGCTCTTCACTTGCCTGGCTCCTCGGCCTCACAACCATCCGTCTTCCACGCGTCACCGTCTTCACGAGTCGAGCAGAGTCTCAGATACCTGCCCGCTTAACATCCCGTGCTCGTAGCCTTCTCGCTGCGTTTTAGCTCGAAGACACTTCATCATCGTCGACACCCGTGCGATAGAAAGTATCGAGGAGATTCGAACGAGGAGCCTTGCGTCGAGCCGATCTTAAAGTCATTACTCCGACATCTCGGAGCAACGACTTGGGAGGCTCCTGTTTCGGACTGGGCCGCGGTCTGCCCAACCGTCGAGCAGGCCCAATCCAATAATGGGTCGGCCCAGCGTGATCCTTCCAATGGCCAGTGCCGAGCACAGCTTCTCAGAGACGAGGACCCCACGTGTCCTCCGCTAATTAGTCACCTAGCAAACATCGATGTCGGGCATAAGCTTATAGTCGGGGAGAACCTCACTATCCTTGACCTTTACGTGCTCCTCCCTACGAAGACACGTTCTCTTGTAACTTCCCACTCCCGAAGGAATCGGTATGCCCTACTTCCGGAGATTTAAGGACCGTTACCCCAGGGCGAAGAACACGTGTTAGTCTTCACTACGCCACGTAAGCCCTGGCAGTTACTTGGATTGGGCCTTGCAATCTAGTCCAGTGCAAGTAACGGTTGGCCCCGCGCTGGGTGCTCTCTATAAATACCCTCTCACTTGAGAGGGCCATGTTACATTGCATTCTAACTCTCACCTATATTCTCTGTACTTGCTTACTCCCATTTTTCTTACTTGAGCGTCGGAGTACCTTGTAGGTACACCCCCCTCCCGCCGTATCATCATCACCAGAGCTGAAGTCCATACGACGTTGCTGGCCACTGCATAACTGTCTGATCCAGGTACGATCAACATGTATATTCGACTATATACTTACGTGCACCAAACTTGCAAAATAGCTATGTCAAGCCACTTAAATCCTGCGAGAAAATCCCTCACATCTTCATGAGTGTAATACACTAAATCCAATTCCTGGCAATGTTCTAGCGGGAGAGCTTGCGCAAGGTCTGTTGTTGAAATGGACAAGTATAAACTTGTTATTTCATTTGGACTAGGGTCCAATATCCCATTGCGGTTATCTACAGGGGGAGGGGCTGTACAATTACTTCCTTTTGTAGAAGCGTGATTTACTACACTTCTACTAGGAGTTTGATCATCACCAACGCAACGATGATCTTCATTAGTTCGTTGTTCGAGGCTTTCACTTAATCTCTACATCATAACATTCAATTAGAATATTAAAAAAAGCACAATATATTCAATTAGAACATACAATATATATCGTACAAAAATAAGCGCGATTTACGACACATACCGAATACAACTCTTGTAACTTTTCCACTTCTTTCTCCCTTTTTTCCCTCTCCTCTTCAAACAGCCTCCTTTGCTCTGCCAATTGATTCTCAACATTCTCAATCTTTTGTCGTTGAGCAAGAAATTCAGTGGTTTCGGTGCTTCTTCTTTGAGATCCAAAGTATGACCTCAAGCCGACACCATCTCCAACACCACGGACACGACCTCCATGCTCAGCTGTTCCGATAGCTTCGACTAATATGTCATGTCGTGCTTCCGGAACAAATGTGCCTTCACGGGCCGCCACAACCAAATTATCCTACACAACATGAGCAACTTACATAAGCAAACACATTTAAATAACAACTCATGAGCAACTTACATAAGAAAACACATTTAGCCTGTTATTAACATAATGAAAAATGTGTATGATTAGTATCTATAACTCATTAGCATAACATTATAGGTTACATAAGACTAGTACTAATCTTGAATTCCTCAGAACGGCGTTTCTTCGCAAACTTGTGTCACACATTCTTCGATAAAAAACTATACTGAATCCATGGAGGTTGAAGACCGCTCTTAGGCTTCGTAATGTAGTCAGCCGTGAGCCGTGACTTAAATCCCCTCCAACAAACACCGGCATAAGTTATCTATTTTTTTTCAATTTTGAGTCATCGGTAAACTCAAAATTCAACTACATTAAATCAATATATAAGTATGAATTAGAAACTATAGGTAGTGATATCAAATATATGAAAATTATAGTATGAAATACCTTAACGTCTGTCCATATGTTGTCTTTGACATTAACATCCACTTCTCTCCAATCATCAATCAGTATACTGACTTTGCTACGTGCAAGGAACGCAACATAACTCCTAAAAGTAGTGTAATGTGGACAATCCACTAATCTGTAGTGCAAATCAAACTCGATCAGAATTTTTACACCAGATGAGTTGCAGATTGATGTGAATTGGGGCATCATTGTGACACCTCTTTGTGATCTTTTCGATTGAGTATCAATCGTTTAAGTTGTATTCGCAGAACACTCAATCGTTTGAGCATCTTCGCTGCTTCATGATGTAGAACTCGACAAGTTCGACATCTATGTTCAAAAACAACAACAACAACATGAACAACAATGGCAAATGAGTTTACTGTAGATGCATGGGGAAAATATTTTACGTACCCTAAACGTGACGACTAAGTAAATGATGTTGGTGTTGGTGTTGTTGTTGTCTTCCTTCCTTACGACAACGACGGTGACGATGATGACGACAGTGTTGGTAGGTGCGTAATCTTCTATTTTCTTCACGATCGTGACGATGATGACGAAAATGACAACAACACGGTGAAGAATGGATACTGATGATGCAAGCTTTGGTTGAAATCGTGTATTGTTTCACAATATTAAACATTAGGGTTTAAGGTTGAAATCGTGTAACGTTTCGTCTGGTTTCTATTTTCAATGGAAAAAAGGATACTGAAGAGAAACTGAAACTAGATAGCTTGGAGAATATTGAAAAGCTACTGCGACGGTCAACATTCTAAACCGTTATGATATATTATATTCATAATGAAATTTCATATTAAAGCGCCAGAGTTATATTTAGAATTAAAAATTAAAAAAAAAACATACAAAATATATCACAATGGTGTAAATAAACAACCGTAGTCATAACTTTTATTTATTTTTAATTAAAAGTAAATAAAAAAGAAAAGACGCGTTTTAACATAAAATGAATAATATATATGATGGCGCTGAGGTTCGAACACATGAAAGTTTGATGGTATCATCACGGTTGATTTATCAACCGTTGTTATATACAAATAATCACCACGGTTGGTTTATCAACCGTTGTTATATACCGATAATTTTTATTCAATAAACAAATAAAATACAACGGCGCCTTAGTTTAAATATGTCACAACGGTGTAGGGATGAAATATTGTGCACATGGCGTCGTTGTTTACGCGTTTTGTAGTAGTGACGTTGTATACACGAGCCTTCTTTCAATCACAATGAAAAAAAAAAAAGTCTACGCCAAGTAGTTTATTAACTTACATTGGTATTATACTCCAATACTATATTCTTTCTACCATCAAGACAGACACGTGGAACTAACAATCATTGAGGATCCAGTTACACTAATTTGAATGATTTATCAAATATCTAGCTCGTGTGTTTGATAAATAAATACTAGTACTAGATATATTAAAAGTGTTTGGTGACAGCAAAATGGGTCCTGAGTTGATTAAAGAAAATGAGGACATGCAAATTGCAATGCAAGACACATGGTTAATTATTCTTGATAATCTTCATCATTAATTTAATTGTAAAACAGCAACAAGTAGGGAAGGAGGCTTCGAACATTTTTTATTTGTTTGGTGTAGCACTTATCGTTTTTGTCTGCTGCTTCTATAATAAAATTTCCACGTTCTAGTCTACTCTTTACATTATTAATTTATTGTTGTTTCAACAATATTTTATCAACATATTGACTACTACAATGTTCCGTCAAATTAGTAGTTGTACAATGATATCAGATGTAGGGACGTAGATTTAAATGATGAATTTCAATTCCTAAACTATTTGAAAAAAAAAAACTACAATATTGGCTGGCCATTCTATTATTATTAAGAGAAAAACTATGGATAAAACATGTATATTATTCTTAGATATTACTGGAAATTAATGCAATTCAATATTGTACTTAAGAAAAAAAAGGATATGTCTTGCTTCGTCACTGCCTACGCATTTATAAGTTAATCCAATAGTAGTTATAAATGTTCAAAAATTCAGTTCATAGTTATAATTAATCTCATTTAAAAACTCATAGACGATTTAACGGGAAAAAAGTTCGCAGTTAAAGATGTCTAGTAGTTAAGTAAAATCTATAACACTTTTATAATATATACTAGCGTCCAAACGTTTGTCTGCTTTTTTTAATGTGTACATGCGTCAAAACATAAATGTTTTTTTATATTTAATTTTGGTCATAATTTAAATTATTTAGGTAATAAATTTTGTGATATGAATTTGTATATATTCTCTTTTAATAAATTGAAGTAGTTGGACAATGAAATAGTGTAATTTTTGTTGGAAATTCACCACAACTTATGGTGATTCCGCTTCAATCTTGATCTCAAGATTGATAACCAACCCACAAACAATACATAATGACAATGAAAGAAGAAGAACAAACAAGAACATCAAAGAAGAAAAGAGAGAGAAGAGAAATATTTGGAGGAGAAGTGTTACCCACGAACTGTGGGATTTCTGAATATATTGCACTTTCACTGCTAAATCTGCAAATGTGAATACAATACAACGTTATTATTACAATGCAAGGATAATTCCTATTTATAGATATAGATTTGCAAAGGCCCAAAATTAAAAGTCCAAAATATCAAATCTAATCTAAACAAATCTAAATCTAATCAAATCAAATCTAACACGATTTTGTCGAAACAACCTAAACAATTCGACACGATACTAAGCTATGAATGCTTCGACTTCGACACTATGAATTACATTTAACACACCACCTAATTCATTGTGTCTAAACTATCTACATTCATCATGGCTCTTAGTCTTCTGAAAGCTTCGACCTGCACTCCCTTCGTCATGATATCTGCAATCTAATTCTCAGTTCTGCAATGTTCCAAATTCATCTGCCCTTCTGCTACCTGCTCTCGAAGATAATGGAACCTCATTTCGATGTGCTTGCTTCGACCGTGTGCTATTGGATTCTTCTCCAAGTTAATAGCTGACATGCTGTCGATCTTCATGGTAATTGCTCCATGAATTTTTCCTGTAATCTCTTCGACCAAATTCGCCATCCAGGTTGCTTGACATGCACAAAGAGAAGCAGCTATATATTCTGCTCCGCATAATGATAATGCCACTACTGGCTCCTTTCTCGAACTCCAAGCAACTGGTGCACCACCTAACATAAACACGTATCCAGCTGTGGATTTTCTATCCTCAGCATCACTACACTAACTAGAGTCGGTGTATCCCACTAACTTGCATTTTTCCCTTCATCAGCTGTAGGAAACAAAATGCCATAGTCGAGAGTCCCCTTCAGATACCTCAGTATCCTCTTCGTCGCTGTTAGGTGTGATACCTTTGGCTTCTGCATGAATATACTTACCATACCCACACTGTATGCTAAGTCAAGCCTTGTATGACAAAGGTATCTAAGTGACCCAATAAGTCTTCTATATTGGGTTGGGCCGACATCATCTTCGTCTGGATCCTTCGACAGTTGCAGTCTGGTCTCAGCTGGAGTCGAAGTTGAGTTGCAATCTTGCATCTCAAATCTCTTGAGTATTTCGCATGCATATCTTTGTTGGTGCATCATCAAACCTCTACTAGTCTTGTAGAATTCGATGCCAAGGAAATATGAGAGATCTCCCAAGTCTGACATTTCAAACTCCTCACTTAGGTCATGTTTGAAATCTTCGATCTCTTTCCTGCAACTTCCTGCTATCAATAAATCATCGACATAGAGACATAGTATAAGCAATTCGCCACTGCTTCTTCTTACATATACTTCATGCTCAGTCGTACACTTCACAAATTCCTTTTCCCTTAAGAAGTTGTCGATTTTCTTATTCCAAGCTCTTGGAGCTTGCTTAAGTCCATACAGGGCTTTATGCAGCCTGTACACCTTTCTTTCTTCGCCTTGTTTCATATACCCAGCTGGTTGTGCGACATAAACTTCTTCGTCTAAGGGGCCATTAAGGAATGTACACTTCACGTCCATCTGACATGTGTGCCAATTGTTCATATTTGCTAGACCAACAACTAACCTGATTGTTTTAATTCTAGTAACAGGTGCGAACACTTCATCGAAGTCGATTCCTTCCTTCTGAAGAAATCCTTTCTCCACAAGTCTCGCCTTGTGTCGAGTTACTTCCCCTCTAGGATTCACCTTTACCTTGTAAACCCACTTCACATCAATTGCCTTCTTGCCTTGAGGCAATTCGACAAGTGACCATGTGTTGTTGACTTCGATGGACTCTAACTCTTCATTCATTGCTTTCACCCACTTCGAATCTTTCAATGCTTCAGCTGCATTGACTGGTTCGACATCTGCGTAGAAAGCATAATGTACCAGCTCACCCTCTTCATCGACCACATCATCTGATGTAATTACACATTCTTGCAACCTTGCAGGCATGTGTCTTGTTCGTCGAGGTCTGCTTGAACCTGTTTCATCTGCAACTGGTTCCCGTCGAACTTCTCTTTCGACTTCAGTGGTTGGTTCTTCACAAGAGATTCTCACTGAATCCTTATTGGCATTCTCAGCCCAATCCCATTCTTTAAGCTCATCTATGATCACGTCCCTGCTGATCACTACCTGCTTATTCACTGGGTCAAATAACTTGTAACCTCCAGTCGAATGATATCTTATCAAGATCATCTGATTCGACTTGTCATCAAGCTTCATTCTCAACTGATCTGGAACATGTCTATGTGCTATAGATCCAAACACTTTCAAGTGACTGAGGCTTGGCTTGACACCAGACCAACATTCTTCTGGTGTGACTCCTTCAAGCTTCTTCGTCGAACATCTGTTCAAAATATATGTTGCTGTCGAAACTGCTTCTCCCCATAATTCTTTGGGTAGATGCTTTCCATTCAACATACTTCTCACCATGTTCATGATGGTTCTGTTCTTTCGTTCTACAACTCCATTTTGCTGTGGTGTATAGGGTGGCACCACCTCATGCACAATCCATTCTTTTTCACATAATGCATCGAACTCTTTCGACACATACTCTCCACCACCATCTGTCCTCAGAATCTTCAACTTTCGACCACTATGTCTTTTGACCATGTATTTGAATCTGGAAAATACCTCAATCACATCACTTTTCTTCTTGATGAGGTAAGTCCACAACTTTCGACTGAAATCATCTATAAACGTGACAAAATATTTGTTGCCACCAATCGAATCCACCTGGATTGGACCACATACCTCAGAGTATATGACTTCAAGAATTGCCTTCGACTTCCTTCCTGCATCCTTGCTGAAGTTATTCTTGTGTTGTTTCGACTGAACACACTCTTCACAGACTTCACTTGGAATGTCGATTTCTGGTAATCCTGAAACCATATTTCTTCTCTTCAGTTCTCTGATGTCATTGAAGTTGAGATGGCCTAGTCAAAAATACCATAACCACTCATCTCTGCTGGCTGCCGTTGCTAGACACTTGTGCTCCATCACCTTGAGTTCAATCTTGAAGGTCCTATTCTGAGACATTGGAGTCTTCAAGATTAACCTACCATCTGCGTCGAGAACTCTCATCATCTTGTCTTCGACAACTACCTTGTAGTTCTTTTCGACTAGTTGCCATATACTGAGCAAATTACTCTTCATACCTGGAATGTACAACACATTGGAAATTGTTGACCTTTTGCCATCTTTCCTCATAATCAGAACATCACCAACACCTTCAGCTGTTAGAGTGTTGTCATTTTCAAACTTCACCGTGTTCTTCGACGAGGGCTTCATGTTGACAAACCAATCTTTCCTCCCAGTCATGTGTGATGAGCATCCTGAGTCCAAGTACCACTGATCTTGGAATCTTTCTTCATCTTTTGTTGTGACCATCAGCAACGTCTCTTCTTCTTCATGCTTCGCCAGATTTGTATCAGTTTCTTGATTTTTCTTCTTTTCTGGACAGTTACTAACATAATGGCCATACTTTTGATAATTGAAACATTGAATGTGACTTTTGTCTGATTTTCGATCACCACCTTTTCTTTGCAGCACCACCTCTTTGGTTGCCTTGGTTCCAAGGTTTCTTCTGATTCGACTGGTTTCCTCCTTTGTTTCCATTCCAGCTTCCTTTACCTTTCCTTTCCTTTTTTGACTGCGCTTGCAAAGCCATATCACTCTTCGACTTTCCTGCAGCTCTCTCAGCCATCCTTTGTTCATGAGACTCAAGCGTCCCTTGAAGCTCTTCTTTCGTCAATACTGACAAGTTCTTCGACTCTTCTATGGCTACTACCACGTGGTCGAATTTTGGAGCCAATGACCTCAAGATCTTTGCAACAAATGATATTGATGTCAACACCTCTCCACATACTTTGATTTGATTCACCAGCTTTGTAACTCTGGTGAAGAAATCTGAAATACTTTCGTTGTCTTCCATCTGAAGCAACTCATAGGTTTTCTTGTGAGTTTGTAATCTCACCTCTTTCACCTTCTCTGCGCCTCCAAATGACTTTTCAAGAATCTCCCACGCTTCCTTTGCTGAATCTACATCGCTAACTTTTTTAAAGTTATCTAGATCAACACACTGGTGGATTATAAAGAGTGCTTTATAATCTTTCTTCTTCAACTCTTTGTGTGCAGCCCTTTCTTGATTCGTCGCTACTTCTGCAAGCGGTGCCACTCCTTCCTTCACAAGACCCAAAGATCTTGATAACACAAAATCACCTTAATCTGCTTGCACCAATTCTCATAATTATCTTTCTTGAGAATTGGTAGGGTCGCCGAAAAGTGCCCATTTGAATGATTCATAGCCATCACGATTTTCCTCCTTGAATCGCAACTGGAGCTCTAGATACCAGATGTTGGAAATTCACCACAACCTATGGTGATTCCTCTTCAATCTTGATCTCAAGATTGATAACCAACCCACAAACAATACGTAATGACAATGAAAGAAGAAGAACAAATAAGAACAGCAAGGAAGAAAAGAGAGAGAAGAGAAATATTTAGAGGAGAAGTGTTACCCACGAACTGTGGGATTTCTGAATATATTGCACTTTCACTGTTAAATCTGCAACTGTGAATACAATACAACGTTATTATTACAATGCAAGGATACTTCCTATTTATAGATATAGATTTGCAAAGGCCCAAAATTAAAATCCCAAAATATCAAATCTAATTTAAACAAATCTAAATCCAACCAAATCAAATCTAATACGATTCTGTCGAAACAACCTAAACAATTCGACACGATACTAAGCTATGAATGCTTCGACTTCGACACTATGAATTACATTTAACAATTTTGAAACAAGGAAAGTTTATTGCAGATGAACTCACACAAATTTTCATATTACGACACTAAAATAAAAACTGAAACCACTTCTATTGTCTTGTTGTTTCTTCTTCTTTTGGCGACATAATTGCCACCACCGATTGCATCTACAATTGCTACTAAAGCTGGTTACAGTCAACGTCGTCACTGTTGGTCGTACCACTGTTTGGATGTTCATGCTATTTTTTTTATAGTTATATTGTTGTTTTTACCGATGTATTTATATCTACCATAAACAATTATAAAATCTATATAATCTTTTAAATGGAGAAAGGAAAGTAACTTAAAGTCAATATCCAAAAAGTTTTTGAAACTTCAAAAGATCTTAACATTTGTGTTCTGGACTGGACCGATGGCTAGACATGGCCCAATCCGTTTCTGCTCCAGAGCGGCCCAAATTGCCTAAGTCCAATCCACAGAGGGGCAAAAGTTACCTTTCTGCCCCTCCGACCGGGCAAGGAATGCAACATTCCTCCCCGAAATCACTGCCCGTTACGCACGACTTCACTGCTCCCCGAACAGCTATGGGCAGGTGCCCGGAACCACGCCTATGCCCGACATAACGGCTAGTTTTGGGCACCCTGCCCGACATAATGGCTAGTTTGGGTAGTTACCTATTCTTTGGGGAAAACGGTTATTTCGCCCCGAAAATAGGACCATTGGCCACGTGCTGGGGGCTCTATATAAACCCTCTCGCTTGAGAGGGTCAGGTATCCAATATTCACCCTAAGAATTCATACTTTGTACTTGATCCTTTTCACCGACCCTTTCTTACTTGAGCGTCGGAGTACCTTGCAGGTACACCCCCTCCTCTCCATACGACCAGCATCCCTGACACACTTGGCGGCCTGATTCTACAGGATCTGATCCAGCCTTCACGATCAGTGGCGCCGTCTGTGGGAAATTTTGTTCTCCCCATCTTTCTTTCCTCAGAAATAGAAGATCAAAACAATTCTCAAACATCATCGCGATCATGGCCTCCCAAGATCGCACCAAGGATGCTCTCCAAACTACCATCCTCCCCGTCAACAAATCTGACGTTGACGACCAGTCATCTCTCCTCTAAGATGCATGTTTCCTTAGGGATGGAGCCACTGCTTCTCCTTCCCCTACCCCTGCTGATCGCAACAACGATCAACCATCACTTGACGTCCAGCCCGTTCCTGTTCCGCCCAATGTCGACCCGACCGTGGCAGCCCTCCTTGAGGCGATCAACAAAACCAACACCCTGATCCTGCAGCAGAACGAGAGGATCGGGGCACTAGAAAAGTCCCACCGTCCGAGATCCCCTCTTACGCGGAGGAACCAGCGACAATCAAGAAGCCTGCAGCCCCAGAGAGAAATCGACCGAAGGCTGCGCCAAGAACCTGATCCTCGCGTAGCCCGGAAGCGCGACTAGATCTCCCCGCGTGACCAGCACGCTCATGACCACAAGAGGACTCGGAGGAACGAGCAATCTCCCCCGATCAAATCTAAAGGACGAGACCGCTCACCTTCCCCGCGAAGGAACCGCTCACCTTCCCCGTGAAGGAACCGTTCACATTCTCCTCAAAGGAACCGCTCACCTTCTCCGCGAAGGAACTGGCGTCGTGAGCATCCCGTTCGGTCCCCATCATACACCAATTCTAGTGACGAAGACGAGCCTCGCGGCCCGTTGTCCCAGGAGATCTTGGCTACCCGTCTCCCAAAAGGCTTGTAGAAACCCCCGTTACTTGGCACGTACGGCGGGACCACCGACCCCGACGAGCACATCGAGAACATCGATACCCTGTAAGACTACCGCGGCGTACGGGGCGCCATCAAATGCAGACTGTTCCTGACCACCCTTCGGAAGGGAGCAATGACATGGTATAAGCAACTGCCCGAGGAGTCCATTACCTCGTGGAGACAGCTGGGCAGGATGTTCTCGCGGCACTTTACAGCATCTCGCCGCCACCCCAAAACTGAGGCCTCTCTGGGAGCCATAATCCAGGGTAAAGACGAACCTCTCCACGCATATATCGAGAGGTTCAACAAGGAAGCAGTGCAGGTCCCGACGACGGACGAAATGAAGAAGTTTCTGCTCGAGCAGGGGCTCCGCCCAGGTTCCGAGTTTTCTAAAGCCATTGGCCTCGCGCCACCGAGGAACTTAGATGCCCTCATCCTCAAAGCCCAATCACACATTTAGTATGAAGAAAAGGTTGCGGCCAGCAACGTCCGAGCATCACGCCATCAGGAGAACGCTCAGGCGTCCAGAGGAGAAGAAGCTTCGACATCTCGTCGAGGTGAACGGAGGCGCGAGGATCATCCTCATGATTCCCGTGACAGCAAAGGCCCCTCCGGGCGGTTCCATGACTACACTCCCTTGACCGTTTCCATGGAAAAGATCTTGTCTGAATGTGCCAATTCGGAGTTCAAACAGGCTGGGGTCCGCTTCCCCAAACAACTTCTGAACAGACCAAACGTGGACAAATCAAAATACTGCCGTTTCCACAAAAGTCACAGCCATACTACGGAGGATTGTATCCATCTGAAGGATGCCATTAAAATACTGATCAGGGACGGCCACCTGAAGCAGTTCGTGAAGAAGTAGGACACTCCTCGGCAGGACGCCCAGGAGTCCAAGAAGGTCGAGGAGGAGGTACCCTCCTCGGAAGATGCCAATATACAGGTCGCTATGTCCATATCGCGACCCGAGGACTTCAACGTCCCGAACGGGCTCAGCGCCCCTGCATATTTTGCGGCCCACAGCCCGTGGGAGACATTTCCCTCCACCATGGTCATCTGTGGCGGGGGTTTCAACAAAGTCACTGTGGGCTCCGTGAAACGGAAGTTCGAACACCTGATCAACACAAGCTCCAGCAAAGTGACCACGCTTGATCGGGCACAAAAGGGCTCCATCCCCATCTTCTTCTACCGGGAGGAACTCCTCGGCCGATCCCCGAACTCAAGCATACCTTTGCTCGTCAGAGCCCGGATGGCGAACTTCGACGTTCGCAGAATACTAGTCGACCAGGGCAGCTCGGTCGACATCATGTACTCCTAGCTGTTTTCAACACTTCAGCTAGATGAATTGCACCTTACCCCCTATGTAGGGTCTGATTTACAGGGATTTAACGGGTCTGTAACCAAGTCGTGGGGATACGTCGAGCTGATCGTGACCTTCGGATCAGCTGAAACGGCCAAATCCATCAAGGTGCAATTTCTGGTAATTGACTACCCGTCGCTTTACCAATGCATTTTTGGAAGGCCAACTCTAGCCGAGTTGGTAACAGTGCCCTCAACCGTCCACCTGAAGATGAAGTATTACACTTTGAAAGGGATGGTCGCCACCCTCCACGGCGATATAGAAGTTTCCTGATGGTGTTTCGAAGCAGCTACAAAGGGACTCAACACCATTGCGCCCAAGCCAAAAGTGTCGAGCAAGCCAGCACTGCCAAGCAGCTCCGAGGAGGCCAAGCCCCTGCCCCAGGTCGACTCTATCGACCTCGACAGTCGCTTCGCCGAGGACCAATAGGAGGAACGAGCAGCTTCAGCCAGGCCGTCCACGTCGTCCAGCAGCAGCTCCCATCCGATGCGCCCAATCCCGAATGGCAACTTCGAGATAGTTCTGTTCAGCGAAGACCCCCAATGGAGAGTGAAGATCGGAGCAGACTTGCCTGACATCGCGAGGAAGCAGCTCAAAGCATGCCTCCGAGAGAATGCCGACCTCTTCGCATGGAGCGCCGCAGAAATGCTCGGCTTGGATCCATCCGTCGCTTGTCACCAGCTGACCATCGACCCGGCCGTCAAGGCCATAGCACAACGTAGGAGGAAGCAGTCTCCGGAGAAATCAGAGGCTGCTGAAAAAGCTGTAAAGGACCTCCTCAAGGCCAAATTTATTTCGGAAGCCAAGTACACAACTTGGCTGTCCAACGTTGTATTAGTTAAAAAATCTAATGGAAAACGGCGCATGTGCATTGATTATACCGATCTCAATAAGGCATGCCCGAAGGATGCCTACCCCTCCCCAATATTGATAAACTTGTTGATAATTCAGCTGGTTTTAAACTTTTATCGTTCATGGACGCCTACTCGGGCTACAATCAAATCCCAATGGCAATGTCCGACAAAAAATATACGGCCTTCATGACCGAATCGGGCAACTATTACTACAACGTAATGCCCTTCGGCCTGAAGAACGCCGAAGCAACGTACCAACGAATGATGAACAAAGTGTTTCGGGGAGAAATAGGCGACATGCTCGAAGTCTACATGGACGACATGATCGTAAAATCCCACGAGGAAACCGATCATACCGCCCACTTGAGAAAGGTCTTCGAACAGGCCAGGAAATACAAAATGCGTTTTAATCCGGAGAAATGCACGTTCGGTGTCCGGGCAGGAAAATTCCTCGGCTTCTACTTAATGGAATGAGAAGTCGAGGCCAATCTCGACAAATGCCGAGCATTCTCCGAGTTTCCTAAGCCCAAGTCCAAAAAATCCATCCAGTCCCTCAACGGGATGCTCGCGTCACTATCTCGTTTCGTGGCCAAGTCCGCCCAGCACACCCTACCATTCTTCAAAGTCCTCTGTAAAGAGGCAGCATTCGAATGGACCGAGGAGTACGACAGGGCCCTTCTCCATCTGAAACGGGCACTCTCAAAGCCACCGGTCCTCTCTCGCCCGGACAACGGCGAAATGTTGTACCTATACCTGGCCTTAGCAACCGAAGCAGTGAGTGCCGCTCTCATCCGCGAGACAGCTGATGGGCAGAAGCCCATTTATTTCACGAGCAAAGCACTGCAAGGACCAGAGTTAAGATACCAATAGATAGAGAAGGTGGCGCTGGCCCTCATCAACGCGGCCAGGAGGTTAAGACACTACTTCCTGGCTCACACGATCGTGGTTCGAACGGATCAGCCCATAAAGCAGTTGCTCGAACGACCAGATATGGCCGACTGAATGCTCAAATGGTCGCTGGAACTGTCCAAATTCGACATCCAATACAAAGGCAGAAAATCCCTCAAGGCCTAAGCTCTGGCCGACTTCGTCGCGGAGATGACGTTCGCAGACTCCCTCGCGAACGAAGCACGCAAATGGACCATCTTCGTCGACGGTGCCTCAAGCTCTGCAGGAAGTGGCGCGGGCATCATACTGGAGAGCGACGAAGGAATTATCGTCGAGGTATCACTCACACTATCTTTCCCAACCTCCAATAACCAGGCTGAATACGAAGCCTTCCTCGCTGGGCTACGCCTTGTCGAGGACCTAGGCGCAGAGGAAGTCGTCATTTGCATAGATTCACAACCCGTGGCCCTCCAGGTCCGGGGAGAATACCAAGCCAAAAATGACAACCTGACCGAATACTTGGCCCTGGTAAAGAAGGAAATGGCGAAGTTCACAACAGTGGAAGTGAAACACGTTCCCCGCGAACATAACGTACGAGCAGACGTGCTATCCAAACTAGCCAGCACGAAGAAGAAAGGCGGAAACAAATCCGTCATACAGGAAGTACTTCCTCGACCATGCATCGAGAAGGCCTCCGCGACACTCGACGTGCAGGTGATCAACGAGAACAACTGTTGGATGACCCCAGTCTACAACTATCTCGCCAAAGACGAACTCCCGTCCGACCCAAAGGAGGCCAACATAGTCAGGAGAAGAGCCTGTTCTTATGTCTTGGTCGAAGATAAACTCTACAGACGGGGATTCTCCATTCCGCTGGTCAAATGTGTCGAGGAGGAAATGGTCGCACACATCCTGTGAGAAATCCATGAAGGAATCAACGCCCAACATCTAGGCGGAATGTCCCTTGCTCGAAAGGCTCTCCGTGCAGGATATTACTGGCCTACCATACAAAAAGACGCGAAAGAACACGTGAAGAAATGCGACAAATGCCAACGGCACGGGGACATGCACCTGGCTCCGCCTAACGAGCTCAAGGCTATGTCCTCCCCGTGGCCATTCGCTTGGTGGGGCCTAGACATCCTAGGACCCTTCGTGGTAGGATCAAGTTAGAACAAATATCTCATAGTGGGCGTGGACTATTTCACAAAATGGATAGAGGCAGAAGCTCTAGCCAAAATAACTGCCCTCAACATCCTACATTTATACAAATGAAACATCCTCGCACGTTTCAGTATTCCCCAAGTGATAATAACGGACAACGGGACGCAATTCACGGACAGGAAGTTCCAGGACTTCGTCACTCAACTGGGCACGAAGCAGCACTTCGAATCCGTGGAGCACCCTCAAACAAACGGGAAAGCTGAAGCAGCCAACCAGTCATCCTTCTAGGCCTCAAGCGAAGGTTGGACGAAACAAAGAAGGCATGGGTCGAGGAACTGCACAGCGTACTGTGGGCATACCGCACAACTCCGCACTCAACGACCGGGGAAACACCTTTCCATTTAGCATACGGGACCGAGGTTGTAATTCCCGTCGAAGTTCACGTGCCCTCTAGGAGGACAGACTCACCCCTAGACGAGGATATGAACGACGAATCGTTGAGAGAAGAGCTAGAACTCGTCGAGGAAATCTGAACCGGGGCAGCCCTTCGCGAAGCCTCACAGAAACAAAAAATTACCATCAAGCACAACGCCAAGGTGATACGGCGAGAGTTTGACGTGGGAAGCCTTGTTCTAAGAAGAAACCACAAAGACTCTCGCGAAGGCAAACTAGCAGCCAATTGGGAAGGACCCTATCGTGTCCGAGCAAAAACGGAAAATGGGGCCTACTACCTGGAACATCTCTCTGGGGAAGAACTTTCTCGACCATGGAACGCTGAAAAGCTAAAACAATGTTACAGCTAAATTCTCAGTTTGACCCGTCGCAACGATGAACGTCAGCTACCGACCACTATGCGCGTCTAGGTACAAGCGTCGCATACGATTAAAGCATAACCCCGCTCAGTAACGAGCCGGGCAACTGCTCGACAACGGTCCTCGATCGAGCATCGCCGTCGTCAAAGTACCATGATTGGCAGAACCTTAGCTCGCGATGGTACGTTCACGCCGCGAACTCAGGCCTCAAGTGCGACCTGAGCTCCGCTCCCCGACCAGGGTATTCCCCTGCAGTTCGACCAGTTCCCCACACTGCCAAACACATCTATTACGAGCAATCCCCCCAAAACATTCGCACAAGTCAAATACCCCCTATCACGGGCGGACATACATTCACAGCATGCATACAACACTTAGCAAAAATAAACGCAAGTAAAATCATGCAGACGACGAAGCCAGAAATATAATAAGTTAACATAATGGGTGACCATAAGGGCCACAATTGTACTTAGTTACATCAAACAGGGGCCATGCCCCCCCGAAAAGAAAATAAATTAAAATAATTCCACGGCACGCAGGCCGGACAGATTAAAACAACATCAAAAAATACAAACTCCTCACTCGTCTGCATGCTCGGCTGGCTCTGGCTGAGATCCCTGGTCCTCGGCGGGCTGATCCTCGGGGATACCTTCAAGGAGACCGTCGGGCATGATAATACGACCGTCCTCAACATGCGCCAGGTAGTGAGTACCCTCGACAGAAAAATCGAGCCCAGGGTTCACCACCCGCAGTTGAGCCACGACGTTCCCAAAAGACTCCTCCGCGACAATAATGCCATCATCCTCGGCCGTTAGTAAACGGGCAACCAGCTCGGATCTCAGTTGGCTCATCGTCGCCCGGGGCATTGGCCACCTTCAGCCGCTGGATCAACTCTTCGGCAGACTTCTTCTCCGCCGCCAGCGTTGAGTTCTCCTCCTTCAAACGAGCTACCTCCTCCTCAGCTTTCTTCCGAGCATCGTCGGCACCCTTAGCTTCTTCCTTGAGGGACGCCATGGTAGCACGGGCAGCAGTAAGTTCGGCCTCAATCGCCGAATCCCCTTCGGCGTACACAGCTGCCATCTCCAACATCCTGACCAAGGCAGAAGCGTCCTGGGCCACCAACGTCTTTTTGCTCGGGCGATCCATACTTTCTAAGCGAAGAGACTCCGCCCGAGGCAAATTCAGAGAGTTCCCCTCGAAGAACTTCCGGTCATGAATGCAAGGAGGAAGCTCGAACTTCCCCTTCTCTGACGCCCGGGTAAGGTCCACAACATCATTAAACCTTTGCCGCTTGGGTCGACTAACCAAAGGAAGAGGAGACCCCTGGGGGAGCAGAAGTAGGAGAAGAAGAGGTCCCTGCAGCAGTTTGAATAGGAGGAGGAGCACGAGCACCAGCAAACCAAAATTTTGGAGGAGCCGCCCTGGCCTTATTCCTCGCGAGGGCGTTCCTTACAACCCTGTCATGCGCCTGAGGTATCTCACATGTACAAACAAAACGCGAACACGTTAGATACGAGGAAAAGTAATGACATGAACAAAATCTAAATAACTAAGACTACCGAGCAGCTTCTCAACGTCCGCGGGAGTCTTGCACTCCAGCAGTGCCTTAACGTTGATGAATCGACGCTCGACCCTCTGACTACCATCTTCCTCGAAGATCGGGTTGCCCTTGCTCGTCCAACACTCAGCAAGCCGGAAGGAGTTGACCCATTTCACCAGCACCTTGTACGCCACGGCGTCCTGCTCGCGTAGGTCGCTCGGCTGAAAGACATAGTCACTGGGCTTCTTAGCAAAATGGTCGGGTGCCCAGTGGAGGGGGAACTTGTAGAGCCTCCGCCCAATATACCTCCCCTCCTCGTCGTGCAGCTCGTTCCCGTCCTTGTCAACCTTTATCTCCCAGACATATGTACTGTCCTGGGCAACCTCGGACACGGGCTCAACGACGAAGTACCGTTCCTTGAATGTTCGGATTGACTCCGAAAACGGCTTGAACAGCTTGCGGGGCTGCTTCAAAGAAACCCAGCCGTACTTTCTCCCCGTCACCTGCCTTTGGAGATGGAAAACAGTGAAGAATAGAGGGAGGGTAGCCCCCAAGGAAAGATGCTCGCACACCAACTCGAAGGTCCCGATGAAGGCCAACGAATTAGGGTGCATTTGTGTAGGGGCTAACTTCAAATGCTCGAACACTGACCGCTGAAAATCAGTAAACGGCAACCTCAAGCCCAGCTCCTTAAAAGCATATTCGTACATGGTAAAATGGTCCCCGAAGTGCGTGCATACACGATCGTCTTCGAAAGGGAAGTGCACCTTCCACTCCCCTTCCGGTCCTACCTCCGTGAAAACATCCACCAAGGACTTTATGAACGTGGACACATGCTCGGAAGGTTCGGCCAACTCCCACTCCTCCGCGGAGAACCCATCGACGTCCTCCTCCATAACATCTAACTCTTCCTCCTCCCCGACATTGCTAGAAGAACTCGAAGTCGCGGAACTAGAGGCCGTCGAGCTGCTCCTATCTTCGGAGCCCGTCTCTTCCTCGGATATATCTATAATAAATTCTCTATCTGGCCCCGTCACCATTACAATCACCTGAAAAGCAGAGAAGAATGTGAATTCAACAGCAAATCAAATCCACCCTTCCACCGCTAAGTCAAGTGAAAGGGCGCGCAAAGGGCTAAGGACAACGTCCCCGACCTAAGCCCTAACATCAAAGGAAAGGTTGGAACCTCCCCGCGAGGAGAGACGCTCGAAAACATATCATCCCCTGGTGAGCAGCTTCCCCGCACTCAATCCCAGTTTCCGTTCGAAGCTCCCCCAGAAATTACAAGGCTTCACCAGAATCTGGAGGTGTTCCGCCGGAAAACTCATCATTCGCTCAGAAGACGAAAAAATCACGACAGTTACGCAAGCGTCGCCATCGCGACGACGCCGTCAACCGCCCTCCTAACCGGAGCATACAGACACGTCCGACGACATGTCATAAGTGGAAAAATGGCACGACCACCGTCCACCACCAACAGTCACCAGAAATCCACCTATTTTGTCCTTTAAAACTTGCCCTAACCACATGCAATCTACCACTAACAACAAACAGAAGCAGAGCAAGCAAAGGATCGGAAAACTTACTTGATTTAAGTAGAAGAAAGAAGCTGCTCGAAGCTTGACGCGGTGGTCGGAAAGGCAGAAGACGGTGACGGGCAAGAACTTGAAGGAGGCGAAGAGAAATCAGAAAGAGAAAGTTCCAAATGGAACGATTTTCCTCCTTTTATACAAAGGGGCACGTGCAAACATGCGCCCGTAGGCCATTATGACTATCCACTAGCCATCATTGCCTATTAACTTCTACACGGAGCTCTAGGCACACGTGGCGTCCCAACGTTTCCAATTCTGTCTGACCATTAGTCTCCCCGAACACCGGGCAATAATGTCACGACCACGAATCTCACGAACATCTGGGGTCACGAGCACTTTGAGACAATCCTCCTCGTCTTCAAACGACGACTTCATACTGGCTCCCCGGAGCAACGAGCAGTCCTTAAGTTATCACTCCCATGTTCGGGAGCAACGACTTGGGGGCTCCTGTTCTGGACTGGACCAATGGCTAGACATGGCCCAATCCGCTTCTGCTCCAGAGCGGCCCAAATTGCCTAAGTCCAATCCACAGAGGGGAAAAAGTTACCTTTCTGCCCCTCCGACCGGGAAAGGAATGCAACATTCCTCCCCGGAATCACTGCCCGTTACACACGACTTCACTGCTCCCCGAACAACTATGGACAGGTGCCCGGAACCACGCCTATGCCCGACATAACGGCTAGTTTTGGGCACCCTGCCCGACATAACGGCTAGTTTGGGTAGTTACCTATTCTTTGGGGGAAAACGGTTATTTCGCCCCGAAAATAGGACCGTTGGCCACGCGCTGGGGGGCTTTATATAAACCCTCTCGCTTGAGAGGGTCAGGTATCCAATATTCACCCTAAGAATTCATACTTTGTACTTGCTCCTTTTCTCTGACCCTTTCTTACTTGAGCGTCGGAGTACCTTGCAGGTACACCCCCTCCTCTCCATACGACCAGCATCCCTGACGCACTTGGCGGCCTGATTCTACAGGATCTGATCCAGCCTTCACGATCAATTTGAATAAATATTTATCCAACAATTTGTATGTAATAATTTTACATAAACGTTTAAAGCCACAATGATAGGTATATGTCCACACAAAAACCAAGTAAAAGTAACATTTTTTTAACTATATCATTTTTAATATTTTAAAACTCTCATACATTTTAACACTTTTCTACCACATTTGTTATTAACCAAAATTTATGTAGTGCACATGCGACAATGATGTTATCTTTAATCAAGAAGAGCCTCGTTCCCATAGTAATCACATCAGAACACAACTTGATTAAAAAACATTGTAAAAAGAAAAAGTATTATATTGATCACAACATAGACAAATTAAATCATAAATATTTAATGAAGAAAAAGAGAA
This sequence comes from Lathyrus tuberosus, assembly GCA_022829125.1. NCBI lineage: Eukaryota > Viridiplantae > Streptophyta > Magnoliopsida > Fabales > Fabaceae > Lathyrus > Lathyrus tuberosus. The sequence continues at coordinate 4,110,835 of JALAZF010000320.1, read as the reverse complement.
ACGGTTTAAAAAAAACACTTTTCAACATGAATCATAACAACATCAGTTACACATAATAACATTCCAAAAAAAATTCATTATCCTATAAAAATATTATTGAAAGAGTAAACATAAAAAATAGCAAGAATATTATAGAAGAAGACAATAAATAACCATATGTTAGCAAGACTTGGTTAGCGTAACAACGACCATGGTTCTGAAAGATTAAATACTCTTTGATTGTTATTACATAAGAATGAAAAAGGTTGAGTTTTGTGGGTTTTTTTGTTTTTTGATTGAAAGTTTTGTGGAGTTTCTATGTATAAAAAAACTGATATTTTAATGTGAATGGCAAAAAGAAACTGCCATTTTGATTATTATAAATAGTTTATTTGGTAACCGTGAGTAAATATGGTTACTATTTACTATGTTGTAATTTGTATTGAAGTTGCGGGATAATTAAGGAATGTAAATAGGCCAGTTCAAAATCTCCAATCACCTTTATATATAGTTATAGATTAGAATTACATAAAAACCGAAATAAACTTAGACATGAAAAATTTTAAATAGAGATGCATCGTCTTTTGTAAAACTTGAAATAAACTTAAACATGCAAAATTTTAAATTTTCAATAGTCTAATTTAATAATTTTTAAATAAATTTGAACAAACATGTTATAAAATGTAACACATCTAAATTAATTTTTAAATAATTTGAACAAACATGTTATAGAATGTAACACATCAAAAGAGAGATAGAGATATTATGAAAGAAATAATGAAAACTTAATTGTCATTGACTTTGGTGACTCAAACACTCTTTCAATTACTCTTCTTGTGTTGTCCTATTGAAGAAATGATGTGGTTCTTTAGCTATTTTTGTCAGTGGTAAATATCTCTTCTTTCAATTGATAATATAGACCAACATTGTAAGAAACTACCAAAAAACTACATGAATGTTAATGTCATAAATTTCACCTATAATCAAATATCAAAATTTAAACATTGAAAACAATTTAACAAAAATTTAATAACAGTAGTAGGAGTAGGATATCAATCAAAATTAAAATACAATAGAATACATAAATATACAATTATTGAACGAAAATGAAAAGGAAATAAATATGATTGAGAAATAGATGAAAAGAGAAAAGAAACAAAAGAGCGAAGATTTACCCAACTGGTAATGACATTTGTCTACTTGGTAAGATATTTTCTTCATTTCTTCTATTTACTTATCTATTTCATTTAAGGGAAGTTACTTTGTATTTCATTTAAGTTGTACTAACATATAAATAGAATTTTGTTTTTTTTTTCCCTTTAAAAATAGAATAAATATAGAGGAGTTATATAGCAGTTATTGTTTGAATAACAAAAAGTAGTTTTTTTTATCAATTGAAATTAAGGATAATTATGAAATAAAATTAAAGGTATTATATGAATAAAAATAGGTCACTCCAAAATCATCTATTCCCTTTATATATAATAATAGATAAGGCCGGTAAAAGAATTTATGCATTTGTTTGGTTTGATTTTTTTTTTACAAAAATGATCCAAGCAAATAAAAAGTAATTTGTTTGATTCATTTCGATTTTTTTAACAAAATTTATACAAAATCATATAGGTGAAAGACACGTTGGATTGTTTCAATTGAGTTGATATTTCCAAAAAATTATATCAATAAATCTATTAAAAATAGTGTTTTAATTTTATTTATTAATTTGTGGAAGGGACTAAGATTGCATATGTTAGAGCTATCAAAGATATGTATGAATGCATATTGACTAGGGTGGAGAAAGGAACAATTTTCCATTACAATAGAACTGCACTGAGTTTCAACCCTAAGCCCCTATTTTTTTACTTTAATTTTGCATGTACTAACGAAACACGTCTAAAACTTAGCATTGAGATGCATATTTTTTTTAGATGATATAGTCCTACTTGGAGAGTCAAAGGAGGATTTAAAATAGAGGTTGGAGACGAGCCTTAGAAATGCACAATAAGATGAAGTATATGAAGTGTAAGTATAGCAAAAAGATAAACGTTTCTAACCTAGAGGTTAAAGTTGGAGACCATATAACCCCACAAGTCACGTGATTTAAATATCTTGAATATGTAATACAAAACGACAAAGAAATAAAAGGAGGGGGGGGGGGGGGGGGGGGGGGGGGGGGGGTATAAACCATTAAATTTAAGTTGGGTGGCTGAAATGGAGGAATGCCTCAAAGAGTTTTATATGACACAAAGGTATTACTCAAGGTGAAGGGAAAATTGTATCCGACTGCAGTAAGACTTGTGATGTGATAAATCTGGTTTTTATCGTTTTCAATGTTTAATTTTGTCATTAAATTTACTAATTTTACTATTGTTTTGTTATTTTCGTTTTATTTTAATAGTGTGAAGAAGAATGAAGATTTGTGGCCTATATTCAAGAGATTTAGACTAAGCATGAGAGATCCATGAAAGTCCGGAAGAAACTATGGAAGAAAGAAGATGAAATTATCCAAAATAGTTAGAATTACGGCCAACCTGTAATGGCCATTACAATTGTAATTCCCCCAAGTTTCTCAAATGTTCAAAATTCATTTTTACATGAAAGTGAGAAGATTACAGCCATTTTGTAATGGACATTACACCTGTAATGCTTCTAGATACTTGGGAAAAGTTTGTTTTGTTTGTTTCACTTTGTTGGATCTTTTACGAACTTTCTGTTTTCTCGTATTATGGTGTATTAATTACACTTATTAGTGATTATTGAGGGGTTAAATAAACCTGATTTATATTAGTATAAATATGCACGATTAGCCTTTATTCAACGTATAAAGAATTATTATAAAAAAAACATTTTGTAAGAACATTACAATTAAAATTCTATGTTATTTTCTTGTAATTTTGCTACTTTTTAGATATGTTTTATTTAAGTTTTTCTTATTAGCTTTATTCGTTAATGTTCATTATGTAAAAGTTAGTAATTTTTATATCAAAATCAATTATGAGTGAGTTGATTCCTATAGTCTTATGATTATGAGGACTGTCTAAATTACGTGCTCATTGCAACTCTTAGTTTCAAATTATGTTATGAGATATTTAGCAATACTCTGTCTTTTAAGGTTTTTAAGAATGTCTTTTATGAAATTAGAGATGATATTAGATATCACTCGATGGTCTGAAAGGTAAAGACTGACATCCTCTACATAAAAGTCAGATGGTTAAACCAATACATGAAAATAGTTTTGGTTTAATCTAGAAAGCTAAGCTCTTTAAAAATAGTTTTTTTTCACGGGTCTTATCACTGAACCTGTTGGGAACAAGTGTTAGTTGTGTGAAGAAATAAGTGTGCGTTCTAAGTCCCACATTGCTTAGAAAAGTGGAGGTTGAACACTTTATAAGTAAGAGAACCCATACACCTATCACCTTAAGGTTTTAGGTGATTATATGGTGTCTCTCTCACTTGTTTGGGTGAGTCTTTGACCTTTAGGTGAGTGTTTGACCCAATCTGAATGCTCCCCCTCATGATTACCCATCAGTGGTATCAGAGCCCAGTTCGAGTAAGGGACCGGCTCCTTGTGTCAAAGTCTTCCTAACATGTTGGTCAGGCGCCGTGTTTCGTTGAAGTGCCCATGACGAGATAAGGGTGTCTCTCAACGACGATACATGTACGTTTCCGCTTGAGGGGGAGCATAGTGGATGAACTCACACTTGAGGGGGAGATTGTTGGGAACAAGTGTGAGTTGTGTGGAGAAAGAACAAGTGTGAGTTGTGTGGAGAAACAAGTGTGAGTTCTAAGTCCCACATTGCTTAGAAAAGTGGAGGTTGAGCACTTTATAAGTAAGAGAACCCATATGCCTATCACCTTAAGGTTTTGGGTGATTATGTGGTGTCTCTCTCACTTGTTTGGGCGAGTCTTTGACCTTTAGGTGAGTGTTTGACCCAATGTGAATGCTTCCCTCTCCTGATGACCCATCAGAACCAACCATGAAAATAGGTGATTCAGTTAACTAAGATCTAATTATATACTCTGAAAGGAGATATAATTTAGTCTTTTCTATAAATATCTGTAAAAGGAAACAATTATGTACATGGTCTGTCTCAGAGAAGAGTAATAATCCTAGGACTAGTTTTTATTAAAATTTTAATCTAAAAAAATAACTAAACCACAATATATTGATTTCTTTTTAGCTAATCAAAAGAAAAATAAAGAATCAATAATTACACTAGCCACTAGTGGAACAATAATTTTAGTATATTGATATAAATTGCAAGCTTGAAACATATCAGGTTTTTGGCTTCATTGTCGGGGACTTGGTCTAATATTGATTAGACTAAAATAATTTTCTCTTATTTAATTTTTACCAAAAATATTATTATTCTTGAAAGAATATGAAGAGTCTATAGTATTAGGGACCTTGTCAACCAATATATGAGATAGAAAGATAATTTTATAGGAGATGTTGAGAATGTGAAACTATGTTCTTGTAGAAATAATCAGGAAGCGATCAAAGCTCATAAATAAGAAAGATATGTTTGGCCTTAATAATGTCATGGTTTTGATGATAACAACACCTGTAGTTGTAACAACTCTTGAATTGATTTTAATGAAAACAACGCATGAAGGTGTTGCGGTGAAAATCGGATAACAAGCTATTAATTAACTTGCATCATGTTTCTTTTACAACCGAATTTGATTTATCCAAAGGAAAGGTTCAAGATCGAGAAAACCTAAAGGGGGGGGGGGGGGGGGAGATCTAAGGTTCGGGGGTTGGTTACGCCTAGGGAAGGTATTAGCACCCTAAACGTCCGTAGTACTCTACGGGAACCTCTTGTTTTAACTTGTTAAATCTTACTCGCTTGCTAAGGGTACTATGCTAAATGTTCAAACCCTAGGGGTTTGATTCTAAGTATACTCGACAAAGCATCGCACTTTGCGCCTACGTATCCTTACGGGAGTGGAATCAGAGTATCCGTAGTTCACCGATCTAAGGGTGAGGGAATAGGAACCATTGACTATGGCCAAAGTTCCAAGGGGGAAATGAGTATGAGCTTATTTTAGAGTTCACGATAACTCTCTAAGTCTACGTTATAGGGGCAAAATGAGTTCTCATGATGATGAGAATCACATGGAGTGTAAGAACTCCAACCTACTTCTAGTTATGATTTCATTGACTCACGATAGCCAAGAAATATGGGTGAACCTAGAAGGATAAGGTATGATGACTTTGAAAGTCAATTTTAAGATCTCCCTTTGGAATGAGGGGAAAGATAACAGTTGTAAGGATTATCAAGATAAAGAGATTATAATGCAAATATGATGATGCAATAATACATGAATAAGATGAGATGAAATAAAATAGAAATAGTCTCGTCTTAATCATGATTTAATTGAGAAATCGATAATCAATGATTCTTGACTTTCATCGACTGAATAGGTGAATAAAATTGAAATAAAGAGAAAATGGTCTCGTGTTGATCAAAGTCTTGTCAACTCAATGAAATCAACCAAACCATGAGGTTTGTTATGTCATCGACCAAAATAAAGAAAGCGGAATTGAAATGAAAAATAAAATCGGTCTCGTCTAAATCAAGATTTAATCGATAAGTCGATAATATTGGATTTTTGACTTTCATTGACCAAAAGAAGTGGCCTCACATTTATCAAAACTTTATTGACTTGAAATGATCAAAGTCAAGATTTGTGTAACGTCATCAGCCTAAATAAAGATTATGAAATAAAATAAGGTTGATCTCGTCTTAATCAAGATTTAAATCGGTAAAACGATAATCTTGATATTTGACTTTCATCGACCAAAATAGCATCGGAATAAAAATCAAGTTGGTCTCGTTTAAATCAAGATTTAATCGACAAATCGATAATCTTAGATTTTTAACTTTCATCGACCAAAATAGAATCGGAATGAAAATCAAGTTGGTCTCGTTTAAATCAAGATTTAATCGACAAATCGATAATCTTAGATTTTTAACTTTCATCGACCAAAAAAAGAAAATAGAAAGTGGCCTCCTACAAACCTAGATTTTTAGTGATTTTGAAATAATCAACAAAATCAAGATTTATATGATATCATTGGCCCAAAAAAATATAGGATTAAAGCAATAAAAGCTTAAACCAAATCAAAAATAAATCTTTTAAAGCTATTTTAAAACAATAAGTAAAGAGTAAAATAAACAAATAAAAAGGTTTGAGAGAGCAAGGGGGTGCACATCATGCTGGGGTGGTGAATAGAAACTAGCTGAAAATCAAAAGAGGATCATATGGGCTAAGAGCCCATCACCTACATAAAAAAAACAAATGGTGCTAAGAAGACCACATGGGCCTCACGGTCGACTCCGCTGACAGCACAATGGCTTTCAAGGAGAAACATTAAGCTGTGTGATACTGAATCTCTACCACGATTGAATCTTCAAACCACAACAACAAACCCAAAAAAAAAACATGATTTTAAACATCAGAAAGAAAAAAAAAAGACCAAAGGGAATGCAACGAAATCAACACGGTTCGCTCTCGAAAATGAAATCGGTCCACAACGACAACATAGCGATGAATCCCAACCTTATCTCGCCGCGATTTAGATATAGGTTCAAAGTTTTCGCTCAATTCAGGGTTGAAAAACAACCTCTTGAATCCTCTCTCACTCGCTTTCGCAGTTTCGCTTCAATCACCAGGTCTTGTGTTTGATTCGCCTATGGTTTGCTTCAGGTTTGTTTGATTCAAGTTTTCTTCTTCATCTCAGATTCTTTCTGGTTAGGATTTTTCTGGTATTTAGCTTTGAGAAGGTTACTTATGATTTGAAAGAAAAAGGCAGAGGTTGTGGTTAACGTTGGAGGGGTAGGTTTTGGTTTAAGGTGTGTGAAGAGATTTTCGATTGCTTGTTGTTCGATGAAGATTTTGGAGGAGGATTATTGGGGAAGAGGGTTTCGGTTGTTGAAGGAATAGTGATGATAATTGTTGGGTTGAGCGAAGGAGAAGAGGAGGTTGTTGTTGAAGATAGGGGTGTTCAAAACCGAACCAACCCAATAGAAAACCGCAAACCAAACCAAACCAAACCGAAACCGCAAAAAACCGCACTTGGTTCGGATTTGTTCGGGTCATCTTTTAACAAAACCGCACAGTTCGGTTTGGTTTGCGGTTTGTATTTTACAAACCGAACTAAACCAAACTAAACCGCATTATATTATAGCTCAAACTTTACTTATCCCACATCTAACCCAAAACTCAAACCCATTATGTCTTAACCTTACAATTACGAAATATTTTCTCTTACTCGCACTTAACTTTTCAGTTTTAATCTTCTCAAATCTTTACTAATAGTATTGCGCATTCTTCTCATCTTCTTTGCCATGTACGCCTCACCTCTTCTTCACTAATCTCTCATCTCACATTTTCTTTCTTTTTCATCTTCTCATTTTTATGTTACTATTTTCTCTTCTAATTATATTTTTATCGCACATTTCTTCTCTAATTTCACATCTCTTATGTTCTTTCTTTTTCATCTTATCTAATATCCCTTCTCCTCTATTTTTCTGTTTTATTATAATATTTTTTATATTGTTTTATGCTACTATTTTTTCCACTTTTCTTTAACTTGTATATTGAATGAGAAATTTTTGTCTAAATATGATGAGTTTTGCTATTATTTGGTAATGTATGAACGACTAAACACAAAGTTATGTTGTTCTTTATATATGTAAATATCACTCAACAAAAATATTGTAAAAAACCGAACCAACCGAACCAATCTAAACCGCAATGGTTTGGTTTGGTTTGGTTCGGATTTTTTTTAAAAGTCAACCAAACCAAACCAAACCGCATGTTTTTTTCGCTTGTGGTTCGGATGATTTTTAGCGTCAAAACCGCCCAAACCGCACCGCGAACACCCCTAGTTGAAGATATGGTGTTGGTTCGGTTCAGAAGGTGGAGGTTTGGGGTGATTTGTTCTGTTTGTTGAAATGGGGAATGGTTGGAGATTTGGGTGGTAGTGATTGAAGTTTTTTTGGGTAGTTTCTGATTTGAGATTAATGCTGAGGCTGTTTTCTGATTATTGGATCAAGGGTTGTTTGGAGATTGGAGATGTTGAAAGGGTTCCCCTACAAAGGTTTGATTCGGTGTCGTTGTTATCCCCTCTATTTCCTCTTGTCTTGCTCTTTTAAAATCAGAAAAACTTGTTTGTTAAGTTTCTCGTACAAGATTTTTGTCTGATAGTGTTGATATGTCATTTTTGTCTTACAGATCACGCGGATGTTGATGTTGGTTTAGCAGAGGTAGCAAGGTTGGTGGAATATGGTCGCTGTTCTGAGTTTATGCAGGATTTTGTCTTGGCATATGGTTTTGCAGGGTCGTACGAAGGCTTGCGTGAGGCAGGACTTATGTTGTTGGTTTAGTGAGGGAAAGTGTTTTTGTTCAGAGAGGCTGTTGTTCGAAGAGAAAAAAAAGTGAAGGCTCGATGAAACAGGTTGTCTTTCCCTTTAATTCTTTTCTCTTTAAATCCAAAACCTTTAATTCTATGGCTTGTTACTTTCACTGGGATTTTTGCAGCTCTGCTGTTGCTGTTTGTTTCATTGAGCAGTTGCTTTCTCACGCCAGCTTTTGTAATTGACATCTCTTGGAGGTGTTTTGGCTGGACGTTGCATAGTGGGGTCAGCTTGTGTAGTGAAGCTCTAGTATAGTTTGTACAACCTGTAGCATATCTTGTGGCTTGAAGGCCTTTTAAATTTGCTGTGATTTTGCATAGCCAAACATCATGACTTTTCTTAATATAACACCTTGGGCCTTTGTCATGTAACCATTCCAAGCATATCTACGTAACATTTGAACTTTAGACATTGGCATGAAATCCAAAATTTAAAGTACAATTTGAGAACTGTAACTTAGAAACTCTTGGGCTTTGGAATGAATTTGTAAGTAACCACGGTTTTGAGTTGTACATGAATTGGAAGTGATTTTGACATTTTGAAATGAACTTGACACTTGAATTAAAACTTGGATGGAAATTGAAAATTAAATCCTCAACTGAAATATGGACTTAGAAACTTGAAATAGACTTGAATTGAGATTTAAAATGAACACTTGAATTTGAGATGAAACTTGAATTGAGTTAAAATTGAATGAGATTTAAAATTCGAAATGAAACTTGAATATGAAATTTGAAGTGGAATTTACATTGAATTTGAAATGAATAGAAGCTTGGCTACTTGAACTTTGAGATCTGAATTTGAAATAAATTAGAATGACTTTACTTGAATTAAAGTGAAATTGAGAATGAATTTGGAAATTGAAATTGAAGTTTTGGTGATTGGATAATGATGAATAAAAAAATGCAATTTGGATTTAGAAATGGATAAAAGAAAATTAGATAAGTAAAATGGTTTTAATGCATATTTGAAAAAAAAAAGATTTTAAATATGAAAATAGGAATGAAAATGGTTATAATGAATAATGGCTAAGAAAGAAAAATAGATACTTGGATAAGAAAAAAGGTTAAATGATTATTGAAATTGGTTTGGAATTAAAGACGAATAAAATGGATAGATATTTGGTTATGGAGACATCTCCTTGAACTTCCTTAAGATAAACCTGATAAAAAGAAACAAACAAACAAAAACCTCTTGAAAATGGGTAGCTATGCAGCATGATTGACCTAAAATGACATGGAAGAAAACAATGTATCTAAGGGTAAAATTTGGGGTACAACAGTTGCCCCTATTTAAATATCTTCACCGGATGACATGAGAGATGAAGATCTTCATGGGATCAAAGGTGAAAGATATTTAAATACAGATAACCGAAAATTTTTCCCTTAGATACAAAGATGTGCAATGCTACTAACATGATGATATGATGCCATGAAAGATACAAAAATGTAGACGAAACAGGACACCAAAGAAAGAAAAGCTGCCAACACAGAGGAAAACTCCACTGGGGAAGCAAGAAGAAGGTTAGTACCCACGAGGAAGACTCCTTGGAGATGCAGGCTAACCACGAAAGAGACTCACTGGGGAGACCCAGAGGCAACACCGAGGATAGAAAACAAAAGGGATTCTCCACTAGGGAAAGATCCAGGGAGGTGGACGACAGGTTCAAACATGACCGGACGACACTGGGGAAAAGGCACAATCTTACTGGGCAAAAAACCAGAAAGAAGACATGATCTCCACCGGAGATCAGTTGAAACAAAAGGAAAGACACCCAAAGAAAAGATTTTCTGGGGATTTCTTATGCTAAAGAGTTCAAAAGGGATCTTCAAGAAAAACCAAAAAAGATAGAGACGAACTCTGCGTGCCAGATAAAAACACCTGGAGTTGAGCAATACAGGTTCAAGATAACCTGATATAAGTAAACGGTTCACGATAACCGAAGATAAACAACTGGAGTTTAAATGGGAACAAGGTTAATGAGCCAAGAATAGACTCTGGTACTCAAATAAGAGTTGGTTGAGATAACACATAATTTGCTTCAAGAGGAAAACCGGTAGGAGCTGGAAGGTAACCTTATTAGAAGTAGAACCAAAAGATGGGTTCCAATAAAGGTATCTAGAATGATTGATCATCAAGTCTAAACATGACTAGATGACATTCTAGAAAGGATCCGCAATGGTTGAACCGGAGAGACGGTCTTCACTGGGAGAAAACATCCAAAGTGATGGAATAACGGGTTCAAGTATGACCGGTTGGCACTTTAGAAGGAAAACAACCTTATTGGAGATAGAACCAAAAAAATGGGCCCGAATAAAGGTATCTAGAATGATTGATCATCAAGGCTAGATGACATTCTAGAAAGGATCTGCAATGAAGGTTGAACCAGAGAGACGGTCTTCACTGGGAGAAAACATCCAAAGTGATGGAACAACAGGTTCAAGTATGACCGGTTGGCATTTTAGAAGGAAAATAACCTTATTGGAGATAGAACCAAAAAATGGACCCCAATAAAGGTATGTAGAATGATTGATCATCAAGGCTAGATGACATTCTAGAAAGGATCTGCAATGAAGGTTGAACCGGAGAGACGGTCTTCACTGGGAGAAAACATCCAAAGTGATGGAATAATAGGTTCAAGTATGACCGGTTGGAACTTTAGAAGGAAAACAACCTTATTGGAGATAGAACAAAAAAATGGGCCCCAATAAAGGTATCTAGAATGATTGATCATCAAGGCTTGATGACATTCTAGAAAGGATCCGCAATGAAGGTTGAACCGGAGAGACGGTCTTCACTGGGAGAAAACATCCAAAGTGATGGAACAACAGGTTCAAGTATGACCGGTTGGCACTTTAGGAAAAGATATAAGAACCTTATTGGAAGTGGAACCAAGAAATGGGCTCCAATAAAGGCATATAGAATCTGATAGGTTAGTACCGGGGTTGCATAACTGAAGATAAGGCTTCCTGGGGAATACCCATTATGGTTGCTGATCTTACCGGTTGATCAGAACCTTGAAGTGGGCCAGAGACTTCGTCTACGATGCTGGGCGTATGGAGAGGAGGAGGGGGTGTACCTTCAAGGTACTCCGACGCTCAAGTAAGAAAGGGTCAGAGAAAAAGGGCAAGTACAAAGTATTAGTTCGTAGGGTGAATATTGGATACCTGGCCCTCTCAAGTGAGAGGGTTTATATAATGCCCCTAGCGCATGGCCAATTGGTCCCTATTATTCGGGCGCGGATTGCGGATCCCCCAAAAATAGGTAACTGCCAGAACTAGCCGTTGGAATGGGCAGGTCTGCTCGGAACTAGCCGCTGTGCTGTGCGGGGGAGTGTTTCCGAGCAGGTGCATTCCGACCTGGTTCTAGATGACTGTCCTGTATGATGGGCAGAGTTGAGATAGAGGGCAGAGATGGGCAGCTGTCCATAGAGGTCAGTCGGGCATCTCTCCTCGGAACTATCCTGTTGCTTTGGGCAGGGGAGTGTTTCTGAGAAGGTGCATTCCTGTTTGGTCCTGGATGGTTGCCCATGTATGATGGGCAGAGATGGAATGCAGGGCAGAGCTGGCCTTCTGTCCCTGGAGATCAGTTGGCCAGTCTTCCTCGGTAGAGGGTCGAGAAGAAAAAGGTTTTCCTTTGTCCTCAACTGGCTGGCTCGAGACTACTGGGTCATTATGGGCAGACTCCTCGGTGGAGGGGCAAAAGATGATTCCGGGCAGGAGCACTACGACCATCCCTGGATGTCTGCCCTGTGCCTGACGGGCAATAATGTGATAGATGGGCAGAGATGGTCGGTTGGCCGTTCTGGGCAGGAGATAATTTTGGGCAGGATCACTACGGCCATCCCTAGATGTCTGCCCTGTGCGTGACGGGCAAGAATGTCAGGGAGGAGCAAATGACCTTGAGGTTCATCTATCCACGGGTGCCCGGTAGAGGGTCAGAAAGGTAAATGCTGTCCTACCTCAGCTGGACTTAGGCAATTGGGTCGTTCTGAGAGCAGAAGTGGATTGGGCCATGCCTAGCCATTGGTCCAATCTGGAACAGAAGCCCCCCAAGTCGTTGCTCCTGGGCACAGGAGTGATGACTTAAGAGTGGCTCACGATCCCGGGGAGAACTGTGCACGGTTGGTGCGTGTTTGTGGAGATGGCAACGTTTTATGGTGCCCGTATGTAGAGCGTCGCCTTATCTGCTGGAGACGTTTTCACTCACTTATTATCGCTAAGTATTGCACGATTCTTGTCGTGAGTGCTCGTTCGTATGAGCAGTTTTGTATGGATTATTCGTAGTGTTTTGGGGTTTGCTCGGTAGTTATTTCATTTGTTCGACCAGTTTGGGGAACTGGTTCAAAGAGGCCTGGGTTGTTTTCGGGCACAGGAACGGTGCTCAGGTCATGATTGTGGCCCGAGCTCCGCAATGTAAACATCCCATCGCGAGCTGGGTGTTCTGCCAATCATGGTACGATGACGACGTCGGACTCGGTCGAGTATCCGACGTGTGACAGGATCTTCTCGTTCAAGAGTAGAGGTCTGCCTTGTTAAACTTTTAGGTATGCAATGCTTGTACCTAAGCATGCATTTATGGTCGGTACGTTGCACATCGTCGCTTGACAGGCACGCCGACTGTAGTGGCTTTAGCCGTAATATATCGAGCAAGTTATTCCACATTGAGGTGTTCTAGGTAGTGGGCCCCATTTTCCATTTTTGCTCGTACACGATAGGGACCCTTATAGTTTGCAGCGAGTTTGCCTTCGCGAGAATATGTGATTTCTCCTCAGGATAGGATTGCTGACTTTGATGTGTTGCCGTATGACTTTGGCTGCCCATGCGTGATGGGCAGAAATGTGAAGCAGGGCAGCGGTGGTCCTGCTGCGTCGGGCAGGGGAGTAGTTATGGGAAGGAGCATTTTGATCGTTCCTGGGTGGTTGCCCATGCATGACGGGCAAAAATGTGAAGGAGGGCTGGGTGGTCCTGCTGATCTTGGGTGTCAGCTGACCAGCCTTCCTCGGCTGAGGAACAAAAGGAAAAATGCTTTCCTCGTTTGAGTTGTTCGCGGGGAACGTACGGGCAGGAGAATTTCGATCGTTCCTGGGTGGTTGCCCATGCGTGACGGGAAGAAATGTGAAGGAGGACAGCGGTGGCCCTGCTGATCTTTGGTGTGAGCTGACCAGCCTTCCTCGGCTGAGGGGCAGAAGGAAAAATGCTTTCATTATTTGAGGTGTTCGCGGGGAACATATTCCTGCTCGGCTTGTGTGTTCGCAGGGAACTATTTGTTTATGCACTCCACTCGTTGGGGAGGCTGGTGAGGTCATCTCTGCTTTGTTCTGGTCATTTCCGAGGAGGATAACTTTGAATTCTCTGTATGGAATGGGGGGCAGAGGACCGGAAGGCTCCGCGCTGTCAGTTGATGTCGAGGAGCCCTCCCATGTGGGGGAAGGGGACGTAACGACTCTGTTCCTTTGGAGGGGGAAGTGGTCCTCGAAGAGAGGAAATGCTCCATCCTTGTCCATCTTGCTAACGGGGAGGATGACAGTGCTGCGAGCATCGCTGGCGTTGTCACAGCTGGCCATGATCGGAATCTTGGAAATCTGCTTTGATCTTTGGTTTCTGAGGAAAGAAAGAAGGGGAGAACAAGAGTTCCCACAGACGGCGCCACTGATCTTACCGGTTGATCAGAACCTTAAAGTGGGCCAGAGACTTCATCTACGATGCTGGGCATATGGAGTGGAGGAGGGGGTGTACCTACTCCGACGCTCAAGTAAGAAAGGGTCAGAGAAAAGGGGCAAGTAATATTGGATACCTGACCCTCACAAGTGAGAGGGTTTATATAGTGCCCCCAGCGCATGGCCAATTGGTCCCTATTATTCGGGCGCAGATCGCGGATCCCCCAAAAATAGGTAACTGCCAGAACTAGCCGTTGGAATGGGCAGGTCTGCTCGAAACTAGCCGTTGTGCTGTGCAGGGGAGTGTTTCCGAGCAGGTGCATTTCGACCAGGTTCTGGATGACTATCCGTGTATGACGGGCAGAGTTGAGATAGAGGGCAGAGATGGGCAGCTGTCCATGGAGGTCATTCAGGCATCTCTCCTCGGAACTATCCTGTTGCTTTGGGCAAGGGAGTGTTTCCGAGCAGGTGCATTCCTGCTTGGTCCTGGATGGTTGCCCATGTATGATGGGCAGAGATGGAATGGAGGGCAGAGCTGGCCTTCTGTCCCTGGAGATCAGTTGGCTAGTCTTCCTCGGTAGAGGGTCGAGAGGAAAAAGGCTTTCCTTTGTCCTCAACTGGCTGGCTCGAGACTACTGGGTCATTATGGGCAGACTCCTCGGTGGAGGGGCAAAAGATGATTCCGGGCAGGAGCACTACGACCATCCCTGGATGTCTGCCCTGTGCCTGACGGGCAATAATGTGATAGATGGGCAGAGATGGTCGGTTGGCCGTTCTGGGCAGGAGATAATTTTGGGCAGGATCACTACGGCCATCCCTAGATGTCTGCCCTGTGCGTGACGGGCAAGAATGTCAGGGAGGAGCAAATGACCTTGAGGTTCATCTATCCACGGGTGCCCGGTAGAGGGTCAGAAAGGTAAATGCTGTCCTACCTCAGCTGGACTTAGGCAATTGGGCCGTTCTGAGAGCAGAAGTGGATTGGGCCATGCCTAGCCATTGGTCCAATCTGGAACAGAAGCCCCCCAAGTCGTTGCTCCTGGGCACAGGAGTGATGACTTAAGAGTGGCTCACGATTCCGGGGAGAACTGTGCACGGTTGGTGCGTGTTTGTGGAGATGGCAACGTTTTATGGTGCCCGTATGTAGAGCGTCGCCTTATCTGCTGGAGACGTTTTCACTCACTTATTATCGCTAAGTATTGCACGATTCTTGTCGTGAGTGCTCGTTCGTATGAGCAGTTTTGTATGGATTATTCGTAGTGTTTTGGGGTTTGCTCGGTAGTTATTTCATTTGTTCGACCAGTTTGGGGAACTGGTTCAAAGAGGCCTGGGTTGTTTCCGGGCACAGGAACGGTGCTCAGGTCATGATTGTGGCCCGAGCTCCGCAATGTAAACATCCCATCGCGAGCTGGGTGTTCTGCCAATCATGGTATGATGACGACGTCGGACTCGGTCGAGTATCCGACGTGTGACAGGATCTTCTCGTTCAAGAGTAGAGGTCTGCCTTGTTAAACTTTTAGGTATGCAATGCTTGTACCTAAGCATGCATTTATGGTCGGTACGTTGCACATCGTCGCTTGACAGGCACGCCGACTGTAGTGGCTTTAGCCGTAATATATCGAGCAAGTTATTCCACATTGAGGTGTTCTAGGTAGTGGGCCCCATTTTCCATTTTTGCTCGTACACGATAGGGACCCTTATAGTTTGCAGCGAGTTTGCCTTCGCGAGAATATGTGATTTCTCCTCAGGACAGGATTGCTGACTTTGATGTGTTGCCGTATGACTTTGGCTGCCCATGCGTGATGGGCAGAAATGTGAAGCAGGGCAGCGGTGGTCCTGCTGCGTCGGGCAGAGGAGTAGTTACGGGAAGGAGCATTTTGATCGTTCCTGGGTGGTTGCCCATGCATGACGGGCAAAAATGTGAAGGAGGGCTGCGGTGGTCCTGCTGATCTTGGGTGTCAGCTGACCAGCCTTCCTCGGCTGAGGAACAAAAGGAAAAATGCTTTCCTCGTTTGAGTTGTTCGCGGGGAACGTACGGGCAGGAGAATTTCGATCGTTCCTGGGTGGTTGCCCATGCGTGACGGGAAGAAATGTGAAGGAGGACAGCGGTGGCCCTGCTGATCTTTGGTGTGAGCTGACCAGCCTTCCTCGGCTGAGGGGCAGAAGGAAAAATGCTTTCATTATTTGAGGTGTTCGCGGGGAACATATTCCTGCTCGGCTTGTGTGTTCGCAGGGAACTGTTTGTTTATGCACTCCACTCGTTGGGGAGGCTGGTGAGGTCATCTCTGCTTTGTTCTGGTCATTTCCGAGGAGGATAACTTTGAATTCTCCGTATGGAATGGGGGGCAGAGGACCGGAAGGCTCCGCGCTGTCAGTTGATGTCGAGGAGCCCTCCCATGTGGGGGAAGGGGACGTAACGACTCTGTTCCTTTGGAGGGGGAAGTGGTCCTCGAAGAGAGGAAATGCTCCATCCTTGTCCATCTTGCTAACGGGGAGGATGACAGTGCTGCGAGCATCGCTGGCGTTGTCACAGCTGGCCATGATCGGAATCTTGGAAATCTGCTTTGATCTTTGGTTTCTGAGGAAAGAAAGAAGGGGAGAACAAGAGTTCCCACAGACGGCGCCACTGATCTTACCGGTTGATCAGAACCTTAAAGTGGGCCAGAGACTTCATCTACGATGCTGGGCATATGGAGTGGAGGAGGGGGTGTACCTACTCCGACGCTCAAGTAAGAAAGGGTCAGAGAAAAGGGGCAAGTAATATTGGATACCTGACCCTCACAAGTGAGAGGGTTTATATAGTGCCCCCAGCGCATGGCCAATTGGTCCCTATTATTCGGGCGCAGATCGCGGATCCCCCAAAAATAGGTAACTGCCAGAACTAGCCGTTGGAATGGGCAGGTCTGCTCGAAACTAGCCGTTGTACTGTGCAGGGGAGTGTTTCCGAGCAGGTGCATTTCGACCAGGTTCTGGATGACTATCCGTGTATGACGGGCAGAGTTGAGATAGAGGGCAGAGATGGGCAGCTGTCCATGGAGGTCATTCGGGCATCTCTCCTCGGAACTATCCTGTTGCTTTGGGCAAGGGAGTGTTTCCGAGCAGGTGCATTCCTGCTTGGTCCTGGATGGTTGCCCATGTATGATGGGCAGAGATGGAATGGAGGGCAGAGCTGGCCTTCTGTCCCTGGAGATCAGTTGGCTAGTCTTCCTCGGTAGAGGGTCGAGAGGAAAAAGGCTTTCCTTTGTCCTCAACTGGCTGGCTCGAGACTACTGGGTCATTATGGGCAGACTCCTCGGCGGAGGGGCAGAAGATGATTCCGGGTAGGAGCACTACGACCATCCTTGGATGTCTGCCCTATGCCTGACGGGCAATAATGTGATGGATGGGCAGAGATGGTCGGTTGGCCGTTCTAGGCAGGAGATGATTCCTGGCAGGATCACTACGGACATCCCTGGATGTCTGCCCTGTGCGTGACGGGCAAGAATGTCAGGGAGGAGCAAATGACCTTGAGGTTCATCTGTCCACGGGTGCCCGGTAAAGGGGCAGAAAGGTAAATGCTACCCTACCTCAGCTGGACTTAGGCAATTGGGCCGTTCTGAGAGCATAAGTGGATTGGGCCATGCCTACCCATTGGTCCAGTCCGGAACAGTTGCGTAGAGGCTGAATAGTACCAGAGATAGATACACTGCTTATATGAGACCGCCACTTATCACCATTGAAAAACGAGCTTCTTCAAGAGATTGCTGCTTTAAAGATATGTTGATATTACCACACCGCTGGAGAAATAATTATGTCTTCGGTGAGGATCTTGTAAGAGATGCTTCTTGCGAGAAATGGTGCAAAATAAATGCACGTTCAAAGATAGGTTAAAAACCACACCTGCCAGGGACCAAAGTTCAATCTAGGAACAAGCTAGAAAGAAACGGTCAAACAAGACTCCAATTGAGGAATGAACTCAAATGGGGATTTATCTTATCCACATGTGGAAAAGATAACTGAACCAGCCATCATCCACGAGGATAAAACTCTGTGGGGAATCTAGAAAAGATGGGCACCTTATGCCTAGGGCTGACTTTCTATTGGAGTGAATAGACAAACCCAGTCACTTGGGGAGATAACCGCCAAAGTGAACAAAGACAGGTAAACATCAGAAAAGGAAGCAGAAATGTAAAAATGCTATGCATATGAGTGCTTATGCTATGCTTATGCTTATGCTGACAAAACAGACAAGAAGCGAAACTGGAGATGAAATAAACGTCTCGACAACGGATACCCAGCCGAACTCATCAGATTAGACCAATACTGGGGATGAGGAAGAAGAATCAACAACTTTACTGGTGAAAAGAGCATTCCACTTGCGGTATAACATCATGAGGATTGCCATCATGAGCTTGATCTCTTTGTTGGAGGAGAATCCATGGAGAATTGTCAAGATTAGCTGAAGTAACAGCTTATTGGGGAGCTACCAAAGGATACTGGCATAATGATCATCTTCAAATCTTATCTGTCCCAGGCTATATGGTCTGTCGGAAGACAATAACAAGAGGATTTTATAGAAGAATTGGCATGCAAGGTATTCCAATATCTTCAAACTCTTAGAGAGATCTCGGCGTAACTGCCCCATATTAACTGCATTTGCACAACAAGGTCCTTGAACTTGCTTTAGACTGGTTGTTTGACGATTTGGGGAATAAACTTGCCCTTGTCAGCTTGGTTGATATATGATGGAGACATCCTTGACTAACTGTTTTTTAGAGATTTGCCGAATCTCGACTGGATTGCCCCTGATTAACTGGTATGTGAGGGTGTAGCGAGCGATTTTGGACGGGTTCTTAAGCGCTGTCGCTCTTTGGGGTTTACTACAGGTTGATTCATTTTTTATCCTATTGTGAGCTGACTAAGGAAGGGAAATAGATGTCTCCAATTAACCCTGCTTGCATACTGAGTTTAAACAGCGGTCTGTTAGGTTACGGATGCTATATGGTAATGGGGCCTTTCTTTCTTCTTACTTTATTAAGGTGGAAAACTGGGACTATTCATGGGGATTTGGTTAGGATACTGCACCAGATTGATTGATGTATGGGATTTTGGGTTTTCGTTTAGTGTGCTCGCTAAGATTTTTCTTTCAATCTTATGCCTACGTATTCCCGTTTACCAAAACAGGGAAATCAGAGCGTTCGTAGTTCCTCCTATTCTATGGGAGGAAATGGGTGTTTTGGTGTCTTGTTCAAAGCCCAAGACATGAAGCTAAAAGTGGTTTGTATCTTGTTCAAAGCCTAAGATGTGAAGCTAAAAGTGATTTTTGTATCTTGTTCAAAGCCCAAGATATGAAGCTAAAAGGTTTTGTCTTTGGAGAGAACTTCTCATCTTTAAAGGGGTCTGTTTGTCACAACTGTTGGGTGACTGATTATAAAGGAGAATTAATTTAACTGGGATATGTGAATCCAGCAATGGCATAATTTCCTTTATAGGGGATTTTAACCTGAAGGAGAAGACTTTAACTCAGTGTAGAGCAATGTCATCTTTCCTTAGGAATTTCTCATGCTAAAAGAGGGACAGTGGCGTGGATGTAAATAATCCAGAGGCTTGCCGCTTACAGCAATTAGATGATGTGGAAAAGGAGTTGTTGATGTTTGTATACTGTGAACGAGGCACAACTTTGATGCTAAAAGGTTGATTGACTCAACCGGGGTTTCCTTATACAAAGCCTAAGAGGAGGCTATTGGCCTAACAAGAGGGAGTTTTATGTGTCTCGTACGAAGCCCGGAAGAGAGGCTAAAAGGGTTGACTCAATAGGAAAATCTTTTATACTCAACAAGAGAGTGATTTTCTATCTCGTATGAAGCCCGAGATGGAGGATGAAAGGGTTTGACTCAACAAGAGAGTCTTTTATACTCAACAAGAGAGTGTTTTTGTATCTCGTACGAAGCCCGAGATGGAGGCTAAAGGTTTAACTCAACAAGAGAGTCTTTGTATCTCGTATGAAGCCCGAGATGGAGGCTAAAAGGTTTGACTCAACAAGAGAATCTTTTATACTCAACAAGAGAGTGTTTCTATATCTCGTACGAAGCCCGAGATGGAGGCTAAAGGTTTTACTCAACAAAAGAGTGCTTTTATACTCAACAAGAGAGTGATTTTGTATCTCATACGAAGCCCGAGATGGAGGCTAAAAAATGTTTGACTCAACAAGAGAGCCTTTTATACTCAACAAGAAAATGTTTTGGTATCTCGTACAAAGCCCGAGATGAAGGCTAAAAGGTGTGACTCAACAAGAGAGTCTTTGTATCTCGTACGAAGCCCGAGATGGAGGCTACAAGGTTTGACTCAATAAGAGAGTCTTTGTATCTCGTACGAAGTCCGAGATGGAGGCTACAAGGTTTTGTTTTAGTTGAGTGACAGGTCCAATATGTTGGTTAAGAGAAAATCAGTTCTTATAAAGAGACTGATTAAAGGTAAGATTGTGCTTTGGGATTGATCAGAGGATCAGGGTTATTTCCTGTTCTTTAAGGAAATGGGAAATCCAAAGGGTATTTGAGACTGTCCAAGTCTGCGGGTGTTTCCTTACTTGAGAATGTCTCCGAGACTCAAGGAAATTAGACTGTCCAAGTCTAGAGTTTTATCTTTTGTACTATGCTTAAAGAAACAGTAATAGTACGTTCACGGTAGAAAGATCTAGACTCTTTGAAAGACTGTTTTATTAAGATGACTAATTTCTGTTCCTATACCTCTAGGAGGTCGTCGGGACAATTTGTACGAAGCCCAAGAGGAGGCTGGAAACTTTTAAGAAGTCGAGGGACAATTTGTACGAAGCCCAAGAGGAGGTTATCATTCCCGGAGGAAGAAATCATTTATACGAAGCCTAAGAGGAGGCTGTGAATACTTCTAAGAAGCCAACGAGTCCTTGTACAATGCCCAAGAGGAGGCATGGATGCTTTTAGGAAACCTGTGGGTCCTTGGACAACGCCCAAGAGAAGGCGGGGTGAACAGTTCCAAAAGGGGTTTCACAGAGAAACGATGGCCTTTTGTATATTGAACTGTTCAAGGGGGAAATTTACTAGACCTAGTTATCTAAGATACTTGTTATAAAAGGTCTGGTGCAATATCCGGGAGAACATCGGGCGGGAAGAGACAGAGTTTGCCTAGTTCTAGACGTAATTGTCGGGGAAACTCTAATATCTATACTATTATTACACAGTCGATATGAGTTTATGAAAGAAGACTTACAGCGAAACAGCCCGACAATACAGTTATATATATATATATGATTTTGTGAAAGGAGACTTACAGTGAAACAACCCCACAATACAGTTATATACATATGAAAGCGGTAAATGAAAGCGGGTAAACACTTACTCGGTTGTAGAGCTTCCATGCTGTTTGGTTAGTTGTTCAACAAAGAAAGATTGAAAACAACAGTATATTCAAAATCAAAGGAGAAAGCGCTTTGAAATAAAAATGGTTGGGGCTTACAGCTCAAGGAGAGGCCCAAAAAGTTTTACAAGTGATCGCACTGTTGAATTTGTACAGAGGGACTTATACAAGTGACTGAGGCCTAAGAAAGGTTTTCTGTACAAAGGGATGGGTCTTACACTCTATTAGAGGCCCAAGTGAGTTTTAAGAAAAGAAATGGGTCTTACTACTCGAGGGTAGGCCCAATGGTTAATTTTGAAAAGGGCGACGATCACACCGAGGTTTTGGAAACACCGTGGGACTTATACAAGTGACTGAGGCCCAAAATTTTGGTATTTACAAAGGGATTGAGTCTTACACTCTATTGGAGGCCCAAAGAGTCTTGAAACATTTGAGTATGATTAAAAATCAAAGAAACCCCAATTTTCACTTTTTAAAAGTAATTTTTCAAAGAAAATTAATAAAAAATGACAAAAAATCAAATAAGTTTAAATAAACCACTTGTGATTTTTGGTTAAGGTTTGAAAAATGAGGTTTTAATCACAAGATGATTTAAAACTGATTTAGTTTTGATTTTCAAGATGAATATTCACTTTTAAAATGTTTAAAAAACAATTAAAAATGAATTTATTCACAAAAATACCAACTATAATAAATAAATAATATAAATTTGATTTTTTTGTAGAATAAAATATTTTACTATTTTTGTGATTTTTCAGAAAAAGAACCAATAAAAAATAATCAAAATTGAGGGAGTTATGAATTTTCCAAATCATTAAAAAATAATATGAAAAATGAGAAAATATAAAAAAGAGGGGTTGAGTCTTACACTCTATTAGAGGCCCAAAGTGTATTTTTGTACAAAAGATGGGGCTTACAACTCAGGGAGAAGCCCAAAATATTTTCAGTTTGAAAATGGCAATTGCCCCGAGATTTTTAACATATCGGGACTTATACAATAACTGAGGCCCAAAATATTTTGTTAAAAAAGGGTTGGGTCTTACACTCTATTAGAGGCCCAAGTGTTTAAAAAATGAAAATAAATGGGACTTACAGCTCTAAGAGAAACCCAGTTGATTTTCTATTTGAAAACGGCTATCGCACCGAGGTTTTCTTTTAACGCAGAGGGACTTATACAATAAGTGAAGCCCAAAATTGTTTTGGTTAAAAGGGGATTGGGTCTTACACTCTAATAGAGGCCCAAAATGTTTGAAAAAGATTTGTTAGGGTGAAAATCAAAGAAATCCCAATTTCATTTTTTTAAGGCATTTTTCCAAGAAAAATTAAGTAAAAAATGATAAAAATATCAAATAAAATCATTAAATAATGATTAAGGTTTATGAAAAAAAATCTATCCACATAAATATTTAAAATCATTTTGGTTTTAAAAATCAAGAAAAAAAAGAAATCATTTTAAAAGCATTTAAAACAATTTAAAACAATTTAAAACACTATTTTTAAATATATTGAAAATAATCTTTAAATAATATTTTTTTTTGTGATTTTTTGTGGATTAAAATATTATGGGGTGTGAATTGGAAAATGATGATTTTTTGCTATGTAAAAGAATTGGTTGAGTTTTGAAAATAAAAATAAGAAAAAGAGGAAAAATGTCAAAATATCATCTCCGACATTTCTTATGGGATAAAAACTAGTACCGAAACTTTAATTTTCAACACGCTTTTTATCAAATTTCAAACACTTATAACTCTCAATTTTTATCGGAATCAAAATCCGGAAGTACCTATCTTGACCGATTTTTCGCAAGGAATCCGATGGTACCACACATACACACTGAAACTCGACGTACAAAACACGCAAATCGAAAAACCAGAACTGCTATTAATTCGAAATATCGTTCCGCGTCGAATTTCCAACACGCGTAACTCTCTCGATTTTTAACGGAATTAAGATCCGGAAGAGCCTATCCTGACCGATTTTTCACGAGGAATCCAATGGTATCACACATGTACGCTGAAACTCAACGTACAAAACGCAGCAATTAAAAAACCAGAACTGCTACCAATTGAAAACATCGTTTCGCGCCAAACTTCCGACGCGCGTAACTCTCTCGATTTTTAACCGAATTAAGATCTGAAAGAGTCTATCTTGGCCAATTTTTCGCAAGGAATCCAATGGTGTTACTCATGCACACTGAAACTTAACACATAAAACGCAGAAATTAAAAAACCAGAACTGCACGTTGTTTTCGGCGCCGTTTCGCGTCAAATTTCCAACACGCGTAACTCTCTCGATTTTTATCGGAATTGAAATCCGTAAAAACCTATCTTGACTGATTTTTCGCAAGTAATTCAATGGTATTATTCACGCACATGGAAACTCAATGTACAGAACACACAAAGCAAAAAACCAGAACTGCTATTGTTAATTCGACGTCGTTTCGCGTCAAATTTCCAACGCGCGTAACTCTCTCAATTTTCATCGGAATTGAAATCCGTAAAAACCTATCTTGACCAATTTTTCGCAAGGAATCCAATGGTGTTACTCATGCACACTAAAACTTAATGTACAGAACACACCAATCAAAAAAACCAGAACTGGACATGATTTTGAAACAACCAAAATTCCACATATAAACATGTTAAAATGCAAACAGTGGGAGGATCACAACATACACATTAAGGACTACATTTTTGCTTCAAGAATTATTCAATATGATGCATGTATGTGGACAACAAAGGAAAGCACGATTCAAAGAATTCAAGTTGTGAATTTTACCTCTTTTTTGGAGATTTTGGGCAACCTACCAAGTGCTTTGTTCCAGAAATGATTTGATGCTTTGGACACCCTCAAATGACCTCTTAGAAGGTTTTAGGATGGTTGGAATCAGCTGGAAACCTTTGGAGCAAGTTTGAGCACTTTCTCGCAAAATGGTCAAAAGTGGCCAAAATGCCAACTCTCTCAAATGGTGTTCCAGATGTGTGGCACCATTTGGGATAGTTCAAGGATGATATTTGGAGTGTGTTTGAGGTGTTATCTGGTTTGGAAAGTGACTGAATCAAGACATGGCTTGAAAAATGCAAAAAAGTGCCATTTTGAGGTTTTGAGAGGTGACTTTGTGATGTTGGTGTTATAGGTCACTTGTGAGAGTTTGTATCACCTACATATGATGTTTATGAGGTGTTAGGATCATGAGCTATGATGGAAATGCTCTCTAACTCAAAAACTCAGAATTTCCTTACTAAAGAAGGCGTTTTGGAGTGAAAGAGAGAATTTGAGGAAAGCATCTGTTTGATGGCTTTGGTGTACTCAAACTGAGCACAAATTAGCTCTATTTATAGTAGAGCAAGTTTGTTTTGCAAGCAATAGTGAATGGTGGCTGCAGCAGAGGTTTGGCCAATGTTGGCCAATGAAAATCCAAGTCTCCTCTAGCCATTGACTAGAGGTTAGAGCACAGGCTGCTGGTTCCCTAGTTGTTGGAGGAATCTTGACTGAATTCAGTTAGAGGAAGCTCAGTTCATGCCACCTCTAAGCATCCATTAAATGCTCCAAACCAAAATTGGAGTTTTGTCCCTCTTTTAGGGATTTCTAGGTTTTGGCATGCTATTTTTGGTTCCTTGGACTTGGGAGGCTCATAGATCAGATCATACCACTTGGATTTGATCCTTAGATGTGTCCAAAATGATGACAAGGCTTGAAAATTCACGTGGCACAAAAAATGTGCAAATCTCCCCTGAAAAATTCAGCTGCAGCAAGCCTTTTTGTAAAATCCATAACTCCCTGCTCGAGTATGCTACATGGACATTCTAGGACTTTCCGGAAAGCTTAGATGACGTACTTCTACGTTGATGTTTGGCCCTAGACCTGGTTTAACTTGGATCATGGAGAAAAACAGCCTTGAAGTTGGGACATTGTGCTGAAATTACAAGACAGATTTTGGCTAAGTGCTGAAAAATGTCAATTTTAAGTTTCTAGCCATTTTGATCCAACCATAACTCAAAATCCATGATGAATTGGGATGAGGTATAGTTGACACTTTTGTAGAGGGCCATGAGGGCTACAAATCAAACTTTGGATGGAGAAAAATGGCTTTGTGGTTTAGGAGTTATGATCCTCCAAAGTTGGTACCCTTGCCACTTTATTTCATAACTTAGAAAAATTTCTAAGTTTTTATGGTTACCCCTTTTACAAGTTATCCCACTTTATTTGATTTTTCTTGATGAATGATGATTCCAATCACACATTAACATCATTTTAGGGTAAAAAAACCATTTTTATGAAAAATCTCAAAAAGTCAAAGTTTGACTTTTGTGCACAGTTGACTTTTTATCAGATGAATTCCAAACTGTGCGATCCTTTAGGAAATCATGTCCTTGACCTAAATCAAACTTGATGGACATGTTCCATGGGTGTTATAGGGTGTATTGAATCATGTCCTACGGCTTGGGAGCATGTCCTGGTCAAAAGTCAAAGCTACAGTTTACTTTTCTCACGAAACCTTAACTGTGGTTCAGATGAAATTGAAACTTGTTGCTCAAGCTTATTGGATCAATCCATTATTGCAAATGGATCAATGTGGTGTGTTAGGGATCCTCAAATCCTCTCTTGATGTCTTGGCTCGTGTTTTGTCCCAAAAGTCAACTTAGGGGTGAATTAGGTCAAGAAACCCTAATTCCTGAATTTTGATGTATGCATCCCCTGAGGCTAAATTGACTTGATGATGGGGTTTATGATGTTCCATGGAGTATTTTAGGTTATGCCTTGAAGCATTGGCTCATGCCCATAGGAAAATTTCCATCTGGAGGCCCTAGTCGACCAAACCCTAATTTGGTGACACCGGCGATCCTGAGGCTTGATCCACCTAGAAGGGAGCAGCCTTGTGCTTAATCCTTGAAGTGGGAGTTCTCTTGATCTATTATAGATATTTGAGAGGCTAGACAAGTTGAATATCATGTCATTCCTTGATTGATCCTTTGTCTAAGAACTCTGAGAGGGTTTGAAACCCTAGTTTGATTGTAGTGGCCGCTCACCCATCTTTGGGGAGACTAATGAGGTACAAAGGTACATCCATATTGTGCTGATGATTTACACAATGATGGGAAATCTTAGTGGTCAAAATTTGGGGTATGACAGAGGGTAAGTCATCAAAAGGATTTCACGGAAGAATTGGCATACCAGATGCTTCAATGTCTTCAAACTTTTGAAAAGGTTCATGAGCCTTGACATAACTACCTCTGTTCAACTGTATTCGTAATACTCAAACTATAGTAGAAACGACTGGGGAACAAATCTTGCCCCTGCTGATGGGTCACTGGAATCCACACTTGTCATAAGATGACCTGGAGAAGACTTGTTCCAGTATTTTGAACTTTGACGAGCTCTGCCCCTGATTCGGTAGATTGGCAAATCATTCCGCTTGGTTGCCCCTGGCTAAGCTTCCTCTATCAAGTCGAATCCCCTAGCTGGCTGCATTTGTTGGGATTTCTTTGATATTGAACTGTTTTTACAAACAAGTATTGTTCATAAAAAATTGGCAATTTCAATGCAAAATTCATGCAAGCTTTTGAAAACAAAGTTTTATTGATGAAACACACACGGTGGAATGATTAAATCAAAAACAAAGGTGGATCTAGTCATTTACAGAATGACAGATGAAGTGATCAACACACGCAAATAACAAAGATTATTTGGAGTCATGTTAATCAACCTTGCTGTAGTATGCTTTCAAAACAACCTTACCTCAATTAGGTCTTTTAAGGGTTGTAACGTGGCTTGGTTCACGGTTTATGAAACAAAGGATAAAGGCTCAAAGTTTATTTATGCCCACCCACTCTTCGTGATGAACTCCAATCCTATGCTCAGTTGTCTTAAGCTACACATTTACGTTCCTATAGACTAGGAATGAATTGATGATAGAGTTGACTGGTGTCTTGCATGAAGTGCTTGCATTTGATTGCATAACCAAGTTAAACTGAGAACTACCCTGCCCCAAGGTTGAGACTTAAGGTTTTTTTTTATGTGTATAGAATGAAAACTCCTACTTCTAGGCTCGAAGGGGTTAACGAGGGATTATCTTCCTTATTTCTCCAGTGTTTAGGAATTGAAACAATGCCTTATATCATCGGCAGGGTTTAATTGGTAGCATACCACAGCAATTATGAATATAACGTTTTCATCATCCTCCTAAATCTTTGTTTAAACAAACAGCTTGATAAATGGAAAGAAACAAGATGAAGATATATTTTTGTATATGAGCATAAATGTAGATGAGTGAAACGAATGGACTTAATCTAAAAGATGCACAAGCATTTCATTAACCTTGCCAATTTGAAAAACAACAAAGCTTATAAGCAAATACAAATTCAAAGTGCAAAGGAAATACAATAAAATTGCTGAAACAACCAAAAGATTGCCAGCTTTAGGGAATCAAATACAGAAAAACAAAGAGGAGCTCAATCATAGACCCCTAATCCATCTTTGTCATGATACATCCTCTACAGCATTGCTTATCTCATGAGTGGGTAAGGATTGTTCTTGATATTAGGCTGGGAGACATCGAAAGACAAAATGTTTCTCTCCACTAAGTCCTTCATAATATGCTTCAAAGCAAAACAACCTTCTAAATTATGGCCTGGTGCACCTTCATGGAATGCACAATGAGCATTGGGATTGTAAGAAGGTGGAAGTGGATCAGGAGGTGGGCCTGATGACCTTGTAGTTATTAATCCTTGTTGCACCAAAGCAGGATACAATACTGTATACGTCATAGGAATCGAAGGAATCGGAGGCCTTCCACCCTTTCTTTTTCCTGGAATATTCTGACGAGAAACTTGAGTCCGTTGGCGATAAGCAGGAGCGTTGGGCGCTCGTTGATAGATTGGTGGTTGAGGAACCAGCTGATAAACAGAAGCTTGGTGGTTGAATGTTGGCGCAATGGTGGCCACATAAGGTTGCTGAACAGAATAATACTGTTGCTGTTGCTGACATTTCCAGAACTGATTTTTCTTCTTTTTGTTTGTCATCACCACACTGATATCTCCTTCCCTTTTGAAGGATATCTTGGCATCGTCGCTCGAACTATTAGCTCTCTTGGTCATTTTCCCATTCTTCAGTCAAGCTCTACTTTAACCCCTACAACCACAATATCAGAAAAACTAGCAGACACGCTACTGATCATTCTTTCGTAGAATTCCGATCTTACCGTGTCGACAAACCAATCAGTTAACTCTTTTTCAGATAAAGGTGGCTCTAACTGCGAAGCCAGCTTTCTCCATCTCTGTGCATACTCTTTAAAAGACTCGGTATCGCTCTGTGACATGCTCAATAATTGTCTGCGATCTAGCGCGAGGTCCATGTTATATCTATAATGCTTTACAAAAGCATGAGATACGTCTTGAAAGCATCAGATCCTAGATTGGTCCAAAGTCAAATACCACTTTGCAGCAGCCCCTTTCAAACTATCTTGGAAGCAGTGGATCATCAACTTATCGTTATCCATAAATGCATCCATTCGTCGGTAATACATGACCAGATGTGACTTATGACAGGTCGCTCCTGAGTATAGGTCGAAATTGGGTAGTTTGAACTTGGGTGGAATTACCAAGCCTGAGACTAAGCACATGTCTTTAACATTAGTATTAAATACGTTGCTCCTTTCTATTGCTTCCAATTTCCTCTACATTGTCTCTACACTTTCCTTCAGCCTTTCATGTCGATTATCTCCTTCTTCAGACATATTGACATAATCATAAACCGGATGTGGATTCTGAAAAAATGGGCGCACCTGAGCTTGCACTGCTGCTGGAGCGAAGGTAGGAATAGCTTGAAAAGCCTCATTAACCAAAGGAACAGCTTGTTGAGTAGAAGTGAAGGTCGGAGCACGTATAAAGTTAAAAGGCATGCCCAAAGTGGGGTTCACAGTAGTAACGGGAGGTTCTACGGTTGTAGTGATAATCTCGGAGACCACCGTCGCTTGTGTATCCATCTTTGCCCTCATAACTTGAATTGCTTCCAGAATCTACCCCATTCCTCCTCGGAGCTCACTCAATTCATTATTGACTTTGTCCATTTCACAGTACAGGTCAGACATCCTTCGTCGAGTTTGGGCTTTGTGGTGTCGAGAATGTGACAATTCTGAAGGGAAAACGGTGACATGAGATAAGACAGAGGAGAAATGCACATGCTATGACATGATGCAAATGAGATGCTAATGCGACCCAATTGGTTTCAAGGAACTCAAAGGCGAGTTGTAAACATTTTTGGAAAATTGAAGAGTTTTTGTTGTTTTTTTAATTTTTAAAATCCTTGATCTCTATTGATCTTTGTAAAGGAAACAAACATTTGAGTTCCTCGAAACCAAAGGGCTATGAATGCTTGAATGTAGAGATGCATAAAGCACACGAGCACAAACAACATACAAATCCTAGGTTTTGGGGTCTCATGAATGGAGCCAAGGTCTACCCTTCCCAAAAGGTATGTACTACTGGTTTTCAGTTGCAGAACACGGTTCTAAAAAGGTTCCCAGAGTAGACAATCCATCTTTCGGATATTATCGACTTCCCAATTAACTTGGTAATCAATAATATTCTCAAGAGAATCTCGTCTGAGTGTAGTATCGCGTGACAACAATTTCAGAAATAGACTCCCTCATGGTCACCGCACTACATCCAAAAAGGCCAAGTGGGGGTAAGGATAACTAAAGATCATCAGTATCCCTGGCACCAAGGTCGAAGTGGCAACGCCTTCACGATTGCTCGTTCAACATATACCAACTCCGAGAGGGCCTCAACTGAGTGTGGAATCTCAAGTCAACTCTTTTGGGATTCGACTCCCTCAAAGTCTCCTTAACTATATCCACTATCCTATCATAAGTGCACTCAAGTCCGGGTTAGGACTTATCTCACCACTCAATAGTAGCACCCTGCACACAGAAGAACCCAAACAAAACAGGTATAGATATACATACAGATATATGTACAAGTATAGCAAGCAACCATAAATAACTTAAACGAAACAAGGTGGGCTTAACCCTCAAAAAGAATTAAGTCCCCAGTGAAGTCGCCATTTCTGTTGCGGTGAAAATCGGATAACAAGCTATTAATTAACTTGCATCATATTTCTTTTACAACCGACTTTGATTTATCCAAAGGAAAGGTTCAAGATCGAGAAAACCTAAAGGGGGGGGGGGGGAGATCTAAGGTTCGGGGGTTGGTTATGCCTAGGGAAGGTATTAGCACCCTAAACGTCCGTAGTACTCTATGGGAACCTCTTGTTTTAACTTGTTAAATCTTACTCGCTTGCTAAGGGTACTATGCTAAAGGTTCAAACCCTAGGGGTTTGATTCTAAGTATACTCGACAAAGCATCGCACTTTGCGCCTACGTATCCTTACGGGAGTGGAATCAGAGTATCCGTAGTTCACCGATCTAAGGGTGAGGGAATAGGAACCATTGACTATGGCTAAAGTTCCAAGGGGGAAATGAGTATGAGCTCATTTTAGAGTTCACGATAACTCTCTAAGTATATGTTATAGGGGGAAAGTGAGTTCTCATGATGATGAGAATCACATGGAGTGTAAGAACTCCAACCTACTTCTAGTTATGATTTCATTGACTCACGATAGCCAAGAAATATGGGTGAACCTAGAAGGATAAGGTATGATGACTTTGAAAGTCAATTTTAAGATCTCCCTTTGGAATGGGGGGAAAGATAACAGTTGTAAGGATTATCAATATAAAGAGATTATAATGCAAATATGATGATGCAATAATACATGAATAAGATGAGATGAAATAAAATAGAAATAGTCTCGTCTTAATCATGATTTAATCGAGAAATCGATAATCAATGATTCTTGACTTTCATCGACTGAATAGGTGAATAAAATTGAAATAAAGAGAAAATGGTCTCGTGTTGATCAAAGTCTTGTCAACTCAATGAAATCAACCAAACCATGAGGTTTGTTATGTCATCGACCAAAATAAAGAAAGCGGAATTGAAATGAAAAATAAAATCGGTCTCGTCTGAATCAAGATTTAATCGACAAGTCGATAATATTGGAATTTTGACTTTCATTGACCAAAAGAAGTGGCCTCACATTTATCAAAATTTTATTGACTTGAAATGATCAAAGTCAAGATTTGTGTAACGTCATCAGCCTAAATAAAGATTATGAAATAAAATAAGGTTGATCTCGTCTTAATCAAGATTTAAATCGGTTAAAACGATAATCTTGATATTTGACTTTCATAGACCAAAATAGCATCAGAATAAAAATCAAGTTGGTCTCGTTTAAATCAAGATTTAATCAACAAATCGATAATCTTAGATTTTTAACTTTCATCGACCAAAATAGAATCGAAATGAAAATCAAGTTGGTCTCATTTAAATCAAGATTTAATCGACAAATCGATAATCTTAGATTTTTAAATTTCATCGACCAAAAAAAGAAAATAGAAAGTGGCCTCCTACAAACCTAGATTTTTAGTGATTTTGAAATAATCAACAAAATCAAGATTTATATGATATCATTGGCCCAAAAAATATAGGATTAAAGCAATAAAAGCTTAAACCAAATCAAAAAGAAATCTTTTAAAGCTATTTTAAAACAACAAGTAAAGAGTAAAATAAATAAATAAAAAGGTTTGAGAAAGCAAGGGGGGTGCACATCATGCTGGGGTGGTGAATAGGAACTAGATGAAAATTAAAAGAGGATCATATGGGCTAAGAGCCCATCACCTACATAAAAAAAAAGAAATGGTGCTAAGAAGACCACATGGGCCTCACGGTCCACTCCGCTGACAGCACAATGGCTTTCAAGGAAAAACATTAAGTTGTGTAATACTGAATCTCTACCACGATTGAATCTTCAAACAACAACAACAAACCCAAAAAAAACATGATTTTAAACATCAGAAAGAAAAAAAAAAGACCAAAGGGAATGCAACGAAATCAACACGGTTCGCTCTCGAAGATGAAATCGGTCCACAACGACAACATAGCGATGAATCCCAACCTTATCTCGCCGCGATTTAGATATAGGTTCAAAGTTTTCGCTCAATTCAGGGTTGAAAAACGACCTCTTGAATCCTCTCTCACTCGCTTTCGCGGTTTCGCTTCAATCACCAGGTCTTGTGTTTGATTCGCCTATGGTTTGCTTCAGGTTTGTTTGATTCAAGTTTTCTTCTTCATCTCAGATTCTTTCTGGTTAGGATTTTTCTGGGATTTAGCTTTGAGAAGGTTGCTTATGATTTGAAAGAAAAAGGCAGAGGTTGTGGTTAACGTTGGAGAGGTAGGTTTTGGTTTATGGTGTGTGAAGAGATTTGCGATTGCTTGTTGTTCGATGAAGATTTTGGAGGAGGATTATTGGGGAAGAGGGTTTCGGTTGTTGAAGGAATAGTGATGATAATTATTGGGTTGAGCGAAGGAGAAGAGGAGGTTGTTGTTGAAGATATGGTGTTGATTCGGTTCAGAAGGTGGAGGTTTGGGGTGATTTGTTCTGTTTGTTGAAATGGGGAATGGTTGGAGATTTGGGTGGTAGTGATTGAAGTTTTTTTGGGTAGTTTCTGATTTGAGATTAATGCTGAGGCTGTTTTGTGATTATTGGATCAAGGGTTGTTTGGAGATTAGAGATGTTGAAAGGGTTCCCCTACAAAGGTTTGATTCGGTGTCATTGTTATCCCCCTATTTCCTCTTGTCTTGCTCTTTTAAAATCAGAAAAACTTGTTTGTTAAGTTTCTCGTACAAGATTTTTGTCTGATAGTGTTGATATGTCATTTTCGTCTTGCAGATCACGCGGCTGTTGATGTTGGTTTTGCAGAGGTAGCAAGGTTGATGGAATATGGTCGCTGTTCTGAGTTTATGCAGGATTTTGTCTTGGCATATTGTTTTGCAGGGTCGTACGAAGGCTTGCGTGAGGCACGACTTGTGTTGTTGGTTTAGTGAGGGAAAGTGTTTTTGTTCAGAGAGGCGGTTGTTCGAAGAGAAAAAAAAAAGTGAAGGCTCGATGAAACAGGTTGTCTTTCCCTTTAATTCTTTTCTCTTTAAATCCAAAACCTTTAATTCTATGGCTTGTTACTTTCACTGGGATTTTTACAGCTCTGCTATTGCTGTTTGTGTCATTGAGCGGTTGCTTTCTCACGCCAACTTTTATAATTGACAGGTCTTGGAAGTGTTATGGATGGACGTTGCATAGTGGGGTCAGCTTGTGTAGTGAAGCTTTGGTACAGTTTGTACAACCTGTAGCATATCTTGTGGCTTGAAGGCCTTTTCAAGTTGCTGTGATTTTGCATAGCCAAACATCATGACTTTTCTTAATATAACACCTTGGGCCTTTGTCATGTAACCATTCCAAGCATATCTACGTAACATTTGAACTTTAGACATTGGCATGAAATCCAAAATTTAAAGTACAATTTTAGAATTGTAACTTAGAAACTCTTGGGCTTTGGAATGAATTTGTAAGTAACCACGGTTTTGAGTTGTACATGAATTGGAAGTAATTTTGACATTTTGAAATGAACTTGACACTTGAATTAAAACTTGGATGGAAATTGAAAATTAAATCCTCAACTGAAATATGGACTTAGAAACTTGAAATAGACTTAAATTGAGATTTAAAATGAACACTTGAATTTGAGATGAAACTTTAATTGAGTTAGAATTGAATGAGATTTAAAATTCGAAATGAAACTTGAATATGAAATTTGAAGTGGAATTTACATTGAATTTGAAATGAATAGAAGCTTGGCTACTTGAACTTTGAGATCTGAATTTGAAATAAATTAGAATGACTTTACTTGAATTAAAGTGAAATTGGGAATGAATTTGGAAATTGAAATTGAAGTTTTGGTGATTGGATAATGATGAATAAAAAAATGCAATTTGGATTTAGAAATGGATAAAAGAAAGTTAGATAAGTAAAATGGTTTTAATGGATATTTGAAAAAAAAAAAAAAAAGATTTTAAATATGAAAATAGGTATGAAAATGGTTAGAATGAATAATGGCTAAGAAAGAAAAATGGATACTTGGATAAGAAAAAAGGTTAAATGATTATTGAAATTGGTTTGGAATTAAAGACGAATAAAATGGATAGATATTTGGTTATGGAGACATCTCCTTGAACTTCCTTAAGATAAACCTGATAAAAAGAAACAAACACAAACAAAAACCTCTTGAAAAGGGGTAGCTATGCAGCATGATTGACCTAAAATGACATGCAAGAAAACAATGTATCTAAGGGTAAAATTTGGGGTACAACAGAAGGCAAACGAGTACTAACGCTAGTGGTCAAAGATGCATAAGATGGCTGATTAAGCTATTCCTTCTAATCAAGCTAAATAGTTAGGGTTTTATGATCACCAATGATATCCTCTGATGTTAGAGTCTGACTTAAAGATATCTCATGCCTCATCCACATAAAAAATTTAAGTGAAGTGCTTATATGATTGGTATATCAAGCAAAAGCACTTGAACCTTCAGAGTGTGAAAGAGAGGAAATGTGAAATTTCACTTGATCGTGTTCGTTTGAGTGATCAGTGTATTGTAAGGACACAAGGGGTGTTTTCGTGAGTAGAAAGGCTAAAACAATCACGAACTTGAAAATATTTTCTGAAGCTCCTCTTTTTCATATAAAATCCCTAAAATATTTTTGGAACCTAACCAGATGAATTGGGATCTCTAAAATTGATTAGGACAAGTTTTTGAGTTGTCTAATCGATTAGATCATATACCTAATCGATTAGATAACGGTGAATCAAGTCCATAATCGATTATGACAATGTCTTAATGATTCTGTATAAAAATATTCTAATTTAGGAAGCAATAATCGATTATTGCATGTACCTAATTAATTAGGTCATTTATTTTTCCCATGGATTGTTTCCTAAATTGAACGATATCTTGGACTATAAATAGAGAGCTTCCCTATAAATTCTTCAAATCTCGAAAAATGTGAATATCTCATCATTACTCTTTCTCAATATCTCTATAAAAATTATTTATTCCTCTCACATATTTTAGCCATAGTGCTTTTAGATTATTCTTGAGTTTAGTGAGGAAATTGTTCTGGCCGAAGGTCTTATTGTAAATTTACCATAAGTTCTTTTTCTTCTTGAATAAATTATTCTTCCTTAAGAAGAAATCATTTAGGTTTGGAGCTAAGCCTATATAAAAGCTCTTTTATGGATTAGTATAAGTCTCTGTTTGATTCATGAGTTCCGCCATTGAAGAAAAGTTGTCATTCATAACCAGAGTAAAATCTTCACAAAAGTTCTTGAGCTCATCCCTGTACAAAAGCTCATTCAATTCGAGATTAGCCTAGAATAAAATCTCACTCGGTTTCTGAGTTCAACATGCATAAAAGCTAAGTAGGTTTGAGATCAACACGTTAAAAATCCCCATTCGGTTCGTGGTTAGTTTCTATAAAACCTCGGCTCAGTTTTGTGCAAAATCTCAGTTTGCATTGGAGACTGTCTGCTCAAAGCTTTGTTCTTCATTTGGCGTGAAGACTAACCACTTCATTTCTCAATTCGTTGTTTGGTTGGAAGTTAACCTGAAACTTTATTTTGCTTGTATAAGGGGATTAGTAGGCTTAACCATCTAAAAACTCTCAAGCAATATTGGATACTCTCAAGATCAATTCTTGGATAGAAATGTAGGTCACTTCTTTAAGACAAAACCTCTATAAATCTCTGGTATCATCTCTTTTCTCTTAACTATTTACTTTCTGCTTATTTTCCACTGCATATCCAAACATTTTTTAGAAAATGGTTTCAAACTCTGATTTGGAAAAGGAATTTATTTTAAACTATTATTTTTCAAACCTTTACAATGCACCCCATCTTGTGTATGGAGTCGCATGTTTAACAGAGAATAAATGAGGGTTAAAAATCACACTTTAAAGGATTAGGTCTCCCCAAAAATATGGAACCATATTCCAATATTGTTCTCCTATTGTGGATATGGGTTGGAATAGGATGGGCAGAACCGAGTTTTACTTAAATAGGTCAGGCCTAATTAAAAAATTAAGGCCTAAGGTTGGCCTATTACATGTCAAAGGCTTTATTTTGAGCATGATCTGACCTTTTTAAAAGCCTATTTGGCCTATTATCCTATTTGAAAACCTATTTTTGTAGAGTTTGTATATCCAATTTTTTTTTTAAATCCATAGATACTACTTAGAAAAAACTAGGTATTCTTAGTATTATTTTTCAAATTCAATTTTTATAAATTAATCAACCATTTAATTTTAAATTTATTATATATATTTATAGAAAATGTTTATTTTAAAAAGATTCATTTTTTCTTCTTTTGAATACTATTTTTTTAAAACATCAAAACATGATTGTTTATAATTTTCATATATCTTTCAAGATTTTACAAAAATTAATTATGCACACTTAATTTATAAATTAATATAATATATAAGATTACACATAAATAGGTCGGTCCGATAGGCCTAATAGACTTTTCTATAAGTCTTAGCCCGACCTATTTAAATTAATAGGCTTTTTAAAATGCTCGACTCTGGCCTTTTTATCAACCGAGTTAGGCCGAGCCAAGCTTTAAGTAGGTATAGCCATAGACCCTTGGCGGGTGGCCTAACCTATTCCCACTCAAACTGTGGGTGCTAATAATTTCGAGTTAAAATCATCTTTATTGTTTATGCTACATCATAACTAATTTTCTGGTTCACCAACTCGTGATCCAAAATTTTATCTGTCAATATTCCTTTAATATTGTGACACCCTGAATGAATGGAGTCACCCATAACACCATTAGACTTTGAACTTTCCCTTTTTCAATAAGGGGCGGGGCTAGAGCTTGGTTACATTCTCTACTCTCCGATTCCATTACGACATGGGATGAAGTGAAAATTCGCTTCCTCTCTAAATATTTCACTCCTAGTAAAAAAACCAAACTAAGAAACCAAATTAAACATTTTACCCAAAAGGATGGGGAATCTTTCTATGAAGCGTGAGAGAGATTTAAAGAAATTTCTAAGTATGCCCTTATCGTGTTCTAGAAAAATGGTTGATTGTTCATACTTTTTACAACAATCTTCTTCACACCACAAGGATGACATTTAATGATGTTGACAGGAACACATATGAACAAAAATATAGAAGAAGCATATGCTTTCATCTAAAACATGGCATGAAATCACTACCAATGAGGAAGTGACACAAACTCTATTGAATATTCAGCTTCCTCAAAAGGGGGGCATTTATGAAGTAGATGCTGTCGTACCCTAAATTTTGACCACCTTCCATATGTTTTCTAATGCCACTTTATTTCGAATAAATAAAATGGCACAATTGGTAAAAGAGCATGTGTAAGGCTTACAAGCACAAGGTCTCGGGTTCGAATCCCACCTTCCCCACTTTTTAATGTTTTATTTATTTTTTCTTTACTACTAGCTTTTTCTATTTTTATTTTTAATAAAATAATCATAAAAATATCATTTTTAATTATTTAATTTTTAATTTTCGTATTTATATTTAATGTATTTTTAAAAATATGATTTTTTCATTAAAATCATTATTTTATGGAAAAAATCTCAAAAAATCACAAAAATAAAATGAAATAAAAATTTTTTTTATCATCATTATTAGGTTATTATTTTTATTTAAAATATATTCTTTATTTAAAATTCACCAAGACATGAATTCATCCAGATTCATTGGCTTGGGCTCTAAGGAATGAATAAAATCAGGTCAGATTAAATCATTCCTAATTAAGATAATCACATTCAATTTCTAACCTAATTTTTATCTATAAATACAACCACTTTTTCTCATATTTTCCTCACCCACAATCTACAAATCACTCCCTAAAAGTTGTTGTTCTTCACACTGAAGAACAACAACAACTAAACCCTAGACTTCATCATCAGTGGATCAAGAAATACCAAAGAGAAAAGGGATATATGAGGAACGTAAAGGAAATTACAAAAGAAAAAGGGATATGCTAGGAACGCAAAGAAAAGAAGGGAGAAAGGAGCAGCTTACGTGGGTCACGGTGTCGCTCCCAGGATTTTCATCCAGGTACAAACGCGAGAGTGGCGCGGAAAAACAGAGTCGCCAGCCGTGTAAATTTATCCCAAGAGAGGGAAAGGAAGCACCGCATAAACCTGAGGAAGAGGGAAATGAATGGTCATCGCAACCATAGCCTGGATTCGGGAGTCGGTTACGCGAGGGGAAGGTGCTAGCACCCCACGCGTCCATCGTATTCGATGGGATCCACGCTTGTTGTCTATTCTAAGGGTGAGTTATCCTATCATCTATGGCTGTACTAAGACGGGGGAGACAAAGACAGACTCGGTAGGACGTCGACGTCCTAGGCCTACGTACCCCTTTTGTGCAATGGGGAATTCAGAGTCAACGTAGTTCGGACCAAGTTCTTTTTGTGTTTTTTATGAGCGACGTTAAGTCCACGTCCGACAGTTAGGGTCGATGCCTGTTTGCGTCTCAGACGGAAAGTAACGTGCCCTTTTTGAAAATAACCTTTAGGTTGACGATCCCGAAGGACAAAAAGGTTTGACGTTTGTTTGTATTTTTTAGGACAGAAGTGGCTTAAGTTAGTTCATAAGTTGCATTGCACCTAAGTCTGGGGCACAGGGACGAATACTTAACGCATCGTCCCAAGACAGGACGCTCACTAAGTACTCTAGAAAGATGAGAGGAAGCCCTTCATTTCTCATTCCCCATGCTTAAGGCTCGTGCGCAATACACTTTATACTTATTAAGTGTTTTCAAGAAGTTTGAGATGAGAAAAGAGAAGACACAAGGGATACTCTAAAGGGGAACTAAGAGTCCTAATGTTATCATGCATGGGTGACCTACGGTTAGTGAGGTTTGACGACAACCTAAACCTAAAGGAAAGAGATGAGAGAAGGAAAGAGTAAGGGTGACCATGGATACTTATCCATACCCTGCGTAAAAGGTTAGTACCAAACGGACAAAAATAATATCAAAGCAAATGAAAACTAAACAATGGCATATAATAGTGATAAAAATCCAAACATGAACTAAGAAGTCAAATAAACAACCCCAAGACAATGGCACAAGTGCCTTTTCAAACAAGGTAACCAGACGTGGTCAGAAATAGGCATACAAGAAGATTTCACACAAAGAGCCATTAAACAAATAGTAAAACAACTTCTAAAATCACCAAATTAAATATCAAAGTTACTCAACCAGAAACAAACCAAATACCAAAAACTCCTGCAAAAATTCAAGATGTTAGTCATTCAAACAATCATGCAAAGCTCAGATGAGGATCATGGTTCAACATGCAAAAGGAAAAGACTAAAATGCAATATGAAATAATTTTAAAAATGAAAGAAAAATATTTTAATGCACTTCAGAATGTTATCTAACAAATGCGAAAAGAACGGATTGAAAATATTTTATGGATGCAAAGAAATAAAATAAACAAATTTAGGTATGCATGATATGAGTAATGCAAAAAGAAAATAAACGAAATAATTAATTTAGATGATAAAAAATAAAATAAAAATAAAAAATAAAATTTGGAAAATTTTATAAAATGATAAAAAGTATGCATGAATTTTATGGTAATTTTTAAATGCATATAATTGTTTTTAAATAATGAAAATGAAATGAAATGAATTAAATAAAATAAATAGAAAGAAAATGCAAGGGGGGTGCAATAAGTCACAAAGCACGTTGGGATGCAAAACATGGGCTTACAGGGGGGTGCCAATAACAAGGCCCAACCCAATAAAGGCATCAGCAAAAATAAATAAAAAAGGGGAGTACGCGTGGACTTGGTCAAAGTTCAGACTCCACATGGGCCCTTGGATTAATCTGATGCCACACAATAAGTCAACCAAATCAATTAGTAATAATCATCCATGGTCAAGATGAAATGCACATGGTAATTGTGATACGCACACACACACGCAATTGACCAGCACCATACATTCCCACGTGACATACACCCTCCAATTTTAATGCGTTGTCACGCTTTCACCCACATGATCCATCACACGGTCCACATTAGTCAATATAAAATAAAAAGTAAACAAAAGGAAATAACCTGATTGGATGTACACAGCAACAATGGTGGGTTAATGTACACAGGATCATAAAATAAAAATCAGAAGAAAAAAAAAAGGAAAGAGGCGTGGCCTCATGATGGTCGTTGGATCAAGAGAATGGAGGGTGAGGATTTCATCTTCCTCGTTGGAACCCTTGGCCGGCCGGACCACCACCCGTCGCCGGAACCCTAGTTCCGGCCGCCACCTGCAACTAAAAACCACCCAGAAAACGCAAAGGCCTATACCATTTTATTCAGAATTTCACGAGGATCACGAATATGTCATCCAAAATCACAAACCATTAGTGCATAATAAAAAACGCATAGAAAAAGCTTTGGGTCCAAAACTTTAAACTCAAAGTATGATCAATCCACACGTCCAAATTTAAAAATAAATAGATCAGGATAATCACCAATCATCACACATCAATATGCATATAAAAAAGGAGAGTTTTAGGATCATAAAAAAACCCACCAACCTGAGATGGTGCAACCTGAATCCTTGCTGTTGGCTTCAAAGGGTGATTGGTTTGTGCTCTAGAGATCCCAAGGGTTCTGTTGGTGAAAGAATTTCTTGAAAACTCCTTGTAGATTGAGAGATATGGATGTGAGATGCTTTAGGGTTCAAGTTCTTGTTCTCCACAAATATCACGTGTCCTTAACCTAACCAGTGCATGGATGAGTTTAAATACTCTAGGGTTTCTCACTGATAATGGTTTGGGCTTAGGCAATTCTTTGTTTAATGAGTTTTTGAATAATTCTAGAAAATTGCATTATGTTAAGTACACCCTCTTCCATGCATAGATATTCAAATATTTCATGATGGATCACTTAACTTCTAATTGCTAATCACACCCACATTTGATTGGGCCTTGAAACAATTTGATTCATGAGTTTTAAATGCCTTGGCAATTTTGGATAATGGAGAATAAATGATAAACACACCATGGATTTACTTGATTAAAAGGCCTAAAATGATCCTTGAGGAGTGTCCTTTGATATTAAAAAATTACCTTGAAGCAATGGGATCAATTATAGGTCCACATGTCCCAAAATCCAAAAGTTGTGAAAATGAAACCCTAAAAACCACTTTACCTTATTTTGACCATAACCTGAGTTTCACAAATGATATGGAGACCCACTAGTACTTGTTGGAAAGAGGAGAAAAATATATTCAACTTTCATGTTGGAGAAAAATTCATTTGAAGCTTATTTGATGATGAAAAGTCAAGTTGAATGCAGTGCAGGAACTTGCCCAAAAAGGAAACTCTCAAATTACAGGTCACTTCCATATTTAGTAACTTTTGCACCAACTCCTGATTCTTGACAAATGGCATGAAACTTGACTCTTGATGACCATACGAGGATGTGAGACCTTGAAAACCCTGGAGAGAACCTCAAAATTCCACAGTTGACTTCCCCTCTCACTGTTGACTTTTACCCAATTCACCTGATTTACAATCCATTGGCCAATTGAACTCCTCCTGAACCAAATTGATGGACAATCTTCCATTCCTAGATACTTAGGGACCCAAGGAATACCATAGAATCAAGTCTTGCCCAAAATATCAGAAATAAACTGACTTTATAGCAAACCCTAGTTTTGGTACCCTCAGTCTAGGAGGAAATAACACAGTCTCCAAATCCAAATTCCTCTGAATATGATGTGTATCCTCTCCAACAAAGATAATATATGCCATTTGGTGATGATAAAAACCCAAGGAGCTTGCCCATTGGAGCAATAAACCCAAGAATATCAAAACCCTAATTTCTGCACTGGTTAGGAGGAAGTGATCCACTTGAACTCTCTTGCTTGATCCTTTGAAGAACATCTTCTCCTCTTGAACAGGCCTCAGGTACCTTGACCCCATGCTAAGAACCAATGATATGCACACATGATAATGCAAAAAATGAGATGAAACATCAGCCAGTTAGTAATAAAGTAAGGAGGGCAAATTTTGGGGTGCTACACACAGCACTCCAAGTTAGTATCCCTTTACTATCTTGTTTATGAAAATGGTTTGATATTGTATTTTTATGTTGTGTGTGCATGCTCCTTAATATTCATGTTGTGTGTAATTTGTTTTCTTCTTTTGATTTTCGACTTTGTCGACTGTTCATGTGTGTGGTATCTCAACTCTTCAGGGTGATAACATGTATATGATTTATTTTCATTTGATTATAGTTAATCCAAACAAATTTTAAATAATTAAATTTGCAATATTATATTTAGAGGTGGAGTAATATAGTGAAATTGTGACGTGTCATTCTAATGACTATAATGCAATAAGCTTGCACCTTATGATATTCTTTGCAAACCATCCTGACATAACTAAACCTTCTTCTGTGTTTTTTTATTTTTTAGACAAGTTTAAATAATTCATCTCTTTTTTATTTGCTTTATCTAATTAAAAAAAACATGTTATTTGAGTCATGAATATAGCAAAATAAAACGTGAGATTTTTTTATGATAAGTTTTTAAAGAGTATAAGATATATTTATATAATATAATACTCAAAATAAATTAGACATTCTCAGCTTAGACCTTTCTTTTTTCATACCCTCCTGTAAAATCAAAAACATAAAAAATAAGTCTTTATAATTAACATGTATAATTTATGGTTCTTCCGATTAAGTTCAAGACTTTAGTACCATTTGTAAATAAATTATCAACCCTTCTTTTATATTTAATATAAAATATCCAAAAAAGTAAATAAGTAATTAGCATTTATTTTATAATTTATGAGTAATTAGGATGATGATCTGATAATTTAAGAATCATTACTGATTTAGGGACCAATTATTCAATTAGGGTGTAATTAAATAATTTATTATATCTTATATGAGATGAAAACCTGAAAGAGATAAATAAATAATTGATATTTTATATTAGGACCATATTAGGACAAATCATGGATTATTAGGGAAATTAGGAACTAATCATTTATTATGATAATTAGGGTTCACAATTCATAATAACAATAATACAAAAATATATAATTAGTTAGGGTTAAATAAGGATAATTAAGGTTAATATTTTTACAATAATTAGGGTTATAACTTAAAACTAATATAATTTATTTAGGGTTTAATATAATAATGATATTAATAAAAAATAGGGATTTAATTTTATTTATGAATTTTTATTTAGGAATTTTTTGGATTAATTGTGGGATGGGTTTAAATTTATATTTTATATGTTTGGTTTATTCTTTTAAAGAAAATAGGGATTTAATTTTATTTAGGAATTTTTATTTAGGAATTTTTGGGTTAATTGTTGGGTTGGGTTTAAATTTATATTTTACATACTTGGTTTATTATTTTAAAGAAAATAGGAATTAAACTTTATTTAGGAACTTTATTTAGGGGTTTAAGGGATTTAAGGGATATTATTAAGAACTTAAGAGATATAAAAGGTTCTTTTTAAGGAATTAAGACTTGGGATAAAGCTCTTGGTCCGAGAGCCTAAATAAGGGATGGGATAAGGGATAAAACTCTTAGGTTCCAAGAGTTAAAATATAGGCCAAAGGGATAAGGGATTAAGGAATAAAACTCTCCATCCGAGAGTATAAACAAAGGATAAGGAATTAAGGGATAAAACTCTCCATCCGAGAGTATAAATAATGGATAAGGGATTTTTAAGGGATAGAACTCCTCATCTAGGTGTATAAACACTAGATTTAAGGGATAGAACTCTTTATCCAAGAGTATAAATAGTGGATTGGGGTTTAGGGTTAGGTTTTGGGATTTAGGAATA
Source organism: Lathyrus tuberosus (assembly GCA_022829125.1). Classification (NCBI taxonomy): domain Eukaryota; kingdom Viridiplantae; phylum Streptophyta; class Magnoliopsida; order Fabales; family Fabaceae; genus Lathyrus; species Lathyrus tuberosus. Next base: position 4,066,586 of record JALAZF010000320.1, on the reverse strand, counting down.
GGATTAGGGGGTAGGAATAGGGGAGGTGAACTACGGTTACTCTGATCCTTCATTTTGAGGGCACGTAGGCATAGGGTTGCAAACCAACCCTAGCGAGTATAATTAATAAAAAACTTAGGTTTTCTCATATTTTAGACAAACAAACATACCCTAAATTCAAAGGTGGGTCTCATTGAGTACAATGGAAGTGAGGGGTGCCTAACACCTTCCCTTCACTTAACCAACTCCCGAACCGTAGGAATCTCTACCTTAGGATTATGATATTTAGGTTTATCATTATTTTCCTTAGAAAAAATATGATGGTGACTCGATATTTTTGCCGGCCGCGACAGCTGGCGACTCTGCTGGGGACTCCTTCCTAGCGAGAGTCAATCCTAGCCTTAGGATTTAGGGATTTGTTTGTCTTGGATGTTATTTTGGTTTTTTTTATTTTTTTATTGTTATTTATTTATTTTTATTTCATATATTTATTTATTTAACATTTTGTTTTTTGTATTATCATGCAAGGGATTGGGACATAAAAAAAAGGAGTGAAGCTAAAACCCAAAGCTTGGAGGATAACCCTAGAACCTAAAGTGGAACGGAAATGTTTTTGCGGGGGACGCAACGTCCCCTAAAATGCATTGATGCCACACTCAGAGTAGATTTTTCCAAAGTCGTCCTCACGAAAGGGCTAGCCCCTCTCGTAGTGGAATGATTTGGATGTGGTCCGTGACTCTGAGAACCTTAACCTACCCCACACCAATCTATGGAGACCCTATGTATTCAACCCTCAAGGGCTGTTACTAGGCTCCTACCCCAAATGAGACTTATCCCGAAGGATTACCATAGGAAGGCTTGCTCCTTCTCATGGTAAAACAAGGGTATAGTCTAAACATTTTGGGGCCGTTATGCTGTCCAAATTTTTATATCCTACATGTGAGGGGATTGGGTAGATAAGCTTTAGATCTAAACCTATCATATGGAGCTTACCTTGCTAGGGCATGCTTGCATTTTCACCTTACCCTAACCCAAAAAAAAATCATTTAACCAAAGAACAAAGGGTTCATGTCATCATGCATTTAAAAACTTTTTTTGCATATATACATTTTTGTGGGGAATTTCAAGATGCGTTGTAGGAATATGGGAAAGATGGATTCAAACAAAAGGGCTACCCTACGCATTAGAGTGCTAAGTGGTGATTTACAAAGTCTCAAGGACCTTTCAGACTTAATGCCAAATCTGCTCAAAGGATGTTTACACCCAAGTATGGAAGGATCCTCGATCTCTTAGGGAACCCTATGAAGGTAGAGGTCATAATTGCTTTTGCACACCTTTATGATCCTTCTCTATGTGACTTCCTCTTAGGGATTTTCAACTAGCTCTTACGCTATACTTGGATTTACAAGGAGAAAAACTTACAAAGGGGCATGGGGGCAAAAAAGGAAAAAACAGCAAAAAATAATAATCAAAAGAAATAGAAAAATGGTCAAGCAAAAAAAAAACTCAGTTGTACCCCTTGAAGATCCATCACCTCACTACAAGGAGGATAGGGAAGTGCAAGGGCTTAAGAAAGGATACTTGGAGGAGTTTAAAGCTCATTTGAAGAAGGAATTGGGGGCAACCACTTAGTTTACGCCTTCTTAAGTTCAGGAGCTTCCATCTTGGGATTATTGTTTTGGGTTGTTCCCGAGGAGTTATTGTTATAAGGCATTTTGGATTTGGGATTGGCTAATGGATTTGGATGTGTATGGTTTTCATCCTTTGGGTATATTCATCTATAACTACAACGGATTTTGGAGTTCCCCCCAAATAAAAATTTTAAAATTATTTAGCATACATCATATTCATACATTCATCATCAACATGCATTCAATATAAGGAAAAAATCATTTTTTTTAAACTTCGTCTCAGGCATAACAATCTGACTTCCCGACCTCGCACTCACCAAGGGAAAGCTATGGATCAGATGGAGAAGGATATAGTTACCCTAAGAGAAGAAATGGATATTGTCAAGGAGAATGTGGAAGAAATGAAAAGCCAGATTGATCAACTGACACTTGTCGTCCAGAATTTGATAGCCAGAAGAACCAAGTGAAGCCAGCAAAGGAAGGTTCCTACTCCTACCTCCCATGTTGAAGACAATAACACCCTACTAGGGTTTGTCCATGATCTGGAACGTGAGGAGACTGCAACTACTAAGCACAAAACTGTTGACCAACCTCTCGAGGGAACCGTCTCCCCACCTATTTTCAATGGGGCACCTCGTACTACTTACAGACCTACCCCACGTGAGAACTACAAGGGTGAAAACCCGAGGCAAGTGGCCTTCGAAAATAAAGGAACCATTGTTAGGGAAAGGAGAAGGATTGATGATAAGTACAAAGCACTTGAGGAAAGGTTAAAGGTCGTGGAGGGACTCAATGTTTTTGGAGTGGATGCTTTGGAAATGTGTCTGGTGCCCGATGTGGTCATGCCTCCTAAGTTTAAGACACCTAACTTCAAGATGTATAAAGGAGTTAGTTGTCCCAAAAATCACATCCGGATGTTTTCCCGAAAGATGGGGGCTCATACTAAAAATGAAAAGCTGATGATGCATGTTTTCCAAGACAGCCTTAGTGGGGCATCCTTAGATTGGTACATGTAACTGGAAAGGACTTACATCAAGAACTGGGAGGATCTGGCAAGTGCCTTTATAAGGCAATACCAATATAATGTAGACATGGCCCCTGATCGCATACAATTACAAAACATGTCTAAAAAAGGGAACGAATCTTTCAAGGAGTACGCCCAGAGATGGAGGGAGCTAGCCTTTCGTGTTCAACCTCCATTGCGGGAAAGCGAGCTAGTAGATACATTCATGGGAACTTTGCAAGGACTATACTATGAAAGGATGATTGGGGCAGTCTCAACGGGATTCACTGACTTGGTTATCATTGGAGAGAGGATTGAGAACGGTTTAAAGACAGGAAAGATTGGGCAGTCATCCTCCGACCAACACAATAATATGGGGTACCCCGAAAACAACTCAAAGGAAAATGATGTCAGTGTTATAGACCCTGAAGATCCAAATCTGGGAGATAATGCGTTACTGGGGCACATTGGGGCAACAGTCAACGCCATGGAAGAGAGGGGGATGAATTCCTTATTAGCAAGGAAGACATGACAAACTGGGGCAAACAATGGGAGTCACCTGAGGAGAAGGATTTGTTTGGGCTGGGTTACAAACCGGCTAATGAAGGATTAGAAGACAATTTCCATGGCATGGGATTTGGAATTTGGGACCATATGGCTGCAATGGAAGGGGAAGAAAGGAATGCCTAATTTCAACAATTGGAGAACCATCGGGATTTCTGAGATGATTTTTGTTCCGAAGTAATTTACTTTTTCTTAAAATAATAATAAGCCCCTTGCTATGCCCAAGGCAAGTGGACAAAGCTTTGTAGGGCCACCTTTTATTTCATTGGATTATTTCTATCAATCAATTTGCATTTTTTTTTCAATCAAGATCTTTTTCTGTTTATTCAAAATGGCAATATACATTCTTTCAATATTTTCATTTCTAGCACTTCGTTCCAAAAGGGATATAAAAAAAAAACTTCTTCCCCATGCAAATTTAAAAATGAACCTATTAAAATTGACACCACTATAATCTCGAATGACTCTGAATTACCGATTAACCAAGCGGAAGAGGGTGATGAGGATGAGTGTGAGCTTCCTAAAGAGTTAGCCAGACTGTTGAGGCAAGAGGATAAGGAAATACAACCTCACTAAGAACCAGTGGATGTGATCAATCTGGGAACTGAGGAAGATAGGAAAGAGGTCAAAGTCGTGCTTCTCCGGATAAGGATATAAAGGAAAGACTGATCGAGCTATTGCAAGGGTACTCCGACGTGTTTGCAGGGTCATACCAAGATACGTCAGGACTTGATACAAGCATCGTCAAGCACAAACCACTACTCAAACTAGAATGCACGCCAATCATGTAAAAGCTGAGGAAGACTAGATCAAATATGATCCCCCAGACCAGGGAAGAAGTCAAGAAGTAATTCGGCTTTTTGTCACAAGGGAACGCCTGTTGGGTTAAAGAACGTAGGAGTAACTTATCAAAGGACTATGGTAATTTGGGGCGTAAGGAGATAGAGGTTCATATAGATGATACGACTACCAAGTCACAAAAGGAAGAAGATCACATAACTAACTTGCAAAAGTTGTTGGATCAGTTAAAGAAATTCAAGTTACGACTAAAGCCCACAAGGTGTACTCATGGAATCAAATCTGGAAAAATACAAGGATCCATGGTCAGTCAAAGGGGAATAAAGGACCAAATGAAAGTCGTTCAAGGGATGCCAGCTCCAAGGATAAAAAAGGAAGTTCATGGATTTTTGGGGAGATATCTCCCACCTTGCAGTTACTTGTGAGCCAATCTTCAAACTACTCAGAAAAAGACCAAATCATTGAATGGAATGAAGATTGTCAAAAGGATTTCGATTGGATCAAGGAATATTTGCAAAAGTAACCTATATTGGTGCCACCAGTCCCAAGGAGACCACTCATAATGTACTTAACAATATTTGAGAATCCAATGGATTATGAAACTTCGGACTCCTATGAAGAACCTGGACCTGGATCTCGAGGGAAACTTATATATTTGTAGGGGCTATCAATCGGAATTTAGGATCATAAAGGAAGCTAATCGGGATAAGGTAGAATGGGTGCAAACTAGACTCGATTAGCTAAACCTCGTATAAGGGAAACGTGTGGTTGTGGACAGTTATATCCATGGGGAATTAAGAGAGCATTTGACAAAGAAATTCGTTCTCGCCTACGCGAAGAGGGAGACTTGGGGTTAAGAAAAATATTACCCATCCATAAAGACCACCACGTCAAATGGACCTCACCATATGAAGGGTCACATGTCGTGAAGAGTACCTCCTCTGGCGGAGTACTAACATTAACAACCATGGATGGAGCGGGTTTACCATGACCAGTGAACTCCGATTCGGTCAAAAAATACTATGCCTAGAAAAAGAGGATAAAAGCCCGCTAAGCCGAAAACTCTAAAGGGCGACTTAGGCAAAATTAGGGCGTCCCGGTGGATTGAAAACTCGAAAGAGCGATCCAGGCAAAAATTAGGGACTTGGATAAAAATGATACCCGACAGGTCGAAAACCCTAAATGGCGGCTTTGTCAAAAAAATGGTATATCATCCCGGTGGACTAAGACTCTAAAAAGAGCAGTCCAGGCAAAAGTTAGGGATATCCAAAAGGCATATGACCGAAAATACTCAAGTCACCCTATAACAGGAATTCAGAAGGGAGCGATCATTCCAGCCGTCATCTTCAGAAACGAAGTGTTGTGATCTTGGAGTCTTAGGGATATTAGCTGGTGTTATATTTAATAGGGACATAAATGAATTTGTTTTCTTATTGCCATTTTACATTTTTTTGGATTTTCGGTAATATCTCCTTATGAGAATTACCCTCATTGCTTATCATTGCCCATTTGCAGGCCAATTCTCAATAAATTTGCTTTTCAAATAAATTTCTTTTCCTCCTAAATTATTCTGCTTGATTACAAGGTGTCGATTAATTGTGAAATAATTCATGGAAATATCGGGTATAAATAAAAGCTTTGAAAAGGGAAAATGGATTTTACTTCGGTTTTTGGAATCATCAAAGGGATCATATTCTTCCAAAGCATGATATAGGGTCTATACACTGACAGGAATATACGGTACGATCTAACCAACATGGGAGATTCTTTAGTGGCATGTTTCGTATTAAACAGGAATCAAGGGTATCATGGCTTACTATAATTATCAAAGTTTCAAGGGTCAGGGATTCAGGAAGTTATGAAAAGTTTTTTTTACATACAAAGACATACATTGCATATCATAAAAGAGGTGTTAGCCCAAATAATGCATCATACATAAGAGGACGCATACATGCACTCATATACGCAAACATGCATACATGCATAGGGTTCATAACCACCATTAGGGATTTTATGTGGATTGTTACTAAAAGGGTTTTACCAAGGGGAATTCATTAAGGGATATTTATTTAAATTTTAAGGGGGTTATTGGGTTTTTCATCAAAGGAGTTATCAAGAGGATTTCATTAAGGGATTTATCAGGGGATTTACAAAATTTCTATCCAGGGATTTTTTTTATCAAAGGGGATTTCATTAAGGGGATTTATCCAGGGATTTCTAAAAAGTTTTTCAGGGGGTTCAATTGGACATTTCGCCAAGGGTTTATTACCAGGGATTTTAGGGTGACAGCTTAGCACCTATCGGATTCTGCGGTCAAAATTAGGGTCCTTGTATTTAATCGTCTCCTCCTCAAAAGAAAGAAGGCTCATCGACATCATCCTTCTGATTCGAAGACGATTAAATAGGGGCAGCTGTCGTACCCTAAATTTTGACCACCTTCCATATGTTTTCTAATGCCACTTTATTTCGAATAAATAAAATGACACAATTGGTAAAAGAGCATGTGTAAGGCTTACAAGCACAAGGTCTCGGGTTCGAATCCCACCTTCCCCACTTTTTAATGTTTTATTTATTTTTTTCTTTACTACTAGCTTTTTCTATTTTTATTTTTAATAAAATAATCATAAAAATGTCATTTTTTATTATTTAATTTTTAATTTTCGTATTTATATTTAATGCATTTTTAAAAATATGATTTTTTCATTAAAATCATTATTTTATGGAAAAAATCTCAAAAAATCACAAAACTAAAATGAAATAAAATCTTTTTTATCATCATTATTAGGTTATTATTTTTATTTAAAATATATTCTTTATTTAAAATTCACCAAGACATGAATTCATCCAGATTCATTGGCTTGGGCTCTAAGGAATGAATAAAATCAGGTCAGATTAAATCATTCCTAATTTAGATAATCACATTCAATTTCTGACCTAATTTTTTATCTATAAATAGAACCTATTTTTCTCATATTTTCCTCACCCATAATCTACAAATCACTCCCTAAAAGTTGTTGTTCTTCACACTGAAGAACAACAACAACTAAACCCTAGACTTCATCATCAGTGGGTCAAGAAATACCAAAGAGAAAAGGGATATACGAGGAACGTAAAGGAAATTACAAAAGAAAAAGGGATACGCTAGGAACGCAAAGAAAAGAAGGGAAAAAGGAGCAGCTTACGTGGGTCACGACACTCCAAGTTAGTATCCCTTTACTATCTTGTTTATGAAAATGGTTTGATATTGTATTTTTATGTTGTGTGTGCATGCTCCTTAATATTCATGTTGTGTGTAATTTGTTTTCTTCTTTTGATTTTCGACTTTGTCGACTGTTCATGTGTATGGTATCTCAACTCTTCAGGGTGATAACATGTATATGATTTATTTTCATTTGATTACAGTTAATCCAAACAAATTTTAAATAATTAAATTTGCAATATTATATTTAGAGGTGGAGTAATATAGTGAAATTGTGACGTGTCATTCTAATGACTATAATGTAATAAGCTTGCACCTTATGATATTCTTTGCAAACCATCCTGACACAACTAAACCTTCTTCTGTGTTTTTTTATTTTTTAGACACGTTTAAATAATTCATCTCTTTTTTATTTGCTTTATCTAATTAAAAAAAAAACATGTTATTTGAGTCATGAATATAGCAAAATAAAACGTGAGAATTTTTTTATGATAAGTTTTTAAAGAGTATAAGATATATTTATATAATATAATACTCAAAATAAATTAGACATTCTCAGCTTAGACCTTTCTTTTTTCATACCCTCCTGTAAAATCAAAAACATAAAAAATAAGTCTTTATAATTAACATGTATAATTTATGGTTCTTTCGATTAAGTTCAAGACTTTAGTACCATCTGTAAATAAATTCTCAACCCTTCTTTTATATTTAATATAAAAAATCCAAAAAAGAAAATAAGTAATTAGCATTTATTTTATAATTTATGAGTAATTAGGATGATGATCTGATAATTTAAGAATCATTACTGATTTAGGGACCAATTATTCAATTAGGGTGTAATTAAATAATTTATTATATCTTATATGAGATGAAAACCCGAAAGAGACAAATAAATAATTGATATTTTATATTAGGACCATATTAGGACAAATCATGGATTATTAGGGAAATTAGGAACTAATCATTTATTATGAGGGTTCACAATTCATAATAACAATAATACAAAAATATATAATTAGTTAGGGTTAAATAAGGATAATTAGGGTTAATATTTTTACAATAATTAGGGTTATAACTTAAAACTAATCTAATTTATTTAGGGTTTAATAAAATAATGATATTAATAAAAAATAGGGATTTAATTTTATTTATGAATTTTTATTTAGGAATTTTTTGGATTAATTGTGGGATGGGTTTAAATTTATATTTTATATGTTTGGTTTATTCTTTTAAAGAAAATAGGGATTTAATTTTATTTAGGAATTTTTATTTAGGAATTTTTGGGTTAATTGTTGGGTTGGGTTTAAATTTATATTTTACATACTTGGTTTATTCTTTTAAAGAAAATAGGAATTAAACTTTATTTAGGAACTTTATCTAGGGGTTTAAGGGATTTAAGGGATATTATTAAGAACTTAAGGGATATAAAAGTTTTTTTTAAGGAATTAAGACTTGGGATAAAGCTCTTGATCCGAGAGCCTAAATAAGGGATGGGATAAGGGATAAAACTCCTAGGTTCCAAGAGTTAAAATATAGGCCAAAGGGATAAGGGATTAAGGGATAAAACTCTCCATCCGAGAGTATAAACAAGGGATAAGGGATTAAGGGATAAAACTCTCCATCTGAGAGTATAAATAATGGATAAGGGATTTTTAAGGGATAGAACTCCTCATCTAGGAGTATAAACACTAGATTTAAGGGGTAGAACTCTTTATCCAAGAGTATAAATGGTGGATTGGGGTTTAGGGTTAGGTTTTGGGATTTAGGAATAGGATTAGGGGGTAGGAATAGGGGAGGTGAACTACGGTTACTCTGATCCTTCATTTTGAGGGTACGTAGGCATAGGGTTGCAAACCAACCCTAGCGAGTATAATTAATAAAAAACTTAGGTTTTCTCATATTTTAGACAAACAAACATACCCTAAATTCAAAGGTGGGTCCCATTGAGTACAATGGAAGTGAGGGGTACCTAACACATTCCCTTCACTTAACCGACTCCCGAACCGTAGGAATCTCTACCTTAGGATTAGGATATTTAGGTTTATCATTATTTTCCTTAGAAAAAATATGATGGCGACTCGATATTTTTGCCGGCCGCGACAGATGCCTTAGATCAACTAAATGCTAAAGTTAATGCCATATTTCAAATATTTGATCAAATGAGTGTACACATTATCACCCCATGTTGCTCCTCCCTATGGAATTTGTGGAGTCATTGGCCATACTACTAATGAGTGTAACATGAATTCTAATGGATATCCCAACTTACAAGATATTAAATACATTAATGACTCCTAAAGATGAAATCCTTATTCTAACACCCATAACCCTAGATGGAAAGACTACCCAAAATTTTCATATAAGAATAACTCTCCCCAACAAGAATTTGGACTTCCTGGTTTCCAATGATAAAAGGAAGATAACACTCCTAGAAAGTTCATCCTTGAATTTATGATGTAAAATTTTATCATGGCACAAACTTAAAAAATTATCGAATTCAAAAATCATAATTTAGACACAAACGAAAGCCTTAGTCAACTAGCCTCTAAGGTAGACTTAATAGTCACCCACAAAAAAATGTTGGAGGCTTAAATCTCACAAGTGGAACATCAACAAGCATCACCCTCAAAACCTACTAGAATATTTCTAGGGTAGCTTGAACAAAACCTGAAAGGACATTTAAATGTTGTTACCTTGAGAAATGGAAAATAACTCCACGAACCTAAAGGGAAATATATAAATGAGAACGAGGAGGTTGAAAAACTTCAACCATTTAATGAATTTGGAGAGGAAGATAAAGAAAAAACTTCAAGCCTCAATTCATTGTTTGGTTGAAAGTTAGCTTGAAACTTCATTGCCTTGTATAACGAGATTCATGGGTTTAACCTTCTAAACACTCTCAAGAAATAGTAGATACTCTCAAGATAAGTTATTAGGGAGAAAAATAGGTAACCTCTTTAATAATGATCCTCTATAAATTTATGTCGTTGTTCTGTCTTCCCTTATCTCTTTTACTTTTCACTTAGTTTCTTTAATTCCAACTTTTGATGCATATTCAAACATTTTTGTTAAAATGTTTTCAAACTCTGATTTAGAAAATGATTTTGTTTTAAAATAGAAATTTTCAAACATTCATAATTCGCTTTCATTTTGTGTATGGCGTCATATGTTCAACAAATGGCATCAGAGTCTAACTCCTATCTAAAGAATAATTATCTCAAGAGGAAGATGACTTCCAACTGTTAGACGATAGGCTTTGATCTAGAGGGGGGGTGAATAGATCACAAATTTTACAACCAAAAACTTTTGGCAATAATATGTTTTCAAAATAAGGTGCAGCGGAAAAACGACCCAGATCGAATCGCCTAACCGAACCTACTATCGAAAAACAATATATGTATCTCAAACCAAACGGAGTGATAACGAACGTAAATGTCCAACAACAATCAAATTATAAATCAATTAAATGCAACGCTAATCGTAACTCGTATGTACAATGAACCAAAACACAGACAAAATACACACAAATAATTTATTGAACACTTGATATGCGATCAATAACAATTGGGAAATAAAGTTTGTTTTGTTGATGTTAAAACCTATCATAATCAAAGTGATTGTGATTACATCAACAACAACACCTTTAAAAGATAGTAGAAAATAATTTTCAATCGAATTGATCAAACAACGACGAACTTGATAAATTGTATAATCAACAATAAAAGAAATAAAGATATGAAGAGCCCGAGGAACTACGTCGTCTAAACGAACCGTTATCGAAAAGATCGGATATGCGACAAGCCAAATGGAATAAAAAGCTCAATGAGAATTCGAATCACTAATTTGAGTATTAATCAATACAATTAAATTCACTTAAGTTTGTGCAATTTCCAATGACTCATAAAGAGTAAACCAAAATTGACAATTTCACAAACAATTTGTGAGCGATCAATTTATCGAACACTTGGTGTGCAAAACACCCCAAATGTTATTTTCTATGTAAATGTAGTGCATAATTTTTCCAATCACAATCAAAGTGATTGTAATGAGTTTTCAAACCAGGCTTTCAGCACTACACTATAACAGAATTTTATCGATCAATTGATTTTGCACAAACATAAACTATCCAAAATTAAAGAGATAAGGAAAGAGACAACAACACTGAATTTGTTTAGGCAGTTCCTCTTTCGTCCTCGCTTCGGGTACGTCTGCCCCCAATTCTAAAACTAGAATTGAGATATGTATTATCTTGTTGCAAATGTTTTTACAAGAGAAGCCCTAGTCATCACACACTCAAGAATACTTGTTGATGTTGATACTATGCCTTCTCTCCCCTTGATTCAAGTCGATTCAAGTGCTTCGAACATGTTGAATTAACCTCCGTTTACCACTACTAGATTGAACAAACCCACCGGTCTTCAATCACCTTCGCTCAACTAATTTCAATCACGCACAGTTCGAACCTAAATATTTCTTACACAATCCTCTGATTATCGCTACTAGATTGAACGAACCCACCGTTCTTCAATCACCTTCGCTCGGCTGAATCTATGAAGCAAAGACTTGTCCAAAAACCCCCCAAATCCACACGATTATGGAGGAAAAAAACCCTAACGGTTTTATTCAAGAAAAAACCCACCGAAAACTCACCCCAAACTAGATACACAATCCTACGTTTGGACGTTATCACCTCAATGATGCAAAAGATCAACACAAATTGTTATGTGTAATTGTTGAGAAAATGCAAGATGAGGATGAAGATAATGAGAGAAAAATTCAATGGATATATTTCACTTTTTCTTGTTATATTTAGAATGATGAGACAAAAGTGTATATATATGATCCCATGACCAACTAACTAACATAACAGCAATTTGAAATGAGAAAGATCAGAAAAATGACAGGAAATTAGCGAACGGTCGACCTAAAACTAAAGGGGGTCGACCTGAGCAGACCCGAGAGCAAAACTGTGCAAATATTGAAGCTATGCGTCGACCAGAACAGGATCCATGCGTCAATGCAAGCTTGCTAAAAAGATACAAATACAAAGGCCAACAGTGTGAGTCGACCCAAGGGTCGATGCGAGCACACCCGAGAGCAAATGATTGAAAATTAGCTTTCATGAGTCGACCAGAATAGGGTATGAGTCGACTCAAACACCTTAAACTCCTAAAAATGAATTTTTGATCATAGTTTGTTCCACCAAGACTATGTTTATGCATACCTAAGACTCCCAACATGATCAAACACACACAAGACATATATGAGACTCTTCCTATATGTATAGACACATGATTTTGGGATATTTGTGCATTGTGAAGTATGAATGCAAGCTATTACGCGATGATACCGTCCAAATAACAAAGTACGAGCTAATACACGTTTTGACATCATTAAAATAAAAACTAAGTATTAAGACACCTTGCCCTCACATATTTGGAGCTATATCCGGTGTTGGATCCTGTTATAGGATGTGGAGACTCACACTTGTGGGGGAGAATGTTAGGTGCAAGTGGGAGTGATTAAAGTCCCATATTTCCTATGAATGGGTAGAACGTTGGATTTATAAGAGAGAGGACTCATTTACCTAACACCTTAAGGTTTTGGGTTGAGATGTGGTGTCTCCCTCTCTTGTGGTCCTAGAGCATTAGTCCCTTTGGTTCTCCCAACTCTCCCGGACTCCCCAAGAGATTCTTCCACCTCCAAACCCTTGATCAAATTTAGATCAAATGACCAACAATGCGGCTACAATCCTCCGATTATCTCGATCACGCAACTTCTTGAAACCCGAGATTCCCTAACATAATTCACCGTCTCGCGCTACTCCCTTGCAAGGAAACCACCTTGTACCAAGGCTTTCACTCGATCAAATTTGTGTTGACGTCATCTCGTTCAAAACCTTTAAATCAACCCGATCTTGAAGGAAAACCCCAGCTTGGTTTTCTTATTTGAAACACACAAAGCCCCCAACCCAATATTCTCGATTACACCAAACCTAATTGGATGTTATCAACCCTAATCTAGATGGTCACCCAATCGAAAAATGATTATGTGTAGTTCAATTGTGTGTATGCGTAGAAAAAAGGGATGAAGATGATGGGAAATTTTGTAATCTGGTTTCTTTTAGGTTTTACTCACTAGGAAACCTTGCCTAGAAGAAGATGCATGTATGAGTATATATAGGTATATGTATAAAATGGGCAAAAGGATGTAAGAAAAATAAGATGCAAAAAGAATTTTTCAAGTTTTAACTTGCATAGGTCATCCTATGAAGGTCATAGGTCGGCATATGAAGGTGTTCAGGTCGGTCTGTAAGGCGACTTGAAATGCAGCATGTGGGCAAAATCTACAGGCTTCGTTCTTGGAGCATAGGAGTCGGCCTGAAACATGGATGTGTCGGCCTATACTGAAGCTGAAGCTTCCATAGGTCGGCCTGATCACGTATAGGTCGGCCTATGCTGTTGTTTTGACACACAAACTTGACTTTTGATGTGTACGTCATGTCTAATACCTATCAAACTTGTCCAAAGACTCTTTTTATGCATCCTAAAGCTAAGGGGAGAAATGAGCATCTAAATGTATGTTGACACCGTCCAATATACAAGAGCACTACGATAAACTACCTTATTCCTTGTTTGACATCATTCAAAACCTGGTTGAATTTGTAGTTGCAAATACTCGGCTCTCACATACTCCCTTTTTTTATGATGGCAAACATATATGATGTAGCTGTAGCCTGTTACGTTTCTCTTGATACACAGAACAAATCCCCTTGACTTTATGCATTATTCTTGATAGCTCTTCGATAACTCCCCCTAAGTGTATGTATATATCTTGCATAATCCTCTTCATTATCTCATTTTCTCCCCCTTTGACAACATCAAAAAGAAAGAAAACAATTAAACCGTGATAAGCATCGCGCAGATACATAACTCACATATTACAAATACTATACAAAGGCAATTACATTAAAAAGGTTGTGCACTCACACAAGGTAAAGAATACAAAGCGATAAACATTAAATCAAATGCAATGTCATGAAACAACCAAACAAAGACACACAAAATGCAGAAAAATCTTAAGACACACTAATAGGACACACACAAACACACTCTTCATCACTCTCTTCCATGACCTCCAGGTCTAGCTCCACGAAACCTGCCTTGACCATCATGTCCAAATTGCCGGTCCAAGAAATCACACGTTTCTTGATAGAATTGTGTGTAGTGATTATGACCTTTATTTTGGGCAGCAATCATGTAATTGACCCTTGCGATGGTAGAGGTGGTATTCGTATCCATCTCCTTCTTCAAGGTGACTAGCTTTTCTGAGACAAATGAGGCAAATGCCTCAACGTTTGTATCTTGAGTTTTCATATGCTCTTGCATACTTTTGAGCAGTGTCATTTGAGCATTTTGTTTTTGCAGCTGATTTTGAAGAAGCGAGGTGATATACGAATTTTGGCCAGTAGCATTGCTATCTTCTTGCACAACAATATTTTTCGCATCATGCATAGGCACATCATCTTTAACATGTTGCTTAGCAGAGGTGTCAGCAAATGCGGTATGATCGTCAAAGTTGTATATCTTCTGACCATACTTTCCAAGCCTCAGATAGTATGCTTGACGTTCTTCATCCCAAAAGTATCCCATATTAATTAGAGACCGTTAAGAGAACTCTTGAATTGGACCAGGTTAGATGAGTCGTAGATTTGGCACGCCGTTATCAAAGAAACTAAGAATTTTTGAGATCATAGATGAATAACAGAAGGATGTCCCCTTGTATCCATCCTTGATGATGAACATTTTGGAGACGAAGTAGTGTGGCCAATTGATGTGAATCTTGTGCATCAGAATGTACACGAGGTGAACCTCAACACTATCTACTCGAGTGTATCTGCCTTTCTTGGGACGTAGAATATGAGAAAAAAGCCATAATAGGATTCTCAGAGTCATTTTGAACTGACTGACTGCTACAACCTCATTATAATCTTCTGGCCTTAGAGCTTTGAGCATTGCATCGAGATGAACGCTCCACTCAAAATCCTTATGAGAATGAGTGTCTATTACCAACGGATCAGCTTCATCCTCTACATCAAGATCACTTATGGTAATGTCAAACATTTGCTTCCAAATGTCATCATTAACTTCATAGATCTTATTACCAACAGTGAATTTGAAAGAAGGTTCATTCTGCTCATGCAGTCCGGAATAGAATACACGAACCAGATCCTCGTTGTAATCTTGTGACAACTGCAGAAAGTAATTAATTTGTTGGTGTTCTACAAGTCGAGCCACATCAGGGATTTCCAAACTTCCAACAATAGAGGCCTTCCATACATGTTGTTTCATGACAAGGCGATGCAGAAATTTCTTTTCAAATTCTACAACACAATTGCCAGAAAGAAGAGATATTACCGTGTATGGAATGGTTGATGATGATGATGCGCTAGCCTTATCATTCTTTCTTCTCGCATTTTTGGGAGCCATTTGGATTGATAGAAGTTTTATGATAGAATTGAAATGTTTGAAACAAGATGAAAACATATGCCAATTTATAGGAAATGAGAGAAAGATGAGGAATTTAGAAGATTCGTTGTTACAAGAATCTGAAAAGTTGGATGATTTAATGTCCTGAAATGAATGGCATTAGTGATGAATTAAGAACATTAAGATGAGTTATATTGGTTGACTGGAATCTGAATAGCAAAGGACTCACGTTCATGAATGTAGGAATGTGAAATTTTTTGATTAAATGAGCCATAATTCATCTACTAATTGTCACATGCAGGCCTATACGATAGCATGTGCCAGCCTATATTGTTCGTCTTTGAGAAATACACAATTTTAATTCACATAGGCCTACCTATACGAGGTCTTGTCGACCTATACTGAACCAGTCAGAAGAAGAATTTTAATTCACAGGACACAGGTCGACCTGCTTAATTTTGTGTCGACCTATAGACTTATCATTTGAAGAATTTGAATCAAATGAACTTTTATACACCACCAATAACTCAAATTTGACTTATGCATACTAATTTGATTGAAGACACATGCATATGATAAGGTTTGATGATTTGTTTGCTTTAATCATGTAACATATAATCATGCAAGCATGATTTGGTTCAAGATATAAATGAATCGCTGTGACATTTATGTATGGTTACTATAAACATGTAAGATGCAACATACAATAGTAACATTTGATATTTTTGGAAGTAGACACATATCACAAGCATCACACGGAGTTCATCACATATCCTTATGAAATAAACATGTAAAAGAAACACTTACGTACATAACAAGAAATAGGGCTGAAACGATATTACCTCACCATACACAAGACAGAGGATGCACTAGCATTCCACAAAGAACTTTCGAATGAACGTTGGAGTGAATGCAACACGTGCCACAAAACATAAATAAGACCAAAACGCTCTTACCACTTTCCTTCTTGCACAAGTATTTGAATGTGATATTAGAAATGTATTCAAAAAGTGCACTTGATGATTGTTGAATATTATTTTAACTTGAGAGATGATTTTCCGTTGCAGCTGGACTTTTCATCTTGCTTAATTATGATGTTTATCTTGCTTCTTCTCATGTTTCATCAATTTAAGGTTAATCACTCCTAGTTTGATGTTCTTGAGCAAGTATAGTCAAAGATATCCTACACAATTGAACATAATACCTTTCCGACACTTCTCCGATAGCTTATTAGTAATCATTAACATACTTTTACCACTTAAAATAAAAACACAAAGAGTTAACCTGGTTGGTAACAAAATCCGCCTCATTAGTCACATAGATCAAAACGATAAGGACATGTTACCGTGTTGTGCCTTGATGCTCTATGAATAAGATCCCATACTCTCTCCATAGAGTCAAGAAATTTTTCCTACATGATTAACAACTTGTGCTAGGTACCCAATATTTATTGGGTCCTTGGGGATTAGTAAAATCTTGATTGCATTTAGAGATCCATTGAAACACATCATGAGAAACTTGAAATTTCCTAACTCTTCACTTTGCAATAGTGTGCCCCTTTTTGCAACAGTAGTGATAATACAAATTTAAAGAAGATACAATTTTTCTATCTGGTTCCTTTTTAACGTAATTATACCTCTGATACAGATTGTGAGCTGGTAAGTTATACTTGGAAGTGTCTATAGCAAAAGTAACCTTGGGTTGCAAAGCCTTATCAAGTTTAGCTTGAAGAGTCATTGACTCCTTTTGCCAAATGTGACATGTTTCACAACCAAAATTCCACAAAGATCTAGGATCCTCATCTTGTCCTTCTAGAATATTTGACATATATTTCTTTAGTGCTTCCACATGTCTTTCATTTTCAGCAATCTTAGCTTCCAAATGAAATATGTTTCTCTTGTTTGAAGCTAATCTCTTGAAATAATCTATAGCTTGTCTTTGTAGATTTTCAAAGGATTCTTAAAGTTGAGCAAAAGTTGAATCATGAGAAGCTTGAAGTTTATAGTGACTTACATCCTTTTTCTTTCCTTTGTTTGCCATATAGAAAACTTGGTTGATTCCTCACTTGAAGTAGAGCTATCATCACTTGAAGAATCACTTTTTCTTTCCCAAGCCACATAGGCTCTTCTACCTTTTCTAGAATTTTTGTGACGGCCTTTTTCATTCTTGATTTTTGGACACTCCGGCTTAAAGTGACTGGGTTTACCACAGTTGTAACACGTACTTAGTGACTTTCCCTTTTTGCTTTCATCTTCTTCTTTTTAGGAACTTGATAACCTTCTTGAATTATCACGGTACTTGTTGGGATATTTGTCGCCATGTTTTAACATGTATCTATTGACTCACTTTATGAATTATCCCATATCTTCTTCGTCGGATTCATTGTCATCTCTAAGTTCACTTTCCCTTTGCTCGTCTTGAGGAGGCCTTGAGCTAGAAGTCTTTAGAGCAATGAACTTTTCCTTTCTTCTTTCTCTTTCCTTGTCCCACTCTACGTGCCTTTTCGTATTCCTTCTCGTATTTTGCCAACCAAGTAAGCTCTTGCTCATGCTCTTCCAACTTACCAAACAAAGTTGTAAGATCAAGCGACTTAAGATCATTTGCTTCTTTAATAGTGATGACCTTTGGTTTCCATTCCCTACTTAAACACCTCAAAACTTTGTTAGTAGCAAGTTCATTGGAAACGAGATTACCTAGTGCATTTAATCGATTTATAAGATGAATGAACCATTTACGCATATCCGCAATGGTTTCACCATGCTCAATACGGAACATCTCAAACTCTTGATTTAATGTATTGATCCTAGCTTGTTTGACATCATTAGTACCCTCATGGGAAATCTCTAATGCGTCCTACATAGCTTTGGCGGTTTCATAATGAGAAACGCTATCATACCCCAAATTTTACCCCTTAGATGTCATCCTCTTTTGCACATCATCTAAGGTCAATCATCCATGCATAACTAACCATTTATAAGATTTTGTTTTGCTTGGTCACTTGTGAATTTAGGTTTGCTGAGAAAGGTTCAGAGGATATAAGGCCATTGATTTAACTTCAGAAGGCTCTTATAAGTATGTTTGTGTTTCAAGAGTAGATGAAAGAGGTTGTACCCTCATACTTATGTTCAAGCAGTCATGACATGATCAACTGCCCAATTATATGATTGGATCCATTCCAAGGCATGATCATGCACTTTCAAATGGTTTTCAAAGGCTATTTCATTAAAGTTCCAAGTCTTGCACCATGTATTTTAAAACCATATCATAAAATCATGTGGTTGATTCAAGCAAAGCTATAGCTTAGATTTGTTGCAAATTAGTTCAAGGAACGACCATTCATGATCTAAGGAAAAGACTTCTCATCCTTGAGCCATGCTTGATTTTTGGTTCCAAAATTGATGAATGTTTTAAAAGATTATTGCCTAGTGCAATTTGTGAGCAAGGTGTGTTCAACTTAATTTTGGAAGTGAATTTTCAAGTCATACTTGAAATTAATGGACATAGCTCTACCTAGCTTCTTTCTCAAGATTTTGTTTCAAGTTTCAAGTTATGACTAGTTTCAAAAATCAATGGGTGGCAAACTTTGACTTAATTTGTTGATTTCAAGTTATGATCAAAATCAAGAGAAGTCAAGGGACTTTGCGCCATTTGAATAATACATCTTATTGCTTGGATGCCAAATTTGTTACAAAAGATCCAATGTCATAAACAAGTGCAAACATGAACATCCAAAAAGAGTCCAAAGGTAGATGCATTTGAAGAGAACAATAAAATTGCAAAACCTTACAAATTCCTTGTTTTTGATACATCCTAATTCTACAAGTTACAAGACCTATACCTAAAGGTCTATGTTTCAAAGTTCTCATGATCCTAGGTGTTAAATCTTTTATTACACCA
This sequence comes from Lathyrus tuberosus, assembly GCA_022829125.1. Classification (NCBI taxonomy): domain Eukaryota; kingdom Viridiplantae; phylum Streptophyta; class Magnoliopsida; order Fabales; family Fabaceae; genus Lathyrus; species Lathyrus tuberosus. The sequence continues at coordinate 4,047,026 of JALAZF010000320.1, read as the reverse complement.
TGTTTTTCTCCACAATTCAATTCCATCTGCATGTTTGAATTTGTAAGCTCTAAGCCATGTTTCAATATCACATCCAATGACCATGAGCATGACAGACCTGTTCCAAGCTCCTAAGCAACCTACACAAACCGAATTCAAATAAGCCTCACACTTTGCTTCAAAATAAATTCAAATCAAATTCACAAAAGTCATGCCAAGTTCCTAACTATTCAACCAATTCAAATTGTTTCAAATATAAATCAAGACCATTCAATCACTTCCAAAACTTTGCCATCATAAACCATTTTCAATAAAAATTCACTTTATTAACCAAACAACCCTAAAACTACCATCTCAATCAAGACAAATTCAAAGTCACTCAATGACAAATTCACCACACAAATCATTTTCATTTTAACTTCATACCAAAACAATTTCCACATTCATCAAACCACAAAATCCAAATTCATTCACGTTTCAAACCATAGACAAAATTCAAACATGCCAATTTCAATTCAATCCAATCAAGTTCAGATTTCACAATCCAATTTCAAACTCATTTTTCACACAAACCAATTCATGATTATTCAAATCAAAACCATTCAACATACTTGCTCATGATATTTCACATCCATTCATCAAATTCAGTTTCTAAAAACCATCAATTCACAAGTTCAAATTCCATTTTCTTTCAAGACAAGTCACAGAGCATCATGTTACAAATTTCAAACACTATGTTATCAAGACAAGTCATAAAATGCTTGTACAGGACATGAAGCATAAATTTCAACAGTGTGGTGATACGAAGGTATTCAAAAATGAGGGTGTCATTGCATTAAGTTGGTTACACAAGCAGTAAAGCAAACAAATTTCAACAGGGCATGTGGGACCTAGTTACATTACACTACCAGACAAAATCCTAAAGGAACAATCTCTGAATTTTGTACATACACATTCCACTAATTTCAGAATGGTGTTTTTGTACCTCTGTACCCTATTCTTCTCCCACAAGTTTTCCAAAAACCCTAATTCTGATCAAATATAAAGGGAGCACTATTCACTATCATGAACAAAGAAGAAAACTTAGCACAGCAGCCAAAGTTTTAAGTCATTTGTCCTAAAACCCTACTCCAAAAAGCTCATAGATTGCAAGTTTCTTAGAGTTTTTCATTGAAACTCTAAGAGATTCTGAGCTAGACCACAACACTCACAAAACAGAAACACAAAAAGAAGAGGAAGATTGCAAAAAAAAGAGTTACCTGGACATTCAAAGGTTTACTTCTGAAGAGTGCTTCAAGAGGTATTTGGTTGAAGCTCCGTCTTTAGCTCGACGACCCTTGATTTTTGTTTCTTGTTGGTATGTCTTGTTCTCCGCTATCTGAGTAGATTATTGTGCTTCTTTTGCTTTGATTTTCCATTCTTGTTGGTTTTTAAAACTAGGGTTACGTTTGGGATTGGTTGTGATTCGTTGTTTTGGTTAGGATTTAGAGGAAATTAAGGGTAGATTTGGGAAAAGGATGAGATTTTAGGCAGGGTTTGTGTAGGATGTTTGGGGTTTAGAGGAGGTCTCGCTGGAGAGGACGGCAGCGGCCATCGTTGGCCACCATCTTCTCCGACCACGTTTAGGGTTCCGACTGTCATACCCCAAATTTTGACCATAATATTTCCCATCATTGTGCAAATAATCACCACAATATGGATGTACCTTCATACCTCATCAATCCTCTCAAAGATTGTTGAGCATTTACTACAATCAAGAATTAGGGTTTTGAGCCCTCTCAGAGTACTCAGACAAATGATCAATCAAGAATGGACATAATCCTCAACTTGTCAAGCCTCTTAAACATCCATTAAAGATCAAGAGGTCTTCCACATCAAGAAACAAGCACAAGAGTGCCACATCTCAAGTTGATCAAGCCTCAAGATCATCAGTGTCACCAAATTATGATTTTGGTCGACCATTGCCTCCAAGAGAAATTTTCGTATGGGCATGAGCCAATACTTCAAAACATGTTCCAAGAAGCTCAAAGGGACCTCATGGACCCAATCACAAGTTCAAAATAGCCTCAGGGGATGCATTCATAAAAAATCAGGAGTTAGGGTTTCTTGACCTAATTCACCCATAAGTTGACTTTCGAAGCAAGGCATGAACCAAGACCTCAAGAAGTGTTTTGAAGACCTCCAATACATCATATTGATCCATTTACAAGATTGTATTGATTCGAAGAACTTGGTTCACAAGCAATACAAGGATTCAAATTCATCTGGACCAATTAGGATTTTCTGATGAAAAGTCAACTGTACCTTTGACTTTTGACCAAGACATGATCCTAAACATTGGGACATGATTTAAAACACTCTATAACATTTGTGGAATCCAACCAATAGGTTTGAATTAGGTCAAGGACTTGATTTCATAGAGGATCACAAAGTTTGAAATTCATCTGACAAAAAGTCAACTGTGCCAAAAATCATGTTTGACTTTTTGAATTTCTTGACAAACAAGGCTTCCTTAAGTAAAAAACAATGTTAACTTATGGTATGGATCATCATACATCAAGAAAAATCAAGAAAAGTGGGGTTACTTGCAAAAGGGACAACCATAAGAAACTTGAAATTTCACTAAGTTATGAAAAAAAGTGATTTATACCCAACTTTGCAAGACCATAACTTGTGATCCAAGAAACCTTTTTCTTCCATCCAAAGCTCAAATGAAAGCTCTCATTACATACTTAAAAATTGTCAACTAAATCATATTCCAAATCCTCGTGCATTTTGAGTTATGGATTGATCAAAATCACAAAAATGTGAAAATGGCCATTTTTTCCAACACTTAGTGAAATTTTGGACAGAATATATTTTGCATTTTCACCAACTTTGAGGTCATTTTTCATTATGATCCAAGATGATTCAAGACCAAAGTTGGACATCAAAGTTGAAGTATGTTATTGGTTCTTTCCAAAAAGTACAAAAGCCTTCCATGGTTCAACTTGAGCAAGGAGTTATAAACCTCCAAAAATGGCATTTTTCACTCTGCCTACATAAAGGCATGAAAACATAACTTGGTTCCCACGATTTCTTGAGCCAATTTTGGACACTTAAATCATTTCATTTCTATCCAAAATCAACTTGAATGATGAAGAATCTGATCACAAGGCCACCAAGTCAAAAATCCAATCGTTTAGGCATGTGACATTCAAAGTTCAAATCCAAAAACTTCAAACTTGTCATGAGGCATTGAATGGATGCATAGAGCTGGCATGTATCAGTCCACAATATTGCAAATGAGTCAAGATAAACTCAAGCATCAGAAGACCATAGCCCTGCAAGATTGACCCAAGTCAATGGCTAGAGGAGACTTTGGCAACATGACAAAGTTAAATGGATATTGGAGTGATCCAGCCTCCAATCACTATTGCTCCCAAAACAAAGTTGCTCTACTATAAATAGAGGTTATTTTTTATCAATTCAAGTACACCAAAGCATAGCAATACATGATTTCCTCCAAATCACATTCCAAAAACCAGATTTTGCTTCTCTTTCAAGTCACCATCAAATTTTCAAATAGAGAGCAATTCTACACAAACCAACCATGCCAACACCTCACATACATCATATATGAGTGATCCATAACCTCAAAACACATCTGGAACACCAAAATCACAAAGTCACCCCCCATTTGCTCAAGCTTTTGGGCATACTTGCAGTTGAGGTGCCACAATAAGATCCAGGTGTATTCAATCCATTCCAAGCTTCCAAACACCTTATATTAGGTCCATTGAAGCTGTCCAGATCATCACACAACATCTATAACACCTACAATTGAGGATTTGATTTCCTTTTGCAGAGGCAAGTCTGACACTCTCAAACTTTATGATCCATGCATCATAAATGTGTTTTCAAGTTACAAACATGTTTCTGCACTTATGTAGAGTGTTTCTCCTCAATCAATTGCTTTATAGTTATCGTGTATAGTATTTCATAGTGTTCTTGCAGAAATTAGGGTTCTTTTGTTCATCCTTTGATTTCTCACTCCACACTTAATATAAATGCAATTAATTGGTACCATTGGAATCCTTGTTCAAAAACGAACAACTTTCATGTTTACAAAAGTCAAAACCATTGAGTAATCAGAGAGAAAATGGAGGTTTTGCAAATATGGGGAAACAGGGCACGCGCGAGGAAGAAGGCTGTTCTTGGCACTTTTTTTCAAATTTTCAAATTTTCTTTTATTTTCTTTATTGATTTCAAAAATTAATTTCTCTCTCAATTTTTATCATTTTTTATTGGTTCTTTTTTTAAAAAATCAAAAAAATGTTAAATTATTTTATTCAACAAAAAAAAATCAAATTTATATTATTTATTTGATATAGTTTGAATTTTTGTAAATAGTTTCATTTTATTTGTTTTAAAACATTTTTAAATGAAATGTCCACCTTGAATTTTCAAATTCAAATGAATTTCAAGCTTTCATATGATTAAACATGATTTTTCAAAATATTTTTCAAAGTTGAAAACTTGTTTTTGAATATATTTGATATTTTATATCATTTTTTATTTAAGTTCCTTTGAAAATTGTACTCCCTCCGTCCCAAAATATAAGAGAAAAAAGTGCATTTTTCTTGTCTCAAAATATAAGAGAAAAAAATAACTTTCATCTTTTTCAAGGTAAAATTAAATGCAAGTTGCATTTAATTTACTTTCTCTCTCATCTTTTCTATAACTAACAATCAATTAGAATTGTTTTTACATCTTTCAAAATAATTTTTTTCAACAAAATCTTAGTCAAACTATTATACTTTTTAGTTTTCTTAATAAGTGTGTTTTTAATTTTTTCTCTTATATTTTGGGACGGAGGGAGTATTTTTTAAATTAAAATTAGGGTTTTTTTCTTAATTTTGATTTTTCAAACTTCATTCAAACATTTTTGGGCCTCTAATAGACTGTAAGACCCAATCCCTTTTCATAAAACATTTTTGGGCCTCAGTCATTGTATAAGTCCCACTGTATTTTTTTGAAACCGCGGCGCGATCGTCGCCTTTTAAACAAAAAACATCTTGGGCATCTCTCTGAGTTGTAAGTCCTATCCCTTTTTCATTTTGGGCCTCTAATAGAGTGTAAGACACATACCCTTTGTAAATATACTATTTTGGGCCTCAGTCATTGTATAAGTCCCGATACGATTTTCAAAATAAACGGTGCGATCGCTATTTTTCATCTGGATATCTCCTTGAGTTGTAAGCCCCATATTTTTTATAAAAATAAAATTTTGGGCCTCTATTAGAGTGTAAGACCCATTCCTTTTTGTACATAAATAATTTTGGGCCTCAGTCATTGTACAAGTCCCTCTGTGGTTTTAAAAATTATGGCGCGATCGTCGCTTTTTCAATTAAAACTTCTGGGCCTCTTCTTGAGTATAAGCCCCATTTTTCTTTCTTTACAAACACTTTTAGGCCTCTATTAGAGTGTAAGACCCAACCCCTCTTTGTACAAAAATAATTTTTTTGGGCCTCTGCTATAGTATAAGCCCCACAACGTCTGTCGGTATCGCAGTGCGATCAATATTATCAAATAAGTCATCTGGGCCTCAATCATTGTATAAGCCCCAAACATTCTTCCATACAAACTTTCTCTTAATTCAAATTCAATGTTGTTTCTTTCAAAACTTTCTTCAATTTCTTGAAACCCTAAGAGAGGGAATACAATTGTAGTCAATACAATAAATCACAATATGCTCGGGCCTCTTCTCAAAAGGTAAGTCCCCACTTCTTTTTTCAGTGCATATTTCTTATATATATATATATATATATGTGTATCTGTCAATATAATTATTTGTAATACTTGTGCATATCTTGCTTAGAATCTCCCCAGCAGTTAGGTCTATGTTTAGGTCAAACCAGAGGTTACTTTACAACATAGTCAAAACTAGTCCCTCATAGGAAATTCCCTATACAGTCTGCCTCCTCTTGGGCTTATTTAATATGGAACAGAGAAAGGCATTATTCCAAGTGAAACTTTTCTCAAGACTGTCAAACTTAGAAATATATACACAAGAAGTTCATTTCCCCAGAGAGGATTAATTCCTGGTTAAACCTCTTTTGAATTTCTTAAAACTTTAGAACTGTTAAAAAAAGAAAGGATTAATTCTCGGTGAAACCTTTCTTGAAATTTTCTTAGGCTTGGACCCACATGCTTCTTAAAAGCATCCCCATCCTCCTCTTGGGCTTAGTACAAGGACCCACAGGCTTCCTAGAAGTTCCCCCAGCCTCCTCTTGGGCTTAGTACAAGGACCAACAGGCTTCTTAGAAGTTCTTCAACCTCCTCTCGGGCTTAGTACAAGGACCCAAAGGCCTCTTAAAGATACAGGATATAAATTAGTCATCTCTACTAGTTCAATCCTTAGGAGAGTCAAGAATTACAAAACATCAGACCATTATAGGGTTGATCTTCATCCCTTAAAAACTCAGCCTCCTCTTGGGCATCATACAAAGACTTTTCTCTACAATAAAACCTACCATCTCTTGAAAGATTTGGAAAGTCTCAGCCTCATCTTGGGCTTCATACAAGTAGACTTGGAAAGTCTCATATCCTCTTGAATCTAACAATGAAACCCTCAAGTTTCCTAAAAGCACAGGAAAAACCCTTGTCATTTCACCAATACACTAAATATCCAGCAGAGTTAAAACCTCCATAGGTTTTCAAACTCATCTTTAAACTCTCTTGACCCCTTAACAAGGTTTAAGCCTTCACCTTAAAAATCCCCAACCTGGGTCAATCAACCATCAACAAAACTCCAATAGAATCAGAACATCATGGTATCTAATATTTCAACTCTTCCCAGCAAGAGTAATCCCTTTGGATCCCCCAACATAATACAAACCTGCTCCTGGATTTCCATAAATCCTCAACAAGAGATAACCTCCTCTTAGGCTTCATATAAGAATTTTCCCCAGTCAGCCTCAATCTTGGGCTTTGTACAAGGCACATAGAACACTCCCCAATGGAGTCATTTTTCCTTCAGCCTCAAACTTGGGCTTTGTACAAGACAGATAAAACACTCCCCAGTGGAGTCCTTTTTCCTTCAGCCTCCATTGGGCTTTGTGCAAGACAGATAAAACCATCCCCAGTGGAGTCAGTCTCTTCAGCTTCAACCTTGGGCTTTGATCAAGGCACACAAAAATTAATATCCCCTCAGATGAGACCATGAGCCCACTCTGCAGGAGAACATTTCCTCTATACATCACATATCAAAATAGACAATCAAAACCCTTTTCCTAGATAATTGTTGTAAGTGGCACACTTGTTGATTCAAAATCCAAGCTGGAGTCCTTCCTTTATCCTGGATAAAAATCATCTTTCATCTAAAAGCTGTAAGTGGCAAGCCTCTGGATCCCCAACATCCAAGCCAATGTCCCTCTCTTAGCATGAAAGATTCATAAAGGAAAAAGTGGCATTGCTCTACACTGAGTTAAAGCTTTCTTCCTTCATGACATCCCTTTTATAAAGGAAATTATGGCATTGCTGGATTCCATATATTCTAGTTAAAGTAATTTCCCTTATAATCAATTTCTCAACATCTGTGATGAATAGGTGAGATAACTCCCTTTAGAGATGACAAATTTTCTCTCAGTTACCCCTTTAGCTTCAATCTTTGGCTTTAAACAAGACACAAATACTCAAACAACTTCAATCTTGGGCTTTAAATAAGACACTAAACATTTTCCTCCCATAGAAATAGGAGGAACCACGATTGCTTTGATTTCCCAAATCTCTTTATGGGAATACGTAGGCATAAGATTGCGAAATCTTAGCGAGCACACAAATAAAAAATTTTAGGTCCAGTACCTTTCCAAAAACAACAGAAAACCCAAAAACCACAAAAACATTCTCTCAACACTCCCAAAGGATAAACTTTCCCAAGCCACAACAGATAAACATAAGAAAGCAATTCAAATTAACAGAGATACATACAATAAAGAGTTTATAAACAGACCCCGGTCCCCGATCTCTTAGCATTTGTTAAAGAAAACAATTGCGTTCAAGGTTAGTTTTAGATATCTTCCCTTTCCTTTCAAGCTTCATAGGATAAATAAGAAATTAGAAAGTAGCACCCAATTCCAACATTGCGGTAAGGTGGTCGCGTCACCGACAAAAATCGCACGCTACAGAAAAATGGCGACTCTGCTGGGGATTTTTAAGATTAGAGTTCCTAAGAGGTCTAGGATTTGTTTTGCATTCATTTATCTGTTTATTTACTTACTTTCTCAGTTTTCTGCTACATATATATCATTTACTGTTTCATTACTTGTTACCCGTGTTTAAATTAATGTTATTTGGGAATGCGATTAATACGCATATGGAAAGTTTGAGAGAACATTAAGATAAGTGGTGGCGTCTCCAAGGAGGCTTATAGGGTGTGATTCCCGACCAAGTTAACCTGTCAGTCCACCGAATCAGTCGAGGTACCCGTGTGGACTTGTTAATGTTGAATGACCACGTCGTGAAAGCATAACTTTCCTAGTACGGTACCCATGACACTGAGGATTTAGTAGACAATTAACCATTTAAACCATTAGGTAGTGCAGTGACTATCGGGAATAGTTGACACGTGATACTACACTCAAAAGAGATTCAACTTAGGATATTACAGCTCGCTTGAGTTAATCGGCTTGCCGTTAATATCCCTAAGAGGGGTCAATGATTTTGGGAACCTTTGTTAGAACCCGTTCTACAGGTACAAAAATTGACCAATTAGTACACACCTTTGGGGATGGGTAGATACATGGCTTCATGCTCGTGACGATGAACCCCTAAACCCATGTTTTCAAATGTTTTTTTTGCTGCATTCATGCATCAATGCATCCATTAAAAAATTCTTTTCAGAAAAAGAAAAAAAATATTTTTTCAAAAGAACTAAAACAATAATTGCAAATATTAGAGAGGTTGCATTATGGATTTCGGTAGAAGAAAAATGCACAAGTACACCTTCAAGGTTCCAAAACTGGACGACCTAAGGAAATTGGGAAGGATGATTACTAATCTCGAAGCTTTCAGAGCTAAGCACGGAGAACTGTTATCTCTTTTGAAGATTAACATGGTTGAAGGGATCCTGTCTACGCTGATTCAGTTCTACGATCCGATTTACCAATGCTTCACATTCTCGAATTATCAGCTCACACCAACACTAGAAGAGTACTCCCACCTAACTGATTTACCTATCACTGATCGAGATCCATTTTTCGGACTGGAAGAAATTCCAAAAGAACAAACCATTGCAAGATCGATCTCTTTGGATGAGTCAGAAGTTAGGACTCACGTCACCACCAAAGGAGGAATCCAGCGTTTACCAGCTAAATTCCTGATGGAGAAATCCCTATACTAGCACTATACTTTGCTAGTATAGGAAATGTACCCGCTTTCGAGGATGTCTTTGTTCTGCTCACATATGGGTTATTCCTTTTTCCCAACATCGACAACTTCGTTGACACCAATGCTGTTAAGAAATTCTTGATTGGAAACCCAGTACCAACCTTACTCGCGGATGCTTATCATTCTGTACACTTAAGGAATTTGTACAATGGAGGGATGATCACATACTGTGTACTGTTTCTCTACAAATGGTTTATTTCCCACTTACCTAAGTTTGCTACTTTGACAAGAGTAATTTGCGATGGTCTTAGAAGATTATGTCTCTTACCAATACTGACATAGATTGGTACAATCGGATTTATGAAGGGATAAAAATCATCGATAGATGCGGAAATTTTCCCAATGTACTTCTCATTGGTACTAAAGGAGGGATCAACTATCATCCAATTCTAGCTCGCCGTCAACTTGGATACCCGATGAAGAATATCCCACATAATGCTCATCTGGAAGGTCTTTTCTTCAAGGAAGGAGAAAATGACAGGGCACTAAAGAAAGAAATAGTGTATGCCTGACAACATATTCACAGGAAAGGGAGAGAATCCTTGGGAAAACCAAATTGTTCCTCTGCGGAACCATATCTCCACTGGGTGTAAAGCAGATCCATCAAACTAAGGATGCCTTACCCTCGTCAAGAAGTTTTTCCCTTAAAGGAATCTGTTCTTTATTTCATGTCTGATGCGAAAAAATCCAGGTCGCTCTCAACAAAGTCCAACGTGAGAAGAACTCTTAAAAGAACAAATACCAGATCCTTAATTTGGAATGTACCAAGATTTAGGAACTGCTAAAGGAAAAGGATGCTCTAATTAAGATATTAGAGCAACATGCTATGGAAAATCAGGAGGAACGAAGGAATTTGCTCACTCCTTTCACTTAGCAGAGAGTCATCGACCCGACAACGGTTGAAGGAGCCCAATCAAAGAAAATAAAATTTTAGGAACCAGCATCTAAGCTCTCCTCAGAGAGAACTCATGATCCATAGGCTTTTTTTTTCTTTCTCGCACTTTGTAAAATATTGTACTTTTCCTTGTAAAATACTGCAATCTTTCGAGTTCAATAAAAGGGTCTCCCCCACTGTGTGATATTTGCAATATAATTGTTAAAAGTTCTTTTAAGAACAAAAACTAAAAAATATAACATTCTTTGCATATCATTCATCATTCTCACATAGCACATCTTTGTCTTTGACTCTCACATATGTGTCGCACTCTAGAGTCAAACTGTCTCATTCGTACAATACTCAGGCCAAACGACAAAAGAAATTGGACGATCTCGAGGAAGCGAACAGAGAGCTGAGAGAAGAAATCAACGCTCTGAAGGAGAGTTTGGAGAAACTCCACCACGACATGCAATCCCTGGCAGCAGCCCAGGAGCAACAACATGAAAGGACTGTAATCTCTGGGAGTACGTCTACACCAGCATTTGAGATGCCTGGCAGTCATTGTTGCACCCCAAAATTTTCCCTCCTATTTATACCCTCTTTAGTGGCTTATGCTTTCCATTTCATGTACTTTTAAGTCATAGACATTTGCATATGCATCATTAGCTGTCATAAAGCATGGTATCAAGGGTATCACCATCATTGATTGGGCAAGTGAATTGAAGAAGATATCACCCTCTCCTATATATTGATCCCCCAATTAGGGTTTTGAGCCATGGTCATTGAGGATCTCCTCTGCCTCAACTTATTCTTCTCCAAAATCCACTTAGGTCTTGAACCAGGGTTTATTTCTCTGTATTTCTCAGAAGACCAGGGTTTCATTCTTTTGTATATGGAGTGAGTTAAGATTTCTTCTCATCATGAAAAGCTTTATTTCATTGATCTTCCTATAAGATTAGGCTTTTCACCTGTGATGTTTCAACCAAGGATTCAGCGGATTTCATGGTAATCAGGACAATGGGGTCCTCTCAACTGTTCATCGTCTACAAGTTAAGGGGGATTTGAGATTGAAGTCAGGGAAGTTGAAGGTGCATTAAGAAGACAACAAATTCACAGGAGGGAGCTTGGTCCTGGAAAGGTGAAGACATGTCTTGCTTGGCTCGAGTTGTTACTTATACAAAAGCTGCTTTAAAATTAGTCAAGGCTGTCAAGGCTACTGAGGACCAAACCTAAATTACAGTGGCTAAAGATGCACTAGATGTACTTGTTAGTGTATACACTCCTAACTCTTGAGGTTCCATATGGGAATACATTGCGAGTCGAATTGCTTTACAAGATAATGCCTGGAGATATGTCTTTTGAAGAAGAATCTTCTCATCTTGTAATATCATGGGGAATTATCTTCCTTCAAAGCACAATGTGCATAAAGGAAAAGGTCTCAAGCGCCTACATTTCTTTATGGTTGAACTAGTACATGCTGGCATCTTTTAACCATTGGCATATGTACGCTAGTTGATTGTGAGTAGGATCATGGATATGGATGGGAGTTCTGTTGATAGTCGAGTGGCGAAAGAGACGTTATCACATCTTAAAGCAACTGCCTGGGCACTTTGTGTGTAATTCTTTGGCTGCATTTGGGATTGCTGATGGGCCACACCTCAATGAGGCCTTGTAAATTCACTTGATTGAACGACACCCCATACTTCGTGGTTCTCGGAGTGAGCTCAATGACGATGCTAGCAGTGTTAAAGTTTTTGTTTCTCAGCGAAAACAATATCCAGTCTCTTCAAAGGATAGAAGTTCTACAGTATCAACCAATCAGTTTCCTTCAAACAAAATGTCTTATAAAATTAAGAAGGATGACACTAGTGTTGAAGACCTGATGACAGCCATATCAGTATTGCTACAGTTGCCAAATAGTTTACCTTATACGAGCACTACCAGATTGGATGAATATCAAAGCAGTGTCAAAAGACTTATTGAGTTTTGCAACAAGATTAATTTCATGGATGCCACACCAGGATGCGATGAATCTGATCTAATTACAACAAAATCGTACCAGTAGAAAATTAAGCAGAAAATGAATACAAATTTCATAGCAGTAATAATGAATGAAAGTGGTGCAAAGCAAATACAATCTCACATAGCAGCTCCATAAAACCTTCAATAGAGAAAAACTTAGAAGAGTTATAACAGAAAATTCAATCAAAAACTTTATAACCAATGCTAACAATCTTCTAATAGAATTGTGATTTCCCTAACAAACTTCCTAACAGACTAACTCCTAACAAAAATTCCTCTAACAATCCTCAACCAATTATCCACTCTTCATTTTTTTTTCTGTTGCGTTCTTCGGCCCTAACCTTCTCCTCTTTTCATTCTCTACTTCTTCAAAGTCTTTCGACTTCCACCATTATCAAGACACATAATAGAAAATCTACCAAAAAAAATCTCAACTCTCCAATCATCTTCAAGACTCTTGAATTCACCTGCATAAACGATTTTTTGCAAGCCTCAACGTTCTTCAATTGGCATCAAGCTTCAGCCTTCACTCACCACTACAAAACCTCGCTATGTCAATTCCGGCGAATCACAGCCGCACACTCCGCTCCTCATCATTTTCTTCTTGGCTCTGCTCACGTTTCCGCCTCCTTCGTCCATTTCTTTCCGACTACAACAATGCCACGGTCAGAGTTCAAAAATTCACGATTCAATAACTGTTGCTGATCCATCTACCTGCGTATTCAAGAACATCAACAGAACACATAATCGAATGACAACGGATCCAAATCAGAAAGAATAAGAGAAATTCGCAAAAGGGAGGTAAAAGAATTCACGCATCCAATGAGTAAGATTCGAGAGCAAGAAGGAGAAAGAAAAGAAAGACGAAGTACCGAGTTTACCGAGTTTACCGTTAGCGTCGTCATCGCGAAGGTACGCACATTTTCGCTCCAATCTCGTAGTTGTGGATTTGGACTTAGAGTCCATTGTGGTTTATCTTGCTTGGTTGATTCCTTTTCTCGTGTTTCCGATCTTATCGTTGGAGAGAGTTTTAAGAGGAATCGTTTCCGGATTTATAACGAGGGTGAAATTTGAGTAGGGGTTCATGTGTAGAGTTTTGAGTTGTGGGTGATTGGCCGGAGGAAGACGGCGGTGGCCACCGCGCGCCACCGTGATAAGTGCAAATTGTACCTATTTTTGTATATATGTTTTGTTACACTTATCGATACTTTTTTGTGAATATCGATCGAATAAATCCCACTTTGTGTATAAATATGTTAGTTAGTATATATTTGTAACATTGATTCATTTGTGTAACAATTGATAGTTTTCCATTCAGTTTGTAGATAATTAAGCATTGTTGGAGCAATGAGGAATAAAAGCTCCAAGATGTGCCAATTGGATCAATAAATGGAAGAAAGTAAATAAAGAAGTGCAGCAGAAAAATGTTGTTCTGTCAAATTCGCCAGGCAAATTTTCTTTTCGCCGAGCGAATTTGAGAATTTCACCAGCGAGGCTGTGGCGAGTTAAAAGTTGGAAATTCTAGTAGTTGTTGTCTTGTGCTCGTGTCTTGTTCGCCAGGCGAGTTTTGAGACATTCGCCGAGCGAATTTTCCTTTCTCCAGACGAATGTAGATATTTTTTCCAGGCTATTTTATTGTGCAGCTGGTGTGAGAGAAAAAGGGGAATCCGCCAGGCGAATTTTCAATCCCCTAAGCGAATTTGTTTGAACCAGAATTTTTGTATATATTTCATTTTACTTTATTTTTTAGATGTTACGTTGTTTAGAGGTGATTTTTGCATCAACCACATTCTTTGGTAGATTAGCTTAGAAAACAACATGGAAGCTTGCATACGGATGAACCGGGGTGGATTGATCATCGATCGGCTCTGACAAACCGCGAGATGTTTGGTTCATTTCTCTTTTTCTTGGTGTTTTTCTTCTATGTTGGGTTGTGTGTATGTATTTATTCTGAACTTATGTACATTTGTCGGCCATGGCGTTATATTTAATTTGCTTTACAAATCTCTATTGGTGATTGTTCTTGATTTTTGCTTAAATGCGCGGGGTTTGGGTCGTGTTAGAGATAAACTTCGCAAACTTCGATTAAGGATGATTATCTGTTAGTTTCTGGATGCTAGAGATAGATTTAGGGCTAACAATCCGTAAGGATGTTGAAACTTAATGCCTCCGTGTCTTGAGTCGGGTGCGAGAGTGTCGATGAGGGTAGCATGGTTGAGTGTGCCAGAGATGGACATGTGTTGTGAACGATACCGGGTGATATTGAGGAGTATTGTAAGTTGAGTGTAACTGGTCGGTAAGTTTAAGTTTGTGAGGATTCAATTATGTGCATGCCGGAAAAGTTTGTCTTGCTGAAGAATGAATTTGTTTTATGTTTTAATGTTTACTTTTCAGCATTTACGCTTTAAACCATTTAAACCCAAACTCATTAACAATTAAACTGTCGAACGTCATTCTTTCCCTCGAACCGATCTCTGTGGACACGACATAAATCCCGGAGGGAATTCTTTCCAAAAATAAATATTTTTGCTGCTTGCCCTATTCTGCAACCAACAAAATGGTGTCGTTGTCGGGGATCGGTTTGGATATTGAATCGCATTGCGATAGTTTCTTTGTTTTTAGTTTTGTATATATCGTATATATTGTCTGTTTCCGTTATGTTTTTTCAAGTGTTGTATACATTTTGTTCCCATAACGTATATTTAAGTGTTTGGTTAGGACACTTGCTTTTGGTTTGCGCGGTGAGGCATCACTCTGGCATGAAGGAAGAAAGTTACTAGCTAAGCATTGTAAAGGCGTCGAGCTTACGACGTAAAATAAGCATGGTGTATTCTTTTCTTTTGTTGTTGTTAAGTTTAGGTAGTGTGGTGAGTATTCATTAAACAAGTTGTACTCGTATTTTTCGTAAAATTCTCAAATTTTCACTTTACAACTTGTTTAATGAATTTTTGCCGGTTTTTCAGTTTGTGTATATTAATAGTTTTCGCGTTTGTCAATGAGCTTGTTTTGAGTAGCTTGAGGAAGTTTTGGTGATGTTCCAAGTTTGATCGTTTTAACTTGCGGATGTATGGTAATGATCTTGTTAAGTTTTGTGCACATCCAAGGTATATGTTTATCGCTTTCTTGACTTTAGTACATTCATGATACTTAGGCTTTTTACAAACTTGCATCCCATTCATTCTTTTGTATACTAGTTCATGTGTGAATCACTTTAGTTTCCACCCTTTTTGTGAGGAAGCCTTCTATTGTTCATATATGCACAGAGTACCGACTTTCTTGTTCTAACTGGATTTTATTATGTTTAATCTTTTGTTTGTGTTGATTATATGAATGCATGAAAAGGATCAAGGAAATTTTGTTTCATTTTGAGCACAACTACCTTAGCCAAATAGTCAATTCACCTTGTGAGCATGTGATCATTTGTAACCCCTTTGAGCTTTTTGATCCATGTTTTATTTGAACTTAATGCTTGTCTATGAGTGTTTAGTTCACTTATTTTTTATTGGCTTTTGTTTTTTTCTTGGACCCTCAACTTTGTGTTGTTGTATGAATTTTTGCCTTTCCTTAGAAAGTAGAGAGTATTCACATGATGATGTGGTTGAATTCAAGTTGGGGAGAGAATGGTTGTATACTCATTGGTTGGATTCTATGTGGAAAGAAAAAGAAAAGAAAAAAGAGAAAAATATGACAAAGAAAAAGAAAAGAAAAAAAGAAAGAAAAAGAAAATCCTTTAGAAAGGAAACAAAAAGAGTTCAAATAATTGTGCTAAATAAGTATTGTGTTTTGTGTAACACTTGGGATTTTGGAAGAAGTTGATTAGAATTTTGGTGTTTGAGTCTTTGTGAGTTGATCACTCCCTTAGGTTTAGGCGAGTTTTTGTTTCAATTACCTTTAGAAATTGCCCCTTGTTTGTTTACCCGACCACGCTACAACCTTGAAAAGTCCTTGTGATTCTTGCCTTTGTATGTTCAATGTGAATTTTTGGATGGATGGATAATTTAGTCTTTTGTTTGCAAGATTGTTGTGTGAGTGAAAGTACCTCATTTTGTGTTTTTCATCTACCGATGATTGTTTTTGCTAGGTGTGATTTACATTTGAACTTGTGTTGTTTTAGAATGTTCGGCATGAAGTTTTGTATTTTGCATTTGTTTCGTGACTATGTTACCGTTGTAGTGTAGTGGTAAGTATTTACTTTGTGTGTACCATTTTTCATTTGAACCATACATTTGTTTCCATTTTTCAAAACCTGTTGATTCATGATTCTTGGGTTTTTGCATTTGTTTCCTCGAGTTAGTTGATTCTTGTTTGAGGACAAACAAGGTTAAGTTGGGGAGAGTTTGATAAGTGCAAATTGTACCTATTTTTTTTATATATGTTTTGTTGCACTTATCGGTACTTTTTGGTGAATATCGATTGAATAAACCCCACTTTGTGTATAAATATGTTAGTTAGTATATATTTGTAATATTGACTCATTTGTGTAACAATTGATAGTTTTCCATTCATTTTGTAGATAATTAAGCATTGTTGGAGCAATGGGGAATAAAAGCTCCAAGATGTGCCAATTGGATCAATAAATGGAAGAAAGCAAATAAAGAAGTGCAGCAGAAAAATGTTGTTCTGTCAAATTCGCCAGGCAAATTTTCCTTTCCCTGGGCGAATTTGAGAATTTCGCCGGGCGAGGCTGTGGCGAGTTAAAAGTTGGAAATTCTAGTAACTGTTGTCTTGTGCTCTTGTCTTGTTCGCCATGCAAGTTTTGAGACGTTCGCCGGGCGAATTTTCCTTTCGCCGGGCGAATGTAGATATTTTTGCCAGGCTGTTTTATTGCGCAGCTGGTGTGAGAGAAAAAGGGGAATCCGCCGGGCGATTTGTCTGAACCATAATTTTTGTATATATTTCGTTTTAATTTATTTTTTAGATGTTATGTTGTTTGGAGGTGATTTTTGCTCTCCCAACTTCATCAACCTCATTCTTTGGTAGATTAGCTTAGAAAACAACATGGAAGCTTGCATACGGATGAACCGGGGTGGATTGATCGTCGATCGGCTCTGACAAACCGCGAGATATTTGGTTCATTTCTCTTTTTCTTTGTGTTTTTCTTCTATGTTGGGTTGTGTATATGTATTTAATCTGAGCTTATGTGCATTTTTCGCCCATGGCGTTATATTTAATTTACTTTACAAATATCTATTGGTGATTGTTCTTGATTTTTGCTTAAATGCGCGGGGTTTGGGTTGTGTTAGAGATAAACTTCGCAAACTTCGATTAAGGATGATTATCTGTTAGTTTCTGGATGCTAGAGATATATTTAGGGCTAATAATCCGTAAGGGTGTCGAAACTTAATAGCTCCGTGTCTTGAGTCGGGTGCGAGAGTGCCGATGAGGGTAGCATGGTTGAGTGTTCCAGAGATGGACATGTGCTGTGAACGATACCGGGTGATATTGAGGAGTATTGTAAGTTGAGTGTAACTGGTTGGTAAGTTTAAGTTTGTGAGGAGTCGATTATGTGCATACCGAAAAAGTTTGTCTTGTTGAAGAATGAATTTGTTTTATGTTTTAATGTTTACTTTTCCACATTTACGCTTTAAACCATTTAAACCCAAACTCATTAACAATTAAACTTTCGAACGACATTCTTTCCCTCGAACCGATCTCTGTGGACACGACATAAATCCCGGAGGGAATTCTTTCTGAAAATAAATATTTTTGCTGCTTGCCCTATTCTACAACCAACACACCGCCTTCTCCGGCGAGATTAGGGTTCTTGGATCTTTAACTTGCAAAGAAAGACTGGTTAGAGGAATGGCGTGAGAGCGATAGGTTAGTGAGTTGATTCACATTGGTTCGTTTATATTCTCATCCACCATGTCTTTGGTTTTAGATTAGGATAAGGTGGTGTCATGGCCCTCTCCGGCGGTGCATTGTGTCGCCACTGTGGACACGTGTCACCGTCCGGTCAACCCTTTCCTTAGCGCCATGCATGCACTCTCATGGTAACTACCATGCACCCCACGCATCAAGACCCTTGGTTGATTCTCAGCGTTAGATCCAATGACCTAGATTACTGGCCAGCCAACGAGGGCTCACCGTGCACCCTCAGGCTTTAGGCTTCCTGGGCTTAGTTTATACCACTATGCGCACCCGCCACTTAAGCCCAAGAGAAAAATGAACTGGAAATTTGCTGTTGCAACACCCCCTGGCTTTATTCTTCTCATTTTCTTTTTCTTTTTGATACATGTTAGAAAATCATTTGGTAAAAATAGCAACTATTTGAGGAAAATTACTAATAAATTCAGGTGTGTACCTGAAGATGTTAATTAATTTTCCTCAATTTTTAATTTCATTTTTAGAGTGATTTGGTATTTTTCCTCTAATTTTCCTTGAAAAGTGTTCTTATGTTCATAACTTGCACAATAAGCTTCATAAATGAATTTTTCCAACTAGTTGTGAACTGAATTTTTACATAAAACTTGAAACTTGAGTTTAGCACGCATTGAAGAGTTTTATCTATTTTTTGTGTTTTTTAGAACATTTTTAGGGATGCTTGTGGTAATCTCTTGTGAATGTATCATAATTGATCCAATATGAAGTATGTGCAATAATTTGAGCATGTTAGGAGATCCATTTTGAGCTTATTTTCTTAGTGTGATTGACCACTGATTCCATAATAATATGACTTGTTTCCTTTAATTTTTAGGACCCATAATTGCATCCCATGATCAATGAAACACAACCTTGACTTGCATCTTTCAATTGCACCTTATTTGATTAACTTGTCTAACTCTTTAGGTCTCATCTTTTCCCAACTTTTATAGGACTTAGATATGACTTATTAGAAGTCATTAGGTACTGACCTTAAATTGTTTAACATGCGTATGAATCATTGATGTTTCACTTTTACTTGCACTTCAAGTTACTAACATTTGAGAACTAGTTGATTGTGCTTTGTGCTTACTTTGTCTTAACCCCTAAACATGTAATGACTTGAGATTCATGTGATGATTATAGGACATGTTTAGACATTGTAATATGGCTTACATACTGACTTGGTTCCGTTGTATGCCCATTTCATCTTCACTTGTGTGCCATACCTTTTCATGTGGTAGTTTCACTTCAAATGACATGTTCTTAAGAAATATTTTCTTGATCTTTTGAGAGTGCTTAGATATGGATGCCATGATTCCATTTACACATTCTTAACCATATTTAACATGATGTTAACTTCTGACTTCAATGAATATTCATGTCCTAATCCATTTACATGACTCCTAAACACTTATCTCACCTAGTTTGTGAACAACATGTAATTGTGTGGTGCCTTGGTGCATAGTTTGCAATTGTGCAACTTTTCTTGGTTCTTTAACATAAATAGAGACTAAGAGTACATACTAACCTAGCCTTTGTCCTCATGTATGTTTCATCATGCCTTTTGCCTTGTTATTACTAATGTGTTTGTTGACTTGTGCAAGGCATCTCATGGAGGCTTTTAATTGCGGTGTGATTGGTTCATTCCACTTTCATTTGTGAATTAAGTCCACTTCTAACATTTGTGTTCATTGGTGTTAATAGGCTCGAGGCTTTCAAGTGTTTACGTTGCTATCCGGTAGTACTCTTCGTCCATTCTACTCACTTTCTCCTTTTCAAATAACATGAGAAGTAGGATTGGAGTCCCGAACGTTTCTTTTTGGCGGACATTTTTCTGGAAAGTCCTCAAAGGAGGCTCTGTATGTGTGTGTTTATATTTGTGCTAAAGACCTCTATGAGGCATCCCTTTCTCTATCCCCATGATAAGTCCTCAAAAGAAGACAAGCGAAGGAGGGACTAGCAATCAGTCCCCGCACTCTCCGTTGAGTCATTCACTAGATCACACTACGTGTTGATGCTTTGAACACAGCTTGCTCCTATCAAGTCGGTCAAGTGGAAGGAGGGTTTAGCAATCAAACCCCCACGATTAGTCTCTAGCTCGCATCAGGCCGATGCTGACGCTTATGTGATCTCATTCACATCCCCTTTATGCTCTGCTCACCATGATTTTCAATATCATTGGTTGGGACTCTTGTGTCTTCCCTCCAGCTAGCTTGTTTGCCTCGGTTGATATGACCCCTTGGCTAAAGCTCCCCTTTTCTTACTTTGATTGTTTGATGTTATTGTTGATTGACACTGCTTACTCTTTCATTTACTTGTAGTTTCTTTTGTTATGGATTGAGTTACGTAATGTCTACTTGTTTCGCATGTTCCCCATAGAGCTCCTAGATTGAATCTAATTTTGGATTAGGTTCAAAGTAGGATAGACATTAGGTTACCAATCCATGCATGCTAACACTAGGATTGAGTCCCCCATTAGATTTTATTTTCAAACCTTGAGTCGTCTCTTCTCTCTCTCAAAGAAATGCTAAAACACTTAATGAATAAAGATGTACTTTGTGTGCCATGAGCCTTAAGTATATAGTATTCTTTGCCGCACGAGGCATGTGACTCGTTACATAAAGTGTTCACTATGTCATAGACTTTAACACTTTGCATATCACAAAAAAAATGACCCAAAACACTTCTTCTAAAAGACAATAAACAGACGAACGTCTTTCTCTTCTCATCTCGAACTCTCACTCGACGTAAGGGCATGCTTCTCCTTATTCTACTGCAAGCCGGTAACACGAGCCTCGATTCAGCAAGTTGTAACACCTAAGCTAGAACATTAGCATTGCCCAGTTAAAAAATACAAACAAAGCAAGGGTCACCCTTAGTGAGGGGAACTACGTCACTCTGATTCTTCATTGGTTAATAGAGATACGTAGGCAGGAGATCATGCGAGATCTCTGCGAGCACAACATTATTTATCAACCTCTTTGTTTCTCCTTTGTTTTCTACTGATTCTGATAGATAGTAGGAGCCCCCTCCCTTTTGTCGTAAGTCCGCCTTCGGCTGGCGATCCTTTTGTCTCCCTTTAGCAACCCGTAGTGGGTCGAACTACGACTGCTCTGACTTCCTCTCTCTGGTTAGATTGAGGATACGTAGGCATGAGACGGCGATGTCTTGGTGAGCGACCTTCCCCCCACAATCCTGTAGTCTCCGAACTACGTTGACTCGAATTTTCCCGTTCCCGAGGGAATACGTAGGCCTAGGACGACGATGTCCTACCGAGTCATTTCTTTTCTTTTCCCTGTTCAGTTTCCAGCTAGCAGTAAGCTTTAGATAATTCACCCTTTGATTAGACAAGAAGCGTGGATCCCATCGAGTACGATGGACGTGTGGGGTGTTAATACCTTCCCCTCGCGTAACCGACTCCTGAATCCAGACCATGGTTGCGATGACCATGTCTTTCCCTTTTGAAGTTTTCTTCGACCGTTTCCTTTCCCTGCGTCGGGATAAATAACGTTCAGTGGCGACTCTTCTGTTCTTTTCCGCCGGTTGATTTTCGCAGGTGCGACAGTCATCCTCAGTACAACATGCCTAAAGGTTTCCCTTGGGGCATGCCTCACAACTTTATACCTGAAGGATACATCCCATCGGTGACTGAAGACCCAGAAGTCATAGCAGGAACAGCCAGACCTGAAGGTTACAAACTTCAGGTCACTGAAGCGCCAAGAGTCACCGCAATAATGACTATACCACAACCAGTGGTACACACTGTCCCGGAAGGACAGATTCTGCAAGTAACTTCTGGCGAAAATGAAGACGTAAACGAAAGGATGAATGAGTTCCAGGAACAATTCTTGGAAATGCAGAAGGAACTACATGCCTTCCGCGGTCAGGACTTGTTTGGTAAGGACGCCGCAGACCTTTGCTTGGTCCCTAATGTAAAGATACTGCACAAATTCAAGGTGCCCGACTCTGAAAAATACAAAGGCAACTCTTGCCCTCAAAGTAATTTGGTGATGTACGCTCGAAAAATGTCTACCCAGATAGACAACTAATAGCTACTAATCCATTACTTCAAAGACAATTTAACTGGTGTCGCACTCGAATGGTACATGGGTTTAAACCGCACCAAGATCAGTACTTTCAGAGATCTCGACGCAGCTTTCGTTCAATAGTATAAATACAACCTGGACATGGCACCAGATAGGGACCAGCTCAGATCAATGTCACAAAAGGATAAAGAAACCTTCAACGAATATACTCAGAGATGGCGTGAAATCGCCGCCCAGATTCGTCCCCCTCTCAAGGAAAAGGAAATGACAAAGATTTTCCTAAAAACCTTAAACTCGTTTTATTACGACCGAATGGTTGCCAATGTGCCCAGTGACTTCACTAAAATGGTGAACATGGGGGTACGCCTTGAAGAAGTAGTCTGAGAAGGACGATTGGTCAAAGATGCAGAGCCATCTAGCAGTACCAAAAGATACTGTAGTGCTTTCCAAAAGAAGAAATAGCAAGATATTAGTAATATCTCTCTGGGAAAGCAAAGGCGAAGGTATCAACTGGTAGCAGCAGTAACTCCCGCTATCAACCCAGTGCCAGCTCCGACTTATCAACCTCAGGTTGCTCAGAGCCAACCAAATCAGCAACAGTGTCAACAAAGGCCACAACAGCCTCTTCAGCAGGCTCGCCCACAGTACAATAATAACAATCGTACTACACGACCATCAGGGTTCGAACCTATACTGATGTTGTACGCAGAATTATTTCCACTTCTACTGGCCAAGGGGCATGTTCAAACTAGGACTCCTCTTATAGTACTAGAAAATCCAACTTTTTGGTTCAAAGCATATCAAACTTGCCCTTACCATCAAGGAGGATCGGGGCATAACATTGAGAATTATCTCAGCTTTAAGTATGATGTACAGAAGCTTGTCAGGAATGGGGTTTTATCTTTCAAGGATAGAAATCCAAATGTTCAGACGAACCCATTACCACAACATGAGAAGACTACAGTGAATTTGATAAAAGAAGAGTCTGTCAACAGTTATCAAATTCACAATGTACGCTTACTAGGAACCAACCTGGTAAAGATGCATTAAAAATAGAGCAGGTACGGCCATGTGCCATCTCACAACTATCATTAGTGTGATATCTGCTCCAAAGACAATCAAGGGTCTGCCACAGTACAAGCAGCTCTGCAGGAACAGATGGATCTGGGCTGGATTTAGGATCACAGAATTCGTGAAGTATACATGGCCCATGCACATCCTAACATTGTTCAGAACCACGACATCCGTGCAATGAACATCAATCTAGTGTCTTTGCATTCAAGACAAAGTCAGTATTACAATCTGCCGCGGCACGATTATAACACTTGTCTGATTTGCTCAAAAGACAATCAAGGATGCTCTTTTATAGAAGAAGCCCTCCAACGTCAAATGGATCTCGGATGGATCCAAGATCACCATGAAAGAACCGATCATCAAGTCAATATGGTCCAAATATTTGACATCTGCTTCATGAACACCATTCTAGTGAAATTACATGCTAAACAGGTTAGACTTGGTTTTTTGGCTTCACATGATTATTAAAACTGCAAAGAATGCTACGAAAATGACCAAGGATGTGCACTTGTGCAAAGGACTCTTCAATATCTGTTGGACAACTGGTGGCTTCCGATCTACCTGGATGAAGACACACAACAAGTTAGCATGACTGATGGGAATCCTGGTAGACATCAAAGTTGTGATGTTCGCTCAATGGAAACGGATCTAGTAAGAATGCACTGCATAGAAAGTGGGTACGGTCGGGTACCACCTCATAATTATGAACATTGTAGAGTATGATCGGAAAATATTCAAGGATGATATCTAGTGTGAGCATCCCTCCAACATTAGTTAGACCGAAAGGAGATTCAACCATGTTCAAATTCTGAATCAATCAACATGATGCAAGATTACATCCCTTTTCAAAACCAAAACACTTTCATAATCTCCAATCATGGAATAAACAAGGATGTTTGTGCCGTAATTCCTCTACTCGATGAATCAAAAGTCTCTCTTGACAGTAGGAAAATTCCAAACTTAGAGCTGATCGAGGTTGCCTACGACAGTCAAAAGGCCTAAAAAGCCCCTGTGGTTATCTACCTGCCAGGTCCAATACCGTACAATTTAGAAAAGGCTATCCCATACAAGTACGGTGCAAAAACCATAGAAAATGGAAAAGAAACTTTGTTGTCCTCCGTTGTGAACATTGCTGACATCAGTCGAGTTACCCGGAGTGGTCGAATCTTCAATAGAGGAGTTGGAGAGCCTACCAAAGAAAAGGAACCTCAAATGGAAGTTCCTAACCAACAAGTTGGTCAATCCAGTAATACAGAACCTGTAAAGAACAACGATGAGATGCTAAAGCTCATCCAGAAAGCAAGTACAACATTGTGGATCAATTGTTGCAAACTCCGTCTTGAATTTATGTATTATCTCTCCTGCTTTGTTCAGTAGCTCACATGGAAGCTCTACAGAAGGTTTTAGAACAAGCCTTTCTAGAACAAGATGTGAAAGTAGGACAATTTGACAGCATCATCTCCAACATCACTTCCTGCAACAACTTGGGATTCAGTGATGAAGAACTGCTAGAAGAAGGCAAGAACCATAATATGGCACTCAATATCATAGTCAATTGCCAAGAAAATGCTTTAGCCAGCGTACTGATAAACACAGGTTCATTTTTAAATTTCATTCCAAGGTCAACTTTGGTTCGACTATCTTTTCAAGGAACTCCCATGAGAGGCAATGAGATCATCGTCAAAGCCTTTGACGGATCCAGAAAATTATTTATCGGCGAAGTCGATCTTCCCATAACCATCGGTCCTCACACTTTCCAAGTCACTTTCCAGGTCATGGATATCTGAGCAGCATATAGCTGTTTATTAGGAAGACCTTGCATACACTAAGCTGGGGCAGTCACTTCGACACTTCACCAGAAGCTGAAATTTGTCAAGAATAACAAATTAGTCACAGTGTGTGGAGAGCAAGCCTTAATCGTGAGCAAATTATCGTCATTCTCCTGTGTAGAACTAGAAGAGGTTGTTGGAACCCAGTTCCAAGCACTCTCGGTGAGGAATGAGAATCACCAAGAAAGAGGGACGTTGATTTCCTCATACAAAGATGCTCTCAAAGTGATGGGGAGTAACAACATAAAAGGATGGGGACGGATAGTAATTCCTATTGATAACAAGACAAGAAAAGGTCTTGGTTTCTCTCAGACCTGTACCCAGACTACTAAAAAGGGTGAAAATTTTTGTCCCATTCAGGATTTCTTCCACATCGGAGGTTTCCTCCACCCAGTATCTCAAGAAGTACACACCATCGATGGGAACAACTCCTCCGATACGGATGAGGAGTGGAAGTCTTATCTCAACAATAAATGATATATATCTTAGGGAGAAACACACATGTCATTCTGTTCTTCAAAGCAGAGCCCGAGATATATACCGAGATCAGACAACAGAATGATCTATGGAGATTATTATCCTGAAGGATGCCATGCTCCACCCAACTTATTAGAGAAAGGCAATCTGATGAAAGACAACTTTGACTATGATTATTATGATCCCCTGGATGACTTTCCTATCTGGAAGCCATACACGGAAGACTCAGGACAAAAAATTCATCCAAACCATGCCTATCAACTGAGTAGTCTTGAAAAGAATACCCATGTTCCCACAGAGTCATGGAATCATTACTCAGGACATTCCGAAAATGTCTAACACCGTGTTGATGAATTTGCAAAGATTGCATGACAAGAATTCATTAACTATGAATTTCCTGAGGTCAACATTAATGAAGAAGATGACTCATCTATTCCCACATAAACTTGGGATACCTTGGGACAGCCAAGCGGCAAGTACGACTTCCTAGTCAAATACACCGCTCCCGAAAGCTTTCGCGTCATGTACGAGGACATCCAGCCAACTGGATAGGGAGATCCTCTTTAGAGTGAAAACACTATGGAAGATGCGACAGAAGAGTCCTTTTATGATAACTCTGCATGGGAGGAAGACTTCAATGATCCTACTCCGCCAGAAATCAGTGTCATTTCTGAAGACAAACCAAGAAGGGAGGTACCAGACTTTGTGATTCACCAAGGAGTTTGTTGCCATTGGGTTGAAGTCGATGTCCCAAAATTCGTCCATAAGTCGAAGTAATTACCATCTTTGTTTTGACCTTTCACCTTGCCCAGGTGAAGCGGATGTTTTATAGGGCTCACTTTTCTGTAAATGTCCCTCTTCGCTTTGCCCAAAGCGACAGAGTTTTGTTTTATAGGGTTGTGTTTCAAAAATCGACAAATCATGAATAAATAATGTCATTCTGAATTCCCGCATTTATTGCTGTTTTCACTTTTCGTTTTTCAGAAAATGGTAATCCTAAAAACAACCCAAAATAAAAACAAGCATTTTTCAGAAAACACATTGCACACACTCTTGCATTATCTCTGTCTTTTCTAAAAAAGGAATCATCACGTCATGCAGATTGCTTGTTTTAAACCCCATTGAAACATACGATCCAATGCCTTCTCTTAACTTTGAATTCCCGGTATTTGAAGCTGAAGAAGAAGAGGAAGTAGAAATCCCAAAAGAGATCTCTCGACTACTCGGGCAAGAGGAAAGGTCCATTAAGCCTCACAAAGTGTCGTTGGAAACGATCAATTTGGGTTTAGAAGAAGAAAAGAAAGAAGTTAAGATTTGAGCACTGCTCAGTCCAACTGTCAAAGAAAGCTTGATAAAACTTCTCAAAGAGTTTCCAGATGTATTTGCTTGGTCCTATCAGGACATGCCAGGGTTGGATACCAGCATCGTGGAACATCACTTACCACTGAAAAAGGAATGTCCTCCAGTAAAACAAAGACTGAGAAGGACTCATCCAGATATGGCCATCAAGATTAAGGAGAAAGTGAAGAAGTAGATCGACGCAGGTTTCCTCGCCACCTCAGAATATCCTCAATGGTTAGCTAACATAGTGCTAGTTATGAAAAAGGACAGAAAACTTAGAATGTGTGTAGACTACAGGGATCTGAACAGAACAAGTCCAAAGGATGATTTCCCGCTACCACACATAGACATGTTGGTAGACAGTACAACAAAATTCAAAGTCTTCTCCTTCATGGATGGATTCTCAGGCTATAATCAAATCAAAATGGCGTCAGAAGATATGGAGAAAACTTCATTCATCACCCCATGGGGCACCTTTTGTTACAAGGTAATGTCGTTCGGTCTGAAGAACGCAGGGGCAACCTATCAAAGGGCCATGAGAACTCTGTTTCACGACATGATGCACAAAGAGATTGAAGTGTATGTCGATGACATGATTGCCAAATCTAAAATAGAAGAAGAGCATGTGGAACGCCTATCGAAGTTATTCGAGCGTCTGAGAAAATACAAACTCCGCTTGAATCCTAATAAGTGCACATTCGGTGTTTGCTCAGGAAAACTCTAAGGATTCATCGCCAGTCAGAAAGGAATTGAGGTTGATCGTGACAAGGTCCAGGCCATTCGAGAAATGCCTTCTCCAAAGACTGAAAAACAGGTCAGATGGATTTTGGGATGTCTGAATTACATCTCAAGATTCATATCCCTCATGACCGCGACGTGCGCGCTGATCTTCAAACTACTCAGAAAGAATCAAAGTTGTATATGGACAGAAGACTGCCAAAAAGCTTTCGACAGCATCAAAGAATATCTGTTGAATCCACCAATCCCATCTCCTCTAGTAGAAGAAAGACCACTGATCATTTATTTAACAGTCTTGGAAGACTCCTTGGGTTGTGTACTTGGCCAACAAGACGAGACAACAAGAAAAGAGTATGCCATTTACTACTTAAGCAAGAAGTTCACGGACTGTGAAACTCGATACACTTTGCTTGAGAAAACTTGCTGCGCTCTGGCTTGGGCAGCCAAACGTCTTCGCCAGTATATGATTTGTCACACTACTTGGTTAATCTCCGAAATGGATCCGATCAAGTACATTTTTGAAAAACCTGCTCTCACGGGAAGGATTTCCCGTTGGCAGATGTTGTTATCAGAATACGACATCGAGTATCATGCTCAAAAAGCCGTCAAAGGAAGTATTTTAGCCGATCATTTGGCTCATAAACCGATTGACGATCAGGAATTAGTCGAATTTGACTTCCCAGACGAAGATGTCATGTACCTAAAAATGAAAGATTGCGATGAACCGCTACCCAGTGAAGGGCCAGAACCAGGTTCCCAATCGGGACTAATTTTCGACGGAGCTATCAACACTTATGGAAACGGAATTGGGGCAATCATCGTAACACCTCAAGGTACCCATATTCCTTTCACTGCTAGATTGACGTTTAAATGCACAAACAAAGAGGCTGAATACGAAGCTTGTATCATGGGTCTCAAAGAAGCAATTGACTTAAGGATAAGGAACTTGGATGTGTATGGAGACTCAACACTAGTTATCAATCAGATCAAAGGAGATTGGAACACATATCAATTAGGATTGATTCCTTACAAAGATTACGCGAGAAGGTTGTTACCATTCTTCAACAGAATCGAGTTTCATCATATCCCTCGTGAAGAAAATCACATGGCTGATGCATTAGCCACCTTATCCTCCATGATTAGTGTAAGTCAATGGAACGAAGTACCTAAGATCGACATAATGCGCCTCGACAGGCCCGCTTACATCTTCGTAATTGAAGCAGTCATAGATGACAAACCATGGTATCATGATATCAAGTGCTTCCTTCAAAGACAAGAATACCCACCCGGGGCATCCAGAAAAGATAGGAAGACTCTCAGAAGACTGGCTGGCAACCTCCTCCTAAACAATGATACACTCTATAAGAGAAACTTCGACATGGTTTTGCTCAGATGCGTAGACAGATAAGAAGCAGACGTGTTGATGAAAGAGATTCACGAGGCTCCTTTGGCACTCATGCCAATGGACATACAATGGCAAGGAAAATTCTTAGAACAGGATATTATTGGATGACAATGGAATCCGATTGGTACAAGTACATGAGTAGGTGTCACAAGTGTTAGATATACGCTGACAAAATCCATGTACCGCCAAAGCATCTCAAAGTTCTTTCGTCTCCATGGCCTTTTTCTATACGGGGAATCGACATGATTGGCATGATTGATCCCAAAGCTTCAAACAGACATCGGTTCATCCTGGTAGCCATTGATTACTTCACCAAGTGGGTCGAAGCAGTGTCATACACCAATGTAACCCAACAAGTGGTGGCCCAATTTATCAAGAATAATCTCATCTGCTGTTATGGTGTTCCAAGCCAGATCATTACTGATAATGGATCCAACTTGAACAACAAGATGATGAAAGAGTTGTGTGCTGAGTTCAAGATCAACACCATAAATCATCTCCCTACCGACCCAAAATGAATGGAGCGGAAGAAGCAGCTAACAAAAATATCAAGAAGATCATTCAAAAGATGGTTGTAACCTACAAAGATTGGCACGAGATGCTACCCTTTGCTCTTCACGGTTATCACACATTTGTCCGCACCTCAACAGGAGCAACCCCTTTCTTTCTAGTATATGGCATGGAAGCAGTGCTCCCCATAGAAGTAGAGATCCCATCACTGAGAGTATTGATGGAAGCCATGCTAACAGAAGCTGAATGGTGTCAGAGCAGATATGATGAACTGAACCTTGTCGAAGAAAAGAGAATGACGGCTCTATGCCATGGTCAGTTGTATCAGCAAAGAATGAAAGAAGTGTTCGACAAAATAGTACGACCCCATGTCTTCAGGAAAGGAGACCTCGTGCTCAAGAAGATACAATCATTTTTCACTGATTCCAGGGGCAAGTGGACTCCAAATTATGATGGCCCTTACGTAAGGTCCACCTCTGAAAAGCAAGAACAGATTTCTATCCCTAGCAGGTTTGTACCTTTAGAAATTGGAACGAATGCATGAATCTCTATTCCCGAGTGAAATATCCAACTTTCAGAATCTCCAGTGATACCCCCATCTCCTAGAATGGCCGAGTATCCTGTTGTATTCCTCACCAGTCTGTATATTGTGTCTGTTTTGTCAGCATAAACGTACATACATCATGCATAATTAATTCACATTCATACACATGTTGCATCAATATCACTATGGTCATACTCATCCCCAAGTGATAAATGTCTTCTTTCCGGTAGAGTTGTCAATCCTCCTTTCTTCGGCAGATAGGAAAAAATCCTGGTAAGATCTTTCCTTATCAGGAAATACCATCTAAACAATATTTCTCCAGTGCATTCCTGGATTGAAATCGTTTCTTGACCACTTTGATAACTCGAACCTCTGAAAGGCAAGAAGTCATTCGAATAGACACCTCTGGAACATCACTCTTCACCATTGAAGATGATATTTTGCTTTTCCGAATTAAAGAAAATCCCCAGAGAAAGCCTCTCAACGAAAGACTCTTGGCAATACGGCGGTTTCTCCCCGAAAAGTTTGTTGTCAATGAAGTCATCAGCACCTCAAAATTAGATTTACATCACATGGTATTTCTCCAAAAAAGGTCTCGAAGGAAAGTATGAAGTAACACCACCAAGCAAAAAGCAATCTCCCAAGAGATTTGTTTTCCCTAGTAGGTCGACAAATAGCATCTCCCACAGAGAAGTTTGCACACCTCTGTAGTTCAGACAAATGGGTTTCCCCAGCAAGTCTGACATCAAATCTTTTTCCATCAAATGGCGTCTCCCCAGTAAAACTCGGCGAGAAGTTTGATGAAGACCACTACAACAGATAACATTCCTTATCAATAAAAGAACTCGACAAGAAAAAAAAACCGAGACCAGTTCCGTGACTGAAGACCAAGATCGAGGGGAGGTTTATTTCAAAAAAAAAAGAAACTGAGACCAGTTCCATAGCTGAAGACCAGGATCGAGGGGAGGTTTATTTCAAAAGAAGAAACTGAGACCAGTTTCATGGCTGAAGACCAGGATCGTGGGAAAGCTTATTTCAAAAGAAAACTGAGACCAATTCCATGGCAGAAGACCAGGATCGAGGGGAAGTTTATTTTCAAAAGAAAACTGAGACCATTTCCATGGCTAAAGACCAGGGTCGAGGGAAATTTTATTTTCAAAAGAAAATTGAGACCAGTTCCATGGCTGAAGACCAGGATCGAGGGGAAGTTGTACCATTTTCTAAGTAACAGTACTTAGAAAAAGAAGATGAATGAGCAAATCGCTACCATTCATAACCACAGTCAAAATTTTGGGTATTCCAATATTTAATCCTCTTTTACCTTGAATGTCCGAACGTCTTCGCCATTCACACCTTCAGGTCCAAGAAGATTAAATATGGGCATCTGTCATACCCCAATTTTTGACCACAAGATTTCCCATCATTGTGCAAATCATCACCACAATATGGATGTACCTTCATACCTCATCAATCCTCTCAAAGATTGTTGAGCATTTACTACAATCAAGAATTAGGGTTTTGAGCCCTCTCAGAGTACTCAGACAAAGGATCAATCAAGAATGGACATGATCCTCAACTTTTCAAGCCTCTCAAACATCCATTAAGGATCAAGAGGTCTCCAACATCAAGAATCAGGCACAAGAGTGCCACATCTCAAGTTGATCAAGCCTCAAGATCATCACTGTCACCAAATTAGGGTTTTCGTCGACCATTGCCTCCAGAGAGAAATTTTCATCTGGGCATGAGCCAATACTTCAAAACATGTTCCAACAAGCTCAAAGGGACCTCATGGACCCAATCACAAGTTCAAAATAGCCTCATGGGATGCATTCATCCAAAATCAGGAATTAGGGTTTCTTGACCTAATTCACCCCTAAGTTGACTTTTGAAGCAAGGCATTAGCCAAAACCTCAAGAAGTGTTTTGAAGACCTCCAATACATCATATTGATCCATTTACAAGATTGGATTAATTCAAAGAACTTGGTTCACAAGTAATACAAGGATTCAAATTCATCTGGACCAATTAGGGTTTTTTGATGAAAAGTCAACTATACCTTTGACTTTTGACCAAGACATGATCCCAAACCTTGGGACATGATTCAAAACACTCTATAACACCTATGGAATACATCCATTAGGTTTGAATTAGGTCAAGGACTTGATTTCATAGAGGATCACAAAGTTTGAAATTCATCTGACAAAAAGTCAACTGTGCCAAAAATCAAGTTTGACTTTTTGAATTTCTTGACAAACAAGGCTTCCTTAAGTCAAAAACAATGTTAACTTATGGTTTGGATCATCATCCATCAAGAAAAATCAAGAAAAGTGGGGTTACTTGCAAAAGTGGCAACCATAAGAAACTTGAAATTTCACCAAGTTATGAAAAAAAGTGATTTATACCCAACTTTGCAAGGCCATAACTTGTGATCCAAGCAACCTTTTTCTTCCATCCAAAGCTCAAATGAAAGCTCTCATTACATACTTCAAAATTGTCAACTACATCAGATTCCAAATCCTCATGCATTTTGAGTTATGGATTCATCAAAATCACAAAAATGTGAAAATGACCATTTTTCCAACACTTAGTGAAATTTTGGACAAAATCTGTTTTGCATTTTCACCAACTTTGAGGTCATTTTTCATTATGATCCAAGATGATTCAAGACCAAAGTTGGACTTCAAAGTTGAAGTATGTTATTGGGGCTTTCCAAAAATTACAAGAGCCTCTCATGGTTCAACTTAAGCAAGGAGTTATAAGCCTCCAAAAATGGCATTTTTCACCCTACACACACAAAGGCATGAAAACATAACTTGGTTCCCACGATTTCTTGAGCCAATTTTGGACACTTGCATCATTTCATTTTTGTCCAAAATCAACTTGAATGATGAAGAATCTGATCACAAGGCCACCAAGTCAAAAATCTAATCCTTTAGGCATGTGACATTCAAAGTTCAAATCCAAAAACTTCAAACTTGTCATGAGGCATTGAATGGATGCATAGAGCTGGCATGTATCAGTCCACAACATTGTAAATGAGTCAAGACAAACTCAAGCATCAGAAGACCATAGGCCTGCAAGATTGACCCAAGTCAATTGCTAGAGGAGACTTTGGCTACATGACAAAGTTTAATGGATATTGGAGTGATCCAGCCTCCAATCACTATTGCTCCCAAAAAAAAGTTGTCTACTATAAATAATCGTTCTTATCAATTCAAGTATACCAAAGCATAGCAATACATGCTTTTCTCCAAATCAGATTCCAAAAACCAGATTTTGCTTCTCTTTCAAGTCACTATCGAATTTTCAAATAGAGAGCAATTCTACACAAACCAACCATGCCAACACCTCACATACATCATATATGAGTGATCCATATCCTCAAAACACATCTGGAACACCAGAATCACAAAGTCACCCCCCATTTGCTCAAGGTTTTTGGCCTACTTGCAGTTGAGGTTCCACAACTAGATCCAGGTGTATTCAATCCATTCCAAGCTTCCAAACACCTTATATTAAGTCCATTGAAGATGTCCAGATCATCACACAACATCTGTAACACCTACAACTGAGGATTCGATTTCCTCTTGCAGAAGTAAGCTTGACACTCTCAAACTCTATGATCCATGCATCATAAATGTGTTTTCAAGTTACAAACATGTTTCTGCACTTATGTAGAGTGTTTCCCCTCAATCAATTGCTTTGTAGCTATCGTGTATAGGATTTCATAGTGTTCTTGCAGAATTAGGGTTCTTCTGTTTATCCTTTGATTTCTCACTCCACACTTAATACAAATGCAATTAATTGGTACCATTGGAATCCTTGTTAAAAACGAACAACTTTCATGTTTACAAAAGTCAAAACCACTAAGTAATCAGAGAGAAAAGTAAGGTTTTGTAAATCTGGGGAAACAGGGCATGCGCGAGGAAGAAGGTTGTTCTTGGCGCCTTTTTTCAAAATTTCAAAATTTTGAATTTTCTTAATTGATTTCAAAAATTAATTTCTCTCTCAATTTTTATCATTTTTTATTGGTTCTTTTTTTAAAAAGTCACAAAAATGTTAAATTATTTTATTCAAAAAAAAAATCAAATTTATATTATTTATTTAATATAGTTTGAATTTTTGTAAATAATTTCATTTTATTTGTTTTTAAACATTTTTAAATGAAATTTCCACCTTGAATTTTCAAATTCCAATGAATTTCAAGCTTTCATGTGATTAAAGATGATTTTTAAAAATATTTTTCAAAGTTGACAACTTGTTTTTGGATATATTTGATATTTTATATCATTTTTTATTTAATTTCCTTTGAAAATTGTATTTTTTTAAAATTAAAATTAGGGTTTTTTTCTTAATTTTGATATTTCAAACTTCATTTCAAACATTTTTGGGCCTCTAATAGAGTGTAAGACCCAATCCCTTTTCATAAAACATTTTTGGGCCTCAGTCATTGTATAAGTCCCTCTGTATTTTTTCGAAATTGTGGCGCGATCGTCGCCTTTTAAACAAAAAACATTTTGGGCATCTCTCTGAGTTGTAAGCCCCCATTCCTTTTTCATTTTGGGCCTCTAATAGAGTGTAAGACCCATCCCCTTTGTAAATATACCATTTTGGGCCCCAATCATTGTATAAGTCCCGATAAGATTTTCAAAATAAACGGTGCGATCGATGTTTTTCATTTGGGTATCTCCTTGAGTTGTAAGCCCCATATTTTGTATAAAAATAAACTTTTGGGCCTCTATTAGAGTGTAAGACCCATTCCTTTTTGTACATAAATAATTTTGGGCCTCAGTTATTGTATAAGTCCCTCTGTGGTTTTCGAAATCTTGGCGCGATCGTCGCCTTTTCAAATAAAACTTCTGGGCCTCTCCTTGAGTATAAGCCCCATTTATCTTTCTTTACAAACACTTTTGGGCCTCTATTAGAGTGTATGACCCAACCCCTCTTTGTACAAAAAAAATTTTTGGGCCTTTGCTATAGTATAAGCCCCACAACGTCTGTCGCTATCGTAGTGCGATCAATGTTATCAAATAAGTCATCTGGGCCTCAGTCATTGTATAATCCCCAAACATTCTTCCAAACAAACTTTATCTTAATTCAAATTCAAATTAAATGTTGTTTCTTTCAAAAATTTCTTCAATTTCTTGAAACCCTAAGAGAGGGAATACAGTTGTAGTCATTACAACAGATCACGATATGCTCGGGCTTCTTCTCAGAAGGTAAGTCCCCACATCTTTTTTCAGTGCATATTTCTTATATACTTATGCATATCTTACTTAGAATCTCCCCAGCGGTTAGGTCTATGTTTAGGTCAAACTAGAGGTTACTTTACAACAGAGTCAAAACTAGTCCCTCATAGGAAATTCCCTATACAGTCTGCCTCCTCTTGGGCTTATTCAATATGGAACAGAGAAAGGCATTATTCTAAGTGAAACTTTTCTCATGACTGTCAAACTTAGAAATATATACACAAGAAATTCATTTCCCCAGAGAGGATTAATTCCCGGTTAAACCTCTTTTGAATTTCTTCAAACCTTAGAATTGTTCAATAAAGAAAGGATTAATTCCCGGTGAACCCTTTCTTGAACTTTTCATAGGCTTGGACCCACAAGCTTCTTAAAAGCATCCCCAACCTCCTCTTGGGCTTAGTACAAGGACCCACAGAATTCCTAGAAGTTCCCCCAGCATCCTTTTGGGCTTAGTACAAGGACCAACAGACTTCTTATAAGTTCCTCAGCCTCCCATTGGGATTAGTACAAGGACCCAAAGGCCTCCTAAAGGTACAGGATATAAATTAGTCATCTCTACTAGTTCAATCCTCAGGAGAGTCAAGAATTACAAAACATCAAACCATTATAGGGTTGATCTTCATCCCTTAAAAACTTAGCCTCCTCTTGGGCATCATACAAAGATCTTTCTCTACACTAAAACCTACCATGTCTTGAGAGACTTGGACTTGGGCTTCATACAAGTAGACTTGGAAAGTCTCATATCCTCTTGAATCTCACAAAGAAACCCTCAAGTTTCCTAAAAGCACGGGAAAAACCCTGATCATTTTACCAATACACTAAATATCTAGCAGAGTTAAAACCTCCATAGGTTTTCAAACTCATCTTTAAACTATCTTGACCCCTTAACAAGGTTTAAGCCTTCACCTTAAAAATCCCCAACCTGGGTCAATCAACCATAAAAAAAATCTCCAATAGAATCAGAACCTCATGGTATCTGATATTTCAACTCTTGCCATCAAGAGTAATCCCTTTGGATCCCCCAACATAATACATACCTACTCCTGGATTTCCACAAATCCTCAGCAAGAGATAACCTCCTCTTAGGCTTCATATAAGAATTTTCCCCAGTCAGCCTCAATCTTGGGCTTTGTACAAGACAGATAAAACACTCCCCAGTGGAGTTATTTTTCCTTCAGCCTCAACTTTGGGCTTTGTACAAGACAGATAAAACACTCCCCAGTGGAGTCATTTTTCCTTCAGCCTCAACCTTGGGCTTTGTACAAGATAGATAAAACCCTCCCCAGTGGAGTCAGTCTCTTTCAGCTTCAACCTTGGGCTTTGATCAAGGCACACAAAAATCAATATCCCCTCAGATGAGACCATGAGTCCACTCTGCAGGAGAACATTTCCTCTATACCTCACATATCAAATAGACAGTCAAAACCTTTTTCCCAGATAATTACTGTAAGTGGCACACTTGTTGATTCAAAATCCAAGTTGGAGTCCTTCCTTTATCCTGGATAAAAATCATCTTTCATCTAACAGTTGTAAGTGGAAAGCCTCTGGATCCCTAACATCCAAGCCAATGTCCCTCTCTTAGCATGAAAGATTCATAAAAGAAAAAGTGGCATTGCTCTACACTGATTTAAAGATTTCTTCCGTCATGACACCCCTTTTATAAAGGAAATTATGGCATTGCTGGATTCCATATATTCCAGTTAAAGTAATTTCCATTATAATCAATTTCTCAACATCTGTGATGAATAGGTGAGATATCTCCCTTTAGAGATGATAAATTCTCTCTCAGTCACCCCTTTAGCTTCAATCTTGGGCTTTAAACAAGACATTAATACTCAAACAGCTTCAATCTTGGGCTTAAAACAAGACACTAAACATTTTCCTCCCATAAAAATAGGAGGAACTACAATTGCTCTGATTTCCCGAATCTCTTTACGGGAATACGTAGGCATAAGATTGTGAAATCTAAGCGAGCACACAAATAAAAAATTTTAGGTCCAGTACCTTCCCAAAAACAATAGAAAACCCAAAAACCACAAAAACATTCTCTCAACACTACCAAAGGAGAAACTTTCCCAAGCCACGGCAGATAAACATAAGAAAACAATTCAAATTAACAGAGATACATGCAATAAAGAGTTTATAACCATAACCCGATCCCCGATCTCTTAGCATTTGTTAAAGAAAACATTTGCGTGCAAGATTAGTTTTAGATATCTTTCCTTTCCAGCTTCATAGGATAAATAAGAAATCAGAAAGTAGCACCCAATTCCAACATTGCAGTAAGGTGGTCGCGTCACCGACAAAAATCGCATGCTACACCGGCCATGAAAGTTGCATAGCAACTTGTTGGTGAGAAAACAAATATGGCGGAGAGAGAGAGAGGGGGGAGAGAGAGAGAGAGAGAGAGAGAGAGAGAGAGAGAGAGAGAGAGTTCTTGTTGAAATGAACCATATCCTATAGTTTCCTTGTTTTTTAATTTGGCCTTTGTTCTTTTTTTGAAACATGTGTGTCTGGTCATTACCGGAGACATGTGTCACCGGTTTTCAACATTTTCTAGTTCATGTTTGACGCGTCATTAAGGGTCCACCATGGTCCCTCCGTTGGATTCTGGTCACTGTCTAGTTTTTTATCAGATCTCAGATCTGATGGCTATTATGTGAGGTCTATGGTAGAGTCTCCTTAGACTCTCTTCACTAGATCAGGCGGGCTGTTCCATTCTGGCCCATTTAGGTTTTCTTTCTGTTTTTCTTGATGTTTGCACCGCTGATTCCTTTTTTTATTTCACTTAATAATATATTTATTTAGTTTAGTTTTTAGTTAGTAATTTAGCTTAATTATTTTAGATATTTATTTTATTTCTCTAGATTTCTTAATTAGGATTGTATTAATTATTTATTTTTTTGATTAGGTTTAATTAGTTTAGTTTAGTTTATTTAGGTTAATTAATGTTCTAATTAGATTTTAATTACTTACTAACTAGAAACCATTTGGATAATTTTAGGTTTAATTAGATTTAATTATTTAATTAGATTTTGTTAGATTTAATTAGTGTCATTCAATTAGACTTAATTAAATAGTCTTGATTAGGTTTTGTAGTTGTTTAGCTCTAACCTAATTAGGTTTTTATTCTAATCATTTTTGTTTATTCCAATTTAATTTTCATGATGAGTTTAATCCTTGATGTATTGTGTGGTGCATAAATCTTGATTCTTGATGATCTATTTTGTGAGCTTTTGGTTTGCATTAGCTTTTGCTATGTGTTTTGCTATGGATTTTGCATTTGTCATTTTGAAGTTTCTTTTTTGTCTCTCCGTGGCTTACCCCTCATTCAAAAGGAAAGTTATATTGTGGACTTATAAGTCATCTTCTAAGTTGGTTTAGACCTTCCTTTTTAATTTCCTTGACTCTTTAGGATCATCACCCTTGGACTCATTAAAGCCTTTCTTCTCTTTTTAACCTTATTTTAGATTAGGGTTTTTGAACCCCATGTGAGTACTATCATTATAGATACTTACTTTTTTCCTTCTTGGCCTTATTAGAGCCATTTTGCTTCATAACTTAGAGTTAGGTTTGCAGTTTTTGAACTCATGTGAGTACCATTATGATGTGTATTCACTTCCCCCTTTGACTTTGTTTAAAGTCAACCTTTAGGTTAATTGTTTAACTTAGAATTAGAGATTTTTGAACTCTATGTAAGTATTATGATCATGAATACTCATTTCCCCTTTGAACCTTGACCATAGTTAGGTGAACTACGAATGCTCTGATTCCATCCTAGTCAGGATAGGTAGGCACGAGATGCGGCGTCTTGGCGAGCATACTTAGTGTATATACCCCTAGGTATTTACCTTAGCACATCTTCCTTAGCAAGCAAACATTAGCAAAATACAAATACTAACAAGAGGTTCCTGTAGAGTACTACAGATACTTAGGATGCTAACATCTTCCCTAGGTATAACCAACCCCCGAACCTTAGATCTTTAGCTGTGTTGTTACATAGCGCACTTAGGGTTTTCTTCGATCTTTACCCTTTCCTTTGGATAAATAAAAGCTCGGTGGTGAACTTTATGATTTGTGATTCAAGTTAACTAATAGCTTGATATCCGATTCTCACCGCAACACGATAAAACTCATCAACTCCCAAGGCGGAAATGAGAATGTTTTTCGCTTTCCAATCATGTGACCACAATTTCCTATCATTATCATCCCATCATGCTTCCGGTTTAGGTATTGTGACACCATCTTCATTGGTCATAGTTATTTCATTTGAACCATTTTAGATAGCATCCCAAATACCTTTGTCAACGAAGTTGAGATGAATACGCATAAGTGATTTCCAATAGCCATAATTTTCGGCGGTGAAAATTGGTGCTCTATTGTACGCACCCTTAGGTTTGGTAGGCATTCTTCTAAGAAATGTATCTCAAGCCCAGAATGAACCAGAGCTTTTGATGCCACTTTTTAGATGATAGGCTTTGAATCTAGAGGGGGTGAATAGATAACAATTTAGTTTTGCTCCAACTTTTTGCATTCCTTTTGCCCATTTATTCACATACCTATATTTACTCATACATGCATCTTTTGATAGGTAAGGGTTATCTAGAGTATAAAACCTAAACGAAATCAGATTATAAAGTTGCCCATCATCTTCATCCCTTCTTCTATGCATACACACAATTGAACTACACATAATTATTTTTTGATTGGGTGACCATCTAGATTAGGGTTGATAACGTCCAATTAGGTTTAATGTAACCAAGAATATTGGGTTGGGGGCTTTGTGTGTTTCAAATAAAAAAACCAAGGTGGGGTTTTCCTTCAAGATCGGGTTGATTTGAAGGTTTTGGACGAGATCACGTCAACATAGATTTGATCGAGTGAAAGCCTTGGAACAAGGTGGTTTCCTTGCAAGGGAGTAGTGTGAAACGGTGAATTGTGTTCGGGAATCCCGGGTTTCAACAAGTTGCGTGCTTGGGAAAATTGAAGTATTGTATCCGCATTATTGGTCACTTGATCAAGCTTTGATCAAGGGTTGGAGGTGGAAGAATCAGCACAAAATAATAGGGTTTTGGGGGTTTTCTTTCATTATATCTTGTATAAACATTTTTTTCAAAGAAAAGGTTAATAGCACTATCTCAATTCGATTTTGAATTGAGGGTAGACGTATCCATAGCGAGTCCGATTGGGGAACTGCCTAAACAAATCTTGGTCTCTCTCTCTCTCTCACTCTCTCTCTCTCTCTCTCTCTCTCTCTCTCTCTCTCTCTCTCTCTCTCTCTCTCTCTCTCTCTCTCCTCTCTCTCTCTCTCTCTCTCTCTCTCTTTATTTCTTTATTTCTTTTATTGTTGATTACGCAATTTATCGAGTTCATCATTGTTTGATAAATTCGATTGGAAATTGTTTTCTACTATCTTTTAAATGTGTTGTTGTTGATATAATCACAATCACTTTGATTGTGATAGGTTTTAACGTCAAAACAACAAACCACAATTCCAATTGTTATCGATCGCACATCAAGTGTTCGATAAATAGTTTGTGTGTATTTTGTTTGTGTTTTGGTTCATTGGATATACAAATTACGTTTAGCATTGCATTTAATTGATTCGTAGCTTGATTACTGTTGAACATTTACGTTCGTTATCACTCCGTTTGGTTTGGTTTGCGTTACGTGTACTACTTTTCGATAGTAGGTTTGGTTATAAGATTCGATCTGGGTCATTTTTCTGCTGCACCTTATTTTGAAAACAGATTTTTGCCTAAATTTTTTTGTTGTAAAATTTGTGATCTATTTACCCTCTCTAGATCGAAGCCTATCGTCTAACATCAATCACTTTGATAAATGATCCTTCCTTGTAACCCAAGCCAAATTATAACCTTTGAAAGTCCTTGTAATTCTTGCTTTTGTACTAATTAGTATGTGTTGTTTGATGAAGGCATAACTCGATTCAAATGTTAGCATGATTTTTTGGCGAGAGAAATAAAACCTGATGTTGTTTTTCATCAAAGGATAAATGTGTGCTTAGGTGTGATTCATGTTTGAGTTGTATTTCTTTAGAATTTTTTATATGTG
This sequence comes from Lathyrus tuberosus, assembly GCA_022829125.1. Taxonomy (NCBI): domain Eukaryota; kingdom Viridiplantae; phylum Streptophyta; class Magnoliopsida; order Fabales; family Fabaceae; genus Lathyrus; species Lathyrus tuberosus. The sequence goes on along the minus strand of JALAZF010000320.1, from coordinate 4,005,570 downwards.
TTGTGCACTTAGAAATTGTTTCATCCTCATGGTTTGTTTAGAGTAGTGGTGAGTTTTATCTTGCTTTTGCTTTTACTTTTACTTTTGAACCATGAAATTGTTGTTGTTCTAATAACTTGTTGGTTCCGATTTCTTACGTGTTGCTTTGGTTTCCTTTGTGTTTGTCAAAATTTTGTTTAGGGACAAACAAATTCCTAAGTTGGGGAGAGTTGTTAAGAGCCAAATTGTGTATAATTGATAGTATTTTGTGGCCCTTTTCAATTGATTTCATGGTGAAGTAGTAATAAAACCATAGTTTTATTATAAATAAGTAAATTCAAGCTTATTCTTGTAAATAGATTTTGTGTGATCAAATTGGTGAATTTTTGTAGGTTTCATCACTTGAAAGGATGCATGGGGCCTTTCGAAGAGAAAAGCAAGTGTAGAAGATATTTTTGAAATTTTTTCATGCCAATACTCACTCAGCCCAATTTGCAGCGCGAATGGCGCTTAGCCCGATTTTTAGTGCACTTTGAAGACCAAGTCAGTAGCTAAGGTAGACAAAGCCCGCTTAGCTCGCCCCACTGCACTTAGTAGGCTTTCTGTAATTTTTCCTGTTGTTTTCCTAACCGCGCTAAGCGTACTCTGCATGGGCTTAGCACGGTGGCACTTTTAGGCACTTGTATAAAAGGAATTTTTATAGATATTTTGATACACAATCCCACTTTTCAGATTCTAAGAAGATATTTTAGGTCAAGAAGCACAAAAACTTCAAAAGGAGTAAAAATCAAAGCTTTGGAGCATCAATCTTCGATCTTTCAACTTTGATGTTAGTAGAGCTTTCTTTCTTACTTGTTGTTCAAGCTACCATGGTGATGGGTAGCTAAACTCCCTTTTGTGTCAAGATTAGAGGTAGTTAACCTTGATAATATGTATTTGTTTTGATCTTTTGTATGTGAACAAAGTTGATGATCAATATATGATGAATATTTTTGCCATTAATGATATATATTTGATTTGAATCACTATTGAAAGGTATTTTTCAAACCTTGACCTAAGTTATTCATCTATCAATGAACAAACTCTAGACATAGATTTGTTAGTTGATATTCACTTGTATCAAGCTTTAAGATTATTGTGTTGATTGCTAGCATGAGACATCATCAAGTAATTAGTATGATAATATTCACGATATCACTTTAGAGATAAACGATATTGAGAGGATATGTGATTATATTGATCATAACCAAGTTCACATGCTTGATTAATAGGATATGTATGAAAGGGGTCAATGAAACCTAAACTTGACATTCTTTTAAAACAAACATCTTTCTACACTTTACATTTTGCTACAAAACTCTTGTGAAATTAATGTTACCAAACAAAACCAATTCAAAACCCTCACTTAAGATACTATAAATTGTAGAACGGCGGTGATATCACGATAATCCCTATGGAAATGATAAAACAAATACCCACTGAAAATACTTTCAACGAGCGGGTTTTTAATTATGCAAATGATGATTGGGCTTTACAGGATATCAACTGAGGTTGGACTTTGATTTTTCTTGGAGGTTCCAATAAAGATTGGGCTTTGGCTTTTCATGTTTGTTTTAACAAGGCTTGATGTTATGCCAGATGAATGATATGCATGAGCGAAGCGACGTGATTAATACATGGTGATGATTTATGTAATGGTTTTGAAAGTTTAACAAGTTCCCCTGAGGTGGGTCATGCATGATTAAAACTGGGACGTGTCTTGCTTGGCTACAAGACTTCTAGTTGGAAAGTTATGGGATGTGCTTAGTATGATTTCCCAAAATTCGTCTTGAACTTAGCGGTTGCTTATGAATGACAGAATATGCTTGAGCAGTTTCGAAGGTATAGAGAAGAACTACCTCTCTATAGCCAGTCTTGCCCTAGTATGTAGGATCTTTAGAGGAATTTTCCTCGAAAATAAATCTGTGACATTTGTACCATAGTGACTTGAGATGGTCTGCCCCATTATTTTGAACTTTGGAGCAGTGCCCCTAGTTAACAGACTCTTGGAGAGATTTGTCGAATCTCGAAGTGATTGCCCCATATTGACTGGATCTTGAAGTGGCTTGCCCTTTTGCTCAACGGAGTCTTCAGGCATTTTTCCCCTTGGTGTGATCATTTAAAGTGACTTGCCTCTGCTCAACGGAGTCCTCAAGCATTTTCCCCTTAGTATGATCGAACTTCTCAATTGATGCTCATTGTGGAAACTTTCTTTATGTCAAGTGTTTACTCGCAAGTAAAAATGTTCATTTTGAAGATGATAATTCTAATGATATGCTTATGTCAGTTTTGAAATCCAAGTCTTTTTATTGAAATGATGTTGCGCTATTCAGTGAATGAATCACTGTTAGAATGCAACATTGATTTTTTTAGTTGAAAGATGTTACGATACCAACACAGATGTCTAGCAAATCTCTGGGAGTTAGTTTTAACACATTCTTGTTGTAGTATGCTTTCAAAATAAACCCTATTTCAATTAGGTCTTCTAAGGGTTGTAACATGGTGTGGTTCGTGGTTTCAAAATAAAATGATTTATGGCTCAAAAGTTTATTTTAATCCACTTGTTCTCCTTGATGTTCTCCAGTCCTACGTTCAATTAGTTCAACATAATCATTCATTTTTCAAAAGGGGTTTAATGGTTAAGGTACCAATGATATTTTTAGAGTGGGAGTTACGCACATTTTGTCTTCTTGTTTGTAGTCACACGAATTTGTTCTTGGTGAGGATTTATTTTTATACTTTTTCTTGTTCTTTTTGTTTTCCCTAATTTTTTCCTAGACTGGTTTGTTTTTCAAGCTTACAGTCCACTGGGATGCCCTAATTTTTTCCTAAGTCACTTGTTTTCTAGTTTTTGACTTAGCGGGATTTCTTCTTCTATTTGTTTTTATTTTGAATTTCTCATTTTTTTGTGTTGGAAAAAATTGTATGATATTTGTTCGTTTGATCTATTGAAGGGTTGTGACTGCCTTGTTCCTTTTGTTGGTGAGGGACAACCATTATGGATTTGTGATTTTCTACCTTTCATGAGGGATAAGATGTGGTTGATCCTCCGATAGGATACTCCTCTTTTACCTTTTTGAAATCCGAATGCATGGTCAAATTAATTGAAGACTCTCTTGTCCCTTGTTAAGATTAAGGGTTTTTTTATACAAAAAGAAACTCCTACTCCTAAGCTCAAAGGGGTTGACTAGGGATTATCTTCCTTATATCCCTGGTGTTTGGGGATTTTAAACAATGCCTTACATCTTTAACAAGGTTTTATTCAAAAACATACACCCAGTAGTTTCGATTTTAACATTCTCCTTTTAATTTTTGCTTAAACAAGAGTTTGATATTGATGAATAAAATATGATGAACTCGAATGGATTGATTCGAAACATGCATATTCATTTCATCATGATTATCTTTTGAAAACAAACAAGTTTTACAAGGTAATATCACTTAACAAACAAAAAAATTACAAATGAAAATGATTGAACAGTCTAATGATGGCCGACGTGATTAGCCTTTGTATCAACCTGCACGTTGGGGTCATCATGATTGTAGAAGTTGATATGATAGTCCCCAAGGAGGTTCCCCTTCAGACTCTTCCAACGGATGCATCCTTTTCGGATCCATCCTTGCTTCCACTTGCCCTAGTTATGGAATTGCACTTGTACCCGCATACGGGGGCATAGGAGTGTTTAGTATATTCGGGTCGTTTAGTATGAATGTGATAGCCTTTGAATCGATCAAGTATTTTACTTTGTTCTTCAAGGATCTATAATTCTCGACTTTGTGTCTGGTTGCCCCTACGTAGAACTCACATTTAGCATTCACGTCATAGCTTGGAGGAGGCCCAAGTTCCATTAATTGAACCAATGGCCTATTGATCAAATGAGGGAGTAGTCGAGTGTAAGGTAGAGAAATCAGGTTCATCCTTCTTTCTGGCTTCCTTTGTTTCTGTTGTCCATACTGCTGATAATTTTGTTGATATGGAAAGTATGGTTATTGATACTGAACTAGATGTTATGAAGCCATTATCCAGGGTTATTGGCCGACAAGGATTGCATAGGCTTGTTGTGGATACTGAATTGGCATTACCGCTGCTACATGGTAGTAAGGCACTTGGTAAGCCTCAGCCTTCCCCTTGGCTACAGTGGTAGCATTAGTTTCCCCTTACTTCTTCTTTGGAAAGCTGGAGTAGGGTTTCTTCGCTGCATCGGAGGTAGTGGCATCATCTTGAATTTATTCGTTCTTGAGGCAGTTCTCAATTCATTCTCCCACAACAACTAGATCTAAAAATTTGAAGGAGGCACTTCCAACCATTTTGTCCAAATACGGACCTTTGAGGGTACCCATAAACACGTGCACGAGTTCCCATTCCAATAAGGGAGGTTGAACTTTGGCAGCTAGTTCCACTACTACAAAACGTGCATACAACAACGTCGGGTATATAACGGCTTGCCTATACACTGTTGTAATAGATGCGCACAATTTTTTAATCTCATTAAAAGGCTTTTAATGAGGATTAATATTCCAACCGTGGTGAAATGTGAGGCATTTCACCACGGGTATTTAAAAAATCGTCATTATAGTCATGGGTTCAATTCCCAGCACCAACATTTATGGTTTTTTATATATTTTTTCAAAATGCCCACAACCTTTCACCACTGGTATTTGCAAAACCGTCATTATATGTAAAACCGTCATTATATGTAGCGTCTTGTCATGGGTTCAAGTCCCAGCACTAGCATTTTTGGTTTTTTTACTTATTTTTTCAAGTCTCATTACCAACATTATAGGTGGCGCGCATATTGAGTTTATTCACTATCCTTAAACAATCTTGGCCGTCCATTTAGTGATTATCAACGGCCAAGACATTACTATAAGTGATCCGCGTGAAACCTAAAACTTAGACATCTTCTACCTCCAAATATCATATTTCATTTACAATACTCTACTTCTCCACTAAACCAAATTTCAGAACTCGAGTTAGCAATGTTAGTTGTTAGTGTTCTTTTTTAATTATTGTTGTTCTTAGTTGTTCTTTTTTATTATTGTTGTTCTTGTTGTTCTTTTTTATTAATGTTGTTCTTGTTGTTCTTTTTTATTAATGTTGTTCTTGTTGTTATTATTGTTATTATTATTGTTGTTATTGTTCTTGTTCTTCTTCTTCTTCTTCTTCTTCTTATTGTTGTTGTTGTTGTTGTTATTATTGATGTTGTTGTTGTTGTTGTTGTTGCTCTTGTTGTTGTTGTTGTTCTTGTTGTTCTTGTTGTTGTCGTTGTTCTTGTTGTTGTTGTTATTCTTATTGTTGTTCTTGATGTTCTTCTTGTTCTTCTTGTTCTTCTTGTTCTAATGCTGCAATTTTTTTATTTTACTAAAAGACATACAACAACGGGTATTTAAAATAACCGTCATTATAGGTAGCGCGTTTTCCAATTTATTACAACGCTTTTTGGGCCGTGATTGTAGGTATCATATATACAACGACACTCTACATAACAACGCCTGCGCCCGCGTCATTATATCTCTTTCGCAACCGTTCTTAAATGGGCTTTTCGTAGTAGTGTTCCCTCCACCTTTGTGCATACTCTTTGAAAGACTTGCAAACTTTTGGGTTAAGCTTTGAAGTTGGATCCTATCGGGAGCCATATCAATATTATATTGGTAGTGCTTAAGAAAAGCCTCAGCTAGTTCTCTCCAAGTTCTGATGTAGGTACGTTCAAGTTGCATGTACCATTCGAGGGACGCCCCACTGAGGCTATCTTGAAAGAAATGCATCAGCAACTTCTCATTGTCCGAATAGGCAGCCATTTTCCTGCAGCAGGATCTGGTGTGAGTCCTCAGACAACTAATTCCCTTATACTTCTCAAAATCAGGGAGTTTGAATTTTGCAGGGATTTTGACGCCTTGAACTAGGCACATGTTAGTAGCATCTAAGCCAAAGGCATAAGGACCTTCCATGGCTTTCATCCTTTCCTCCAGGACATGAAAATTTTTCTCAGCTTCAGTGATTGGTACCCCAAAGGCGTTGACTATTGAATCATTTGTTGGGATGAAGAAGGCATCATGATGATCGTCTACTTTTAGTTTATGTCACGTACCATTAATAAGAAGTTTGAATGTAGTCTCAATATTGTGATTCAGGGAACCTCCTTCTGGAGGTGGATGAGTACCAACTGTAGGATTCACCGGTGGTGGCACATGAGAACTCACAGCAACGGACCTCAGGATGACCTGTCTTAATTCCTCTTGGCCTCTAGCCATATCTTGGATGGTCTACATGGGCTGACCTATTTGAGACCTCATGGTGATCATATCATCCCTCATCATAGCCTGATTTTGTTCTAGTTAATCCATTAAATACCTTTTATTATGGAGGGTACTGTAGCGATGTGGGGAAGTTAGCTTTGCGATCGAAGATTCTGAGCAAAAGGCCAGATGATAATGAGTTTTCTTTGTTTTGTTTTTATGGAATGCATGATGATGGATGGATGTATGCGAAAATGGTTTTTTATGTTTTCCAGGGAATAATATGCATATGCTAAATCAGTTTTTTTTATGATACAATGTAGTGAGATGCAACATCACATGTTCAAAAGTTCAACATATTCTGGATAACCTGTATATGATTCTCAATGTAGGTTCAAAGGTTTGACGTATTCATGATTTTTAAGGTATGTAGAGTTTTAGGTTTCCTGCAAAACTCATATCCCCCTCACGGTTAGGTATTATTCTTCAAAGAAGGAGGCTCCTAAAAAGGTCTGTAGAGTCATGGACACATATTGAGATGCCATTATCTGAAACAAACGACTCGTAAGATAGTAATGCTCCCAAATGGATCTACTCTAGGCGTGGCATCTCGTGTTGACCATAATTGGAACATAACGTCAGGGATGCAACACGACTCTACCACTTACTATCCTGTGGGTGTACACAAGCTCGGGTGTAGAGCTTTTCTCTCATATAACATCATGAAACCCATCCCAGAACAAAGAATGCAATAGATATCCAAAATATAATAAATATATAAAAGCAATAAAAATGCGATAAAATAAAGCAAGTAAAGCAATAAAGATAAACACCTAAACATGCAAAGAAACAAACGAAACTAGGTTTTACTTGCTTAGGGAGAATTGTCCCCAGCAGAGTTGCCAACTGTCACACCGCAAAAAATACAGAGACGCCACCGAACTTTATTTATTCCAAAGGAAAGGGAAAATATCAATAAAACCCTAAAAGCAAAGAGAATTGGTCGTCGCAACCAAGAGCAGATTCTAAAGTCGATTATGCAAGGGGAGGTATTAGTACCCCTCATATTTGTTGTACTCAATGGGAACCATTTTGATTGTTCTTTGTACAGATGGATGTTATTATTTGAAGGTTACTTGCGATTGATTTTAATTAAGGGAAAAATAAGTTTTTAATTAATGTGCTCGCCAAGGTTTTAAAATCCTGTGCCTACGTATTCTCATAGAGCAGTGAGAAAAGTAGCGCTCTGTAGTTCGTGGAGTAGAATTTTGTTTTTGTTAATTGTATTTATTGAACGATGTTAACGTTCGCATTCTAGCAGTTAAACGTTGCTTGTATACTCGCACATGAGAGACCTAAGTGTTTGTTTATATCGCGGTAGAATGGATGCACTTGGATCGCATTCTAGCAATTAAACGTATCTTATATGCTCGTGCATACACTACGCCAAACAAGACATTAGACAACGCTTTTTTAGGCCTTAGACAGCGCTTTAAAGCGCTGCCTAAGGTTGCGCTGTCGTAGGTAAAGACAGCGCTTTTTATTTATGAAAAAATGCTCTCTAAAGTATACATTAGAGGGTACTTTTTCAAGAAAAAGCGCTGTCTAAAGGCCCCCTTTAGACAGCGCTTTTTAAAGCGCTGTCTAATGTATGCCTATAATTTTAGTTATCAATTTTTCTATACCTTTAGAGGGCGCTTTTTAGGAAAAGCGCTTTCTAAAGGCCCCCTTTAGACAGCGCTTTTTAAAGCGCTGTCTAATGTATGCCTATAATTTTAGTTATCAATTTTTCTATACCTTTAGAGGGCACATTTTAGGAAAAGCGCTTTTTGTTGTGAACTATAGACAACGCTTTTTCTAGAAAGCGCTGCCTTTTCTCTACGTTAAATTTTAATTATTTTTTTTAAATCCCATTTTAACCATTTTTTTATGCAGAAACCTGTATAATTCAAGCCATTTCAATAAACCTGTATATTTCACATTTCCATTAACAATTTCTAGTATGGTTCATTAACCATTTCCACTAATCCCATAAATCACATAAACCACATAAAACTAATATCTGTGCTATACTATCCCATTCACAAACCATTCACAAAACCATTCACAAAACTATACTATCCCATAAAATAAACCATTCACAAAACTATACATTCACATAATCCCATAAATCACATAAATAACATAAACCATTCACAAAACTATACTATCCCATAAAATTAAACCATTCACAAAACTATACATTCACATAATCCCATAATCCTATACCTTATATATATAGGATTCTTTTTTCAATATGGTATTCGCATAATTCCTCCTTAATTTCTTGCAATTTATCCTTCGTGTAATGAGAACACGCGTATTCATCAAAGTACTACATAACAAAACAAAATATGCATGATTTAGTTAAAAATAATAAATTATATGACATATCCGATAAATATTAAAATAAATCCTAAGTTATAAATCCATGCATACCGTAATAGGAATCTCTAATCGATCCATTTGAAGGATTTCTCTCATAAACCTCAAAACGAAATACCCGCAGTCTATGCCATTACGCTGACGAGGACACTACACATAGACAAACAAATAAGAATTAATATATAGTTGTTTTGTGTTATCAAGTAGCATCACTAATAAGCAACATTGTGAAAATTAATATACCTCCACTTTGACCCATGTAACGTTGGTTGCTTTAGCCCGTGTTACTCGAGATTCTCTTTGTGCTCGGTATACGAGTATTGCTCTATAAAAGAAAAATGTAAAATTAGAACAATCTCACAGAAATAATTAAATATACAAATACACACGAATATTTCGAACAATTTCACTTACGTATCAACCACATCCTTCATATCCTGATATGTTGACCAATCAGTATCCAATGAATTCAGATAATAGACCACTTCTCTTGTAGGATTAATGGCAACCAATAACCAGTGTCCACTGTAAAATATAACAAAAGTTTAGATGGAAAATTTCTACGCAAAATATATAAATTAAAGATTAGAATAAAATTAGAATGAAAATCTTACCCGTTTCCAGTATTATACGGTAAAAGAAACAAACTTTTTGTCTTGCTGGCCATAAATCTCTCAGTTAAGTGGTCTCTTACTGAAAGTGCATTCATATCAATTGTCGGTGCATTGACAAGGGTGCAAGAGAAGAAACGGAATCTATTTGACAATTTCGTCCCCCACATCAATTTTTCATACAAGCACCTTAAATAAAAACATAATAAACATTAGACTATTTTCATTGAAATGTGTAAATAAATTGTTCAACTAAATAAATAATAGATTGATCGGAGTACCAGATGTATGAATGCATAACACCGATGCCTAATTCAATATGCTTGAAAATCTGTTCCATGTCCTCTCTTCCGATTATCTCAGAATAAGGAAAACCAAAAACACCTTCGTCCATGTCTATTTGACGAATAGCACCATCCATCAAATCTGACATTGCCATAAGTGTTTCTAGACACGGCTGAAAGCGAGGAGGAGTTCTTTTTGCCTGCACGGTCCTAGTAGGAGCTTTTTTCTTGCTGGCCTGTTGTGAAGCTTGAGCAGGAACCTAACAATCATATAAGTTAGGTAAAGTAGAAAATCATGAAACTTTTGAATTCGGATAATAGAATAACACTTAAAATGTACCTCTCTTTGTGATTCGACAGACTCGTTTTGCCGCAAAACCCCTTTATTCTTAGCTGCGGGTTTTGTAGGAGTCTAACATTACCATGTAAAAAAAATGTAAGTAATGGTTCAGAATGATTTTCATAATCGTTCAGATTTGACATTTGAATACTAAGAGATTCGTAATGGTTTTCAACATACCTCATCATCTATGGAAATGAGGTCTAACGGCTATGCAATAAACGAACCTATTGCATCTCGCTGCAATGTAACCTCTGAAACCGAGTCAGGTATGGGTAGTACCGCATCCGTATCTAAAGCGATATCAACCAACACTTTCATATGTCCATGAGGGAGCGGTTGATGGTGAAGTAACTCTCCCACATGGTTATGCACTTTTCCCTTGCCAACCATACGATAAGTCGGTAACGACAAATACAGCTGGCAAGATGAAATGCCCTGAAGCAATAATAAATATGTAACTATTAATGTGTATAAAGGTCAATTAAAATAAATGTGTTAATTTAATTAAAATAAATATGTGCTAATTACCTCGGGAATTTTATTTTGACAATTGATACTAGCTTTGTCACTAGCATCTTTCAAACCGGAACCGCGCTTTTCCGCTTCATATCTCTCTTTATCCTTTTGCAATTCACGGACTTGCGCCTTTAGTTCCTCCAATGATTGCATGACTTCTCGATTGCTGGAATTTTTTCTCTTTGGATACAAGGAAGATGGAGTCACACCAAATCCTTTACCTCTCACCCGGCCGGAATACTCAGGAACATTTAGTACTCGATTAAGAATGCTCCTGTAATCCTCCTCGCCTCTGGTTAAGGATTTAGATAGAGTCTCATGAAATTCATTGACATATCGAAAATTATTAGTGGGGATTACAAATTAATTATATTTTAATAAAATTTCAATTAACTTAAAGACATAATGTTATACTTACACATTCGTCATAAACATGCTGAACATCTTCCCTAACAACCCAATCCTTACCCACACGAGCTTCCTTCCACAAAACATGTACCGGAAGTGATGATTCTTCACTTTTCGTCTCTTCTAACTACACATTTAGTTAAATAATAAATTCATCAAGTATAACACAATAATACAATTAATAAAATCATAGCATTAATATATACTTACCAATTTTTGTTGTAATCGTGCATATCCCAAACGCCCTTTTCTGTATGGATACGCGGATTTTGATGCTCTTTGGCGATTAATGGCACTCAATTCCTGGATAAACAAGTTTAAGTCATATCAGAACAAACTAATGCAACAAGTATATAATACAATTAATAGACATGACAAGATAACATTACATTGAATTTTTTGAATTTCTGTTTGGCTACAAACGTGCTCCATTCTTCGGGTTCAATCACGTCCGCATACAACTGTGGAAGTTCTGCTTCAACAAAAATTTTATCCGCATCCCTAAGATATTTGTTTGATAATAAGGTTCGGAACCCTCTGTGTCTCTTTCCGGCCAACTGAAGACAATATTTTTTCCGGCTTTCATCAATATTAAAGGACCTCTACAAAAAAACATACACATATAAACATAAAGTGTGTTAGTATAAATAAATTAAAGACTTGTCTTATCTTATAAACATATAAACATAAAGTGTGTTAATATAAGTAAATTAAAGTACCTGTATCTCAGTCCATATCTTATCTTTACCAGCTTTCAACTTTGGACTCCTCCAATTATCACTGATAATTGGAATATGCTGACGGACAAGTGAACCAATGTATGAAGACAGCATTGAACCGTTAGGCTCAATTAGTTGGTTCTCATCACTCCAATGTACATCAAACTTGATCCCTTTATCTCTAGCACGGATGATTGACTTTATAATAGTTATTCCACGTTTTATTTCACTTTCTACATTCGAAGGTTCATTCTGAGCTTCATTTTCATCATGTGTCTCGTGTGTGTCGTCATGGTCACTAGCCATTTGACCTGTAAGAAAGAAAAAAACAAAAATTAAATGACAAATATAAAAATCCATAATCCATAATCCATTGAATGATATAAGCTATATATAACATGACAAATTTAGTATATAATAGATAAAATGTTATAAGTTATTTTGATAAAATCTTTTGATAGAATTTAGTATATAATAGATAAACTCTTCTGTCACTCTTCTATCAATCAATCAATCAGAAAGACATCTGATAAAAAAATGGTGAACATTAATAATTTGAAAAGGAAGCATGTTGTACACACTAGTGAAATTATACTACACTCCACATAAGTTTAAAATAATATATAAAATGTTATAAGTTATTTTGATAAAATATTTTAAATATAAAAATATCAATTAACTATTTTTAAAATGGTGCCAGGTTTTTGTGTTAGAATGAGTATGAAACACCAACAACAACATCAACAAATACTACACCAGAAATATCATCAACATCTGACAGCCAACAACAGCCACATCATTCCAATATACACCTTAAAAGTTCCATAGCAAACACCAACAAGGAGAACAAACCAAGTATCAGAACCATACATCATCACTAACAATAACACCAACACTACGCGTGATATCACACCCTCTCATTACATTTTTCACACGAATACCATACCATCAACAATACAAGCAGAACGACGGCAACAAACTAAACATCAACAACAGAACAACAGAACAACATACCATTATATTGTCAAAGGACTCTGTACCATTATATTGTATAACATCAACAACAAGAACAATGCATATTTATTAGAACAACAACAACAATGAATCTTAATGAAGTAAGAACAACGTACCTCTTCTTTGTTTCGTCTTCTTCTTCACGAGAGCAATGGCAGTGAACGACAGCAATGAACGACGGCAATGAACGACGGCAATGGCAAATGAACGATGGCAATGGCGAATGAACGACAGCAATGGCAATAGGTTTCAGCAGAGAAGAAAGATAGCAAGGGTTTCAGCAGAAAGAAACGCGCGGTCGAGAGAAGAAAATGAATAGAAGTTTCAGAAAATGAAATGAAATGTGTTTTATATTTTAATTCATAAATGACCTTAGAGGGCGCTTTCCTTATAAAGCGCTTTCTAAAGTGGGGAGAATTTAAGACCTACAGCAGCACTATCTGAAAGCGCTTTCTAAGGTTAACCTTTAGACAGCGCTTTTCTAAAGCACTTTCTAAAGTAATACCTATAGACAGCGCTTTCCAGAAAGCGCTTTCTAAGGTGGCTTCCATTTAGGGCATTTAACAGCGCTTTTGAAAAGCGCTTTCTAAAGGCTGTCTATTACAGCGCTTTTTTTTAGAGAAATTTTTTAAAGGCCTATAGCAGCGCTTTGTCCGAAAAGCGTTGTCTTTGTTGCGCTGTCTTTGTCCAGTTTTGGCGTAGTGATAGGAGGTTTAAGTGTTGTTTGTATTGATATAAAACGAAAATAACATGTCCTTTGTGAAAAGCTTTTGAATGCCCTAAGGCAAAATATTGAATTTGATTGATTGAGATTGATTTTAAGTCTGAAAACGGATATTCAGACAAGGAGCTCTACAACAATGTCTGGACATTTGGGGAGAAAGGGTTTACATCCTCGTGCTTTTCCTTCCTTTAATTTTGAAATTTTACCTTGATTTGAATTGCACTAAAGTCTATGAATGGAGGTAAACACTTTGAATAACTAGGTCTTACGTCCCGAATTTAAAGGTATTCAGAACAAGGGTGGGAATGATTCTTCTCATTCTTCTCCATTTCTTAAGGCTCGTGGCATACAATTCATATCGTATTTTTAAAGTGGTTTGAATTTATTTGCAAAAAGAGACTTTAATCTTAAATAAATGAGAAAATGACATGGTGAAATTACGGTTTCAAATGGAAATAATTCCTAGTGTTGTCAAGTATTTAATAAATTAATCAATCAAAAGAATTAATTAAATGACTAAACAAAGATGTAGAACAATTAATTTAATGGAAATAATTCGCATCGTATTGGTTAAGGCTTTTTGAGTTTTGAGAAAAAAGAGTTTTTGCTTTATTAGACATGTGAGAAAATTAAATTCTAAATGGTGCACAAATAATGAAATCAAAATTGGAAGAAAAAAATAAGAAAAAAAAAAAGTAAAAAGGAAAATTGGGTCATTTTGGGGGTGCAAATAAAATTAAAATAAGACCCAATGGCCAAAAGTCCCACATGATCAATTTATTCTTATTTTGTCTTTAGCGATTAGTCTTTAGCACTGAGATATCCAACCAGAAAGTACCACATGGCGCAGAATAAATAAAGGAAAAAAGTAGAGCATGACACGTGTCGCTGTCTGGTGCATTATAAGTTGCAACTTCAATGTTCATCATTTTCTCATGCATTCTTGAATTTAATTCGCCAAAATTACCAAATCGAATAAACAATATGTAAATTATATATCAATGGACTTGATTTTTTGTAAGGAATCCAAATATGCGATCGAATTTTACAAACAAGCCACGAAATTTGAAGAATCGAGTGAAAAAGTGAAGAACAAAGTGTGTAAAGAATCAATCGATTCACAATCGTTATAATGATTTGTGAAAAAATAATCGCATATTCAAAATTGTGACGAAAATTCGCTTCTAGTGATATATTCACATGTTATTAACAGTTAAGAATTAAAGAATCACCATTTTTAAAGTTTATGTGCTCTATGTCAAAGTTGGGTTTTTGGCTCTACACTAATGCAATGCCTACTTCAATACTATGCTAAACTATGTTTAGAATTATGCTATGCTAATTTTTATGCTACTTTAATTTGGTTTTATTGGTTTAAGGAAAAAAAGTGCTTATTAAATAATCTATTTCATAACAGTGACGTAAATTAATCAACTAGAAGCACTTAACAACTCATAGCAATGGTGTGGAAGAAAAGAGATGAAGAATTACCGATTGAGCAAAGATTTGCTCCGGTTAAAGGTTGCTAACAGAGTGCCAAAGAGAAATCCGAAAAAATTCAATGGTAAGCCTTTTTCGCCATGCTTTCAATAATTTCAAGCTTGATGATTATTTTTTTATGATGAATGAATATAGAAGATGAATCTTGAATGTAGAATATTGAGGAATATACGTGAATCTTGATGAACTTTGGATGATGATAATGTTTGAATTGTTTAAACTTGATTAATGATTTGTTGAAATTGGATTGTGGTTAAGTTCCACCAAATTTAGAACTTCAATGTGAAGTTTTAGATGGTGATGAATATGAACTTTGGTGATGGTGATGGTGGGAGAACTTGAGAAAAAATGGTTAAAAAAAGGTTCATATGAGTTAAGTCCAAAATTGTTTAAAATGACATGTTTATATAGGTTTTGTAGATGAATAAGCACCCTTGGATTGTGATCCAAGTAAGAGGTTTATCAATCGTTGGAAATTAAATTAAGCATTAGTTGTGAATCACTAATTTCAACCCTAGGATTAATTGTTATGAATGGTTAGGACTGAATGGAAATTTGATTGAAAATGGAAGTTGGAATTTGTGTTAGTTTGGTAGGATTTTTGTTAGTTTTGTAGTTATGGTAGTTAAGGGTTAATTGTGTAATTGAATGATTGTGGATGCATAGGTAGTTAGATACAAATGGTGCTTGGATTTTTCAAAAGTACCAAGTTGGTGATTATGCATGTAACTTGGAATTTTTTTAATGCTTTTGCCTTTGATTTTTTTTACCACTTTTGCTTTGAATTTTTGGTGAATCATCCAATGACTTTAAGTGCTTTTGCGAAGCGATTTTATGTGGAAAATAAGAACTTTTGAATGGTGTAAACATATGAATCAAATTCTGACTTTTTGGGCATGAATCTATGTTGGAAAGTGTCGAAAAAACAAGTATTGAATTTAAGGAATAGTGCAGAATTTTCCTTTTGTTTCATGAGTTTTTTTATGACGTTTCCATGACTTTTTGATGATTTAACTTCATGATATGAATGTATAACTTGGTGTACCTTCATCCTTGTAGCAAAGTGAGCATTGTGCTGGAAGAATGAATTTGAAGCAACATTGGAAAGTGAAGAACAAGTCATGGAAGTGAAGCTTGATGGAAGATAGAATTTGTTGGAAATTAGCATTTATAACAAAATCATGACATAAGTCATTTTTTATGAAAAATAATTATTCATTTGATCAAATGCTTGTAAAATAGGTTTAGGAAAATTCAAGATTCAAAATCAAGTCAATGGTCAATAGTTGACCAAAAGTCAACAATTTACCAAAAAGCCACATGTTTGACGAAAAATCAATTGTACCCAAAAGATGTAGTTTTTTACCCTCTTTTCTTGTAATCCATTCTTTTGATTCGTATCTTAAGCAATATGCATTGTACCATAAATTTCCAATAAATGAATAAAATCTTCTTTTTATTCCAACTTTACCCTTTTCTTTGAATTCAAGCAAACTTCCGAAATAAGTAACAATCATTCCAATTCCTCTACTAACTATGAATCTCGAATAAAGAGATGATCCACACCACAAGTAATATGGGAAATAAACCCAAATAATCACCAAATAATATATGCTTCGAAAATCTACTTAAACTGATTAAATTCATTATTACTGAACCTTTGGCCCACTGACGAATTATGCAAAATGTGATGCATGAAATGCTAAAACAAATGACCTATTTGGATAACTCGATAACCATGTATGCATATGATTTAAGCATGAGCCAGATGGAAATGAAAATAGGTATGGAAAATTTTGGGGTATGACAGGATCGAAACCAATGTAAATGATCTTAGTTTGGAAAATTAGAATGAGTCTTTGTTTGATTCATGAGCTCTGCCATTGAAGAAAATCTTTTTTGGGTTCGTGAAGAATAACTAGTGGAAAAACTTCGCAACAGTTCTTCAGCTCAGCTTGTCAAAATCTTTATTGGTTAGAAATTATCCTGGTGTAAAATCTTAATTGATTTTTAAGTTCAGCCTATGTAAAAACTCAGTAGATCTAAGATCAGCTTGGCAAAAATTTTGGTTCATTCGTGATTAGCCCATGTAAAAACTAGATTTGTTTCGGAGGATAGAAAAGTTAAATATTCATCTTGGTTCGATATCATCTTGTGCAAAATCTCCATTTGGCTTAGAGACTTACAGCTCGAAGCTCTAATCCTTGTTTGGTTTAGAGAATAACCGCTTCAAGCCTTAATTCATTGTTTGGTTGAAAGATAGCCCTAAACTTCACTTTCTTTTATAAGGGAGTTCGTAGGTTTAACCTTCTAAAACTCTCAAGCAATAGTGAATACTCTTAAGATTAATTCTTGGGGAGAGGAGTAGGTCATATATTTGAGATCAAACCTTTTTAAGTTTCAAGTTTCATTACATATTCCCTTATATCTTTTACTTTCCAACTAATTTCTTTAATTCAAATTTTTGCTGCATATTCAAACATTTCTGATTTAGTAATGATTTTTTTTAAAACAATAATTGTTTCATACCTCTAGAATTCACCCACTTTCTGGTGTATGGAGTCAAATGTTCAACGGGTATGAAGTCTGCAAACCAAAGAGATTTGGTGGTTTGAGCATTCTAGATCTCTACTTGGTTAACTTAAGGGTGATTAATAAGTGGCGTTGGAGATTGTGAACTCATGCTTTGGGCTTGTGGATGGATATCTTATTTGATAGATACAAGGGCCATGTGGTATTTTCTTTGATTAGAGGTAGGACTTCTATTTTTTTGTACACCTCTTTGGTTAAAATGGGTATCTTTCTTAGGTCCTAAAGTAGCTGACTTTTTTTATTAGTTTGTAGAGACGATTCGAAGAAGAAATGGATTTGGTATCGCTACCTCTTTGTGGAATGATCACTGGTTGAGGACTATTCCTCTTAGAGAGATGTTTTATAGGCTCTATCTAATAGATTAGAATCAAGGTATATTGGTGGGAGAGGTGGTGATCATGAATGGTACTCATTTAGGTGGATTTTTTTTGGTGGAAGTGATCTTTCTTTGTTTAGGATCATGAGTTAGTGGATAGTTTCTTCCAATTCTTTCAAGGGGTCACTCTTTTGCTCGTTAGCAATAACTGACGATGGCAAATTAGAAAGAATGAGATTTAGTAGGTTGCATTGTATAACTTCCACCTTGATGATAAGTTTCATTCTATAATCTCCTTAAGTATGAGGGATCAGGTTATGACCTTTATTTGTGTTAGTTGAACTCCATATAATATGGTTGTTTTCTCCTAGAAGGTCCTATTAGATAAGTTTCCATCTAGAGAGAATTTGTCGAAACATGGGGTCCTCTTAGATTAAGGTGAGGTGTCTTGTAGTTTTTGTAGGGGTGCCTTAGAGCCGGGTTCTAGTTTATTAATCACTTGTGATATATTCTTGACATTGTGGTATATGATATTTAGGTGAGTGAGTTGGTTTTTAGTCATTAATAAAGACATTTTGTTGTTTTTTGATGTGTTTGTTAGTTTAGAAGTGTCTACTAAGATTAGAGGTAGTCTTTTGATAGTTTGGCATGCTCCGGTTTGTACATATGTTTTTTTTTTTTTCCGCAGCATTGTTGTTTGTATATTATTTCCCTTTTTTATAATGTATATGCCATTAAAAAAAATATCATATCAATTTGAAAATAATTTATATAGACTGATATCTCTCATCTTATAAATCAGTTTTGTAAAAATAAGTTAGGTCAAATTATAATATGGTATTAGAGTCTAACGATCGGATCATGGGCTATCCGCCGTTAATATCTATGCATTGAGTCCTAAAAGTGTGTTGGCCATCAGAGGGCGTTTTAGAAAAATCCTAAGTTACACATTAGTTAAACATATAGCTTAAAAAGAGTTTATATATAGTATTACACTTTATCTTATAAGTCGGTTTTGTAAGAATGAATTAAACCAAAATCTAATAGATAAACATAATTAACGTTTTGAAAAATTAGACACGATATTTTGTAACATCACCAAAGTTGGAGGCTAAATAAATACAAGAGTCCCATTTCAAGACAATTGAGTACTTATTTTCATTTGATATTAAGTATTATAGGTCATATGATCTTCTCTACATTAAGAATAAAACAATACCATAAGTGAAAAAGTCAGCAGCTTGTCCATAAAAATAAGAAATGAAGAGAATAGTATGCATCAACTATTCCATAATTTACTTAGTGGATGCATAATTAGCATTTTTTTAATCATAAACAGAATAACCAAAATCGAATAATATTAAATCCAATTGTTCTTAGTGTTGTCTAATCTCATGATCAATCCTTTTTTACTTTAAGAACTTTGATCACAAGTTATACCTTAATTAGAAATCACTAGGATAGCCAAGAAATGTTGGACTCACTTCATTGAGAAATATTCGAGTGCTTACACCTTTATCTTTCTTTAAACCTTGATCAATATTTAAGCGACACATCCATGTGCAATTAATCACTTATTTTATCATCATGTTGAAAAGTTAAGAATATTATCGCACGTGGGACCTAATAAGAATGTTATGTTAAATATATACCACACTCATCAAGCTCATCAAAGACATCACTTAATTACTAGTTTTAAATTTTAATTTTCTTCCTCTTGTGATAGTAGAGAAAACCATCATGTTAACATTTCTTGTTTACCTTATTCTTGTACAAAATTTTGGGTTAATGGAAGTGTTAGGGAAGAATTTTCAAGCAGCACCAAGTATACCAAGAGTTTTGTTAAGGAGTCCAAAAGCTCCTTCTATTGGTTTTAGTACCATAAATGAAGACAAAAATGGTCAAATTGATGCTTTTCGTCCAACTAGTCCGGGTCATAGCCCTGGTGTGGGCCGCGATGCTCCACCAAATCGTCCTTAACATCTAAGGATTTTGAACACCTACGGTTATAATATAGTGTTGCAATCATAAGTATCATTAGATTCAGAGAGTTTATAGATTTATAATTGCAACATCATACATCATACATTACTCTACCATAGAAAAGAAAAAACAATGAGTGAGTGGGAGAGAGTTCGCAGAAGGAGGGTTGTCAACAATAGAAGCAAAGCTTGGGATATTTTCAAGCCAGAAGGAGGCACGAGCAAGTTTAGTGGAGAGGCGATTCATTCTTTTTTCATTTCTGACTTCCCGGATAATGTCTCTGCTAAGGATCTCTTCAACATCTTTACGACTCATGGGAAGGTGTTGGAGGTTGTAATACCTCCCAGAAGAAACAAGCTTGGGAAACGTTTTGGTTTCGCGAGGTTTGCGGAGGTTGCAGATGGAAGGCTACTGGCTATCAAATTGGACAATATCTTCATTGATAGGGTCAAAATCCATGCCAACATTCCTAGGTTCAATAGGGCTGAGAAGGTTAATGGTGGTTTTGAACAGCGAGACAGACGCCAAAGGGTCAAGGCAGAAAGTTTCGATCCAAGGAAAAAGGTTCATTTTGAGAGTACCAGAGGCGATAAATCTTACGATGATATTGTGAATACAGGAGGTATTAGGGGAGGGGAAGTTGCTCTTCAAAAGGAAATGATCCATCTTAAATTTGAAGCTTCTGAGGAAGATTTGAGGAGACTCAAGAAGGCGTATGTAGGGACTGTTAGAGAGGCGGGGATGACTTACAACATCAGAACTAATTTCGAGATGGAGGGTTACTTTACTATTAAAGTTACGCCTTTGGGTGCCAATCTCTGCCTTCTTGAAGAATCAGAAGAGGGGGAGATTAGAGATTTGATTCGTGAAGGAGAAACGTGGTGGAAACAATGGTTTGTGGAGATTAGAGAGTGGAGAGAGGAATTGGTGGATAAAGAGAGGGTAACTTGGTTGAGATGTTATGGCATTCCTTGCCATGCTTGGAATCTCAATTTCTTTGAAGTGTTGGCAAAGACTGTAGGCAGTTATGTCTGTTCGGATGAGAATACGCTGAAGGGGGAGTGTAAGGATGTAGCAAGGTTTATGGTGAGAACTCATTGTGCTGTTGTTATCAACGAAACTTTTAGATTTATGATTAATGGTAGGGAATTTATGATTAAGATGTGTGAAGATTGCTATGGTCCTTTAAGAATCATTATCAACAAACATGTTAAGGAAGCGAATGCGAATAATTCGTCTTCGGAATCGGAGTGTAATTGGAGTCAGCTTGGGGAGAAGGAGGGGGGTCTGGATTGGGTAGATGAGGAAGACGTTGATAAGGTTGAAGACAGGGTTACTAAGGAGACGGTTGGATCTCCGGTGGGGGTGTCTTCGATGGAGGAAAGGGTGAGACGTGCCTTTGGGAGTAGTGATGATGAGTCTTATGAGAAGGTGGGGCCCCTTTCAAATGAAGCAGAGGATATGGGAAACTTTTCTCTATTTGACTCGGTTGTCGAAGGAGTCAGAAGATCAAAAGCTGTTGGAGTTTTAGAGGCAAACATACCTGATAATGATGTTACGTTGGAAGTAGCAGAAATGGCTCAGGTCCCAGTGTGTCAGGAGGCTATAGGTTGTAGAAGTGATCACACTACTAGAGTCGTTTATAAAGATACTAAAAAAGAGAAATAGAAAAGGTGTCTGACCTTATTGTGCCTACTCGTAGAAAACCCAAATCTAAAGCTAAAAGAATTTTGGGCCGGATTGACTGTGTGGGCCAAGAGGCTTCGGAAGATCCCATTGAGGAGTATTCTCAACCTTCGTTCTATGAAGTTCTCAACAAAATCCCTAGGTCCCTTTGTAATAGTAACAATAACCCTAATTCTCGCTTATCTTTAGAAGAGGAATCTGAGGATTTTTCTAGAGGTGCGATTTTATGTTGTGATCAATTGTCTGATACCGATATGATTATTTGCAACAAGAATTTCTGGAAAAAGTTGGAGTCTAATGTGGGAGAGAAGCATGGGGATATATCAACAAGATGGGGCTGAAGGCAAGTGACAAGTCGATTGAGTTTCATAAGAAGATCGATGAACTTGAAGCAGATGATAGAAGGAAATGGGAAGGGTTGAAGGCGAAATCTTTAAAGAAGCAATGATTATAGGAGCCCTAAACATAAGAGGGGGAGGATCTTTGGCTAAGAGGAGAAGGATCAAAGATATTATCAGTCAAGGGAAAGCAGACATTTTTTGTATTCAAGAGTCAAAATTGGAAAAGGTTGAAGAAAAAACTGTTAGAAGTTTGTGGAGTCATGGTAGTGTTGAGTGGTCTTTTATTGGAGCTACTGGTCTCTCCGGGGGATTAATTACGGTGTGGAATCCTGAAGTTATCAAAGTGATTTACTCGTTCAAAGGAGAAGTTTTTCTTGGGATCAACTTGATTTGGCAGGAGATTATTTTTACAGTTGTTAATGTTTATTCTGGCTGTTCGCTGAGGGATAAAAAGAAATTGTGGAGAGATCTAATAAAGTGTAAGAACTCTATGTCTAGTGGCCTTTGGATCGTCGGTGGAGATTTTAATGCCACTGCTTTAGCCTCTGAGAGAAGGGGGAAGAACAATTTTGTTAATTATTCTGAGATGAATGGTTTCAACGGATTCATTTCAGGTATGAATTTGATCGATCTTCCGGTAGTTGGTAGCAAATTTTTGTGGTATGGAGGAGGAGGCTCTGCTATGAGTCGTATAGATAGTTTTCTTGTAGATGATGAAATCGTTCAGAAATGGGGCGTTTCTAATCAGTTGATAGGTAGAAGAGACATATTGGATCATGCTCCAATTTGGATGAGAATTAAGGAAACCAATTGGGGGCACAAACCTTTTAAGACAAATAACTGTTGGTTTGATAATTCGGATTTCATAGGTTTTGTGGAGAATGAGTGGAATGAGATGGATATTAGAGGGAGAAGTGATTATGTCGTTAAAGAAAAGTACATAATTCTTAAGAAGAAGCTGGTTAGGTGGAGTAAGGAGGTGTTTGGTTGGATCGATATCAAGATGGAGGAAGACATTGATGTTTTGAACAATGATGATGTTCGATTGGCTGTGGTTTCTGAGGATGAAGTGCCTGATTGGGTAGATAGACGTGCTAAGGCGTGTAAGGAATTTTGGAAGAAGATCAATGTTAAAGAGAAGATGTTGAGGCAGAAATCTAATTTGAAGTGGTTGAATGAAGGAGATACCAATACTAAATTCTACCACAGTTGGATCAAAGGTAGTTTAAGGAGAAAATTTATAGGAAGAGTTATGACGGATAATGGTATAGTAGAAGAGGTAGGGGAAGTTAAAGAAGCAGTGAGAATGTTTTTCAAGGAGAATTTTTCTGAGAAGGAGTCCAACAGACCTAACCTGGAGGGATGCTGTTTTGGTTGCTTGACTCAGGAGGAGGTTCAGTTTCTTGAGAGATTGTTTCTTGAGGAGGAAATTAAAGCAGCCGTATGGAGTTGTGAAGGAAGCAAAAGTCTGGGGCCTGATGGGTATAGTATTTATTTCATTAAAAAATGTTGGAGTTTTTTGAAAGTAGATATTATAAAGTTTATCTCAGATTTCCATGAAATCGCTTATCTTCTGAAGGCTGTTTGTTCTTCCTTTCTCACTTTAATTCCGAAAGTGGATTCTCCTCAGTCCCTGGGTGATTACAGGCCTATTTGCTTAGTAGGCAGTCTCTACAAAATTCTGGCAAAAGTCTTGGCTGGGAGGTTGAAGATGGTGATTGGAAATTATTTCTCATAACCAATCTGGTTTTGTGCCTGGAAGGAAATTGTTGGATGGTGTGGTTATTGCTAATGAAGCGATTGATAAGGCTACTAGAGATAAGCAAGAATTCCTTTTATACAAAGTTGACTTTGAAAAGGCGTATGATTGCGTGAGTTGGAGTTTTTTGCGTTTTATGTTGGAGAAAATGGGATTTTGGAGTAGATGGATTAGATGGATGAAGGCTACCATCTTCTCGTGTCAACTTTCAATATTGGTAAATGGAAGTCCGACGACTGATTTTAAGGTGGAAAGAGGCCTAAGGCAAGGAGACCCGCTCTCTCCATTTTTATTTGACATTGTGGCTGAGGGTCTAGCAGATATGATGGGAATAGCAGTGGCTAGGGGATCTTTCAAAGGTTTCAATTTTGGAGAGAATTCTCAAGCTGACTTGATACAGTTTGCCGATGATACGTTAATCATTGGTGAAGGATCGTGGTCTAATCTGTGGAGTATCAAAGCCTTGCTAAGGGGTTTTGAATTAGTGTCAGGTCTCAAAGTCAATTTTTCCAAGAGTAGGGTGATATGTATTAACTTAAGCCCCCACTTTCTTCAAGCGGCAGCCGTGTTTCTTTCTTGTAGAACGGATTCTTCTTCTTTTAATTTTCTGGGAATTCCTCTTGGTTTCAACCCTAGAAGAGTGGCGGGTTGGAAACCGCTGGTGGAGAGGATTAAGAAGAAGTTGGCCGTTTGGAAAGGCAAGTTGCTTAACATGGCAGGTAGACTCACTCTGATAAAATATGTTCTCTCTTCTCTGTCCATTTTTTTTGTTGTCTTTTTATAGGGCTCCAAAGGGTGTGTTGAGCGAGATTGATAAGATTAGAAGTAGATTTTTGTGGGGAGGTACAAAGGAGAAAGCAAAGATACATTGGGTTAATTGGGCTAAGGTTTGTTCGTCTAAGGAAGAGGGTGGTTTGGGCATCAGAAAATTGGAAGAGTTCAACATTGCTTTATTGTCAAAATGGAGGTGGAGGGTGCTTAGCTCCCCTGAGACTCTTTGGAAAACAATCCTCAAGGATAGATACGGTTTTATAGAAGAACAAGTAATCAATGATAACAAACATCTTAAAAGATCGGCATCTCAGTGGTGGAAAGATATTTTGTATAGTGGTAAATTTGCAGCTAGCAAGGGATTTTTCCTGAAAGATAAATTAAAGTTTGTGTTAGGGAATGGGAAAAATACTGCTTTCTAGTATTCCAATTGGTGCAAGGGCGGTTCCTTGGTAGATCTTTTTCCTGACATGTTTTGTTGTAGTTTGAATAAAGAAGCTTCTGTTTTTGATAAGGGTAGTTGGGTTAATGGGAGCTGGAATTGGGTGTTGAAGGGTTTTAGTGAGCAGGAGATGGATGGAGAATTGCTCAGAATTGAGGAGCTGAGAGGCTGTTTGAGTGATTGCAGCCCTGTTTTGGGAGGTGTGGACAAGGTTGAGTGGTCAGGAGGAAACAACAGAGGATTAATTGTGAAGGAAGTTTATCAGTCTTTTTTAATCAATTCTAACAACAATCCGATTAGTAAAATCCATAGAAAAGCTTTCAATACTCTTTGGAAGATTAGGATGCCTTTTAAGTAGAAATGCTTTGGATGGAAAGTTTTTTGGTCAAAGCTTGCTACAAAGAAGGAATTATTAAAAAGAGGGTGTGACTTATCGGACTCTTATTGTGTTTTTTGTCAGTCTCAAGACGAGGATTTCTTTCTTGGATTGTGAGCAGGTGAAGGCTATTTGGGAGAGGATTGGTGATTGGATCGGTGTTGGGAGTTTTTTTTATGAAGACATTATTCAATTCTTTTTGGATTGGTGTGGAGGTGGTATTTTGGAAGAAGGTAGATTGAAGGATGGTTACGTATGGTTAATCATTATTTGGTATATATGGAGAGTTAGGAACAATATAATTTTTTCGGAAGGAACTTTTAATTTCGACGACATCTGCTGGTCCATTAAACTTCTGGTTTGGAAATGGTCCAATTTAGGGAGAATTTCTTATCCCAACTCTGATTTCTTCTCCTTTTGTATGTATCATTTAGGAGAATAATTTTTGTGTTTAGAGTTGGTGTTGAATTTCTTTTGCGGGGTGTTTTCTGGCTTTGGATCAGTTTTGCTCCCTGTGTTTTTTAGGAGATCCTCCTGTTTTGGTTGGATTTGTTTGTACAGGAGCTTTTGTATTGATCTTTTTCTATATCAATGAATGGCTTTTAGAAAAAAAATACATCATACATTAGTCGTAGATGATTCAGATCATTTTTTTATTACTTTATTTTTATTATTTTTAGTTTTTTATTTTATTTTATGTGCTTGATGATATATATATTGGTGTTTTGGAGAATTTTGGATATCTTTTGTTTTTCTCCAAGTTTTTATAAGGAGGGTTGATTTTAAAGATATGTTGAAGTTTGGTCTTTATGAATATTGATAAGGAATGAGATTGTTTTGTATTGTTTTTAAGGAGGGAATATTAACCATGTTATATTTCTCTTTTTAATCTTTAAATTTTTAAAGAAAGAATACTCTAGTTCGAAATTTAAAGTTATGTAAAGTGTGACTGAAGTTTAAATTTAAGTTCTTCTGTGTACAATTTGGTGATGAAAATCTTAGATCTGATTAAAGTTAGATTGTGGTGGTAATGGTTTTGTGAAAATGCTGCACAAATTTTTGGAGATAAAGTCCACTATTTTTTATTGTTCTTGGTTGATTATAACATGGTGATTGTTTTGTACAAATGATAGATGTATTCATATAATATATTTAAACTTTCAAAATGTTTTCGAATTTAAAATTTATTTTGTCAAAAATTAAAATCATCCATTAAAAAATAAATAAATCAATACCATCATATTATAATAGGTGTTTCGCTAGAAATCAGGAGGAGTTTACATTTTCCTTGCTAATCAAATCACCAACAAACTTGCAACTTTAGGAAAATCTCATTCTAAAATTTTGTTACAGTTAGTTAGTTTTTTCCTCTTTTGGTAAGTAGTTTGTTAGATAGTTAGAGAGCTTGTGTATAAAGTTTGATGTAGACTCTATGTACATTTTACATGTAACTTTTATATTCTTTCATGTAACTTTCACATTCTAATATGGTATCAATCGCCATTTCAATCGAACCTCTTTTCTTCTCCCTCCTTCTATGAAGTTCTTCTTTCCTTATCTCTGATTCCCTTCCATCAATGGCGCTGCCACGGAATGCTCCTCCTGTTGATCCACAATATGATCAAAGTAGTCCTTATTTTATTCATCCAAGTAATGGACATGGTTTGGTTAAGGTCACACCACTTCTCAATGATTTCAATTATCATTCATGGGCGTGATCCATGGGTCGTGCACTTGGTTATAAGATGAAATTAGAATTCATCGATGGTTCGATTCCAGTTCCAAATGATTAATTTGATCCATCCATACGTGCATAGGATAGATGCAACATGTTGATTCATTCTTGGATAATCAATTTAGTTTCTGAATCCATTGCTCAATTTATTGTTTTCTTGAAAAATGTCATCGATGTATGGAATGATTTGAAAGAAAGGTTCTCACGAGGTGATCTTGTAGGTGTTTCTGAACTACAATGCAAAATATAGGCTTTGAAGCAAGATTCAAAATATGTCTCAGATTTTGTCTCTAAATTGAAGATCCTTTGGGAAGAATTAGAGACATGCATGCATATTCCAAATTGTGTTTGTCGAATTAGGTTTTCTTATGCATCTATGAGAAATGCAAGAAACAATCACAATTTGCTATATGTTGTTAGAATTCTCATGGATTTGAATGAGCATTTTGCAGTGGTGAAATCACAAATCTTGTTGATGGATCATTTACCAACTATGTACAAGATCTCTTATATAGTTTTACAACATGAAAAAGCAAGGTAATTTTCCTCATTCTGATGATTCTCAAGCACTAATATATGTTATAGGTTTCAAGAAATCATGTTCCAAATTTAGAAATTCCAATTTTCAATCTAACACATCCAAGTCTAAGGTGTGTACTCATTGTGGAAGAACTGGTCACACAGTTGAGGTTTGTTATAGGAAACATGGATTTCCACCTCATTTTGATAAAGGTTCAATGGCAAATAATGCACTTGCTAGTGATAGTGAAGATGATGTAAATAATTTTATTCAGTAGAATGATGAGAAATATGGTTATACATCCATTACTCAGAAAAAATTTGAAAAGCTTGTGAATCTTCTTCAACATTCAACGATCAACCAAGGTTCATCTTCTGCAACTTCCAATCAAGTTGGATCTTAATCATTTACATGTCATACATCTGTGAATTCCAAAGGTAATACACATTCTTTCATTTACAAAATGTTATATTCTTGACTCTTATATCATAGATTCATAAGCTAGTGATCAAATATGTTCTAGAAATTCTTGGTTTCATCATATTAGTAAAGTCAGTCCTATTAATGTCAAGTTGCAAAATGGTCAACTTTCTCTAGCTAAAAACATTGGCACAGTTAACTTTTCTCCTGATGTTACCATTTCAAATATGCTTTACATTTCTGATTTTTCTATCAATCTAATTTCAGTTCTAAAATTATGTCAAAATTCTAAGTATAATGTTAGTTTTAATGATACTAAGTGCTTCATTCAGGATCAATAATCAATGAACATGATTGGTTTAGCTTAGAAGTTAGGAAATCAATAACGTCTCTTAATAAGAAGGGAACGGTTAAAACCACATAAAGGGGTGAAAGCCCTAGGGATGGAGACTCATATAAATACATTATCCCTCATAGAGGAAAAAACAAACTCTAAGTTATATGCAGTCTCCACTACTCAAAGAGCATTGCGCTCCCAGTAGTCGTAACACACTATAAACCTAATAGTTCGCCTGTAATCCAGCAACGCCGACCACTAACGGGTCCTCTCACCTCACGTGATCTAGTCACTTAAATAGCCTCAAAAACCATTGCACGGGGCTTCTCTCCGCAGTGAGAAAGCCCTAACTACCCAAGTTCTTTTATACCTCCTTAGGCCTCCGAGTCTGTTTTCCCTTGTAGGGGGTACACACACCCTATACTTTTTTACAAGTACAGTGGCGCTCACCATGGGGCCTCGGTAAAACTAACCTGGGCCCTTACTCTTTTAAGCAACATCACCTTTCTTGTCGTACCCTCAACTCCTACCCCTAGCCATTATCGACCATGGTGAATATTAGGTCTTTGATTGGCTGCATTTTGGCTAAAACAAGTTTACAGCAAGACGTTGGGTAAGATATCCTAACAGGGTTATTCGACATCTTTGTCTGGTACAGCAGGTGCTACTGTTTTATATCTCTTGACAGATTTGATGAGAATCTTTTAGATATACCTCATCATTATGCGCAGATCAAGGAGATTTATGAGGAGCAAGTCTAGATTTAATTAGATTTCATAAAAAGGATACTGGAGAGTTTTTAGGAAACTATAAAAGATTTGTTCCTATTTTTATGTGAAGATCTTGGAGCTAATTTAAAAAGTGAAGATCTTGGAGCTGATTTAAAACGTGAAGATTGGATATGATTGAAGAGTCCAAACCCATACTGCAGGAGTCTATAAATAAGGACTTGCTAGACCTAAAAGCACACACAACAACAAGCTGTCGGTGCAACATAAGGGATTAGGGTTTTGAGAGTCTCTTGTGTAGTTAGTAAGTCACCCATGTATCTTTTGATACTATGTGGTTGACATAGGTTGTTGTAAATTATTTTCACTTGAAGCTTTAGAGCAAGAGTTGAGTATTGTTCTTGGATGAAGCTTTAAAGCAAATCCAAGTTAGTGTGCTTGTCAATAAAGCTTGACAGAATTCTATATTGACAGGGATGATGTAAATATCACAGTTGGTGATTAAGGGAAGTGAGTGGGGTATCTTGTATCAAAGAGGTTGTTCTTTGATAAAGTCTTCATTGGGTAGATATTAGGATATAAAGTTGTAAACGGGGGAGTTTAGCTTTGTAACAATTCTACAGGTAGTGGAGTCTTCTTCCTAGATTGGTATCCCCCAGATGTAGGTGAATTGCACCGAACTGGGTTAACAATTGTTGTGTTCTTTATCATTCTGCAGATTTACTTTTCTGTTAGGGTTCATGATAAACGTGTTGGATCAGATGTCGTAACATCTGTGATTCTGCAGTTCTGATATTCAAGGTATCAGACTGCTATTTTTGTTTTCTTGGTTAAATGTTATGCAGAACAATGCCTTGACATGTGTTAGGACATCTGTTGTCTGCATTGCCAGAATTTCAATTGGTATCAGAGCAAGCATCTTGTCTGTTTTTGGATGAGATCTTTGGGAGATACTTTCTGGCGTTTAAACAAGGAGGAGTTTTGAAGATCAGATCAATCAACTCAGACATACTCAAGGGTATTAATGGATGGGATGGATGTTCTGGATCGAAGGTAACAACCCAGAGGTTGTTCATGTTGCTGAGGAGGTTCTACAACAACTGCAGGAGAAGTGGCTAGTTCTCTTGTTGGGGTGTCTTATAAGATGTTTTGACATCTTATTAGGGCAAGTTGAATTTGTTCCTTGGTGGTTCCGCTGTATGTGTTTCTGATGGAAGAGCTCTAGAAATATGGGATTCTGGAGTCGTTGCTGAAGACATATGGTGGAAGGTCTCAATCGTCGGCCTCTATAGTTGAAGACATCTGCATCTTTTTATTCCAAAGTCGGGAGCGATGGAATGGAAAGATTTGTTGGAAGATGTCTGTTATGGTGACTTGGTACTTGGAAGCTTGGCTCCATGGTACAGTTTGAAGTCAGTTGAAGAAGAGAGGAGTTGAGTTTAGGTTTATCAAGTTCTTGCTCTGGGAGTTTGATAAATTATTGATCGGCTAGGTTGTCAAAGATACTTGAGAATTCTCTCAAGTCCACTCATAAAGGCATCACAGTCGTGCATCTAGAGTCTTCTAATTATTCTTCTGACTAGAAGGTGTTTCTATGAAACATAACCTGAAGAAAGTGGAGGTGATTTATTTTCACTATCCAAAACAGCAAGGAACGATTCATCTCTCTTAACCATGAGGGTGGATCCAATCTAATAGGAGTTCTAGGTTGAGGATGGAATAATACCTTCTTTTGGTGGATGAAAGTTTATTTCTCTCTGGGTTTCTAGAGTTCTATTTTTTCAAGCTGGTGGCGCAGTGTTGTGTGAAGATCTTCAGTTTGGATTGAAAGCTCCTAGAGTTTGACTAAATTTTGGTAAAACATATCAACAATAAAGATAAAGAAACTGCCAAGATCAAAGATGTCGAAGAAGATGTCCTAGCAGGATTTAAATGTGTAACAAATCTGTCCAAGATTTGCTACGCTTTTTAATACTGGATCAAGGATCAAAAATAGAAAGCCCAAGACAGAAGACTATATATATGAAGACTTAGACCTAGGGTTTAGGGACCTTAAGTACTTTTTGTATCGCATGTAACTTTGTAACCTAGTTCTCTTGTGTTGAATAAGGGTTTAGGGTTTGAGAGTCGTTGGCTCTCTTAGGAGTTGTAAGTCTTCACTCTGTATTATGGGATGCAGGGTGGAAGGCATAGGTACAGGGACACAACCAGAAACCTGTAGGTAATGGTTGTTGTATTGTTCTTGGACGAAGCTTTGTAGCAAGTCCAAGATAACTTGAAGGTCAAGAAACCGCGACAGTTCTGAATTGGCAGAAGACATAGATATCACAGGTGGTGATTAAGGGAAGTGAGTGGGGTATCTCGTATTAGGGTTCTAAACGTTTGAGTTTAACCTTGGTAAAGATGTTCATGGGGTAGATGTTAGGGATAAAGTTGTAAACGTGGGAGTTTAACTTTGTAACAGTCTACATAATAGTGAAGTCTTCTTCCTGGATTGGTATCCCCCAGATGTAGGTGAATTGCACCGAACTGGGTTAATAATTACTGTCTTATTTAACATTCTGCAATTTACGGTTTTGTTAATGTTCTTGACTGACATGTTGGATCAGATGTCATGACATCTGTGATGGTGCAGTTCTGATATTCAAGGTATCAGTCTGCTGTTGCACCTCCAAGTTTAAAAGATTATATAGCACAATGTCTTGACATGTGTTAGGACATCTGCTGTCTGCATAGGCCAGAATTTTAATTGATATCAGAGCAGGCATCCTGTCTGGTTCTGGATGAGATCTTTGGGAGATACTTTCTGGCGTTTTAAACAAGGAGGAGTTTTGAAGATCAGATCAATCAACTCAGACATACTCTAGGGTATTAATGGATGAGATGGATGTTCTGGATCGATGGGAACAACCTGGAGGTTGTTCATGTTGCTGAGGAGATTCTACAACAACTAAAGGAGAAGTGGCTAGTTCTCTTGTTGGTGTGTCTTATAAGATGTTGTGACATCTTATTAGGGCAAGCAGGATCTGTTCCTTGGTGGTTCCGCTGCATGTGTTTCTGATGGAAGAGCTCTAGAATTATGGGATTCTGGAGTTGTTACTGAAGACAGTTGGTGGAAGGTCTCAATTGTCGGCCTCTATATTTGAAGAGATCTGCATTCTTTTATTCCAAAGTCGGGAGCAATGGAGTAAAGAGAGTTGTGGTTAGATATCTGGTATGGTGACTTGGTACTTGGAAGCTTGGTTTCTTAGTGCAGTTTGGAGTCAGTTGAAGAGGAGAGGAGTTGAGTTAAAGTTTATCAGGTTCTTGCTCTAGGAGTTTGATAAATGTTTGGTCGGCTAGGTTGTCAAAGATACTTGAGAATTCTCTCAAGTCCACTCATAAAGGCATCTATGTTGTGTATCTGGAGTCTTCTAGTTACTCTTATGACTAGAAGGTGTTTCTTTGAAACACGATCTGAAGAAAGTGGAGGTGATTTATTTTCACCATCCAAAAATAGCAAGGAAGGATTCATCTCTCTTGACCCTAAGAGTGGATCCAATCTTATTGAATATTTGTTGAGGTAAATAAGACTTGTTCAGAGAAATTCTTAGTTACTTGAGTCAAGGGTGGCAGCCTTGGTATCTCAACATTGTCATTGAAGAAGATACTTGCAAAAAGATTGAATGCTTTATAGGTATTCATGACATGATCTGGTGGAGCTCAGCTACAACAGTGAAGAAGGGTTAGTGATAAGTGCAAAATGTAACTATTTTTGTATATAAGTTTTGTTGCACTTATCGTTACTTTTTGGTTAATATCGTTTGAATAAACCCCGATTTGTTTATAAATACGTTTACTTTACTTTTTAGTGTATATATTGCGTATAGTGTAAATATAATTGAGTTTAATTGATTTTATCTCATTTTTTGCAGGTATCCAATCAAGTATGTCTTGCCATTATTGTATAAAGTATTGAATAAGCTTTCCAACGCTTCGAACCGGACGAAAAACAGAGTTACGGTTCAAAAGTTACGAATAACAAAATGCAGAATTTTTGTTGTTTGCTGTCAGCTGCGCCTTTGCAGGGCCGGGTGGTGTATTTTGAGCGCCGGGTGGTGCGTTTTGAGCGCCGAGCAGTGTTGTGGCGGAAGAGAATAGAAATAAGGAAATTCCAGTAGCATTCTTCATTTTTGGCTAGCGTCGGGCGGTATTTCTAGCGCCGGGCGGTACTAGATATTTATTGCCAGGCTGTTTACGTACACAGCTGGTGTGAGAGGAATAATGGGCTCCGCCGGGTGGTGCATTCTAGCGCCGGGCGGTGCGTCTGAAACAGAATTTTGTATTTATGTCATTTTACTTCATTTTTGAGAGGTTATGTTGTTTGGTGGTGTTTTTTCTTCTCCCAACTTCATCAACCTCATTCTTTGGCGGATTAGCTTAGAAAACAACATGGAAGCTTGCATACGGATGAACCGGGGTAGATTGATTGTTGATCGGTTCTGACAAACCGTGAGATATTTGGTTTATTTCTCTTCTTCTTTGTGTTTTTCTTCTTTGTTGGGTTTTGTATATGTATTGACTATGATCTCATGTATATTTGTCGCCTATGGCATTGTATAAAACTTGCTTTACAAATCTTTATTAGTGATCGTCTCTGATTTTTGCTTTAAGCGTGGGGTTTGAGTTGCGTTAGAGATAACCTTCGCAAACTTCGATTAGGGATAATTATCTGTTAGTTTCTGGACTCTAGAGATAAATTTAAGAGCTAACAATCTTCAATAGGCGTCGAAGCTTAATGCTTCCGTGACTTGAGTCGCGTGCGAGAGTGTCGGCGAAGGTAACACGGTTGTTCTCTCAACTTTGCGTTAGACATAACTTTGTTGTGAGCGATGCTGGGTGATATTGATGAGTATTGTAGGTGGAGTATAACTGGTCGGTAAGTTTAAGTTTGTGAGGAGTCGATTATGTGCATGTCGGATAAGTTTGTCTTGCTGAAGAATGAATTTGTTTTATGTTTTAATATTTACTTTTCTGTTTTCTTGTTTTAAACCATTTTAATCCAAACTCATAAACGCGAGAGATTGTCGAACGGAATTCTTTCCCTCGAATCGATCTCTGTGGACACGACATAAATCCCAGAGGGAATTCTTTCCGAAAATAAATATTTTTACTGCTTGCCCTATTCTGCAACCAACAGTTAGTGTACAAGGATTTAAGATCAATTGCTATTTGTGAAATCCATAAGTATTTAATTGATTATCCTTTAAAGTCAAGATTGAGGATGTTCTGTCAGATGCTCTGACATCTTTTCATCATAGGCTTGGAGAATCGTGGGAGGGGTTCTGCATTCACTCACAAGTCTCCTAGGTGTTGACCTGGGATTATTGGCTTAGCATCTGTTCCTGGAAAGTATTGTGAATGACTTGTCCAGATGGTGATGTTGTTGAAGATGGAGATGGAAGACTATGAAGACATCATAATCTTTGTGATTACAGCTTGGATCAGTTTATTTCTGATCTAGGTGCTTTGGAGCATAGTGTTTGCTCTGGTTGTGAAGGTCGAGGATAAGTGGCAGTTATCTCTGGCTTTCTACTGACGGCTCTACTAAGGGAATTGGCATTCTTTGGTATTGTTATGGGGTAGTCTTGGACTACTTATTTTCTGAAGATTCAGACGTGGCAGGTTTGAAGTCTTTGGAGTTTCTATGCAGGATGGAGGTTGTCTACTCAAACTTGGTTGTTGAATCAAGTCTATGAGAGCATGTAAATCGGTTTCTACAAAGGGAGGAGGTTCTTCTAAGTGGCAGAAGGAGGAGCTGAATTCAACAGTTGGATGTCATATCAAAATGTTCTGACATCTAGCTTAACATCAGAAGTCTCAGCTGGTGATATGGCACATCAGCTTAAGATAAGGTGATCTACAGGAGAATGGGAGTGATGGATTCTTCAAAAAGGTCTATCTCATGCAGTTTGCAGGAGCTGTGGATGAGAAGATGTTACTTGACTAAGAGGCTTGGTGGATCCAAGATGTCTTGCTATAGGGCAAGTATTTCGTGTGACTTGAAGATCTGGTTTTATTAGTAGATCAAGGTATCTTGTGGGAATTCTGAAGATGAGTGAGGTAAATCAAAAGGTGGCATTTGATTGTTTCACAATCTGCGTTCAGGCAGGATGCTTGAAACTGATTGCTCTTGTGTACAAGAGTAGTTAGTTGAATTTGTTTGAAGGTTCTGGTTCTCTGGGAGCTTGTGTCAGAAGTTCTGGGTTGAGAATGGAAGCATATCTTCTTGGTGGTTGAGAGTTTATTTCTCTCTGGGTTTCTGAAGTCTTCTTTGTTCAAGCTGGTGGATCAGTGTTGTGTGAAGACCTTCAATGTGGATTACTATGCTGATAGTAAGTCCAGTAGTGGAGTATATCAAGAACCATGGTGTGTGGTGTCTATGATGTGTGGAAGATGTCCTAACTGATGTTAGAATATTTTTGGGTTGGATATCCTTGGTGAAGTATCTCAGGTTCTGTGATGAACTGGTTACTTGCATTGTGTCCAAGAAGTATCTACATGATCATCCGGGAAAATGATGGAGTAGAAGGGTTCCTTGTAAGGAGGATGTAAGTGTTTGTGAAGACTGAAGTGAATCACGTGTTGATTGCTTGGAAGTTTGTTTCCTGAATGCGTTCAGAAGTGGAGATTCACCATAAATCATAAGTATTCCAGATTATCATACGGGAGAATGATAGGAATGACTATCTTAGATTGCGGGGTGTTTATCTCTAATGCTGGCCTAGTGAGGTCAGTGGAAAATCTTGCATACAGCATTGGAGCCCTTGGAGCAAGTCATGCTAGTAGTGGATCAGTTTAACAGCTGTGAAGTTCTGGAGCATGCATACGATAGTTGACATCGTGGTAACAAACTAAGGGACCCTGCGCGTCTCTTTGAGGAATGGGAAGCATTTTAATTCAATTGGTTTGTGCCTCAAGCAACGGGATATCTATACATGAGAATTCAAGAGGAGTTCGTGAGGTGTATAAGATGGTTGTGGAATGAGGGGGATCAATGGGAGTTTGATCTCAAGCCAAGAGTTTGTTATGGTTTAGATACACGTCCTCACGGGATGCATGACATTGATCATGTGTGAGTGGTTATTGTTTCTTGTCAGAGGGAACAATAAGAGAGTTAATGGTTGCATTCAGCAGGTGTGTTGAACAGAGGGTGCGCTCTTGAAGACATGAAGATGCGTCTTATGTTTTCCAGTCATTAGCTTGGGTGTTCTGTGGAGGAGCACCGGTTACCTTAGTCAGGGGGAGAGGCCTTTTGATCTGAGATGAAGTT
Source organism: Lathyrus tuberosus (assembly GCA_022829125.1). Classification (NCBI taxonomy): domain Eukaryota; kingdom Viridiplantae; phylum Streptophyta; class Magnoliopsida; order Fabales; family Fabaceae; genus Lathyrus; species Lathyrus tuberosus. The sequence continues at coordinate 3,969,454 of JALAZF010000320.1, read as the reverse complement.
CCAGTTTGCATTTGTGCGTCAAGAAAACTGAGATGTCAAGGAGGATGGCTTGACATTATTGTTGAAGTTCCAGTTTGCATTTCTGCATCAAGCAAACTGAGGTGTCAAGGAGGATGGCTTGACATTATTGTTGTAGTTCCAGTTTGCATTTGTGCGTCAAGTAAATTGAGATGTCAAGGAGGATGTCTTGACATTTTGTATTGTTGCAAGTTGTGGGAGACTTGGCAGTGCAAGTGAAATGGTTCTTATTGGATGCTTAAGAATCATTGACTTAGTCTGGGAGAATTTATTTTTCTCTTGCAGACTGGGATCATATATTTGTGAAGAACTCTCTGTATGGTCAAATCAGAAGAAGAATCCTGGAAGAATAGACAATGTCTGACATGATGTCAGGACATTGTTATAAAACATGTCTGCATGAAATGGATTCTTTGGTCGGTGTTCTTAAAAGGAGAAACAGTTAACAGTCTTGGCCGGTGCGCATTTAGTAGAGTTATTGGCGCTTTGAATTGACCAGCATTTTGTTCGATGGTTTGTTTCTTTCAAAGGAAATTATCTGCTATAAATAGGATTGTTGTGACACTTCTTGGTCTCATAATTCCTTTCTTCCAAGTGAGTGTTTGATGGCATTTTTTAAGATCTGGATGTGTTGCGTCTGGATATGGAGCTGTCTTGGTCACTTTTGCCAAGTTTTGGCTAAAAAGGGGGAGAAGAATAGTGTTCTGGTGTTTGGGTTCATTCGAGCAGTGGCAGTGCAAGAATGTTGGAGGAAGATGTTCTATCATCTCTACTTACTAATTTCTTATTTTTGTGTCTTGTGATCTGAGTTGTGAAACAGGTTGTGCCTTGTGACCTGAGTTACATAATTCTTGTACTCGGTGTTACAAAGGCTACAACTGGTGTTTCTTTTCTGGAGGAGTCTTCTACACTGGTTCTGGATCTTTCTTGGAAGGAAAAAGAAATGTGTTGAGGGGGAGATTTCTTCAAACTCCAATCAATTCTCAAGATGGAAGAGTCTTGCTGATGGCAGAATGCAGAAGAAGATGTTTTAGCCAAAATTTATCAAAAGGGGGAGATTGAAAGCTCCTAGAATTTGACTAAATTTTGGTAAAACATATCAACAATAAAGATGAAGAAACTTCCAAGATCAAAGATGTCGAAGAAGATGTCCTAACAGCAAGATGCGACATCCTGGACTGATATAGCAGGATTTAAATGTGTAACAAATCTGTCCAAGATTTGCTACGCTTTTTAATACTGGATCAAGGATCAAAAATAGAAAGCCTAAGACAGAAGACTATATATATGAAGACTTAGACCTAGGGTTTGGGGGCCTAAGTACTTTTTGTATCGCTTGTAACTTTGTAACCTAGTTCTCTTGTGTTGAATAAGGGTTTAGGGTTTGAGAGTCGTTGGCTCTCTTAGGAGTTGTAAGTCTCTACTCTGTATTATGGGATGTAGGGTGGAGGGCATAGGTACAGGGACACAACCAGAAACCTGTAGGTAATGGTTGTTGTATTGTTCTTGGATGAAGCTTTGAAGCAAGTCCAAGATAACTTGAAGGTCAAGAAACCGCGACAGTTCTGAATTGGCAGAAGACAGAGATATCACAGGTGGTGATTAAGGGAAGTGAGTGGGGTATCTCGTATCAGGGTTCTAAATGTTTGAGTTTAAACTTGGTAAAGATGTTCATGGGGTAGATGTTAGGGATAAAGTTGTAAACGTGGGAGTTTAACTTTGTAACAGTCTACACAATAGTGAAGTCTTCTTCCTGGATTGGTATCCCCCAGATGTAGGTGAATTGCACCGAACTGGGTTAACAATTACTGTCTTATTTAAAATTCTGCAATTTATAGTTTTTTAATGTTCTTGATTAACATGCTGGATCAGATGTCGTGACATCTGTGATGGTGCAGTTCTGATATTCAAGGTATCAGTCTACTGTTGCGCCTCCAAGTTTAAAAGATTATATAACACAATGTCTTGACATGTGTTAGGACATCTGCTGTCTGCATAAGCCAGAATTTCATGGATTCAAATAGTAAGTCTAGTGGTGGAGCATATCAAGAACCATGGTGTGTGGTGTTTATGATGTGTGAAGGATGTCCTAACTGATGTTAGAACATTTTCTGGGTTGGTTATCCTTGGAGTAGGATACTAAGTTCTGAGTGTAGAACTTGACACTCACATCTTGTCTAAGAAGTATTTATCGTGTCATACGGGAGAATGATGGGTAAAGGACTATCTTGGAGGTTTGATGTGAATAGGACATGCTATAAGTGGATCAGTTTGGTGCTTATGGAGCAAATGGGCTGAATATTTATGGAGCATATGTTTGATGTTCTTCAAGTGTGAAGAATATCTGTGTGAGCTAGCAAACTAAGGGGTCCTGTGCATCTCTTTGTGGAATGTGAAGCATTCTGATTCAATGGGGTTGTATCTCAGGAAACAAGGAGATTCATACATGAGAATTCAGGAGGAGTTCGTGTGGTGTATGGATGGTTTCTGGACGAGAGGGATCAATGGAGCTTAGGTCTCAATCCAAGAGTTTGTTAGTTATGGTACAAGGATATGTTCCTGGTACTATCACTATATGATCATGAAGTCGTCATGGGATATCATGTGGCAATTTTGGGTGGTTCTTATTGGAGAAGCATCTGTTGAGAGAGATAGGGGGAGAACTTCTGTCTGATGAATGTACTGGTGTGGTACATGGATTGCTTGAGGGTCAAGCATTAGGTGAATTCATTCATTAGGTGTGTTGAACAGAGGGTGCGCTCTTGAAGACATGAAGATGCGTCTTATGTTTTCCATTCATTCAGGGTGATCTTCTTGCGAAGGAACACTAGTTATCTATGACAGGGGGAGTACTATAACCTGTCAGACTATACATGTTTCTGAGTTGGATGTGTTCTGCTACTGACTTGCTTGCTTTTGGATTAATTGCTCTTAAATGCATAGTTGCTTGGTTTGGCATATTATGGCTAAACAGGGGGAGATGTAAGTAGTAGTAGTGTTCCTTGGTTGTTTCTTTGAGGGGGAGCTGGTTGCACTATTCAAAGGTTGTTTTAGCCAGAATTTACCAAAGGGGGAGATTGTTAAGTCTTTGATTGGCTGCATTTTGGCTAAAACAAGTTTACAGCAAGACGTTGGGTAAGATGTCCTAACAAGGTTACTCGACATCTTTGTCTGGTACAGCAGGCGCTGCTGTTTTATATCTCTTGACAGATTTGATGAGAATCTTTTAGATATACCTCATCATTATGCGCAGATCAAGGAGATTTATGAGGAGCAAGTCCAGATTTAATTAAATTTCATAAAAAGGATACTAGAGAGTTTTTAGGAAACTATAAAAGATTTGTTCCTATTTTTATGTGAAGATCTTGCAGCTGATTTAAAACGTGAAGATTGGATCTGATTGAAGAGTCCAAGCCCATATTGCAGGAGTCTATAAATAAGGACTTGCTATACCTAAAAGCACACACAACAACAAGTTGTAGGTGCAACATAAGGGATTAGGGCTTTGAGAGTCTCTTGTGTAGTTTGTAAGTCACCCATGTATCTTTTGATACTATGTGGTTGACATAGGTTGTTGTAAATTGTTCTCACTCGAAGCTTTGAAGCAAGAGTTGAGTATTATTCTTGGATGAAACTTTGAAGCAAATCCAAGTTAGCGTGCTTGTCAAGAAAGCTTGACAGGATTTTGTATTGACAGGGATGATGTAAATATCACAGTTGGTAATTAAGGGAAGTGAGTGGGGTATCTCGTATCAAAGAGGTTGTTCTTTGACAAAGTCTTCATTGGGTAGATATTAGGATATAAAGTTGTAAACAGGGGAGTTTAGCTTTGTAACAATTCTACAGGTAGTGGAGTCTTCTTCCTGGATTGGTATCCCCCAGATGTAGGTGAATTGCACCGAACTGGGTTAATAATTTATGTGTTTTTTATCATTCTGCAGATTTACTTTTCTGTTAGGGTTCATGATAAACATGTTAGATCAGATGTTGTAACATCTGTGATTCTGCAGTTCTAATATTCAAGGTGTCATTCTGCTGTTTTTGCTTTCTTGTTTAAATGTTATGCAGAACAATGTCTTGACATGTGTTAGGACATCTGTTGTCTGCATTGCCAGAATTTCAGTGAATAGAAGAGCTTCATCATCTACACCCGAGGCTACCTTTGGTATATGCGATGTTGATTCCATGGCGGAAATTCGTCCCACCATGCATGATCTATGATGCTATAATCAGATGTAGAAAGATGACGTCCACAACATCAAACAACGCCAACAGGAGCTCAACCCCCGGAAGAGGTGTAACTAGTGGATCCTTAGCCAATCTCAGATGAAATATGGGGAGCATGTGTCCCTAAAGGTTTCAATCCTCCCTCCTTGACCAAGTTTGATTGATTCAACAATCCCTACGAGCACGTAGCCTTCATCAATAAGAAGATGGCCATCGTAAGAGAAACGGACTCTCTAAAATGTAAGTTATTGTCGGGAACCCTCGGGTATGCCGCCTTTAGATGGTACATGGGCCTTCCTCGCGCCTCTATTAACAATTATCAAGAGCTAGTGAGGAAGCTGGTACACCAATTCGATGCCAGTCGCCGCAAGAGGATATCCCCCACCAACTTGTTTAACATTTTCCAAGGCCCATCAAAATCGTTGAGGGGCTACCTCGTCTGCTTTAACGAAGCTACCATTAAGGTCATCCCTCCAAACCAAGAAATGTTTGTGGGGGAATTCCAAAATGGACTTAAAAAGGGACACTTCAAAGGATCCCTCACCCAAAAGTCGACACTCATAGTGACCGAGGTTGTTTCCAGGGCGGAGTGCTACATTAAAGGCGAGGAAACCAATACTAAAAAAAGGCTCACAAACTCAAGGAACGCGTCCCCAATGCTGAGAGCTCTCATCCTTCGAGGAAAAACAGTTACACCTAGACTGTAAGGGGAAAGATCATGTTCAAAAGAGTGGGTAAGGCGACATAAAGTTTCACGCCTTTGAACACCCGTTGAGAATAGATCTAGTGCGAGGTACTTCACCTGCACAACATTCTAAAATTGTCTTCTCCCAAGGCCAAGGTGATGGTATCTGAGCCTCAAAGGTGGTGTAAGTTCCATAGGGTCTAGGGACATCATAGAGATGATTGCTACCAGCTTAAGAAGGAAATAAAGAAGTTGATACATGAGGAACATGTCAAGAAATATGTGAAGGGTCATTCCTTCAACCTGGAGGAGAGACATAACCCACGTGGGTGAGAGGGTTCCAGAAGCCCTGGGCCAAACAAGACCAAAGAAGCATCCCAGGGCGAGGGTAGTAAAGTGGCACAACATACGCTCAATACCATAGCCGGAGGATTTTTCGGGGGCAGTGAGACCAGCTTCGCCCGTAAAAATATATGCATGTCAAATCTTGAGTGTAAAAAACCTCCATGAGGTCAAGAGTAAGGAAGCATTAAAAGTCGTGATTGTCTTCTCGAAAGAAGATACGTCTGACGTCCATCCTCATAACGATGATCTCATGGTCATCACCATCAAATGCAAAGAATGAGAGATTGAAAGAGTTTTAGTGGATTAGGAAACCTCCGTTAACATACTGAATTAGGACACCTTTGAGAGACTGCGTCTCAATCTCGAAGACTTAAAGCCCTTAAAGTGATCGTTGGTCAGATTTTTCAGGTGAACAGGTGCAGGTGAAAGTGTACCTCACCCTGAGGATCACGTTCAGAGAGAAGGAACATACCAAATAAATAAATTTTAAGTATCTATTCATTGACTCCCCCTCTCCGTATAATATGATTATTGGACTACCAGCCTTTAATCGACTGGGAGCCACGTTATTTTCTTTGTAATTGTGCATGAAATACTTTATCCCTAAAGGGCGAGTGGGAGTTGTCCGAGGGGACTAGGAGATCGCCAGAAAATAATAGGCATAAAGCCTCAAGTTAAAGAGGGCGCACTTTTTGGGCATAAGGGTAAAAGAGACCAGCTCTAGGATAACACCGCCCGGTGAGGCGGACGAGAAAAAGAAACCTTCCCATCTGATCTCATGAGACGATGAAGTCTGAAAGAAAGGGGAAATGCCCATTTTTCCTCTAGAAGTATTTATATGTTCATTTTATTTTTGTCATTCATTTGTGTAGTTGTCCTATATATTAATATTTGTTTACCTAGTTGACATTTTTCATAGGCGAGTATTAAAACTTTGTCAATTGTAAGAATAAGTTGTTTGTTGAGGTACACTATTTTCCCTCTATGCTCTCCGGGGAGCGAGGGTTTTTTACGAGGCATCTCACCCTTATTTATCTATATCTATTAATTAAGTCATACCTATGCAAAAAATCCAGGTTCACGAGAAAGTCTCCCATAAGAGGCAATTACATATGTTGGATCCCCAAAGATGGGATTTTCGTCGCCCATGGAGGAAATTACATATGCTAGATCCCCGAGATAGGATCCTTAGTAGCCGATAGAGGCAATCACCTACGATGGATCCCCACGACGGGATCATTCTCACCTGAAGAGGCAATTACCTAAAAAAGGAAAAAATTGATCAGCAAAAGCACAACATCAAAAGTGGGGTTGTTCCACAAAGAAGGCTCAGAGGGATTCGGAACATCCACCAATCTCTTTTCCCTAGATTCCACCTCTTGGATCCCGGGAATCTTGGGAGGGAGAATCTCGTCGGCCCGAGAAGTTTCACCCTGTGCCATGCCCCGGGTGTCAGCAGTGCCGCGAGCAAAAGATTGCATCCCCCGTTGCTGGGTCATTTACATCTTCATTAGAAACTACCTTCATTCATCAAGGGGAATCACCATCATATAACGGACCGTTAAAGCACGTCCATATGGTGGAACAAAGATAAAAAGTATTTACCCTTACCTAGATACTCCTCTACCCATGGTCGAATTCACAATCTCGGGCGATGAGGATGTTAAACTTCAGGGAGGCGAAAACACTCTAAAACCTGAATCACTTCACGGTCTAAAGGAGAAAGAATATGTGAGTTCACCCTCGCGGTAAACTTAGGATCTGGAGTTCAAAATAGGGGTAACAAAGGTTCGCCTCTCACTCCCGCGATAATAGGAGACGTATTATTCTGCCCTCTTACACTAACAAAATTCTCTTTCCAATCCTCGTAAGGATTTGGAAAGGGCTTCAAAAAACACACCCTAGAAAAAGGGTGCAGCGTTACCCAACCACTGATGGAAAGAAACTTTGTTCTATAGAAGTACAGAAGCACCCTGAAATAGAGAGACATCCTCAAGTTGCAACAGATTATTTGAAAAGCCCTAAGTATACTCTAAGCATTTAGGGTATCCTGGGGAGGGTGCACATTGACGGTGGTCAAGAACTCTGTTTCAAAAGGATATAAAGGAACCAGAACCCTCAAATCGTAGATAACGGTAAGATGAAGGTAGAAGTAAAGAGAAGATGGATCACCAGAGGTTTCCATGTATGCCCTCTCATCCCTCTAGAAAATCTCCAAGAGCACATCCATTTCTCTTCCCGTGCTAGAAAAACTGATTCCATGACAAAACTTGATGATCATGTCTGACATAGAATAGAAAGAGGTTATGCTTCGCACGTGGATGAACGTAGTTTTCCTCACCATGGTTGATGGAAGTAAGGGTTTGATAAAAAGAAGTCTAACACGGAAAGGTCTTTAATGAAAAGAAGAAAGAAGAAGTGAAATAATGCTTCTGAAAATATATAGAGAGTCCAAGGGAATGAGCTCACACATTCACCCAATAGGTTGGCACCAGAAGTGGGAAAGTCTTCATGCTTGGATGCCACGTGTGAATACGAGAAGCCGATTTACCTTTCCGATAAATACCATCATGAGGTGCATTTAATGCTACCCATGCCTCTTCCCCTTAAACACTCAATCTGGCCAAGGTGACTGACGTTTGAATGTCTCACAACATCACCTTAAAACAAACATGTTTCTCCAAGTCTATTAAACGCCCATGCCACACAAGTGCCCACAAGCCCAAGCACCTTCTATTGTGGGACTCGCCTCTTTCTAAAGGACTCACCTACTACTTCACTCGCCTTTTTCTGAGGGACTCGCCTCTGAAGGGGGAATGTTGTAGCCCAAAAAAACTGTTATCAGTTGAGGGAATTTTCAATAGGGTGATGGGCACATTCTGAAGAAGGGAAAGCACTTTTAAAAACTTCTCCCTTCAAAGAAAAGTCTTCATGCTTGAGGGACTATGTAGTGTTACATTTGACAAAATCCCAGACTGGGGCACCCTCGCCCAATAATTATGTCACCCAGATGGAACTTGAGGGATTCTCCCAAGGGGTCCATCAAACGTGGGAGTCAAGTAAGAAAGAGTTTGCACTGATTCCAAGAAGATAGACGGTCAATAACCTATCCTAGTAAGAAGAGAGCGATTAAGACCATGTAAAAGGAAGAAAGCCCTAGGGGCTGGAGACCCCTATAAATACATTATCCCTCTGGGGAAAAGACAGACTCTAATTGATACGCATTCTCCACTACCCAAAGAGCATTACCCCCCCCCCCAATATCTATAACACACTATCAACCTAATCGCCCGCCTGAAACCCAGCTGCGCCGACCACCAACAAGGCCTCTCACCATACATGATCTAGTCCCTTAAACATCCTCGATAACCCCTGCATAGGGCTCCTCGCCATTGTAAGCAATCCCTCACTAGCCAAATAGTTATATACCTAGTAAAGTCGCTGATTTTCCATGCCCTTGCAGGGGGAATACGCATACTCTGTACTTTTTGACAAGTACAAAAATTAAATCACCTCATTCTCTTTTATATAATTAGGAACCTGATTTACATGTTTTGAAATTTTCTAGAACTCTTACACATGCTTCAACTCTGCATACACATAGAGCAAAACTTGATCGTAAAGGAAGAAAATGCATTTTCTTGGGTTATAAGTAAGGTGTAGAAGGAATTGTTCTTTTGGATCTCAACAACAATGGAATCTTCATATCTAAAAATGTTGTACACCATGAACATGTTTTTCCCTTTAAACAAAATTGGCAATATCACACTTGTGATAATTGTACTCATGAGCCTTCAAATACTCAAAATAGTTTTACACATTTTGAGGATCAAGACCAAAACCACAACAATGACAATATTGGACAGTTACAACTATCATAATTTGAACTTACTTTAAATGACAATTTCTTAAACAGACATGATCTTTACCTTACTCCACCAAATATAGATGAAATGAGTTCAACCCTAAGTTCTAACTGACCTATTAGGCACAGGCAAGCTCGTGCCTATCTAAAAGAATTTATGTGCAATTCATCAAACAGTTCAGCTTCATCATCAACTTCAGGTATTATTTATCTTATTTTTTCTTTTCATTCATTTGAGTCTCTATCTTCCAATCATAAATCTTTTAGCATGTTTGTCACACATGATTCTGGGCCTAAAACTTATGAGGAGGCTTGAAAGGAAATAATTGGGTGATGGCAATGAATTCTGAATTAGAGGCTTCAACCACCAATTAGATTTCAATAATTTATTCACTTGTGGAATCACAATCAAGTATCATGTGTAATACCATTTCCATTCCTATTATTCATTCATGTTCTTGGATCCTAGATTCAAGATCCAGTCATCATGCCTAACTTTTATGCTTCTAATGGCATTAGCCAACAATGGTACTTAGGTATTGGTGGATTTACCATCTCATGTCAAGCATGTGGATTTATAAAATCAAGCACAAAACTGATGAAACTATAGAAAGATAGAAGGTTGGATTGGCTGCAAAGGGGTATAGTCAAGTTGAAGGTCTAGACTTTTTTTATACTTTATCACCAATGGCAAAGTTGTCTACTGTCAGAATTTTACTTTCCACAACATCCATTTAAAAAATGGCCTTTACATCGGCTTTATGTAAACAATGTATTCTGACATGGAGATTTAAAAGAATATATATATATGCTTGTACCACAAGGAGTTTTATGTGCCAAACCAAACCAAGTATATAAGTTGGTGAAGAGCTTGTATGGTTTGAGGAAGGCTAGTAGAAGGTGGTATGAAAAACTCACCTCTCTTCTTTTAAAACATGGATGTGTGTAATCTAATGCTGATTTTTCCATGTTCACTTTTAAAAAGGATTATCATATTACAATCTTGCTGGTATATGTAGAAGATATCATACTAGCAAGAACATCACTGAAGGAGTTTGATCAAATCAAACTTGTTCTAAATGATAATTTCAAAATTAAAGACTTAGGAGTCTTGAAGTATTTCCTTGGTTTTAAGGTAGCTCATTACAAGGATGGCATTGTTATTTCACAGAGAAAATACTGGTTGGATTTGTTGAATGATGCAAGCCTACTTGCATCCAAACCTACTACAACCACTTTGGATTCATCAATAAAATTAAATCAAGATGGTAGTGAACCATTCAAAGACATCACTGTATACAGAAGAATGAATGATTGTAAACATAACACTTGCTACACGACAGTTAAGTCAATTTCTTCAAAACCCTACACAAGTGCATTACCAAGCAGCCTGCAGAATCATCAGATATTTGAAGAAGAGTCCTGGTTGTAGCTTGTTGTTTCCTATATCATCAAGCTTTCAAATCCTAGGCTACTCATATGAAAATTGGGATGGATGTATTAATACAAGGAGATCAACATCAGGTTATTTCTTCTTCTTAGGGTCTTCTCTCATCTCTTTGAAAGTTAGGAAATAACAAACCATATCAAGAAGCTCATCTCTGAGTACGGAGCATTAGGAACAGCTACTTGTGAGTTGTTATGACTTTTATATGTTTTGAGAGACTTGCACATTTCATGTTCCAAACCTCCAATTTTGTATTGTGGTAATCAAAGGGCACTTCATATAGCATCTAATCTAGTCTTCCATGAAAGAATAAAGCATCTTGAAATAGATTTACATTTGGTAAGAGAGAAAGTTCAACAATGAGTGCTAAGGTTGTTGTCGATTCCTTCACAAAAGCAGCTAGACGATTTTCTCACAAAACCATTGCAGTCAACCAAGTTCAATTCACTTGTATCAAAGCTTGGAAAGATTGATATTTATCATGCTTGAACTTGAGGAAGGGTGTTAGAAATCATGAGGAGTTGACATTTTACTTGCTAACTAAGTCACTAACAAACTTGCCACTTTAGGAAACTTTCATTTCAAAACTTTGTTATATAGTTTTTTCCTCTTTTGGTAAGTAGTTTGTTAGTTAGAGAGCTAAAGGGCTTGTGTATGGGTGTACATGGATCGGTTTGGATTGAATTTGGTCAAAACCATGACCCAAATCATACAGAGTACACTAATTTTGGTGAGATAAAATAACCACCCACAACATCATTGGACTGGGTTGGGTAAAACAACAAATTTGTGGTTTGGATTGAGTTGGGTAATGGGTACCCAATTTTTTTTTAACTTTTTTCTTTTTTTATATAATTATAAATGATTTGTCGCATTTTTTCCTAATAAATAATTTAGCGTTACTGCTATTTTTTAAAACATCAAATGCCTAAATGCACAATAAAATTCATCATAAACATGTTTTAAAAAAAACTAAAGTTACATTATAGCAATACTTAGAATTGATAAAAATATCTACAACTTACAAGAATTAGCATCAAAATAATCAAAGTACAATATCTTAAATAAGTTAAAATCATTACTTATAAAATAAAAGATGTTCAAAAGGTTGTAATTGAAGCAATCAATATTAAAAACATCAAAGTTATCACCCGTCAAATTGTAAAAAATAGTTAAAAAATAATCACTCAATATTCCATAGATTCTGTGGATTGCGTGTGGATTTACCCGTAACTCAATTATTTTAAATGATTTTTAATTTTTTAATATCGTTTTTACCTAATGACCCAACCAAATCCATTTTTTTAATCAATTTGAATAGGTTTTATTAGATTTGTTGGTTTTACCTAATCCATATACACTTCTAAACTTGTGTATAAAGCTTGATGTAACTTTTCAGTACATTTTTTAGCTGAATCAATGGAGGTGCAGCTTCTCTTCTTTCGTATAACTTTTACATTATAACGAAAGTTTGAATTTTGAATCCTATTACTTATTACATGCAAACCATATATTTTAAAAATATATAAGGAACCTAGTTTTTTTATTAACAACTATAATATCAATATTCATTTTACAACTAATTTTAATAAAATTTGAACTATATTTTTTAAAGTTGTAAAGATAAATTTTTTCCATTGACTTCATCCACCTTAGACAAATAAATTATCAGCAAGGTTTTTTTTATAAGCCAAGGATATATATACATATAACAAAAGGTACAAATTGTACCACCAGTCAGAAGTACAGCCAGCAAAAAAAAAAACAGTTACAAAAAATGGAGAGGATGTTTATGTCACTCATAAAAAGAACAATCCAAATATTCTCTATCTAAAATTAGAATCCACCATCAAGTGTAAAATTTTATACGAGTAACACACAATTCCGGATCACAAACCTCACCCCTGGAAATTATGTTGTTTCTAGAATCCATGTTACCCAATAAACCACCATCCAAAAACTAGAAGCCAAAATTTTTTTGATTCTTCCTTGAAGTCCTGAGGTCCAAGCTAGAAAGTGAGAAGGAATGGAGTTACTATGGGTTGGACTCATCCCCATCCAAGGTTGTCTTAAAGTTTTGAATACATTGTGTAACATCTTTTAATGTAACCATTATTCAATTATAACAAAATTTATAAGCGTATAATTTAATAATAATTTAATTAAGCCAAATATATAATGGTTTTTTTTTTACAGTAAAGGTTTTAGTCTTGTTTTGAAATTCGTCTTATACACTCTAATCATCAAACTTTTGTCAACGTAGTAGTAAAAGTTTAATCTTGTGTAGTTAGATGACAAAATTTAAATTCTCTTAAGAATAATCATAAAATAATTACTTATAGTATCTTAATTTTGTTTAAATAATTAAAAATATTTATATTTACAAAGTATAATAATTTTTTTTAAATATCATAATTTTAATTTTCTTAATATTGTAAATATCAAAGATTATATTCGATTATATTCGTTCATGCTGGGATTAATTCGGGGTCAAGCTGAGGGAATATTTTTACTTTTAAGAATTTTTTTTATGAGCAACGCATCTTTGTGAGAAACACGCTAAATATTCACCCATAATTTTAAAGTGATAGTGTCGCATCTCGAAAAAGACATATGCCACTTGCGAGCGAGTCGTACGCTCGCGGAATGACTTATAGAGTCGTCACTGAACTTTATTTATTCCCAAAAAGAGAAAGGGAAAATATTGATAAAACCCCTAAAATAACGATAATGATATGGTCATCGCAAGCAAATCGGGTTCGGGAGTCGATTATGCAAGAGGAGTGTATTAACACTTGTCACATCTGTTGTACTCAACGAGAACCATTTAGTTAGTTTGTGCATAAGTGTTAGCTTTCATTATTTTATTTCCTTGAGTTATTAAAAAATTTTAGAGAAAAAGAAAGAAGAACTAAAAAAGAAGTTTTTTATTAGGGTGTCTGACGAGACTTTGAATCTCGCACTTACGTATCTCCCGGTGTGATGGAAAACATAAGGCTACGTAGTTCTGGGTAAAATATGTTTGTTTGTTGGTCGAGTTTAGCGAAAGTTATTTTGTCACAATTGATGGAAAACATTGTTTACCCAAAACAGTTTAGAGGAATGGATGTTTGCATCACAACATAATGGATTTCTAGTATCAACATTCGCAGGAAAACGACACTTATCATCACAACATAATGGATTTTTTGTATCGTCTCGAGACGAAACATCTTTTGTTTAAAAAAGATTTTGAAGTTATGTCGAGAGGTGAAAATGGTTTGGATGTGTTTGATATATTTTTGGGTGATGACGAGCGTTCGGATGGTCGAGATCTACAACTCGTATCCTAACCCTGAGGAGCTCGTGACCTACACCACATTCCTTTTTCATCTTATTTATGGAAGGGTTTGATACTTTTAGGTATTTTTGGTTGGACGACTGGTGTTCTTATGGTCGAGATATCCATCTCGTATCCTAACTCTCAAGAGCTCGTAATCTACACCAAGTTTCTTTTTCATCTTATTTGAGAAAAGGGGTTTGATATTTTTAGGTTTTTTTGTTTTTTTTTTATTGGGAAAATACACTCGATGTTGATCGATGTTTTATTAGTGTTGTGGAATGATTATGAAATGATTAGATGGTTTGAAAATGATTGAAGAATGAAAGGTGAGAAATCGTAACACAAGGTCGCGAATTGCATTGCGGGAGCATGGATTCTAGCCTAGTGATGCGAACTCTAACACAAGGCGTAAATTAACGCCGCAAACAAATCGATTTACAAATTGCACATAGCATAAACGCGTCAGGATAAGAGGATAAAAGCGCATACATAATAATTACAGCGCACATTCATCATAATTGAATCAAAAAAGTAACAAAACTGAAGTGTGCACAGATCAAAATATCTTGACGCATGAACGTGAATTGAGGTCATGTAACATGAAGACGTGCGATACAAAACTACAAAAGTAGGATTCAAATTCGATTTAAATGTAACAACATTGGATCATTGTATCTCAACACCAATCGAATCACAAGTTGCTAACACATACGCGCAATCATCGCAAATAAATCGCAACAAAATATAACATCGTGGAAGCAAAAGTGACGAGTCAAAAATGCAATGTGACGAAAAGCAAAAATGCAAATTGTCGCTATTCCCAACCATCAAAAGTGCATGCAATCGAATCTAAACGTGACAACAAATGTTACATGCAATTACAAGAAAATTCCAACAAAATGCTAGCGTTTAACGCAATCATCGCAAATGAGTCGAAATGCAACCGAAACATAATGCGCCAACAATGTAAAAGTAACGATAAAATCAAGTAACCTAAATGCGAAGAAATGTGACGCGGGGATTTTAAACATGATACTTAAAGTTAAATAAGATGCAATGACAATGAAAGCAACATGTCACACGCATACGTAAATAAATCCAGCAAGTTGCTAACTCGAAAATGTGATCATCGCAAACGAATCAAATCAAAGAAAATGCAACGCATTACGCACGTATATGCAAACAACGTTACAACACGAATTCAATATGATTTCAACATAACATAAATAGAAATAAAATAGCACAACCACGGATATAATATTCATTATAATTATTACAACAATCCTTACAACCAAAACAACCAGCAAAAGAAACCACAGAAAAGATAAATGAGTAATTGAAACCGAAACGTAAACAACATAAACAGAATGCATAAAATGGTGAGGCGACAATCAAATCGCAAACGTTACCAAAATTTTCACAATGGACTTGTCGAAGAATGCTACTGAGTTGTCGAAGCTATGAATCAAAACAAAATCGACGACGTGATGTTGAGTTGTTGCATGTTATAGCTTGGTTTCTATTTGAAGATGATGTGATAGAGCCGATGTGTTGGTTTCGAATGAAGTAAAACAAAGGCAAAGGACAAGCTTCAGAGATGTGTTTTGTCACTTGCAGCAGCAGTGTTTGTTGCACGGTTTGGTGAGAAGCGGTATTGTTATGGGTTTCGGCGTGGAGAGAAATAAAATGTGGTTTTGGATGTTTGAAGAGGAAAACGGGGTGTATTTTATGGAGTGTGTTATGTGATTCACGATTTGGAGGATATTGGATGGAGATAAAATGAAGGGAGATGAAGTGGTGTCACAATATGTGATTACGTGCAGAGTGAAAGAAGGTTCATTTTGTGTGGTAGAAAGGTGACGATATACGCTTGGAATGATGAGGTTACATATTGCATTTGGTATGCAAATGGAGGTGTAATTTTTAGTGATGTAGTTTATGAGTTATGGTGTAGAGTTTTCGCATGGTAGAGGTAAGTGTTTGTTGCAAGTATGGTGGGTTCGAAGGTTTATGTTGGAGGATGAACATTGGTTTTGTGCTTGAATAGAAGAAGGTGGGTCAAGTGAGATGGTGGATTTTAGTGAAACCAGTGATGATGATGTGTAAAGTTTGTGAATACTGGAGCTTGGTTGGAGGAGAAAGTGATTGTTTGGAGTTTTTATGTGGGGTGTATGGTCCTTGAATGAACAGTAGGCAGTGATGTTAATGCCTCATGAGAAAAGAATCATCTTCATCCCCTGCATATTCTCTTTCTCATTTTTCTTATTTTAAGTTTTTCTTGGATCCAACTTCAATTGTTGTGCAACGTATGGTGGGTAAAGTGAAAGAGTATATCCACCACGTGTTTGGGTGCAACGAAAGAGAAGAAAGGTGATATCTGTGAGGGTTGAGGTCTATCATCTATTTTGGTTTTAATGATGTCAACCAATAAGAGTGTCATTAGATTGTAATTTGAGCGGTATCACTTCATTGTCGGGCAAATTGCATCTAACCATTGTTTTTCATGCGTCCAAACATATAGGAAAAGGTCTTACCTAAAATTACATATGCATGATCATAATATTGATGTTTGGTATGTTTTTCTTAGTCTTGGTCAGCTACAATGTGTAGAAAAAGGAGTTTTTGAAAATATACAGGTCATGAGCCGACCCAAAGTAAGCATGAGTCGACTCATGCTAGTTGGAACAAATTTTGTGAAAAGTTCGGGAAAGCGCACGCTGACCCCCTGCAGGACATGGGTCGACGCATGCTTCTGAGTATTTGAAAAAATGCAAAATCTGCAGACTTGCGTCAACGCAAGGTGCTGATGGGTCGACGCATGGTTGTTGAATTTGCGTAGTGAGTCTTGCGGGATAGCGTACGGCGGTCGACCCAACTTCGCCTGAACTGATTTTTCTGCATTAATTTTTTCTGTTATTTCTGTTACTTCATTTTGTGGGTCACAATTACTCATTATAAATAGTTGGGTCATCTCACATATCATTATAACAAGAAACGTGAAAATTGATACCAATCTTTCTCTTCATCTTCATCTTCAACCTTGAGTAAACAAACAATTACACATAATCATTTTTGTTTGTGTCGCCCATTGTTTTGAAGTGATAATGTTTAGAGTTAGGAAGTGTGTTATCTTCATTTCTGGGTTGAGAATTGGTAGGTGTTTCTTGAATAAAACCTGAGGTTTTATCCTCCAAGAATCAAAGGAGATTTTGGGGGTTTTTGGCACAAACTGTTTCGTTCTACAGGGATTCAGCCGTGCGAAGGTAACCGAAGAACATAGTATTCTTTCAGTTTAGTAGCTACAGTCAGAGGATCGTAGAAGAAAGGTTTGGGGATCGGATTGCGGAGAATTGAAGTCGGCCGAGTGAAGGTGCCTGAAGAACGGTGGTTTCTTGCAGTCTAGTAGCGTGGGACGGTGACTTGTTCAACCGAATTCGAGGCACTTGATT
This sequence comes from Lathyrus tuberosus, assembly GCA_022829125.1. Classification (NCBI taxonomy): domain Eukaryota; kingdom Viridiplantae; phylum Streptophyta; class Magnoliopsida; order Fabales; family Fabaceae; genus Lathyrus; species Lathyrus tuberosus. The sequence goes on along the minus strand of JALAZF010000320.1, from coordinate 3,952,096 downwards.
CGTCTTGAATCAAGGGGAGTATAGGCTCTGCATCAACAATCAAAGACATTTGAGAGTTTGGATGTTCATAGATCTTCTCTTGTATAAAAAATTTGCAAACAGCAATATATATATATATATATATATCAATTCCAATTGTGGAATTGGGGGCAGAGGTACCCAAAGCGAGGACGATTGGGGAACTGCCTAATCAAATTGTGTTTGTTCTCTCTTTCCCTTAACTCTTTACATTTGATATCATTCGAACTTACGAAGTTTAAATTGATCGAAATTTCTGAGCTAGTGTTATATTGGGTTGTTAAATTGTTTTGTAAATTTGATACAATCCCTTGGATTGTATTTAGGAATAGCTCAACATCACATTACTTTGAAATTAACACTTAGTGTGATAACGCACACCAAGTGTTCGATAATTTTGTTTCAACGCAAAATCGAACGTATTCGCAATTAACTGTTTGCCGATTTACCTCGTTGGGTTGTATTAACTATCAAACAAATAAAACATTGTTGATTGTGTTTAAATTGTGTTAATCAATCTGAATTTTTCTCATCCATAATTCATTCCCAATTTTGTCGTGCATATCCGATCCCTCTAGTAGAGGTTCGTTGTAGACGTGGCCGCTTGTCAAACTTTTAAAACCAATTTTTGGAAAGCCATTTGCGTGTAAAACTCGAAGGATCAATTCAACCCCCCCCCCCCTTTCTAGATCCTAGCCATCATCTAACAAATGGTATCACGAGCTCCGGTTTATCTGGTGCTTTGGTAAAACTTCTTGGATCATGGCGAACGAACCTAAAGGGGCTTATAATAGAGCTCCATTTTTTACAGACGAGAATTACAGCTACTGGAAGGATTGTATGCGCGTCCATATAAATTCCATGGATCGGAAGGTTTGGAACGTTATTTTAAACGGTCATGTGGAAATTACAATGACCAATACCGAAGGCATTGTCGTTCCCAAACCCGAAGCTCAATGGAATGAGGAGGACGAGAAAAAGTACAACTATGATTGGAAGGCTCGAAATATGTTGATCTCCTCTTTGGGAGTTGACGAGTATTATCGAGTCTCTCATTGTGAAACGGCCAAAGCCATGTGGGATGCTTTACAAGTAGCCCACGAAGGCACTAATGATGTTAAAATGGCCCGTATCATCACACTAACACAAGAGTTCGGTCTTTTTTACAAGAAGCAAGGGGAAACCATTGCGGATATGCAAAAATAATTTACTCATATTATCAACAAATTGCATGTACTTGCTAAACCAATTCCAAACGAGGTTGCTACTAATAAGATTTTGAGGTGTCTTAACAGGGAATGGCAGCCGAAGGTCACCGCGATCAAGGAGGCCAATAATCTAGCTACTCTAGACCTCACCACATTATTTGGAAAACTCGATGAGCATGAGCAAGTGCTCATTAGCCTTGAAAAACATGAGAAGAGTATAAAGAAGGAGAAAATAAAAGATACGGAAAAGAAGTCGATTGCTCTTAAGGCTTCTTGTTTAAAGTCCACATCTAAATAGCAAAATGATGATGAAACCAACAATGACGAAGATGATGACTCCATGATGATATGAGTCTATTTGTGAAGAGATACAATAGGTATATTCGGAAGAATGAGATTCAACACTCGAATAAAAATTTAGTCAAATTTAAGAGGCAATCTAGAAATGAAGGAAATAAGAATGGCAAAGTTAAAGGAATGTGTTACAACTGTGGAAAATCCGGGCACTACAAGCCGGATTTTCCATCACTTAAGAAAGACAAGGATAAGGATAAGGATAAGAATCGTTAACACAAAAAGTCAAACAAGTCTAGACAAGCATACATCGCGTGGGAAAGTGATAGCGAGTCAGAAAAAGATGACAGCTCAAGTGACGAAAGTGAATCTGTTAATCTATGTCTTATGGCACGTCAAAACAAGAAGAAAGAGGTAAAACACTCTAAATATGATCATTCTAAAAGTATGTCTCATTTAGAATTACAAAAGGCTTTTGATATGTTGCACCACGAGGCTAAGGAAGCTTTTCAATGCTTAGCCTCGAACAAAAAGATTTTTAAATACTTGGAGAGAAAGGTTTCTGATTCCGAAAAGAAATTGGAAACTCTTAAAAACTCCATGGTGGATGTATCAAAAGCTAAGATTGATGAGAATAAGTCTCCATGGTTCAAGTTTAGGGGTTGTGATACTTGTCATATTTGGCAAAAAGAGGTGAGAACCCTTAAGGCCAAATTAGACAAGGCTCTTAAGCCTAAAATTATGTTTGCTATTGATCGATCACATTATCGAGAAAGTATGAACAATCCGTATCAAAAGTATACGTATGTGATTCGAGATAGAGATAGCACAGGTAAATTCCAAATGAACCGTGATTGCCTATATTGTTGCAAGCCTGGTCATACTATTGCTAAATGTCGTTTTAGAAGATTTCTTGTTCCAAAAGGCATTTATCAATGGTTGCCCAAGTGCGATCTTGGTTTCACTTACCGTAAAGGACCCAATGAGAATTGGGTACCTACTCTCCCTTGATTGTTTTGTAGGTACAAAGTCTTGAGAGCACCGAAAGAAGATGGGTTCTGGATAGTGGCTGCTCAAGACATATGACAGGAGACGTATCTATTTTCATCGACTTTGTGGCGAAGAAAAAGGGGTTTGTCACCTACGGAGATAACAACAAGGGACAGATTCTCGGAAAAGGTAGTGTAGGTAACCCCTCATCTACTACTATCTCTGATGTGCTTCTTGTGGAAGGCCTTAGACACAACCTTTTAAGCATTAGCCAACTATGTGACAAGAATTATAAAGTATCGTTTTCAAAAGATTGTTGCATAGTTGAAGATAGTGACAAAAAGAATGTGTTTAAGGGCTTGAGGGTGAACAATGTCTATATGCTAGACTTAAATGAGGTATCGTTGAATGGAGACAAGTTTCTAGTCACTATGAATAAAGATTCATGGTTGTGGCATAGACGGTTGGCTCACATCAATTTTGATTTGCTTAACAAAATAGTATCTAAAGACCTAGTCATCGGTTTGCCCAAAATCAAATTCACTAAGGATCACCTTTGTGATGCTTGCCAAATGGGGGAGCAAACAAGGATCTCATTCAAATCTAAAAACATCGTTTCAACTATGAGACCCCTTGAGCTCCTCTATATGGACCTCTTTGGACCATCTAGGGTTAAAAGCCTAGGTGGTAACTATTATGGTTTTGTAATAGTCGATGACTTTTCTAGGTTTTGTTGGACCATTTTCTTAGCAAACAAGAGTGATACCTATTCAGCCTTTGAGAGATTTGCTAAGTTATCTCAAAATAAGTTAAACATGAACATTGTGTCAATTAGAAGTGATCATGGGGGTGAGTTTGAAAACCATTTATTTGAAACATTTTGTGAATCCCATGGAATTGATCATAATTTTTCCGCACCACGTACCCCTCAACAAAACGGGGTTGTGGAACGTAAAAATAGAATTTTGGAAGAATTAGGAAGGACTATGATCAATGAGAGTGGACTTCCAAAATACTTTTGGGCCGACGCCATTGGTACGGCTTGTTACATTTTAAATAGGGTGCTCATCCGACCTATTCTAAACAAGACACCGTATGAAGTTTTAAAAGGGCGTAAGCCAAATATTTCTCACCGTCATGTCTTTGGTTGCAAGTGTTTTGTGTTGAACAATGGAAAAGAGACACTTGGTAAGTTTGATGCCAAGGCCGACGAGGGTATTTTTCTTGGATACTCTCAGTCAAGTAAAGCTTATAGAATTTATAATAAAAGGTTACGAATTGTTGAAGAGTCGGTACACGTTACTTTTGATGAGTTTTATCCGAGAAATGTCGGAGAAGGTAGTTCTTTTCATGGTGCAGGTATATCTTCAGAAGACATACTCAAGGACACTGATAAAGGAACAGATCAGCCCGAAGCAGTGCGTATTGAGGAGGAAAATGATAACCAACCTATTAAAAGTGAGGAGGATCATCCAACTAATGAAGATGACCTTCCTCCAGCATGGAAGTCTTCCAAAGACCATCCAATTGACAATATCATCAGTGACATCTCTAAGGGAGTAACCACTCGCTCTAAACTTAGTAACTTTTGTTATTACTCCACTTTTGTGTCACAAGTTGAACCTAAAAATGCAAAGGAGACATTACTCGATGAGCATTGGTTCTTATCAATGCAAGATGAACTAAATCAATTCAGGAGAAATGAGGTTTGGGACATTGTTCCCCCTCCGCGAGATCATCGAGTAATCGGCACCCGATGGGTATTTAGAAATAAACTTGATGAAAACGGAGTTATAACACGAAAGAAAGCGCGGCTTGTAGTGCAAGGCTATAACCAAGAGGAAGGAATCGACTATGAGGAAACTTATGCGCTGGTTGCCCGACTCGAGGCTATACGCCTTTTACTTGCTTATGCTTGCACTAAGAACTTCAAATATTCCAAATGGATGTTAAAAGTGTTTTCCTTAATGGATATATAAATGAAGAGGTTTATGTTGCCCAACCTCCGGGTTTTGAATCCCATGAATATCTTGATCATGTCTACAAACTTAAACGTGCTTTGTACGGACTTAAACAAGCCCCTGGGGCTTGGTATGAACGTCTAAGCAAATTTTTACTTGATCAAGGATATTCAAGAGGAAAGGTTGACACAACCCTCTCTATTAAACGTCAAGGAAAACACTTAATTTTGGTACAAATTTATGTTGACGATATTATCTTTGGGTCTACTAACATGAACTTGGTCAATGAGTTTTCTAGTTTGATGCAGGGGGGTTTGCAATGAGCATGATGGGGGAGCTCAACTATTTCCTCGGATTGTAAATCAAATAACTCGAAGAGGGCAAGTTTATGAGTAAAACAAAATATTGTCTTGAGCTTCTCAAACGCTTCGACATGCTAAACTGAAAGGCAATATATACTCCTATGCCTACTTGTGCCAATCTTGATCGTGACGAAAATGGTAAGGATGTAGAGGTAAAGAAGTATCGAGGTATGATTGGATCTCTCCTTTATCTTACTGCATCACGACCCGACATTATGTTCAGTGTATGCATATGTACGAGGTATCAAGCACGTCCCAAGGAATCCCACTTAAAAGCAGTTAAGCGCATACTTCGATACCTCTCCAGTACTCTAAAATATAGGATGTGGTATTCCAAAGGTAGTGTTTATTCCTTAGTTGTCTATTCCAATTCCGACTTTGCCGGGTGCAAGTTGGATAGGAAAAGTACTAGTGGCACATGTCACCTTTTCGCAAATTCCTTGGTGAGTTGGCATAGCAAGAAACAGGTTTTGGTTGCTTCATCAACAGCCGAGGCGGAATACGTTGCCGCCGGCAGTTGTTGTGCTCAAGTCCTATGGCTGAAGCAACAATTGCTTGATTTCAATTTAAAACTTGAACGTATTCCTAATTTGTACGATAATACTAGTGCTATTAACCTAACTAAGAACCCCGTATTACATTTACACACCAAGCATATCGAATTAGGTCATCATTTCCTTAGGGATCATGTAGAGAAGGGTGATGTGGTCATTGAGCATGTTGATACCAAAAATCAACTTGCCGACATCTTTATAAAACCACTAGCTACAGAGCCTTTCTTTCACATCCATAGGGAACTTGGCATTCTCGACATCTCGAATCGTGTTTTATATTCCTCTAAGATAGCTGATCTTCACATATATATATACTTGTTTATGTTGTTGACTAACAATGCAAAAAAGTTATTGAGCTATATGTGAGGGCTCTCATCTTTCATCATGATTAAGGTAATATCGTTCCGCTTCGTAATATTCTTTTGTGTGTACCATGTTAAGTGCTTTAAAAAATTGATGTTTATTACATATGTTAGCATATATTATTCATTTAGATGATTGATCTATGTGTTTGCATGTTTATTTATCCTATTTTGGGACTTTTGTTTGCAAAATTTAATTTTTTTTTTCATGTTTCACTTGGATGAGTCGACCTAAGAATGCCATGGGTCGACTCATGAATTGAAAATGTTTGAATGAAAACAACCGGGTCAGCGCGCGCCTACCAGCGGTCGGCGCATCTTTAAATTTTTAAAAATTTTCAAAAACAAGTCAGCTTGCACTGACGCTCTTTGGATTGCATGTTATTTCCATTTGTTTTACTTTGATCAATGTTTCAGTTTGTTATTGAATCAATGTTTTAAACTATGGAATGAATTATGTTTGCTTCTTGCGTTTCGTATTTATCCGTTTATAGTATTGCATTAACTGTATCATATGTGGATGCTTGTTAATGTCGCTATTTTTGCAAATTGGTGAATGAACCATTACTTGATATGATGATATCTCTTTGACCACCTTCTTTTACTCTTTTTGTTGTTGTCAAAGGGGGAGAAGGATACTAGCAGCAGAAAAATATTAAAGCAACAAACGTTAAAGTGTTAAAGATAGGGGGAGTTTTTCCGTTCTCAAATTACAAATCAAGAGAAAGACATACAGGGTTGCCATCATAAAAAAGGGGGAGTATGTGAGGGATGAGGTCTCTCATCTATTTTGGTTTTAATGATGTCAACCAATAAGAGTGTCATTAGATTGTAATTTGAGCGGTATCACTTCATTGTCAGGCAAATTACATCTAACCATCGTTTTTTATGCGTCCAAACATATAGGAAAAGGTCTTACCTAAAATTACATATGCATGATCATAATATTGATGTTTGGTATGTTTGTCTTAGTCTTGGTCAGCTACAATGTGTAGAAAAAGGAGTTTTTGAAAATATGCAGGTCATGAGCCGACCCAAAGTAAGCATGAGTCGACTCAAGCTAGTTGGAACAAATTTTGTGAAAAGTTCGGGAAAGCGCACGCTGACCCCCTGCATGACTTGGGTCGACGCATGCTTCTGAGTATTTGAAAAAATGCAAAATCTGCAGACTTGCATCGACGCAGGGTGCTGATGGGTCGACACATGGTTGTTGAATTTGCGTAATGAGTCCTGTGAGATAGCGTACGCCGACCCTCTTTAAAAGGGTGGTCGATCCAACTTCGCCTGAACTGGTTTTTCTGCATTAATTTTTTCTGTTATTTCTGTTACTCCATTTTGTGGGTCACAATTACTCATTATAAATACCTGGGTCATCTCACATATCATTATAACAAGAAACGTGAAAATTGATACCAATCTTTCTCTTCATCTTCATCTTCAACCTTGAGTAAACAAACAATTACACATAATCATTTTTGTTTGTGTCGTCCATTGTTTTGAAGTGATAACGTTCAGAGTTAGGAAGTGTGTGATCTTCATTTCTGGGTTGAGAATTGGTAGGTGTTTCTTGAATAAAACCTGAGGTTTTATCCTCCAACAATCAAAGGAGAATTTGGGGGTTTTTTGGCACAAACCTTTTCATTCTACAGGGATTCAGCCGTGCGAAGGTAACCGAAGAACAGAGTATTCTTTCGATTTAGTACCTACAGTCGGAGGATCGTAGAAGAAAGGTTTAGGGATTGAACTGCGGAGAATTGAAGTCGGCCGAATGAAGGTGACTGAAGAACGGTGGTTTCTTGCAGTCTAGTAGCGTGGGACGGTGACTTGTTCAACCAAATTCGAGGCACTTGATTCATCTTGAATCAAGGGGAGAGAAGACTCTGCATCAACAATCAAAGACGTTTGAGAGTTTGGATGTTCATAGTTCTTCTCTTGTATAAACAATTTGCAAACAGCAACATATATATATATATATCTCAATTCCAATTGTGGAATTGGGGGCAGAGGTACCCAAAGCGAGGACGATTGGGGAACTGCCTAATCAAATTGTGTTTGTTCTCTCTTTCCCTTAACTCTTTACGTTTGATATCATTCGAACTTGCGAAGTTTAAATTGATCGAAATTTCTGAGCTAGTGTTATATTGGGTTGTTAAATTATTTTGTAAATTTGATACAATCCCTTGGATTGTATTTAGGAACAGCTCAACATCACATTACTTTGAAATCAGCACTTCGTGTGTTAACGCACACCAAGTGTTCGATAATTTTGTTTTAACACAAAATCGAACGTATTCGCAATTAACTGTTTGCCGATTTACCTCGTTGGGTTGGATTAACTATAAAACAAATAAAACATTGTTGATTGCGTTTAAATTGTGTTAATCAATCTGAATTTTTCTCATCCATAATTCATTCTCAATTTTGTCGTCCATATCTGATCCCTCTAGTAGAGGTTCGTTGTAGACGTAATTCAGTGGTCGCTTCCGTCAAACTTTTAAAACCAATTTTTGGAAAGCCATTTGCGTGTAAAACTCGAAGGATCTATTCAACCCCCCCCCCCCCCCTTCTAGATCCTAGCCATTGTCTAACAATATCAGTTTTCTTTTTTCTTTTTTTCGCTTTTGACCAATGTAAATGAGAGAGAGAGAGAGAGAGAGAAAGAGAGAGAGAGAGAGACTCAGGAAAGAGAGGTGTCGTTGATCTCTTTTGTTATTGGTATCTCCTTTTGCTTTTGGCTAATCAAAGATCAATATATACTAGGGTTGTAAGTCATAATTTCAAATAATCCAAAAATGCCCTTGATGATATTTTGGTGATTAAAAGAGTTTAAGAAAATAAAAATGAAATAAAATGCACAACTTTTTTATAAAGCAAATGAAATAAAATTGAATCATCAATTCTATATATTTTTGCTTGACATTTTGATAAAGAAATAAAAATAAAACGAAATAAAATGAATAACAATCAGGCGAGAAAATGTACGAAAAAAAAATGAATGCATTAAAATGATATACGTGAAATAGAGTTTCGAAATACATACAGGTAAAGATCAAATTTTGCAATAAAAAAATGTTTGGTTGAAAAGGCTCGGGCTGATCAAAATGCAAACCTAAACGGAATTGAAAAAATTAAACGAACAGGTCAAGTCAAACTACGCGAACCGTAGATCAATACAAATTTCACCTGCTAGCCCGATCTCAAAATTTTCCGCCCGCTAAGTATACGCGCATTTATGAATTGATTCAACCGTTCTGCCAGTAAAACCAAATTTTTATTCTGGTCGACTTTTTAAGCATTATGCTTAAAGAAATGCATGTCATGATATGCAAATGATGCAAATGTCATGATGAATGTATCGATTTAGTGATCGAGGGGCAAATTTTGTGTATGATAGATATGTGTGTGGGTTCTCCCATTTATAAATGCTCAAGTCTCCACATTTCTAACCAATGTGAGACTTTCTCACACTACTCACACTTGTTATTCTCAACATTCCCCTTAAGTGAGTCTATCTAAAATGTTCCCCCTCAAGCAGAAGCTCTTTTTTTACCACATACACTTATACCGCTATTGACACTCTTCAACAAGACACTCTACCCACAACCATGTGGGGACACTTTCAATACAAGTGAGTCGGTTCATTCACTCGAACCAATGGCTTATGATACCACTGATAGGTCATCAATCTTGGGGGTTCAACACAAGAAAGCATTTTACATTGGGGTCTTTTCTTTATGAGCAACATATCTTTGTGAGAGACACACCACATACTCACCCAAAACCTTAAGGTGATAGGAATCTGGGTTGTCCCACTTATAAATGCTCAAGTATTCACATTTCTAACAATGTAGGACTTTTCCACACTACTCACATTTGCTTTTCTCAACATGCCCCATCAAGTGTGAGTCTATCCACAATGTTCCCGCTCAAGTGGAAGCTCTTTCATCCATATACACTTGTACCTTCGTTGACACTCTTCAACTGACACTATAACCACGACTATGTGGGGATACTTTTGATACAAGTGAGTTGGTCCCTTCACTCGAACCAAAGGCTCGTGATACCATTGTTGGGTCATACAATTCGGGAGGTTAACATGAGGGAAAAGTTTTACTTTTAGGGTTTTTCTTTATGAGCAACACATCTTTGTGAGATACACACCACATACTCGCTCAAAACCTAAAGGTGTGATAGGTGTGTGGGTTCTCCAATTTATAAATGCTCGAGTCTGCACATTTTTAACCAGTGTGGGACTTCCCCACACTACTCACATGTGTTTTTCTCAACACGCCCCCTCAAGTTGGACTTTATCCATAATACTCACCCTCAAGTGGAAGCTCTTTCATCCACAAACACTTGTATCGTCGTTGACACTCTTTAAAGGGACACTCTACCCACGACCATGTGGGGATACTTTCGATACAAGTGAGTCGGTCCCTTCACTCGAACCAATGGATATAATACATTGTTGGGGCTATTCGGGGGGTTAACACGAGAGAACATTTTTACTTTTAGGGACTTTCTTTATGAGAAACACATCTTTGTGAGAGACACACCACATACTCACCCAAAACCTTAAGGTTTTGGGTGAGTATGTGGTGTGTCTCTCACAAAGGTGTCTTGCTCTTAAAAAAAAGTCATAAAGTGTAAAAATGCTCCTTTGTGTTGACCCCACGAATTGTATGACCCAACAATGGTATCATGAGTTTTTGCTTCGAGTGAAGAGATCGGCTCACTTGTATCAAAAGTATCCCCACATTGTCATGGGTAGATTGTCAAGGCGATACAAATGTGTATGGATGAAAGAGTTTTCACTTAAGAATGAGCATTATAGATAAACTCACACTTGAGGAGGTGTGTTGAGAAAAACAAGTGTGAGTAGTATGAAGAAGTCTCACATTTTTTTTAATAATCAAAGAAGTCTCACATTGGTTAGAAATGTGGAGACTAGAGCATTTATAAGTGGGGGAACTCACACGTATGTGGTGTATCTCTCACAAAGATGTATTACTCATAAAGAAAGTCCCTTAAAATAAAAATATTCTCTCGTATTAACTCCTGAATAGCCCCAACAGATCATTCACAACACTTGTTAAGTTATCGATCAATCACTATCTCTGCTTATTTCTATTCATAACAAAGAGGGGAAATTAGACACTATACTTCACTTTTTTTTTGTTGGATTTAACTTTCGTTTGAATTGTTTAGATGTTGACCACATAGAGATTCTTTTTCATTTATTTATTGCATTTGACAAATTAAAGAAACTAAAAAAAATATGTTATTAATTTTAACTTTATTCTATTTTGTCTCTATTTTTAATTACAATCTCATCCTAAAATTCATTCAAAAATACGCATTTATGTGTTAATATAAATATATTAACTTTAATTGCAGAATAAATTCTAATTTTATTAAGAATAAGTGTGATACTTTTTCTTTCAATTATAAATTATTAGTTTGATTCAATTTAAAAAATTAATATAATGTAAAAATTACACTTACGTTTAATTATATCTTACCAAATAAATAATTAAGAGAAATTAAGTGGTATAAAAAGGAAATGAACCCGATTAATTATATCATACCAAATAAATAATTAAAAGAAATTAAGTAGTATAAAAGGAAATGAACTCGTTAGCCCATTAATTTACAGTCCAATTATAATTGGGCTAAGCTAATTTTTTTGCCCATTTATAAAGTTGGGCTCTTCGGACCATCTCATTTACGTGACAATAATATGGGAGCTGCTTATTACATTCTTAGAGCATCCACATTAATAATACTCATTTAAGTTCTTTAAATGTGTCTTACTCAATATTTTATATTATTTTATTCTTCTCAATTATTTAAACAACTCAACAACATTTTTTAAATATCCAAATGATTCTTCAAAAACATTAAAATGGATCTCACTAAACTCTAGAATATACCACTCATTTGTATGAATTTGAGTATTTTTAATAAAAGAAATTTAAAGAAAAAGAAGCATATAGTTGTAAAACTGTGGTTTACTATAATAACACTTGCAAACTAAAGAACACATTTTCCATTCAATTATCCAATGAACTCTGACAAAGTTGTCTAAAAAACTGTGTAAACACTTTTAAAGACCACCGATAATTATGCTCTTAGTGGTGCTCACACACCTCTGTAAAAAATAAAAAATATTCCTCAAGTACAAAAATGTATTTTTGGACGCACTAAAAATCCACCCCACAACACTTCGTATGTGAAACACCCACATTTTGCCATAAATTAGTATAAAGATACATCTCTGTAAAAAAAATACATAAGCATACTTCTGAATGAGTTTTAAGTGAAATTAACGCGTCAGACATTCCCCTTTATTTTCATCAGAACTTACTCAAACTCAAAAATGCGTGAGAAACCCTGTTTCCACTATTTTTCAACTTTTCTCAAAAAATTTACTGCATTGTGCCTAATCCAAGAGATTTTTCAATCCCTACTCTAGTCCATTCAATCCAACAACTTTAACTTCTCACATTTGGTAAGTTGTTTCATTTCCTTCCTTTTTTATTGGTGATGCATGCATTACTAAATAGGTTATTTGAGGTACATTAGATTGTAGTTACACTCATAATATATAGTTTATTGGGGCATGCATTGACATTTTTTATGTTTAGAGCATAGGGCATGTTGGGGCAAATGTATTTTCTGCCATTTCTATGTTTCAAGTTTTATGAAAGTGCACTTCTGTATTTTGTATGAATTTGATTTTTCTGAGTCACAAAAGTGCACTTTCGTATTTTGTCTATATTGTTTGATTTTGATGTCTGCCATCTGGGCTTTAGTTCTTTGATTATGATAGATCTTTTGTTTTAATTATAGGTAAAATGGTTAACAACCAAAATAGATTGAGACATTGTAGAGTGTTACAATAAACATATGTTCGTTGGGAGAGAATTAAACCCTCACGATCATCGGTTGGTGTCTGTTCATTTGATGCGAAAGCGTTAACTTCCGGAGTTCAGATGTCTTCAGCTTTGTCTTTCCAAAGGCACGTGTCACTTGTTGTTGCCCCTGAAGTTCATTTTGATCATCCTGGTGTTGATCTTTTTGTTCCTGAGGTTTTTGGATGAGGCTCATATGACCCTTCACTACTGCCTCTATATGTAAACCATGCTGCTAGGTGTAGCGAGCGATTTTGGACGCGGTTCTTAAGCGCTGGTCGCTCTCTGTGGTTTGAGCTTTGACTACAGGTCGATTCATTTTTTATCCTATTGTAAGCTGAATAAGGAAGGGAAATAGATGTCTCCAATTAACCCTGCTTTGCATACTGAGTTTAAACAGCGGTCTGTTAGGTTACGGATGCTATCAATGTGGGGGGGCCTTTGTACTGGTTATTTGTATTTTCACCAATACTATTTTCTTTCTTTTTTACCTGGGCAAAAGGTTTCTGGCGGGGAACAAGGATTAGGATATTAGGACTGATGTTTTTGAATTACTGCTTTTGGTTGACTGAGATATGGGATTTGGGTTTTTTGTTAATTGCGCTCGCTAAGATCTTTTCATTCGATCTTATGCCTACGTATTCCCGTTTACCGAAACAGGGAAATCAGAGCGTTCGTAGTTCCTCCTATTCTATGGGAGGAAATTGGTTTTTGGTGTCTTGTTCAAAGCCCAAGACATGAAGCGAAAGGTGGTTTGTATCTTGTTCAAAGCCCAAGATGTGAAGCTGAAAGGTCTATTTGTGTCTTGTTCAAAGCCCAAGATGTGAAGCTGAAAGACCTCGACTTTAGAGAGAATTTGTCATCTCTAAAGAGGGAGAAGGAGAATTACTTTAACTGGGATACGCGGATCCGAGCAATGCCATAATTTCCGGAGAAAGGGTTTTAACCTGAAGGAGAAGACTTTAACTCAGTGTAGAGCAATGCCATCTTTCCTTAGGAATTTCTCATGTTAAAAGAGGGACAGTGGCATGGATGTAGATGATCCAGAGGCTTGCCGCTTACAGCGATTAGATAAAGGAGTTGTTGATGTTTGTGTACTGTGAACGAGGCACAGCTTTGATGCTAAAGGGTTGATTGGATCAACCAGTGGTTTTCTTATACAAAGCCTAAGAGGAGGCTAATTTCCGCTAGGAAAATCATTATACAAAGCCTAAGAGGAGGCTATTTTGTGTCTCGTACAAAGCCCGAGAAAGAGGCTAAAAGGGTTCGACCCAGTGGGGCATATCGTTATACAAAGCCTAAGAGGAGGCTAGCAAAGAGTTGACTCAGTTGGAGAATCTTTTATACTCAGTGAGAGAGTGTTTTTGTATCTCGTACAAAGCCCGAGAGAGAGGCGAAAAGGTTGTTTTGACTCCACTGGGGAGAATTTTTGGTATCTCGTACGAAGCCCGAGGTGGAGGCTATTGTAACTGTTTCAGTTGAGTGACAAATCCAATATACTGATTTTAAAAGAGAAAATCAGTTCTTATATGAGTAATACTGTACCCAGGGGTTTGATTTGAGGATCAGGGATATTTCCTTCTCTTTGAGGAACGGGAAATCCAAAGGGTGTTGAGACTGTCCGAGTCTGCGGGTTTCCTTCCTATTTAACGAATGGGTCACTTGAGAATGTCTTTGATACTCAAGGAAGTTAGACTGTCCGTGTCTAGAGTTTTATCTTTTGTACTACGCTATGAGAAACAGTAGTAGACTCTATGAAAGGACTGTTCTATGAGGATGACTATGTTCTGTTCCTATACCTCTAGGAGGTCGTCGGGACAATTTGTACGAAGCCCAAGAGGAGGCTAGAAACTTTTAAGAAGCCGACGGGTCCTTGTACGAAGCCCAAGAGGAGGCTATCATTCCCGGAGGAAGAGATCATTATACGAAGCCTAAGAGGAGGTTGTGAATACTTCTAAGAAGCCGTAGTGTTCTTGAATAATGCCCAAGAGGTGGCCGATGCTTTTAAGAAGCCCGTGGGTCTATCATCTCCTTTCCATTAGGAGAGATAACTTTTTTAAAGATAAAAACCACTGGTAAACGTGCGAGGTTTACTATCCAGCGACTTTTAGCTTTTAAAGAGGGTTCCTTAGTTAAGGTCCAAGATTATGACCGTAGTGGGTACCCAAACCCCGAGACATTCAAGGCAAGCTATCCACAAGGAACAGATCAAGTCAGAAAAGTTCGAGAATTTGGAAGAAACTCAAAGATGCCATTCACGGAGAATACATTCATCTTGGGGAGTAGAGCTTCTTGACGATTCCTAAGGAGGACAGCCGAAGAGAAGACTGTATCTGGTGCTCCTATTGGGGATCTAGGCGTCTATTTCTATGAATAAGTGAAACGGCGTCACCTAGTTCTAGACGTAGTTGCCGGGGAAACTCGAAATATCTATACTATTATTACACAGTAGATATGAGTTTATGAAAGGAGACTTACAGTGAGCAGCCCCACAATACAGTTTATAATATGAAAGCAGTAAACGAAAGCGATAACCACTTACTCGGTTGTAGTGCTTCCATGCTGTTTGGTTAGTTGTTCAACAAAGAAAGATTGAAAACAACAGTATATTCAAAATCAAAGGAGAAAGTGCTTTGAAAAAGAAAGATTTGGGGCTTACAGCTCAAGGAGAGGCCCAGGGTTTTATCGTTTGACTTTGTACAGCGGGACTTATACAAGTGACTGGGGCCCAAAAAGGTTTTCTGTACAAAGGGATGGGTCTTACACTCTCTCAAGAGGCCCAAAAAGGTTTAAAGAAAAGAGTGGGGCTTATAACACGATGGTAGGCCCAAATGATTTTTCGTTTAAAAATGGCGATCGCGCCGAGGTTTTCTTTTACCGCAGAGGGACTTATACAATAAGTGAGGCCCAAAATGTTTTGGTTAAAAGGGGGATTGGGTCTTACACTCTAATAGAGGCCCAAAGTGTTTTGAATGGGTCTTATAGCTCAAGGAGAGGCCCAGATGATTTTTATTTTTAAACGGGCGACGATCGCGCCGTTTACTTGTACAGAGGGACTTATATAATGAGTGAGACCCAAAAAGTTTTTGTACAAGGGGGGGTGGGTCTTACACTCTCTCAAGAGGCCCAAAGAGTTTTGAAAATGATTTATGAGGGTTGAATTAATCCAAAACCCTAATTTGTTTTCAAAATGTATTTAATTGAATAAAAATTCAATTAAAATGATCAAAAATTGTTTAACACATGGAAAACAAATTGTGATCTTGGATTAATGCTTCAAAAATTAAGTATTGACCTACAAAATAATTAGAAAGCATTAAAGTTGTAAAATCAATGTAGAAAAAATATTTAAAATGTCAAAAACAATTAAAATATTAATTCTTTGCAAAAATATCAATTATATGAAATAAATAATATTTTTGGGATTTTTTGATAAAATAAAATATTTTAACATTTTTGTGAATTATTAAAAAAAGAATCAACTCAAAATCATTAAAACTCAGAGAGAAATTAATTTTTGAATCAATTAAACAAAATCACAAAATTCAAATATTTGAATTTATGAAAATGGCGCCAAGAACAACACCAAGAACACGCGCGTTTTTCAGTTTGCCCAGATTTGCATTTTCTATCCAATCTCCATGAATACGTAATCATATCATGCAATCCACATATCATTATGCTCGTCTCAACCTCACGATCATGTCTATGTACTTTAATTTCATTTAAATTAAACATACAACAAGAAATCACGAAGAGACCTCAGGAACCCTAATTTTTGCATGAAGGCTAGGATTTTTGATACACGATTCAAACAATGCTATTAATTGAGGGAAAACATTCCATGCATGATTATGAACATATGGCCGAATTATTGTGCGAGGAAATATGCATAGATTGAGAGATGCCCAAGTTTAGGCTTACCTCCAAGTCGTGACAGCAAGAGCAGATGTGATTTTGGGTTGGAGGTGTTACAGACAAGTTGTGATGATCTGGACAGCTTCCCTACACCATATGGATTGTGTTTGAACACTTGGATTGAATTGAAATGGACTGGATCAGTTTATGGCATCTCAGCTGCAACTTCACTTCAAACTTGTGTGGATGGCAAGTGATATTGAGATTTTGATGCTCCAGATGTTATGTGAGTGTTTGATCAGCTCATATGTGATGTATGTGAGGTGTGTGAGTGATTGGTTTGTGCAGAATTGCTCTCAAACTCAAAACCCGATAGCTACCTTGCTAAGAAAGGCATTTTTGCCAAGAGAAAGAGATTTTGAGGAAAGCATCTGTTAGATGGCTTTGGTGTACTTAAATTGACCACAATTGAGCTCTATTTATAGTAGAGCAAGTTTGTTTTACAAGGAATAGTGCATGGCAGCTGGTGAGTAGGTTTGGCCAATGTTGGCAAATGAAAATCCAAGTCTCCTCTAGCCATTGACTAGAGGTTAGGGCACAGAGCTTTGGTCCCCTTGGTCTTGGATAAGTATTGACTGATTTCAGATGAGAATGGCTCAGTCCATGCCACCTTGATGGTTCCATTGAATGCCTCATTCCAAATTTGAAGTCTTGTCCCTATTTTGGCCATTCTAGGTTCAACATGCTATTTCTTGTTCCATGGACTTTGGAGGCTTGGCTCAGTGATTGTCCCCTTTGGATTCAATCCTCTGAGGTGTCCAAGTGGATTGGAGCAATTGAATTTGGCTGATTTTGGCAAAATCGACCAAATTTGCAAATTCTGCCTTGCCTTGACAGATTTCAGCAAGGCAACTTGACAATGTTGTATCTCATGGTGTAGGTTGAATTTGGCAATGTTCTTGGCCATTTTGGAAAGCTCTTACATGATACAACAACTGTTTGAACAAGTTTGGTTTTGATCTCTTTTGATTCCAAGTGAAAAATCCCCCTACATTTGGCAAAAAGTGAGGCAGAATCTGACTTAGTGAAAATTTCCCTAAGTGTTGGAAAAAGTGACATTTTCACTTTTCAGCCACTTTGATCACTCCATAACTCAAAATCCTTAATGAATTGGAATGACTTGTAGTTGAAGTTTTTATAGGTGATAATGAGGGCTACAAATCCATCTTTGGATGAGAAAAAATGGCCTTGTGGTTTAGGAGTTATGGTCCTCCAAAGTTGGTACCTTTGCCACTTTATTTTTAACTTAGAAAAATTTCTAAGTTTTATGGTTACCCCTTTTACAAGTTATCTCACTTTTCTTGATTTTTCTTGATGAATGATGATTCAAATCATACATTAACATCATTTTAGGGTTAAAAATCCATTTTGGTGAAAAATCTCAAAAAGTCGAAGTTGACTTTTGTGCACAGTTGACTTTTTATCAGATGAATTCCAAACTGTGCAATTCTTCAGGAAATCATGTCCTTGACCTAAATCAAACTTTATGGACATGTTCCATGGGTGTCATAGGGTATATTCAATCATGTATTAGGGTTTGGGAGCATGTCCTGGTCAAAAGTCAAAGTTACAGTTGACTTTTCCCTTAAAACCCTAATTGTGGTGCAGATGAAAATGAGACTTGTTGCCCAAGCCTCTTGGATCAATCCATTGTTCCAAATGGATCAATATGATATATTAGAGACCCTCAAATCATCTCTTGAGGTCTTGGCTCATGGTTTGTCCCAAAAGTCAACTTAGGGGTGAATTAGGTCAAGAAACCCTAATTCCTGATTTTTTATGAATGCATCCCCTGAGGCAAAATTGACTTGATGCATGGGTTCATGAGGGTCCATGAAGCATATTAGGTTATGTTTTGGATCATTGCCTTGTGCCCAGATGAAAATTTCCATCTGGAGGCCCTGGTCGACCAAAACCCTAATTTGGTGATACTGTCGATCTTGAGACTTGATCCACCTAGAAGGGAGCAGCCTTGTGCTTAATCCTTGAAGTGGGAGTCCTTTTTGATCCATTGTGGATGTTTGAGAGATTAGACAAGTTGAAGATCATGTCATTCCTTGATTGATCCTTTGTCTAAGCACTCAGAGAGGGCTTGAAACCCTAATTTTGATTGTATTGGATGCTCACCCATCTTTGGGGAGACTGATGAAGCATAAAGGTACATCCATATTGTGATGATGATTTTCACAATGATGGAAAAACTAAGTGGTCAAAATTTGGGGTATTACACTAGGCACGTGTGAGATGGAGGGATAAAATAAATTTTTATTCATTCTTTGAAACATGTGTTATAATATTTTTTCTGGTGGTGTTGTATTTTTTTAGTACTGTGATGATTTAAAATGCATCAACCATGGTAGGAAAATTGTGAAGCTGCATCAGCTATATAGGCTGCAAGATTTATGCATGATTGGTTATATTGTTATTAACCATGGTATGTTGTCAGCTTTTATGGAGATATGGCACTTATATGTGTTATTTTTCATCTTCTGATTAATGAGATGTCCTTCACATTGGATGATGTGTCATCCCTGCTACATCTTCCGATCAGAGAAAGATTATTAAACCACTCCAAAATCACCAGACATGATGTACTGAACATGATAATGACTTGTTTAGGAGCTAACCTAGGTGATACCCAAAAGGAGATGGATGACACTAGAGAATGTCATGCTAAATTTGTATTTTTGAAGGAGTTGTACAGAAACCACTTGGTTGCGACAGTGGAGGCTGATGGTGATGATGCACAAGTTTTGCATCATATATCATGTGCATTGAGGTCATGCCTCATGTATTTGGTTGGCAAGTCTAGATTTTTAGACAAAAATGTTTATTATGTCGATGTGGTTTACCTTAGATACTCCATTGACTTTTAGCGAATTCATGAATACAACTGAAGGTCCTCTTGTTTGGTTTACCTATACTCGAAGTTAGAGGATTCTTATCTTTAGAAGACTAGACTATGACAGCAAGCAACACATTTACAGTAATATATTTGCATATTTACTATTACTAATATTTCACAACACTTGTGATTGTTACGAATATATTATCTCAACCATTTTCAGGCATTGATCCTCTCTCACTTTCCACGCATCTCCGTCAAATCATAGGAGGATGACTGCTTAGAGAATTTTCCACATGCTTGCGCATTTGTCTCGCTTAGAGGAAATAATGTGATTAAGTTGTTCTGAGTGTTTCTTGACTGCACTGCAGCAAATGATATATGTTACATAACGTACATCGATCATTGTCAGACGCATCCCTTAGATGACATAGCCTTCTACTCCAGATGGTTGACTTGTTGGTCACATCTAATGTGTCTGCATCTTCCTGAGCGAGTCATGTATCAGTTCAGATTTCAACAGGGTATTCCAAGAGACCCCTCTATGTATGGTCCTCCCATTGTCGTCCACAAAGATGTTGATGTGATGTTTGATGATTTCTATAATCATCTGGTACCAGAGGAAGTACAAAGTATGTCAGGTCTTTATCCATGGAGTAGTACATTAGACTACATCCAATGGTATTTCAGGGTGTCAAATCTTTACATGACATCAGATATTCAAGGTGATCCACCTATATCAAATCATCAGAAAATATTAAAAAAGGAGTTGGCTAAGAAAAATCATGTCATTAATATGTTACCTGCATGTCAACATATTATGACTATTGAGTGAGCGAGAATATAGATACGACGGTTTTCGAAAGGCACTTCTATGAAGACAACTATATAAGTCATTTTATCTGAGACAAGAAATGTCTTACGATACAAGATGAGGTTGAGAAGGAACAGGAGGTCAAATACACGCAATAATTCACTTTTACTTCCATTTTGATAATATAATATCGTTGTTTGTAATTTATCAACAATGATGTTTGATTATAATTTTAATTAAATTAACATATGGCATTCAAATTGAATTACATCAGTCTATGGTATAATTGATAACAAATTTATTTTGATATTATACTTGGGATAAATGGCCTAAAATATATAATTTTTAAAAAAATATATCAAATTTATAACAAACTTACTACCAAGAGTTATTATAGACGTATACTTCTGCCACTAACTTACACTTTCAAACTAATTTTTGGCGAAATGAGATGGGTGGAACGAGATTGCGTAGTGGGAAGAGCACCCAATTATAGTTGGGACATCAGACCACCCCATTTACCCGTCTTACATGGCAATATTATTAAGGGGTAATGAAGTTTTTAGTCCTCGTAAATATCTCAATTTCACTTTTAGTCTCTTCAAAAATTTCCTTCAAAGAATGGTCTTCATAAAATTTTTAATTTTAACTTTTAGTCCCTCCTACCAATTAGCGACGGTTTTTACAACTTAGAGACAGAATTAACGCCGGTTTTAGCGACGATTTTTTATTTAGCAACGGAAATGGCGACGGTTTTAACGACGATTTTGACAGGAGAGATCAAAAGTTAAAATTAAAAATTTTATGAGGATCATTCTTTGAAGGAAATTTTTGAAGAGACTAAAAGTGAAATATGAGATATTTAGGAGACCAAAAACTTCATTAAGCTTATTATTAAAGGTTAGAGTAAAATTATTTTAGAAACTGTACATCTCTATTAAACTCGTATATTACTACTTTTCAAACAATATACTAGTAAGATACCCGTGCTCCCGCACGGGTAAAATTATTGATACAATATTAAATATGTTTAAATGTAAATTTGAACGTTATAAACTGTATTTATATATGTATTTAAATTTAAAATTAGTTATTAATTTTAAAATGAACAATGATTATATAAATACGATTGTAATTAAATACAAAGAGAAAAAAGAATTTGTAAAATAAAAAAAAATTAATATTTGATAATAAGGATTTTATCTTTTAAATTAAAGTAATTATTGATTAAAATAAAATATGTATTGTTTTTTATTAAAATAAAATATGTATTGTTTTTTTAGTGACCCGTGAAATATAAAGTTTATTTGATAGATATTAAAATGTATTTATATACATATGTAAATTTGAAGTGAGTTATTTAATTATAAATTGAAAAATAATTATACAATCTCAATTGTATTAAATAATCATGCAAAAAGAAGAAAAAAAAAGAGTCATAAGATGAAAAAAAGACAAAAAAGAAAATTTTGATGCGATGATGACCCGCGAGATAAAAAAATTATTTGAGGCGATTTAAAATGTATTTAGATACAAATGCAAAATTTAAAATCATATACTTAATTTTAAAATGAAAAATAATCATATAAATTAAATTGTATTAAATTAAAAAATAGATTTTAGGTATTTTTAGTGATAATAATTAAATAGAGAAAAAAATTAAAATGAAAGTGAGAAAGTGTGAGAAAAAGAAATGTGAGAGAGATTTGAAATTTGAATGAAGAGAGAGAATGTGTGTATGTAATATTTAATTGTGATTTTATTGGTAGAGATTGATAAATGAATGCCACTTGTCATGATATAATAGGAGTTGTGATTGAAAAAAAGTAAATATTAGTTGATTAATAAAATCTCCTTTTGTTAGTGTAAATAATTTGTGATAAAAGGGCAATTTTGAGAGTTCATGCAATTGAATTATAATATATAGATAGTAGATAGTAAGATTATAAATTGAAAAATAATTATACAATCTCAATTGTATTAAATAATCATGCAAAAAGAAGAAAAAAAAGATTCATAAGATGAAAAAAAGACAAAAAAGAAAATTTTGATACGATAATGACTCGTGAGATAAAAAATTTATTTGATGCGATTTAAAATGTATTTAGATACAAATGCAAAATTTAAAATGATATACTTAATTGTAAAATAAACAATAATCACATAAATTAAATTGTATTAAATAATTATATAAAATGAAAAAAAAGGAATCATGAGATGAAGAAAGAAAAAAAATTAACATTTAATTTTGTCTCTCAAATTAATGGTAGATTAAAATAAAATAGATATTGTGTTGATAGTGACCCGTGAGATAAATAAAATTTTAATTTTATTAAAATTAAAAAATAGATTTTTGGTATTTTTAGTGATAATAATTAAATAGAGAAAAAAATTAAAATGAAAGTGAGAAAGTGTGGGAAAAAGAAATGTGAGAGAGATTTAAAATTTAAATGAAGAGAGAGAATGGATGTATGTAATATTTAATTGTGATTTTATTGGTAGAGATTGATAAATGAATGCCACTTGTTATGATATAATAGGAGTTGTGATTGAAAAAAAATAAACATTAGTTGATTACTAAAATGTCCTTTTGTTAGTGTAAATAATTTGTGATGAAAGGATAATTTTGAGAGTTCATGCATTATAATAGATAGATAGTAGATTTCTAAATTTCATACCACCAATAACTAATATGTATGACAAATGAATATAAAAAAAATTAAATGTATAACAAAATGTAAAGAGTTAAAAATAATGTATGACATGTAATTACGAAATAGCAAAAGTATGGCACCTTTCTTACAGCATGATGATAGCTATTCCGGATGTATAAATAGAAAGGCAAACAACCATACCATTAAAATCAAACTAAACTAAAAACTTTACAAAGCAATGGGATTCATTGAATCACATTCCATGTTTTTAAGAGATGTCCACAAGAACATGAGCAAACCATTAATTTCTTCTAGCCTAATAAGTAATTAGGACTAATTTTTTCTACGGTTTACTCTTATTTTGAAGTAAATAGGAGCAATTTCTTCTAATCATAATCTTGAAAATGAATAAAACCTGGGAATGAATTCATCACCACCAAGTTACAGGGCCAAGACCATCTTGATCTAATGATCCCTGTAAAATAGACATTAAATCAATCCTCCATCATCATGAAATACATGAAACAAGGAAATGAAGAAAGCAGAGGCCAAAATGGGGAACAAGAAATACTTACACTAATCAACATTGGGGCAAATGGCTTTGAATCTTTTGGTTGCTCAACTGGAATCGGTGGGTAACTCACGCTTTGAACTTGGAATTTGATCTGCCATGTTGGTAACCAAAATTTTGTATCATGTCGTTGGCGAGGCATACAATTGAGATAAAAGGAAAAGGAGTCTAACCTCATCAGTATAATTAACACCAAATGATAAATCATTTTCTTCATCAAAATCCCAATACCATGTGCCTTTGTTGCTGTAAATTTCACCAAAACATAAACATCATGTTTTGCAGGAAAAAATAAAAGATCTTATGTGGATATGCTTTAGTATTATGTTCATAGTTCATCCCAAAAGTAAAATTTGATAGGTGCAGCGTTACCTATTTTCTGGTACATAGTGGTTTGGATTGGGCATGTGATGAGTAGGAATGTAAATGTCATCAAAGAATCCAATGGATACTGTCAATCAAAAATTCATAATTACCAAACAGAAAATATCTTAAAATAGATCTAAAACTTGATAATCATTGATATTTTCAGAGTGCAGATATTGGATAGCATTGTAACATGATGTAAATAGTAGGTTATTGTCAGTGTCACAACATCAAGAGAATATACAAAAAACAGATTGATGCTGATTCAACTTGCAGGGTCACACACACAGACACTATTCTTGTCCAGAAACTCTAGATAGGATTTAACATTGACTCATATTAAGTATCGAAAAAGTGGGGTAAAAAAGCAATAATACGGGCAGAGTACAAACCACGAGTTTTATTTTGCTCATCAAAAACTAAATAAAAAATGGATATTTAACTAGTATGAAAATAGAGGAAACCAGCTGAAAATTGAATACATACAGCGCAAGCCATCAGCATCAGATGAAACAAGTTTTGCAGTAATAATCTCCCCCGGAAATGGACGAAACATAATCAAATTAAATACCACCTGCCAAATATTCCAGAATACAGTTATTGCATAGTGCCATCAATCAACAAAACACAACCAAGTACATCAAAAAATTGTAATGAGGAAAGAAAAGAAAGCGCATACTTTCTGCAAGTCTGAAATTTCCAGCAAATAACTTATTATAACATAATAGCATGGCATCAAATATGTGTCAATAAATCAAAATTTAAGGAATGGATTACTAGAGGGAGATTTTTCTTCTAATAAAATTAAAAAGTAGAGCTAAATAGTTCACTAAAGGGTAGAAAATAGTCTCTACTAGACCAACATGCCAGCACTCAACTTCATAGTCTCATTGTCTGGAATTCAAATTCAATGATATGCCGAAAAGTTCAACACAGCCAATAAACATACCAGATACGTCGGAGCACCGTCACCAGGGAAGATAGACCCACCCTCGATGGATATGATATCATAAACAGACGTGCAAAGGCCGAGGTTTGCAATAACCTAACTTGATTTCAGAAGCACAAAACGAAGCCAGCTGAAATAAGTTAAATGAATTGTATATAATGGATCATAAGAAAATGAAAATGTTAGCAACAGAAAACCTTATCCAAGAAAAGCCTCTCAAGCTCCGTGTGTATGGCTTCTCCAATGGGAAGAGCGAGAAGAGCAGGAGGTAAGGTCAATTTATGCTCAATCTTACTGAGATAAAACATTATGTCCCTGAAAACCTTTAATCACTCTCCCTGAAAACCACATGCACCCGCCTAATCCCACAATTATCACCAAGAACAGGAGCAAGTAAGTCGAATGGAAAAGCAAACAAAACGACCTAAAATACAAGGAACACAGATGAATACCTGAATGAAAGTGTGAAGATGAAGAAGACCGAGAGGCGCTTCGCTAGAGTTCGCGAAATCGTAATCCGGCGAGTTTGCGGCAACAGAACACCGGCGAAGATGCGGTGACGGGACTCAGAACGGGCACTGCGCTAGGGTTTAACAAGGGTTCCCTGGGTCTCCGTTTGGACTCAAACTGACTGGTTTTTCTTAATATAATAACATAAAATTGATTTAATTACCGTTGATTTTCTATTTAACTTCACTCACAGAATTAATTTTTTTAAAATAAATTTTATTTTTTGCACTCAAAATCTATTATGTATTATTTTTAAACGATATCATTTATAAAATAAAATAATTAGAATTTTGGATATTTTTAATCCCTTGCCATAGACTAAAAGCGAAATCCTATTTATTTTTTATGTAAAAAGGTAAAATCTAAGTTATAATTCTTGCCAAAAATTTGATGATTATGTTTTATTTCAGTCAAGTTCTGCAATCATATATTTGATGATATTTAATAATTAGCAATTATATATTTGATTATATTTAATAATTATTTTTTATAATTTATTTATTTTAAATTTTTTTACTTTTATTTTTTTAAAAAACATGTAAAATACAGTGAAACAAATTTCAAAATATTAACAAAAATTAATTTAATTTATAATTTATTTTGTGGATAAAAATTGAATACTCAATGGATTGTGTGTAATTTCTTATTTTGATTTGGGTTTAATTTCTTAGGTTTCATTTAAAATATATAAATAAAAATTATTATACTAAAAAATTTGCATAAAAAGACTTTTTTTTAATCTCAAATCATGCGAGGAACCTGATTTTAGTTGATGTTAAAGATAACATAATCTATTTGAGAGAAAATGGAGGTTGAGTTTGATTTCCCTGTCGACCATAAGAATAGTTATTTTATACCACGTAAAAAAACTCTGACATATTCAAGCCTTTTAATATATCCTTCCGGAATAAGCTGATTGATACTACTCAGGTCCATATTGTCCATGAAAAGGAGAACATGATCCCAAAAATCAGGTTTGCATTTTGCTTGAATATGGAAGTCGCCTTCTTCCTAAGGTCCAACTGAAGGTGAATGTTTGCAAACACACATATAGTCCCTAAATTGATGCAGTCATGATTAAATTATTAGGAAAAAACATTGAATTTGACTAAGTTACATCTACCTCGTCACCTCCCACTGAACAATAGAGTTTAAGTATGTGTACTAAAACATTAAAGTGTGTGTGTGTGTGTGTGTGTGTGTGTGTGTGCGCGCGCTTGCGGTGTGTGTGTGTGAGGGTGTGCGTGCGTGCGTGTGTATATGCGTGTGTGTGTGTGTGTATGTGTGCATGTGCATGTATGTACGTGTGCGTCTGTGCATGTGTATGTGTGCGCGCGTGCGTGCGTGTGTGTGTGTGTGTGTGTGTGTGCATGTGTGTGTGTGTGTGTGAGAGAGAGAGGGAGAGAGAGAGAGAGAGAGAGAGAGAGAGAGAGAGAGAGAGAGTTTCCATAGCATCTCGAGAATTACTTTAATACGATTTACATTAAATTGATCACTCAGACATGCGCTAAGCACAAGACCAAGAGAGCTTTCACACTTCCTCTCATTGACAATTTTAGATCTTCAAGTTCCTTACTTGATCTAACAATGACTTAAGACTTTAACTGGAACTGACTAATGAGACTTAATATATCTTCTTCATCATATGTCATCATCAGATATTACTGGACAATTGATATTAATTCCCTTTTTGATAGTTGTCACAAAGGACTTCACCCAATGTCGTTTGACTTAAGGTGTTGTCATCATTGAGGTGGCTTCACACATTAAAGTTTTTAAAAGATGTTCACAAGAATATGAGAAAACCATTATTTCTTCTTACCTAATAAGTAATTGTCGTACCCTAATTTTGTTCTAGGAATTTCATCGTTAAATATTTCATTCATTATCCGAGCATTCCATTAGTGCATTTGGGCATATCGCATTTTAGTCTAATGCATTCTTCATTTAATCGTCGCATTTTGCATATAAAATCGAATTTTATTAAAGTCAACAAAATGTCATCTTTCATTCATTTTTATCCATTTGTATTGCATTACATTTTTAATAATCATTTTATTTTAATCATGATTTATTGTCATGATATTGTACCACACGTTAAATTAAATCATACCAAAAATAAGGTAAATGGCATAAAAGACAAAAGTTGGAAAGGTCACAAAATGCATTTGTATGTTATTATTCATTCATACACATCACTACATATCATTAACATTCATTCTACATACCATAAAAGTCAAGACTTTGGCACAAAAGACAAAAGAAAATTACATGATCACACCATCCATACATCCATGTGCATATTACATTCAATTTCTCCATATAGCAAAACACGTGAAATCCCAACAAAGTTTCATAACAGACTCGATTTCACAAAATTCCCTCACTACACACACTCACGCAGATCGCCACATTTCACCAAAATATCTTCATTCTCACACACTCACATTAATTCACTGACTTCTCACAATTTAAGATAGTTGAGCCTATAAAAGCTAAGCACTAATGCACTAATGAGAAGCCACCAATTCCTTATTCCAGAGCTATAAAATTCCACCCTCTGAAAAAGAATCTGCATCAATTTAAATCCAAAACCCTCTCACCAAAGCCCATTCCATAGTTGTTAGAGCTTCACGTTGAAGCTCTAATCAAACTTGAGTTTAACTTCCTTTATCCTTTACAGAATCAATAACTCAACAACAAAGCAATAGCAACATGAACACGGTAGAAGAAGGAAAAGAAGTTAAGAAGAAGTAGAATAGAGAAATAGAAGAAGAAAAGAAGGAAACAGGAAAAGGAAGCAATCATATCTGAAAAACTTGATCTAGCAGAGATTCACTTTTTGATTTGGTATTCCATTGGCTTGATTTCGTGTTTTTTGCCTGTTAACACTTGACATATGCATTGAATACCCCTTCCCCATAATTATTTGTGGTTGTATGTTTGATATTTGGCTGGATCGAGGGTTTTATAGGTTATGGTTTATTTTTTGGTTGGGATTCGATTTAATGTGATGTTGTAGTTTGTTTTGGATTTGGATATTATATTCATGTTTAGAAGGTTAAATTATGGTAGGTTCATGTTTTTTTAGTTTTCAAATTTGAGGTTGTTTGGGAAGAATCTAGGTTTGAGTTGAAGAACACTCAAGAATGTTCTTGGTGCTCTTCAAAATATTCATGTAAACGTGTGTATTTGATCTAAAATATTAAAACGTGTGTGTGTGTGTGTTTCGTGTTTATGGATAAGAGAGGCGAGAGAGCGTTGAGACGCAAAGAGAGAGAAAATGAAGGGTGAAATAAGAGAGTCAACGAAGACTCTCTTTTAAATACTCCCTTATCTCCATTCCTGGCAAGGCCATGTGGATCTCTTTCCACCGTTAGATTAATGTAATTTCACGTTGACTCAAGGACTCTTGTATTGGAGTCCCCACTATATCATACGTGCACGGTGCACCCTTTCCTTTGAACCACTAGATCACTCATTGACTCCATAGTATGTGCATTAGGCGCTTCTGATGGAGTCAATGTTTATCCCTGGTAAATTGAAAGCTTTGGGCTTTACAGACGCGGGCCTTGCCCATTACTTGTGTTACACCCCCTTTTCTCTTTCTGCACCTTTTCTTTTGTTTTATTCTTTTATTTTATTATTTATTTTGTTTATTTTGTGTTATGTTTTTATTTTTTTATTGGACCTCAAGCCCTCCTAGGCTTTTACTTTCTCATCACTCCATGTATATTTCACACACCACTTTTTATTTTTATTTTTAGTTTAATTAATTTTATTTAATTTTATTTAGATTAATTAAATTAGTCAATTAATTAATTAAATAAAATGACTATTAAAATCAATCTTTTCAAAAATAAAAATAAAAAACACTTTATCAACATCAAGTTAATTTTCAAAGCAAAAATATTTCATCACTCCTTCATCAAATTCAAAACCACATCACCATCAAATAAAAAACTTTTCAAATCATTTTCAAATCAAAATACAAATCTAACACTTGAACAACATCAAGTTATTTGCCCACTTAAATCAAGAATAACTCAAATATTTTTCACAATAAAACTGGATAAAAAAGGACTAGTTGAACATAATATTCTTCCTAGTATCCGAGCATTTCGATTATAGCCATAATATCGTACCGTTCAAATATTAGTCTTCCATTCAAAACACGATAATTAAACGAATTTAGTTTGTTCCTTATTGGATGAAAAATGATTAGTGGGACGTATGACTGGCAATAAACCAAACCAACTCAAAAATAGTTCGGAACTCAGTACTATAATTAAATCGTTGAATTAGGTTCATGAACCAAGTGAGCTAAATATGAGTGCAAAACTAAGTTCGTTAACGAAATGAGATGAACTTGAACTATATATAGTTCGACTCGTTAGGTTGATGAGTCAACTCGATTATATATGAGAAGAATTATATTGTCTTTTAAAAGTAGGTTTAAATATTTACTCTAAATCTGAACCCTATATTATCCCTTCCGTACTAGTTATGGCAGTAAAGCTGACAATTACATTTAGAGTTATCCTTTTTGGAGGCGTTATAGTATTTGCTAAAATAACATGTGTAATAAAGGTTGCAAGTGGTGTAATCATTGTGTGATGGAAATGTATCAATTTCTAGTAACTTTTGGTGTACTATTTCATTAAATTTGTAATGTTTCTAAATATTTATATGAAGTTGTGAATTTTTTTGACAAATTTAAACTCCAATTGAGTAGTTTTTGAATTAGACTTTCAAATGTATCTCTTCAAAATTGTGTAGTTTTTGAATTAGTAGATTTTTGAAAGAAAGTTAAATTCCAATCTGATAACTTTTAATTTATTTCAATATTTTCTTTTAAAAAATATTAATTTTAAAATGTCAAATATATATATATATATATATATATATATATATATATATATATATATATATATATATATATATATATATATATATATATATATAGGGTCATGCTAATACACACTCATGTAGGTGTGCATTAGCAACATACACCTTAGTGTATTTTTGTGTGGGGCCCGCCAATTTTGGGTGGAACCCACATTAGAAAGATGAAGAAAAAAAATAGAAAGAAAATAGATATAGTGTATTTTTGTGTGGGACCCACCACTTTTGGGTGTGTGTTAGCATTTCCCATATATATATATAGACTTTAAAAAATAACTTTTAAGTCTGTGAAGCAAGTGAGCTAAACCTAACAAAATGAATCCAATGAGATGAACCGAATTGTTCGTGAACTTATAACGAGTCAAGTTTGAGCTTAAAAAAAGTTTGTGTCGAACTCGAACCAAGATTTGAGTTGAACCAATTCTTAATGAGTCGAGTCGAGATGAGGCGAGTTCGACTCGACTCGACTCATTTACAACCCTAGTTGGACGTAATATCCATTCTAGTCTTCGAGTATTTGAAGATAGACATAATAGCTAAGCGTTTGAATGGTTGTCCTCCATTAAGGGATCATGACTTAATTCGCTTCATAAATTTCATAAACGACTTTGACGAAAAAAGATTATTTGAACGTAATATCCATCTTGGTCTAGAGTATTTGGATGATAGTCCTAATAGCTTATCGTTCGAATATTCGTCTTCCACCTAAAAAAATCTAACCAAACGTATCTTTATCCGACTTAGCGCAACCAAAAACTTTTCATAAACGAATGATGTTTTATCCATTCTATCGCGATGGACTCACAACGTTCTCTACTTCCATGACTGGGTAGTAAGCAATATTTTTCTGCTCAAATGCGACCTAAACATCCTTCACTAAAATTGACCAACACACAAACATTTACTACCCATAACTACGTAACTTTGAATTCCTTATCACACCAGAGGATACATAGGAGTGAGATTCAACATCTCGTCAAACACTATAATAAAAAAAATCCAAAAATATATTTTTCTTGCAAAGAACTACATAACTTTGAATTCCTCATTGCATCTAAGGATACGTATGAGCAAAACTCACAATCTTGTCAAGCACCATAATTAAAAAAACCTATATTTTAGTCCTTTTTCCTTTCAAACATTTAATAAGTATAAGAAAACAAGTGACGTCACGCTAACACTCTTATTCGCAAAAATAACTAAATGGTTCTCGTTGAGTACAACAAATGTGAGGGGTACTAATATCTTCCCCTCACATAACCAACTCCCAAACCTGAATTTGGTTGTGATGATCATTTTCTTTTTGTTTTAGGAGTTTATCGATATTTTCCTTTTCCTTATGGAATAAATAAACTTTGGTGGTGACTATGTTGTATTTCGAGCATCTGTTACGCCCTGATATTTTTTTGTGCCGCGACAGTAATAACGATTTATTTTGAATCAAAATAGGGGCAATTTTTTCTAAGCGTGATCTTGAAAATGAATAAAACCCGATAATGAATTCATCACCACCAAGAAACATGGACTAAACCATCTTGATCTAATGATCCTTGTAAAATAGACATTAAATCAACCCTTCTTCAATGTGTAATGATTATTTATTAGGATTTTAATCTATCTTCTTTACAACACATCAATATGGCCAGTACACCATGTCTTACTTGCATTTGACTCAGAACTTAATGGTTGGTTGAAAAAAAATAGTTTCTTCTAATGGCCCCTCTTGTTGTAAGCTAAGATAATGTCAAGTTTATCTCATGCCTAGTCACATGTGAGAATACTTCATAGTAATCCTAATATTCCTTTTGCAGTAATCCTTTTTCCACCAATCTTGTCTTATGCTTATTACTTTTCATAACAACTTTGCTTTAGCTTATACATCCATTTTCCCTCAATGGTTTTCTTGTCACTTGATAATTTGATTAGCTCACATGTTCTATTTTTCTCAATTGATCTCATTTCATCAAGCATACCACCATTCCGCACTTTTTCATTAAATTATACATTTAATTCAACTAGTTCAACATTATAAAACATTGCATAATATAACAGATCACCATCTTTGCCAATGGAATTGTCAAGAATCACATCAAAATCCACTAATCTTCTACCCATCTTTCTGTTTCTGTGTGGATTGACTCTAATTTGAGGTTTTTCATCTATCCTTGCATCATTTGCATAACATTTATCGATGTTTACATTTTTAACATTATTGTCACCATCATCCAAGTAAACAAGACAATTTGAGTTAGACACAACACATTGCTTCCATTCTCAAGCTTCTTACTCCATCACCTCGACATCTCTGATGACCTAAATCTTGTTCAACACAGGGTTATGTAACTTGTATGAACTAGTCATGTGATAACTAACCACGATCATGGTGCCCTTTTATCACCTAACTTTTATATATATATATATATATATATATTTGTATCAGAGGTATATTTGAAACATAATAAGTCAACACTCTTAAGTGATCCATAATTGGCTTTATTCCTAACCAAGCTTCCTCGGGTAGCTTTTCCTTTAATATTTTAATAGCGCACATGTTCAACATATAAGCAATTATTGTCACTTTTCTCCCCACATATTGTAATGTTGCCCTATGTGCTTCTTGTCATGTTTAATACACTTATGTCCCACTTTCAGCTAGGCTATTGTGTTATGGAGTATAAGGTGTCATGATTTCATGTATAATTTCATGTTTATTGCATTAGGTTTCAAGTTATTTTGATGTATATTATCCTCTTACATTTGTCCTTAATATCTTTAAGGCTTAATACCCTTTTTGGTCCTCTAACTATAGGGGTGGGTCCAATTTGATCATCTTTCTTTTAAAAGTTCCAAATTGGTCTCATACGTTATTAAATAGGTCCACATTTGTCCTTGCCGTTAGAAAAGTTAAAATTTCACTTAAAATGTTGACGACGTGGATTGGATGTGCTGATGTGTAAGTTAATGAATGGGGGGATGTGGCACGGTTTATATATTTCTTTTTAGAAAATCTATTTAAATTAAATTTCATAAACTTTAATATAAAATATTTGGGCTTGAAACTCATATTCTTAACAATAGGCCCAATAGTCAAGTTTTATTTTTATTGTGTGAACAAACTATATAAACACTCAGATTTGTTATTGAATATTCAATGTGGGACTTCACAAACCTCTTTCTTTTGCAATTTACAAACCAAGCATAATATATTTACTGCTACATGATGCAGTAACATAACATGTCAGTTCAAAGATGAAGATCTAGTGTGTATTGATCAAAGTTATATACTTCTTCATCTACCAGAAGAACTAATTTTAATTGCTACTATCCTCTAAGTTCTTATAGACTACCTAAAGCAATGTTTGAAGAGAACAATGTTTATGATGAAATGGACCAAGAAGCTGTTGATTTCCAAAGTAAAATCAATGCGAAATCTGGATTCAGCGATGAAACATCCATTCCTCCATGTCTTGCTCAAATACCGAAAGTTAAGGCTCTCGCCTTTGCACTTGAAGAAGCTGAAATAATAATGTATACAACAATTAAAGATCTTTTAACAAAAACCAAAATCAACCCAAAATCCGTCGATATTTTAATAACTAATAGTAGCATTTTCTGTCCTACGCCGTCTCTTAGTTCAATGGTGGTTAACAAGTTCATGATGAGAAGCAACATCATGAGCTTCAATTTATCAGGTATGGGATGCAGTGCTGGAAGTATAGCAGTTAGCGGCCATTGCGCCGCAATTTGATAACACTGACCATAAGATTTGGAAACTTGAAATGGCTGGCAGCCCATAAGATTTTATTTTATTGTTACATTATAGATTTATAGTGTTTCTAAATAACATTAGTTGAATAGGATTTGATCTATAGGCTCGTACTACAACATTCTTGGTTTTACAGGAGACAGGAACAAGCCGTATTTACATAACATTCAAATCTAGTTCAAAATGGATCTGATAAAGAGATGAGACTGAGATAGTGACTATCATAGATATAGTAATGTAGATAGCAAGCTTTAGATGAATAATAATCTAAGACCATATCATAAGTCAAACAAAGGACTCAATATTATTTTTCTTATAATCTAAGAGGTGAGTGAGAAAGAAAAAATAAATATTGGTAAAATATGTAAACTAAAAAGAGCTGAGTTAACCTTGAATTATCATTCCTGACATTCCTTGCATTGCCAAATGCCCCTCTAAAAGTGGATTCGACCGAGTCAATAAAAAGTGAAATTAGCACCCCATATTGGCGCATAAATAAAAATGTAAAGTGAATTAAACGCCTAACAATGATAGCTTACCTCAATGAATGCCCCTCTAAATGTAAAGTGAATTAAATTGAATCAATTTTGTTGTTATAATTTTCCCAGCACCACTTTCACCACTTACCAAATTAGATTGGTTGTGACCTTCATTCATCATTGGTCTAGATCATGACCAAAATGAACTTACAAACTTGAAACATGAAATGGCAAGTAGTAAATACAACAATAAAAAATTAAATACAATGTGAACGGGAACACCAAAAACAAACACACAACCTATATTATGCATCAAAAACGGCGAATACATGTGAACTGAGTTCACCAAATAGAGCTCCCTTATACTGCTTCATCATGTTGTTATTGTACAGATGAGGAAGCTTTGTGAATGGATTAACAACAATTAAAATTCTCCGTGTAATGGATTCACAAATAAAAGAATTTATTTCCTAAACAAACAGTGACAATAAGGCATGTTTTCCTAAACAAAGAGTAATATTTCCATACTAGAACAAGTTTTTCTAGAAAATAACAGTATTTACATGCATAACCTTGTGATGATGAGGAAAAATTGGGTGCAGCGTGTTGTTGGTTATGGCGTGAAAAGGCATGAGGCTAGCTTGGTTGTTTTTTTATCTGTTATATTAGTCCCACATTGGTTGTTTCAGAATAAAATCTAGTCTTTATATTAACTACTTGTGCATAATCATGCAAATGAAAAACATATGGGCCAAAGAGAATGAAATTGATATTGGGCTTCTAGATGGTTTTGTGTATGAATTTGATTTGATCTGGCCCAATTAAAATTATTTTTAAAATAACAATTTATAAAAATAGAATTAAAAAATAAATATTACAAAAAGAAATATAAAAAAATTAAAAAATAAATATATAAAAAATAATATAAAAATCCACGTGGAAATTAAAAGGTGCTGACTAAGCCATCCATCATGCCAACTCATACTCCACGTAAGTAAAACTAACACCGTTTGCATTTATTTGACGGAAAGGACCTTTATGCTTCAGTTAGACAACGTAAGGGATCTATTTGGAACTTTTAAAAGAAAGAGGACTAAATTGGACCGAGGGTATAGTTAGAGGACCAAAAAGGGTATTAAGTCTATCTTTAATATCTTGCCACTATTAGTCTCTTAAATCTTTTGAACACTTCTAAGACATCACTTTTAGTCCTAATCAGATATAACCATATCATTCTTGAAAATTCATGTACAAACGTGGTGATGTATTTGTTATCACCTAAATATATCACATCAAAGGGGTCACATGTGTTGAGATAAACCATATTTGGTACCTCAATTGATCTCATTGGTAAATTTTTAGGGTAGTTTGATCTTTGATTCTCTCCTACAAGGCACGTCGAGGGAGGAGAATTATAATAATTGACTATGGTATTAACCATCTTTAAATTGGTTTACTTGGAGCAAGTAAACTAGGAACTACTTCTAAAATTAATTAAAAAAACTAAATCTTAACTACCAAAGTAGGGGTGACAAATGGGTATGCCAGCCCCATTAAGCTCCGCACCATAAAAGTCCGCAAAAAAATGAGGCAAACATAGTTGAGAATTCAGGTATAAAACTGTGACTCCTCATATGAAAAAATGAGGGTAGGACAGGGCGGACATGCAGGTTCTTCACTCATAAAAACTAAAAGTTGCAAAACTTCTTGTTAATGTTCACGCCCACAAAAGTCTGAAAAAATGGAATGAGGCAGAAAGGACAAATTAGAAGGTGCGGATCTAAAACCTTGGCTCGTCCCGTAAAATAATGTAGGCAAAACGAGCATGTTTGGTATGCTAAACTCGTTTTGTCATTCCTATATCAAAGTACCTACCCAACAAACTAAAAATCTGAAACTAAAACTTGTCAGTCAAGATATTAGACGAGACTTTGATTAGTCCTAAGATTAATACATTCAAAATCTATTGCGAATTAAATATCATTCTTAAAATTCTTATTTAGGTTTGTCCTTTTTTTATTTGGTAATTTAGTGGTTGATATTTCACCTCTTAAGTGAATAAGTAATATGACACTAGTTTGAACTTGAATCCCCGCAATAAAACTTCTCTTCCCAACTACCAACTGTGTCACCTTAACGAGACAAATTTATCTGATTTTTAGGAAAAAGCTAAAAGTTTATGCCTTTTTCATTTTCTTTCAAAAACCAAAAACACCATTAAAAAATGGCCTAACAACTATTAATATTTGCAAGTGGGATCAAAATAAGAGTTCCCTCATAACATAGGCACATGTAATATGTACAAATAAGTATCCTTTTTGTGTTTCATTAAAAACATATAAGATATTTCTTTGGAGAATGATAATCTACTTAGTGGGGCTATTGACAATTATTTCAACACATTAACAAATAAAAGATGAAACTTGCGCGTGCGTGCACACATACACATTTATATAAGGAGCTCAAAACCTACATCGACAGCTAAGTAATACATTGAATATTTTAGAGTGCTGGGGTTTATTTTGAGTCCTTGTTATTGTTGTATGTACACCTCTATATTTTAGTAACTTGGCATAGAATATTTGTCTAGAGTTGAGTGGTAGTATTCAATATTGACTATTGAGCTGTAATATCCAATCACGGGTTGTGTGATTGAGAAGAAAGTGAGTAAGTTCTCAT
Organism: Lathyrus tuberosus; assembly: GCA_022829125.1. Taxonomy (NCBI): domain Eukaryota; kingdom Viridiplantae; phylum Streptophyta; class Magnoliopsida; order Fabales; family Fabaceae; genus Lathyrus; species Lathyrus tuberosus. The sequence goes on along the minus strand of JALAZF010000320.1, from coordinate 3,914,977 downwards.
ATTTAGGGGAAACCCTAAATAGAAAGTCATTGGGTAGTTTTAGGAAGAGACATCAAACAACATAAGGTTTGTTGTTGCTTGTAAGACTAATTGTACTAAGTTATAAATAGTGAATGTCCTTTCTTGGGTTGTGGACTCAGCCCCCTAGACGTAGGTGTGGTTTCTGTTGATTGCAGAATAGCGGCAAGCAAGCAAAAATATTTATTTTCGGAAGAATTCCCTCCGGGATTTATGTCGTGTCCACAGAGATCGGTTCGAGGGAAAGAATGCCGTTCGTCAGTCTCTCGCGTTTAAGAGTTTGGGTTTAAATCGTTTAAGGCAATAAAACAGAAAAGTAAACATTAAAACATAAAAAGAAATTCATTCTTCAGAGACACACTTATCAGGCACTGCATACAATCGACTCCTCACAAACTTAAACTTACCGACCAGTTATACTCCACCTACAATACTCCTCAATATCACCCAACATCGCTCACAACACAGGTTATGTCTAACGCAAAGTTGAGATAACAACCGTGTCACTCTCTTCGTCACTCTCGCGAGCGAAGCCTCGAAACACGGAAGGCATTAAGATTCGACGCCGATTGGAGATTGTTAGTTCCTAAATCTATCTCTAGAGTCCAGAAACTAACAGACAATCATCCCTAATCGAAGTTTACGAAGGTTATGTCTACCCAAACCCCGCGCATAAAGCAAAAATCAGAGACAATTACCAATAAAGATTTGTAAAGCAAGTTTTATACAACGCCATGGGCGAAAAATATACATGAGTTTACAGCAAATACATATACAAAACCCAACCATAAAGAAAAACACAAAGAAGAAGAGAAATGAACCAAACATCTCGCGGATTGTCGGAGCCGTTCGACGATCAATCCACCGCGGTTCATCCGTATGCATGCTCCATAGTTGTTTTCTAAGCAAATCTATCAAAGAATGAAGTTTGATGGAAGTGGAATCAAGAAACCCCAAAACCATGGATAAAAAAGTAACTGAAATAAACTATATACATTGTAAATTCTGCTCGGTTCGCAGTGCGAATGACTCAAAAAATGGCACTTTAAGTGCCTCTGATTACCAAACCGCCTTTGCTTTCCTTCGTTTGTTCGCAGTGCGAACAAACCATTCGCAGTGCGAATGCTCGCTGACTGGTTCGCAGTGCAAACATTGGCTTATTTCTCTTTTGTAACTCTCTACCAGCCTTCGATGGGACCTTAGCTGGACCTTCGCAAAGCGAACATTCGCTGCCAGTTCGCAGTGCGAACAAGACAGAAAACCAGTCCTTATTTTGGGCACAACTTCCACACCGAAACTCCGATTTACGCACGGTTTGAAGCGTTGGAAAGCTTATTCAATGCTCTTCAAGAATATGGCAAGATAGCCTTTATTTAATACCTACAAAATTGAGATAAAAATCAATTAAACTAAGTAATATTTAAACAATACGCAATATATACACTAAAACGTAAAGTAAATGTATTTATAAACAAAGTGGGGTTTATTTGAACCGATATAGACAAAAAGTATCAATAAGTGCAACAAAACTTATATACAAAAGTAGGTACATTGTGCACTTATCACTCTCCTCAACTTACCTAATTGTTTGTCCATAAACAAGAATCAAACAAACTTGAAAATGCACAAGCAATATCCAAAGAATGACGAATCAACAGGTTTTGAAAAACGGAAACGAATGAATGGTTCAAATGAAAACGGTACACACAAAAAGTAAATACTTACCACTAAACTACAACGACAACATAGTCACGAAACAAATGCAAAATACAAAAGTCATGCCAAAAATTCTAAAACAACACAAGTTCAAATGTGAATCACACCTAGCAAAAACAATCATCGGTAGATGAAAAACACAAAATGAAGTTCTTTCACTCACACAACACTCTTGCAAACAAAATACTAAATTATGCATACATCCACAAATTCACATTGAAAATACAAAGGCAAGAATCACAAGGGCTTTTCAAGGTTGTAGCGTGGTCGGGTAAACAAACAAGGGGCAATTTCTAAAGGTAATTGAAACAAAAACTTGCCTAAACCTAAGGGAGTGATCAACTCACAAAGATTCACACACAAAATTTCAACCAACTTCTTCCAAAATCCCAAGTGCTACACAACACACAATACTTATTTAGCACAATTATTGAAACTCTTTTTGTTTCTTTTTTCAAGGATTTTTCTTTTTCTTCTTTTTTCTTTCTTTTTCTCTTTCACAAATTTTTCTCTTTTTTCTTTTCTTTTTCAATCCTCATAGAATCCAACCAATGAGTATACAATCATCCTCTCCCCAACTTGAATTCAACCGCACCATCATGTGAATACTCCCTACTTTCTAATGCAAGGAAAAAATCCATACAACAACACAAAGTTGAGGGTTCAAGAAAAAAAACAAAATCCATTCAAAAATAAGTGAACTAAATACTCATAGACAAGCATTAAGTTCAAATAAAAACATGGATTAAAAAGCTCAAAGGGGTTACGAATTCTCACACACTCACAAGGTGAATTGACTATTTGGCTAAGGTAGTTGTGCTCAAAATGAAACAATTGCCTTGATCCTTTTCATGCATTTATATAATCAACACAAACAAAAGATTCAACATAATAAAATCCAGTTAGAACAAGAATGTTGGTTCTCCGTGCATATATGAACAATAGAAGGCTTCCTCACAAAAAGGTTGAGAACTAAAGTGATTCACAATAGAACAAGTATACAAAAGAATGGATGGCATGGAAGTTTGTAAAAAGCCTAAGTATCATGAATATGCTAAAGTGTAGAAAGCGATAAATACATACCTCAGACGTGTACAAAACTTAGCAAAATCATTACCATACATCCGCAAGTTGAAACGAGCCAACTTGGAAAATCACAAAAGCATCCTCAAATAAGTCAATCAAAATTTGTGAGCAAACAACAACCAAAAACATTCGAAAAGAAAAACTATAAAACATGCTTGTTTTACGGCGTAAGCTCGACGCCTTTACGGTGCTTAATTAGAAACTTCCTTCATTCATGCCATGGTGATGTCTCACCGCGCAACCAAAAGCAAGCGTCCTAACCAAACACTTAAACAAACGTTACGGGAACAAAATGTATACAACACTTGAACAAACATAATGGAAATAGATAATATATACGATATATACAAAACTCAAAAACAAAGAAACTATCGCAATGCGATTCAATATTAAAACCAATCCCCGGCAACGACGCCATTTTGTTGATTGCAGAATAGCGGCAAGCAAGCAAAAATATTTATTTTCGGAAGAATTCCCTCCGGGATTTATGTCGTGTCCACAGAGATCGGTTCGAGGGAAAAAATGCCGTTCGACAGTCTCTCGCATTTAAGAGTTTGAGTTTAAATCGTTTAAGGCAATAAAACAGAAAAGTAAACATTAAAACATAAAAAGAAATTCATTCTTCAGAGACACACTTATCAGGCACTGCATACAATCGACTCCTCACAAACTTAAACTTACCGACCAGTTATACTCCACCTACAATACTCCTCAATATCACCCAGCATCGCTCACAACACAGGTTATGTCTAACGCAAAGTTGAGATAACAACCGTGTCACTCTCTTCGTCACTCTCGCGAGCGAAGCCTCGAAACACGGAAGGCATTAAGATTCGACGCCGATTTGAGGTTGTTAGCTCCTAAATCTATCTCTAGAGTCCATAAACTAACAGACAATCATCCCTAATCGAAGTTTACGAAGGTTATGTCTAACGCAACCCAAACCCCGCGCATAAAGCAAAAATCAGAGACAATTACCAATAAAGATTTGTAAAGCAAGTTTTATACAACGCCATGGGCGACAAATATACATGAGTTTACAGCAAATACATATACAAAACCCAACCATAAAGAAAAACACAAAGAAGAAGAGAAATGAACCAAACATCTCGCGGATTGTCGGAGCCGTTCGACGATCAATCCACCCAGGTTCATCCGTATGCATGCTCCATAGTTGTTTTCTAAGCAAATCTATCAAAGAATGAAGTTTGATGGAAGTGGAATCAAGAAACCCCAAAACCATGGCTAAAAAAGTAACTGAAATGAACTATATACATTGTAAATTCTGCACGGTTCGCAGTGCGAACGATCATTCACAGTGCGAATGACTCAAAAAATGGCACTTTAAGTGCCTCTGATTACCAAACCGCCTTTGCTTTCCTTCGTTGGTTTGCAGTGCGAACGAACCATTCGCAGTGCGAATGCTCACTGACTGGTTCGCAGTGCGAACATTGACTTATTTCTCTTTTGTAACTCTCTGCCAGCCTTCGGTGGGACCTTAGCTGGACCTTCGCAAAGCTAACATTCGCTGCCAGTTCGCAGTGCGAACAAGACAGAAAACCAGTCCTTATTTTGGCCACAACTTCCACACCGAAACTCCGATTTACGCACGGTTTGAAGCGTTGGAAAGCTTATTAAATGCTCTTCAAGAATATGGCAAGATAGCCTTTATTTAATACCTACAAAATTGAGATAAAAATCAATTAAACTAAGTAATATTTAAACAATACGCAATATATACACTAAAACGTAAAGTAAATGTATTTATAAACAAAGTGGGGTTTATTTGAACCGATATAGACAAAAAGTATCAATAAGTGCAACAAAACTTATATACAAAAGTAGGTACATTGTGCACTTATCAGTTTCACCAAACTGGGTAAACACATATCGTGTTATTCACTGCTTTTCTGCTCCATCATCTAATACTTGTCAATGTAGCGTTTCTGCTTTAACTTGTTGAACCAGTTGTCTAAGACATTGTGTTTGACGTCTATCCCCTAAATAACAGAGTTTTAGACACCAGACACGATAGTGTTAATTTAAAAGCAATAAAATCACCCTTAACTTGATGAGAAGTAGCCAACCTTATTCATGGTTATCTCAGAATCTATACACAAGATGAATGAAATCAAACCAAAAGAGAGATAAATAATGATGAAAAATATTCTAAAGTTGAATCTAGGAGGAGGAATTTCTATGATAATTTGGTTTCTATTGAATGAAGAGACTTGAGAAAAGAGTAAAAGGAATACTAATGAATATATGTCTTGAAACTTTCTTTCTCCGTGTTCTTTCTTTTGTGGTGTTTGAAACTTTCTTCCTATTGAATCTACCATATTGCTTTGAACAAGATGTTATGTTTTAATTGAATGTGATCTTGTTTTTTTTTTATATTTACTTTTCTCATCAACTATACAGGGTCTTTCAGGCACTGTTTGGGAGTTTGGAGAGGATAAGAAGGCTTCAAAAAATGATTTTTTTTTTAAATATAAAGAAATCTTTAATATTTAAAAAAAAGATTTGGTTTAGAATGATAAAATAATGTTTATCATTAATATATTTTTAATTTTTGAAATGTTATAACAAAAAAATTATATTTCAACCATTTGTATAAGTTCTCCAAAATCATTCACAATACAAATTTTGAATTTCTCAAATTAAGGAGATTTTGGTGTCATGAATAAAAACAAACTCTTCCAACCAAAATCTTTCTACTCTTTTCACTCAATCTTCTATATTTTCACTCAATCTTTTATATTTTTTCAAAGTCATCTCCTTCCTTTCTCTCCAAAATTCAAACTCCCAAACAAAACCTTAGAAAATATCATGTTACATATTTTAATATTAGTTGCTCAAAAATAAGGTGACTTCTAGGGTGAGGATTTTGTTAAATCCCTCGCCTGTGCACCACTAATTTAAACCCTTAGATTAAATAAATCTATATAATTTCAATACACATTACTACATTGGATTTCTTTCCATTCTCTCTCTTCTTCCTAGAAGATTCACTATTCTAATTAAGTTAATTCTATTATTTTTCATCATCATCAGATAAAAAATTAAACACAAATAAATATGCTATAAAAATTATTTTCTAAGTAACTCTGAAACCTTTATTCTCCTCTTCGGTTAACTGTTCTATTTCCAATTAAGTAAAATCCAACATCAGTTTTTCTCATATCAAGATAATACAAAAAGAAACAAATTTCCTTTGAAAGGGAGAGAAAATCCCTAAACCAGGGAAGTGGGAAAACAAAAATAATGAAAAAATCAACTCAAATTATGAGTTGATTATTATATTAAATTGTGATTTGCTTTTTAAGATGAAATAAGAGGTTTTATGATAACTTGAAAGACTTATTTATATATGTTTTAGAAATTAAGAGAATGATGATGTCATTTGTGTGGATTGGTTAATATTTTATTATCTAAATTAGAAAATGTAAGATACAAGTATTTGGAACTTCATTTGCCCACTGTAAGTTACTATTTTAAAATATCATTTTCTAGTTTAGATCATTTTAAAATTGAAGTCACTCACCAAAACATTATCATATCTCTTTTCAAAAGTGTTGTCAGAAAGGAAAGGAGTATTTTGAAATTTAATCTATTTACAATGTGTTAGATGGTTGAAATTGTTTGGATGAAGTTTTTCTATATATTGGATAATGGAACGTTGGAGACTAGAGAGGGAGGGTAGGGGAGAGAGAAGGTGGGGAAGGAATTATGTAAGACCACCTCCAGTGGTAGTTCGTTGAATGGGTTTGGCAAGTGGCACCCAACTTTTTTTTCTTTTCTTTTTTTAGCGTGGCAAACGGCTAAAAGATAAGCAACGACACAATTGTCTTTTTTTATTTTATTTTTTAAATTGAAAACTAGCCGTTCAACGGCTAGTTACTTTTTTTTTTCAACTTTTTTTTATTATAAATATAATTTTGGTTTCAAAAAATTTACCAACACAAATTTCTCTTACTTTTATTTTCTCTTCAATTTGAAATTTCTCTCTCCCAATTTCATCATTTTATTCCTAAACTTTTAATTTTTTTCAACAATTTTTTCTCATTAGCATTTTTTTTTACAAAATATTTAACTCAAAATTTCATCTTTTTTATTTCAAATTACAATTGTTTAGGCCAAATGGATCATAATCATTTTCATTATCAACAAGCTTTTTTCAATTACATGCAAAATTATCAAAATCCTAATCGTCAAAATTCTCAAATTCCACCGGTGTCAACAAACCCCGCCAAATGTATTTGAGATTAATTTTAATTATCATTTTAAATTATAAGTTTAATTTGAATTTTATTTATTTTATTTTATATCAATTTTTGTTTATTTTATTTATTTATTTAATATAAAATTTAATATGAATAAAATATTAATATATAAAGTAAAGTTGTGGGACCCAATATGAGTTCTTCAGAATTGCACCATTGGAGTGAAAAACTAATTGAATTGCTTCAAGCTGACGTGTCTTAATAGGTCCCACAAAGAATCCAAAAATAAGTTCACGGTTGGAGATGCTCTAAGAAAAGTTACATGTATTCTTCATTTTATTTTAATTCATCTGAACCTTTAAAAATATCGGATGGTATATAAAAGTGATTCACCAATGAATCCTTATTTGATGCCTCACTCTAGATATCACCCAAATATAAAATAAAAATTAATATTTTTTTAATTTCAAATTTTTCTTGGAAATTTGAAATCCATTCTAAAACTGATTAATTTGAGAGATCAATCATAACGTAGACTCACGAGATCTATTTAAAAGATTTATTCGATGAATTATAGAATAAATGGTTGAACCATATGACAAACCACAATAGGATCGAACCTGATAACATTGGATGATTTTGGTCGAATAGCCCAATCCTATGACAAAATTATATAATTATTAGATAAGGTTGAATCAAACGATTAAACCTCTAAAGTTAAAAAAAAAATCACGACATCATGGTTTTCAATTCAAAAATTAGCCATAAAAAATAAACTTAGCTTACAATTCCAAATAATTCTTTTAGAACCATTATCTTTTGTAATTTCTTCAAAAAAATACCAAATCAGTTTTTTTTTTTTGTTAAAATATATAACATTTCAATTTTAAACTTTTGTTGATAAAATTATTTTTAAAATAATCAAGCAATTCAATTTTAAATATATTAAATATATAAACTAAGTGATACCACTAAAATAATTATTTTATTTTAATATTTATTAATGTTGGAATTAAATTCAAAACTTTGAATAATTTCGAATCAATCTCGATGAACAACATTCAATCACGCCGATCGAATTTTCTCTTGTTTTTCACTCTTCACTCGAGTGAATCAACCAACCTTGGTTGTAAGATTGTATTGATGTACAATGGTGATAAAAAATAAGAAAAAGATTGAATTTGGGAAGAAAGGAAATTAGGGATGAAAATAAAATAGGGAAGAAGAAGAATTTCTGCAGAGTAACTCTCTGCTCTCAAAACTGCAATTTTATTCAAATGAATCACACTTTACAATAATAGGGTTAATCCCTATTTATAGATTTAGCTAGCTTGCTACCTAAGCAAAGCCCAAAAACAAAAGGCCAAAATACCTAATTCTGCCAACACTACAAAATTAGGTTAATACAAAATCAATGTCGAGGCTAACTCCTCGACATTTCGACAACTAGGTGTTTTAACATACACACTAGGCTATTCGACAACTTCCTTGTCCCAGTTGAGCAACCTGCTTCGAAATAAGGAATTACAATTCAATACACCACCTAATTCATTGTGTCTAAGCTATCTATATTCATCATAGACCTTAGTTTCTTGAACACTTTGACCTGCACTCCTTTCATCATGATATCTGCAATCTAATTCTCAGCTCTGCAATGTTCCAAATTCAGCTTCGCTTCTACCACATGCTCTCAAAGATAATGCAACCTCATTTCGATGTGTTTGCTTCGTTCATGTGCTATTGGATTCTTCGCTAGATTGATAATAGACATGTTGTCGATCTTCATGGTAATTGCTCCATGATTCTTCCCTGTAATCTCTTTGACCAAATTCATCATCCACGTTGCTTTACAAGCACATAAAGAAGCATTTATGTACTCTGCTTCGCATGATGATAATGCAACTACTGGTTCCTTTCTTGAACTCCAAGCAACTGGTGCACCACCTAGTATAAAAACATAGCCAACTGTGGATTTTCTATCATCAATATCACTACACCAACTTGAGTCGGTGTATCCCACTAATTTGCAATTTTCATTTATCAGTTGCAGGAAATAAAATTCCATAGTCAAGAGTTCTTTTCAGATACCTTAGTATCCTTTTTTTTGCTGCTCGGTGTGATACCCTTCGCTTATGCATGAATCTACTCACCATACCTACATTGTATGCTAGATCAAGCCTTTTGTGACAAAGCTATTGAAGTGTTCCAATGAGTCTTCTATACTGTGTTGGATCGACATCATCTTCATCTATTTCTTTTGACGGTTACATTTTGGGCTCAAATGGAGTCGAAGTTGGGTTGAAATTTTGCATCTCAAAACTCTTGAGTATTTCACCTGCATATCTTCTTTGGTGCATCATCAAACCTCTACCACTTTTGTAGAATTTGATGTCAAGGAAATATGAGAGATTTCTCAAGTCTAACATTTCAAACTCCTCACTTAGGTCATGTTTGAAATCTTCGACCTCCCTTTTGCAACTTCCTGTTATCAATAGGTCATCGACATAGAGACATAGTATAATCAATTCACTATTGTTTGTCCTTACATATACTTCATGCTCAGTTGTGCACTTCACAAATTCGTTCTTCCTTAGAAAGCTATCTATCTTCTTATTCCAAGCTCTTGGAGCTTGCCTAAGTCAATACAGGGCTTTATGTAGCCGGTACACCTTTCTTTTTTTGCCTTGCTTCACAAACCCAACTGGTTGTGCAACATAAAATTCTTCATCTAAAGGGAAATTCATGAATTCATATTTCACATTCATCTGACATATGTGCCAATTCTTCATGTTTGCTAAACCAACAACCAACCTGGCTATTTCGATCCTAATAACAGGTGCAAAAACTTCATCAAAGTTTTCTTTCTGAAGACATCCTTTCGCCACAAGTCTTACCTTGTGTCGAGTTACTTATCCTTTGGTAATCAACTTCACCTTGTATACCCATTTCACATCGATTGCCTTCTTGTGTTAAGGCAATTCGACAAGTGACCAAGTGTTATTGACTTCGATGGACTTCAGTTCCTCATTCATTGCTTTCACCTACATCGAATCCTTTAATGCCCCAGCTACATTGACTGGTTCAACATTTGCATAGAAAGCATAGTGTACTAGCTCACCTTCATCACCGAGCACATCATCTGATGTAATAACAAATTCTTGCAACCTTGCAGGCATGTGACTTATTCTTTGAGGTCTGCTTGTGCTTGCTTGACCTCTGACTTCTTCTTGTCGTGCTTCTCTTTCGACTTCACTTGTTAGTTCTTCACATAAGATTCTCACCGAATCTTTCTTAACATTTTCAGTCCAATCTCATTCTTTAAGCTCATCTATGATCACGTCCCTGCTGATCACTACTTGCTTGTTCGCTATCCTATTAGGATTACTTAACTCGACTTGTCATCAAGTTTTCTTCTCAATTAATCTGACACATGTCTATGTGCTATAGATCCAAATAGCTTTGGAGGATTCAAGCTAGGCTTGACACACGACTGACATTCTTCTAGCGTAATTCCTTCTAGCCTTTTCGTCGGACATTTGTTCAAAATATATGTTGTTGTCGACACAACTTCTCTCCATAATTCTTTGGGTAGATACTTGCCTTTCAACATACTTCTCACCTTATTCATGATGGTTATATTCTTCCTTTCTACAGTTCCATTTTGCTGTGGAGTGTAGGTTGGCACCACCTCATGCACAATCCTTTCTTTCTCACATAATGTGTCGAAGTCTTTTCATACATATTCTCCACCACCATCAGTCCTCAAAATCTTGAGCTTTCGACCATTTTGTCTTTCGACCATAGATTTAAATTTGAAAAATACATTGAACACTTCACTTTTCTTCTTGATCAGGCAAGTCCAAAGTTTTTGTTTGAAATCATATATGAAAGTGACATAGTATCTATTACCTCCAATCGAATCCACCTGGATAGTATCACATACATTAGAGTATATGACTTCAAGAACTGCCTTCGGCTTGCTTCCTGCATCCTTGCTAAAGTTGTTCTTGTGTTGTTTCGCTTGCACACATTCTTCACACACTTCATTTGGAATGTCGATTTCTGATAGCCCTGAAACCATATTTCTTCTCTTCAGATCTCTGATGTCTTTGAAGTTGAGATGGCCAAGTCTGTAGTGCCATATCCATTTATCCCTGCTAGTTGCAGTTGTAAGGCACTTGTGCTCTATCACATTAAGTTCAACCATACAGGTTCTATTTTGAGACATAGGTGTCTTCAAGATTAACCATCCACCTGAATTGAGAATTGTCATCATCTTGTCTTCGACCGACACCTTGTAGTTCGTTTCAATCAACTGCCTCATGCTGAGCAAATTACTCTTCAGGCCTGGTATGTACAATACATTAGAAATTACTGACCTCTTGCCATCTTTCCTCATAATCATAACATCACCAATACCTTCAGCTGCTAGAGTATTGTCATTTGCAAATTTCACCATGTTCTTCATTGAGGGTCTTATATTGACAAACAAATCCTTCCTACCAGTCATGTGTGATGAGTATCTTGAGTTTAAGTACCATTGGTCTTGGAATCTTTCTTCATCTCTTGTTGTGACCATCAACAACATCTCTTCTTCTTCATGCTTTACAAGCTTTGCATCATTGTCTTGATTCTTTTATTTTTCAGGACAATCACTAGAGTAGTAAACATACTTCAGACAATTGAAACACTGAATGTGACTTTTGTCAGGTTTTCGACCACCACATCTTCCTCTATCTGCTGCACCACCTCTTTGGTTATTTTGGTATGAGGACTTTCTCTTATTTGAAAAACCTCTTTCTTTCTGACTTCGACCAGTCGAGTTGTTGTAGCCTCATCTACATTTATTGTCGAACCACTTCCCATTGTCTTTCTTTTCTCTTGCTGGTTGCGCATGCAAAGTCGCATCACTCCTCGTCTTGCTTGCAACTCTTTTAGCAATTCTTTGTTCATGAGATTCAAATGTCTCTTGAAGCTCATCCTTTCTCAATTTTGACAAATCTTTCGACTCTTCTATGACTACTACCACATGGTCGAACTTTGGAGCCAATGACCTCAAGATCTTTGCAACAAATGATCTTGATGTCAACACTTCTCGACATACCTTGATTTGATTCACCAGCTTTGTAACCATAGTAAAAAAATCAGTTATGCTTTCATTGTCTTCCATCTGAACCAATTTATACGTTCTTTTTGAAGTTTGTAACCTCACCTCTTTCACTTTATATGCTCCTCCAAACAATTTCTTCAAGATTTCTCATGCTTCTTTCATTGATTTTACATCACTGACATTTACAAAATTGTCTAGATCAACACATTGATGAATTATAAAGAGAGTTTTATAATATTTCTTCAATTTTTTGTATGCAACTTTTTTTTGATCCGACGCGTTTTCTGCAAGTGGTGTTATTCATTCCTTCACAAGATCCCAAAGATCTTGACAACATAAAACTACCTTCATCTGTTAACAAAAATTCTCATAATTCTGCTTCCCACGAATCGCCCAGCCAGTGCTCTAGATACCAGATGTTGGAATTAAACTCAAAACTTTGAGTAATTCCGAATCAATCTCGATAAAGAAGATTCAATCACGCTGATCGAATTCCCTCTTGTTTTTCACTCTTCACTCGAGTGAATCAACTAACATTGGTTGCAAGAATGTGTTGCTGCACAATGGTGATGAAAAACAAGAAAAAGATTGAGTTTGGGCAGAAGGGAAATTAGGGATGAAAGTAAAATAGGGAAGAAGAATTTTTGCAGAGTAACTCTCTGCTCTCAAAACTGCAATTTTATTCAAATGAATTACCCTTTACAATAATAGGGTTACTCCTTATTTATAGATTTTACTTGTTTACTCTCTAAGCAAAATCCAAAATACCTAATTTTGTTAACACTACAAAATTCGGTTTAAGACAAAATCCATGTCAAGGCTAACTCCTCGACATTTTGGCAATTAGGTGTTTCGACATATACATTAGCCTATTCGACAACTTCTCTGTACTTGTCGAGCAAACTATTTCGACACAAGTAATTATACAATTCAACAATTAACATTTTAAAAATAAATTATAAAAAAAAAACATTTTCAAAGAGATAAAAGTGAGAATGTTTTGGTTTGAATTCTACGACAAGTTGCGAGTGTTTCTTCTAAGACTTTTCTAGCGCAAGTTTCGTCGATAACTTAGCCAGGATTTTCACATACACAGAAGCCACTCGTTCTCTATTTCCATGGTTCGTTTCCACTTTCACTCCTTCCCTTATTCAAATTCACTCCTTATATTGCTACTAATGAAATTTTGTGCATGAATAGGTAGTTTCATTTTGCTAGGAATGTATAGATATTCGTTTCTGATATACCGGTTATGCTTACAAAGTTTGCAATATACTGTCTAAAATGAAAGTTAACAATCAAACACACATGTTATAGATGAAACATCAACAATACTACTATATTGTGAGCAACTACATGCACATGTTTGGAAATTCTCTTGAGAGAGCTCAAACTGTTTGATCTCTCTCGAACGAATTTCCAAACACCGATTATTTAGTAACCATAACAAAAATACAAATATTTTTAATGATATGCAAACTACTAATTAGACCGATTCTATATGCCAGTACTTTTATTCATTCTGTAACATCTTTAAAGTTATTGCAACTTGAAAAAGTTTTTATTTTCCTACTTCATTTTTTCATTTTAAGAACTCCAAGAACATGTTGTGCTGTGCAATACGCAATAGCCTGAACAGTGACCATTGGATTCACACCCAAAGCTGTGGGAAACACACTTGTATCTGCAAGATAAAGACCCTCGACTTCCCATGTTTCCCCCATCTGGTTCACAACCGATTCCTTCGGATTAACGCCCATACGACAGCTCCCCATCTGATGCGCCGAGCATATGGGCGTCGAAAGGTCGGTTAATGGCCTTGCACTTTCTTCCTTCACGAATTTTTCAAATTCGTTATAGCTCACTTTCTTAACATTTAGGCTTCTTCCCTTGTTATTGTGTGTCCCGATTTCTTCAGCGCCGGCTGCTGCCAGAATTCTCAGCACCTTCTCAATTCCTTGGTTTAAATTGTCTTTGTCTACATCTTTTATCTGATAACTTATGCAGTTATGCGAATCAACAGTACCTGATCCTTGATCCCTTGCCAGTGCGAATATATGAGCTGTTCTTGAAAACTTGCTCATTCGATCTTTTATATCCAATCCAGAATTCCACGGCATCAGAAGTGAGAATACGCCTGGATGCAACGAAGGTGTTTGGATCACTGCCCCGTATCCAGTTCTCTCAAAGTCTGCAACAACCGTAGACATTGCTGTCATAATCCCTCCTTCGTAGCTTTTCTTATGTTCCTCTGGCCACAACTCGGGCGAAGAAGGCGAATCAGGGAAATAGCCCCAAGCCATTGTCACGGGATGAAGACGCAAGTTTCTCCCAATGTTTTCGTTTTTCAAACCACTTCTCTTGAGTAATGGCGGAGTACGGAGTGCTCCACAGGCTACAATCGTGACCTTCGATTCCACCACACATATTTCTTTTTTACCATTGTAGTCAATTTCAAACGCTACTCCTTTCGCTTTTTTCCTGTCTCTTCCTTTCTTTTCTCCGTGCAAGATTCGTATAGCCTCGCAACCAGGTAGAATTGCTCCATTACCCGATTTTACCACGTCCACAAGCCATGTTTCTAATGTACCCTTCTTCTTACCATCCTTGCATCCCAAGCAACACCAACCGCAGTAGTGATCAGGTGGAGCATTCCTCGGAATAGTACTAACAGGATACCCCATTTCATGACACCCTTTTCTCAGTACCGTGTTATTAAACCCTTCCTCTTCGATATCAGATTGGACTCCCATTTTCTCACACACAACATCCAGTGCTTCTTTGTATAATCTACTTTGAAACAATTCTAGCTCGTGGCGATCGCACCACTCCTTGCGTACATGGTGAGGGGTTTTGATGCTGGCTGACCAGTTGATTGCAGACCCTCCACCAACTGTCGAACCTGCTAGTATTAGTATAGACATATCGTCGGAAGCTACCAAACCATTTGAGAGGTACATTTGTTCCAGTGTTTGTCCTTCAAGAAGGGAAAGATTGTTCCTAGCAAAATAGTTTCCTTTCTCCAATACCAACACTTTGTAACCACTTTTTGCTAGGACTCCAGCTATCACCCCGCCTCCGGATCCAGAACCAACAACTACTGCATCACATTGAATAACTAGAGAAGGAGACGAGATCGTAGAAGCTTTATTCTGTGATGGAGAGACGGATACAGGGAATCCAATTCGTCTTAGAGAATCTGTAACAATGTCACGCGGATTGTTCATATGGACAAGACCTTTGTAAAGAGGTCCAAAAGCCTCTTCATCTTTATCATCATTATCACCATTTTCTTCTTTTTTCGATGTTTTATGTAAAATGTTTTTCTTCTTCTTCTGCGCTTTGAACTCCGGATCAGGTCCACTATATCCAATTGCCTTCCATGATAGGTTGTTTTCTTCTTCATCTATCTGAAAATGAAAGAGTTCTTGCATAATGAGTATGCGGTCCCAAGCAATCATAAAGACGTACTTTGAAACAAAATATAAACAAACACGGTACGTAAAAAGTTGACTTATCTCGTTAAACATTAAAACCAAATACATCAACTTCTCATTCTAGAGAGAGTACTAATTTTATCGGATTGTCCTATAATTTGTGCCACACTAAAAAGCTATGAGAGAATTGTATACATTTACTAACTCATACATGTTTTTCCATTCTATTTGCTGTGTTTAGTTTTATGAATTTGTTAATCCAAGTGAAGGACAAGTAATGAGAGTAAGTATACAAATTTGTAATGCATTATGCATGTACAAACTAATGTTTGTTCTTTTTAGTACTACCTTTTTGGAAATTGTACGAGAATAGCAAATAGGTAGCCAATGTAGGGCCCAAGCATTAATTCAAACACAAATACCAATCAAGTCTCATAATTTTCTGGAATCAGAAAGCCTCACAGTATTATTTTTTCAAGAGTGTAGAAAAAACATGTACTGCATAGTAATAATTCAGTAGTACAGAACAGAACAGTGTCAACACTTATTAATGAAAGTGTAGGAAACAGAAAGCATTCAATGCATTTAACAAGGAAGTTGAAGTAGTATAATTTACCTGAGTAAAAAAGACGAAGAGAGTGAGAAGCTTTATGGTTCTGAAAAGCATCCTAAGGACTCGAAAGTAACTTTGAGACCAACCCTGCAATATTTTTTCGCGTTTCTCCGGCGACAAGTGAGGGTAGCTATGGAAGAACGGAAAATTTGTTGACAGACATGCAGCACCACACAATATCAATGTGCCAAACCATGTTGATAGCAGCCATAATGATAACATAAATAACCATGTACTTGGGTGATCCAGCTTCTCACTCAGCAAAACTCCTAACTACAAATTTATTAAACCAAAAAATTAACAACACATGGTAAATTATATATATATATATATATATATATATATATATATATATATATATATATATATATGATTTAATTAGGGTAGTTGCTACAACTCCCTTTAGTATTAAATTTTGTAGGGTGGAATGTGAATAACAGTGACTGAACATTGGATTTCCAGCTTAAAATTCAATGGGTGACCCATTGGTTTAAGGTTTCATACACTTATTAAAAAAAATGTTTCTGTACACAAATTAAAATGTCATTTAATTAATGTATATATTTATCATTAAATGTTAATAAATTTTTATTTTCAATATAAAGAAATAAATAACTGATTAAATTCTTTTAATCACATCAAGAGTGTAATTTGGAAAGTATATATAATTGATTAATACCATGTATTTATGAAATAGTGTTGTTTTGAAAAAAAATAAAAATAATAAAACCTCCAAAATTTTGAGATGGAGTGAATAATAAACTTGGTATAGTGTAGTGACAATTAATTTGGTGATCAATCAGTTTTCAGCATTCAAGTGAATATAGAGAAAGAAAGAGGAATAACAATACCCAGAAAGAGACCCATTACTTCTTAATTAAGAATATATAAATCAGATTTGGTTAACTTATAGTAATGTTCACCATAAAAACTAATCTCACATTTGAAATTAGTACTACAAAATATCTAATCTTTATTAAGAAATGTTTCTAGACATTTACTTACCAGAAATATCTAATTTTTGTTTTGCCATTCAAAATAAATTTTGAAAAATGATGAATTTATGCAAAGACAAGCACTTGAGCTGTCGGTCTAAGGAATAAAGATTTGGGAAATACAGAATTTGAAATAATTGATCAAGATTAACAAAAAAAAACGGCATTAAACTTTAATTAAGGGAGTAACTGCATGATCTTTTCAGAAATAATTGATCAACATAAGGAAACCAAATTTATAAAAAAACGGCATTAAACTTTAATTAAGGGAGTAATTGCATGATCTTTTCATAAATAAATGACCAAGATAAGAAAAAAAAAAAGAGAAGAACAAAAAGTTGCAATGATCCTACATGTTCATGTGTGCCTGCCATGGAAGCCGAAGTACGATAGTAATTGTTTACAGATTCATCAGATGAAGCAACAACGTTCCTGTCATTGATCGAAGGTAAGAGAGTATCACAAAGAGCAACCAGCGACTTCATTTGTCTTGCAGATAGTAACTTTCTAAGAGTTTTCTTTTCTTGTTTTTCACTACTCTCTGTGTAAAACCCACCAAGCTCAACAACAGTATGAACTCTTGCTTCATTTCTGCTAAAACTCTCTCTATTGTTGTTCATCTCCATACTTGACTTGTTTTTGTTTCTCATTTTGTTTCCCAAAGCTAAGCTATTTATACAAATTTAATGGTTCGTTTGGTGCATTAAAAGCATATAAAATAAAATAGAAACGAAATTGTATTATTGAAAATAATGACAGTCCAACCTAAGTTTTTATAAATATTCCTATAAAAAACGTTTTAATAAATATTTTCTTTTTTCTTATTGAATAAAATATCACATTTTTTAAATATTTTTTCATTAGTATGATTTTATTGTCTTACTAATAATGATAAAAGATTATTTTTTTTATATAAATGATCATAAATTAAAACATTATTCCTAAAGTTGTTTTTTTATTTTATTTTTATTTTCATTCTCATTCAATTATTTTTCTTTAAATTTAAGAAGTAACCTAATGCAAGACTTGACAAAAAGAAATAAGTTATTGAATAAATATCTTTATAATATAAGAAGACCGATTGTTCTGGAAAATATCGATTTGCATTCTGCTTCCTCAGGCGTCCACGTCTCCTTCTTTCCTCATCCCAATGCACCGATTTGTTTTATGATTCTAGTAAACACAAATTTATCCTCTTTCTCTCTATATCTCTCTTCTTCCTTTTCTTTTTCTTCTTTCTTCCTCAATTTTTTCAATTGAAATCAAACTTGAATGAAACAATGATATGGTTTTAGATCTTGAAGGTAAAATTTGTTATCTTCGTAACTTCATCTCTTTTTGTTTCTTTTTCACATTCTAACTTTGTATTATAATGTTCACTTATTCATGATACTGAATCCTCACATTTATTTGTGTTTACGATGCAAAAGCAGAAAAATGTGAAGGATGACCAGGTTACTATGAAGTTTTTGCTCATCTCCATTCAAAGAAGACCAGAGAAAACTATCAGCTATTGCAAGGTGTTTATTTTCTTTATGGCTTTAAATTTGCAAGGTCTTATGACTTGATTTTGGGCTATTGTATTTTGACTATATTTTTTTCAATGCTGAATATGTGTCTTAATATATGCAGGGATAAAACAATTATGCAGTCTAAAAACACGTCTTCCAAATAGAAATTTTTTATTTTCTTGTTATATGTATATCTATATCATCCTTTCTAATGCTTTTGCGCCAAAATGATATATAAGATTGATTATTTGTGAATATTTCGTATATGAATATGAATATGATAATAATGTTTTTATTTATTTGGTTTTTCAGAACTTTGGAGATATATAATTTTTAGAGATATATGTATTTATTTGTCACTTTGTTTTCATCTTGAAAAAAGAACTATGGTTCATTGTCCTCCATTAGAAAAGATCGATGAAAGTGTTTTTCAGTTTGCGAAGAAATTTGATTAGTTGTTGGAGTTTTTATTTTCTTGCAAGATACAATTGAGCACTCTGTCATGTATCAAAAAACATTTGCAGGAACGTATTTTTCCATGGCTTATTCATTTGCACATTAATAATGTTGCTTAAAGCAAATTCAAGTGGTATTTATTTTATAATAAAACCAGTACTGTTATAGTAAGCTTAAATATGGATTTAGCTTCAGTACTGCCATCTTTCTCCAGGACCTGTAAGTCTCTCCTTGATCTTCACAAATTTATTTTTATAATTTAATCTTTATAGCATAATATTTAGGATTTAAAGTTGTAGCTTAATTTTGTTAGGATCCAACATAATCATAGTTGCATCCTAAATAATATTTATGTTGGTGGTTTTAATATGGCAATGAATTTGTTAAATTTGTAAACAATTAAGTTTGGCTAACAACTGTTTGAATTTCAGATTGGATATATATATATATATATATATGGGTTATGCTAATGCACACCCATGTAAGTGTGCATTAGCAACATACACTTTAGACCACCTCCAGCGGAGGTTCTTGGACTGGGTTTGTCAGCGTGGCACCCATGCTTTGTGCTTTTCCATCTGCCAGGCTGGGGAACGAAGAAACAACAAGCAACGGCATAATTTATTTTTTTATATTATTTAAATTGAAAACTAGCTGAGCTAGTTACTTTTTTTTTTCAATTTCTTTTTTATTATAAATATAATTTTGGTTTCAAAAAATTTACCAACACAAATTTTTCTCACTTTTATTTTCTCATCAATTTGAAATTTCTCTCTCACAATTTCATCATTTTATTCCTAAACTTTTAATTTCTCTCACTTTTACTTTTAAGCTTGATTAATTATGTGATATTATTTATTTTTATTGTTTTTAATTATATATCAAGTATTTGAGATTAATTTTAATTATCATTTTAAATTATAAGTTTAATTTGAATTTTATTTAATTTATATCAAATTTAATTTAAATAATTAAAATTATTATTTTAATTAATATAAAATTTAATATGAATAAAATATTAATATATAAAGTAAAGTTGTGGGACCCAATATGAGTTCTTCAGAATTGCACCATTGGAGTGAAAAACTAGTTGAGTTGCTTCAAGCTGACGTGGCTTAATAAGTCCCACAAAGAACCCAAAAATGGGTGCACGGTTGTATTTTTGTGTGGGGTCCACCAATTTTGGTTGGGACCCACATTAAAAAGATGAAGAAAAAAATAGAAAGAAAATAAATGTAGTGTATTTTTGTGTGGGGCCCATTAATTTTGAGTGTATGTTAGTATATATATATATATATATATATATATATATATATATATATATATATATATATAGTTAAGTAATTGATTATTATGTGCAGATAGTTAAGTAATTGATTATTATGTGCAGAAAATTCCTAAATGGTGGGTTTGGTGCTACTGGATTTGTCCTTGAATGACCTATTAACTTCACAACATAGAGACATGGAAAAAAAATACTCATATTTATGGTTGTGGTGGTCATTGCTTATCCAATTATCTTTATGGGTACAAATATAGGAATAAAAGGCTACATCATTAAGCAAATTGTAATTGTTTATATATAATAATATACATTTTTTTTTAGTAATTGATATAGTAAAAGATTTTTAATATTGTTTGATACAATATAATGAAATAATAAATATGTTATTAATGAATTTAATTGTTATTAATGAATTTAATTGATTATATGAAATAGTTATTTTAGTTTTAATTTATGATTTAATTAAAAAAATTGTAAAATTAAATGTATTTCTTTATCTTTTAAATATAACAACTTGTTAGTTTTCATTTCTCTAAATTTATTAAAAAAAATATTGATACTTAAATATTTTATTACCAAATTTAGTATCTATTTTTTTTTACAAAAGTTTGCATTTGTTTTAAATAACTATTTTATGACATATTATTGATAAAATATTAAAATATTATTAAGTTAATAATTTAAAATTTTAACCATATTTCTAATTATTTATAAGAATATTAAAGGAGAATATATCTATCTGTAAGTAATATATGAAATGTATATGTTCTGTAAATTTCAATTATGTCCTTAATTAAATGGTGTGCCAACCATGGAAAATAGTATAAACATTTATTTATTTTAATAAATTGATATTATAACTTTCTGTATTATAATTTAGTTCTTAATAAATTAATTATCTTTAAAATAAAATAAATGATCTAAAACGTTTTAAATGATTTAATTAATTTGATTATATTTTTAAATTACCAAATCAAATAGATTAGGATACATTATTTAATTAATTAAAATAAAATAAAAAAGTGAATCTAATAAATTTTTAAATATGAAGATATTTTAGTATTGTATTATATCGATTTTTTTTATGGTAACATGTATTATATCGATTCTAAAATAATTGAAGTATTTGTAAAAAAATTTAAATGAATGATTTATTTAATTAATCATTAAATATTTTTTATTTTTGAATTTTTAAGTTCGTATGCATAACTTTGGATTCAATAGATTTTATTATGCATTAAAGCTAAATAAATATGAGCTTGAAAAAAATCTGTATTTATTAAATATAATTAAATTAGAATATATATATATATATATATATATATATATATATATATATATATATATATATATATATATATATATATTCTAATTTAATTATATTTAATACATACAAATTGTTTTGAAGCTTATATTTATAAATGATAAATAAAATCATTTAGAGACAAAAAAGCAATTATATGGTCATTTATAATTATAATTAATATATATAACCATTTTTTAATTAATAAATAATTCTTGAATTATATTAAGATTATTAAATATGTCTTTTATTACAATATTGATAAATTTTAGTACTTTTTAAATATTTGTTTTTAAAAAATAAATATAAAATAAAGTTATTACGGACAAATAAAAAATAGAATGTCTATTTTACTATGTAACTGTGACATCAACCAAATAATATTTTTAGTTTTAAGAAATCTTAATTTTTCAATTAAAATAAAATTATAAAATATAAGTAAAAGTGTATGTCATTGAAAAAAAATATTATTTAGTTACGGAAAAAAATATATTTTTGATTCAAATATTTTTATATTTATTCAAATCTATAACTAATTTCATTCTAAAATTTATATTTATATACGGGAAAAAAATATATATTATTGATTAATTTATTTATATATATAGTAAAAATTATTATTGTTATAAATGGGAACAATTTTAATTGTTCCAAATATTGCATAATATTAATTTATTAATTATTTTTTTAAATATGTGAAAAGATTAATGGAAAAAATATAATTATTATAAACATGAACAACTTTATTAAAATACTAAAACAATTATAAAAAAACATGAAGTTACTGATAAAAATATTGAATAATAATGGAAAAAAAGTTTACTATTGGTTCTAATTTTTTTTTTATAAATAATGTTAAAACAAAAATAATATTTATATAAATAATAATATATTGTTGATTCAAATATTTTTATATAAGAAAAAAATTATATGCATTAATTTATTATCTATTTTAAAAATAATAATATTTTTTTTGTTGAACAATTTAATTTTTTTATTTCATTTTTAATTATATTTTGGAAAAGATGCGCGTAACATACCAGTATATGTGCAAATGCACCAGTATCCCACTAGTTTAGTTAAAAATTGTTGGGCATAAGAGGGTATATTGAAAATACTAAGTCTCATAAATCGATAATTTCGTCTATCAATCATTTATATCCATGCATCAAATTTAATAGTGCTAGATATGAAGGTATGTATTGAGAAAAACCTAAATCCTACGTTGATTAAAAATAGAACTTACAAAGGATTTATATAGAATGACATTCTTCCCCTTATAATCCAATTTTGCAATAAATAATAAGAATCTATCTTTAAAAATATGAAATGTTAAGAGCATTTCTTATTGCATTCCCTGTGTTTCTTAGGCGCTGTGTGAGTTTCTAAAAATGCCCATCGTTTTTAGAGATATATCTTTGGACGCACCATAATGCACACATTTTATTTCTTTTTGAGTCAGACCCCAATTTTATGAATACATTTATTCCAGAAATATATCTTCGAAAAAATTCCGGAAATATATTTCTAGAAACACCTTTTAACTTTTTTATAAGAGGACTTAATTATGTAATATCATATAATTGGGTTGTGCAAGAAATAACACTACTGTAACTAGGGGTGGAAATAGGCTGGGCCGAGATAGACTTTGCCAAGCCTGAGCCTGACCTACTAAAAAAATAAAAGCCTAAGTCCGATCTATGGCCTATCAAAGGCTCATTTGCCGATCTGAGCCTGGCCTTTTCGAAGGGCTGATTAGCCTACTTAAAAAGCCTATATCATTTGAACATATGTAAATAAATAATTCAACTAACGGTTAAATATACTAGAGAATCAAAAGTACATTGCGACTAAATATTTGTTTACAGAGACTTATTTGAGCTTACATAGAAGCATAAGTTTTATGAGATTATTTGTTTACGAGAACTTGTGAAAACAACTTATGACATTATTCATAAAGTTTTTTCAATTATATTCACAAGTTCTTCAAGATAACTAAACTGTACTTTTGTATTTTAATGTAAAATACAAAATAAAATATAAAAAATAATATATTTATTTATATTTATTAAAATAGGCCAGCCTAATAGGCTTAAAAGACTTTTTTATGCCTGTGGTCCAGTCTATTTAATTAAATAGGCTTATAAAAAGCCTAGGCCTTTTCTACTTGAAAAAAAAGTCTGGCCTGACCTTGACCTGTGTAGGCTAGGCCGTAGGCTCCTGTTAGTCGGTCTGACATATTCCCACCCCTAACTGTAACAGATTATAAATGAAATACTATTGCATAACACTAAAAAACCATAAGAAGCACTTGAAAACATCTTTTGATAATATCAGCATGGATTGAAAAGTTATTTAACACTTTTTACAAGTATATATCTATAATTTTTTTGTAGGAAGAAATTATTTGTGTCCATTAATTATTCCTTCAGTTTATTTTTACACACACACACACACACACACACACACACACACATATATATATATATATATATATATATATATATATATAAATTTGTATACATATTAATACAACACAATAGTAAATTTAATTATTTTTTATTTTTATTTCTTTTTTTCTCTATGGTAAATAACTTAAAATATTTTTAATTAATTTATAACTAATAATATATTAAACTCAATAAACAATAAAAAATATTTAAATATAACAAATAATAAAAATTGCAAGAGGTAATTATTGTTGGAAATCCACCACAACCTATGGAGAATTTCTATCAATCTTGATGAAAAAGATTATTATCGATACACAATAACAATGAAAAGAAAGAAAAATTGTAGAAGAAAGAAAATTAGGGGTTGACAAAATATAGAAGAAGATGGTGATTTCAGCAGAGTAACTCTCTGCTCACAAACTGTGAAAAACTTATTCACTTTGCAACTACAAAATTCTGTGAATTCATGTTATTACAAGAATATGGATTACTCACTCTATTTAAAGTTTTAGGTTAGCTCGCTCCCTAAGCCAAAGCCCAAAATTACAAAAGTCCAAAATTTCTATTTTGGTCTAAGTCAAAATCTCGTGTCAAGCAACCTGTTTCGACACTTCGACATCTAACACAATTCAACACACACTATACTAGGCTAATTTCAACACATCCTTGTTTATGTCGAGCTACACCTGTTTTGACACAAGGAATCACATTCTCAATACACCACTTAATTCATTGTGTCTAAGCTATCTATATTCATCATAGACCTTAGCTTCTTGAACGCTTCGACTTGCACTCCTTTTATCATGATATGTGCAATCTAATTCTCAATTCTGCAGTGTTCCAAGTTCATCTTCCCTTCTGCAACCTACTCTCGAAGATAGTGGAACCTCATTTTGATGTGCTTGCTTCGACCATGTGCTATCAGATTTTTCGCTAGATTGATAGGAGACATGATGGCGATCTTCATGGTAATTGTTCCATGATTCTTCATTGTAATCTCTTCGACCAGGTTCACCATCCACATTGCTTGACATGCACAGAGAGAAGCAGTTATGTACTCTACTTCGCACGACGACAATGCCACTACTGGCTCCTTTCTCGAACTCCAAACAACTGGTGCACCACCTAGAATAAACACATAGCCAGCTGTGGATTTTCTATCTTCAGCATCACTACACCAACTTGAGCTGGTGTATCCCACTAACTTACATTCTTTTCCTTCATCAACTGCAGGAAACAAAATGCCATATTCAAGAGTTCCTTTCAGATACCTTAGTATCCTCTTCGTAGCTGCTAGGTGTGATACCTTTGGCTTCTGCATGAATCTACTCATCATACCTACACTGTATGTTAGATCAGGCCTTGTGTGACAAAGGTTTCTTAATGACCCAATAAGTCTTCTGTACTGAGTTGGGTCGACATCATCTTCATCTGATTCTTTCAATAGTTACAATCTAGGCTCAGCTAGAGTCGAAGTTGGATTACAATCTTGCATCTCAAATCTCTTGAGTATTTCGCTTGCATGTCTTCTTTGGTGCATCATCAAACCTATACCACTCTTGTAGAACTCGATGCCAAGGAAATATGAGAGATTTCCTAAGTCAGACATTTCAAACTCCCCACTTAGGTCATGTTTGAAATCTTTGATCTCCTTCTTGCAACTTCCTGTTATCAACAGGTCATCGCATGGAGACATACTATAAGCAATTCACTATTTCTTCTCCTTACATATACTCCATGCTCAGTTGTGCACTTCAAACATTCTTTCTCCCTTAGAAAGCTATCTATCTTTTTATTCCAAACTCTTGGAGCTTGCTTAAGTCCATACAGGGCTTTATGCAGCTTGTACACCTTTCTTTCTTAGTCTTGTTTCACAAATCTAGCTGGTTGTGCAACATAAACTTCTTCATCTAAGAGGCCATTCAGGAATGCACATTTCACATCCATTTGACATACCTGCTAGTTATTCATGTTTGCTAGACCAACAACCAACCTGATTATTTCAATCCTAGCAATGGGTGCAAAAACTTTGTCAAAGTCGATTCCTTCTTTTTGAAGAAATCCTTTTACCACAAGTCTCACCTTGTGTCGAGTTACTTCTCCTTTGGGATTCAACTTCACCTAGTATACCCACTTCACATTAATTGCCTTCTTGTCTTAAGGCAATTCGACAAGTGACCAATTGTTGTTGACTTCGATAGACTCTAGTTCCTCATTCATTACTTTCACCCACTTCGAATCTTTCACTGCCTCAGCTACATTGACTGATTCGACATCTGCATAGAAAGCATAATGTACTAGCTCACCTTTTTCATTGACCACATCATCTGATGTAATCACACATTCTTGCTACCTTGCCGGCATGTGTCTTATTCGTTGAGGTCTGCTTGGGCTTGCTTCACCTCTGAATTCTTCTTGTCGAACTTCTCTTTCGACTTTACTAGCTGGTTCTTCACATAAGATACTCACTGAATCCTTCTTAACATTCTCATTCCAATCCAATTCCTTAAGCTTATCTATGATCACGTCCCTGCTGATCACAACTTGCTTGCTCACTGGGTTGAATAACTTGTATCCCCCAGTCGAATGATATCCTATTAGGATCATTTGACTTGACTTGTCATCAAGCTTTCTTCTCAACTGATCTGGCACATGTGTATGTGTTATAGATCCAAACACCTTCAAATCACTTAAGTTAGGCTTGACACCAGACTAACATTCTTCTGGCGTGATTCCTTCTAGCTTCTTCGTCAGACATCTATTCAAGATGTATGTTGCAGTTGCCATAGCTTCTCCCCATAATTCGTTGGGTAAATGCTTGCCTCTCAACATACGTGTTACCATATTCATGATGGTTCTATTCTTCCTTTCCGCAGTTCTATTCTGTTGTGGAGTGTAGGGTGGCACCATCTCATGCACAATTCCTTCTTTCTCACATAATGCATCGAAATCTTTCGATACATACTCTCCACCACCATAAGTCCTCAAAATCTTTAGCTTTCGACCACTTTGTCTTTCGATCATAGATTTAAAATTGGAAAATACCTCGATCACTTCACTTTTCTTCTTGATCAGGTAAGTTCACAGTTTTTGACTGAAATCATCTATGAATATGACAAAGTATCTATTACCTCCAATTGAATCCACCTGGATGGGTCCACTTACATCAGAGCATATGACTTCAAGAATAGCCTTTGGCTTGCTTCCTGCATCCTTGCTGAAACTATTCTTGTGTTGTTTCGCCTGAACACATTCTTCAAACACTTCACTTAGAATGTCGATTTCTGGTAATCCTGAAACCATATTTCTTCTCTTCAAATCTCTGATGTCTTTAAAGTTGAGATGACCAAGTCAATAGTGCCATATCCATTCATCCCTGCTAGCTGCAGTTGCAAGGCACTTATGCTCCATCACATTAAGCTCAATCTTGAAGGTTCTATTATGAGGCATTAGAGCCTTCAAGATCAATCTTCCATTTGAGTCGAGAACTCTCATCATTTTGTCTTTGATCGACACCTTGTAGTTCTTTTCGACCAACTGCTCTATGCTGAGCAAATTACTCTTCATGCCTGGTATGTATAATACATTGGAAATTACTGACCTCTTGCCATCTTTCCTCATAGTTAGAACATCACCAATACCTTCAGCTGCTAGAGTATTGTCATTTGCAAATTTCACCATGTTCTTCATTGAGGGTTTTATGTTTACAAACCAATCCTTCCTACCAGTCATGTGTGATAAACATCCTGAGTCCAAGTACCATTGGTCATGGAATCTTTCTTTATCTCTTGTTGTGACTATCAACAACATCTCTTCTTCTTCATGTTTCGCCAGCTTTGCATCAGTTTCTTGATTCTTCTTCTTTTCAGGACAATCACTAGAATAATGACCATACTTCTGATAATTATAACACTGAATGTGACTTTTGTCAGGTTTTCGACCACCACCCCTTCCTCTACCAACAACACCACCTCTTTGGTTGCCTTAGTTCTATGGTTTTCTCTTATTCGATCAGTTTCCTTCTTGCTGATTTCGCCCAAACAAATTGTTGTAGCCTCCTCTGCCTTTATTGCCATCCCAATTTCCCCTGCCTTTCTTTTCTTTTCCTGATTGCGACTGCAAAGCCATATCACTCTTGAACTTGCCTGCAGCTCTTTCAGCCATCCTCTGTTCATGAGATTCAAGCATCCCTTGAATCTCTTCCTTTGTCAATGTTGACAAATATTTCGAATCTCCTATGGCTACTACCACGTGGTCGATCTTTGGAGCCAATGTTCTCAAGATCTTTGCAACAACTAATCTTGATGTCACACTTCTCCACTTACCTTGATTTAATTCACCAATTTAGTAACCCTAGTTAAGAAATCAGTTATGCTTAGGGATGGCAAAAAAACCCGTACCCGCGGGTACCCGCGGATAAAATCCGTCACGGGTACGGGTAAGATGGCTTAACGGGTATCCACGGGTAATATAAACGGATATTTAATTACCCGTTTCATTACGGGCACGGATACAGATTTAATAGTACCCGTACCCGCGGGTATCTGTATCCGTTTATAATTAATAAAATTAATTAAATATCCTTTAAAATTAATATATACTAATTACTTATCGTTTGGAAAAATTAATCACATATTATAGAATAGATTCTACTAAATCACATGTGTAATTTATGTGCAATTTATGGTATTTGTACTAAATCACATGTGTAATATATTGTTATATGTTTGATTTGATGTTTCTATAAATTAATATGCATTATGTGATCATTTTTCTCACATTCTCAAAGCATAGTTTCAATATATATTTGTTTCAAGTTTGTTGAATCATGACTTTCATGAAAAATTATAGATAGATTTTCTATTTACACATAATCTTCTAATTACAAAAAAGATAAAATTTCTATTTAACAAAAGAAAAATTAGTAAATTACAATTAAAAAAAAAATCCATGGATATCCGTTAATACCCGCGGGTATCTCAAAATACACTGGTACCCGTCTGCCAGATACCCGCACGGATATGGGGCAGATACGGGTATCATATTTACTAAACGGGGCGGGTAGCGGGGGACTAGTACCCGTCCCCATGGGTACCCATTGCCATCCCTAGTTATGCTTTCACTTTCTTCCATCTGAAGCAATTCATACGTCCTTTTGTGAGTTTGTAACCTCACCTCTTTCACCTTTTCTGTGCCTCCAAACGATTTCTCCAGAATTTCCCATACTTCTTTCGCTGATTCTACGTCACTAACCTTTTCAAAATTATCTAGATCAATGCATTGATGAATTATAAAGAGAGCTTTATAATCTTTCTTATTCAATTCTTTGTATGCAACCTTTTCTTGATCCGTCGCGTTTTCTGCAAGCGGTGTTACTCCTTTCTTCACAAGATCCCAAAGATCTTGATAACAAAAAACAACCTTCATCTGCTTGCATTGATGAGTGCTAAATTGTTGTGAATTTGAGTGTGAATAATTAGCACTCATGGGCTTAATTCATTCGTTTTATACCAATAAACCTCAACTTTTGTGTATATTTTGTATAATTTATGTTATAATGTATATATTGCATTATTGTGTAAATATCATTGAGTTTAATTGTTTTTATATCATTTTTGTAGGTATTAAAGCAATGATATTTAGTCATTGTCTTATAGAGCATTGAATAAGTTTTCCAACACTTTTGACCATGCGTAAAACGGAGTTATGTTTCTCAAGTTATGGTGAAAACAAATTCTATTTTTTTCTCTATTTTTCAGAGTGCGCTGAGCGGGCTTTTGCACGGGCTAAGCGGGCTTGAAATTTTGAAACATTATAAATACATTTCTACATCATTTTTTAGGTTATGGTTTTGGGGATTCTTACCCCCAACTCCATCAGAATATTCCTTTGGATAGAGAGGCTTAGAAACAACATTAAAGTGTATATCTTGATGATCAAGAGTTGGAGTTGCTTCAATTGGCGTTGACAAACCGAGAGATTCCTCTTCATCTTCCTTCTTCTCTTTGTATCCTCTATTGTTTGGGGTTTTTTTTTATGTAAGCTTATCTTTATTATATGTATATTTATTGATCGTTGTATAAAATCTCTTTTACAAATCTTTATCGATTGTTATCTTTGATTTCAATATTTATCTTAATGGGTTTGGATTGGTATAGACATATACGGTTCGAACTCGATCTAAGATGAACATCTGTTAAATTCTAAACTCTATATAGATTTAGGTCTAATATTTACGTGGGCATCGATTCTTAATGCTCTGTGTTGTTGAGTTGTGTGAGACATCACCGATGAGACGATACAGTTATTCTCTCAACTTTCCGTTGGACATAACCTCTGTTTTGAGCGATACATGAAGATATTGACGAGTGATTTAGGTTGCTTATAGTTGATTGATATATTTTTTAGTATTTGATGGGTAGATGAAATACAATTCCTAACAAGTTCTCTCCTCTCTAAAGAATGCATTATTTACTTGTTAATATCTTTTACTTTCTGCACTTTACTCATTCAAACCATTCAAACCAAGCATAGAAACATAGAGATTGTTGAATGACATTCTTTCCCTTGCACTGATCCCTATGGAGACGATAAAAACCTGGAGGGAATTCTTCCAAATCTTTTTCTTCTTGCCGTTATACTACAGTTCAAACAAAATGGTGCCGCTGACGGGGATTGGTGTTTTGATATTGAATTTAATTGCGATAGTTTCTATATTTCTAAGCTTTGTACATAATTGTATATATGCATGTTTTGCTCTTGTTTGCCATCCTTGTATATATGTGTTGTCCATCATGTGTGTGTATATATGTTTGTGCATATTTTTGTTTTTCATTTACATTTGCTCAAGTGTTGCACAGGTTTATTTGGTATTTACCGGTGAACGGAGCAACACAGATGAGCTTGTACGTAAATAAGACGTCAAGCTAATGACGTGAAACAAGTGCTGGTTGAGAGGTAACCCAACGGTTTATAAGTATTTATAGTTTTGTGTATAGAAGTAGAGTTATAATGGTAAAGTAGATGAAGTGTTGAAAGAAAAATTGGCATTTTTGAAAAACCAGCAAACTCTGCTGGCGTTAAGCACAGCCAGAGGGCGCTTAGCGCGATTTGCTTTTCTTGCCAATTATTTTATGTCCCCATTCCACTTTCACCAGGTCAATTGTTCTTACTTTTGATCCATTTTGGCTTATGTTATTTTATGTTTAGTTAGTTTTATTTGATTTTGTACGTTGTTAGAAAATTTTTGTGTTTGTTTTCAAGTTTTGTTTTTGATTAGCTTGAGGAGACATGTTGTGATTGTTCAAGTTTGAATGTTCAACAAGGAAATGTTATGGAAGTGTGAAAAATTTAAAGAGAGTTGCATTGCTAAGGTTTGTGTTTATTGTTTTTCTAGAACATAACATGTTTATGAACCTTAGGCTTTGTACAAATTACACGACATTTATTTTTTTGCAATTTTTGTTCAATTTTGAATCACTTTAGTTCATAGCCCAATGTGAGGAACCTTTCCACTGTTTACTAAATTGCATGGAGACCAACTTTCTTGTTTAGCTCTTTTGAATTATGTTTAATCTTGTATTTGTGTTGTTTGTATGATAACACTAAAATGATCAAGACATTTTGTTTGATTTTGAGCACAACTACTTGACCAAATAGTCAATCTACCTTGTGAGTGAGTGAGAATTCACTTACCCCCTTTGAGTCTTTGTTAGAATCCATGTTGATGTTGAGTTCAATTTTTATATGGATTCTAATATTTTTCTTGAACCATAACCATGACTTGTTATATGAGTTTTTACCATTGCCTAATAAGTTTGGGAGCATTCTCTTTACATGATTGGTTGTATTCAAGTTGGGTAGAATAAAGGTTGGTTGCTATGCAGTTGAGAAAGAAAAATATTAAAAAAAAAAGAAAAAAAAAAGTGAAAAAGAAAAGAAAGAGAAAAAGCATTGAAAAAGAAAAAAAAATAGTGCTAATAAGTTATGTGAAATGGTGTAACAATTGAAAAAATAGAAAAATGTGAAGGAAATTTGTGAATGCTTAAGAATTTGAGAAATGAACACTCTCATTTGATTAGGCAAGTTTTTGTTTCATTGACCTTGAGAAATTGACCTTTCTTTGTTAGCCAAGTCACCTTACAACCCTTTAAAACCCTTGTGATTTTTTCTTTTATACCTTCAATATAAGTTTTTTAGATGAATGTATAATTTAAATTGGTGTTTGCAGGATTGTTGAGTGTGAGTTCAACCCCTCATGTTTGTTTTTCATCCCTTGATGAAGTTGTGCGTTAAGTGTTATTCATTCTTGAACATATGTATTAGTTTAGAATTGTTTGATAGGTGTTTTATGCTAAGCCTTTGCTTCATTGTCATGGTGTCATTGTAGTATAGTGGTAAGCATTGCTTTGCATGTACTTTTGATTTTTGTACCATACATTTGTTTTCGTTTGTAAAAAATGGTTGAGCATGATTTCTCGGCAATTGCTTTTGTTTCTTTAGGTTGATTGATTCTTATTTGAGGAGAAACAAGTCTAAGTTGGGGAGAGTTTAATGAGTGATAAATTGTTTTGAATTTGAGTGTGAATAATTATCACTCATCAGCTTAAGTCATTTGTTTTATACCAATAAAGCTCAACTTTTGTGTATATTTTGTATAGTTTATGATATAGTGTATATATTGTGTTATCGTGTAAATATTATTGAGTTTAATTGTTTTTATCTCATTTTTGTAAGTATTCAAGCAATGATATTTAGTCATTCTCTTATACAGCATCGAATAAGCTTTCCAAAGCTTCTGACCGTGCGTGAAACGGAGTTATGATTCTCAAGTTATGGCGAAAACAATTTTTGATTTTTCTCTTATTTTCTGAGTGCTCTGAGCGGGCTTCTGCACGGGCTAAGCGGGCTTGCGATTTTGAAATATTATAAATACATTTATATATCATTTTTAGGTTATGGTTTTAGGGATTTTTACACCCAACTCCATCAAAACATTCCTTTGGATAGAGAGGCTTAGAAACAACATTAGAGTGTATATCTTGATGATCTGGAGTTGGAGTTGCTTCAATCGGGGTTGACAAACCGAGAGATTCCTCTTCATCTTTCTTCTTCTCTTTGTATCCTCTATTGTTGAAGGTTCTATATGTAAGTTTATCTTGTTTGTATGAATATTTATTGACCGTTGTATAAAATCTCTTTTACAAATCTTTATCGATGGTTATCTTTGATTTTAATATTTATCTTAATGGGTTTGGATTGCTATAGACATATACGGTTCGAACTCGATCTAAGATGAACATCTGTTAGATTCTAAACTCTAGACATAGATTTAGGTCTAACATTCACGTGGGTATCGGTTTTTAATGCTCTGTGTTGTTGAGTTGCGTGAGACATCACCAATGAGACGATACAATTGTTCTCTCAACTTTGCATTAGACATAACCTCTGTTGTGAGTGATATATGATGATATTGACGAGTGATTTAGGTTTCGTATAGTTGATTGATAGATTTTTTAGTATTTGATGGGTAGATGAAATATAATTCCTAACAAGTTCTCCCATCTTTAAGGAATGCATTATTTACTTGTTAATATCTTTTACTTTCTGCACTTTACTTATTCAAACCATTCAAACCAAGCTTAGAAACACAGAGATTATTGAACTGCATTCTTTACCTCGCACTAATCCCTGGGGAGACGATAAAAACTCGGAGATAATTCTTCCAAATCTATTGCTTCTTGCCATCGTGATTTTTTTCTCACGAATCGCTCAGCCAGTGCTTTAGATACCAGATGTTGGAAATCCACCACAACCTATGCAGAATTTCTATCAATCTTGATGAACAAGATTATTATCGATACACAATAATAATTAAAAGAAAGAAAATTTGTAGAAGAAAGAAAATTAGGGTTTGACAAAATATAGAAGAAGACGGTGATTTCCGCAGAGTAATTTTCTGCTCACAAACTGTGAAAAAGTTATTCACTTTACAATTGCAAAATTATGTGAATTCAAGTTATTACAAGAATAGGAGTTACTCCCTCTATTTATAGTTTTAGGTTAGCTTGCTCCCTAAGGCAAATCCCAAAATTACAAAAGCCCAAAATTTTTATTTTGGTCTAAGTCGAAATCTCATGTCAAGCAACTTGTTTCAACACTTCGACATCTAACACAACTCGACACACATTACACTAGGCTAATTTGGACTCGTCTTTGTTTCTGTTGAGCTACATCTGCTTCGACACAAGAAATTACATTCTCAACAATTATTATTATTATTATTATTATTATTATTATTATTATTATGAATGAATACAATAGTATTACATAAGGTAGTATCCATATATGAGGTACTACAATAGTATATATTCTTAAGGCTATGCAATAGTATTTCATTTATAATATGTTACAATAGTGTTATTTCTTACACAGTCTAATTATATGATATTTCATAATTAAGTCTTCTTTTAAAAAGTTAAAAGGTGTTTTCAGAAATATATTTTTGGAATTTTTTCAGAAATATATTTTTGAAATAAATATAATCATAAAATTGAGATCTGACTCAAAAACAAATAAAATGTGTATATTATAATACATTCAGAGATATATCTCCAAAAACAGGAGATATTTTTGAAAACTCACCTTTGCCTAAAAAACACTCCTTTAAGAAACTCTGAATATTAAACTATATAGAAGAAAGTAAAAAGGACACCGTTATTGCATAGAGGAGAGTAAAATGAAACGGGTTATGCAATTGATATGGTAAAACTAATTTGATTAATTTATTGAAATTGTAGTTTTTCAGTTATATATATATATATATATATATATATATATATATATATATATATATATATATATATATATATATATATATATATATATATATATATATATATATATATATATATATATTTGTTTAATAACTTAGTAGGCTGAATTTCAAATTGATGTAGTGAATTTAAAATTTTCCTTGCAATTGAATGTGACTATCAATTAAAATGAATTTACAAGATTATTCACATTTTTTATGTGAGATATTGGATCGAACTCTAGTTATGCATGTCGTCGAAGTTTGCTCACATGTTGTTGTCGAAGACCTACATGTTGTAGTCGAATTGTGTTCTAATATGTAGTTGTCGAATTTGGCATTGTGTTAAGGATCCAATTGTTTAAGTTAGCTTGTAATTGGTAATTGTTAAAAAACCCATTAGTTTAGTATGTTAGATTTTATTATAAATAGCATACCAGTCTCTCATCACAAGTGTGGTGTGGCAAATACTAATTAGGGTGAGAGAGTTATATGTTATTTTTGAGTACTTGTAATCTGTTTTATAGAGAAAGTAAAGAATAGCAGTTATAACCAATCCTTGTTGTTTTTTCCTTGTTTTTCCTTGCTAACCCTAACCTTTGTGTGTTTCTTGCCTATAAAGAAACCGAGTATATTTTATTTTAAGGCATTCTAATTCACAACAAATTGGTGTGGTGAGCATGGAGGAAAATGCCTTCAACAAAATATGAGTTTGAAAAGTTCACCAGAGTGAACGATTTCGGTCTGTGGCGCTTGAAGATGAAAGTCATACTGGTTAAGCAGGGTTGTTTGGAAGCATTGAAGGGAGATGCAGCCATGGACGTTGTGTTAACCGAAAAAGAAAAGACAACCATGATAGAGAAAGCCCACAATGCAATATTGTTGAGCCTTGGTGTTAAGGTTCTTCGACATGTATCAAAGGTGAAATTCTGGCACAAATGAACAAGATAACAATAATAACAGTGCACAAGATAACAATAATAATAGTGCAGAAAGTAAAGAACACAGTGATATGTTTACCCAGTTCGGATCAACAATCCTACTCTGGGGGCTACCAAGCCAGGGACGAAACCAATATACGATAGTATCAATTCACAGATCATACAATAACCAAACCCTGTTATAGTCTGCTCACTTAATCACTACCCTTCCTATGACTTCTACCTAAGACTCACCTAGGTATGAGGCCCTCCTCAAATCCCTCTACAACCACAACCCGTGATTGGTTCCTTTCAACACAAGTAACAAGACCGAAAGTCACACTTTCAACACACTCAATTCTCAATACTTCAAAGCTTATGAGAATTGACACACAAGAAACTCAATGCTTAAAAGCTTATGAGTAACTGACAGAACTTACAACACAAAAACCAGTCCTTATACTATTATCAGAATGATACCAGTTAGGCTCACAAATAACACTCGAAAACCCTAACAAAAACACACGTAAGTTCCACACCTAAACTAGGTTTACACCAGTCAATATATAGCATTAAATCTGGACTGGATTGGGCTTAAAAAACGCAGCAAAGAGACTGCTCACAAATCTGCAAAATAAACTCCAACAAAATAGGTCTTCAATCTATAGTTTCCTAATATGTCTCCATAATTAGAAAGCGCTGAAAATCCAAAAACCAACACAAAAACACAATCCAAAAATACTTTGGATGCCACATAGGATAACCAAATATTCACAGAATATTCAGTAACATTTAACAGCAACAGAATCTCCTTTTAAACTAAATTCAGGCGCGATGTCCTATGAGCCAGTATGGGACATCTTCATTTGACATGTTGAATGCAGCAACCTAGAACATCTTGTTTCAACATCTTGCTGCTAGAATAGTTTTAGCAAAATAAATGCCAACCACAAAATCAACGAAATAACAATCTCCCCCTTTGGCTTATTTTGGCTAAAACTACACACACAAAAAAAACTTGCAAAGAGGCATAAGCAAAAAATCCATATCAGAGACAACAGCGAAATACCAACACACAGCACACATAGCAGCAAAAAAAACTCCCCCTCGACTGCATCAACACAAACTTTCCACATTCTCCCCCTCAACTGCAGCAACACAAACATTCCACATTCTCCCCCTCAACTACAGCACCAGCATAAGCACACACACACAAGCACACTACTCCCGCTTTTTAGCCAGAAATATGACAAAGGCAAGTAGAACAGTTATTAATATTTGAGAAATGGTCAAATCATATACCAGAATAAATAGCATCAGAGAGTAGATGCACACCACATCACATGACCAAGTGTCATGTACAAACTTCAGCATTTTCCCCTTTATAACCTCATGCACACACTGCACTACCAGAACCTCCTTTAATCTTTCCAATCTGGCAGCCAGAAGGAACATTAATTGCTATAGTTCGTCATGAATGCAAACCCCAAGTCTGCTCCTCAGGTTTTCAAACTGAACTGCATCTAGAGCCTTGGTAAATATGTCAGCAAGATGATTTTATGTGCTCACATGCTCAAGAGTTATGACTTTGTCCTCCACAAGTTCTCTGATGAAGTGATGCCTGATATCAATGTGCTTAGTCCTGCTATGTTGAATAGGATTTTTAGAAATATTAATAGCACTCACAAAATAATGTCATGACATCTTGTGTGACATTATACTCAGATAGCATTTGCTTCATCCACACCAGTTGAGCACAACTACTTCCAGCTGCTATGTACTCAGCTTCAGCAGTAGAAAGAGAAACAAAATTTTGCTTCTTACTAAACCTTGTTCAACATTCACTCCCTTTTCATCTTTGGATAACTTCAAGTGAGTAGGAGCAGGAGTTCTCTTATGCTTGGCATTATCCAGTCCAAACTTCTTCACAATGTTCCTCGCATATTTGCTCTGACAAATAAAAATGGAATCTCCCATCTGCTTGACTTGTAATCCAAGGAAGTAGGCCAATTCACCTACCAAGCTCATCTCAAATTCAGACTGCATTTGGTTGACAAAATGTTGGACCATTTCATCCGACATCCCACCAAGCACAATATCATCTACATGTATCTGAGAAATCATTAGTTTCCCATCCTT
The DNA here is from genome assembly GCA_022829125.1 of Lathyrus tuberosus. Lineage (NCBI taxonomy): Eukaryota > Viridiplantae > Streptophyta > Magnoliopsida > Fabales > Fabaceae > Lathyrus > Lathyrus tuberosus. The sequence continues at coordinate 3,876,899 of JALAZF010000320.1, read as the reverse complement.
CTCCTTGACAAAAAGTGTTTTATCAATACCACCCTTCCTGTATCCATGGTTGACTAAGAACTCAGTCAGCCTTTCATACCAAGCTCGTGGAGCTTGTTTCAACCCATACAAAGCCTTCTTTAGCTTGAATACATGATCAGGAAAATTTGGATCCACAAACCCTTTAGGCTGCTCAACATAGAGTTCCTCATTAAGATAGCCATTTAGAAAGGTACTCTTGACATCCATTTGAAACAATCTGAATTTCAACAAACATGCCACTCCTAGCAGCAATCTGATGGATTCCAATCGAGCCACATGAGCAAATGTTTCATCGAAGTCTACTCCTTCATCTGTGTGTATCTTTGAGCAACTAATCTGGCTTTGTTCCTGGTAACAACTCCTTGTTCATCATACTTATTCTTATAAACCCATTTTGTTCCAATCACATTTGTTCCTGCTGGTCGTGGTATCAGTTCCCAGACTTCATTCCTCTTCAATTGACAAAGCTCATCTTGCATAGCACTTATCCAGAACTCATCTGTCAACGCTTCTTTGACATTCTTTGGTTTAATCTTTGAAACAAAGCATGCATTTGACACAACCTCCCTCGTTCTGGTTCTTACACCTTCATTCAGATTTCCAATAATCAATTCCTTAGGGTGATCCTTCTGAATCCTTATAGAGGGTCCCCTGTTAGCATCCTCTACCTCTTCATTCTCAGGTCTAGTGTCGGTTTCATGAGCATTATTTTCTACGGACTCAATGTCTTGTGAGATTTCATTGTTCATGGGAAGGCATGCTCCAACATCATCTGGGACATCTTCGTCTTTCCCAGAGTCATCAACCACCACATTTATGGATTCCATCATCACCTTAATTCTGGAATTAAATACCCTATATGCTTTACTATTTGTAGAGTATCCCAAAAATATCCCTTCCTCGCTCTTAGGATCCATCTTTCGCCTCTGCTCACGATCCGCCAAGATATAACACTTACTCCCAAACACATGGAAATACGTCACATTTGGCTTTCTACCTTTCCATAGCTCATAAAGAGTGACAGAAGTACCTGATCTGATAGTCACCCTATTGTGTATATAGCAAGCGGTATTCATGGCTTCAGCCCAAAAATGATATGGAAGCTTTTTGGCATGAATCATGACCCTTGCACACTCTTGTATAGTCCTATTCTTGCGTTCCACCACACCATTCTGCTGAGGAGTGATCAGTGATGAGAATTCATGAGTGATTCCTTCAGATAAGCAAAACTCTTCAAACCTGCTATTTTCGAATTCTTTCCCATGGTCACTTCTGATTCGAACAACACCACAATCCTTTTCCTGTTGAATCCTTTGACACAACTCTTTGAAGGCTGCAAATACTTCAGACTTTTCTCTGATAAAGCTTATCCAGGTGAATCTGGAGTAATCATCAACGACAACATAGGCATACTTCTTCCCACCAAGACTTTCAACCTACATAGGTCCCATTAAGTCCATGTGAAGCAGTTCCAGAACTCTAGAAGTTGTGGTAAGATGTTGAAGCCTCTTGTGTGACACCCTTGTTTGCTTCCCAACTTGACATTCACCACATATTCTATCCTCATCAATCTTCAGCTTGGGAATACCTCTAACAGCTTCACTTGACATAACTTTCTTTATCCCTTTCAAGTGTAAGTGAGCCAATTTCTGATGCCACAGTTTGGTTTCATCTTCCTTTGACATCAAACAGGTAGACAAAATTTACGATTCTTGAGGATTCCACATATAGCAGTTATCCTTAGACCTGGTTCCCTTCATAACAACTTCATCTTTCTCATTGGTTACTAGACATTCAGATTTTGTGAAATTTACTTTGAGTCCTACATCACACAGTTGGCTTATACTGATCAAATTTGCGGTCAGCCCTTTGACAAATAGAACACGATCCAGATTTGGTTGTCCTGTGTAATCCAGCTTTCCAACACCTTTTATTTCACCTTTTGATCTATCCCCAAAAGTGACATAATTGGTGAGTGAGGCTTGATATCTGACAAAAATTTCTTCACACCAGTCATGTGTCTTGAACAACCACTGTCAAAGTACCAATCTTTCCTTGCGGATGCTCTAAGAGAGGCATGTGCTATGAGACCGGCCATCATATTTCTAGGAGTCCATCTTCTCTTCACTTTAGCCCAACTCTGTCCTTTATTTTGTTGATGAGCAATTTTGGGATAGTCGTGCAACTTGTAGCAAAATGACTTTAAGTGACCAATCTTTCCACAGTAATGGCATCTCCATGGTTTATACTTTGAACTACATACTCTTTTCTGATGCTTCATCTGATGTTGAAACATGTGATTTGACATCCCCTCTTCTTGCTTTATTTTCTGAGGAACAAACTTTAATACAGGCTTCTTGTAGGTATATGCTTGATTGTTAAAGCCAAGGCCTTGCACATTTCCAGCATCTTTCCCAGTCTGAAGAATCTCATCCAACTGCGTGGTACCATTGTTCAGCATTCTTATAGATTTGGTCATATTGTCAAGTTTTGACTTTTGCCATACAACATCCTCATTCAGATCAGCAATGATTGATAGATGTTCTTCCTTCTCAGCTTCTAGTTGAGCTATCAGAACCTTCTGTTCTAGTATTATCTGGCACCTTTCTTCATTCTTGATACACAACTCTGAGAACCCGGTGAAGACTTCTTCCTTAGTGAGTTCTCCAATATAAGATTCTTTGTCAGAGTCAGACTCACAAGTAGTTTCTCCATCAGCCTTACATATCCCGGTCAAGGCTGTCACCAATTTTACTGATTCTTCTTCAAGATCACTCTCAGACTCTCCTTCTGACCAAGACACAGATAAGCCCTTCTTCTGCCTTTTGAGATACGTGGGACACTCAGTCTTTATGTGCCCAAATCCCTCACATTCAAAACACTGAACTCTCTTCCCTTGATTGGAGTCTTCTTCAGTTCTGGACCTTCTGCCTCCATCCTGGTTTTTACTGATGTCGAGTGACTTGTTCTGAGCATTTGCTTCTGACTTCCAGTCAATCCTTTTCAACACTTTGTTAAATTATTTTCCAAGCAATACCAGATCTTTAGACACCCCTTCATCTCTGACCAGATCACCTTTATCTTCTGAATCACCAGCATTTGACACAAAAGCTACGCTCTTCTTCTTTTCAGACTTTTCACTGATCCCTAATTCAAATGTTTGAAGAGATCCCACAAGTTCATCCACTTTCATCTTGTCTATATCCTGAGCTTTCTCTATAGCAGTCACTTTCATGTCAAATCTCTTAGGTAGAGATCTGAGGATTTTTCTGACCAGTTTGCTGTCAGACATCTTTTCACCTAGGGCACTTGAGGCATTAGCTATCTCAATAATGTTCATGTGAAAATCATGAATGCTCTCATCTTCCTTCATCTTCAAATTTTCAAACTTGGTAGTGAGAATCTGAAGTTTTGACATCTTCACCTTTGAAGTCCCTTCATGAGCAACTTTCAAGACCTGCCAAGCCTCTTTTGCAATGGTGCAGTGTTCAATCAACCTGAAGATATTTTTGTTCACACCATTAAACAACGCATTCATGGCTTTGGAATTTCCCAAGGACCTTTTGTAATCTGCATCATCCCAGTCTTCCTCTTCCTTCACCACATCAGTAGATTTACCTTCTCCATCTCTAACCTTTGGGGGTTCCCATCCTTTTATAACAGCTTTCCATGCTTGATCATCCATGGATTTGATGAATGCTATCATCCTCGGTTTCCAATAGTCATAGTTGGAACCATCAAGCAGAGGTGGTTTGTTAAAAAATCCTCCATCCTTGTCCATTGTACCAGAAAGTAACTTCCCTGAATCTCACCCAGAACCAAACAAGGGTGCAAGCTCTTGATGCCAATTGAAATTCTGGCACAGATATCAGATGTCCTACACAGATGTTGAGACACTGATATCCAACACAATGAACAAGATAACAATAATAACAGTGCAGAAAGTAAAGAACATAGTGATATGTTTACCCAGTTCGGATCAACAATCCTACTCTGGGGGCTACCAAGCCAGGGACGAAACCAATATACGATAGTATCAATTCACAAATCATACAATAACCAAACCCTGTTATAGTCTGCTCACTTAATCACTACCCTTCCTATGACTTCTACCTAAGACTCACCTAGGTATGAGGCCCTCCTCAAATCCCTCTACAACCACAACCCATGATTGGTTCCTTTCAACACAAGTAACAAGACCGAAAGTCACACTTTCAACACACACAATTCTCAATACTTCAAAGCTTATGAGAATTGACACACAAGAAACTCAATGCTTAAAAGCTTATGAGTAACTGACAGAACTTACAACACAAAAACCAGTCCTTATACTGTTATCAGAATGATACCAGTTAGGCTCATAAATAACACTCGAAAACCCTAACAAAAACACACGTAAGTTCCACACCTAAACTAGGTTTACACCAGTCAATATATAGCATTAAATCTGGACTGGATTGGGCTTCAAAAATGCAGCAAAGAGACTGCTCACAAATCTGCAAAATAAACTCCAACAAAATAGGTCTTCAATCTAAAGTTTCCTAATATGTCTCCATAATTAGAAAGCGCTGAAAATCCAAAAACCAACACAAAAACACAATCCAAAAATACTTTGGATGCCACATAGGATAACCAAATATTCACAAAATATTTAGTAACATTTAATAGCAACAGAATCTCCTTTTAAACTGAATTCAGACACGATGTCCTATGAGCCAGTATGGGACATCTTCATTCGACATGTTGAATGCAGCAACCTAGAACATCTTATTTCAACATCTTGCTGCTAGAATAGTTTTAGCAAAATAAATGCCAACCACAAAATCAATGAAATAACAAAAAGAGACTACGATATCAGGTTTATGGTTGAAACTTGAAAGTTTGTATATGACCAAATCTTTGGTGAATCGACTCTACCTGAAGTAAGCTTTGTATTTATTCAAGATGAGTGAAGACAAAGTGTTGACTGAGCAGTTGGGTATGTTCAACAGGCTAACTCTTGATCTTGAAAATATTGATGTGAAGATCGATGATGAAGATCAAACACTATTACTGTTGCGCGCTTTGCCCATAACACATGCTCACTTCAAAGAAACTCGCATGTATAAAAGGGAGTCCCTGAGCTTTGAAGAAGTTCAATCAGCCTTGTATTCTAAGGACTTGAACGAACGAAAGGAGCATAAACCTTCGACGGTTGGTGAAGGTTTGGCCGTTAAGGGAAATTCTTGCGAAAGGATGGTAAGTTCGACAAGAAGAAAGGTAAAAGTCAGCATATGTCTTATAGTGGCGAGGCATCTGGTATTCGATGCTATCACTGTAAGAAGGAGGGTCACACAAGAAAAGTGTTCCCTAAACGCCTGAAAGATCATGAAGATAAGGATAGTGACAACGCATCCATTGTTCAAGATGACTTCGAATCATCTGATGTTCTTGTGGTTTCAAGCGGTGACTCGAGAAAGGAGTGGGCTATGGATTCAGGTTACACTTGGCACATGACTCCAAACAGAGAATTGTTTGAGGAGCTATGTGATCAAGATGGTGGATCAGTGTTGTTCGGAAACAATAAAGCTTGCAAAATTGCAGGTATTTGATCTGTGAGATTCAAGCTCCATGATGAGTCAATAAGGTTATTGAGTGAAGTCAGGTATGTACCTGATTTGAAGATAAATTTGATTTCTCTTGGTGAATTCAATAAGAAGGGATATATTTTTCAAGGAGAGAAAAGTATCCTAAGAGTCATGAAGGGGTCGAAGGAAGTCTTGAGAGGCGTGGAGAAACAAGGCTTGTATACCCTTGAGGCTGAAGTTGTAAGTGGTTCGACAAATGTTGCATCCACGAAACCTTTGTCGAAGACAGAAATTTGGCACATGAGATTGGGCCATGTCAGTGAAAGGGGTCTGGTCGAACTAGGGAAACAAAATCTGCTTGGAGAGACAAAGTCGAAAAGCTGAAATTTTGTGAACCTTGTGTACTTGGAAAATCTTGTAGAGTGAAGTTCAACAAAGGCAAACAAAGAACTCATGGATCCCTTGATTACATCCATGCTGATCTTTGGGGGCTTTGAAGGTGTCCATCACATTTAGGAGCAAGGTATTTTCTATCCATAGTCGATGAAAGTTATGGGTATTCATCCAGAATACGAAGGATGAAACTTTTGAGAATTTCAAAGGTTGGAAGACTCTGGTCGAAAATCAGACTGACAGAAAGGTCAAGAGGTTGAAAATCGACAATGGCCTTGAATTTTGTAATGAGGCGTTCGACAGCTTTTGTGCTGCCTCAGGTATTGCAAGGCACAAAACTACCGCAGGTACTCCACAACAAAATAGTTTAGCAGAAGGTTTACTCAGACTATTTTGGAAAGAGTCAGATGCATGTTGACTAGTGCTGGGTTAAAGAAAGTGTTTTAGGCTGAGGTTGTTTCGACAACAACATATCTGATAAACAGATGTCCTTCGATTGTGTTAGATATGAAGACACGTGAAGAAGTTTGGTCGGGACATCCACCTAGTCTCGACAGACTAAGAGTATTTGGCTGCGTGGCCTATGCTCACATTAGGCAAGACAAGGTTGAACCGAGAGCTCTGAAATGCATGTTCATGGGATACCCTAAAGGAGTCAAAGCTTATAGGCTATGGTTCCTAGAGTCAGATCACAAGAGGTGTATCACCATTCGAGATGCAGTTTTCAATAAAGTTGATATGGCCTTCAAGAAAAATGATGATGCTGACGAAGAGCCGGAACAGGGAGAGATTCCTGTTGAGGTGGAGCATGTTGATGTTGAATCGCGTATCCCAGATGAAGTCGAAGAAGAAGCAGAAGCTGATGTTGAAGATAAGGAGACTAATAATGACTACCTGCTAGCAAGAGACAGGTCGAGGAGAGTCATCAAGCCACCTCAGAGACTTGGGTATGGAAATCTTATAGCTTATGCCTTAATCTCTGCAAGTGAGGTTCTCGACGAAGAAACTAGAGACTATAAGGAAGTTATGAGGAGTCGAAAGAAGACTGAATGGATGAAGGCCATGGATAATGAGATAAAATCTCTTCATGATGACAACACATGGGAACTGATCAAGAAACCTGCTGGAGCCAGGTTAGTCAGTTGTAAATGGATTTTCAAAGTTAAGGAAGAAATCGAATGAGTGGCGTTGAAGAGATACAAGGCAAGATTGGTCACTAGGGAGTTCACTCAGAAAGAAGGTGTCGACTTCAATGATGTGTTCTCTCCTGTTGTGAATCACATATCCATTCAAATGTTGCTTGCCACAGTGGCACAGTTCAACCTTGAACTAGAATAGATGGATGTGAATAATGCGTTCTTGTATGGTGATCTAGATGAAACAATCCTGATGAGTCAACCTGAAGGGTATGTCGAAAAGGGGAAGGAAGATTATGTGTGCAAGCTGAAAAGATCTTTATATGGACTGAAACAATCTCCTCGACAGTGGAATAGGAGATTCGACAAGTTCATGGCACGCATAAGTTTCATCAGAAGTCAGTTCGACCACTGTGTTTACTTCAGATTTTGTCAGGGTAATTCATTTGTTATTTTGTTGCTCTATATGGATGATATTCTAATAGCAAGCAACAATGTCGAAGATGTAATGGGGGTGAAGGCCGAACTCAATAAAGAGTTTGAACATAAAGGATCTGGGAGCTGCGTCCAAAATTCTTAGAATTAACATCCGAAGAGATAGAAAGCAGTCGAAATTATTCTTATCTCAAGAGGCATACCTATGGAAAATTCTCGAAAAGTATGGTATGTCGAATTCAAAGCCTGTTGTGACTCTGACAAACCCTCAATTCAAGCCAAGTATAGATCAGAGTCCCAGTACTAATGTCGAAAGAGCTTATATAAATAGCATTTCATATGCTAATATAGTGGGTTCTTTGATGTATGTTATGGTCTGTACTAGACCCGACATAGCATATGTAGTAAGTCTTGTAAGCAGGTACATGGTGAATCCTAGAAAGGTTCACTGGCAGGCATTGAAGTGGATTCTAAGGTACATAAATGGGTCTCTAAATAGAGTCCTAATTTATGGTGGAGCCTTGGGTGAAGATAGTAAAGCAGAAATCGAAGGATATGTCGACTCTAATTAGGCAGGTTGTATGGATTCCAAAAAATATATTTCTGGATATGTGTTCACTATGTTTGGGACAATAATAAGTTGGAAAGCAACACTTCAGAAGGTTGTTGCCTTATCAACCACTGAAGCAGAATATATTTCCTTAACTGAAGCTGTGAAGGAAGCATTGTGGCTTGAAGGCTTTGCAAAAGAGCTGAAACTTCAAGGTCGAGTTGTCACTGTTAAATGTGATAGTCAAAGTGCAATACACCTGTCGAAGAATTCAGCCTATCACGAGTGAACCAAGCACATTAATGTGAGGCTGCATTTCGTCAGAGGGGTAATCGAGCATGGAGAAGTACAAGTGCTAAAGGTTTCCACAAATCATAATGCTGCTGATATGATCACCAAGACATTTCCTAGTTGCAATTTTTTTGCACTGTATGCAGTTGATAAAGCTGCATGAAGAAAACTAGTGTGTTTCTCGATGTTATAGAGTTAGATCCAAGGTGTAGATTTGTGAGATATTGGATCGAACTCTAGTTATGCATGCTGTCGAAGTTTGTTCACATGTTGTTGTCTAAGACCTACATGATGTAGTTGAATTGTGTTCTAGTATGCAGTTGTCGAATTGAGCCTTGTGTTAAGGATCCAATTGTTTAAGTTAGCTTGTACCCTAAGTTAGCTTGTAATGGGTAATTGTTAAAAAAACTCATTAGTTTAGTATGTTAGGTTTTATTATAAATAGCATACTAGTCTCTCATCATAAGTGTAGTGTGGCAAATCCTAATTAGGGTGAGAGAGTTATTTGTTATTCTTGAGTACTTGTAATATGTTTTATAGAGAAAGTAAAGAATAACAGTTATAACCAATCCTTATTGTTTTTCCTTGTTAACTCTAACCCTTATGTGTTTTTTTGCCTATAAAGAAACCGAGTATACGTTGTTTTAAGGCATCCTAATTCACAATATTTTCTAATTTGTATAGAATAACCTTGAACGGGAAGTTGAAGAATACATTTAAGAGTAATTATTTAGCTTGTTTGTTAAAAGTTTTAAGAAAATGATTTTTTTAATCTTATTTTTATGAATAAATTTTAATAAATTCTATCATTTTATATAATTAAAATATTAATTTAATACTCAATAATTTAAATATTCATAATTAAAGATATTAACATAATCAAGATTACATATTTTTAAAAAAATATATATATCTTAAAAATGATTCTTATGAATAACTATTTAAAATAACTTTAAATTTAATAAAAATAAAAAAAATATATTAAAAATATGTTTAATAATTTATTATTTTATTTGATCTATTTTATATTTATGATAAAGTATTAAAGATACTATCTATAAATTTACAATTAATATTAAAAACAACAAATTAATAGAAAAAAGTTTTCTTCTCTTTATGTGACATGTGACACATGACAAGGAAAATGAGGAGAGAATGAAATAGTTTATAATGCGATTTTTTAAAAATAAAATACTAATTCAAAAAAAAAAAAAAAACAAGATAACACATTTTTAAAAAAAATTTGCAAAACTAACTAAGTTTTAACTTGCAGGCGCCATTTCATATGGCGACATTGTGTAAATTTTTTTTGACATATGGTGGGTGTAAAGCATTGTTGTTTTTGTATGAAAAATTCGGGTGATTTCTCCAGACATCTAGAATTGTAAGTGTTTGAATACGGGTTTCCTTGAGCATAGTTCACTTGGTCAATAGGAGTACCAGCCAACACTTGACATTCAGCGTTTGTGTGCCCAGGGGTTCCACATATTTAACAGTTGGGTGTAACTGCAGCTACGGTAGCTGCGGGTGGTGCTATTGCTAAACTTTCGATTTTCTATGTAAGTGCGTCCACTTTGGCATTGACACGGTCTAAACCATTGACTTCGTGCATTCCTCCTTTTGGAGTTGACTTCTCTACACCAGCGCGTTCACTTCCCCATTGGAAATAGTTTTGATCCATAGTCTCAATAAGTTCGTAGGCTTCCTCATACGGTTTATCCATTAGAGCACCGCCAGCGGCTGCGCTCAGATTCATTTTGGTATTGTACAGCAGACCATTGTAAAAGGTATGGATTATTAGCCATTCTTCAAGTCCATGGTGTGGGCAAAGCCTCATCATGTCCTTGTATCTCTCCCAAGCGTCGAAAAGTGTTTCGTTATCTTTTTGCTTAAATCCGTTGATTTGAGCTCTTAACATAGCTGTCTTGCTTGATGGGAAATATCGGGCTAAGAAGACTTTCTTTAACTCGTCCTATGTCGTTACCGAGTTTAGTGGTAGAGACTGGAGCCGAGCTCGCTCTATCTCTCAAGGAAAATGGAAAAAGTCTTAATCTTATCGCTTCAGGGCTAACACCATTTGCTTTCACGGTGTCCGCGTATTGTACAAATATTGACAAATGTAAATTCGGATCGTCCGTAGCATTGCCTGAAAAATTGGTTTTGTTGAACTGCTGATATCAGTGAAGGTTTTAGGTCGAAATCATTTCGGTTAATAGCAGGGGCAACAATGCTGTTACATGGTTCTTCTTGTAATGGAACAGCATAATACTTCAGAAGACGGTTTCTCGGTCCTTCGGCCATGATTCGTTCTGGTTCTGATTCGGTTTCCGAATCTGAGTAGGGAATAAGAGGGTCTAGGATGTTATATCTAAGAAGGAATTCGTTAATTCGACGTCTCAGACTTATATAAAGTTCAATTTCATTGATTGGTTGCTCCAACTCTTTGCCTTATGAGTGAGTGCTTGGCATACAATCGACAATTTAAAAGATAAAATAGTTGCCTTAGTCTATACTGCGCAACAAAAGATTCACAATATTGACTAAATAGGTCCTCGACAACGGCACCAAAAACTTGATCGGTCGACACTGACGGATAAATCTGCAAGTATACAACTGATCGTGTAGTCTTAAAAAGGTTGTCGAACCCACAGGGACCGATTTGTCAAACTAATGCTATCCGAGGTTGCTGTGCAAAGTTAAGGTTAGATGGGAACAGGAATTTAACGGGAAATAAAGGACTGAAGTTGAAAACTGAAATTCAATACTAAAACGAGCCCGAAATGTGAATTTCGTGCATCGACGGGACTCATAGGAAACAGGTGCTAACTACGACTATGCTTCCAATCCGTAGGATAAACCGACTTATAGGCTCTGCCTCACGCTCTCGCGGTCTTGACGAGAGCCATGCTTCCTAATCCCAAGATTTTGCTCTCGCTTGCCCGATAACTAAGAGACACGATTTGGAAACCGATACTTATCCTAAACAACATCTAAAGCGCTCTCGCTGATCTCGGCTTAAACCTTAATATGCTTCTCAATATCGTGACAAAGCAATGTTAAACAACCTCTCACTCTCGTGACAAGGCCACTTAAATTAAACTTGGAAATTAAAACCAAATTAACATACATTCTTTTAATATCGCACCTATTATTTCTACGGAGTCCTGCCAAAGGCGACGGTCCTCACATAACGGTCTCTAATGATTTACTCGGACATAATTAATCCTAAGTCTACCAATTTTAAACACACAAAATCTGAATTTAACATGTTAAGCAATTTAAAGATAATAATTAAAGTAAGAATGCTGTAAAGTAAATAAACTTGAAAATAAAATGCGGCAACTTAAATCTTACGAAAAAGAAATGGACTTGAATTAATTCTTCGATCTGAAACAATACAGCAGAAGTACAAGGGAAATACAATTTGCAACAATCCCTCAATGCGAGTTATTGTTGTTTTTTTAGAGTAATTTATGCTTAAAATTTAATACAATTTCGACAGCGCTTCCGCGTACTATTTCTTTACACTAAAATCTGCTCCCAAGGTTCCTATTTATAGAAAGTCATACTTCACAACTGCCAGGTTCGAATTCTGGAGGGAAAAGGAGTTAGAAAACTCCTCAAAACTGCCAGAAACGGATTCTGCAGTGAAGAACTGCCCCCGTGTCTGTACGGTGAACGCCATGGGGGCATGGCGAACGCCATGCTCTGGAATAAAAAATGAGCTCCATCAGGAGGCAATGGCGAACGCCATGAGGGCATGGTGAACGCCATATCAGCTGAGTCTGCATAATTTTCTGCTTTGCTGGATTTTTCTCCTTCTTTTGCTTCTTTTCTCCGATTCTTCTGGGATCTCGATTATTATTCCTGCAAACATAAAACATGATAAAAACAAAGTAAGAACAACAAGATTCGATAAAAATACGGACTAAAAATGAACAATGTGAGCCTAAAAAATATGATATAAATTTGTGTCATCAATTATTCTCGGTACACCAACCTAGTTGAAAGTTTAAACCCTAATCTAGATGGTCATCCAATCAAAAAATGATTATGTGTAGTTTGATTGTGTGTATCCATAGAAGAGAGGTTGAAGATGATGAGTGTGCTTTGAAATTCCGGTTTCGTATAGGTTTTACACTAGAACCTTACTAGAAAAAGATGAATGTATGTGTATATATAGATATGAGAGATATGAAGCAAAGAAAATTCAAATGAATGGAGGAAAATGATTTTTTTTGAAAGAAAGCCTCGTGTTTGTCGACCTATGAAAGCAATAGGTCGGCCTATCAAGGCAATCAAGTCGACCTGTTAAGGTCTTAGGTCGACCTATGAAGGTCTTGTGTCGACCTAAGTGAGTCAGCCTAAGGACAACGGCTACATGCTTTATTATTGATGCATGGGGGTTGATCTATAATAGTTATGTGTCAACCTATGTTGAAGTTCAAACTCCTATAGGTCGACCTACACGTGTATACGTCGACCTATCCTGTAGTGTTTTCATAAAAACTTGTTTTACAATGCATTTTTTACAAAACCTTTTTTCAATGCATGTATGATGTATAATCCTTTTCCAATATACATTAGTGTAAAGACTCCCCTTGAATATATGATGTATGATGTATATATATGAAGACACAATGCATGTATAAAGACTCCCCTTAGCATTGTAGCATTAATTGTGTTCAATGCATGTATATTGTGTCTTCATGAAGACTCCCCTTGAATATATGCATCCAACTTTATCTTGTATACTTCTCCCCCTTTGACAGCATAAAAAAAGAACAAGAAAACCATGAGAAGTATTTTAATTCACATACAAACCAAAATACTATACAGAGGAAATTCGCAAAGATAAGAATATCAACATGATAGCACTCACATAAAATGACATTCAAATTGAAATAGAATGAGTAAACATAAATACAAGCAAACAAAGCAACAATAGAACACAATTGCCACTTATTTATTCCAAATAACATAATACAACCATGAAACATAAAAGATACAATGTCATCAAAACCCTTGAGGTTGCTACAAAAGCGACACGATTACGTAACATATGCTTTGGTGCTCCCAAAATGCTGCACACGCATGTGCTCTAGCAAGGCGATATACAAATTTATCACCACTCTAACCAAAAACAGAGATGTTATCATAACAATGACACATAACAAGAATTTTATTAACATCATAACATGTTCAACCATAGTTCATGCAAGAATACATAACAAGCCATATGAACCAACAATATATTTCAAGCCTATAGATGGAATAGCACAACATCACTATAAGCATATAATTGACATACATCTATAGAAATTTTTGGAAGTGAATAATCATGAACTATTTCAATCATCAAGAATATCAATTATTTGGAACATAGGCAACATGCAACAATAAAAGGCTTACAAAAGAGGAGAGAAGTGGAACGATATTACCTCGCTCATGAATTGATGAAGGATGCACTCTTAAGTAATGAAACTTCAAATGAAAGTTAGAGCAATATTTTATAAAGTTCATGCAACAATTCATATTTAGGCAAGATTTGAGATATCAAGTATCCTTAATTCCCTTCGAATGTTGAAAAATAACTCGGTCGCAAGAGGTTTTGTAAAAATATATGCAAGTTGATTTTTACTATCATCATGCTCAAATACGACATCCCCTTTTTAACATGGTCAGGTAGGAAGTGGTGACGAATCTTAATATGCTTAGTGCGAGAATGTAATACTGGATTTTTGGTTAGATTAGTAGCACTAGTGTTGTCATACTTAATAGGAATACGTTGGAGTTTTATATCAAAGTCAAGTAATTGTTGCTTAAGCCACAAAGTTTGAGTACAACAACTACCGGATGCAACGTATTTTGCCTCGGCGGTTGGCAAAGCAACGAAAACTTGTTTCATGCTATGCCAACTTACTAAGGCATTTGAAAACATGTGGCAAGTTCCACTAGTACTCTTCCTATTCCATTTGTAACTGACAAAATCAGAATCTGTGTAACAACCAAATTACAATTGCTTCCCTTAGAATACCAAAGCCCATAACTAGAAGTACCATGAAGATACCTAAGAATATGTTTTACGACTTTTAAATGAGATTCCTTGGGAGCCGATTGATAACGGTGCACATACACACGCTAAACATAATATCCGGCCTAGATGCAGTGAGATATAGAAGAGAACCAATTTTACCTCTATATTTCTTTACATCTGCATCCTTACCATTCTCATTCCTTTACAAGTTACCATTTGTAGCCATAGGAGTATCAATATACTTTGCATCTTCCATGCCAAATCTCTTTAGCAAGTCTTTGTAATATTTGGTTTGACATACAAATGGGCCTTCATTTAGTTGTTTGATTTGAAGACCAAGGAAAAAGTTCAACTCTCCCATAAGGCTCATTTCAAACTCTCCCTGGATAATCTTAGAAAACTATTCTAGAAGTTGCATATTAGTTGATCCAAAAATAATATCATCGACATAAACTTGAACTAGAAAAGTATGCTTTCCTTGGCGCTTAATGAATAATGTAATATATACTTTTCCCATAGAGTATCCTTGATCAATTAAAAATTTACTTAGTCACTCATACCAATCCCTAGGGGCTTGTTTGAGACCATACAAAGCTCTTTTGAGTTTGATACATAATTTGGATACTCGTGACTTTTGGAACCAGGGGGTTGAGCTACATATACTTCTTCATTAATGAAGCCATTAAGGAATGCATTTTTCACGTACATTTGAAATAACTTGAAATATTTAGTGCAAGCATAGGCTAGTAGAAGGCGTATAGCCTCAAGGCGGGCAACCAGAGCATAAGTTTCCTAATAGTCGATGCCCTCCTCTTGGTTATAACCTTGAGCCACTAGTCGGGCTTTATTGTGGGTATCACTCTGTTTTCGTCGAGCTTGTTCCTAAATACCAATCGGGTGCCAATTACTTGATGATTTTTAGGACAAGGGGCAAGTTCTTAAACATCATTCCTTTTAAATTGATTTAATTCATCTTGCATGGCCATAAGCCAATGCTCATCAAGTAATGCATCTTTAGCATTTTTAGTTTTGACTTGAGAAATGAACGCAAAGTGATAACAAAAATTACTTATCGTGGAGCGCATTGTCACACCTTTGGTGATGTCCCCACACATGTTGTCAATATGATGATCTTTGGATGTTTTCCAAGTCAAAGGTATATCTTCCACTGCATATGGACTTTCAACCTTTTCCTCTTCACGATCGTTATCTTCTTCCTTCTCATGTTCCACCGCTTTAGGTTGATCAATTCCTTGTTCGGTTCCATTGAGAATTTCTTGTGAAGATACGCATACATCATGAAAAGAAACATCTTTTCCAACATTTTTCGAGTAAGAATCAGCAAATGTAACATGTACGGACTCCTCAACAATAAGTAATCTTTTGTTATAAACCCTATACACTTTACTAGATTGTGAGTATCCGAGGAAGATACCCTCATCGGCTTTTGCATCGAATTTACCAAGATCTTCCTTTCCATTGTTCAAAATATAACATTTACATCTGAAGACGTGTAAGTGAGAAACATTAGGTTTTGTACCTCTAAGTAGTTCATAGGGGGTTTTGTCTAGAAGAGGATGTATTAGAATCCTATTCAATACATAAAAAGCCGTGTTAATGGCATTGGCACAGAAATACTTAGAAAAATTAACTTCATTAAGCATAGTCCTTGCTAACTCCTCTAAAACTCGATTTTTACGCTCCACAACTCCATTTTGTTGTGGAGTTCTAAGAGCAGAAAAGTTATGCTCAATGTCGTGTTTGTCACAATACTTCTAAAAGAGGTGATTTTGAAATTCTCCTCCATGATCACTTCAGATGGAAATGATTTTCAAATTCATTTTATTTTGGAACAATCTAGCAAATTGTTTAAAATTCGGGTAGGTCTCATCTTTACTAGACAAAATCATAACACAACAAAATCTTGAGTAATCATCTACAATCACAAAGCCATAATAGTTTCCACCTATGCTTTTAGTCCTCGAGGGACCAAAGAGGTTTATATGAAGAAGCTCAAGAGGTCTCGAGGTAGAAACAATATTTTTTGATTTAAAAGAGATTCTTGTTTGCTTCCCCATTTGACACGCTTCACATAAGTGGTCTTTAGTGAACTTCATTATTGGTAGACCAATTACCAAGTCTTTTGAGGTTACTTTTTTTAGTAAGTCAAAGTTGATATGAGCTAGGCATCTATGCCATAACCAAGAGTTTCCACTCATGGTGGCTAGACACTTAGATCCAACCAAGGATACCTCATCTAAGTTAAGCATATAAGTATTATTAACCCTCACTCCTTTAAACATACACTCATTCTTTTCATTATGTACAAATAAGTATCAAGTATTTGTAAAAGTAACTTTAAAGCCCTTGTCACAAAGTTGATTAATGCTAAGAAGGTTATGTTCAAGACCATCGACTAGCATAACATCAGAGATAATAGTAGATAAGGGATTACCTACATTACCTTTTCCAAGTATAGTTCCCTTGTTATTATCCCCATAAGTGACGAACCCCTTTTTCTTTGGCACAAAGTCAATGAAGAGAGATATGTCACCTGCCATGTGTCTTGAATACCCACTATCAAGAAACCACATCTTATTGGTAGAGTCAAGACATTAAACCTACAGAATCAAATAAGATAGATAAGTAACCAATTTTAATTGGATCCTTGAGAGTGAGTTAAATCAAAGTTGTATTTGAGCAACCTTTGAATAGATCCTTTAGGGACAAAGAGTCTCCTAAAATTTCACTTTTCAATAGTATGACATTTCTTGCAACTATAATGACAAGATAGGTTATGATGAAATTTTTCTTTGCTATTTGAATCCGTATGCACAAATTTATGCTTTCTATTTAACTTCAAAGTTTTTTCAGTTTTTAAAGTGTCAATAGCAAGACTAATCTTAGGTTGTAAGGCTTCATCCAATTTGACATGAAAAGTTTTTACCTCCTCTTGCCAATTATGACAATGTTCACAACCAAACCTAAAATATTTTACATCCTCATTCTTGTCACTTTAAATGTCTATCATAGATCTCTTAATGGCTTCAAATTTCCTTTCTAATTCTAACACTTTAGCTTCTAAATTTAAAATTAATCTTTCATGTGAAGCTAACTTGTTAAAAGCTCTTAAGGCTTCTCTATGATGATCTTCAAAGGCCTTTTGTAATTGAAAATAGGATAAATCATTAATAGATTCAAGCTTAGAAAGACTTACATTTTTCTTCTTCTTTCTATTTTCCATGAGGCAAATCTGAGCCGATTTTACACTTGAAGTTGTGCCTCTATCACTAGAGGAATCAGTTGCACTCTCCTAAGCAGCATAAGCTCCTCTAGACTTGCTAGATTTCTTATGATGGCTCCTCTCTTTTTCTTTATTTCTCATAGGAAACTCCATTCTATAGTGACCGACTTCTCCATAATGATAACAAGATCTTAGAAGTTTACCTTTCCTATCCTCATTATTCCTTGAAGAGTTTGTTAGCCTTCTCAATTTGACTAGA
The DNA here is from genome assembly GCA_022829125.1 of Lathyrus tuberosus. Taxonomy (NCBI): domain Eukaryota; kingdom Viridiplantae; phylum Streptophyta; class Magnoliopsida; order Fabales; family Fabaceae; genus Lathyrus; species Lathyrus tuberosus. The sequence goes on along the minus strand of JALAZF010000320.1, from coordinate 3,858,966 downwards.
TTTTTGTCGGAATCTCTAACTTCATTATTCCTTATATACCTATGATATCTTTTCATAAACAATCCCATATCCTTATCGTAAGAGTTCTTGTCATCTTCACTTTCACCATAACTTTTCTCATTATAGGAGGACCTTGAGCTTGAGTCTTTAGGGCAATGGACTTCTTCTCTACTTCCTTTTCTTTACCTTTCTCTTTCTTCACTTTCTTTTCATGCTCTTTTTCATATTTTTCCAAGTAAGAGAGTTCTTGCTCATGCTCTTCCAATATGCCGAACAAAGCCGTGAGATCAAGTACTTTATGATCACTCGCCTCTTTTCTAGCGGTGACCTTGGGTTGCCATTTCCTACTTAAACATCTCATCACTTTGTTAGTAGCAATCTCATTGGAAATAGGCTTACCTGGCGCATTTAATCAATTGATAAGATGTGTGAACCATTTTTGCATGTCCGCAATGGTTTCACCATGCTTAAATATTAAATAGCTCAAACTCATGATTTAATGTATTGATCCTAGCTTGTTTGACATCATTAGGACCCTCATGGGCAACCTCTAATGCGTCCCACATAGCCTTGGTGGTTTCAAAATGAGAAACATGGTAGTACTCATCAACACATAAAGCGAATGTGCGAGTATTTTTCGCTTTCCAATCATGTGACCACAATTTCCAATCATTAGCATCCCATTATGCTTCCGGTTACAGTAATTTAACAGCTTCATAATTAGTCACAGTTATTTCATACGGACCATTTTTGATGGCGTCCCATATACCTTTGTCAACAGAGTTGACTTGAATACGCATACAAGCTTTACAATAGCCATAACTTTCACCAGTGAAAATTAGTGCTCTATTGTACGTTCCCTTATGTTCGATAGCCATTCTTATAAAAAGCAAATCTTAAGCACAGAATTAACCGGAGCTCGTGATACCACTTGTTATACGATAGGCTTCGATCTAGAGGGGGTGAATAAATCACAAATTTTAAAAATGAATTTTTGGCAAAACTGGTTTTCAAAATTTTTATGACACAGTGGAAACAACTCGAATTAAATCGTCTAATCGAACCTACTATCGAAAAGCTCGGATATGCGTAAAGTTACATAATTGGATGCTAACAAATACAAATTGTTCAACAACGATTAATTCCAATACAATAAAATGCTAAGCTATATGTAGAGCTTATTTCCAATGATAAAAAACAATAAAAAATATAACAATGCAATTTATCGAACACTTAGTGTGTAATCGATATCATTTGGAATTTCGTTGCTTTTGTTGATCTTAAAATAAATCACAATCAACCGGATTATGATTTTATCAACAAAACCTACTTCAAACATGTGATAAAAAATAAGTCCCAATTGAATTGATCAACCAACCAATGAATTCAATAAATTACACACAAAAAATTAAATCATCTGACGAGAAAACATATGCTAAATGGTAGCGCTGTAAGAATCGGGAGTAGTGACAGAGGTAAATAAAAATGAAAAATAGTGAAAATAGTAAATAAAAATGACAAATAAGAATCGGGAATTGAAAGAAATGACAACAGTGTAAGAATCGTAAAAAAAGTGACAAACGATGTAAAAATTGGGAAATAAAATGACAACGGTGTAAGAACCAGGAAATAAAAATGACAAATAGTGTAATAAATGGGAAATAAAATTACATATGGTGTAAGAATTGTAAGTGTGTAACACTGCTGGCTCTCCTATGCATCCTAGGGATATCTCGAACTAGGTTGTTCGTGAATTCCGCTAAGTTAGAATGCTTGACCCTACACGCCTCAACCTTGTACATTACTCTTGGATGATGACCCGGACGACATTTGCAAGCTCCCTCAGATGCTGGACTTCTCTTTCCAATTGTAAGGCTTGAGTTCTCAAGACTTCACGATCCTCATTTTGAAGACTTACACGTTCCCTAAGGTTTAGTAACTCTCCATATATTCTCCTCCAGTTAAGGGGTAGCATTTCTTCAGCTTTGGCTCAGATCTGGCGCTCCCTAGCAACAAAGACTTGGGATTCTATAAGTGATCTTTCAAGTACACAGATTTGAGATTCTATCCCATCATTATTCTCTTCCTGTTCCCACATTGTTCGCTCCCACGTCTTCTTCCATCTTGGACTCTCTATTTGGGCATCCTTCAGTTGTTGATTGAGACTCTCGAAATTGACTCCAGCTCTAAGCAAACCTCCTAATGTTTTCTTTCCCTTTTCTCCTTTCAGATTTGACCTCCGCTTTCATAAATTTGTTTCTCCCTTTGCTCAAGAGTGGATTTCAACTGATTTTTCTAAGAAAAAATATCATAGAGGTCATGCTCTAAGCTTTCCTTTTCTTGCACGAGTCGAGCGACATTTGCTTTGAGGTGGACGATCTCTTCAATGGACACATGGATGGGGTCAGGTACGCTTGGACAATATGTAGTATCAATGACAAAGGGTAGCTTAACTAGTTGAACCCTTTCCTTAACCCATTGGGTATAGGATTCCTTGCTCGTAGTATTTTTCCTTTTTAACTCATTTTCCTTAGTATGCACCTTTTCCCATGCACGAATGATTCTTCTAAGCATCTCCCGATGCGTGGCACCCCTATTATGCAAAATTAATTCCTTCACGACATCGTCCTTAGGCTTTCCCCATATTGGGTAGCCCAACTATCTTATAGCTATTATAGGATTGTAGTTAATACATCCCTTGGAGCCAATGAGAGGTACGTTAGGAAAATTTTGGTAACTGACAATTATTTCCTTGGTATTTATTTCCCTAGGGTACCAAAGGATTGACCTCTTAGTGAGGGTTAATATTAGTATGATCAACTGGGTTTCGGTGTACTATGAGAAATTATCTGTTAAGATAATTAGGGTAACTTATGAGTTCAGAACATATCAAATTAATAATTATCTGACTATGAGTTATTAGCATTTGGTGCTCTAGAGATATTTTGGACATTTAGTAGTGTTACTAATTAATTGATATTCTCTATATCTTTTCTTTCAATCACTTGTGCCAAAGTTAGAAACAAAAGTTGGAAAGATAGAGAGAAGAAGTAGAGAGAAGGGAGAGCAAAGAGGATAAGAGAAAGAAAAACCTAGAAGTTGAAGAATAACTTGGATCATCATCTCTTCTTCATCAAATCAACCCAACACCTTGTCCATCTTCTTCATCTTGTTGTTGGTGAGTTCTAGTTAGAACCCTAAGTATAGAAACTTAGGTTAGAACTTAAATAAAAATGGTGAAATTGGATTAATCATGGTAAATGTTGTTTGTTATGGTTGAAATATGAAATAGAACACATTATAAGATTGGGTTGTATGATAAATTGATGTTTGTTACTTGCTATTATGATGAGCTATGTGTTGATGAGTTTCCATTGGATTTCATGTTGAAAATAACAGGTTTTTGACCTCTGGTTCAGTGGTAACGGGTTACTCGATTTGAGGTAACCGGTTACTTGCAGGAAAATGGCAGTTTTTACTCAAAAATTGAACTAAGTAACTGGTTACTCATTTTGAGGTAACCGGTTACCTGATTGAAAATTGGCTACTGTAATGCGTAGTGAGAATGGGTAACCGGTTACTCATTTTGAGGTAACCGGTTACCGCTTTTGTGTTTTTGGAAAATGTTTGAAAAATTAATATCTTTTGGATCGTAATTCCGATCGAGGCATAGTGATAACCGTTATAAAGCTATGAAAATATCCTACATGATAAAGGTGAAAAATATTGTTTTCGATACCCGATTAATTAAATCGGAGGGAACGTAAGGGTTATGTAACTTGTGATTGAATTATTATATGTAATTCTAAAATGCAATTGTAATATGCTTTGTCTAATATTGTTGTTAAACATGATCGAGAGAGTATGCATGTTAAAATATAGAATAGAAAGAGTGAGGAAACTTTAGACCATAACAACATGATAGTGGAACCTAGTAATGGCTAGGAATTGATAGAAACTCTAGATGGCGATGCTCGTGCATTCGATGTAGAAAGGTGCATCCTTGACGAGTAATGGCCTAGAGTAGATAACCTAGATGACGATGCTCGTGCATTCGATGTAGAAAGGTGCATCCGTGACGAGTAATGGTCTAGGAGAGAGTGAAACACTAGTATGGAACATGTGTAAACAATGGTAATTATTGAGGAAGGCAAAAGAGGCCTAAAGGCAAATGTGGCCTAGAATTTGTTGAATACAATTATGGTTGCATGTGAAATCACGAAATTGTAACCATTCCCCATTATGTGCCACTTCACGAGTAACGAGCTCCTTTGGAATGAATGCACGATTACTTGGTAGGTTTGATTCCTAATGTTATAGTACAAATGGAGCCTACGGGTAAAGGCACTTGTGACGGTGTACGGACTGTGTGAAGTGACAAATTAAGGTGATAATGTGTCCCTTAGTTCCGAATCCATCTCCTATGCCAAGTAATCTACGAGGATCGATGACTCGTTCCGACTTCTAGACGTAGAAGAGGACGGGAAAAAGGGATGCCTTGATAGGGTTGATGATAGTGATAACTTTTGAGTTAACGGACTCAATAATGTGTTTCCATATAGTGTGAATTATTGAACTCATGGTCATTTCCCTTCCCTTTGAATTTGGTTAGGATGATAGAACCTTGTAAATCTGAGAGAATCTATAAGATAGGGAACTCACTGAGATTTAATATCTCACCCCATGTTGTTGATTATATTACAGGTTCTTCAGGTTCCACGAAGGGTAAGGATAAGACCGTTTGATTATCCTTACTTATCTTGGCTTTTGGGATGGCAAGAATTCCGTTGTTGGAGATTATTTTTGAGATCATTGTATTGATCTAGTTCTTAGTGCCTTGGAACATCTTGTATATGTTATGCCATAGATTTTATTGTATTATGTACTTTGGGCATGTAATGTATACAATGTGTTAACTAGGAACTTGTGGTATTTCAATACCAAATACTTGGATTCATGTATAATATATATTCTTTGATGTATGTTATTATATGTGGGTGTTACAGTTGGTATCAGAGCAGGTTGTATCCTCGACCTAGACATGAAATAGTATAAGTATTTCTTTCTGTTTCATATGCGTTGTGTCGCCATTGGTCTTAAATGTTATATTTATGGCATTGAGCCTGATCAACTTAATCCTATATGTATGACGTTTAGGAACATGGCTGACGGACGCAAAAGCAATTGTGGTAGACCTAGAACTACTCCTGTTAGGACGAATCTGCCAGGCGGCGAGGAATATGTTCCATGGCCTCAGTTTTTACAATAGATGCAGCAGCAGCAGAACCAGTTCATGCAGCAGATGGTACAATAAATGAATGGGGGTCTTCATCCTCTAGTGGTTGTTCCAGATGCTGTAGGAGGATGTTTTTGAGATTTCATCCGCATGAATCCTCCAGAATTTCATGGCAGATTAGATCCTGTGAAAGCTCATGAATGGATAGCTGGCATGGAGAGAATTTTCCTGATAGTCCGGTGTAGTGAAGAGAATAAGGTGCTGTTCGCTTCTCACTCGTTGAAGGGTCCTTATATGAGGTGGTAGGATAGTGCCTCATCCCTAATGACTATCCAAGAGGTGCCTAAGATCTGGGAGCAATTTAAGATTACTTTTATGGAGAATTATTTCCCTAGTTCCTTGAGGACCCAGAAAGAATTTGATTTCCAATAGTTGAGACAAGGTACTTTGACTGTGGCTGCTTATGTTGAGAAGTTTGAGATTATGGCTACTTACTTTAGGCAGGCCATGTATGCTCCGGATGAGAGGTGGAAGATTGACCAATTTCTTTTTGGTTTGAAGGCTGAGATTTCTCATAGTGTGTCTCAAAGAGAGTTCACTAGTTATGCTGAATTGATAAGGCAATGTTATGTGGCAGAGAACAGTTTGAGGAAAGTTTAGGCAGAAGGAGATTTACGTAGGTCAAGTCTGAATGATCGTGGGAGATCAAACCAACAGTTTAGGCCTAGGCAGTAATCCTTCAAGGGGAAATAAGTTCATGATTCTAGATCAAGTGCGCCTCCTGTTTGTCGTACTTGTGGTAAGATGTATGTTGGTAGATGTCGCTTCGAAGGAGTGGAGTGTCATCGGTGTCATAAAATGGGTCATATGGTGAAAGATTGTCCTCAGAATAGGAATCAAACGCAAGAAAGGAGTACCGGCCGAGTTTATACTTTAGATGCGAAGAAAGCAAAGGGCGGTAACTCTTTGATTACTGGTACGTGTTTCGTTAATGGGAATCCTTGTTTTGTATTATTTGATTGTGGAGCAACACATTCTTTTGTGTCAATGCAATGTGTGAAGCGAATTGGGTTGTAAGTTATTCCGTTGTCTCCACCCATGGTGGTTACTACTGCCATGGATGAGATGGTTGAAACACCTTTAATGTGTGAAAATTGTGTTTTATCTGTGGATGGAAGAGTTTTTCAGATTGATCTTATTTGTTTGCCGCTTAAGAAAGTAGATGTTATTTTGGGAATGGATTGGCTTTCTGCTAATTCAGTATTTATTGGTTGTGAAGAAAAGCTAATCATCATTCCATTCGTTGAAGCTACTCCGAAGGATGTGTTAACAACTATTTAAGAAGTTACAGTTGGAATGATAAATTTATTGTTTGAGAAGAAAAAATCTGTTCTTTTGGTTCTCACTAAGGAGCAGAGTAACGACCTTCAAGTTCTGAGTATTCCTATAGTCTGTGAGTTTTTTGAAGTTTTCCCCGAGAACATCACTTCTCTTCCTCCGGAAAGGGAAGTGGAATTCTCTATTGACCTGATACCGGGAACGACTCCTATATCCGTTTCTCTGTATCGGATGGCACCACTTGAGTTAAGAGAATTGAAGGATCAATTAGAAGAGTTAATGGCTAAGCATTTTGTTCGACCCAATGTTTAGCCCTGGGGAGCTCCAGTGTTGTTAGTAAAGAAGAAGGATGGTGGAATGCGGTTATGTATTGATTACTTATAGTTGAATAAAGTCACCATCAAGAACAAATATCCATTACCTAGGATAGATATCCTATTAGATCAATTGAAAGGAGCCAGTGTGTTCTCGAAGATTGATTTACGGTCGGGTTATCACCAAATCCGTGTGAAGAGTTCAGATGTATCAAAGACCGCGTTTAGAACCCGTTATGGTCATTATGAATTCTTAGTGATGCCTTTCGGTGTGACGAATGCTCCGGCAGTTTTTATGGATTATATGAATCGGATATTTCAAGCTTACTTGGACCAATTTGTAGTGATCTTCATTGGTGAAATTCTTATTTACTCTCGTACTTCTCAAGAGCACGAAGAGCATTTAAGAATCGTTTTATCGATCTTACAAGAGAGGCAAATTTTTGCTAAGCTAAGCAAGTGTGAGTTTTGGATGTCAGAGGTTAGTTTTCTTGGTCATGTCATATCTCAAGGAGGTGTGGCGGTAGATCCATCAAAAGTGGAAGCAGTGATTAATTGGGAGAGACCGAAGAATGTTTCCGAAGTTAGAAGTTTTTTTGGGACTGACAGGTTATTATAGGAGGTTTATTAAAGGCTTTTCTCAATTGGCTTTACCAATGACTAAACTTACTCGAAAGGATTGTCCTTATGAGTGGGATTCGGCTTGTGAACGAAGTTTTATGAGTTTGAAGGAAAGATTGACGACTGCTCCTGTTTTGATCATTCCTGATCCTAGCAAGTCATATGAGGTATTTTATGATGCATCAAAGATGGGATTAGGAGGTGTTTTAATGCAAGATAGTCACGTGGTGGCATATGCTTCTTGAAAATTAAAAGTTCACGAGGAGAATCATCCAATGTACGATTTGGAATTGGCAGCAGTTGTGTTTACACTGAAAGTGTGGCGTCATTATTTGTATTGGGTACATTTTGAGATGTTCAGCGACCACAAGAGTTTGAAATATCTATTTGACCAGAAAGAGTTGAACATGTGTCAAAGGAGGTGGATGGAGTATTCGAAGGATTATGACTTGGAACTAAAGTACCATCCGGGTAAAGCGAATAAAGTAGCATATGCTTTGAGTCAGAAAGTGTTGCATAATTCCGAGTTGATGATGTTAGAGTATGCCCTATTGGAAAAGTTTCGAGATCTTAATCTCCAATTTGTTTGGACTCCTAATGGTATAATTATGGGAAACTTGAATGTTAATTATACTCTTAGAGAGGAAATTCAACAAGGACAAGTGTTGGATGATAAGTTACAAGAATTGTTAGTTCATCTGGGTTTCGTGCGAGCTACCAATGGAATTATTCTGTTTGACCAAAGGATTTGTGTTCCGGATAATACGATGTTAAAAAGAAGAATTTTGGAAGAAGCGCATAAGAGTGCTTTTACTATACATCCTGGTTCTTCAAAAATGTATCAAGATTTAAAGAGGGACTATTGGTGGTCCGATATGAAAAGAGATATTGCGGTGTATGTATCAGAGTGTGCGGTATGCCAACAAGTAAAGATTGAGCACCAAAGGCCGGGTGGCTTATTACAACCGTTAGAAATTCCGGTATGGAAGTGGGATAGTATTTCTATGGACTTTGCAGTTGGATTACCCTGTGCACAAGGTGGTTATGATTCTATTTGGGTAATTGTGGATCGGTTGACGAAAACTGCACATTTCTTAGCCGTAAAGACTACTTATAAGGCAAGTCATCTTGCAAGGTTATTTATTTTGAAAATTGTGAGGTTGCATGGTATTCCCTCTAGTATTGTGTCCGATAGAGACCCAAAGTTTACTGCAAGATTTTGGAGAGCCTTTCAACAAGCTATGGGAACAAAGTTGTGTTTAAGTACGTCGAATCATCCACAAACGGATGGTCAGACAGAACGGATAATACAAACGAGGGAAGATATGTTAAGGGCTCGTGTACTTGAAATTGGATAGAACTTTTACCGTTGATTGAGTTTTCATACAACAATAGTTATCATGCAAGTATTGGTATGGCTCCTTACGAAACATTGTATGGAAGGAAATGTAGGATGCCTTTGTGTTGGGCGAAAGTTGGCGAAGATAGAATTTTCGGACCCGAGATTATCCAAGAGACTACGGAAAAGATTAGAATGATCCGTGATAAAGTTAAACAAGCACAAAATCATCAGAAGAGTTATGCGGATAACCGTAGGAGACCTTTAGAGTTTGATGAAGGTGATCACGTGTTTTTGAGAGTTACTCTGATATTAAGGTTGAAAGGACCGTTTAAGTCACGGAAGTTAAGTCTGAGATACGTGGGACCGTATCAAATTTTAGAGAGGATTTGTGAAGTAGCTTATAGATTAGCCTTACCGCCTTCTCTGTCAGAAATGCATGATGTCTTTCATGTGTCTCAACTCAAGAAGTTTATTCCAGATCCTCTTCAGCCAATTCTACCTGATACGATTGAGATAGAAGCAGATTTTATGTTCGAACCTCAACTAAGTCGTATCACAGGAAGAGAAACTAAGATACTAAGGAATAAAGAGATTCCTCTAGTGAAGGTTTAGTGGGATGCGACGCATCCAGGTGATGCAACTTGGGATCTAGAATCAGAGATGCGAGATGTTTACCGTGGACGAATTTCTATTTAAGGAGGGGAGGATGTAATACCCCGTAATTTATTTTGCTCTGGATAATATTAGTATGATTAACTGGATTTCAATGTACTCTGAGAAATTATCTGTTAAGATAATTAGGGTAACTGATGAGCTCAGAACAAATCAAATTAATAATTATCTGACTCTGAGGTATTAGCATTTGGTGCTATAGAGATATTTTGGACATTTAGTAGTGTTACTAATTAATTGATATTCTCTATATCTTTTCTTTCCATCACTTGTGCCAAAGTTAGAAACAAAAGTTGGAAAGATAGAGAGAAGAAGTAGAGAGAAGGAGAGCAAAGAGGATAAGAGAAAGAAAAACCTAGAAGTTGAAGAACAACTTGGATCATCATCTCTTCTTCATCAAATCAACCCAACATCTTCTCCATCTTATTCATCTTGTTGTTAGTGAGTTCTAGTTAGAACCCTAAGTATAGAAACATAGGTTGGAACTTGAAAAAAAATGGTGAAATTGGATTAATCGTGCTAAATGTTGTTTGTTATGGTTGAAATATGAAATAGAACACATTATATGATTGGGTTGTGTGAGAAATTGATGTTTGATACTTGATATTATGATGAGCTATGTGTTGATGAGTTTCCAATGGATTTCATGTTGAAAATAACAGGTTTTTGACCTCTGTTTCAGTGGTAACCGGTTACTCGATTTGAGGTAACCGGTTACTTGCAGGAAAATGGCAGTTTTTACGCAAAAGTTAAACTAAGTAACCGGTTACCTGATTGAAAATTGGCTACTATAATGCGCAGTGAGAATGGGTAACCGGTTACTCATTTTGAGGTAAACGGTTACCACTGTTGTGTTTTTGGAAAATGTTTGAAAAATTAATATCTTTTGGATCGTAATTCCGATCGAGGCGTAGTGATAGCCGTTGTAAAGCTATGAAAATATCCTATATGATAAAGGTGAAAAATATTGATTTTCATACCCAATTAATTAAATCGGAGGGAACCTAAGGGTTATGTAACTTGTGATTGAATTATTATATGTAATTCTAAAATGTAATTGTAATATGCTTTGTCTAATATTGTTGTTAAACATGATCGAGAGAGTATGCATGTTAAAATATGGAATAGAAAGAGTGAGGGAACTTTAGCCCATAACAACATGATAGTGGAACCTAGTAATGGCTAGGAATTGATAGAAACTCTAGATGGCGATGCTCGTGCATTCAATGTAGAAAGGTGCATCCTTGACGAGTAATAGTCTAGAGTAGATAACCTAGATGACGATGCTCGTGCATTCAATGTAGAAAGGTGCATCCGTGACGAGTAATGGTCTAGGAGAGAGTGAAACACTAGTATGGAACATGTGTAAACCATGGTAATTATTTAGGAAGGCAAAAGAGGCCTAAAGGCAAATGTGGCCTAGAATTTGTTGAATACAATTATGGTTGTATGTGAAATCACGAAATCGTAACCATTCCCCATTATGTGTCGTTTCATGAGTAACGAGCTCCTCTGGAATGAATGCACGATTACTTGGTAGGTTTGATGACCAATGTTATAGTACGAATGGAGCCTACAGGTAAAGAGACTTATGACGGTGTACGGACCGTGTGAAGTGACGAATTAAGGTGATAATGTGTCTCTTAGTTCCGAATCCATCTCGTATGCCAAGTAATCTATGAGGATCCAAGACTCGTTCCGACTTCTAGACGTAGAAGAGGACTGGAAAAAGGGATGCCTTGATAGGGTTGACGATAGTGATAACTTTTGAGTTAACGGACTCAATAATGTGTTTCCATATAGTGTGAATTATTGAACTCATGGTCATTTCCCTTCCTTTTGACTTGGGTTAGGATGATAGAACCTTGTAGAGCCGAGAGAGTCTATAAGATAGGGAACTCACTGAGATTTAATATCTCACCCAATGTTGTTGATTATATTACAGGTTCTTCAGGTTCCGCGAAGGGTAAGGATAAGGCCGTTTGATTATCCTTACTTATCTTGGCTTTTGGGATGGCAAGACTTCCGTTGTTGGAGATTATTTTTGAGATCATTGTCTTGATCTAGTTCTTAGTGCCTTGGAACATCTTGTATATGTTATGCCATATATTCTATTGTATTATGTACTTTGGGCATGTAATGTATTCAATGTGTTAACTAGGAACTTGTGGTATTTCAATACCAAATACTTGGATTCATGTATAATATATATTCTTTGATGTATGTTATTATGTGTGGGTGTTACATTCAACCAGCGAATCCTACATCCCATATAAATATCATTACCAAAGTGAATTACTGTCATACACCAAATTTTAACCACCAATATTTCCCATCATTGTTCAAATCATTACCACAATATGGATGTACCTTTATGCATCATCAATCTCCTCAAGGATTGTCGACCATCCACTACAATCAAGAATTTGGGTTTCCATCCCCCTCAGAGCACTTAGACAAAATATCAATCAAGAAATGACATGATTTTCAACTTGTCTAACTTCTTAAACACCCATAAGGGATCAAGAGGACTCCCACATAAAGAATCAAGCACAAAGTTGCAACATTCCAAGTGGATCAAGCCTCGAGATCGCCAGTGTCACCAAATTAGGGTTTTGATCGACCATGGCTTCCAGATGAAAATTTTAGTCTGAACATAAGCCAATGCTTCAAAGCACAACCTAAGATACTCCTAGGGACCTCATGGACCCAATCATCAAGTCAATTTAGCCTCAGGGGAAGCATTCATTAAAAATCAAGAATTAGGGTTTCTTGACCTAATTCACCCCTAAGTTGACTTTTGGAGCAAAGCATGAGCCAAGACCTCAAGACATGTTTTGCGGGCCTCAAATACACTACATTGATCCATTTGCAACAATGGATTGATCCAAGAAGCTTGATTCACAAGTTTCAATTTCATCTGGACCAGTTTTGAAGAAAAACTCAACTGTATCTTTGACATTTGACCAAGACATGCTCCCAAACCTTGAGACATGATTCAATACACCCTATAACACCTATGGAACCCATCCATTAGGTTTGAATTAGGTCAAGGACTTGATTGCACAAAGAATCACACAATTTGGATTTCATTTGACAAAAAGTCAAGTGTGCACAAAATCAAGTTTGACTTTTTGGAATTTTTCACAAATATGGTTCCCCTAAATAAAAAACAATGTTAATGTATGATTTTGATCATCAATCATTAAGAAAAATTAAGAAAAGTGAGGTTTCTTGCAAAACGGGCAACCATGAGAGACCAAAATTTTTCTAAGTTATGGAACAAAATCGGTTTTTATCCAACTTTGCAAGGTCATAACTCCTAAACCACAAGGCCTTTTTCTCCCATTCAAAGCTCAAATGAAAGTCCATCTGACATACTTCAAATGTGTCAACTACAAGAGATTCCAAATCCTCATGGATTTTGAGTTATGGATTGATCAAAATCACAAAAATGTAGAGGCATTTTTCACTTTGATCCAAGCTAAACCAGGACCAATGTTGGGCATCAAAGTTGAAGTATGTAATGAGGGCTTTCCAACAAGTACTAGATCATCTCCAAATTAAATTTGAGTAGGGAGTTCCAACCCTTAGAACAAGGCATCATGGACTGATTTTGTTCAAGGCATATTATAGGTCATTTGCTCGATTTGGCCAAATCAGATAATTCTAAGCCTTGTCATCCATTTGGACACCTCAAGGGATAAAATCAAAGAGGAATGATCTAATCCACAAACCTCCCAAGTCCAAGGAACTACATGTAGCCATAAGTGCCCTAAAAAGGCTAAAAAGCTCAAAAACTCCAATTTTGTTTCAAAGCATTCAATGGATACATCAAGGTGGCATAGACTGAAGCAAATCTAACTGAATGAGTCAAGATTCAGCTCTGAATTAAAGGACCATATGCCTGTGCCCTAACCACAAGTCAATGGCTAGAGGAGACTAAAGATGCCTTTTGCTACAATTGGCCAACGGACTGTCCAAGTTGCCATTCACTATTGCTTGCAAAACAAACTTGCTCTACTATAAATAGAGCTCATTTGTGGTCAGTTTGAGTACACCAAAACACTACAACACTTGCTTTGCTAAAAAACTCTCTCATTAGGCCAAAATGCCTTCTTTTGCAAGTCACCACTGAGTTTTTGAGTTAGAGAGCAATTACACCACAGCTCATGATCCAAACATATCCAATGCATCATATATAAGTTGTTCAAACACTCACCCTTGATCTGAAACACCAAAACCAGAAAGTCAACCTCCAAAACCTCAAAATTTAACTTTTTTAAATTTTTCAAGCCATGTCTTGATTCAGTCACTTTCAAAACCAAACAAGGCCTCAAACACACTTCAAATATCATCCTCAAACTATTCCAATTGGTTTCCCTCATCTGGAACACCATTTGTGAGAGTTACCATTTTGGTCACTTTTGCCACTTTTGTAAGAAAGAGCCGATACTTATTCTTGAGGATTCCAGCTGGTTTTGATCACCCTAAAAGCTTCTAAGGGATTAATTAAGAGTGTCAAAAGCATTAAATCACTTCTAGCACAAGGATCTTGACAACTAGCACAAGGAGATTCAAGAGGTAAGTGCATCACAACTTGAACTCTTTAAATCATGCATTGCTTTGATGTCCATTGATTATAGACATATCATACATATCATATATATTGTGTTTGAACCAATTTACCCTTCTGTTATGGTCTGTATAATGAGATAGCATAGAACATGCAAATCTAGGCCTATTTTGAAATCACTATCGGATTTTAAAATAGGGACATCTTTTGAAAAACCTAAAACCACCATTGGATTCCTCATGAAATTCTAGGCAGGATGCACCTAAATTTTGTCCAAATCCATGGAGAATTGAGGAAGTTAGAGCCTTTATGCAAATCCACCAAAACTTGGTTTTTTGCCTTGGCTAGACCTAAAAACCAAGTCACCCATATATGTTTATGGGGCGGTTTTGATACACGGATGTATCACAACCCCAGTGGTAGTGCACATGTGTGTTTGTTTGGCAAGTCGTGGGTTCAACACCGACCCAGACCATTTTGCCATTTTCTCTCTTTTTGCTATTTTTCATATATTGTATGGTTTTTATTAATTAATTCCAAAATTAATTTCTATTTCAATTTTAATCATTTTTGATTGGTTCTTTTTTTTGAAAATTCACAAAAATGTTAAAAATTTTAATTCCACAAAAATTTCACAAAAATATTATTTATTTCACATATTTGGAATTTTTGTAAAGAATTATGTTTTATTTGTTTTTTTAAACATTTGAAAATATTTCTTTCTCTTGATTTTTCAACTTCAAATGAATTTTAAACTTTCATGTGTTTAAACATGATTTTTAAAAATGTTTTTCAAAGTATACAACTTGTTTTTGAATATATTTGGTATTTTATATAATTTATTATTTAATTTCCTTTGAAAATTATTAAAAAAAATGCAAAAATTAGGGTTTTCTCTAATTCTTGATTTTTCAAACTTCATAAAACATTTTTGGGCCTCTAATAGAGTGTAAGACCTAACCCTCTTTTGTACATAAATAATTTTGGGCCTCAGTCATTGTATAAGTCCCGATACGATTCTCAAAATAACGGTGCAATCGTTATTTTTCATCTGGGCCTCTCCTAGAGTTATAAGCCCTATCTCTTTTACAAAACTAAAACATTTTTGGGCCTCTTATAGAGTGTAAGACCCATCCCTTGTAAATAAAAACATTTTTGGGCCTCAGTCATTGTATAAGTCCCGATACAATTTCAAAAATCTCGGCGCGATCGCCGTTTTCAAACAAAATCATCTGGGCCTACCCTTGTGTTGTAAGTCCCATTTCATTTATTTTTTCAAACCCGTTGGGCCTCTTGATAGAGTGTACGACCCAACCCCTTTGTACAAAAAACAATTTTGGGCCTCAGTCATTGTATAAGTCCCGACACAATTTTCAGATCAACGGTACTATCACTGTTTTTCATCTGGGTCTCTCCTTGAGTATAAGCCCCAACCTTCTTTTCAAAACAACTTTACCTTTTGATTTAGATTCAAATTCATAGTTGTTATCAAAGCTTTCTTTAATTTCTTGAACAACTAACCATACAGCTGTTACAATGGAAGCTTGCTCACCTGTAAGTTTTAAACAACTTTCTTTTACATACTTGCACACACACACACACACACACACACACACACACACACACACACACACACATATATATATATATATATATATATATTTGTTTGTGCTAGAAGCTTGCTCACATGTAAGTCCTCCAACCCTATTTTACATACAGTATATATTTCATCTGTATATATATATGCCTGTATATTATCTTGCTTAGAGTTTCCCCCGATAATTAGGTCTAGGACTAGATCAAACCAGTGGTCACTCTTTTAACATAGTCAAAACTAGTTCCCCATAGGAATTCCAGATACAGTCTTGCCTCCTATTGGGCTTATACAATATGGAACAAAGAGAAAGGCATTATTCCCGGTGAAACTTTTCTCAGACTGTCACTATTAGAAAATTGTCAAAGAAATTCATTTCCCCCAAAGAGGATTAATTCCCGGTGAAACCTCTCTTGAATTTCTTCAAACCCTAGAACTGTTCACTAAAGAAAAGATTATTCCCGGTGAAACTTTTCTTGAAATTTTCCTAAGTTTGGACCCACAAGCTTTCTAAAAGCATCCCCAGCCTCCTCTTGGGCTTTGTACAAGGACCCTCAGGCTTCTTAGAAGTTCTTATGCCTTCTTTTAGGCTTAGTACAAGGACCCAAAGACCTCTTACAGGTGTAGGACAAAACCTAGTCATCCTTTGTTAGAGCAGTCTTTCCAAAGAGTCAAAACAATAAACCAATTTAGGGTTGATTCTCATCCCTTAAAATACCAGCCTCCTCTTGGGCATCATACAAAGATAAACCTTTTCATACCAGCAAACTTGGAAAGTCTCATCTCTTCTTGGATTACAAAGAAACCCTTAAGTTTCCCAAAAGCACGGGATAAACCCTGATCATCTCATCAATCACCAACAGAGTTTAAACTTTTCACTTTAAATTTCCCCAGATAGGGTCAAATCACTATCAATAAACCTTTATCAGAACCTCAAGGCATCTGGTATCTTAACTCTTCTGTAATCCTCAGCAAGAGTTGATTCCCCAATTTGGACCTGCCTCAGGATCTTAATAACCCTCAGCAGAAATTAGCCTCCTCTTAGGCTTTGTATAAAGATTTTTCCCCACTCTCTTGTTGAGTAAATCACTTTTCAGTCTCAATCTTGGACTTTGTACAAGACAGATAAAAACACTCTCTTGTTGAGTCAATCATTTTCAGCCTCCTCTTAGACTTTGTATAATGATCCTTCTTTTCCTAAGCAAAAGTCATCCTCAATCTTGGGCTTTGTACAAGACTCCATATAAATAGCTTCAGCTGATTTAGTCAAATATCTTTTAGCCTCAATCTTGGGCTTTGTACAAGACACATATAAATCTTCCTAAAGTAGAGTCAATTCTCTTTTCAGCCTCAATCTTGGGCTTCGTACAAGAAAAAGCATACTATCCACTAGAGTCAGTTTCTTCTTTTAGCCTCAATCTTGGGCTTTGTACAAGACAGACAAAATATTTCCCCGGAAAAGTCAACTTTTAGCCTCCTCTTAGGCTTTGTATAATGATATCCCCAAAACAGACAGTCTCTTTTTTAGCCTCAATCTTGGGCTTTGTACATGACAGATAATAAACTCCCCAGTGGAGTCAATCAATCTCTTAGCTTCAACCTTGGGCTTTAATCAAGGCACACAAAAACCACCATCCCCTCAGAGGAAATAAAAAAACTCTCTGTAGGAAGACATTTCTCTATACAATCACACATCAAAACAGACATTCAAAACAAACCTTAATCCCAGATAACTGCTATAAGTGACATACTTGTTGATTCAAAATCCAAGCTGTGTTCCATCTCTTATCCTGGTAAATCTCCATCTTTCATCTAATTGCTGTAAGCGGCAAGCCTCTGGATTATTTACATCCAAGCCAATGTCCCTCTCTTAGTATGAAAAACTCCTAAGGAAAAATGCCACTGCTCTACACTGAGTTAAAGTTTTCTCCTTCAGGACAACACTCCTATAAAGGAAATTATGGCATTACTGGATTCATATATCCCAGTTAAAGTAATCCTCATTTACAATCAGTCACCCAACAGTTGTGATAAATAAACGAGATGTCTCCCTTTAGAGATGACAAATTCTCTCTCAGTCAAACCTTTTAGCTTCAATCTTGGGCTTTGAACAAGACACAAATACTCCTTTAGCTTCAATCTTGGGCTTTGAACAAGACACCAAACATCTCTTTCCTCCCTTAGAATAGGAGGAACTACGATTGCTCTGATTTCTCTGTTTTCTTTAACGGAAATACGTAGGTATAAGATTGCAAAATCTTAGTGAGCACACCAATAAAAAACTTTAGGTCCAGTACCTTCACACCAATCAAAAACTTTAGGTCCAGTACCTTCACACCAATAAAAAACTTTAGGTCCAGTACCTTACCAAAAACATCAAAAAAACCCAAAATCAACAAAAACTCTCTCTCTCTCTCTCTCTCTCTCTCTCAAACACTCCCAATGAGAATCTTTCCCAACCCACGACAGACAAACACCAGTAAGTAGAAAACAGTGTAGAAATTGCTAACAACCTATGGATAACCACATCTAGGATGGGTAATTTACAACTCCCCATTGTATAACCTGGCCCCGAACTCCCCAATCTCTTAAACATTTGTTCAGTTAAACATTTGCGTGCAAGGTTAGTTTTAGATAGCTTCTCTTTCCTTTCCAGCTTCATAGGATAAATAAGAAATCAGAAAGTAGCACCCCATCCCTACCATTGCAGTGAGGAAAAACGAAATGGTGATAAGTTGGTCACGTCACTGACAAAAATCGCACGCTATAGGAAAATGGCGACTCTGCTGGGGAGTCATTTTCATCTGTCCAGGACTAGGATTAGAATTCCTAAGAGGTCTAGGTTGTTAGCAATCATACTATATTATATATATTGCTTTTCCTACTTGATATCCATGTTTATTTTTCTGTCAATGGGAATGTGATTGATACGCATGTGGAAAGTTTGAGAGAACCCTAAGATAAGTGATGGCATAGACAGGCGGACTTATAGGGAGTGAATCCCAAATAAGCGATCCTGGTAGACCATCAAATCAGGTGAGGGCCCGTGTGGATTCTATGTTGAATGACAGATTGTTGTGAAAACATACGCTATCTCAGTGCGGCACCCGTGATCCTGAGGATTTATTAGACATATACCATATGACCACTTGGTAGTGCGGTGACTATCGGGAATAGTTGATACGCGATACTACACTCAAATGAGATTACCCTAGGATGCTACAGCTCGCTTGGGTGAACCAGCTTGCTGTTGATATCCCTAGGGGGTCAATGATTTTGGAAACCTGAAACCCGTTCTACAAGTTCAAAAATTGACCAGAATACAACCTTTGGGGATGGGTAGAGCCATGACTCCATGCTCGTGACGTTGAACCCTTGAACCCATATTTTTTAAATGTTTTTGTGTGCTGCATTCATGCATTCATTTAAAAAACTCTTAAACAAAGAAAAAAAATCTTCTCTTTTCTCCTCTCTTTCTTTTTCAAAATAAACTAAAACAATAATTGAAAATATCAGAGAGATTGCGTTATGGATTTCGGTAGGAGAAAGACGCACAAGTACACTTTCAAGGCTCCAAAACTAGAGGATTTAAGAAGGTTGGCAAGGATGATTACCAACCCTGATGCTTTCAGAGCTACGCACAGAGGGTTGTTGTCTCTGTTAAGTGTCCACATAGTTGAAAGAATCCTGTCTACGTTAATTCAGTTTTACGATCCGGTTTATCACTGTTTCACATTCCCAGATTATCAACTAGCACCAACACAGGAGGAGTACTCTCATCTAACTGATTTACCCATCACTGACCAAGCTCCGTTTTCTGGACTGGAAGAAATTCCAAATCAAGCAAACCATTGCAAGAGCAATCTATTTGGACGAGTCAGAAGTCAGGACTCACATGACCACTAAGGAAGGAATCCAGGGTTTACCAGCTAAATTCCTGATGGAGAAAGCCCTATACTTTGCCAGTGTAGGAAACATAACTGCTTTCGAAGATATCTTTGTTTTACTCACATATGGGTTATTCCTCTTTCCCACCATTGATAACTTCATCGATACCAATGCCATTAAGATATTTCTGATTGGAAACCCCATACCAACCTTGCTCGCAGATGCTTATCATTCTGTACACTTAAGGAATTTGTACAGCGGAGAAATGATCACATGCTGTGTACCTTTACTTTACAAACGGTTCACTTTCCATTTACCCAAGTCTGATGCTTTTTGGGACCATAAGATTACTCTACGTTGGTCATAGAGAATCATGTCTCCTACCAACTCTGACATAGATTAGTATAATAGGATTTATGAGGGGATAAAGATCATTGACAAATGTGGAAACTTCCTTAATGTACCCTCATAGGAACCAAAGGAGGAATCAACTATAATCCAATTTTAGTTTGCCGTTAACTTGGATACCCGATGAGACATAGCAGATAAGTACAACCTGGACATGGCACCAGATAGAGATCAACTCAGAGCAATGTCGCAGAAGGATAAAGAAAATTTCAAAGAATATGCTCAGAGATGGCGAGAAATTGCCGCTCAGATTTGTCCCCCTCTTGAGGAAAAAGAGATGACTAAGATCTTTTTAAAAACCTTGAGCTCATTCTATTATGACCGAATGGTTGCCAGTGCGCCCAGTGACTTCACTAAAATGGTGAACATGCGGGTATGCCTTGAAGAAGTAGTCCGAGTAGGACGATTAGTCAAAGATGCAGAGCCATCAAGAAGTACCAAAAGATACGGTAGTGCTTTCCCAAAAAAAAGAGAAAGATATTGGTAATATCTCTCTCGGAAAGCCAAGGCGAAGGTATCAACCAGTAGCAGTGGTAACTCCTGCTATCAACCCTGTGCCGGCTCCAATGTATCAACCTCAGGTTGCTCAAAGCCAACCAAGTCAACAAAAGTATCAGCATAGGACACAACAGCCTCTTCAGTAGGCTCGTCCTCAGTACAACAACAACAATCGTACGACACGACCACCAGGGTTCGACCCTATACCGATGTTGTATGCAGATTTATTTCCACTGCTACTAGTCAAGGGGAACGTCCAAACTAGGTCTCCTCTTACAGTACTAGAAAATCCTCCTTTTTGGTTCAAAGTGGATCAAACTTGCCCTTACCATCAAGGAGGACCGGGGTACAACATTGAGAACTGTCTCAGCTTCAAATTTGATGTGCAGAAGCTTGTCAGGAATGGGGTCCTATCTTTCAAAGATACTAATCCAAATGTTCAGACGAACTCGTTGCCTCAACATGAGAAGACTACCATAAATTTAATAGAGGAGGAATTTAGCCGCAGTTATCAAATTCACGATGTACTCCTATTAGGAACCAATCTGGTCAGGATGCATTGTAGACAGAGCGGGTGCGGTCATGTACCACCTCACAATTATCACCAGTGTGATATCTGTTCAAAGAATAATCAAGGATGTTCCGTAGTGCAATCAGCTCTACAAGAACAAATGGATCTCGGATGGATCCAAGATCACTGAATCCGAGAAGTTAACATGGCCCATGCACATCCCAACATTATCAAAACCACAACATTCTTGCAATAAACGTCAACTTAGTGGTGATGCACTCAAGGCAAAGTCAACATCATAATCTGCCACGACACGATTACAATACCTGTCCGATCTGCTCAACAAGCAATCAGGGATGCTATTTTGTACAAGAGGCCCTCCAGCGTCAGCTGGATCTCGGAAGGATCCAGGACTATCGTGAAACAAGTTACCATCAAGTCAATATGATTCAGATATTTGACATATGCTTGATGAATACTAGTCTGGTAGAATTACACGCTAAGCAAGTCAGGCTCGGCTTTCTGGCTTCCCACGATTATCTGGACTGTGAACAATGCCATGAAGACGACCAAGGGTGTGCACTTATCCAAAGAACACTTCAACACTTGTTGGACCACTGGTTGCTTCCAATTTACTTAGATGAAGCTACACAACAGATCAGTATGACTGCCGAGAATACTGATAGGCATCAAAGTCAGGATCTCCACTCGATGGAAACAGATCTAGTAAAGTTGCACTGCATACAAAACCGACGTGGCTAGGTGCCACCACATAATTATGAGCACTGTAGAGTTTGCTTAGAGAACAACCAGGGATGTTATCTTGTACAGTCGACTCTTTAAAATCATTTGGACCGAAAAGAGATTCGACCATGTTCAAGTTCTAGTTCGATCAACGTGATACAAGACTGTCTTCCTCATTAAGGTAAAGACGCTATCATAATCTCCAATCACAAAATGGCCAAAGACGTATGCGCCATAATCCCTCTACTCCATGAATCAAGAGTTCCTCTTGATAGTAGAAAGATTCTCAACCTCGAACCAATTGAGGCCGGGTACGATGGTCAAAAAAATCAAAAGGCTTCTGTGGTTATCTATCTGCCGGGACCAATACCGTACAAGTCCGATAAGGCTATCCCTTACAAGTACAGTGCAACAAGAATCGAAAATGGAAAGGAAACTCCATTTCCCTCCGTCGTAAACATTGTCGACATCAGTCGAGTAACCCAGAGCGGCTAAATCTTCAATCGAGAAGTTGGAGAACCCGCCAAAGAAAAGGAACCTCAAACAGAAGTTCCCAATCAACCAGTCGAACAATCCAATAATCCAGAACTGGTAAAAAATAATGATGAGATGCTGAAGCTCATCCGGGAAAGGGAGTACAACATTATAGACCAACTGTTGCAAACTCCTTCAAGAATCTCTGTGCTATCTCTATTGCTTAGTTCTGAAGCTCACAGAGAAGCTCTACAGAAAGTCTTAGAGCAAGCATTTGTGGAACAAGATGTAACAGTAGGACAGTTTGACAGCATCATTTCCAACATCACTTCCCGCAACAACTTAGGATTCAGTGATGAAGAACTGCCGGAAAAAGGCAAAAATCACAATATGGCGCTTAACATTACAGTCAACTGCCAGGACGATGCTCTAGCCAGTGTACTGGTAGACACAGGATCAACTCTGAATGTTATGCCAAAATCAACTCTGATATGACTATCATTTCAAGGAGCTCCGATGAAAAATAGTGAGATCATCATCAAAGCATTTGACGGATCCAGAAAAATAGTTATCGGCGAAGTTAATCTTCCCATAACCATCGGTCCTCACACTTTCCAAGTCACTTTCCAGGTCATGGATATCCGGGCAGCATACAACTGTTTATTAGGAAGACCTTGGATACACGAAGCTGGGGCAGTCACTTCGACACTTCACCAAAAGCTGAAGTTCGTCAAGAATGATAAGTTAGTCACAGTATGTGGAGAACAGGCCTTAATAGTGAGCAAATTATCATCATTATCCTGTGTAGAACCCGAGGAAGTTATTGGAACCCTGTTTCAAACACTCTCAGTGAGCAATGAGAATCGATCAGAGAGAGGGACGTCGATTTCCTCATACAAAGATGCTCTCGAAGTGATCAAGGGTAACGACGTAAAAGGATGGGGGAAGCTTGTAATTCCTACTGATAACAAGACAAAGAAAGGTCTTGGTTTCTCTTCAACCTGTACCCAGACTGTAAAAAAAGATGAAAGTTTTCATCCCATTCAGGACTTCTTCCACAGTGGAGGCTTTCTCCACCCAGTGTCTCAAAAAGTACACACCATCAATGAGGGTGACTCCTCCGATACAGATGAAGAGTGGAAGTCCTATCTCAACAAGGACGGTTATATGTCTCAGGGAGAGGCGCATACGCCATTTTTCTTTCCCACGCAGAGTCCAAGATATATACCAAGATCAGACATCAGGATGATGTACGGAGATTGTGATCCTGAAGGATGCCGTGCTCCGCCCAACTCATTAGAGGAGGACACTCTGATGAAAGACAACTTTGACTATGACTATTTTGATCCCTTGGATGACTTGTCTATCTGGAAGCCGTACCCAGAAGACTTGGGGCAAAAGAGTCAGCCAAACAACGCGTATCAGCTGAGCAATATTGAAAAGAATACCTGCGTCCCCACCAAGTCATGGGATCATTACTCAGGGCATTCTGAAGATATCCAGCACAACGATGAATCTGCAAAGATTGCAGGACAAAAGTTCATCAACTATGCTTTTCCTGAGGTCAACGTCATCGAAAACACCAAGGAAGATACAACACACTAGTACAGAAAACACTTTTTAAATCGGTTAAAAATGATTTTTTAAATCGGTTGTTGGTCCAATTTAACTTCGATCGATTTAGAAAGTTTTTTGTTTTTAAATAAGGTTTGATCCGATTTAAAATGTTTTATTAAATCGGTTAGTGTAATTTAAAAACGTTAATTTAAATCGGTTTGACACATTTAAAAAATGTTCAAAAAGTAAGGAAAGTTTTTAAATCTAATGATCTGATTTAAAATATAAAATTTAAATCGGTTAACTTGATTTAGTAATGTTATTTTAAATCGGTTTATCTGATTTAAAAGCACAATGTCATTTTTTTTTACTAATTGTCATTTTTTTTAAATTCTTGTTTCTTCCACAATATTGTACAAAAATTATAAATAATACAAAATTTTATCACAACCAAACACTAATCAAATACTTCATACACAACTATTAATACAAAATGTCATAGAACAAATACTCCTCTAAATTCAAAATCAATGATTAATATTGCTTACACATACATAGTAAGCCAAATTCCTATTTATAACCTTCTAGAAGTGAGACAATTCCTATTTTGAAGCCAAATTTCAAAATAAATGCTACTACTATTGAACAACCATAATGAAAATCAAAATCCTTCAACTTTTATCCAATGGCAGAATTTAACTAAATAAAAAAAACAAAATTGAACAGGTTTTCATATCAGTCAACATACAGAAATCAAAATTCCTTTCACCCATCTCATATTCCACCAAATGCCTTCTTTGCACCACATGATGATCCGATGAGAAATCCATTTCCATGCCATCATTAAGTCTATTTTAGGAGTTATCCATTTCCAAAACAACATTTGTTCCAATGAGAAATCAAATTAAAGAACCAAAACAGCTCACAAGCTTCCAACAAAACCCAAAACTTCAAAATCCGATGCAGTAACCTAAACAAACCACTGAACTTCAACAATTAAAATACACTAACTACTTCAAAAAAAAACTCTTGACAATAATCTAAGCCATAGGAGAAAATAAAGGAAAGCAGATGGAGCAAAGAGCCAACCAATTCAAATGTATGTACGCAATGTTCACAAGTTAATGCAACAGCAAGAAACAAATCATTCGCATTGAATCGAATCGAAGTAAACCCAGTAACAATGACGTCCACAAATTGAAATCAATTCACACATAATAACAAACTCGCAGTGCAATCAAAATTGAACCAAATGCCAACAGATTTCTAATAACCAAATCTGACATACGCGACAACAAACTTACAAAACTTAATCAAAGCAGCTCTGTGATCGAACAAAAATCGAAGTAGCAAAAAAAATAAATATAAAACATATGCAGCCACTATCAGTAGTTCCATGAAAATGAAACAGAACTGAACACAAATTCCACCGAAACTCAAAGTACAAATTGATTCAAATGATACAAATCTTAGATCCATAACAACATACATGATGAAATCAAACACACAGGGTATCACAAATCGGGCAGCAACCATATACACAACATTAACTCATTAGAAAAATCACGTTAATAACCGACAAGAAATCGATATCAAAAGTTATGATTACAACCATCTCAAGCAGAATTTCAAACATCCATAGCCATGATCTAACATTAAACTAACCAAAAGACCAAGAACAATCAAACTTAAACAGAATTCTGGAGTAAAAATGTTAGAATCGAATTGTTGCGAAACACGGATCAAAACCAACATTAGAACACGGTGAACAACTCTAGCAGTTCGTGGTATAGCCATGAAATTTGAGTAGAAATTAATGTTTAAAAAGCACTGTGAACAAATCAAACTAAAATTTTAGTAGCAACATAAAAGCAGGTCGCACAATCAAGTAAAACAACAACATGTCAAAGCTTTCGAACAGATCCATGCATATACGAATGGACAATGTAACAGATAAATTCACTAGCAATGGATCTAAACAGCAGCAGTATAAAACCATAACACACTGTAGTATCTCTACATAATCAAAATCGAACTGTCTACCAAAACGTCAATGTCAGAAACCACAACAAAATAAACAAAACGGCAACAGGATAACAAAAAGTCAAGAAAACCGACCGACATGAGACGTGTTGCCATTTCTATATTACTCGGAGTTGTTGAATCATCGACTCAAAAATAATTCGGAATGTTGGAAACTTGCGTATATGTTGAAGTTTTTTGGAAATGTTAACAACACATAGCTGCTGCAGCTTTGCTCTACACGTTCAGCAGCCTCATTCTACACGAATCGGTCCTCCATTTGAGCCAACAGTAATGCGCAAGCGTCAAAGCCGCTCCAAGTCATTACAACACTTTTCTCTTTCTTAACAGGGATGCTTGAAATGCAAAGCAACATTATAAAATGGAAAGAATGGAGTATCGATCAGAAATAAATGCAACGGCGGTGGAGGAAACTCTCGTCGTGAAGGAGAAATAGACATTGCCGATGGAGCGGTTCTACAACGGAGAACGCGATTCTCCGGCGGATATGAAACATCGACGAGTCTGTTGTGATTGCATAGTGGAAGTCAGAGGTCCTGAGGGTGGTGACGGTGATGATAATCGTTAGTCGAATCTGCAGTGGTGGTTTTGTTTGAATCTCGGTTGGAGTTTAAGTTGTTTGGTTATGGAGTTTATGAATGGAAGCTAGGAAGAGAATGTCAATGATATTGTTGTTGATAGTGGGTCACATGGTGGTCTTAGGTTGTGAGTAGTGGTGGTCCTAGGGTTTGTTTTGCCGTCGATAGAGAGAAAGAAGGAAAAGGGTTGAAAAAAGAGGAATAATTTGTGTGTTTAAAGAGCAGAGACGAAACTTATTTTTTTTAATTATAAAAACTTCTTTTTAAATCAGATTAATTGATTTAAATATTATTCATTAAAAAAATGTACTTAACGTGTCCTAGCTTTTCAAGTTTTTAAATCAAGTGGATAGTATCTGATTTAAAATGTTTGATTTAAAATGTGTTTTTTGCACTAGTGAACAGAAGAGTTCGTTTATGAAAAATCTGCTTGGGAGGAAGACTCCAACAATCCTGCTCCGCAAGAAATCAGCGCATTTCTGAAGACAAACCAAGAAAGAAGGTACCAGACTTTTTGATTCACCAAGGAGTTCGTCGCCAATGGGTTGCTGTCGATGTCCCGAAAGTCGTCCATAAGTCTAAGTAATTGCCATCTTTGTTTTAACCTTTCACCCTGCCCAGGTGAAACGGATGTTTTATAGGGCTCACTTTTCTGTAAATGTCCCTCTTCGCTTCACCCAAAGCGACAGAGTTTTGTTTTATAGGGCTGTAGTTTCAAGAATCGACAATTCATAAATAAATAACGCCGTTCTGTCATTCCCGCATTTATTGTTGTTTTCACTTTTCATTTTTCAGAGAATGGTAATCCTAAAACAACTCAAAATAAAAACAAGCATTTTTCAGAAAATACACTACACACACTCTTGCATTCTCTCTATCTCTTCTAAAAAACAAATCATCACGTCATGCATATTGCTTGTTTTGAACCCCATTGAAATATACGATCCAATGCCTTCTCCCAACTTTGAATTCCCGGTATTTGAGACTGAAGAAGAAGAGGACGAAGAAATTCCAGAAAAGATCTCCCAATTACTCAGACAAGAGGAAAGGTCCATTAAAACTCACAAAGAGCCGTTGGAAACGATCAACTTGGGTTCAGAAGAAGAGAGGAAAGAAGTCAAGATTGGGGCACTGCTCAGTCCGACTGTCAGAGAAGTCTTGATAGAACTTCTCAAAGAGTTTCCTGATGTATTTTCTTGGTCCTATCAGGACATGCCAGGGTTGGATACCAACATCGTGGAACATCATCTACCGTTAGGATCTGAATGTCCGCCGGTGAAACAAAGGCTGAGACGGACTCATCCTGATATGGCCATCAAGATCAAAGAGGAAGTGCAGAAATAGATTAATGCAGGTTTCCTTGCCACCTCAGAATATCCTCAATGGTTAGCCAACATAGTGCCATTTCCGAAAAAGGACGGAAAAGTCAGAATGTGTGCAGACTACAAGGATTTAAACAAAGCAAGTTCAAAGGATGACTTTCCCCTGCCACACATTGACATGCTGGTAGACAGTACAACAAAGTTTAAAGTCTTCTCCTTCATGGATGGATTCTCGGGCTATAATCAAATAAAAATGCCGCTGAAAGACATGGAGAAAACTTCATTCATCACCCCATGGGGCACCTTTTGTTGCAAGGTAATTTCGTTCGGTTTGAAGAACGCCGAGGCAACATATCAAAGGGCCATGACTACTCTATTTCATGACATGATGCACAAAGAAATCGAAGTGTATGTCGATGACATGATTGCTAAATCTAAGACAGAAGATGAGCATGTGACACACCTGTTAAAATTATTCGGGCCTCTGAGGAAGTACAAACTCCGCTTGAATCCCAACAAATGCACGTTTGGTGTTCGCTCAGGAAAACTTTTAGGGTTCATCGTCAACCAGAAAGGAATCGAGGTTGATCCTGACAAGGTCAAGGCCATTCAAGAAATGCCTTCACTAAAGACTGAGAAACAAGTCAGAGGATTTTTGGGACGTCTGAATTACATCTCAAGATTCATATCCCTCATGATCGTGACATGCACGCCGATCTTCAAACTACTCAAAAAGAATCAAAGCTGTGTATGGACAGAAGACTGCCAAAAACCCTTCGACAGTATCGAAGAATATCTGTTGAATCCACCAATCCTGTCACCTCCAGTAGACGGAAGACCACTAATCATATACTTAATAGTCTTGGAAGTTTCTATGGGTTGTGTACTTGGCCAACAAGACGAAACCAAAAGGAAAGAGTCTGCCATCTACTATTTGAGCAAGAAATTTACCGACTGTGAAGCTCGGTACACTATGCATGAGAAAACTTGCCGCGCTCTGGCTTGGGCAGCCAAACGTCTTCGCCAGTACATGATTTGCCACACTACTTGGTTAATCTCCGAAATGGATCCAATCAAGTACATCTTTGAAAAGCCTGCTCTCACGGGAAGGATCGCCCGTTGGCAGATGTTGTTATCAGAATACGACATAGAGTACCATGCTCAAAAAGCCGTCAAAGGAAGCATTTTAGCCGATCATTTGGCTCATCAACCGATTGAAGATCAGGAATCAGTCGGATTTGACTTCCCAGACGAAGATGTCATGTATTTGAAAATGAAAGATTGCGATGAACCGCTACCCAGTGAAGGGCCAGAACCAGGTTCCCAATGGGGAATAATCTTTGAAGGAGCTGTCAACAATTATGGAAATGGAATTGGGGCAATCATCATAACACCTTAGGGTACCCACATTCCTTTCACTGCCAGACTAACATTCAAGTGCATAAATAACGAGGACGAATACGAAGCTTGTATCATGGGTCTCGAAGAATCTATTGACTTAAGAATTAAGAACTTGGATGTGTATGGAGACTCAGCCCTGGTTATCAATCAGATCAAAGGAGATTGGAACACATACTAATCAGGACTGATTCCTTACAAAGACTATGCAAGAAGGTTGTTACCATTCTTCAACAAAATCGAGTTTCATCATATCCCTCATGAAGAGAATCACATGGCTGATGCACTAGCCACTCTTTCTTCCATGATTAGTGTAGGTCAATGGAACGATGTACCTAAGATAGACATAATGCGCCTAGAACGGCCCGCTTACATCTTCGTGATCGAAGTAGTCATTGACGACAAACCTTGGTATCACGATATCAAATGCTTCCTTCAGAAACAAGAGTACCCACCTGGGGCATCAAGAAAAGACAGGAAAACCCTCAGAAGGCTGGCAGGTAACTTCTTCCTGAGAGGTGATACACTCTATAAGAGAAACTTCGACATGGTCTTGCTCCGATGCGTAGATAGACCAGAAGCAAACATGCTGATAAAATAAATTCATGAAGGATCCTTTGGCACTCATGCCAACGGTCACACAATGGCGAGAAAAATTCTGAGAGTAGGATACTATTGGTTGACCATGGAATCCAATTGCTACAAGTACATGAAGAAGTGTCACAAGTGTCAGATATACGTTGACAAAATCCATGTACCGTCAACGCGTCTCAAAGTCCTTTCTTCCCCATGGCCTTTTTCCATATGAGGAATCGACATGATTGGCAAGATTGAACCCAAGGCTTCGAATGGACATCGGTTCATCCTGGTAGCCATTGACTACTTCACCAAGTGGGTCGAAGCAGCGTCATACACCAATGTAACCCGACAAGTGGTGGTCGGATTTATCAAAAACAATCTCATCTCCCGTTATGGTGTTCTAAGCCAGATCATTACTGACAATGGATCTAACTTGAACAATAAGATGATGAAAGAATTATGCACTGAGTTCAAGATTGAACACCATAACTCATCTCCCTACCGACCTAAGATGAATGAAGTGGTAGAAGCGGCTAACAAGAACATCAAGAAAATTGTTTAAAAGATGGTTATAACCTACAAAGACTGGCACGAAATGCTACCCTTTGCTCTTCACGGTTATCGCACTTTTGTCCGCACTTCAATATGGGAAAACCCTTTCTCTCTAGTATATGGCATGGAAGCAGTGCTCCCCATAGAAGTAGATATCCCATCAATCCAGGTATTGATGGAAAATAAGCTAACAGAGACTGAATGGTGTCAAAGTCGACACGATGAACTGAACCTAATCGAAGAAAAGCAAATAATGGCTCTATGCCATGGTCAGTTGTATCAGCAAAGAATGAAGAAGGAGTTCGACAAAAAGGTCCGACCTCGTGTCTTCAGAAAAGGAGACCTTGTGCTCAAGAAGATACAATCATTTCTCACTGATTCCAGGGGAAAATGGACTCCGAACTATGACGGCCCCTATGTGGTCAAGAAAGCCTTCTCAGGCGGCGCCTTAAGACTCGCAACCATGGATGGAGAGGAATTCACCTACCCAACGAATGTTGACGTAGTCAAGAAATACTTCGCCTAAATAATAAAAAAAAACGTCTCGGTGGATTGAAAACCCGAAAGGGCGGTCTAGGCAAAAATTAGAGACATAAGCAAAAATCATCCCGGTGGATTGGAAATCTCAAAGTACAATCCAGGAAAAAGTTAGGGATTAATGGCAAGTAACTACGTCCGACAAGGTGAAATCCCCTAGCGGTAACACTATTCATCGACAAACTTCCAATCAAGGTCATCTTGGACAGAAGCTTAGGATGTCCAGAATTCAAAGTTGGTAGAAGAATAACAGTTGTTATGTTTCAATGTAGCCCTTTTCCCTTAAATTACCATTTTCTAAACTTTGTAATGCTCTATGGAATCACGTGCTTGGCTAATTTCCATTCTATCAATAAAATTTGAGCCCTAGTGCTTTTGTTTGCAATTCTCATTTGTTTTAGTTTTACAGAATGACATTTTTAATATGATCGACGATTCTTGAAATAAAACAAAAATGAATTTACTTATCAAAATTTTTCCGCTTTTAAAATAAAAATGGCAATTCCTTTTGACTTTGAGCATAAAAAAGAATATCGATAGCTTCTCCAGAGGTGATTGAACCTCAAAGTGCAGAATCAAAGTACTCATTGTAAACCAGTACACATGAATGAAGGATCAACTATTTCAGATTCCATGTTTCATCTGAGATCCCCGACCGAGTTCGTACCTCATAAGACCGATCGATGATTCTCTCCTCCCCACAGGGACCGCCTCTCCTAAGTAAGGCAGGATTGCTATTTTGAACCAGTGATACTTTTCATCCCCCGCAGGGGCCGAGTATCCAGTCGTGTTCATCTATTAGTCTGTTTGTCACGTCAGTTTTGTTAGTATAAACATACACACATCATGCATTATTGATTCATATTCACAATCATATTGCATTACTATCACTCTGGTCATACTCGTTTCCTAAGTGATAAAAGTCCTCTTATCAATCGAGTTGTCAGTTCTTTCCTCGTCAGGAAATGTATTGTCTGAACAATTTCTCCCTAGTTTATTTCTGGATTGGAGATGGTCCTCGACCACCTTGATAACTTGAACCTCTGAAAGGAAAGAAGGCATTCGACAAACGTCACTCTTCACCATTGAATATGATATTTTCGCTTTCCCGGATTAAGGAAAATCCCCAGAGAAAGCCTCTCAACCGAAGACTCTCAGCAACACATTGGTTTTTCTCCCAAGAAAGTCAATGTTAATAAAGTCATCAGCACCTCAAAATTGGATTACATCACATGGCATTTCTCCGAGAAGATCTCGAAGAAAATTATGATGTAATATTCCCAAGCGAAAAGCAGTCTCTCAAGAGACTCGTTTTCCCCAGTAGAGTCAGCAAATGACATCTCCAACAGAGAAGTTTGCACACCTCTACAGCTTAGACGAGTAGGTACCCCCAGCAAGTCTGACCTTAAATATTTTCCATCAAATGGCGTCTCCCTCAGTAGAAAACTCGGTGAGAAGTTTGATGAAAACCGCTACACATAGTGCCCCTTGTCAAGGAAGAAACTCGACAAGAAGAAACTAAGACCAGTTCCTTGAAGACCAGGATCGAGGGGAAGTTTATTTCAAAAACTAAGACCAGTTCCTTGACTGAAGACCAGGATCGAGGGGAAGTTTATTTCAAAAAACTAAGACCAGTTCCTTGGCTGAAGACCAGGATCGAGGGGAAGTTTATTTCAGAAACTGAGACTAGTTCCGTGGCTGAAGACCAGGATCGAGGGGAAGTTTCACCCTTTTATAAGTATCATTACTTAGCAACACAATATGGATGAGAAAACTGCCATTCATAACCACCGTCAAAATTTCGGGTATTCCGGTATTTAATCCTCTTGCACCCTGAATGTACGAATATCTTCGCCATTCATACCTTCGGGTCCAAGAAGATTAAATAGGGGCATCTGTAATATCCCAAATTTTGACCACCAAGATTTCCCATCATTGTGCAAATCATTACCACAATATGGATGTACCTTCATGCCTCATCAATCTCCTCAAGGATTGTCAAGCATCAACTAGAATCAAGAATTAGGGTTTCCATCCCTCTCAGAGCACTTAGACAAAAGATCAATCAAGAAATGACATGATTTTCAACTTGTCTAACCTCTTAAACACCCATAAGGGATCAAGAGGACTCCCACATGAGGAATCAAGCACAAAGTTGCAACATTCCAAGTGGATTAAGCCTCAAGATCGCCAGTGTCACCAAATTAGGGTTTTGATCAACCATGGCTTCCAGATGAAATTTTTCCTCTAGGCATGAGCCAATGCTTCAAAGGATAACCCAAGATACTCCAAGGGACCTCATGGACCCAATCATCAAGTCAATTTAGCCACAGGGGAAGCATTCATTAAAAATCAGGAATTAGGGTTTCTTGACCTAATTCACCCCTAAGTTGACTTTTGGAGCAAAGCATGAGCCAAGACCTCAAGACATGTTTTGAGGGGCTCAAATACACTACATTGATCCATTTACAACACTGTATTGATCCAAGAAGCTTGATTCACAAGTTTCAATTTCATCTGGATCACAATTAGGGTTTTGAAGAAAAAGTCAACTGTGTCTTTGACTCTTAACCAAGACATGCTCCCAAACCTTGGGACATGATTCAATACACCCTATAACACCTATGGAACCTATCCATTAGGTTTGAATTAGGTCAAGGACTTGATTGCACAAAGAATCACACAGTTTGGATTTCATATGACAAAAAGTCAACTATGCACAAAATCAAGTTTGACTTTTTGGAATTTTTCACAAATATGGTTCCCCTATGTAAAAAATAATGTTAATGTATGGTATTGATCATCATTCATTAAGAAAAATCAAGAAAAGTGAGGTTTCTTGCAAAAGGGCAAGCATGAGAAACCAAAATTTTTCTAAGTTATGGAACAAAAGTGATTTTGTACCAACTTTGCAAGGTTATAACTCCTAAACCACAAGGCCTTTTTCTCCCATTCAATGCTCAAATGAAAGTCCATCTGACATACTTCAAATATGTCAACTACACGAGATTCCAAATCCTCATGGATTTTGAGTTATGGATTGATCAAAATCACAAAAAATGAAAATGGCCACTTTTCCCAACACTTAGTGAAATTTTCAATAAGTCAGAATCTGTCTTACTTTTTCCAAAATGTAGAGGCTTTTTTCACTTTGATCCAAGCTAAACCAGGACCAATGTTGGACATCAAAGTTGAAGTATGCCATGAGGGCTTTCCAACAAGTACCAGATCATCTCCAAATTCAATTTGAGTAGGGAGTTCCAACCCTTAGAACATGGCATCATGGATTGATTTTGTTCAAGGCAGATTATCGGTCATTTGCTCGATTTGGCCAAATCTGATAATTCCAAGCCTTGTCATCCATTTGGACACCTCAAGGGATAAAATCAAAGAGGAATGATCTGATCCACAAGCCTCCCAAGTCCAAGGAACTACATGTAGCCATAAGTTCCTTAAAAAGGCTAAAAAGCTCAAAGACTCCAATTTTGTTTCAATTCATTCAATGGATACATCAAGCTGGCATGGACTGAAGCAAATCTAACTGAATGAGTCAAGATTCAGCTCTGAATCAAAAGGCCATAGGCCCGTGCCCTAACCTCAAGTCAATGGCTAGAGGAGACTAAAGATGCCTTTTGCTACAATTGGCCAAGGGACTGTCCAAGTTGCCATTCACTATTGCTTGCAAAACAAACTTGCTCTACTATAAATAGAGCTCATTTATGGTCAGTTTGAGTACACCAAAACACTACAACACTTGCTTTCATCAAAATCTCTCTCATTAGGCCAAAATGCCTTCTTTTGCAAGTCACCACTGAGTTTTTGAGTTAGAGAGCAATTCCACCACAACTCATGATCTAAACACATCCAATGTATCATATATAAGCTGTTCAAACACTCACCATTGATCTGAAACTCCAAAACCAGAAAGCCAACCTCCAAAACCTCAAATTTTGACTTTTCTGCATATTTCAAGCCATGTCTTGATTCAGTCACTTTCAAAACCAAGCAAGGCCTCAAACACACTCTAAATATCATCCTTAAACTGTCCCAATTGGTTTCCCTCATCTGGAACACCAT
Source organism: Lathyrus tuberosus (assembly GCA_022829125.1). NCBI lineage: Eukaryota > Viridiplantae > Streptophyta > Magnoliopsida > Fabales > Fabaceae > Lathyrus > Lathyrus tuberosus. The sequence continues at coordinate 3,824,107 of JALAZF010000320.1, read as the reverse complement.
TTGAGAGAGTTACCATTTTGGTCACTTTTGCCACTTTTGCAAGAAAGAGCCAATACTTGTTCCTGAGGATTCGAGCTGGTTTTGATCACCCTAAAAGCTTCAGAGGGATCAATGAAGAGTGTCCAAAGAATTGAATCACTTCTGGCACAAGGATCTTGACAATTAGCACAAGGAGCTTCAAGAGGTAAGTGCATCACAACTTGAACTCTATAAATCATGCATTGCTTTGATGTCCATTGATTATGGACATCTCATACATATCATATATGGTGTGTTTGAACCAATTTGCCCTGTTTTTATGCTCTGTATAATGATATAGCATAGAACATGCAAATCTAGGCCTATTTTGAAATCACTATCGGATTTTAAAATAGGGACATCTTTTGAAAAAACTAAAAGCACCATTGGATTCCTCATGAAATTCAAGGCAGGATGCACCTAAATTTTGTCCAAATCCATGGAGAATTGAGGAAGATAGAGCCTTCATGCAAATCCACCAAAACTTGGTTTTTTGCCTTGGCCAGGCCTAAAAACCAAGTCACCTATATATGTTTATGGGGTTGTTTTGATGCACGAATGTATCACCACCCCAGTGGTAGCGCGCATGTGTGTTTGTTTGGCAGGTCGTGGGTTCAACACCCACCCAGACCATTTTGCCATTTTCTCTCTTTTTGCTATTTTTCATATATTTTATGGTTTTTATTAATTAATTCCAAAATTAATTTCTCTTTCAATTTTAATCATTTTTTATTGGTTCTTTTTTTGAAAATTCAAAAAAATGTTAAAATATTTTATTCTACATAAATTTCACAAAAATATTATTTATTTCACATATTTGGTATTTTTGAACAGAATTATGTTTTTTTAAACATTTGAAAATATTTCTGTCTCTTGATTTTTCAACTTCAAATGAATTTTAAACTTTCATGTATTTAAACCTGATTTTTCAAAATGTTTTTCAAAGTATACAACTTGTTTTTGGATATATTTGGCATTTTATATCATTTATTATTTAATTTCCTTTGAAAATTATTTTAAAAAATGCAGAAATTAGGGTTTTCTCTAATTCTTGATTTTCCAAACTTCATAAAACATTTTTGGGCCTCTAATAGAGTGTAAGACCCAACCCTCTTTTATACATAAATAATTTTGGGCCTCAGTCATTGTATAAGTCCCGATACGATTCTCAAAATAACGGTGCAATCGTTATTTTTCATCTGGGCCTCTCCTTGAGTTATAAGCCCCATCTCTTGTACAAAAATAAAATATTTTTGGGCCTTTAATAGAGTGTAAGACCCATACCTTGTAAATAAAAAAAATTTTAGGCCTCAGTCATTGTATAAGTCCCGATACGATTTCAAAAATCTCGGCGTGATCGCAGTTTTCAAACAAAATCATCTGGGCCTACTCTTGTGTTGTAAGTCCCATTTCTTTTCTTTTTTCAAACCCTTTGGGCCTCTTAGATAGAGTGTAAGACCCAACCCCTTTGTACAGAAAACCTTTTTGGGCCTCAGTCATTGTATAAGTCCCGATACAATTTTCAGATCAACGGTACGATAACTATTTTTCATATGGGCCTCTCCATGAGTATAAGCCCCAATCTTCTTTTCAAAACAACTTTCCCTTTTGATTTAGATTCAAATCCATAGTTGTTATAAAAACTTTCTTTAATTTCTTGAACAACTAACCATACAACTGTTACAATGAAAGCTTGCTCACTTGTAAGTTTTATCAGCTTTGTTTTACTTACTTACACACACACACACACACACACACACACACACACACACACACATATATATATATATATATATAAATATATATATATTTATTTGTGCTGGAAGCTTACTCACCTGTAAGTCCTCCTACCCTCTTTTACATACTGTATATATTTCATCTGTATATATATATATATATATATATATATGCCTGTATATTTTCTTGCTTTGAGTTTTCCCCAGAAATTAGGTCTAGGACTAGATCAAATCAGTGGTCACTCTTTTAACACAGTCAAAACTAGTTCCCCATAGGAATTCCAGATACAGTCTTGCCTCCTCTTGGGCTTATACAATATGGAACAAAGAGAAAGGCATTATTCCCGGTGAAACTTTTTTCAGACTGTCACTATTAGAAAATTGTCAAAGAAATTCATTTCCCCCAAAGAGGATTAATTCCCGGTGAAACCTTTCTTGAATTTCTTCAAACCCTAGAACTGTTCACTAAAGAAAAGATTATTCCCGGTGAAACTTTTCTTGAACTTTTCTTAAGTTTGGACCCACAGGCTTCCTAAAAACATCCCCTACTTCCTCTTGGACTTTGTACAAGGACCCTCAGGCTTCTTAGAAGTTCTCATGCCTTCTCTTGGGCTTAGTACAAGGACCCAAAAACCTCTTACAGGTGTAGGACAGAACCTAGTCATCCTTTGTTAGAGCAGTCTTTGCAAAGAGTCAAAACATTAAACCAATTTAGGGTTGATTCTCATCCCTTAAAATACCAGCCTCCTCTTTGGCATCATACAAAGATAAACCTTTTCATACCAGCAGACTTGGACAGTCTCGTCTACTCTTGGATTACAACGAAACCCTCAAGTTTCCCAAAAGCACGAGACAAACCCTGATCATCTCATCAATCACCAACTGTGTTTAAACTTTTCACTTTAAATTTCCCCAGCTAGGGTCAAATCACTATCAATAAACCTTTATCAGAACCTCAAGGCACCTGATATCTCAACTCTTCTATATTCCTCAGCAAGAGTTGATTCCCCAATTTGGATTTGCTTCTGGATCTCAATAATCCTCAGCAGAAATTAGCCTCCTCTTAGGATTTGTATAAAGATTTTTCCCCACTTCCTTGTTGAGTCAATCACCTTTCAGCCTCAATCTTGGGCTTTGTACAAGACAGATAAAAACACTATCTTGTTGAGTCAATCATTTTCAGCCTCCTCTTAGGATTTGTATAATGATCCTTCTTTTCCTAAGCAAAAGTTAGCCTCAATCTTGGGCTTTGTACAAGACACCATATAAATAGCTTCAGCTGAGTCAGTCAAATATCTTTTAGCCTCAATCTTGGGCTTTGTACAAGACACATATAAATCTTCCTAAAGCAGAGTCAATTCTCTTTTCAGCCTCAATCTTGGGCTTTGTACAAGATAAATCATACTATCCAGTAGAGTCAGTTTCTTCCTTTAGCCTCAATCTTGGGCTTTGTACAAGACAAATAAAAATATCTCACCAGTAGAGTCAGTCTCCCCTTTTAGCCTCAATCTTGGGCTTTGTACAAGACACATACAAATATTCCGCAGTGGAATCAAAAACCCTTTTTAGCCTCAATCTTGGGCTTTGTACAAGACAGACAAAATATTTCCCTGGAAAAGTCAAATTTTAGCCTCCTCTTAGGCTTTGTATAATGATATCCCCAAAAGAGTCGGTCTCTTTTTTAGCCTCAATCTTGGGCATTGTACAAGACAGATAATAAACTCCCCAGTGGAGTCAATCAATCTCTTAGCTTCAACCTTGGGTGTCATACCCCAAATTTTGACCACAATATTTCCCATCATTGTGCAAATCATCACCACAATATGGATGTACCTTCATGCCTCATCAATCTCCTTAAAGATGGTTGAGCATTCACCACAATCAAGAATTAGGGTTTTAAGCCCTCTCAGAGCACTTAGGAAAATGATCAATCAAGGAATGACATGATCTTCAACTTGTCTAACCTCTTAAACACCCATAAGGGATCAAGAGGACTCCCACATCAAGAATCAAGCACAAAGTTGCAACATTCCATGTGGATCAAGCCTCGAGATCGCTAGTGTCACCAAATTAGGGTTTTGGTCGACCATGGCCTCCAGATGAAATTTTTCCTCTGGGCATGAGCCAATGATTCAAAGGACAACCCAAGATACTCCAAGGGACCTCATGAACCCAATCATCAAGTCAATTTAGCCACAGGGGAAGCATTCATTAAAAATCAGGAATTAGGGTTTCTTGACCTAATTCACCCCTAAGTTGAATTTTGGAGCAAAGCATGAGCCAAGACCTCAAGACATGTGTTGAGGGGCTCAAATACACTACATTGATCCATTTGCAACACTGTATTGATCCAAGAAGCTTGATTCACAAGTTTCAATTTCATCTGGACCACAATTAGAGTTTTGAAGAAAAAGTCAACTGTATCTTTGACTCTTAACCAAGACATGTTGTCATACCCCAAATTTTAACCACTAAGATTTCCCATCATTGTGGAAATCATCACCACAATATGGATGTACCTTTGTGCCTCATCAGTCTCCCCAAAGATGGGTGAGCATCCACTACAATCAAGAATTAGGGTTTCAAGCCCTCTCTAAGTGCTTAGACAAAGGATCAATCAAGGAAGGACATGATCTTCAACTTGTCTAACCTCTCAAACAACCACAATGGATAAAAAGGACTCCCATTTCAAGGATTAAGCACAAGGCTGCTCCCTTCTAGGTGGATTAAGTCTCAAGATCGACAGTGTCACAAAATTAGGGTTTTGGTCGACCAGGGCCTCCAGATGAAAATTTTCCTCTGGGCACAAGCTAATGATCCAAAACATAACCTAATATAATCCATGGAATCTCATGGACCCAATCATCCAGTCAATTTTGCCTCAGGGGATGCATTCATAAAAAATAAGGAATTAGGGTTTCTTGACCTAATTCACCCCTAAGTTGACTTTTAGGATAAATCATGAGCCAAGACCTCAAGAGATGGTTTGAGGGTCTCTAATTAACTATATTGATCCATTTGGAATAATGGATTAATCCAAGAAGCTTGAGCAATAAGTCTCAATTTCATCTGAACCACAATTAGGGTTTTAAGGAAAAAGTCAACTGTAACTTTGACTTTTGACCAGGACATGCTCCCAAGCCCTATGAAATGCATCAATATACCCTATGACACCCATGGAACATGTCCATCAAGTTTGATTTAGGTCAAGGCCATGATTTCCTGAAGAATTGCACAGTTTGGAATTCATCTGATAAAAAGTCAACTGTGCACAAAAGTCAACTTTGACTTTTTGAGATTTTTCACCAAAATGGATTTTTAACCCTAAAATGATGTTAATGTATGATTTGAATCATCATTCATCAATAAAAATCAAGAAAAGTTGGATAACTTGTAAAAGGGGTAACCATAAAAACTTAGAAAATTTTCTAAGTTAAAAATAAAGTGGCTAGGGTACCAACTTTGGAGGGTCATAACTCCTAAACCATAAGGCCATTTTTTCCCATCCAAAGCTTGATTTTTAGATCTCATTTCCCTCTACAAAAACTTCAACTAGACCTAACTCCAATTCATTGTGGATTTTGAGCTATGAGTGAGCCAAAATGGCTGAAAATATGAAAGTACACCATTTTTCAACACTTAGAAAAAATTCTGTCCAAGACAGATTTTGTTGAAACACCAAAACTTGTGAGATATTTTCACATAGATGCAAGCTGAATCAAGTCCAAAGTTAAACATCAATGTTGTTGCATATGTTTCCAAGAATTCAAAGAGCCTAACAACATGAATTGATTCAACTTGAGCCAAGAGAAATCCATGCCCAAAGTCATGCTGCTGCAAGCTGTTTTGGAAAAATCAGTTTGCATGTTTGCTTGCCACACACGATTTTGAACCAAAAACTGAGGATCAGCATGCCACATGTATTCAAACCAATCACATTGCATCTAATCCAACTGATAAATCTGAGTCAAAAAGCCAAGGAATCTTCCAACTTGAAATTCATCCACTTTGGCACATTTTGCCTTGAATTCAAAGTGCATTAATGTGGAATAGTGCATTGTCAAGGTAGCTACCCTACTCAGTCAAATTCTCTGATTAAACAACAATAAAAACATCTGAGGAATGTGATTTTGGTCAAGGTATAACCCTGCTCTTGGGAATGGCTAGCTTGCCTTGCTTGAGAAGAAATCCTCCAAGCCAATCCATGCAAATGTGATCTGATCCAGCAGCTATTCACTATTCCTCCAAAACAAAAGTTGATCACCTATAAATAGAGGTCCCAATGGATCATTCAACTCACACCAAAGCCAGTTACAACACTGCTTTCTCTCATTCTTCCTTAAACCTCAAGTGTTTTGGCTTATTGAGTAACCACTATCGGGTTTTGAGTTGCAGCCTTAGGCAATCAATTCCAATTGCTCAAACACATCACATATGATGTATTTGAGGTGTCCAAACACTTAAACACTGACTGTAACACCTCAGGCTCAAAATCACCCTTCAACCAAGCCATCATGCCTCATTTATGCAGGTGGAGGTCTCCAGCTTGATCCAAAGAGTTTCAAAGTGTTCCAAAGCTTGTAACATACTCCATAACATCCATTGAAGCTGTAGGGATCATTAATTCACAACTGGAACAAAGTTTGTGCAGAGTTCCATTTCAGCTTGCATCAAGGTTGGCCTCAAAACTCAAACTCCATGATCCATGCATATTTCCTCGCATGATATTTTTGCCAATTGCTTGCCATCATATGCTGATTGTTTTCCCTTAGAAAATTTGATCATTGCACTCATAATCATGCCTACTCGATTGCTTTCGCAAAATTAGGGTTCATACGGCCACAATGATATAATTTGTTATACACTGAAAATGAATAAAATTGGGTATTGCCATCTTCTTCCTTGTGAAAAAACGCATGAGTTTGGTGTTTGAATGATGTCCAATGGTTGAGAGATGAGTGAGATATGGTGCTTCATGCACGAGCTCGAGGAAGAAGATGGCCATGGCGCCATTCTTCAGGTTTTCCAACTAAGTTTGATATATATTTTTCACTTGCCATGTTATTAATGAATTGGCATTGCGCCCCAGCGGTTCATCAGCTGGTTTTGTGTGTATTGGCAAGCGAGAGGTCTGGCGTTCGAATCCCCCTCGCCCTAGACTTCTTTTTCTCACTTGTTTATTTTATTTTTTTTTCATATTATTATTTTTAATGATTTGAAAAATTAACAACTCCTTCAATTTTTATCATTTTTTATTGGTTCTTTTTGCAATAATTCACAAAAATGTTGAAATATTTTATTCCACCAAAAAATTAGATTTATATTATTTATTTAATATAATTGGTATTTTGTGAATAAATTCATTTTTAATTGTTTTTAAACATTCTAAAAGTGAATATTTACTTTGAAAATCAAAACCTAATGAGTTTAAATATTCCTTGTGATTATCCCTCATTTTTTTTCAAACCTTAAACAAAATCATAAATGGATTATTCAAATTTATTTTGTATTTGGTTTGATTTTCTTTAAATATTTACTTTTAAAGATTAAAATTAGGGTTTTTGATTAATTCAACTTTCAAAATTGATTTTCAAATACACTTGGGCCTCTATTAGAGTGTAAGACCCAACACCCTTGTACAGAAAACATGTTGGGCCTCATTCGTTGTATAAGTCCCTCTGTACATTTTCAAATAAACGGCACGATCGTCGCCTTTTCAAAATAACCCTGGGCCTACCCTCGAGTAGTAAGACCCGTTTCTTTCCTTAAAACTCACTTGGGCCTCTAATAGAGTGTAAGACCCAACCCCCTTTTAACCAAAACAATTTTGGGCCTCACTTATTGTATAAGTCCCTCCGCGTTAAAAGAAAACCTCGGCGCGATCGCCATTTCAAATAGAAAAATCCTCTGGGCCTACCCTCGAGTAGTAAGACCCATCTCTTTTTCTTTAAACTTTTTTTGGGCCTCTATTAGAGTGTAAGACCCAACACCCTTGTACAGAAAACATTTTGGGCCTCAGTCACTTGTATAAGTCCCTCTGTACAAATTCAAACTGTGCGCTCACTGATAAAACCCTGAGCCTCTCCTTGAGCTGTAAGCTCCAAATCTCTCCTTTTCAAAGCACTTTCTCCTTTGATTTTGCATATATTGTTGTTTTCAATCTTTCCTTGTTGAACAACTAACCAAACACCATGGAAGCTCTACAACCGAGTAAGTGGTTATTGCTTTCATTTACCGCTTTCATAAACATATAACTGTGTTGTGGGGCTGTTTCACTGTAAGTCTTCTTTCATAAACTCATATCAACTGTGTAATAATAGTATAGATATTTAGAGTTTCCCCGGCAACTACGTTTAGCATTAATCCCGTTGATCACTCTTAGAAATAGTCTAAACTAGATCCCCATAGGATTACCAGACACAGTCTTCCCTCCTCTTGGGGTTAAACAATATGGAGATATGAAAGGCAGCATTCTATGTGAACCCTTTCATAGACTGTCACTCATAGAAGTTGTCAAGAAACTCTATTCCCCAGAGATGATCTTTTCTCCATGAATGGCATCTCTTGAGTTTCTTCCAAATTCTCGGACTTTCCTGGCTTGATCTATTCTCGGTGAATGGCATGTCTTGAACTTCTCGGGGTTTGGGGACCCATAGGCTTCTTAAAAGCACTTGTCAAGAAGATCTACTCCCCAGAGATGATCTTTTCTCCGTGAATGGCATCTCTTCAGTTTCTTCCAAATTCTCAATCTTTCCTGACTTGATCTATTCCTTGTAGATAGCTTGCCTTTAATTGCTCGGGGTTTGGGGACCCATCGGCTTCTTAAAAGCAACCCCGCCTCCTATTGGGCTTCGTACAAGGACCTCTCGGCTTCTTAAAAGCTTCCAGCCTCCTCTTGGGCTTCATACAAATTGTCCCGATGACCTCCTAGAGGTATAGGAACAGAACTTAGTCATCTGCATAGAACAGTCCTTTCATAGAGTCTACTACTGTTTCTCAAAGCATAGTACAAAAGATGACACTCTAGACTTGGACAGTCTAATCCCCTTGAGTCTCAAAGACATTCTCAAGCACCCTTCAAAAATAGGAAGAAAACCTGTAGACTCGGACAGTCTCAATACCCTTCGGATTTCCTGCATCCTTAAAGAACAGGATTAACCCGAATCCTTGAATCAAATCCACGAGTACAGTATTGCTCATATAAGAACTGATTTTCTCTTTAAAATCAGTATATTGGACCTGTCACTTAATTGAAACAACATTTAGCCTCTCTCTCGGGCTTTGTACGAGACACATAAGAGACTCCCTCGTTGAGTCAATTACCCCTTTCGCCTCCATCTCGGGCTTCATACGAGATACAAAAAGGTTCTTATTGAGCCAAACAAACAACAGCCTTCATCTCGGGCTTCGTACGAGATACAAAAAACTCTCTTGTTGAGTCAAATAGCCTCCATCTCGGGCTTTGTACGAGATACCAAAAGATTCCCTCGTTGAGTCAAAACCTTTTAGCCTCTATCTCGGGCTTTGTACGAGACACATAATAGGATTCTCTTAGGCTTTGCATAAGAAAACCACTGGTTGATCCAATTAACCTTTTAGCATCAAAGCCGTGCCTCGTTCACAGTATACAAACATCAACAACTCCTTCCCTTTCATCTAATCGCTGTAAGCGGAAAGCCTCTGGATCATCTACATCTATGCCACTGTCCCTCTTTTAGCATGAGAAATTCCTAAGGAAAGATGGCATTGCTCTACACTGAGTTAAAGTCTTCTCCTTCAGGTTAAAATTCCCTATAAAGGAAATTATGGCATTGCCGGATTCACACATCCCGGTTAAAGTAATCCTCCTTTACAGTCAGTCACCCAACAGTTGTGACATACAACCCCCTCTTTAGAGATGACAAATTCTCTCTAAAGTCAACACCTTTAGCTTCACGTCTTGGGCTTTGAACAAGATACAAATAGACCTTTCAGCTTCACATCTTGGGCTTTGAACAAGATATAAATCACCTTTCGCTTCACTTCTTGGGCTTTGAACAAGACACAAAAAACAACCATTTCCTCCCATAGAATAGGAGGAACTACGAACGCTCTGATTTCCCTGTTTCGGTAAACGGGAATACGTAGGCATAAGATTGAAAGAAGAATCTTAGCGAGCACACTAAACAAAAACCCAAAATCCCATACTCTCATGTATCTATCAAAAGCATCAGTCCTAACATCCTAATCCTCGTTCCCCGCCAGAAAATCCAAGAAAGAGAGAAAATCGAATTGGCGAAAATACAAATAACCAGTACAAAGGCCCCCCCACATTGATAGCATTCGTAACCTAACAGACCGCTGTTTAAACTCAGTATGCAAAGCAGGGTTAATTGGAGACATCTATTTCCCTTCCTTCATCAGCTTTAATAGGATAAAAAATGAATCGACCTGTAGTAAACTCAACCGCAGAGAGCGACCAGCGCTTAAGAACCGCGTCCAAAATCGCTCGCTACAGAAAAATGGCGCCCACCGTGGGGCCCGTCTCTGTTTTTCTTCTTCCTTTTCACCTCTTGTGTGAATACCACAGATTGGGGCTTCCGCCGGGGAACCCAATTTCTGTCAGGAACTTAGGATTCATAGCTTTAAAGGTCTAGGATGATTAGGACAAATATATATACTGCTTTTCCTAATTGCTATACGTGTTTATTTTTCTGCTAATGGGAATGCGTGTGATGCCGCATGTGGAAAGATTGAGTATACACTTAAGATAAGTGATGGCGACGAGGTCGACCATCAACCTCAGTGGAGGCTGACCAATGCAACCCATTCTCTCACCTAGACAATGGGCTGATTGTTAAGTCTGAGAAGCTGAGGAGCCAAACCCTTTCGTAGTGCGGAAACTATCGGGAATAGTTGTTACGCGATACTACCCTCATTTGAGGCTGGTGATCTATTCTCGGTGAATGGCACTTACTCTAAGATTGCTCTACAACTCGCTGGCGATCCGCTTGTTGTTTTGCTTTCCTGGGAGGAGCTGATGATAATGGGTACAGGTACAAAAATCACCTTAGTATAAACCTTTGGGGATGGGTAGAGCCTTGACTTCATGACAACGACCCTTTGACCCCATGTTTTTTCTATGTTTTTGTGTGCTGCATTCATGCATTCATTTAAAAAACATTAAAACATTCAAAAAATTCTTCTCTTCTAGTCTCTCTGTTTTTCAAATTAAACTAAGACTGTGATTGCAAATATCAGAGAAAAGGATTGTGCTAATGGATTTCGGTAGAAGGAGAACTCATACGTATACCTTCAAGGTTCCAAAACTAGAGGATTTGAGAAGGTTAGCAAGGATGATCACTAACCCTGAGGCTTTCAGAGTCAAGCACGGAGGTCTGCTACCACTGTTAAGAGTCCATGTGATTGAGGGAATCATGGATGCGCTCATTCAGTTCTATGATCCGGTTTATCATTATTTCACATTCCCAGATTACCAGCTAGCACCAACGCTGGAGGAGTATTCTCATCTGATCGATTTACATATCACAGATCGAGCTCCATTTTCTGGACTGGAAGAAATTCCAAAGAATCAGACCATTGCAAGAGCAATTCATTTGGACGAGTCTGAGGTCAGGACTCACCTAACTACCAAGGGTGGCATCCAAGGTTTGCCAGCCCAGTTCTTGACAAAGAAGGCCCTGTATTTTGCCAGTATAGGAAACATCACTGCTTTTGAAAGCATCTTTGTCTTGCTCACCTACGGGTTATTTTTGTTTCCCAACATCAATAACTTCGTTGATATTAACTCCATTAAGGTTTTTCTCATTGGAAACCCTGTGCCGACTTTGCTCGCAGATGCATATCATTCTGTACACTTGGGAAATTTGTACAGCGGAGGGGAGATCACATGCTGTGTACCTCTGCTTTACAAATGGTTTATCTCTCACTTGCCCAAGTCTGCTGCTTTTTGGGATTGCAAGAGTGCCTTACGTTGGTCGCAGAAGATCATGTCTCTTACCAACTCTGATATAGATTGGTGTAATAGGATATTTGAGGGAATCAGAATCATTGATCATTGTGGAAACTTCCCCAACGTACCCCTCATAGGAACTAAGGGAGGAATCAACTACCATCCAGTTCTCATTCATCGTCAATTTGGATACCCGATGAGACACGTCCCACGGGGTGTTCATCTGGAAGGTCTTTTCTTCAAGGAAGGAGAAAATGACAGAGCACTAAAGATGGAAATAGTGCACGCTTGGAAGCATGTTCATAAGAAAGGACGAGAGTCTCTGAGAAAACCGGACTGTATCTCGGTGGAGCCTTATCTCCACTAGGTACAAACTAGAGCTCTCAAGCTAAAAATGCCTTATCCTCGTTACGGAATTCTTCCGCCAAAGGAATCTGTCAGGTACTTCATGACGGAAATTGAAAAGCTTCAGGTTACTCTCAACAAAGTTCAAAAGGAGAGAAGGTCTTAGAAGAACAAGTACCGCACCCTCGATGTAGAGTGCATCAAAATACAACAATTACTAAAAGATAAGGATGCTCTGATTGAAATTTTGGAGCAACATGCTGTGGATAATCAGGATAACCAAAGGAATTTGCTCGCTCCTTTCACTTGGCAAGGGAATAACAACCCGACAATGGCCCAAGAGCCCCGGTCGAAGAAAAGGAAGATATCAGAATCAGCACCCGATTTCTCTTCAAAGAGGACTCGGGACCCATTAGTTTAGGTTTCTGTTTCTGCACCTTGTAATCTACTGTATTTCCATTTCTGTAATCCTTTGAATTCAATAAAAAGGGGTTTCCTCACCGTTTGATATTTGCAATCAAATTGTAGAAGTTTATTTTAATTAAACCTTAAACAATTAATATAATCATTGCATTCATCATTCTCACATCGCAAATTCTTCTTACCTACGAATCTCACGTTTGTGTCTCGGTTCTAGAGTCAAACTGTCTCATTCGTATAATACTCGGGCTAATCGTCAGAAAAGGATGGATGATCTTGAGGAAGAAAACAGAGAGTTGAAAAAAGAGATCGACGCTCTGAGAGAGGATATGAGAAAGCTTCATAACGACATGCAAGCCATGGCAGAAGCTCAGTTACAAAGGACTGTGATCTCAGAGATCACCTCAACGCTCATAGTGGAAAAGTATGATCCTAGGTATCAAATGCGGAAAGATCGTCCTTGGGGCATGCCTATTAACTATATCCCGGAAGGATATGTTCCGCCGATCACTGAAGATCAGGGAATCACAACAGAAGCCGCTGGGCCTGAAGGTTATAAACTTCGGGAAAGCGAAGATGCCAGAGGCATACTGAAGACTCCTGAAGGTTACAAACTTCGGGAAGCGCCAAGATTCGCTACCGTAGTCACGGTACCACCCCTTGTGGTGCACACTGTCCCAGAAGGACAGATTCCACAGACACCTTCTGGTAAGAAGGAAACTATGTTTGATAGAATGGAGGAATTCCAGGAGCAGTTCTTGGAAATGCAGAAGGAACTGCAAGCCATTCGCGGTCAGGATTTATTTGGAAAGGACGCCGCAGATCTCTGCTTTGTCCCTAATGTGAAAGTTCCGCACAAGTTCCAAGTGCCCGACTTTGAAAAGTACAAGGGTAACTCTTGCCCTCAGAGCCATCTGGTGATGTACGCTCGGCGGATGTCAGCTCAGACGGAGAATCAAGACCTACTGATTCACTACTTTCAGGATAGTTAAACCGGTGCCGCATTAAAATGGTACATGGGTTTAAACTATGCCACGATCGGCACCTTCAGAGATCTTGGCACTGCCTTCGTCCAACAATACAAATACAATTTGGACATGGCACCCGACAGAGATCAACTCAGATCAATGTCGCAAAAGGACAAGGAAACCTTTAAGGAGTATGCTCAAAGGTGGCGTGAAATTGCTGCTCAAATTTGTCCACCTCTTGAGGAAAAAGAGATGACAAAGATCTTCTTAAAGACCTTAAGCTCATTTTACTATGACCGAATGGTTGCCAGTGCGCCGAGTGATTTCACTGAAATGGTTGGCATGGGCGTACGTCTTGAGGAAGCCGTCCGAGAAGGACGTTTGGTAAAAGACACTGGATCGACGAGCGGTACTAAAAAATACGGTAGTGCTCTCCCTAAGAAAAAAGAGCAAGATATTGGGAATATCTCTCTCGGAAAGCAAAGGCGACGTTATCAGCCGGTAGCAGTTGTGACTCCTGCTATCAACCCTGTGTCTATTCCTATGTATCAACCTCAGGTTGCGTAGAGCCAACCTGATCAGCAAAGGACACAACAGCCTCTTCAGCAGGCTCATCCTCCATATAACAACAACCATACAACGCAGCCACCAGGATTTGATCTTATACCTGTATCGTACGCATAACTATTTCCGTTACTACTGGCCAAGGGGCATGTCTAGACTAAGTCTCCTCTTGCAATATCGGAAAATCCGCCTTTTTGGTTTAAGGTTGATCAAACTTGCCCTTATCATCAAGGAGGATCGGGGCATAACATAGAAAATTGTCTCAATTTCAAGTCCGACGTGAAAAAACTTGTTAGGAGCGGGGTCTTATCCTTTAAGGATACAAATCCTAATGTTCTCACGAACCCGCTGCCTCAACACGAGAAGGCTGCAGTCAATTTGATAGAAGGAGAGACTAACGATGTCTATCAAATTCACGATGTACTCTTGTTGAAAACCAATCTGGTCAAGATGCATTGTAGACAGAGTGGATATGGCCATGTGCCACCTCATAATTATCATCAATGTGATGTCTGCCCTAAAAGTAATCAAGGATGTTCTGTGGTGCAAGCAGCTCTACAGGAACAGATGGATCTCGGATGGATCCAAGAGCACCGAGTTTGTGGAGTTAACACAGTTTACACGAATTCTAACGTCATTCAAAACCACGACATCCGTGCAATGAATGTCAACTTGGTGGTGATGCACTTAAGGCAAAGCCAGTACCATAATCTGCCGCGGCACGATTACAGTTCCTGTCTGATTTGATCGGTAAACAAACAGGGATGCTCTTTCATACAGAAGGCCCTCCAGCGTCAGATAGATCTTGGATGGATCCAAGACTACCATGATAGGAATTCCTATCAGATCAATATGGTTCAGATCTTTGATATTCGGATGATGAATACCAACCTGGTAGAGTTACATGCTGAGCAAGTCCGACTCGGATTTCTTATATCACATGACTATCAAAGCTGTAAAGCGGGTTGCGAAAATGATCGAGGTTGTACCCTTTTCCAGGAGGCACTTCAACACTTGTTAAATCACTGGTGGATGCCAATTTATATGGATGAAGATACTCAACAAAGTAGTATCAGTAACTGGAACCCTACTCGACGTCAGAGTCAGGATGTCCGATCAGTGGAAGCTAACCTAGTGATGTTACATTGTATTTAAAGTGGGCGTGGCCAGGTGCCACTACACAATTATGACCGTTGTAGTGTCTGTTCGGAAAGTAACCAAGGGTGTTACTTTGTGAGAGCAGCTCTTCAGGGTCAGGTGGACCGTGGAGAAATTCGTCCATATCCGGGTTCTAGACCCATCAACTGGACGCCGAACTACCTTGCCGAGCAAGTGGAGGATGTTGTCACAATCTCTGGTCATCACAGGACCAGGGATGTTTTTTCCATTATCCCTCTACTTGACGAATCTAGAGCTCCCAACTGGGAACGAATCGAGATTAATTATGACGGTCAGAAAAATCAGAAGGTTCCCATAGTCATCTATCTGCCGGGACCAACACCGTATGAATCAACTAAGGCTATCCCTTACAAATACGGTGCAACGACAGTTGAAAATGGAAAGGAAATTCCATTACCCTCCGTTGTGAATATTGCAGACATTAGTCGAGTAACACGGAGTGGTAGAATCTTCAACCGAGGAGTTGGAGAACCTAACAAGGAAAAGGAACTTCAGACAGGAGCTCCCGATCCATCAGTCGGTCAATCCAATAATCCCGACCTTTCGAAAAATAATGATGAGATGCTGAAGCTCATCCAAAGGAGTGAATACAACATTGTTGATCAACCGTTACAAACTCCTTCAAAGATCTCGGTATTATCACTGTTACTCAGTTCAGAAGCCCACAGGGAGGCTCTACAGAAAGTCTTGGAGCAAGCCTTTGTGGAACAGGATGTAACAATCAGACAGTTCGATAGCATTGTCTCTAACATCACTTCCTGCAACAATTTGGGATTTAGTGATGAGGAATTACCCGAAAGGGGTCGCCGTCATAACATGGCGCTCAATATCACAGTTAACTGCCAGGACGATGCTTTAGCCAGCGTACTGGTAGACACAGGGTCAACCCTGAATATTATGCCGAAGTCCACTTTGATGCAATTATCATTCAAAGGCCCTCCAATGAGAATCAGTGAGGTCGTCGTCAAAGCGTTCGACGGATCCAGAAAAACAGTTATCGGCGAAGTTGATCTTCCCATAACTATTGGTCCTCACACTTACCAAGTCACTTTCCAGGTCATGGACATCCGGGCAACATACAGTTGTTTATTAGGAAGACCTTGGATACATCAGGCTGGAGCGGTCACTTCGACCCTCCACCAAAAGCTAAAGTTCCTCAAGAACGATCAACTTATCACAATTTGTGGGGAACAAGCCTTGCTTGTAAGCAACTTGTCATCGTCTAATGGTATAGAACCTGAGGAGGTTATTGGAACTCAGTTCCAAGCACTGTCGGTGGGCAAGAACAATCAATTCAAAGGAGGAACCTCGATTTCCTCATACAAAGATGCTATCAAAGCGGTCGAGATTACCGATACAACAGGATGGGGACAGCTTGTCATTCCTATTGACAATAAAACAAAGAAGGGTCTTGGTTTTTCTGCAACCTGTAACCAGACAGCTGCCAACGATGAAAGTCTTCACCCCCTTCAGAACTTCTTCCACAGTGGAGGTTTTCTTCACCCAGTGTCTCAAGCAGTACATGCTATCAATGAGGAAGATCCCTCTGACACGGATGAAGAATGGAATTCCTATCTTAATGAGGACGGTTATATGTCTCAGGAAGAGGTGCCTACGCCATTTTGCTATCCTGCATAGAGTCCGAGATTTATACCAAGGTCAGACGTCGAAATGATCTATGGAGATTGTGATCCGGAAGGATGCCGTGCTCTGCCAAATTCATTAGAGGAAGACACTCTGATGAAAGACAACTTTGACCACAATTACTATGGCCCAATGGATGGTCTGCCAATGTGGCAACCTTACCCAGGAAAATTGGGGCAAGAAAGTCAGCTGAACAATGAAAATCAACTGACCATCATTGAACAGAATACTTGTGTCCCCACCATGTCATGGGGTCAACACTCAGGTCATTCAGAAACTACTCAACATGAAGATGAATTTGCAATGTTTGCAGGACTTGAATTCATCAACTATGCTTTTCCTGAGGTTAATGTCATCGAGAGAGATGACTCCTCCAGTTCTAGAGAAGTTTGGGACACTCTGGGGCAACCGAGTGGAAAATACGACTATATGGTTAAGTACACCGCTCCCGAAAGCTCTCGTATCAGGCTCGAAGATATCCAACCTACTGGATGAGGAGTTACAGATGAGAGCACAAATGCTATGCAAAATGCAACAGAGGAATTCTCCTACGACAATTCTGCCTGGGAGACGGATTCCAATGATCCCGCTCCGCCAGAAATCAGCGTTATTTCTGAAGACAAATCAAGGAAGGTGCCAGACTTTGTGATTCACCGAGGAGTTCGCCGCCAATGGGTTGCCGTCGAGGTTCCGAGGGCCGTTCACCAGTCAAAGTAATTGCCGTCCTTTAACCTTTCACCCTGCCCAGGTGAAACGGATGTTTTGATAGGGCTCGCTTTCTGAAAATTTCCCTCTTCGCTTTGCCCAAAGCGACAGAGTTTTGTTTTATAGGGCTGTAGTTTCAAGAATCGACTTGTTCATTAATAAAATAACGTCGTTATGTAATTTCCACATTAATTTCTGTTTTCTCTTCTTGTTTTTTCAGAAAATGGTAATCCTAAAAAAAAAACAAGCAGTAAAATAAATACACTGCACACTTTTGCATTTTTCTCCATCTCTTCTAAACACGAATCATCACGTCATGCAGATTGCTTGTTTTAAACCCCGTTGAAACATACGATCCGATGCCTTCTCCCAACTTTGAGTTCCCGGTATTCGAGGCTGAAGAAGAATATGACAAAGAAATTCCAGAAGAGATCTCCCGACTACTCAGATAAGAGGAAAGGTCTATTGAACCTCACAAAGAGCCGTTGGAAACGGTAAACTTGGGTTCAGAAAAAGAGAGAAAAGAAATTAGGATTGGGGCACTGCTCAGTCCAACTGCCAAAGAGAGTTTGATAAAGCTTCTCAGAGAATTTCCCGATGTATTCGCTTGGTCCTATCAGGATATGCCAGAGTTGGATACCAGCATTGTGGAACATCACTTACCATTGAGATCGGAATGTCCGCCAGTAAAGCAAAGGTTGAGACGTACTCATCCGGACATGGCCATCAAAATCAAAGAGGAGGTGCAGAAACAGATTGACACGGGTTTCCTTGCTACGTCTGAATATCCTCAATGGTTAGCCAACATCGTACCCGTTCCCAAAAAGGACTGAAAGGTCAGAATGTGTGTCAATTACAGGGATCTGAACAAGGCAAGTCCAAAGGACGACTTTCCTTTACCGCACATTGACATGCTGGTAGATAGTACAACAAAGTTCAAAGTATTCTCCTTCATGGATGGATTCTCTGTCTATAACCAGATCAAAATGGCCCCGAAAGACATGGAGAAAACTTCATTCATTACCCTATGGGGTACCTTTTGTTACAAGGTAATGTCGTTCGGTTTGAAGAACGCCGGGGCAACCTATCAAAGGGCCATGACTACTCTGTTTCATGACATGATACATAAGGAAATCGAGGTATATGTCGATGATATGATTGCAAAATCAAAAATAGAGAGTGAGCACATTGAACATCTATAAAAAATTTTCGAACGTTTAAGAAAGTTCAAGCTCCGCTTGAATCCCAACAAGTGCACCTTCGGTGTCCGTTCAGGGAAACTATTAGGGTTCATCGTCAGCCAGAAAGGAATTGAGGTTGATCCTGACAAGGTCAAGGCCATTCAAGAAATGCCTTCTCCGAAAACTGAAAAACAAGTCAGAGGATTCTTGGGACATTTGAACTACATCTCCAGATTCATATTCCTTATGACCGCAACCTATGCGCCGATCTTCAAATTACTGAAAAAGAACCAGGATTGCATTTGGTCAGAGGACTGCCAAACCGCCTTCGATAGTATCAAGGAACACCTGTTGAATCCGCCGATTCTATCACCTCCAGTGGAAGGAAGACCACTGATCATTTACCTCACAGTCCTAGAGGACTCAATGGGATCTGTACTTGGCCAACAAGACAAAACCAAAAGGAAGGAGTCTGTCATTTACTATTTGAGCAAGAAATTCACCGACTGCGAAACTCGATACACTATGCTTGAGAAAACTTGTTGCGCTTTGGCTTGGGCAGCCAAATGTCTTCGCCAGTACATGATTCGTCATACTACTTGGTTGGTCTCCGAAATGGATCCAATCAAGTACGTATTTGAAAAACCTGCTCTCACGGGTAGAATTGCCCGTTGGCAGATGCTGTTATCAGAATATGACATAGAGTGCCATGCTTAGAAATTCGTTAAGGGAAGTATTTTAGCCGATCATTTAGCTCATCAACCGATTGACGATCAAGAATCAATCGGGTTTGACTTCCCAGACGAAGATGTCATGTATCTAAAAATGAAAGATTGCGATGAACCGTTACCCAGTGAAGGGCCAGAACCAGGTTCCCAATGGGGACTTGTCTTTGACGGAGCAGTTAATCATTATGGAAACGGAATTGGGGCAATCATTGTTACCCCTCAGGGTACCCACATTCCTTTCACCGCCAGACTTACGTTCAAATGTACGAACAACGAGGCCGAATACGAAGCTTGTATCATGGGTCTCGAAGAAGCAATTGATTTAAGGATCAAAAAATTGGACGTATACGGTGATTCAGCCTTAGTTATTAATCAGATAAAAGGAGATTGAAACACATACCAATCAAGACTGATTCCTTACAAAGATTATGCAAGAAGGTTGTTACCTTTCTTCAACAGAGTTGAGTTTCATCACATCCCTCGTGAGGAGAATCACATGGCTGATGCATTAGCCACTATCTCTTCCATGATTAGTGTAGGTCAATGGAATAACCTACCTAAGATCGACATAATGCGCCTTGAACGACCCGCTTACATCTTCACGATTGAAGCAGTCATAAACGACAAACCTTGGTATCACGATATCAAATGCTTCCTTCAGAAACAAGAGTACCCACCTGGGGCATCCAGGAAAGATAGAAAGACCCTCAGAAGATTGGCTGGAAACTTCTTCCTGAGCGGTGACACTCTCTATAAGAGAAATTTTGACATGGTCTTGCTCCGATGCGTCGACAGACCAGAAGCAGACATGCTTATGAAAGAAATTCATGAAGGATCCTTTGGCACTCATGCCAACGGACATACAATGGTGAGAAAAATTCTGAGAGCAGGGTACTATTGGTTGACAATGGAATCCGACTGCTACAAGTACATGAGGAGGTGTCACAAGTGTCAGATATACTCCGACAAAATTCATGTACCGCCAACGCATCTCAAAGTTCTCTCTTCCCCATGGCCATTTTCCATATGGGGAATCGACATGATTGGCATGATTGAGCCCAAGGCTTCAAACGGACATCGGTTCATCCTAGTAGCCATTGACTACTTCACCAAGTGGGTCGAAGCAGCATCATACGCTAATGTAACCCAACAAGTGGTGGTCCGATTTATCAAAAACAATATCATCTGCCGTTATGGTGTTCCAAGCGAGATCATTACTGATAATGGATCTAACTTGAACAATAAGATGATGAAAGAGTTGTGCGCAGAGTTCAAGATCGAACACCATAATTCATCTCCCTACCGACCCAAGATGAACGGAGCGGTAGAAGCGGCTAATAAGAACATCAAGAAGATCGTTCAAAAGATGGTTGTAACCTATAAAGATTGGCACGAGATGCTACCCTTTGCTCTTCACGGTTATCGCACATCTGTCTGCACTTTAACAGGGGCTACCCCTTTCTCTCTAGTATATGGCATGGAAGCAGTGCTCCCCATAGAAGTAGAGATCCCGTCAATCCGAGTATTGATGGAAGCTAAGCTCACCGAAGCTGAATGGTGTCAAAGCCGACACGACGAATTGAACCTGATCGAAGAGAAGCAAATCACAACACTATGCCATGGTCGGCTGTATCAACAAAGAATGAAGAAGGCATTCGACAAAAAGGTCCGACCTCGTGTCTTCAGGAAAGGAGACCTCGTGCTCAAGAAGATACAATCATTTCTCACTGATTCTCGGGGCAAGTGGACTCCGAATTATGATGGCCCCTATGTGGTCACAAAAGCTTTCTCAGGCGGCGCCTTGAGACTTGCAACCATGGACGGAGAGGAATTTTCCTACCCCACGAATATTGATGTAGTCAAGAAATACTTCGCCTAAACTAAAAAAAAACACGTCTCGGTGGATTGAAAACCCGAAAGGGCGGTCCAGGCAAAAGTTAGAGACAAAAAAAAAAAAAATCCCGATGGATTGGAAACATCACAGTACAATCCAGGCAAAAATTAGGGATAATGGCAAGTAACTATGTTCAACAGAGGAAAGTCCCTCAGCATCAGTTACATCATCCGTCAGAAAACTCCAGTCAAGGTCATCTTCGACAGAAGCTCAGGATGCCCCGAATTCAAAGTTGGTAGAAAGATAGTGGTCGTTATGTTTCAACGTAGCCCTTTTCCCTGTAAATTACCATTTTCTAACTTTGTAATTACTCTTTGGAATCACGTGCTTGGCTGATCTCCATCTTATCAATAAAATTTGAGCCCTTGTGCTTTTGTTTGTAATTCTTATTTGTTTTAGCGTTACAGAACGACGTTGTTAACATGATTAATGATTCTTGAAATAAAACAAAAATGAATTTACTTGTTAAAACTTTTTCTGCTTTTAAAATAAAGTCGACAATTTCTTTTGACTGTTGAACATCAAAGGAACATCGACCGCTTCTCCAGAAGTAATCGAACCTCAAAGTGCAGAATCAAAGTACTCCTTCTAACCCAGTACGCCTGAATGAAGGGATCGACTGTGTCAGAGACCTTGTTTCGTCTGACACGCCTCAGCCGAGTTCTTACCTCCTAAGCCCGACCAATGGTAGCTCCCAAACAGGGACTATCTTTCCTAAGCAAGGTGGAATTGCTATTCTGAACCAGCGGTACTTCTTCGCCCCACGATGGCCGAGTATCTAGTCGTGTTCACCTGTCAGTTTGTATGTCGCGTCAGTTTTGTCAGCATATACATACATACATCATGCATTTGATTTGCATTCATATTCATATTGCATTGCTATCACTCTAGTCGGTCTTGTCCCCTAGTGATAACCGTTTTCTCAATCGAGTTGTCAGTTCTTTCCTCGTCAGGAAATGTTGCGGCTGAACAATCTCTCCTCCAGTGTATCTCTGGATTAGAGTCGGCACTCGACCACTTTGATAACTTGAACCTCTGAAAAGACCAGAGAGCCCTCAGTTAACATCACTCTTCGCCATTGAAGATGATATCCTTGTTTTCCTGGATTAAATAAAATCCCGAGAGAAAGCCTCCTAAATCGGAGATTCGGCAGTATGGCAGTTTTTCTCCGAAAAACCCACTGATGAAAAGGTCATCGGCACCTCAAAATTGGATCACATCGTATGGCATTTCTCCGAGAAGATCTCCGAGAAAAGTATGATGTAAAGACCCAGAACGAAAGCAGTCTCTCAAGAGACTCATTTTCCCCAGTAGATTCGACAAATGGCGTCTCCAAACAGAGAAGTTTGTGCACCTCTACAACTTAGACGATTGGGTTCCCCAGCAAGTCTGACATCAAAACTTTTTCCACTCAAATGGAATCTCCCTAGGAAAATTCGGCGAGAAGTTTGAAGGAAAGCCGCTACGAATAACGTCCCTTGTCAGTAAAGTTTATTGACGAAAGAAACTAAGACCAGTTCCTATGTAGGAAACCAGGATCGAGGGGAAGTTTACATCAGAAACTAAGACCAGTTCCTTGGTAGGAAACCAGGATCGAGGGGAAGTTTACATCAGAAACTAAGACCAGTTCCTTGGTAGGAAACCAGGATCGAGGGGAAGTTTATTTTAGAAACTGAGACCAGTTCCTTGGCTGAAGACCAGTATCGAGGGGAAGTTTACCTTTTCTAAGCATCATCGCTTAGCTAAAGAAGATGAATGCGTAAGCTACCATTCATAACCACCATCAAAATTTCGGGTATTCCGATATTTAATCCTCTTGCACCCCGAATGCCCGAATACCTTCGTCCTTCACACCTTCGGGTCCAAGAAGATTAAATAGGGGCATCTGTTATTCCCCAAATTTTGACCACTAAGATTTCCCATCATTTTGGAAATCATCACCACAATATGGATGTACCTTTGTGCCTCATCAGTCTCCCCAAAGATGGGTGAGCATCCACTACAATCAAGAATTAGGGTTTCAAGCCAACTTGTCTAACCTCTCAAACAACCACAATGGATCAAAAGGACTCCCACTTCAAGGATTACGCACAAGGCTGTTCCCTTCTAGGTGGATTAAGTCTCAAGATCGACAGTGTCACCAAATTAGGGTTTTGGTCGACCAGGGCCTCCAGATGAAAATTTTCCTCTGGGCACAAGCCAATGATCCAAAACATAACCTAATATACTCCATGGAACCTCATGGACCCAATCATCCAGTCAATTTTGCCTCAGGGGATGCATTCATAAAAAATCAGGAATTAGGGTTTCTTGACCTAATTCACCCCTAAGTTGACTTTTAGGGTAAATCATGAGCCAAGACCTCAAGAGAGGGTTTGAGGGTCTCTAATGAACTATATTGATCCATTTGGAATAGTGGATTAATCCAAGAAGCTTGAGCAACAAGTCTCAATTTCATCTGAACCACAGTTAGGGTTTTAAGGAAAAAGTCAACTGTAACTTTGACTTTTGACCAGGACATGCTCCCAAGCCCTATGACATGCATCAATATACCCTATGACACCCATGGAACATGTCCATCAAGTTTGATTTAGGTCAAGGACATGATTTCCTGAAGAATTGCACAGTTTGGAATTCATCTGATAAAAAGTCAATTGTGCACAAAAGTCAACTTTGACTTTTTGAGATTTTTCACCAAAATGGATTTTTAACCCTAAAATGATGTTAATGTATGATTTGAATCATCATTAATCAAGAAAAATCAAGAAAAGTTGGATAACTTGTAAAAGGGGTAACCATAAAAACTTAGAAAATTTTCTAAGTTAAAAATAAAGTGGCTAGGGTACCAACTTTGGAGGGTCATAACTCCTAAACCACAAGGCCATTTTTTCCCATCCAAAGCTCGATTTGTAGATCTCATTGCCCTTTACAAAAACTTCAACTAGACCTAACTTCAATTCATTGTGGATTTTGAGCTATGAGTGAGCCAAAATGGCTGAAAATATGAAAGTACACCATTTTTCAACACTTAGAAAAAATTCTGTCCAAGACAGATTTTGTTGAAACACCAAAACTTGTGAGATCTTTTCACATAGATGCAAGCTGAATCAAGTCCAAAGTTAAACATCAATGTTGTTGCATATGTTGCCAAGAATTCAAAGAGCCTAACAACATAAATTGATTCAACTTGAGCCAAGAGAAATCCATGCCCAAAGTCATGCTACTGCAAGCTGTTTTGGAAAAATCAGTTTGCATGTTTGCTTGCCACACACGATTTTGAACCAAAAACTGAGGATCAACATGCCACATGTATTCAAACCAATCACATTGCATCTAATCCAAATGATAACTCTGAGTCAAAAAGCCAAGGAATCTTCCAACTTGAAATTCATCCACTTTGGCACATTTTGCCTTAAATTCAAAGTGAATTAATGTGGAATAGTGCATTGTCAAGGTAGCTACCCTACTCAGTCAAATTCTATGATTAAACAACAATAAAAACATCTGAGGAATGTGATTTTGGTCAAGGCATAGCCCTGCTCTTGGGAATGGCTAGCTTGCCTTGCTTGAGAAGAAATCTTCCAAGCCAATCCATGCAAATGTGATCTGATCCAGCAGCCATTCACTATTCCTCCAAAACAAAAGTTGATCACCTATAAATAGAGGTCCCAATGGATCATTCAACTCACACCAAAGCCAGTTACAACACTGCTTTCTCTCATTTTTCCTTAAACCTCAAGTTTTTTGGCTTATTGAGTAACCACTATCGGGTTTTGAGTTGCAGCCTTAGGCAATCAATTCCAATTGCTCAAACACATCACATATGATGTATTTGAGGTGTCCAAACACTTAAACACTGACTGTAACACCTCAGGCTCAAAATCACCCTTCAACCAAGCCATTATGCCTCATTTATGCAGGTGGAGGTCTCCAGCTTGATCCAAAGAGTTTCAAAGTGTTCCAAAGCTTATAACACACTCCATAACATCCATTGAAGCTGTAGGGATCATTAATTCACGACTGGAACAAAGTTTGTGCAGAGTTCCATTTCAGCTTGCATCAAGGTAAGCCTCAAAACTCAAACTCCATGATCCATGCATATTTCCTCGCATGATATTTTTGCCAATTGCTTACCATCATATGCTGATTGTTTTCCCTCAGAAAATTTGATCATTGCACTCATAATCATGCCTACTCGATTGCTTTTGAAAAATTAGGGTTCATACGGCCACAATGATATAATTTGTTATACACTGAAAATGAATAAAATTGGGTATTGCCATCTTCTTCCTTGTGAAAAAACGCATGAGTTTGGTGTTTGAATGATGTCCAATGGTTGAGAGATGAGTGAGATATGGTGCTTCATGCACGAGCTCGAGGAAGAAGATGGCCATGGCACCATTCTTCAGGTTTTCCAACTAAGTTTGATATATATTTTTCACTTGCCATGTTATTAATGAATTGGCATTGCGCCCCAGCGGTTCATCAGCTGGTTTTGTGTGTATTGGCAAGCGAGAGGTCTGGGGTTCGAATCCCCCTCACCCCAGACTTCTTTTTATCACTTGTTTATTTTTTTTTTCATATTATTATTTTTAATGATTTGAAAAATTAATAACTCCTTCAATTTTTATCATTTTTGATTGGTTCTTTTTGCAATAATTCACAAAAATGTTGAAATATTTTATTCCACCAAAAAATTAGATTTATATTATTTATTTAATATAATTAGTATTTTGTGAATAAATTCATTTTTAATTGTTTTTAAACATTCTAAAAGTGAATATTTACTTTGAAAATCAAAACCTAATGAGTTTAAATATTCCTTGTGATTATCCCTCATTTTTTTCAAACCTTAAACAAAATCATAAATGGATTATTCAAATTTATTTTGTATTTTGTTTGATTTTCTTTAAATATTTACTTTTAAAGATTAAAATTAGGGTTTTTGATTAATTCAACTTTCAAAATTGATTTTCAAATACACTTGGGCCTCTATTAGAGTGTAAGACCCAACACCCTTGTACAGAAAACATGTTAGGCCTCATTCGTTGTATAAGTCCCTCTATACATTTTCAAATAAACGACACGATTGCCGCCTTTTCAAAATAACCCTGGGCCTACCCTCGAGTAGTAAGACCCATTTCTTTTCTTAAAACTCACTTGGGCCTCTAATAGAGTGTAAGACCCAACCCCCTTTTAACCAAAACAATTTTGGGCCTCACTTATTGTATAAGTCCCTCCGTGTTAAAAGAAAACCTCGGCGCGATCGCCATTTCAAACGGAAAAATCCTCTGGGCCTACCCTTGAGTAGTAAGACCCATCTCTTTTTCTTTAAACTTTTTTCGGGTCTCTATTAGAGTGTAAGACCCAACACCCTTGTACGGAAAACATTTTGGGCCTCAGTCACTTGTATAAGTCCCTCTGTACAAATTCAAACAGTGCGCTCACTGATAAAACCCTGGGCCTCTCCTTGAGCTGTAAGCCCCAAATCTCTCCTTTTCAAAACACTTTATCCTTTGATTTTGCATATATTGTTGTTTTCAATCTTTCCTTGTTGAACAACTAACCAAACACCATGGAAGCTCTACAACCGAGTAAGTGGTTATTGCTTTCATTTACCGCTTTCATATACATATAACTGTATTGTGGGGCTGTTTCACTGCAAGTCTTCTTTCATAAACTCATATCAACTGTGTAATAATAGTATAGATATTTAGAGTTTCCCCGGCAACTACGTTTAGCATTAATCCCGTTGATCACTCTTAGAAATAGTCTAAACTAGATCCCCATAGGATTACCAGACACAGTCTTCCCTCCTCTTGGGGTTAAACAATATGGAGATATGAAAGGCAGCATTCTCTGTGAACCATAGACTTTCACTCATAGAAGTTGTCAAGAAACTCTATTCCCCAGAGATGATATTTTCTCCGTGAATGGCATCTCTTGAGTTTCTTCCAAATTCTCAGACTTTCCTGGCTTGATCTATTCTCGGTGAATGGCATGTCTTGAACTTCTCGGGGTTTGGGGACCCACAGGCTTCTTAAAAGCACTTGTAAAGAAGCTCTACTCCCCAGAGATGATCTTTTCTCTGTGAATGGCATCTCTTGAGTTTCTTCCAAATTCTCGAACTTTCCTGACTTGATCTATTCCTTGTGGATAGCTTGCCTTGAATTTCTTTGGGTTTGGGGACCCATCGGCTTCTTAAAAGCAACCCCGCCTCCTATTGGGCTTCGTACAAGGACCTCTCGGCTTCTTAAAAGCTTCCAGCCTCCTCTTGGGCTTCGTACAAATTGTCCCGACGACCTCCTAAAGGTATAGGAACAGAACTTAGTCATCTGCATAGAACAGTCCTTTCATAGAGTCTACTACTGTTTCTCAAAGCATAGTACAAAAGATGACACTCTAGACTTGGACAATCTAATCCACTTGAGTCTCAAAGACATTCTCAAGCACCCTTCAAAAATAGGAAGAAAACCCGTAGACTCGGACAGTCTCAATACCCTTCGAATTTCCTGCTTCCTTAAAGAACAGGAATAACCCGGATCCTTGAATCAAATCCACGAGTACATTATTGCTCATATAAGAACTGATTTTCTCTTTAAAATCAGTATACTGGACCTTTCACTTAACTGAAACAACATTTAGCCTCTCTCTCGGGCTTTGTACGAGACACATAAGAGACTCCCTCGTTGAGTCAATTACCCCATTCGCCTCCATCTCGGGCTTCATACGAGATACAAAAAGGTTCTTATTGAGCCAAACAAACAACAACCTCCATCTCGGGCTTCGTACGAGATACAAAAAACTCTCTTGTTGAGTCAAATAGCCTCCATCTCGGGCTTTTTACGAGATACCAAAAGATTCCCTCGTTGAGTCAAAACCTTTTAGCCTCTATCTCGGGCTTTGTACGAGACACATAATAGCCTTCTCTTAGGCTTTGTATAAGAAAACCACTGGTTGATCCAATTAACCTTTTAGCATCAAAGTTGTGCCTCGTTCACAGTATACAAACATCAATAACTCTTTCCCTTTCATCTAATCGCTGTAAGCGGCAAGCCTCTAGATCATCTACATCCATGCCACTGTCCCTCTTTTAGCATGAGAAATTCCTAAGGAAAGATGGCATTGCTCTACACTGAGTTAAAGTTTTCTCCTTCAGGTTAAAATCCCCTATAAAGGAAATTATGGCATTGTCAGATTCACACATCCCGGTTAAAGTAATCCTCCTTTACAGTCAGTCACCCAACAGTTGTGACATACAACCCCCTCTTTAGAGATGACAAATTCTCTCTAAAGTCAACACCTTTAGTTTCACATCTTGGGCTTTGAACAAGATACAAATAGACCTTTCAGCTTCACATCTTGGGCTTTGAACAAGATATAAATCACCTTTCGCTTCACGTCTTAGGCTTTGAACAAGACACCAAAAACAACCATTTCCTCCCATAGAATAGGAGGAACTATGAACGCTCTGATTTCCCTGTTTCGGTAAACGGGAATACGTAGGCATAAGATTGAAAGAAAAATATTAGCGAGCACACTAAACAAAAACCCAAAATCCCATACTCTCATGTATCTATCAAAAACATCAGTCCTAACATCCTAATCCTCGTTCCCCGCCAAAAAATCCAAGAAAGAGAGAAAACCGTATTGGCGAAAATATAAATAACCAGTACAAAGGCCCCCCCCCACATTGATAGCATTCGTAACCTAACAGACCGCTGTTTAAACTCAGTATGCAAAGCAGGGTTAATTGGAGACATCTATTTCCCTTCTTTCATCAGCTTTAATAGGATAAAAAATGAATCGACCTGTAGTAAACTCAACCGCAGAGAGCGACCAGCGCTTAAGAACCGCGTCCAAAATCGCTCGCTACACATGCTCCCAAACCTTGGGACATGATTCAATACACCCTATAAAACCTATGGAACCTATCCATTAGGTTTGAATTAGGTCAAGGACTTGATTGCACAAAGAATCACACAGTTTGGATTTCATCTGACAAAAAGTCAACTATGCACAAAATCAAGTTTGACTTTTTAGATTTTTTCACAAATATGGTTCCCCTATGTAAAAATAATGTTAATGTATGGTATTGATCATCATTCATTAAGAAAAATCAAGAAAAGTGAGGTTTCTTGCAAAAGGGCAACCATGAGAAACCAAAAATTTTCCAAGTTATGGAACAAAAGTGATTTTGTACCAACTTTGCAAGGTCATAACTCCTAAACCACAAGGCCTTTTTCTCCCATTCAATGCTCAAATGAAAGTCCATCTGACATACTTCAAATATGTCAACTACAAGAGATTCCAAATCCTCATGGATTGATCAAAATCACAAAAAGTGAAAATGGCCACTTTTTCCAACACTTAGTGAAATTTTCAATAAGCCAGAATCTGTCTTACTTTTTCCAAAATGTAGTTGCATTTTTCACTTTGATCCAAGCTAAACCAGGACCAATGTTGGACATCAAAGTTGAAGTATGCCATGAGAGCTTTCCAACAAGTACCAGATCATCTCCAAATTCAATTTGAGTAGGGAGTTCCAACCCTTAGAACATGGCATCATGGATTGATTTTGTTCAAGGCAGATTATAGGTCATTTGCTCGATTTGGCTAAATCAGATAATTCCAAGCCTTGTCATCCATTTGGACACCTCAAGGGATAAAATCAAAGAGGAATGATCTGATCCACAAGCCTCCCAAGTCCAAGGAACTACATGTAGCCATAAGTGCCCTAAAAAGGCTAAAAATCTCAAAGACTCCAATACATATCATATATGTTGTGTTTGAACCAATTTGCCCTGCTTTTATGGCCTTTATAATGAGATAGCATAGAACATGCAAATCTAGGCCTATTTTGAAATCACTATCGGATTTTAAAATAGGGACATCTTTTGAAAAAACTAAAAGCAGCAATGGATTCCTCATGAAATTCTAGGCAGGATGCACCTAAATTTTGTCCAAGTCCATGGAGAATTGAGGAAGTTAGAGCCTTCATGCAAATCCACCAAAACTTAGTTTTTTGCCTTGGCCAAGCCTAAAAACCAAGTCACCTATATATGTTTATGGGGTTGTTTTGATACACGAATGTATCACCACCCCAGTGGTAGTGCGCATGTGTGTTTGTTTGGCAGGTCATGGGTTCGACACCCACATAGACCATTTTGCCATTTTTTCACTTTTTGCTATTTTTCATATATTTTATGGTTGATATTAATTAATTTCTCTTTCAATTTTAATCATTTTTTATTGGTTCTTATTTTGAAAATTCACAAAAATGTTAAAATATTTTATTCTACAAAAATTTCACAAAAATATTATTTATTTCACATATTTGGTATTTTTGTACGAAAATATTTCTTTCTCTTGATTTTTCAACTTCAAATGAATTTTAAACTTTCATGTATTTAAACCTGATTTTTCAAAATGTTTTTCAAAGTATACAACTTGTTTTTGGATATATTTGGTATTTTATATCATTTATTATTTAATTTCCTTTGAAAATTATTTTTAAAAATGCAGAAATTAGGGTTTTCTCTAATTCTTGATTTTCCAAACTTCATAAAACATTTTTGGGCCTCTAATAGAGTGTAAGACCCAACCCTCTTTTGTACATAAATAATTTTGGGCCTCAGTCATTGTATAAGTCCCGATACGATTCTTAAAATAACGGTGCAATCGTTATTTTTCATCTGGGCCTCTCCTTGAGTTATAAGCCCTATCTCTTGTACAAAAACAAAACATTTTTGGGCCTTTAATAGAGTGTAAGACCCATACCTTGTAAATAAAAAAATTTTTGGGCCTCAGTCATTGTATAAGTCCCGATACGATTTCAAAAATCTCGTCGTGATCGCCGTTTTCAAACAAAATCATCTGGGCCTACTCTTGTGTTGTAAGTCCCATTTCTTTTCTTTTTTCAAACCCTTTGGGCCTCTTGATAGAGTGTACGACCCAACCCCTTTGTACAGAAAACCTTTTTGGGCCTCAGTCATTGTATAAGTCCCGATACAATTTTCAGATCAACGGTACGATCACTGTTTTTTATCTGGGCCTCTCCTTGAGTATAAGCCCTAATCGTCTTTTCAAAACAACTTTCCCTTTTGATTTAGATTCAAATCCATAGTTGTTATCAAAAATTTCTTTAATTTCTTGAACAACTAACCATACAGCTGTTACAATGGAAGCTTGCTCACCTGTAAGTTTTATCAGCTTTCTTTTACATACTTACACACACACACACATACATATATA
The DNA here is from genome assembly GCA_022829125.1 of Lathyrus tuberosus. Taxonomy (NCBI): domain Eukaryota; kingdom Viridiplantae; phylum Streptophyta; class Magnoliopsida; order Fabales; family Fabaceae; genus Lathyrus; species Lathyrus tuberosus. The sequence continues at coordinate 3,792,519 of JALAZF010000320.1, read as the reverse complement.
TATATATATATTTGTTTGTGCTGGAAGCTTGCTCACCTGTAAGTCCTCCTACCCTCTTTTACATATTGTATATATTTCATCTGTATATATATATATGCCTGTATATTATCTTGCTTTGAGTTTTTCCCGGAAATTAGGTCTAGGACTAGATCAAATCAGTGGTCACTCTTTTAACACAATCAAAACTAGTTCCCCATAGGAATTCCAGATACAGTCTTGCCTCCTCTTGGGCTTATACAATATAGAACAAAGAGAAAGACATTATTCCCGGTGAAACTTTTTTCAGACTGTCACTATTACAAAATTGTCAAAGAAATTCATTTCCCCCAAAGAGGATTAATTCCCGGTGAAACCTCTCTTGAATTTCTTCAAACCCTAGAACTGTTCACTAAAGAAAAGATTATTCCCGGTGAAACTTTTCTTGAACTTTTCTTAAGTTTGGACCCACAGACTTCCTAAAAACATCCCCAGCCTCCTCTTGGGCTTTGTACAAGGACCCTCAGGCTTCTTAGAAGTTCTCATGCCTTCTCTTGGGCTTAGTACAAGGACCCAAAGACCTCTTACATGTGTAGGACATAACCTAGTCATCCTTTGTTAGAGCAGTCTTTGCAAAGAGTCAAAACATTAAACCAATTTAGGGTTGATTCTCATCCCTTAAAATACCAGCCTCCTCTTGGGCATCATACAAAGATAAACCTTTTCATACCAGCAGACTTGGACAATCTCGCCTACTCTTGGATTAAAACGAAACCCTCAAGTTTCCCAAAAGCACGGGACAAACCCTGATCATCTCATCAATCACCAACAGTGTTTAAACTTTTCACTTTAAATTTCCCTAGCTAGGGTCAAATCACTATCAATAAACCTTTATCAGAACCTCAAGGCACCTGATATTTCAACTCTTCTATAATCCTCAGCAAGAGTTGATTCCCCAATTTGGACCTGCCTCTGGATCTCAATAATCCTCAACAGAAATTAGCCTTCTCTTAGGCTTTGTATAAAGATTTTTCCCCACTTCCTTGTTGAGTCAATCACCTTTCAGCCTTAATCTTGGGCTTTGTACAAGACAGATAAAAACACTCTCTTGTTGAGTCAATCATTTTCAGCCTCCTCTTAGGCTTTGTATAATGATCCTTCTTTTCCTAAGCAAAAGTCAGCCTCAATCTTGGGCTTTGTACAAGACACCATATAAATAGCTTCAGCTGAGTCAGTCAAATATCTTTTAGCTCAATCTTGGGCTTTGTACAAGACACATATAAATCTTCCTAAAGCAGAGTCAATTCTCTTTTCAGGCTCAATCTTGGGCTTTGTACAAGACAAATCATACTATCCAGTAGAGTCAGTTTCTTCCTTTAGCCTCAATCTTGGGCTTTGTACAAGACAAATAAAAACATCTCACCAGTAGAGTCAGTTTCCCCTTTTAGCCTCAATCTTGGGCTTTGTACAAGACACATACAAATATTCCGCAGTGGAATCAAAAACCCTTTTTAGCCTCAATCTTGGGCTTTGTACAATACAGACAAAATATTTCCCTGGAAAAGTCAACTTTTATCCTCCTCTTATTCTTTGTATAATGGTATCCCCAAAAGAGTCAGTCTCTTTTTTAACCTCAATCTTGGGCATTGTACAAGACAAATAATAAACTCCCTAGTGGAGTCAATCAATCTCTTAGCTTCAACCTTGGGTGTCATACCCCAAATTTTGACCACAATATTTCCCATCATTGTGCAAATCATCACGACAATATGGATTTACCTTCATGCCTCATCAATCTCCTCAAAGATGGTTGAGCATTCACCACAATCAAGAATTAGGGTTTTAAGCCCTCTCAGAGCACTTAGGCAAATGATCAATCAAGAAATGACATGATCTTCAACTTGTCTAACCTCTTAAACACCCATAAGGGATCAAGAGGACTCCCACATCAAGAATCAAGCACAAAGTTACAACATTCCATGTGGATCAAGCCTCGAGATCGCCAGTGTCACCAAATTAGGGTTTTGGTCGACCATGGCCTCCAGATGAAACTTTTCCTCTGGGCATGAGCCAATGCTTCAAAGTACAACTCAAGATACTCCAAGGGACCTCATGGACCCAATCATCAATTCAATTTAGCCACAGGGGAAGCATTCATTAAAAATCAGGAATTAGGGTTTCTTGACCTAATTCACCCCTAAGTTGACTTTTGGAGCAAAGCATGAGCCAAGACCTCAAGACATGTTTTGAGGGGCTCAAATACACTACATTGATCCATTTGCAACACTATATTGATCCAAGAAGCTTGATTCACAAGTTTCAATTTTATCTGGACCACAATTAGGGTTTTGAAGAAAAAGCCAATTGTATCTTTGACTCTTAACCAAGACATGCTCCCAAACCTTGGGACATGATTCAATACACCATATAACACCTATGGAACCTATCCATTAGGTTTGAATTAGGTCAAGGACTTGATTGCACAAATAATCACACAATTTGGATTTCATCTGACAAAAAGTCAACTGTGCCCAAAATCAAGTTTGACTTTTTGGAATCTTTCACAAATATGGTTCCCCTAAGTCAAAAATAATGTTAATGTATGGTATTGATCATTATTAATTAAGAAAAATCAATAAAAGTGAGGTTTCTTGCAAAAGGGCAACCATGAGAAACCAAAATTTTTCTAAGTTATGGAACAAAAGTGATTTTGTACCAACTTTGCAAGATCATAACTCCTAAACCACAAGGCCTTTTTATCCGATTCAAAGCTCAAATGAAAGTCTATCTGACATAATTCAAATATGTAAACTACAAGAGATTCCAAATCCTCATGGATTTTGAGTTATGGATTGATCAAAATCACAAAAAGTGAAGATGGCCACTTTTTCCAACACTTAGTGAAATTTTCAATAAGTCAGAATCTGTCTTACTTTTTCCAAAATGTAGAGGCATTTTTCACTTTGATCCAAGTTAAACCAGGACCAATGTTGGACATCAAAGTTGAAGTATGCCATGATGGCTTTCCAACAAGTACCAGATCATCTCCAAATTCAATTTGAGTAGGGAGTTCCAACCCTTAGAACAATGGCATCATGGATTGATTTTGTTCAAGGCAGATTATATGTCATTTGCTCGATTTGTCCAAATCAGATAATTCCAAGCCTTGTCATCCATTTAGACATCTCAAGGGATAAAATCAAAGAGGAATGATCTGATCCACAAGCCTCCCAAGTCCAAGGAACTTCATGTAGCCATAAGTGCCCTAAAAAGGCTAAAAAGCTCAAAGACTCCAATTTTGTTTCAAAGCATTCAATGGATACATCAAGGTGGCATGGACTGAAGCAAATCTAACTGAATGAGTCAAGATTCAGCTCTGAATCAAAGGACCACAGGCATGTGCCCTAACCTCAAGTCAATGGCTAGAGGAGACTAAATATGCCTTTTGCTACAATTGGCCAAGGGACTGTCCAAGTTGCCATTCACTATTGCTTACAAAAAAAACTTGCTCTACTATAAATAGAGCTCATTTGTGGTCAGTTTGTGTACACCAAATTACTACAACACTTGCTTTCCTTAAAATCTCTCTCATTATGCCAAAATGCCTTCTTTTGCAAGTCACCACTGAGTTTTTGAGTTAGAGAGAAATTCCACCACAGCTCATGATCCAAACACATCCAATGTATCATATATAAGCTATTCAAACACTCACCCTTGATCTGAAACACCAAAACCAGAAAGTCAACCTCCAAAACCTCAAATTTTGACTTTTTTGCATATTTCAAGCCATGTCTTGATTCAGTCACTTTAAAAACCAACCAAGGCCTCAAATACACTCCAAACATCATCGTTAAACAGTCCAAATTGTTTTCCCTCATCTGGAAAACCATTGAGAGAGTTACTATTTTGGTCACTTTTGCCACTTTTGCAAGAAAGATCCAATACTTGTTCCTGAGGATTCCAGCTGGTTTTGATCACCCTAAAAGCTTCTAAGGGATCAATCAAGAGTGTCTAAAGCACTGACTCACTTCTGGCACAAGGATCTTGATAGTTAGCACAAGAAGCTTCAAAAGGTAAGTGCATCACAACTTGAACTCTTTAAATCATGTATTTCTTTGATGTCCATTGATTATGGACATCTCATACATATCATATGTGTTGTGTTTGAACCAATTTGCCATGCTTTTATGGTGTAGCGGGATTTATGTGGTTTTGAATCACTATCGCTTTGGTAAAGCTGATTAAGGAAGGGAAATAGATGTCTCCAATTAACCCTACTTTACATCAATTCATTTTTTATCCTGTGAAGCTGATTAAGGAAGGGAAATAGATGTCTCCAATTAACCCTGCTTGCAAACTGAGGTTGAACAGTCAAAACTGTTGGTTTACAGATGCGATCAAAATAAGGGGTTCTTCTTTAGGGTTATTTTCTTAAGAATACAAGTGTCTGAATTATCTGTGAGGGTTTTGGTTATGATACTAGACCTGATTTTCTTTGGCTGATGTATATAGGTACTGAACTTTGGGTTTTTGATTAGTATGCTCGCTAAGATTTTGCAATCTTATGCCTACGTATTCCCGTTTAACGAAACAGGGAAATCAAAGCGATCGTAGTTCCTCCTATTCTATGGGAGGAAAAAGGTTGTTTTGGTGTCTAGTTCAAAGCCCAAGACATGAAGCTAAAGGTGGTTTGTATCTTGTTCAAAGCCCAAGATGTGAAGCTAAAGGGTTTTGACTGAGAGAGAATTTGTCATCTCTAAAGAGGAGTTGTTGATGTTTGTATGCTGTGAGCAGGGCACAAATTTGATGATAAAAGGTTGATTGACTCAACCAGGGTTTTCTTTATACAAAGCCTAAGAGGAGGCTAGAAGTTTGATTTTTCTGGGGAAAATGTTCTTTCTGTCTTGTACAACGCCCAAGATTGAGGCTAAAAGGGATTTTGACTCCGTTGGGGAGAATGTATCTTGTATAAAGCCCAAGATGGAGGCTGAAATGGTTTGACTCAACAAAAGAGTACTTTTATCTATCCTGTATAAAGCCCAAGACGAAGGCTAAAAAAGGTTGACTCAACAAGAGAGTCTTGAACAGGTGATTGACTCAACAAGAGAGTCTTTTATACTCAACAAGAGAGTGATTTGATGTCTTGTACGAAGCCCGAGATTGAGGCTAAAAGGAGATTGACTCAACAAGAGAGTCTTTTATACTCAACAAGAGAGTGTTTTATATGTGTCTTGTATGAAGCCCAAGACGGAGGCTAAAAGTGGTTGACTCAATAAGAGAGTTTTTTATACTCAACAAAAGAGTGTTTTGTTGTCTCGTACGAAGCCCAAGATTGAGGCTAAAAGGAGATTCCATGCTTACCCGTTGTAGAGCTTCCATGCTGGTTAGTTAGTTGTTCAACAAAGAAATTAAAGAAAGTTTTGATGACAACATATATTTTAATTCAAAATCAAAGAAGAAAGGGCTTTGAAAAGATGGTTGGGGCTTACAGCTTAAGGAGAGGCCCAAGTTTTAACGATGATCGCACCGTTGTTTTGAAAATTGTACAGAGGGACTTATACAATATGTGAGGCCTGTAACACCCCAAAATTTGCCTTTTTGTTTTTAACTAACTGGCTTATGTTTCTTTGCATTTCTTGCATTAGCATTTGTGCATAGCACTGGTTCTTAGCATGGGATAAAGGTACTTGGTTCATCTCAAAGGAGTCTCAAGCCTCAAGGTGGTTTGAGGAGTTCATCATATCTTCATAAGGTCAAGAATGGCAAAGGATTTCAAGTGAATCTTTCCCTCCTAACCAGAGGGACCAAATTAGGGTTTTTGACCCAAAGGACTTCTTGAAGGGCTTTGTGGGTTCAAGCATGTTCTTATGGTATTCCATATGCTCACAAGTGTTCATGGATAGAGACTTGGCTAGTGATTCATTGTGGAGGATTTTCAGTGGATCAGTTACTTGTGAAGTAAGCAAAAGTCAATAGTTCAAAAGGAAAGTCAACCATGGGTTTTCAAGGGTTAAAATCATGTTTCCCAAGTCCATGTACCTTTATTTGGTCAAGGAATAGCATGGATGACATCATTTTTCAAGAATCAAGAGTTTGTGCAAAAGTTACTAAATTTGGAAAATGACCTATAATGAGAACTTTCCATTTTTGGCAATTTTTCTACCACATTCAACTTGACTTTTCATCATCAAAGAAGCTTCAAATGAATTTTCCTCCAACATGAAAGTTGAATATCTTTCTCTCCCATTTCCAAAAAGTACTAGAACGTCTCCATATCATTTGTGGAACTCTAGATATGACCAAAACAATGCAAGGTGTTTGTAAGGTTTTTCACATGTACCATTTTTCCACCTTTTGCAAATTGGTTCCAATTGGTTTCAAATGACCTCTAATGGTTCAATTCATGTTACTACATCCAAGTACACCTCATGAGGATCATTTTTGACCTTTATTTCACTCCATTTCATGACTTGTACCTCACTTATTTCACAAAGTACAATTTTGCAAGATGGATTAAAACTTGCAAATCAAGACATTTCAAGGCCCAATTCCAATCCATTTGTGATCAGCAAGGGAAGTGTGAGTGATTCATCATGAAAAGCATGGGAATTCACGTGTGGATTAGTGGTGGTATCACTAATTGTATTTTTGCAAAACACTCCAAAACTCATTAATCAAGGGATTAACCAATTGCTAATGATGATCAGAGGTCTAATGGGATGTATATAAGCTAACTCACACATCCAAAGCTAGGTCATGCACTCATTCTTGCTCAGAATTTCATTTTTGCTCTCATACTTTCTCTCCTTCGAAACTCTCATCTTAAGGGTTTTTGAAGATTTCTTTTCATATTCTTGATCTACACACTCTATAGAACAAGAATTAACCATGGTTTTGAGCTGAAAGCAAGGTTTTCATCAAGTTGATTTCAAGTTGGTTCAAGTTCAAAGTCTTAGATCTAGTCAGATTCAAGTCTCTATTTGCATTTATTTTGCAAATAGAGCTCAAAAGAGGAAGATCTGCAGCTTTTGGAAGGCGTTCTTAGTGTATTTCAAGCTCTACAGATCTCAGGTAAGCTTACTTTCCATGCTCTTAGAACTCATTTTTTTGATATGCATAATGATCTATGAGGTTCACTGAGCATGTTGATGTATTTTGTTTTGAATTTGGACGTGTAACATGTGTGTATTGTGAGTTTGAAAGTTTTGGATCCAAACTTTTCTTCTTCGATTTGCCTTATGTGTTGATTGTTTGATGAAATGGTTTGCATGTTTGTGATCCTTGTGAAAATCTGAACAAGATGATGTACTCGTTTGCATTTCCTGGAGAATTTTGGTGTGCAGGTCGCCGGAGAAGGTGACCGGAGCTAGTGCTCCGGCACCTGGTTTCATTTGCAGGTCGCCGGAGTTTCAAGGAAGGAGACGTAATCTGGACCGTTGGTGGTCCAGATCTGAGGGCTCACGTTTTACCACGCCATTTAGATTTTGTTTTTATTTTGTGGTTTGTGTGTTTGTTAGTCCATGATAGTTATCATGTGTATTAAATCATAGCCCTTGATCTTGCATGCTTTTTGATTTTGTTGACCTAATCTGGAACGTCTGATGCATCTTGTGGTTTAGATCTTGCCAGCGCATTAAAAAGTCAAATGTCTCTCATGTGTTTGTTTTTTTTAGTCTGAGTATTTGTGTGTATACGCGTGCATGTTGTTATGGTATGAGTGTGGATCTGAGCCTTCCATCTTGAATACTTGTTGGTTATGGTGACTCATTGTGAAGCGTGAGATAAATCCTAGGGTTGATGTGAGTTGACTGTTTCTTTTTTTTGTTTGGCATGTGCTGACATTTTCTATTGGACTGGACTTGCTTTCTGAACCCCCCTGTTGAGCCCATTTGGCTTTTCCAACATGGATTTGTTGCTTGTTGCACCCCTGGTTTATTTTCTTCCATTTTATTTTATTTAATTGATTCATTTCCATTTTTGATTTTTAAAAATAGATTTATGCATCCAAAAATTATGAAAAAAATCATGGATCATCTTTGGCATTTTATAAAATTTTTCCAAATTTTATTTTCCATTTTCATTTTATTTTTAGCATCTGAATTAATTGTTGCTTTAATTTGTTTCAATTATGCATACTTAAACTTACTGATTTTATTTCTCATCATCTACAAAACATTTTGAGTCCATTATTTTTTCATTATTTCATCAACATATTGAAGTGCACAAAAACATTTTTATCATATTTTTAAAACTCTTTTCATATTGCATTTTGGTCCCTCTCTTTTGCATATTAGTTCATAATTCCCATGTGACTTTGCATGTTTGATTGAAGGACTTGTCTTGTGAATTTTTACATGAGTTTTTAACATGTTGTCTGCCCCTGGTTGAGGTGTTTTGAGATTTAATTTGATGATTTTTGAATCATGTTTTCTAATTGTTTGATTGCTCTTTGTTTGAGGTCTTCTTTTATGCATATCTTTGATCATGTTTGATTACTTGTTTGAGAAGGCACTTGTGCCATTATTTGGGATTGTTTCTTTCAATTCATAAACCATGTTTGAATCATTATAGGTCATTTAATTGCAATTTAAGTCATTGGTGTGAGGTTGTTGCATATTTTGTGCACATGTTCAATGTTTGATTTACATGCCTCTTTTGACTTATCTTCTCACTTCTTCTCATCTATGCCTCTTCTTGGTTTGTGTTTGGTTTGTGTATGCCATGCCATATCTCTTATTTTCATCTCATATGATGTATGTTTCTGACCTCGAAGCTTTGCATTCATGCCATATGTTATTCATGTTTCATTTTGCATCCTTTAACATGTTTCACTTACATGATTCCTTCTCCTTCATCTAATGATTCTTAATGCTTGGATACTTGCTTGTATGCCTTGTATGACACTTGTATAGCATGTTTAGGCACATGTTTAGGTCATCCACATTCTGACTTTGATTTTATTTGAAGCATTGTTGCATGATCACCTTGCATATCCACTCATTCTTCTTCTACTCCTTCTTTGATGACTTTCTTGTATGTTTTGCCACTTGTTTGCATTCTCTTTGCTTGGTATTGTTTGGTAAACATTGTGGGTCACCTTTGAGGTGTACATTCTGACTTGGATGAGTTTCATTTGGTTTATAACCATTTTTCTTTGGGTTGTGACTTGTTTGGGATTCATTTGTCTTATTGTCGATTATGTTTGTTTTTGCTAACCATGTAGGGGCTAATGGTAAGTGAATGGGATGTGGATAGTTATCCACATTCTAACTTCTCCTTTCTCTTTTAAGCTTTCATACTTGTGTTTACTTTAGCATTTAAGATGCTTCTTTCTTCTCTCTCACTCTTTCTCATCCCATGAATCTCAAGACTTGATTAAGTCTTGGATTCCTTTCCCCTTAGAGCTACCTAGTCCAACTTAATTTTTGATTAAGCTTGGAGTAGGATTAGCATTAGGCTTTAGGTAGTCATCTCTCCTAAGCCTCACTAACCATAGGTTACCCATGCATGATAACATTAGGATTCTCAGTTCCCCTTTAGAGTTTCCTTTGTGTCTTTTCTCTTCTCATCTCAAAACTTCTTCAAAACACGTAATAAAAGTTAACGTGTATTGTGCTTGAGCCTTCTATGTGGGAAGTGGGGAATGAGGGGCTTCCTCTCATTCTTCTAGGATACCTAGTGTACGTCCTGTTGGGGACGATGCGCGAAGTATTCGTTCCTATGTCATAGACTTTGGTGCAATGCAAGTTATGAACTAACTTAAAAGACACTTCTGTCTAAAAAACACCAAAACAAATTCAAATCTTTTTATCCTTTGGGATTGTTGGGTTTCAAACTTCATTTTCAGAAAAGAGCTCGTCGCTCACGTAAAAAACACTTACCCATTCGTGGTCGTACCCACGAACTACATTAGCTCTGATTCCTCTCTCTCGTCCGATTGAGGATATGTAGGCACAAGACAGCGATTGTCTTGGCGAGCAACCTTCCCCCACAGTTTTCGTCCGAACTACGTTGACTCTGACTTTCCCATTGCACCGAGGGAGTACGTAGGCCTAGGACAACGATAACGTCCTATCGAGTCACTTCTTCTTTTTTTTTCTCTTTCCCTCTTCGTTTCTCCGTTCTTTCCATTCTCGTTTCCTCTCCGGTCCCGTAGTAGTGGAGCTCCAGACGACGACACCCTTTGATGCAGACAGCAAGCGTGGATCCCATCGAGTACGATGGACGTGTTGGGTGCTAACACCTTCCCTTCGCGTAACCGACTCCCGTACCCGTTTCTCTTGGTCATGAGACCATGTTATTTCCCTTTCTCTTCAGGTTTACGCAGTGTTTCCTTTCCCTCCCTCGGGATAAATACACATTGCTGGCGACTCTGTGTTTTCTACGCCACTCTCGCGCTTGTACCGTTGGATGTGAATCTTCCGGGAGCGACAACTGGCGACTCTGCTGGGGACTGGTTGACTTCTTGCTGGTCCATCCCCTTTAGCGAGTCGATCCTAGCGCTTGTCTGTTTGTATTGCATTGGGTGTTTATTATGGTGCTTTATTTTGTTGTACATTATTGTATTACTGTATTGCTGTTTTACTTGTTTTTACTGTATTTACAACTTTTATTGCATTGCATTTCATTTTATTACTGTCATACTGGATATTCTGTACTGTGCTGGCTGGTTTTCTGTTTGGCGGGTTGGGATGTTCTGAGAGATAAGCCCACTGCCCAGGCTTGAGTATACACACAGGTATTAAAGTGGATAGTCGTGACGCTTGCATGGGGGTGGCCATGTATTGTCGTTCATGAGACCCACAACCAGACAAGGTTCTATCAGGAGCTTCCTACTACTGTGCGTTGGTACAGGCCAGTAGGTATTCTCTTGAGGGATTGTCGACTCTGGAGACCATTCCCGAGGACTCAGTTGCGGCACTCCTCCCGGGATGTGACAGTGGCAGACCACGTTCTGTGGCAAACCCATTGCACATTCTCGATCCGAGGACCCAATGCTGGGAACTTGCTATAGGATTTCCTTTTGAGGTGAATCAGCGGACGACCTCTTTGATTGGCGGTAGCATTGTATCCTTCGGGCTGAATGTGCTATTGCTTCTTAAACCTCTGAAGCTGAGGATCTTTCATTTTTGTGAATCAGTTGAGGCCTCCTCGATTGGTGATGATGCCAAACCAGAAGTGGTGAACGTATCATCATTTCTCGACCTAAGAGCCCGGGATACTAAGGATCTTAGTACCCACATGTGAGAGGGGCGGGTTTGTTTACAGGTTTGCAGGTAACCGTAACTTTCTACCTACCCGTTGTTTTTGGATTCTTTATCTCTATAGCTGTATCAGTGTGGTTATTCTATTATCCCGGTTTGACTCAAGAGTTTGTACAGGGTCTCAAGATTGTCCAGCCAGTTCAGCACAGATGCTTGATGCCTTGATCCCATGTTTTGCATTGCATTTCATTTTTTCTCTGACATTCATATTTTTTGCATTTCTAGGTTGTATCTGATCCTGTGATTCCAGTTAGAGGGCAGTATTAGGGATGGATGTTCCAAGGGGTAAGAAGGATATTATTATCTACAAGTTTCTCAAGCCAGCAATAGGTCCTCTCACTATCCTGAAGGGAATGGCGAGTCCTGAGGTATTGAATGCTTTCGCAGAGAAGTATGGGCGGATTCTGTCTTTTGTTCGCAACATTGACGATTATGAGTTTCGAGGTCTTCATACTCTGATGCAGTTCTATGACCCTCCACTGAGATGTTTTTTGTTCCCGGATTATTTGTTGGTGCCTACCTTGGAGGAATATTCTAACATGCTAGGGATTGCTATCAAGGAAGTTCCTCTCTTCTTTGGTTCAGAGGGAAATCTGGATTGTGGGAAATTGGCCGGTGCACTTTATTTAAGCAAGTCAGAGTTAGAAGCCAACATCTCTAATAAAGGAAAGATCTGTGGTTTCAAGTTGGGGTATCTAACGAAGAGGGCTCAGATAGCAGCGAAAGATAAAGAATGGATTGTTTTCAACGCACTGTTAGCTCTTTGTGTTTATGGTATTGTGTTGTTCCCCAATGAGCCTGATTTTATTGATGAGGATGCTATCAGGATATTCATGATGAGGAATCCTGTGCCAACCCTATTGGGAGATCTCCATTATGCCTTATACAACAGGAATGAAAAGAAGAGAGGAAGGGTGGTTCATTGCTGCGCTCCATTGTTTTATAAATCGTTCGCAAGTCGTCTACCCCAATCTGGTGCTTTTGTTGATTCTAAGGATTCTCTAGAGTGGAGTCAGCACCTGATGGGATTGGCCAGTAAAAATATCGTGTGGATAAATCAAGGATTGCTTGGCAAGGATATCATTCACAGTTGTGGTAAGTACCCTAATGTTCCATTGATAGGGAGGAAGGGAGGAATTAACTATAACCCTTCTTTGCCCGTCAGACAATTTGGTTATGCTCTGGTAGGTTCGCCTGTTAAGAGAGATGTAGAAGAATCATTGTATTTCCACTCATCTGAAGGTTTGGAGGAGGCGCAGAGAGCTTCTGAAGCTTGGGGTAGTATACTGAAGAAAGGAAAGGCCGTTCTGGGCAAACCTAACAATCAGGCTTTCCTTCCCTATGTGGATTGGATAAAATAGAGAGTTAAGGAGTGATACTTGCCTTTTGATCGAGCACCTATGCTGTACCCTGAAAGTGTGGAAGAAAGACTTACTGTGTCTATTGAAGAGTTCAACAAGCAACAAAAGTTGGTGCACGAATTGAGAGCAGAGTATTTTGGTATGAGTAGTCAGTTGCAAGGAGTTTTGCAGGACAACTTAGAGCTGAAGTGGCAAGTTAAAGAGTCGACTGAGCGTTTGAAGAAGGCAAAAAATGATCTGGAAAGCAGAATTTAGCATTTCAAGAAGATTAGCATGGCAGCAGAGACATCAAGCAAAACCACCAGGATAACTAAGAAGCTTTTGGCTAAGACTGAAACCAAACTTGATGCTTATCAAGAGATGTGGAGTGAGGTCCAAGTCGAAAATGAGGAATTAAACAAAGAGCTGCAAAAGGCGAAAGAAAAAGGAAAGAATTTCTTCAACAAGTGGAAAGAATCCCAAAAGGAGATTGAAGAGCTCAAATTACAAGCTGGAATCAAGAAGGTGAGACATGAAGGTAGCAACGCTGAAGAGCAGATTGCAAGGCTGAACTAAGAGATTACGAAGAGAAACAGGTTAATCAAAGGGATGATCATGCTACCGGCACATCCTGACACTTTGAATCTTCCGGAAGAAGTGGAGGCTAGTCTGTTTGGGGTCGAATTATAGTTGTTATGTATCTGTTTTTTGTGATTACCATCAGGATTTTTGATGGAATCACCATTGGTTACAATTGACTTTGTTTGTATGAATTCTTCCATCTTGATAATAGAATGTTTGATTCAGATATTTGTGCTTTGGTGGTTGTTATTTGAATTGTGGTTTGTTTTCCTTGGTTTAATCCTGCGGTATTACTGAGTTTGGATTTATTTTTCGATGAAGTGTCCAATCCCTGGCCCGGTTTCAAAGATTGGAATCAAAGGATATCCCTTGGAAATGTTTTAAATATGTTTGTTTGCATTTGCATCTCATCATCATCTCATTTTGCATAGCAGGTTATCTTGGTTTCTCTGGTTTTCTTATAATCTCTCTTTTTTCAGTCAGGATTGATCAACCAGCTCATCGGTATTCTACCAGGCTTAATCAAAGCAGAGTGATGGACAAAGTTTAGGCAGACATGGCAGCTATGCAAGCTCGCATCAATCAATTCATGGAGATGATGCAAGGGGTGGTGCAGAGTCAGAATGAATTCAGAACTCTAGTTAAGCCTTTGGTGTCGCAGGTTGATGAAAATGGTATCTTACACGGTCGTTTTATTAATCGTGTTATTCCTCCGGGCGGAGGTGGTGCTGGTATCAACATTCCTATCACTAGTGCTGGTGGACAGGGTGGTATTCCTTCAGTGGTTGGAGAAGGAAGTACTGTTCGAGCTATCCAAGGCCATCATATTGATGATCAACATGATGATGTTTTTTCAGTCAGAAGCTTGGACGCTGGCCTGCCTGTGGTCAGTGATGAGAGGATCCGTTTAATTGAGGCGCAATTGAAGGGGGTTGTGAAACAGGATGATCTGGGAATAGATTTGGACGACCTAGGGTTGGTCCCTGATATTGTCATTCCAGATAAGATTTAGATTCCTACACTGCAGAATTATAATGGTTCTACTTGCCCGAGAACTCATGTAAAGGCTTATACTAGGAAGATGGCTGCCTATGCCAAGGATGAAAAGTTAATGATGCACTTTTCCAAGACAGCCTGTCCGGCGCGTCTTTGGAATGGTATATGGCGCTGGAGAGTAGAGATGTTCGTACTTGGAGAGAACTAGCTACAGCCTTTATTAAGCATTACCAGTACAACACAGACATGGCTCCCAACAGAACTCAGTTGTTGAGTATGTCCCAGAAAAATGATGAAAGTTTCAAAGAATACGCGCAAAGGTGGCGTGAATTGGCGGCTAGGGTACAACCACCAATGTTGGAAAAAGAGATGTTGGATATGTTTATGGACACACTGCCTAAGCACTATTATGAGAAGCTATTGCCTTGTTCTCTAGGCAAGTTTGCAGATGTGATTGCTATCGGACAGAAGGTAGAGGTTGGAATTAAGGCTGGAAAAGTTTCTAGTGGTGACGGATCGTCCTCCGGGCATGGAAAGAAGCCGTTTGATAGTTATAAGAAGAAAGGAGAGGCCAACGCTGTATCATCCCATAGGGGAAAAGGGAAACAGTGTCACAACAATAATCAACAAGTAGCATCGGTAACTATCCCAGCAACATTACCTCCACCACAGCAACAGAGGAATAATGGTAATCAGAATAGGCAGCAGGGCTAGTATCAGAACAGACAAAGGAATACAGAGAGGCATTTTGATCAACCACCAATGTCATATGCACAGTTGTTGCAACATTTACTACAGTTGCATCTAGTTGAGATCCATACCCTGGCTCCACCAACAGGGGAACTCCCACGAGGCTACGATGCTAACACACACTGTGATTTTCACTCTGGTGCTCTGGGGCACACTGTGGAGAAGTGTAGGGCGTTTCATCACAAGGTGCAAGACCTTGTGGACTCCAAGGCTATCAATTTCTCGAATGTTGGGCCCAATGTTATTCAAAACCCGATGCCTGATCATAATGGGCCGAGGGTGAATGCGATAATTGAGGAATGTGAAGCCCTGAATTTGATCATGGATGTTGAGGAATTGAAGACTCCGTTGGCTGTGGTTAAAAACAGGTTATTGAAGGGTGGCGTCTATCCGGGTTGTGATGAGAACTGCTCAGATTGTTTGACAAAGGTTAATGGTTGTGATTCATTGAAGATGGGTATCCAGAGTATGATTAATGAGGGCTGCTTATAGTTTGATAGAGGTAATCAACAAGAAGAGGTTGTTAGTGAGAAGGTTGCTACTATCACCATTCTGTTCAAAACAATTACTATTTCTGGTCCGGCAAGGCCACCTCCAGTTATTATCACAAGGGCTGGACCCATTCCGTATGAAAGCACTAAGGCTATTCCTTGGAATTACGGTGCAGAGGTGTTTGTTAATGGACAAAAGCAGGAATTAATGAATACTTCACCAGTAAGTTCTAGTTCAGAGGTTAAGGTTGAAGCTGATGCTATAACGAGAAGTGGTAGAGTGCTTACTCCTGTTAATGATCAACCCAGTACTTCTAGGCAAGATAGGGGAAAACAGACAATGGATGGTTCTGTTTAGACTCCAGTGATTACTGATTCTACAGTAAAGCCGGTTGATGATGCTTTTTCTGAAAATGTAGAGGAGTTTATGAGACTCATCCGGAAGAGTGATTACAAGATCGTGGACCAGTTACATCAGACCCCGTCCAAGATCTCTATTCTGTCTTTGCTATTGTGTTCTGATGCTCACAGGAATGCTCTTCTGAAGGTTTTGAATGCAGCCTACGTTCCTCAAGAGATTTCTGTTAATCAGCTGGAAGGGGTTGTAGCGCACGTGAATGTGGGAAATGGCTTGGGTTTTACAGATCTTGATTTAACTCCCGCCGGGAGGAATCATAACCATGCCCTGCATATTTCAATTGAGTGTCGTGGTTCACTAATGTCACATGTGCTAGTTGATACTGGATCATCGTTGAATGTATTGCCCAAGAAAGCATTAATGAAGTTATATGCCAGGGGACTTATTTGTACACCAAGCCACTTGGTGGTGCGAGCTTTTGATGGCTCGAAGAGATCTGTCTTTGGTGAGATTGTGCTTCCGATCAAGGTTGGGCCGGAAATCTTTGATGCAACATTTTATATAATGGATATTCAGCCAGCGTACAGCTGTTTATTGGGTCGTCCTTGGATCCATGGTGCAGGCGCTGTAACCTCCACTTTGCATCAAAAGCTGAAATACATGGTTGATGGTCATGTAGTGACAGTGTGCGGAGAAGAAGACATAATGATTAGTCAGCTGTCAACCTTCAAATACGTGGAAGTGGATGGTGAAATCCATGAGACGTTGTGTCAGGGGTTTGAAAAGGTGAAGGTTTCGGAAGAGGTTATCCAGTCTGAAGCTATAGAGCAGCCTGCAGTGGTAGATCAACCTGAGGTTTCTATGTCTTCGTTTAAAGACGCCAAAGCCGTGGTTGAAGCTGGTAGCTCACAGAGGTGGGGCCAGGTGGTTGAAGTTCAGGAGAAGAGGGATACTTATGGATTGGGATACAAGCCATCCAGGAGAGACGGGGATCCTCCCAAATTCTATGGCCCAGTCCGTTTCACTAGTGCCGGTGTTTTCTTCGACAGAGTTAATGCCATTGAGGAAGAAGGGGACAGTGATTGTGACTTGGATAGCTGGATCCGTCCTTGCATCCCAGGAGAAAGTCTGTGCAACTGGTCTTCCGAGAAAGTTATTCAAGTGACTGGCTTCGAGTAATTGCTTTGTTTTCCTATTATGTTAATCCTGCGTTCTTCCTAAGATGTAGTGATTTTATTTGTAGGGCTTTTAACTGTTGCATGTTTTGTTTTATCATCAATAAAGGACTTTTCACACTCAAATATTTTGATCTCTGTCTTTCTGTTTTATTTTTATGCATTAAAAACTCACATCAAAATGGCAATGTGTTTCTTTGTTGCATACATAGTAAAACATACCTCATCAATCATGCAGGTCTTTTTGTTCAGATGACACCGATCATGACTCAGTTATAGCTCGGTATGACTTTGACAATCCAATCTATCAGGCTGAAGAAGAGACTGACGAAGATTGTGAACTACCCGAAGAGTTGGCCAGATTGTTGAAGCAAGAGGAGAGAGTCATCCTACCTCATCAGGGGGAAATTGAGATTGTGAATCTGGGAACCGAGGACGCCAGAAAGGAAGTAAGGATAGGGGCTGCATTGGAAGACAGTGTCAAGGGAAGATTGATTGAAATGCTCAGTAAGTATGTGGACATCTTCGCCTGGTCTTACCAGGACATGTCTGGGCTCGATACTGATATTGTTGTACACTGGCTACCACTTAAAGAAGGTTGTGCTCCGGTCAAGCAGAAGTTGAGAAGAACTAAACCAGAGATGTCTGTCAAAATCAAGGAAGAGGTTCAGAAACAGCTAGATGCCAGTTTTCTTGCCGTAAAAAATTATCCTCCATGGGTTGCTAACATCATGCCTGTACCTAAGAAGGATGGGAAGGTCAGGATGTGCGTTGACTACAGGGATTTGAACAGAGCAAGCCCAAAGGATGATTTCCCGCACCCTCACATTGATGTGTTAGTTGACAATACTGCTCAGTATTCTGTGTTTTCCTTCATGGATGGCTTCTCTGGGTATAACCAAATCAAGATGGCCCCAGAGGACATGGAGAAAACAACATTCATAACACCGTGGGGAACTTTCTGCTACAAAGTGATGCCCTTTGGATTGAAAAATGCAGGGGCAACCTATCAGCGGGCGATGGTGACTGTCTTTTATGATATGATTCACAAAGAGATTAAGGTCTACGTTGATGACATGATTGCGAAGTCACAGACGGAGGAAGAACAATTGGTGAATCTTCAGAAGTTATTTGAAAGATTGAGAAAATTCAGACTAAGGTTGAATCCAAACAAATGCACCTTCGGGGTGAGATCAGGAAAATTGCTGGGGTTTATTGTTAGTGAAAAAGGTATTGAGGTTGATCCTGCAAAGGTAAAAGCCATACAAGAAATACCTGTGCCAAAAATAGAAAAAGAGGTTCGTGGTTTCTTGGGGAGATTAAACTACATTGCTAGGTTCATCTCGCATCTCACAGTCACATGTGAACCAATATTCAAGTTGTTAAGAAAGGATCAAGCGGTCAGGTGGAATGAAAATTGTCAAAAGGCGTTTGAAAAGATTAAAGAATACTTGCAGGAACCTCCGGTCCTTATGCCACCAGTGCCAGGAAGGCCTTTGATTATATATCTCACGGTTCTTGAGAATTCAATGGGTTGTGTGCTCGGTCAACAAGACGAGTCAGGTAGAAAAGAGCACGCCATCTGTTACTTGAGTAAAAAGTTTACTGATTGCGAGTCAAGGTACTCGATGCTGGAGAAAACATGTTGTGCACTCGCTTGGGCCGCTAAGCGTTTGAGGCAGTATATGTTAAACCACACAACCCTATTGATTTCGAAGATGGATCCGATCAAGTATGTGTTTGAGAAGCAAGCACTTTCTGGTAGAATAGCCCATTGGCAGATGGTTATGACAGAATACGATATTCAGTATGTTTCCCAGAAGGCCATTAAGGGAAGTGTTTTGTCAGAATATCTTGTCGAACAGCCAATTGAGGATTATCAACCGATGAAGTTTGAATTTCCGGATGA
Organism: Lathyrus tuberosus; assembly: GCA_022829125.1. NCBI lineage: Eukaryota > Viridiplantae > Streptophyta > Magnoliopsida > Fabales > Fabaceae > Lathyrus > Lathyrus tuberosus. The sequence continues at coordinate 3,773,678 of JALAZF010000320.1, read as the reverse complement.
GCATATCATGTATCTGAAGATGAAGGATTGTGAAGAACCTTTGCCTGATAAAGGACCTGAGATTGGATCTCAATGGAAGATGGTTTTTGATGGAGCTGTTAATTCATATGGTAATGGAATCGGGGCAATCATTACGACTCCACAGGGTTCTCATATACCCTTCACTGCCCGATTGGCGTTCATATGCACCAACAATGAGGCAGAGTATGAAGCATGCATCATGGGGTTAGAAGAAGCAATTGATTTGAGAATCAAGAACCTCGATGTTTATGGTGATTCTGCGTTGGTGGTTAATCAGATTACAGGTGAATGGGAAACTTGTCAAGCGAATCTTGTTCCGTATAACAACTATGCCAGAAGGTTGTTACCTTTCTTTGACAGAGTGGACTTCCATCACATTCCCAGGGTTGAGAATCAGATGGCTGATGCATTGGCAACGTTGTCATCAATGTATCAAGTGAATCGTTGGAATGAAACCCCTTCAATCAGAATCATGCGCTTGGACATACCTGCTTTTGTATTTGCAGTTGAAGGGGTATCAGATGGCAAACCTTGGTATCATGACATCAAAGTCTTCTTGAAGAGTCAGGAATACCCAGCTGGGGCATCTTCCAAGGATAAAAAGACATTGAGGAGGTTATCAAGAAACTTCTTTTTGAACAAAGACGATGTGTTATGCAAGAGGAACTTTGACATGGTCTTGCTACGTTGTGTTGATGAACACGAGGCAGGCCTGTTAATGGAAGAAGTTCACGAAGGTTCCTTTGGTACTCATGCCAATGGGCATGCTATGGTAAGAAAATTGTTGAGAGCGGGGTATTACTGGATGACTATGGAGTCTGATTGTTTTAAATACGTCCGAAAATGTCATAAATGCCAGATTTATGCCGATAAGGTGCACGTACCGCCTACTCCTCTGAATGTTTTGTCGTCACCTTGGCCTTTTGCCATGTGGGGCATTGACATGATTGGGAAGATCGAGCCGACTGCTTCGAATGGACATCGTTTTATCCTGGTGGCTATTGATTATTTCACGAAGTGGGTAGAAGCAGCATCGTATGCCAACGTTACCAGACAAGTGGTAGCCCGATTTATAAAGAAGGACATCATCTGCCGGTATGGAGTCCCGGAGAAAATCATTACTAACAATGGTTCAAATCTGAATAACAGGATGATGAAGGAGTTATGTCAGAGCTTTAAAATCGAACATCACAATTCTTCTCCCTATCGCCCGAAGATGAATGGGGCTGTTGAAGCGGCAAATAAGAACATAAAGAAGATTGTGCAGAAGATGGTAGTGACATACAAAGACTGGCATGAGATGTTGCCTTACGCTTTGCACGGATATCGTACTTTGGTACGCACATCAACTGGGGCAACCCCTTTCTCACTGGTGTATGGTATGGAAGCAGTTCTGCCATTAGAAGTTGAGATTCCTTCTTTGAGAATTCTGACAGACGTGAAGCTCGATGAAGCTGAGTGGGTGCGTTCCCGGCTGAATGAACTAAACCTCATTGAAGAGAAGAGATTGAAAGCCATTGCGCATGGCCGGTTGTATCAGAGCAGGATGAAAAAAGCATTTGATCAGAAAGTGCGTCCTCGGTGTTTCTGAACTGGTGAATTAGTTCTAAAAAGGATCACTCCTCCTCAAACAGATCACAGGGGCAAGTGGACTCCGAATTAAGAAGGGCCATATATAGTAAGATAGGTTTTCTCTGGTGGGGCCTTATTACTCTCAACTATGGATGGCGAAGATTTTACGTCCCCTGTGAACGCGGATGTAGTCAAAAAATACTTTGCATAAAAGAGACCCGTTGAACATAAAAAGAAGGTTCAGGCAAAAATGGGGCATCCTGGCGAACCATAAAAAGAAAAGGTTCGGGCAAAAATTAGGGATAAAAAAGAAAAAAGAAATAAACCCACAAGGTTGAAAACCTGAAAAGGCAACCTTGGCAAAACTGGGTATCCCGGTGGATTGAAAACCCGAAAAGGGCGATCTAGGCAAAAGTTAGGGATTTAAAAGCAAAGACTATGATCCGCGTTCGATCTGTGATCACTATTCACACTTGGAAAATTCGAAGGAAAGGAATCAGTTCAGTCAGTCATCTTCAAAGGCCAAAGTATCTACGGATAAACAAGTCATATGGGTTATAGCTGAGTCGAGTCATGGTGGATGTTTGTTCCCCACATTGCCGACATGTGTATTTTCTTTTACTTTTTGCGCAATTACCTCTTTCCAGGAATTGCTTCCAAATGTAAATGCCTATTTACAGGCCGATCATTCAATAAAGTTTGCATTTCAGTCAAAGAGCTTTTGTTTTTTGTTTTACCTGTTTTGTTTGTGAAAATGTCCGATATTTTTGATAAACATTACATGCTAAATGTTGAGCTTTGTGAAACAATTTGGAAAACAGTGGCAATTACTTAGGCGACAGTCACTATGATGATAATCAAAGTAATCATTTTTGCACGTAGACCTTTCTGTTGGTTTTGCAGGATGACAGATGTACCTCCCCAGTAGAGCTCTCCCCAACTTTGAAGTCTGATCGTCCTCAGCAGTTTATTACTTTTCCCCATCAGAGTATCGAGGATCGTCTTACTCAGCAGAGTATAGAGAAGTGATTTCCCAAGCGGAGTCGTTGAGGATCGTCCCCCTCAGCCGGATATAAGAGGTTCTCCCCCAGCTAGAGTTGTGATTTGGGCTCACCTTTCTTCAGCAGGTGGTGTTTCCCCACGTAATATGGGGCAGTCGTTTTTTCCTCAGCTTGTCAGGAAACAGTGTGTTTATCCCCTAGAAGAGTGGGTGTTGACAACTACTATTTTCCAAGCAGATGTGTCGACGAGGATCGTCCCCCTCAGCAGGACATAAGAGGATCGTCCCCCTCAGCAGGAGTACAGAGGATTGTATACCCAGCCGAAGTTGTGTTTGGATTACTATTCCCCAGCAAGCGTTCAAAAGTTGATTGCTCTAAGGTGGATTGTTGTTGTATCTCTAGCAGGAGATTCGTGGACAAAGATGTTATTATCCCCACAGAGTCCTGGTGTCTACTTTCCTCAGTTGGTCAGAAAGTATAGTCTCAGCGACAACAGTTTGATCTAATCCCCAGCAGGGTGAGGGTAAAGTTATTTCCCTAGTAGCAGATTAAGCTCATATCCCTAAACAGAGTCTGGTGGGGAGTGGTATCCCCACCAGGTCTTAAGTCCAATCGTTTTTGGCAGGCGTCAAATCCAAGTTCTGAAATAGTTGGTCATCCCCAGCGGAGGAGTTTCCATCTTCAGTATTCATCTCCCTCCCTAGCTGAATGGGTTTTCTCTCGGAGTTTCGTACATCTACAGCGGAGTTTCTGATCTTGATATTCCCCAACAGAGTGGGTACTCTCTCGGAATTTCGTCCATCTCCAGTAGAATTGGTGATTGTGGTCTTCCCTATCAGGGTGAAGTCTTCCTCAGCATTGTTCTTTGGCTTGATGACAACGTAGTTTGTCGTCCTCGGTGGAGCTGCTTCGGTTCTCAGCGTTTATTTCGCTGGAACGGCCTTTTTGCATTGCATAAGAATTTTTGGCATGGCATCCTCCTAAATGCGTAGCATTCCCACTTCGTGTGGAGCATTACGGCAAAATTCAAACATATGCATCTGAAGCATAAGCCAGGTTTGAGTTTTCCTTCGTCAGGAAAAGCCGGATTTCAGGAGAATATCATTCGACTTTAATCCACTAGTGTTGGGTTTAGTCATCCACATCAATATTTGATATCCCTTCGTCTAGGTGGTCCTTTGGTTTATCCCCTCAAGGTTTTTGCCGTCAGACACTCGTCCGTGTTTCCTTCGGCACCCGTCTGTGTTTGAACCTGTGATTTCAATACCCGTCCGTATTGATCTTTTGTTGACACCCGTCCGTGTTGCCTTCCATTCCCCAGCGAGATTAATCCCCAGTAAATTTATCTGTTACACCCGTCCGTGTACCTTTTCGATACCCGTCCGTATTGAATCCTTTTTTACACCCATCCGTGTACCTTTTCGATACCCGTCCGTATTGAATCTTTTTACACCCGTCCGTGTACCTTTTCGATACCCGTCCGTATTGAATCTTTTTACACCCGTCCGTGTAACTTTTCGATACCCGTCCGTATTGAATCCTTTTTTACACCCGTCCGTGTACCTTTTCGACACCCTTCCGTATTGAATCTTTTTACACCCGTCTGTGTACCTTTTCGATACCCGTCCGTATTGAATCTTTTTACACCCGTCCGTGTACCTTTTCGATACCCGTCCGTATTGAATCTTTTTACACCCGTCCGTGTACCTTTTCGATACCCGTCCGTATTGAATCCTTTTTACACCCGTCCGTGTACCTTTTCGATACCCGTCCATATTGAATCCTTTTTACACGCGTCCATGTATCTCCTCAGTACCCGTCCGTATTGAAACCTTTTACACCCGTCCGTGTATCTCCTCAGTACCCGTCCGTATTGAAACATTTTACACCCGTCCGTGTACCTTTTCGATACCCGTTCGTATCTGATATCTTTGATTCCTTGACACCCGTCCGTGTCTATCCCCAGTATAGCTAACACTCGTTTGTGTTTATTTCAAGACTTTTCAATACATCGTATGTATTGATTTCCAACACTCGTTCGTGTTATGACAGTGCAGCATTTATTGCTTGTTCCCCAGCGGAGTCGTCTCTCCTTTGAGGATTGAAAATTTCAGGTTTCTTTTGGTATTCAATCTCTGTGAATCCTTTGAATGCATGATAGCCGTTGCTATCATACCTTCAGGACCAAGTTGATTGAATAGGGGTAGCTGTAACACCCCAAAATTTGCCTTCTTGTTTTTAGCTAACTGGCTTATGTTTCTTTGCATTTCTTGCATTAGCATTTATGCATAGCATTGGTTCTTAGCATGGGATAAAGGTACTTGGTTCATCTCAAAGGAGTCTCAAGCCTCAAGGTGGTTTGAGGAGTTCATCATATCTTCATAAGGTCAAGAATGGCAAAGGATTTCAAGTGAATCTTTCCCTCCTAACCAGAGGGACCAAATTAGGGTTTTTGACCCAAAGGACTTCTTGAAGGGTTTTGTGGGTTCAAGCATGTTCTTATGGTATTCCATATGCTCACAAGTGTTCATGGATAGAGACTTGGCTAGTGATTCATTGTGGAGGATTTTCAGTGGATCAGTTACTTGTGAAGTAAGCAAAAGTCAACAGTTCAAAAGGAAAGTCAACCATGGGTTTTCAAGGGTTCAAATCATGTTTCCCAAGTCCATGTACCTTTATTTGATCAAGGAATAGCATGGATGACATCATTTTTCAAGAATCAAGAGTTTGTGCAAAAGTTACTAAATTTGGAAAATGACCTATAATGAGAACTTTCCATTTTTGGCAATTTTTCTACCACATTCAACTTGACTTTTCATCATCAAGGAAGCTTCAAATGAATTTTCCTCCAACATGAAACTTGAATATATTTCTCTCCCATTACCAAAAAGTACTAGAATATCTCCATATCATTTGTGGAACTCTAGATATGACCAAAACAATGCAAGGTGTTTTTAAGGTTTTTCACATGTACCATTTTTTCCACCGTTTGCAAATTGGTTCCAATTGGTTTCAAATGACCTCTAATGGTTCAATTCATGTTACTACATCCAAGTACACCTCATGAGGATCATTTTTGACCTTTATTTCACTCCATTTCATGACTTGTACCTCACTTATTTCACAAAGTACAATTTTGCAAGATGGATTAAAACTTGCAAATCAAGACATTTCAAGGCCCAATCCCAATCCATTTATGATCAGCAAGGGAAGTGTGAGTGATTCATCATGAAAAGCATGGGAATGCACGTGTGGATTAGTGGTGGTATCACTAATTGCATTTTTGCAAAACACTCCAAAACTCATTAACTAAGGGATTAACCAATTGCTAATGATGATCAGAGGTCTAATGGGATGTATATAAGCTAACTCACACGTCCAAAGCTAGGTCATGCACTCATTCTTGCTCAGAATTTCATTTTTGCTCTCATACTTTCTCTCATTCGAAACTCTCTCATCTTAAGGGTTTTTGAAGATTTCTTTTCATATTCTTGATCTACACACTCTATAGAACAAGAATCAACCATGGTTTTGAGCTAAGAGCAAGGTTTTCATCAAGTTGATTTCAAGTTGGTTCAAGTTCAAAGTCTTAGATCTAGCCAGATTCAAGTCTCTATTTGCATTTATTTTGCAAATAGAGCTCAAAAGAGGAAGATCTGCAGCTTTTGGAAGGCGTTCTTAGTGTATTTCAAGCTCTACAGATCCCAGGTAAGCTTACTTTCCATGCTTTTAGAACTCATTTTTTTGATGTGCATAATGATCTATGAGGTTCACTGAGCATGTTGATGTATTTTGTTTTGAATTTGGACATGTAACATGTGTGTATTGTGAGTTTGAAAGTTTTGGATCCAAACTTTTCTTCTTCGATTTGCCTTATGTGTTGATTGTTTGATGAAATGGTTTATATATTTGCGATCCTTGTGAAAATCTGAACAAGATGATGTACTCGTTTGCATTTTCTGGAGAATTTTGGTGTGCAGGTCGCCGGAGAAGGTGACCGGAGCTAGGGCTCCGGCACCTGGTTTCATTTGCAGGTCGCCTAAGTTTCAAGGAAGGTGACGTAATCAGGACAGTTGGTGGTCCAGATCTGAGGGCTCACGTTTTGCCACGCCATTTAGATTTTGTTTTTATTTTGTGGTTTGTGTGTTTGTTAGTCCATGATAGTTATCATGTGTATTAAATCATAGCCCTTGATCTTGCATGCTTTTTGATTTTGTTGACCTAATCTGGAACGTCTGATGCATCTTGTGGTTTAGATCTTGCCAGCGCATTAAAAAGTCACATGTCTCTCACGTGTTTGTTTTTTTTATTCTGAGTATTTGTGTGTATACGCGTGCATGTTGTTATGGTATGAGTGTGGATCTGAGCCTTCCATCTTGAATACTTGTTGGTTATGGTGACTCATTGTGAAGCGTGAGATAAATCCTAGGGCTGGTGTGAGTTGACTGTTTCTTTTTTTTGTTTGGCATGCACTGACATTTTCTGTTGGACTGGACTTGCTTTCTGAACCCCCCTGTTGAGCCCATTTGGCTTTTCCAACGTGGATTTGTTGCTTGTTGCACCCCTGGTTTATTTTCTTCCATTTTATTTTATTTAATTGATTTATTTCCATTTTTTATTTTTAAAAATAGATTTATGCATCCAAAAATTATAAAAAAAAATCATGGATCATCTTTGACATTTTATTTAATTTTTCCAAATTTTATTTTCCATTTTCATTTTATTTTTAGCATCTGAATTAATTGTTGCTTTAATTTGTTTCAATTGTGCACACTTAAACTTGCTGATTTTATTTCTCATCATCTACAAAACATTTTGAGTCCATTCTTTTTGCATTATTTCATCAACATATTGAAGTGTATAAAAAAAAATTTCTCATATTTTTAAAACTCTTTTAATATTGCATTTTGGTCCCTCTTTTTTGCATATTAGTTCATAATTCCCATGTGACTTTGCATGTTTGATTGAAGGACTTGTCTTGTGAATTTTTGTAAGAGTTTTTAACATGTTGTCTGCCCCTGGTTAAGGTGTTTTGAGATTTAATTTGATGATTTTTTAATCATGTTTACTAATTGTTTGATTGCTCCTTGTTTGAGGTCTTCTTTTATGCACATCTTTGATCATGTTTGATTACTTGTTTGAGAAGGCACTTGTGCCATTATTTGGGATTGTTTCTTTCAATTCATAAACCATGTTTGAATCATTATAGGTCATTTGATTGCAATTTAAGTAATTGGTGTGAGGTTGTTGCATATTTTGTGCACATGTTCAATGTTTGATTTACATGCCTCTTTTGACTTATCTTCTCACTTCTTCTCATCTATGCCTCTTCTTGGTTTGTGTTTGGTTTGTGTATGCCATGCCATATCTCTTCTTTACATCTCATATGATGTATGTTTCTGACCTCGAAGCTTTGCATTCATGCCATATGTTATTCATGTTTCACTTTGCATCCTTTAACATGTTTCACTTACATGCTTCCTTCTCCTTCTTCTAATGATTCTTAACGCTTGGATACTTGCTTGTATGCCTTATGTGACACTTGTATAGAATGTTTAGGCACATGTTTAGGTCATCCACATTCTGACTTTGATTTTATTTGAAGCATTGTTGCATGATCACCTTTCATATCCACTCATTCTTCTTCTACTCCTTCTTTGATGACTTTCTTGTATGTTTTGCCACTTGTTTGCATTTTCTTTGCTTGGTCTTGTTTGGTAAACATTGTGGGTCACCTTTGAGGTGTACATTCTGACTTGGATGAGTTTCATTTTGTTTGTAACCATTTCTCTTTGGGTTGTGACTTGTTTGGGTTTCATTTGTCTTATTGTTGATTATGTTTGTTTTTGCTAACCATGTAGGGGCTAATGGTAAGTGAATGGGATGTGGATAGTTATCCACATTCTAACTTCTGCTTTCTCTTTTAAGCTTTCATACTTGTGTTTGCTTTAGCATTTAAGATGCTTATTTCTTCTCTCTCACTCTTTCTCATCCCATGAATCTCAAGACTTGATTAGGTCTTGGATTCCTTTCCCCTTAGAGCTACCTAGTCCAACTTAATTTTTGATTAAGCTTGGAGTAGGATTAGCATTAGGCTTTAGGTAGTCGTCTCTCCTAAGCCTAACTAACCATAGGTTACCCATGCATGATAACATTAGGACTCTCAGTTCCCCTTTAGAGTTTCCTTTGTGTCTTCTCTCTTCTCATCTTAAAACTTCTTCAAAACACGTAATAAAAGTTAACGTGTATTACGCTTAAGCCTTCTATGTGGGAAGTGGGGAATGAGGGGCTTCCCCTCATTCTTCTAGGATACCTAGTGTACGTCCTGTTGGGGACGATGCGCGAAGTATTCGTTCCTATGTCATAGACTTTGGTGCAATGCAAGTTATGAACTAACTTAAAAGACACTTCTGTCTAAAAAACACCAAAACAAATTCAAATCTTTTTATCCTTCGGGATTGTTGGGTTTCAAACTTCATTTTCAGAAAAGAGCTCGTCGCTCACGTAAAAAACACTTACCCATTCGTGGTCGTACCCACGAACTACATTAGCTCTGATTCCTCTCTCTCGTCCGATTTAGGATATGTAGGCACAAGACAGCGATTGTCTTGGCGAGCAACCTTCCCCCACAGTTCCCGTCCGAACTACGTTGACTCTGACTTTCCCATTGCACTGAGGGAGTACGTAGGCCTAGGACAACGATAACGTCCTATCGAGTCACTTCTTTTTTTTCTCTTTTCCTTTTCGTTTCTCCGTTCTTTCCGTTCTCGTTTCCTCTCCGGTCCCGTAGCAGTGGAGCTCCAGAAGACGACACCCTTTGATGCAGACAACAAGCGTGGATCCCATCGAGTACGATGGACGTATTGGGTGCTAACACCTTCCCTTCGCGTAACCGACTCCCGTACCCGTTTCTCTTGGTCGTGAGACCATGTTCTTTCCCTTTCTCTTCAGGTTTACGCAGTGTTTCCTTTCCCTCCCTCGGGATAAATACATATTGCTGGCGACTCTGTGTTTTCTACGCCACTCTCGCGTTTGTCCCGTTGGATGCGAATCTTCCGAGAGCGACAAGGCCCAAAAAGTTTTTATGTACAAGGGGATAGGTCTTACACTCTATTATAGGCCCAATGATTTATTTTTGTACAAGAGATGGGGCTTACAACTCAAGGAAAGGCCCAGGGTGATTTGTTTGGCAACGGCGATCGCGCCGAGGTTTTTGAAAACACAGTGGGTCTTATACAATATTTGAGGCCCAAATCATTTTGGTTTCAAAAAGGGGTTGGGTCTTACACTCTATTAGAGGCCCATAGAAATTTAAAGAAAAGAAATGGGGCTTATAACACGAGGGTAGGCCCAGATGATTTTGAAAAGGCGACGATTGCGCCGTTGTTTTTGAAAATACAGCGGGACTTATACAACGACTGAGGCCCAAAAAGTGGTGTATTTACAAAGGGGATGGGTCTTACACTCTAATAGAGGCCCATAAGTGTTTGAAAATGATTTGTTTAGGGTGATCAAAATCAAAACCCTAAATTAATTTCAAAAAGGATTTTAATTAAATAAAAATTTAATTAAAATGATCAAAATTATCAAACATGTGTGAAAAACAAGTTGTGATCTTGGATTAATGTTTGAAAAATCATGTTTATATCCACAAAATGATTGAAAACCAATTAAATTTGGAAAATCAAGGAGGAAAAAATATTTTAAATGTTAAAAAATAAATAAAAGATTAATTCTTTGCAAAAATATCAAGTATATGAAATAAATAATATTTTTGGGAATTTTTGGAAAAATAAAATATTTTAACATTTTTGTGAATTATTAAAAAAAGAATCAACTCAAAATCATTAAAACTCAGAGAGAAATTAATTTTTGAATCAATTAAATAAAATCACAAAATTCAAATATTTGAATTTGTGATAAAGGCGCCAAGAACATGGCAAGAACACGAACGTGTTCTGAGTTTGGTCTGATTTGCATTTTCTATCCAATCTCACTGAATACTTGATGAAATCACACAATCCACCTATCAATCTGCTCGTTTTCACCTCACGATCATGTCTATGGTCTTTAATTTCATTTATTTTAAGCATGGAATAAGAAATCAAGACAAAACCTCAAGAAACCTAAAATTTGCATGAAGGCTGAGAATTTTGATACATGATTCACACAAAGCAATTAATTGAGGGGAAACATTCTATGCATGATTATGAACATTTGGCAAAAGTATTGTGCGAGGAAATATGCATAGATTAAGAGATGACCAAGTTTAGGCTTACTTGAAGGTCGTGACAGTAAGAGCAAAGTGATTTTTGAGTTGGAGGTGTTACAGATGAGTTGTGATGATTTGAACAGCTTCCCTACACCATATGGAATGTGTTTGAATGCTTGTACTTGATTGGAAATGGCTGGATCACTTCATGGCATCTCAGCTGCAACTTGGTTAAAACCTTGAGTAACTGGCTGGTGATTCTGAGAAATCAGTGTTACAACTGTTGTTTAAGTGTTTGGATCACTTCTATATAATGTTTATGAGGTGTGTGTGTGATTGGTTTGGTTGGAATAGCTCTCAAACTCAAAACCCGATAGTGACTTGCTTTGGGAGGCAAATTTGGAAGTGAGAAGGTGATTTTGAGGAAAACATCTGTTTGATGGCTTTGGTGTACTTAAACTGAGCACAAATGAGCTCTATTTATAGTAGAGCAAGTTTGTTTTTCAAGGAATAAGGAATGGCAACTGCAGCAGAGGTTTGGCAAATGTTGATCAATAGGAATCCAAGTCTCCTCTAGCCATTGACTAGAGGTTAGAGCACAGGCAGCTGGTTCCCAAGTTCAGAGATCATCCTTGACTTATTCAGTTGGAAATGGCTCAGTTCATGCCACCTTGGTGCATCCATTGAATGCTCCAAAACAAAATTGGAGTCTTGTCCCCTCTTTAGGGTTTTTTAGGTTTGGCATGCTATTTTTAGTTCCAAAGACTTGGGAGGCTTATGGATCAGTGTTTGTCCCTGCTTGGTCTCTCCCTGAGGTGTTTAGATGGATAAACTTGTTTGTCATTTGCACAATTTGATCAAATCGACCAAAATGCACAAATCTGCCTTGCCATGACAGTTGCAGCAAGGCATATTGCCATTGTCATATCTCATGGCTTAAGTGGAGTTTCATGGGGTTCTTGGCCATTTTGGAAATCTCTCATATGATACAACATGTGTGTGATCATAGTTTGTCTTGATAATTTTTGGAATTAAGTGAAAAATGCCCTTACATTTGGCAAAAAGTGAAACAGATTCTGACTTAGTGAAAATTTCACTAAGTGTTGGAAAAAGTGACATTTCATGTTTTCAGCTATTTTGATCCAACCATAACTCAAAATCCATGATGAATTGGAATGAGGTGTAGTTGACACTTTTAAAGTATGACATGAGAGCTACAAATCCATCTTTGGATCAGCCCAAATGGTTTCTTGGATCTCAAGTTATGATCCTTGGAAGTTGGTACCCTAGCCATTTTGTTCCATAACTTAGAAATTTTCTATGTTTTTTATGGTTACCCCTTTTACAAGTTATCTCACTTTTCTTGGTTTTTCTTGATGAATGATGATTCCAATATCACATTAACATCATTTTAGGGTTAGGGAACCATAATTGATCAAAAAATAAAAAAGTCAAACTTTGACTTTTGGGCACAGTTGACTTTTGGGCACAGTTGACTTTTTATCAGATGAATTCCAAACTGTGCGATCCTCTATGAAATCAAGTCCTTGACCTAAATCAAACTTGATGGATTGATTTCATATGTGTTATAGGGTGTATTGAATCATGTCCCAAGGCTTGGGAGCATGTCTTGGTCAAAAGTCAAAGGTACAGTTGAATTTTTCCACGAAACCCTAACTGTTGTTCTGATGAACTTGAAACTTGTGAATCAAGCTTCTTGGATCAATCCATTGTTGCAAATGGATCAATGTGGATTACTAGAGACCCTTAAATCATGTCTTGAGGTCTTGGCTCATGTTTTGTCCCAAAAGTCAACTTAGGGGTGAATTAGGTCAAGAAACCCTAATTGTTGATTTTTTTATGAATGCATCCCCTGAGGCTAAATTGACTTGATGATTGGGTTTATAAGGTCCCTTAAAGTATTTTGGGTTATGCTTTGAAGCATTGGCTCATGCCCAGAGGAAAAATTCCATCTAGAGGCCCTGGTCGACCAAAACCCTAATTTGGTGACACTGGTGATCTTGAGGCTTAATCCACTTGGAATGTTGCAACCTTGTGCTTGATCCTTGATTTGGGAGTCCTCTTGATCCATTGTGGATGTTTGAGAGGTTTAGACAAGTTTAATATCATGTCATTTCTTGATTGATCCTTTGTCTAAGAGCTCTGAGAGGGCATGGAACACTAAGTTTGATTGTAGTGGATGCTCACCCATCTTTGGGGGAGCCTAATGAGGTATGATGGTTCATCCATAATGTGATGATGAGTTGCACAATGATGGGAATCTTAGTGGTCAAAATTTGGGGTATGACAGATGCCCCTATTTAATCTTCTTGGACCCGAAGGTGTGAATGACGAAGGTATTCGGGCATTCGGGGTGCAAGAGGATTAAATATCGGAATACCCGAAATTTTGATGGTGGTTATGAATGGTAGCTTACGCATTCATCTTCTTTTGCTAAGCAATGATGCTTAGAAAAAGTAAAACTTCCCCTCGATCCTGGTTTCCTACCAAGGAACTGGTCTTAGTTGCTGAAATAAACTTCCTCTCGATCCTGGTTTCCTACCAAGGAACTGGTCTTAGTTGCTGAAATAAACTTCCCCTCGATCCTAGTTTCATACCAAGGAACTGATCTCAGTTGCTGAAATAAACTTCCCCTCTCTCCTGGTTTCCTACCAAGGAACTGGTCTTAGTTTCTGAAATAAACTTCCCATTGATCCTGGTTTCCTACAAAGGAACTGGTCTCAGTTGCTGAAATAAACTTTCCCTCAATCCTGCTTTCCTACCAAGGAACTGGTCTCAGTTTCTGAAATAAACTTCCCCTCGATCCTGGTTTCCTACCAAGGAACTGGTCTTAGTTTCTAAAATAAACTTCCCCTCGATCCTGGTTTCCTACCAAGGAACTGGTCTCAGTTACTGAAATGAACTTCCCCTCGATCCTGGTTTCCTACCAAGGAACTGGTCTCAGTTTCTGAAATAAACTTCCCCTCGATCCTGGATTCCTACAAAGGAACTGGTCTTAGTTTCTGAAATAAACTTCCCCTCGATCCTGGTTTCCTACCAAGGAACTGGTCTTAGTTTCTGATGTAAACTTCCCCTCGATCCTAGTTTCCTACCAAGGAATTAGTCTAAGTTTCTGATATAAACTTCCCTTCGATCCTGGTTTCTCACCAAGGAACTCGTCTCAGTTTCTTTTGTCAATACACTTTCTTGACAAAGGATGCTATTCATAGCGGTTTTCCTCAAACTTCTCGCCGAATTTTCCTGGGGAGATGCCATTTGATAGAAAAAATTTATGTCAGAGTCACTAGGGAACCCAATCATCTGAGTTGTAGAGGTGTACAAACTTCTTTGTTGGAGACGCCATTTGTCGACTCTACTAGGGAAAGCAGGTCTATTGAGAGACTGCTGTCGCTTGGGGGTGTTACATCATACTTTTCTCGGGATCTTCTCGGAGAAATTCCATATGATGTGATCCAATTTTGAGGTGCTGATGACCTTTTTGTCAGCAGATTTTTCAGAGAAAAACTGTTGTATTGCCGAATCTCTGATTAAGAGGCTTTCTCTGGGGATTTTCCTTAATCCGGGAAAGCGAAGATATCATCTTCAATGGCGAAGAGTGATGTTTGTCGAAGGTATTTTTGTCTTTCAGAGGTTCAAGTTATCAAAGTGGTCAAAGAACCACCTTCAATCCAGAAATAAACTGGAGGAGAGATCGTTTAGATGATTCACTTCCTGACGAGGAAAGAACTGACAACTCGATTGAGAGGACTTTTATCACTTGGGAACAAGACCGACTAGAGTGATAGTTATGCAATATGAATATGAATGAATCAATAATGCATGAAGTATGTATGTATTTGCTGACAAAACTGACGCGACATACAGACTCATAAATGAACATGACGGGATACTCGACCACAACGGGAGATGAAAAGTATCATTGGTTCATGATAGTAATTCTGCCTTGCTTAGGAGAGATAGTCCTTGAGGGGAACAACCGTTGGTCGGGCTTAGGAGGTAAGAACTCTACCGGGGGTGTCAGAGGAAACACGGCCTCTGACACAGTTGATCCTTCATTCAGGTGTACTGGTTTAGAAGGAGTATTTTGATTCTGTACTTTGAAGCTTGATTACTTTGGGAGAAGTGATCGATGTTCTTTTGATGTTCAACAGTCAAAAGAATTGCCATCTTTATTTAAAAAGCAGAAAAAGTTTGACAAGTAAAATTCATTTTTGTTTTATTTCAAGAATTGTTGATCATGTTAAAACGTCGTTCTGTAAAGCTAAAATAAATGAGAATTGCAAACAAAAGCACTAGGGCTCAAATTTTATTGATAGGATGGAAATCAACCAAGCGCGTGATTCCATGGAGTATTTACAAAGTTAGAAAATGGTAATTTTAAGGGAAAAGGGCTACATTGAAACATAACGACCGCTATCCTTCTACCAACTTTGAATTCTAGACATCCTGAGCTTTAGTCGAAGATGACCTTGACTGGAGTTTTCCTGATGGATGGCATGATGCTGAGGGATTCAACCTTGTCAGACGTAGTTACTTTCCATTATCCCTAACTTTTGCCTGGATTGTACTGTGATGATTTCCAATCCATCGGGATGATTTTTGATTATGTCTCTAATTTTTGCCTGGACCGCCCTTTCGGGTTTTCAATCCACCGAGATGTTTTTTTAAATTTAGGCGAAGTATTTTTTGACTACATCAACATTCGTGGGGTAGGAAAATTCTTCTCCATCCATAGTTACGAGTCTCAAAGCGCCGCCTGAGAAGGCTTTCTTGACCACATAGGGGCCGTCATAATTCGGGGTTCATTTGCCCCAAGAATCAGTGAGAAATGATTGTATCTTCTTGAGCACAAGGCCTCCTTTCCTGAAGACGCGAGGTCGGACCTTTTTGTCAAACGCCCTCTTCATTCTCTATTGATATAATTGACCATGGCATAGTGCCGTCATTCATTTCTCTTCGATCAGATTTAGTTCATCGTGTCGACTTTGACACCATTCAGCCTCTGTTAACTTAGCTTCCATCAATACCCGGATTGATGGGATCTCTACCTCTATGGGGAGCATTGCTTCCATGCCATATACTAGAGAGAAAGGGGTTGCCCCTGTTGAAGTATGGACAGATGTGTGATAACCGTGAAAAGCAAAGGGTAGCATCTCGTGCCAGTATTTATAGGTTACAACCATCTTTTAAACAATCTTCTTGATGTTCTTGTTAGCCGCTTCTACCGCTCCGTTCATCATGGATCGGTAGGGAGATGAGTTATGGTGTTTGATCTTGAACTCAGCGCACAACTCTTTCATCATCTTATTGTTCAAGTTAGATCCATTATCAGTAATGATCTGGCTTGGAACACCATAACGGCAGATGATATTGTTTTTGATAAATCGGACCACCACTTGTCGGGTTACATTGGCGTATGACGCTGCTTCGACCCACTTGGTGAAGTAATCAATGGCTACCAGGATAAACCGATGTCCGTTTGAAGCCTTAGGTTCAATCATGCCAATCATGTCGATTCCCCATTGTCGCTCCCGGGATTTCCATCCAGGTACAAACGCGAAAGTGGTGCGGACGAAGAAAGAGAGTCGCCAGCCAGGAATTTTTATCCCAAAGAAAGGGAAAGGTAACGCTGCACAAACCCGGGAGGAAGGAAAAACCGAGGTCTCGCGAACCAAAGAGAAAGGGTAAGGGAGTCGGTTACGTGAAGGGAAGGTTATCACACCCCTTCACGTCCGTCGTACTCGACGGGATCCACGCTTGAAGTACTGCTCAAAGGGTGATAAACGAAAAGGAACTGAGAGAGAACTAGAAACAAATGTAGGGAAAATAAAAGAAGTGCTCGAATGGGCCCTACCCCACTGCCTACGTATCTCATCGAGAACATGAGAATCAGAGCGACGTAGTTCTCCTCAACAAGGGTTGCTTTGTTTGTGTTTTTTAATGGAAACGTCAGAGTGCGCGTCCCAGCAGTTAGGTATTGCAGCTCGCTGTATGGAGACTTAGGCGTTACCTGTTTGCGGTAGAATGGACATGATGAGTCCTTAAGGAAGGAGTGAAGAGATGAGAAGAGAATTCCCGAAGGAAAGACGTTATTGTTTGTTTGAAGTTTTTTAGAAAGAAGTGTTTTGGTTATTTTGTGTTTACAACGCATATTGTATTTAAGTCTTTCATGTAGGATCAAATGCCTCGCATATCGACCCAAGACGGGACGTATGCTAAACATTCTAAGAAAGTGAGAGAAGACCCCTCACTATCTTATTCTCACATGAAATACTCAAATACAATATATGTTATGCCTTTATTAAGTGTTTTTGCTTTTGTTTTGAGATGAGAAAGAGAGACTCAAAGGTTAAGAAAGGTAAAATCTAATGAGGGAGACTAAGACTCAAACCCTAAAGTTATCAAACATGGATGTTCCTAATGGTTAAGTGTGGTTTAGAAACCTACCTCTAAAAGAAGAGAGAAGAAGAAGAATGAGTTCTAACTTACTTCCAAGATGGAAGCTAAGTTAAGAACTCAAAAGGGATGAAAGAGATTGAACAAAGAAAGCATTGATACTTATCACAAACACAAATTGAAAGCTTAAAAGAGATGAGAAGAGGTTGTATGTGGGTGCACACCCACACACTTGACTTACCATTAGCCCCTGAAAATGTTAGTAAAAACAATTTGCAAGTAAAGAAATAAAGAAAGAACAACAAGTAAAGATCAAACAAGTTAAGGACTAAAGAAGAAAGGTCCTAAAGGTTGATAAAGTTTCTAAGTCAGAACCTATACCCTAAGAAAGTCCTATAAGGCTAAGGTACCCAACACAATCAAACTTTGCCTAAACAATGCCTTAAACATCAAAGAAATGCACCATGAAAGTAGTTGATGAAAGATGAATAAAAGTGCAAGATGAACATGTATTTATGATTAAAGAAATGTCAAGGTCAGAAGCATACATCATTTATGAATGTCTTAAAATTCATATGAACCATCATATAAATCATAGATGAAATGATTCAAGTAATAGAGAATAGATGAAGAAAAAATGAAAAGGAGAGAAACATGTTTCAATTAGATGCACAAAATTACATGTTAAAGATGCATAACATATGAAATAGGTATGGATGCATATGGACCAGTAGCATACAATTGATGATATGCAAATGATATAAAAGAAATGACATACACAATGCAAACATAAATCATGTAGTGCACAAGAAGAGATGAGATGAGGAATTAGGTCAAAAATGCAAGTAAAAGTGCATAAGAACACATCAAAGGCAAACCCAAATCAAAAGGACCTATAAGTGAACCAAGAATCACCTATAATCCTCTAGACAAACCATATAATCTCACACAAAAGCAAGCATGGCAAGGTGGCACAAGTGCCTCATCAAAATCATGTTAGATGGAAATAGAATAACATGCACAAATGTTGTTTCAAATACAAGGTATCAAACAATTACCAAATCACATGAGAAAAATAATGAACATAAGTCTCAACTAACCTAAGTCAGGGGCTAAGCATGTATCAAAACTCAAGGCAAAACTCAAAAGGAAACATGATCAAAAGATCTCACAAAGTCTCATTGAAACACATCCAAAGAAAGCTCAAATATGCACACGAAAACATAAGATAAAATGACTTTAAAAATAAAATGAAAATGTTTTTAGATGATTTTAGATGTTATTTAGCAATTACAAAAAGAATGAGTGCAAAATCATTTTAGAAATATACAAAAATAAATGTGCAATAGGCATGTGTAATGAAGAACAACTTTTAAAAAGAAATTAAAAGAAAATTATGAAAATAATGGAAAAATAAAAGAAAATCAGAAATAAAAAATATTGAAAATTATTTTAATGCGTAAAAATGGTTGGTGAATTTTTATAGAATTTTTAGAAGTATTTTAGTATTTTTAATAAAAGGAAATGAAAACAATATGAAAAGAAAAAAAAGATGCAAAGGAAACACTCAGGGGGTGCAGCGAAAGTAAAATATTAGTGTAAAATGGTATTGGGCTTAGAAGTGAGAGTGCACATAGCAATTAAGGCCTGGTCCAGTAAGGCGCGTGTGTGTGTGAATTAAGGTGCACCTCAGTCATATGCTTGATCCAATCACAGCCATAGGATTAAGTCATGATGAGATTATCAAAGAAGTAATTCAATCTAAAGGATCAGAATGCACGCACACCACAATAAACACGCACGCACACACATGCAAGTCATCAGAGGCAAAAAAATGGTACGTGATGGGGACGCTCTCTCATTTATGTGCTGGCACGTTTCCAGCCCTAGGATCAAACAAATCCAACGGTTATGATATAAACTGAGCCTTAAACCCTAAACAAACCTCACCGGCCGGAGAAGGACCTCCGGTCATCTTTTCCGGCCACTCTCCGGCGACTACAACTTCAAAACCTCCAGAAAATCACAAGGTATACATCAAAATAAAGAGGAAGTCACGTAGAATGCAAATCCACACTTAGATTTCACGTAGCACGCATGCACAGAGAGATTCGAACACAAACAGTTTGCCCTAATTTTGGATCTACACCTCTAAAAGGTCTATCAACTAGCCGGAAATGTCACATTGTTTCTAGTAAGCTTCAAACAACATGAAACAAGCTTAAAATCAATGAATCGAGCAAGAAGAGTTAAGAAATGTTGAACCTGAAACTTGAAGAAAACTTGAATCAAAAGAAAACCAGAGGTGTAGTTGTGACCCTGAACTTCAATT
This sequence comes from Lathyrus tuberosus, assembly GCA_022829125.1. NCBI lineage: Eukaryota > Viridiplantae > Streptophyta > Magnoliopsida > Fabales > Fabaceae > Lathyrus > Lathyrus tuberosus. The sequence goes on along the minus strand of JALAZF010000320.1, from coordinate 3,754,123 downwards.
GAGCAAAATAAATGCTATAGAGCCTTGAAACTTGAAGATAATAGAGAGAAATTCACTCTACAACGAAACTGTGCTTGAGGAGAATGAGCTTGTTCTTGCTTGCTCTTGAACAATGATGAACAAGTGATGATGATGATGATGAAATGTGAAAGCAACTCGTGCAAAGAGAGAGAATGCAGAGAGAATTTTCAGAGAGAAAATGTGAGAGTGATTTGTGAAATGAATGAAGCCCTATTCAATTGTGTTATAGTTTAGCTTATATAGGTGAGGTTAGTTTCTTAACTGGTGTGGTTAACAGTTAGAAAGAGAGTTAATTGAGTTGGGTTAAGTGAGTTTGAGTTAACTAACTGGGTGAGGTTAGTTAGTGACACGAGTTGGGGTTTGGTTATGGTGATGGTGAGCTCATGAAGTTTATGGTGGAGCGAGAAATGAGAGGTGATGAGGTTGATGTGTGTTGATTTTAGAATGAAGGGTGATGATGTAGGTTGTTGCTGCAGAAACTTGCAAGATAAGCTTGGTACTTTCCTTTTTGGTGTATGATAGCATGGCATGGCATGAGTGTAAGATAGTGTCGGTCCAAATGGAGTAATGAGTAGCTGGTGTAGTGTTCATGCGCATGGACTGATGTAAATCAACAATAACAATGTCAAACACTCCATTTTAGCCAGCATGGTTTCAATGAAAACAAGGAAGTTTGAGGGTGAATATCTCTCACATTAATGGATGAAAATGTATAATTTTGGTGGCAAATGAAAGATGGTACATTGTAGAACATGTTTGGTGTTGATTTTGGATTAAATAGAAGCTTACAAAGTGATGAAAAGTGGCTTAGAACACAAGAGATCCAAACTGCATCATGGGCGTGGAAAATTGTGGCACGCATGGCAACATGACTTATGGAAAAATCAGAGTGCAACTATCAACTTTGGACCATCATAACTCTTTATCCTTTGATCAAATGAAAAATCTCCAAACATGAAAGTTGTAGAGGGCATGGAGATGAACAACTTTCATGTTGGAAAGTTTTTCATTTGAAACTTCCTTGATTGAGAAAATTAGCTTGACATTTGGCACACCAAGTGTTTGATGAAATTATGGCTTGGAGGCTTGAACTTGCCTTGCCATGACTTGGAATTTGCCTTGATTTTGCCCCACTTTGATTGATCATAACTCTCTCAATTTTGATCCAATGGAAGAGTTCTTTATATGGATTTGAAGCTTGGAATGTGATCTTTAATTGACTCAACTTGGTCCTGAAGTTTGAAGCTTTTATCTTGAACAAATAATGCCTTAAAGTGTAGTGCAAAATGGTCCAAAACTTGCCATTTTTGGAAACCCTAAGTTTCTAAAAATGGAAACTTTGTACATTTCTTAATTTTTAATGATTCCTCCATCATTTCTTGATCAAATCTTGTCCAATAAACATATGAAACTTGAATTTCATGAATTTGACCTTAAAAATTCAGGAGTTGACTTTTTCCACCGCATAGTTGACTTTTCCCCAAATTTCTTGTTTCTCAAGCAACTGGCCAATTGAACCTCTTCTGAAATGAACCAATGGGAAATATTCCATCCTTAGATACTTGACATCATGTAGAAAACATTGAGATCAAGTTTGAACCAAAATTTCATCAGGAGACTGCTTGAATCCAAAAACCTATTTTGGACTGTTTTTGGTTAGGAGATGATGAACTGTCCAACTTCTTGGTGAATTCCCATCTTCCAATGACTTGTGGGATCAATTGAGATCATATGAAATGTAAGAGAATCTTGAGGCTTGCTTAAAGACCCTTGGCTCTTGTTCTCTTGCTTTGGATGATCAATACTCTGAAAACCACTGATCACATGCCCTATGCTGAATGCAAAGATGAATGCTTTATTTTTTCTATGCTTGAATGGAATGCAATGCAATGAAAGTATATGTTAAATGATATGAAAAATGAGAGGGAAAATTTTGGGGTATTACAGATGCCTCTATTCAATCACTGTAGACCTGAATGGATGGTAGCGGTTGCTTTTAGACTGTCAAGGTATGGAGAGATTGAATAGCAAAAAATAACCAGAAAATTTGCACTCCATGGATAAGAAGAAAAAGGATATAAACCGAAACAAATGGACTCTGCTCGGATAGAACTCTGATGATAACCATACTGCTGGAGAGATGTCTTTTGAACGACGCCAGACGACTACTGGCTTGCCACGTTGCCGGTGGTCTTTAAGAATTTCTTTTGGGACGACGCCAGACGACTACTGGCTTGCCACGCTGCCGGTGGGCTTTAAGGATGTCTTTTGGGACGACGCCAGATGACTACTGGCTTGCCACGCTGCCGATGGGCTTTAAGAATGTCTTTTGGGACGACGCTAGACAACTACTGGCTTGCCACACTGCCGGTGGGCTTTAACAATGTCTTTTGGGGCGACGCCAGACAACTACTGGCTTGTCACGATGCCGGTGGGCTTTAACAATGTCTTTTGGGATGACGCCAGACGACTACTGGCTTGCCACGCTTCCGGTGGGCTTTAACAATGTCTTTTGGGACGACGCCAGACGACTACTGGCTTGCCACGCTGCTGGTGGGCTTTAAGAATGTATTTTGGGACGACGCCAGACGACTACTGGCTTGCCACGCTGCCGGTGGGCTTTAAGAATGTCTTTTAGGACGACGCCAGATGACTATTGGCTTGCCACACTGCCGGTGGGCTTTAAGAATGTCATTTGGGACGACGCCAGACGACTACTGGCTTGCCACGCTGCCGGTGGGATTTAAAATTCAACACTGGATTACACTCTGCATACATATCAGACATCTCTACTGACTCTGCTGAGGAACAATGGTCAATAACTTGACCTCAGAGACTCTTGAAAGGATGATATCTCTGCTGGAGAATGAATGAACAATCCGTCTGCTTCGAATTATCACGCTTGCCAAAAATAAATTGTACTTTGGGATATAGGGGAGTGATGACTCTGCTAGGAATTACTTCATCTGTCTGGGGATGAATTCTGGTCATAGCAACTCCGCTGGGGATGAGAATTTTTGGATGACGTGCTGCTGAGGAAAAAAGAAGTCATTAAAACTCTGCTTGGGGATCTACCAAACCCGAGATCCTTTGCGGGGATCATCAGCCTTCTGACTCGGCTGGGGAGAGAATATACTAACACTCTGCTGAGGAAGAGATTATGTTGATATACTAAACCTCTGCGGGGAGAAAGAACAACTCAGCTGAGGAGTATTACTGACAAGATTCAATGATGAACTCTGTAGGGATACAACTGCCGGAGATACAATCCTACTAGGACCGGAACTACCCCGCTGGGGATAAGCAAATCCTGGTTGGAAGATGTTCCGTTGCAACATGCTGATAAAGAGTCCCTAGAGATCTGCTGGGAAAACACAAAGCAAATCCACGATAGTCTGTTGAGGAACAAAACTGTCGAGCTTAGAATAAGCGCCATAATGCTCCATGTTAGGCAACCCTTCCGCTTGACGACTCCAGTGGGGATAATGAGTTTACAACAAACTCTGCTGGGGAGAACCACTTCAAAGAGTCTCGTGCTGGGGAATGTCTCTTAAGAGGATTTTATAGAAGACCCAATATCTTCAAACTCTTAGACAAATACTGAGGCTTGAGCTAGTCGTATTAACTGGTAGATTACTCTACTGGGGATAATAGGTCTGGAACACATCCTATCAGAGGGATTTCACGCTGCCCCATGCTTGGTAGAGTCACAAACTCGCTTTTGCCCCAGGTTGCACGACTGATCTGAAGAAATCGTCCTAAAAGGATTTTATAGAAGATTTGGCGTCTTCCAACTCCTGGACACTCACTGTGTCTTGAACATTAGCTGCAAGGTCTGCGAAGTAACTCTACTGGGGAATTTCCAACCGTTATCGACACAGAAAAGCTTGTAGCTATTGGAAGTACTGAATGAGAGAATCGACTTAATAAGATACACCGATACCCAGTTGAAATTAATTCACCGATATCGAATCGCCGTGAACGACTGTCGACCGAATGATGGACTCAATCAGTAAACTTTGTGACAAAAGGGTGACATGTGAACCCTTTCCTGAACAGGATTGCCCCGGCATTCTGCATGGGGATAAGTGATTACTTGTTTTGAAGAAACGAGCCATGATCTCAGAAAGGCTTCAATCTTGTTTTTGATCCTAGTATGAGGCTGCTACCTGCAAGCAAAGGATATGCACATATGCCCCGTTTCGGATATGACCTCGACAACTGAGAAAATCCAACTCCGAACCATCACTTGTTGGGGGGAGCACCCAACAATGCTTGGCGCTGAAAATGACTCCATGTTAGGCTTTTGAATGTAAACCTGCAACCAAAGAAATGCACACATATGTCCAGGGGATTGAATGGTTTGAATCCACCGTTCGGAGTTAATCAACATTCAAAGCAATTTTAAATGTTTTCCCTGTGCATGCTATTGTAAAGCCTCACTGTTTTCAACAATGCAATGTTTTTTATCAAAAATTTGGACGTTTTTGCAAACAAAATAGTAAAATGAAAACAAATAAGAAGCTTTTTGACTGAATAATCAACTTTATTGATTGAAAGGCCCAAAATAGGCAAGTACATCAGGAAGCAATCCCTGGAAAAAGGTGATCGCTGAAAATTGAGAAAAGAAACTATCCTAATGGCAATGTGAAAATGGCGTTTCACTGAGTTTCAATTCTGCTATGACCAGTATGTGTTCAAGACTTTCTGATTATCTTCACTTTCAGAGGAGAATGATTGGACCGATTCCTACCCTTTGGAGATTGCCAGTTTGAGTGAAATGATGAGGCAGTACAGATGACTCAGATCGCCATCTTCGCTTAATCCCTCTTTTGCGTGGACCGCCCTTTTCGGGTTTTCAATCCACCAGGATACCCTTTCTTGCCTGAGTTGTCCTTGCGGATTTTCAACTCACCGGGTGTACAATTTTTTTTATTCTATATCCCTAATTTTTGCCCGAACCTTTTTATTCTGTTTTTATGGTTCGCCGGGATGCCCTTTTTTGCCTGGACATTTTTTTTCCAGCGGGTCTCTTTATGCGAAGTATTTTTTTACTGCGTCTGAGTTGACAAGGGATGGAAAATCTTCACCATCCATGGTTGTAAACATTAAGGCTCTGCCAAAGAAAACCTTTTTAACCACAAATGGACCTTCAAAGTTCGGTGTCCATTTTCCCCTGTGATCTATGTTTGGAGGATGGATCCTTTTAAGTACCAATTCACCAACTTGATACTCCCGAGGTCGCACTTTCTGATCAAATGTTCGCTTCATTCTTCGCTGACACAATTGACTATGGCAAATAGCTGCTAGTATCTTTTCCTCAACTAAGCTCAGCTCATTGAATCGGGTGCGAATCCATTCTGCCTCATCCAGTTTGACATTCATCATAACCTTCAGCGAGGGGGTCTCAACTTCAACCGGTAGGACTGCCTCCATACCATACACAAGTGAGAACGGTGTTACCCCAGTAGATGTCCTTACTGATGTTCGGTACCCATACAAGGAAAACGGTAACACCTCATGTCGGTCTTTGTAGGTCACCACCATCTTTTGTACAATCTTTTTGATATTCTTGTTGGCCGCTTCAACAGCACCATTCATCTTTGGACGGTACGGCGAAGAATTGTGATGCTCAATTTTGAAGTCCCGACATAATTCTGCCATCCTTTTGTTGTTGAGATTAGAACCATTATCAGTAATGATTCTTTCGGGCACTCCATAGCGACAGATGATATCTCTTTTTAGAAATCTGGCTACCACCTGCTTGGTGACATTAGCATAAGACGCTGCTTCCACCCACTTGGTAAAGTAATCAATAGCGACCAAGATGAAGCGATGGCCGTTGGAAGCAGTTGGCTCGATCTTTCCAATCATGTCAATGCCCCACATTGCAAAGGGCCAAGGAGAAGACATGACATTCAACGGATTCGAGGGTACATGCACTTTATCTACAAAAATCTGACATTTGTGGCATTTGCGGGCGTATGAACAATAATCTGCATCCATAGTCAACCAATAATACCCCGACCTCAACAATTTCTTTGCCATTGCATGTCCTTTGGCATGGGTACCGAAAGAGCCTTCGTGCACTTCTTGCATCAACATGTTTGCTTCGTGTCTATCCACGCATCTGAGTAAAACCATGTCAAAGTTCCGTTTGTACAACACGTCATCTTGGTTCAAGAAGAAGCTACCAGACAATCTCCTCAAAGTCTTCTTATCTTGGGTAGATGCCCCAGGCGGGTACTCTTGACTCTTTAAGAAGCACTTGATATCATGAAACCACAGCTTGTCATCAGACACTTCATTAACAGCAAATACGTGTGTAGGTCTGTCAAGACGAGACACATTAATCTTGGGTACATGGTTCCACCTTTGCACTTTGATCATAGAATACAATGTGGCCAAGGCATCAACAAACTTATTCTCATCTCGAGGAATATGGTACAACTTTACCGTCGTGAAAAACGTCAGCAGTCTTCTCGTGTAATCTCTATACGGAATCAGATGCGTCTGGTGCGTGTACCAATTCCCATTCACTTGATTGATTACCAAAGCTGAATCACCGAAGATATCGAGGGTTTTAATTCACAAATTAATCGCCTCCTCGATCCCCATTATACAAGCTTCATATTCTGCTTCATTGTTGGTGCATCCGAAAGTTACTCGGGCAGTGAAGGGCATATGAACACCTTCTGGCGTGATAAGAACTGCTCCAACTCCGCATCCATTCATGTTGACGGCCCCATCAAACATCAAACTCCATTTGGATTCTGGGTCTGGCCCCTCCTCTGGGAGTGGTTCCTCGCAGTCTTTAACTTTGAGAAACATGATGTCCTCATTAGGGAAATCAAATTTCATGGGTTGGTAATCATCAATAGGCTGCTGCGTAAGATAGTCTGACAGGATACTTCCTTTGATGGCTTTCTGAGAATTATATTGGATATCACATTCAGTCAACACCATCTGCCAATGCGCAACCTGTCCGGTCAATGCTGGTTTCTCAAATATGTACTTGACAGGGTCCATCTTTGAAATTAACAAGGTTGTATGAGTGAGCATATATTGCCTCAATCGCTTAGCAGCCCATGCAAGTGCACAACATGTCCTCTCCAGCATTGAGTATCGGGATTCGCAATCATTAAATTTCTTGCTTAAGTAGTAGATGACGTGCTCCTTCTTACCCGTATCGTCATGTTGACCGAGAACACAACCCATAGATCCTTCAAGCACAGTCAAATACATGATCAATGGTCTCCCTGGAACTGGAGGCATGAGAATTGGAGGTTCCTGCAAATATTCTTTTATTTTCTCGAAAGCCCTTTGGCAATCATCATTCCACCTGACCGCTTGCTCTTTTCTTAACAGCTTAAATATTGGTTCACAAGTGGCTGTGAGGTGAGATATGAACCATGAAATGTAGTTCAATCTACCCAGGAAACCACGTACTTCTTTTTCTATTTTTGGTACAGGCATTTCTTGTATCGCTTTTATTTTGGCAGGATCAACCTCAATTCCTTTTTTGCTTATGATGAAACCCAACAATTTACCGGACCGCGCTCCGAAAGTGCACTTGTTCGGATTCAGCCTTAGTCGAAACTTTCTCAACCTTTCAAACAGTTTCTTCAAGTTGACCAGATGCTCTTCTTCTATTCGAGACTTGGTAATCATATCATCCACATAACATTCAATCTCTTTGTGAATCAAATCGTGGAATAGTGTTACCATAGCTCGCTGATACGTTGCCCCGACGTTCTTTAACCCAAAAGGCATCACCTTGTAACAGAAGGTACCCCACGGGGTAATGAACGTTGTCTTCTCCATGTCTTCCGGTGCCATCTTGATTTGATTGTACCCGAAGAAGCCATCCATGAAGGAGAATACCGAGAACTGAGCGGTTTTATCAACCAGTACATCAATATGAGGTAAAGGAAAGTCATCTTTCAGACTTGCTCTGTTTAGATCCTGGTAGTCAACGCACATTCTGACCTTACCATCCTTCTTCGGCACAGGAACGATATTTGCAACCCACGGTGGGTAATTGGTAACGGCCAGGAATCCTGCATCTAACTGTTTTTGTACCTCCTCCTTGATTTTGAGAGCCATTTCTGGTTTAGTTCTCCGGAGCTTTTGTTTGACAGGAGGACAACCCTCTTTCAATGGTAACCTGTGCACAACAATGTCTGTATCTAACCCCGGCATATCTTGATACGACCAGGCAAAGATGTCAACATATTCCCGCAGCATACTGATCAGCTCTTTCTTCACCTCGACCTGCAGGTTGGCTCCAATCTTAATCTCTTTCTTGGCATCCTCAGAACCAATGTTGCTGACCTTAATTGTCTCTTGGTGAGGTTGAATGACCCTCTCCTCCTGCTTCACCAATCTGGCCAATTCCTCGGGAACTTCACAGTCTTCTTCATCCCCCTCTTTGGCTTGATAGATTGGATTATCAAAGTCATACTTGGCCATAGTAGATTCGTTATCAATGAAATCTGGGTGATTAAGTCTGCATGATTGGGGGTCATGCTTTATTTTAGAATGAGACTTATTGAAAAAAGAAACAAAACAAAAATAAAACATTGCCATTTTATTGTTTTTTCTGAAAAAATAAAAATGAAAGACAAGGAACACAAAATTTGAATGCAAAACGTCCTTTATTAATGATAAAAAACCTTGCAAATGCAATTATGAGGCCCTACAAATGGATCTACACGCCTTGGGCAGAGCGCGAGATTTTAACATGAAACAAAGAAAAACAAAGAAAATTACTCTGTTTGAAGAGTAACTTGAACAATTTCTTCAACAGACCAATTACAAAGCTCTTGACCCGGTACACACGGGCGCACCCAATTTCGAGGTCACAATCACTGTCGACGCCATCTTCACTTGCAGCGTGTAACACCCCATTTCTACCCAACATTTATAAAGAAATCTGAGTGATAAAATTTCAACATAAAACAGGATGTCACATTTTTCAAATTTAAAATCAATAACATGATAGATAATCATGAAAGATACATAGCAAGTTCAAGGAAAAAAACTCATAAATTAACAAATAGTCTAAAAAATAACTCAACTTTATAAAATACAACGCAGCGGATTCATAATCAAAGTAATAGCATCTTTATCCAACATAAACAACTTTAAAATAAGCAACAAAGTGTTCTTTGACAATTCAACTTAAAAATTCAGCATGTAAACAAATAAACAAAATAAGACACGCGTCATCCCCCCGAGTGCTACGTATCAAAGTGACAATCACCGACTCGAACTAAGGTAACCGGCAATTCCTCTTGATTACCTGCACGTTGCCAACATAGGGACAACATTCAAACAAAAGGGGTGAGATATCGAACAATATAATCAAATATATGATAAGTAATATATTAGATCAGATTATACAATCACCACTTCACAACATCTCAATCAACGTAAAACAGCAGCACATCAACAACTTTTACTTCATCATTAATCAACAACATAACAACAACTATGCAACATGAAATGTGACTCGAAATGCACATGCATGTGGTACCATTGGAGCAGAACTCCCAGCTTAAAAATTTGCCAATTAATATTGACTTCAACAAGGTATAAGCCTTCCGCTTAATATTTTGCCAATCCAGGCCAGCTTAATATTTTGCCAATCCAGGCCAGCTTAATATGTTATGCCATGTGACTCAAATATGAACATCATAATCACAACACTAATACTTATCAATTCGCACAACAACAACTCAACATTGGCCATAGGCCCCCAGCTTAATTCTTGCCAATAATTATAGGCAATTCAACATCGTTCACAGCTTGATAATTTCCAACAATAATATCACAGCAACTAGGATATATAATTATGCATCATCTAAAATATATCACAATCCATCATTTAATCAATCGGTAGTTTTCGACTAAAACATCGGTTAATTGGTTCCCTCATAATTCTATGTCCAATGCTATTGAATTATATAACAACTTCTCAATTAAAATGGACAAAACAAACACACCACATCAGAACATAACAGAAACAGGAAAAGAAACACACACAGCAAGTGTGACGGTCGTCACAACACCATCACGGTCGTCACAACACCATCACGGTCGTCACGACCCCAAAATTCTTCGTCTCAGAATTTGTTCGTTCCAGGTTCTTTCCAAATTCACAACCTTTCCTCAAATTCATATCAATTTCAATTTGTCCAAGACAGTGAAACAGAACTACAACAGAATTACACCCTAAAGTAACATATACCAGTTTCTCACAACCAATTCATCAATCGCAATGCATTTCAACATTTCTACGACAATCATTTCGACACAGACATAAGAAATTCTACAAACAATTCATCAACAGAAAACTAAATTCAATATTCACGACATCGATTACACAAAAACAGAGGAGAATTCTATAAAACCAACCCCACATATTACTCATCAACTATCCCATTATAGAGTCAGAACCCCACCCTTACCTTGGATTGAAGGTCGCTCTAAAATCTCCGATCGAATTCTCGCTCTCTCATAGCCTCTACGCGATCTCTCGTAACCCTTGTTTTCTCCTCTCTGCAACTTCACGTTCTAATGTTCTATTCATTTTTCAGCAACTTTGCAACTTCCACGTACTTGATCTTTCCTCCACTTCTAATTACCCTAATTCTATTTTACTTAACCCTTATAATTCTTACTAACTCTTATTGGGCTCAATTCCACACCTCACCTTTTACCACTACTACCCATCTTATAAGCCCACTAACTTATTATAATTCTAGTAAGCTAATACTATATTATTTCTACCACTTAAATCGACTTAGTTAAATTAATCCAACTAAAACCAACATAGCCACTTAACACAACATTCCGATATTTCGAAAATCACCACAAATTAACACAAATAATACGAATATAGTTAATTAAATAATTAATTAAATAACCGGGCGTTACAACTCTCCCCCACTTAGGATATTTTTGTCCTCGAAAATTTACCTTGTTCAAACAACTCGGGATAGGATTCCCGCGTCTTGCTTTCCATCTCCCACGTCATACTTTCTCCGGCAGCTCCTAACCAGACAACTTTCACCAACGCAATCTCCTTGCCTCTCAAGGTCTTCATTTCACGATCCGCGATTCACACAGGCATCGTCTCAATAGTAAGATTATCCCGTACTTGCACATCATCCATATGAATCACATGAGATGGATCTGAAATGTACTTCCGAAGTTGTGACACATGAAACACATCGTGCAAATTCGACAGATTAGGCGGTAAAGCCACTCTATAAGCAACATTCCTAATTCTGTCCAAAATCTGATACGGACCAATAAAACGAGGAGTGAGCTTCTTAGACTTCAATGCACGCCCAACACCGGTCACAGGTGTAAGTCTTAAAAACACATGGTCACCTGCTTGAAATTCTAAGTCTTTCCTTCGCTTGTTATGATAACTCTTCTGCCTACTTTGGGAAGATCTCATCTTTTCTCGGATCAACTTCACCTTCTCAGTATTCTCTCGAACAATTTCAGGTCCAAGTACTACACTTTCTCCAGATTCATGCCAACATAAAGGAGTCCTACATCTCCGACCATATAATACTTCAAAAGGGGCCATTCCAATACTAGAATGGTAACTGTTATTATAAGTGAATTCTATCAAGGGAAGATAAGTATCCCACGAACCTCCTTGCTCAAGAACACAAGCTCTCAACAAATCCTCCAACGACTGAATAGTCCTCTCCGTTTGACCATCCGTCTGAGGGTGATACGCCGAACTTAACCTCAACTTAGAACCAAACGCCTCTTGCAAACTCTTCCAAAAATCAGAAGTAAACCTCAGATCCCTATCCGACACAATACACAAAGGAACACCATGCAGCTTCACAATTACCCGAATATAAATCTCTGCCAACTTCGATACCGGAAAAGTGATGTTAATAGGAATAAAATGAGCCGACTTCGTAAGCCTATCAACAATCACCCAAATCAAATCATATCCTCTTGAAGTGTTTGGTAATCCCGTTACAAAGTCCATTGAAATGCTATCCAATTTCCATTCTGGGACTTCTAACGGTGGCATCAAGCCCGCAGGCTTCTGATGTTTAACTTTCGACTTCTGACAAGTTAAACAAGCATACACAAACTGCGCTGCATCACGCTTCATCCCAGGCCACCAAAACAAATTCTTCAAATCTTGATACATCTTTGTAGCCCCTGGATGAATACTCAATTTACTTTTATGACCTTCTTCAAGAAACGCTTTCTTCATTTCCGCATCATCAGGAATACAAATTCGATCACGGAATCTTAACACACCATGCGCGTCCATCTTAAAATCGCTATTCTCAGGCTGATCGATTCCAACCATCGAATCTACTAGTTTCACATCTAACTTCTGACCTTCTCTGATACTATCCAGAAAATCATTGTTAATCTTCAACATTCCTAACATCACACTCTGCGGTGTCACTTCGCAAACTAAACTCATATCTCTGAACTGTTCAATTAATTCCAACTCTTTAACCATCATCGCCGACATATGCAAAGTCTTTCGGCTTAAAGCATCAGCCACAACATTAGCTTTACCAGGATGATAATTCAAACCAAAATCATAATCTTTTAATAACTCCAGCCACCTTCGTTGTCTCATATTCAACTCCTTCTGGTCAAATAAGTACTTTAAACTTTTATGGTCACTAAATACTTCAAATCTAGAACCATAAAGATAATGCCTCCAAATCTTCAGCACAAAAACAACTGCAGCAAGTTCTAAATCATGCGTAGGATAGTTCTTCTCATGAGTCCTCAATTGCCTCGACGCATAAGCAACTACCTTACCATTCTGCATAAGTACACCTCCTAAACCCATTTTAGAAGCATCACAATATACCACAAAAGGTTCTCCTAGGTTAGGTAATGCCAAAACCGGAGCCGACGTCAATCTCTTCTTCAATTCCGTGAACCTTTCTTCACATCGAACGTCCCACACAAACGCCTCACCTTTACACGTCAAGTTAGTTAACGGAAGTGCCAACTTAGAAAAATCTTCGATAAACCTTCTAAGTAACCAGCTAATCCCAAGAAGCTTCTTATCTCGGTAGCCGACCTTGGAGTCTCCCATTGCAGCACAACTTCTACTTTAGATGGATCCACAGCAATGCCACTACTTGAAATGACATGACCAAGAAAACTAACTTCCTTTAGCCAAAATTCACATTTTGACAACTTTGCATATAGCTTCTTCTCTCTCAAAACTTGCAACACTAGTCTTAAGTGTTATGCATGCTCTACTTCCGATTTAGAGTAAATCAGTATGTCATCAATAAACACCACTACAAACCGATCCAAATACGTATGAAAGATACGATTCGTGTATTCCATGAATACTCCCGGCGCGTTAGTAACACCGAACGACATCACCAAATACTCATAATGTCCATAACGCGTTCTAAAAGCCGTCTTCTGAATATCACCATCTTTCACTTTAATCTGGTGATAGCCCGACCTCAAATCAATCTATCTAAACACACAATCACCTACCAACTGATCCATCAAGTCATCTATTCTCAGAAGCGGATACTTGTTCTTAATCGTCACTTTGTTCAACTGTCTATAGTCAACACAGAGCCTCATACTCCCATCTTTCTTCTTCACCAACAACACTGAAGCTCCCCACGGCGATACACTTGGCCTCACAAACTTCTTTTCAATCAAATCCTCCAATTGTTTCTTTAATTCTGACAGTTCAGATGCAGACATCATGTATGGTGCCATAGAAACAGGTCTGGTACCAGGTACAAGGTCAATTACAAATTCAACTTCTCTCTTTGGCGGTACTTCAGGAATTTCGTCAGGGAAAACTTCAGGAAATTCGCGCACCACCTGCAACTCATCAATTATAGCTTGGTTCTCAATAGATAACGTTGCCATTAACGAGAACACCTGAGCTTCTTCTTGCATCAACCGTTGCAACTGTCTAGCAGACAACAAACCAGTTTCCTCTTCAGGAGTAGAAAACCTCAGAGTCTTGTTATAACAATTAATATGAACATAGTTATATTCTAACCAGTTCATACCCAAGATTACATCCATCCCAGTTAACGGCAAACACACCAAATCAACATTAAAGTCTCTGTCAAAGATCGACAAAGGGCACTTTAAACACATAAGAGAAGTAGTCACCGATCCCTTAGCCGAAATCTTGACGACCATCTCTCCATTCATAGAGGATAACATAAGACCCAATCTCTTAACACAATCAGCAGCAATAAAGCAATGAGTAGCACCAGTATCAATCATAGCGATTATAGGAGTATTATTAATGAAACATGTACCTCTGATGAGTCTGCCCTCGCTAGTTGTCTGAGTCCCAGCCAACGCGAACACTTTCCCACCGGTTTGCCCCTTCTTTGGTTTCTGACACTGACTACCAATGTGTCCTTCCTCACCACAGTTGAAGCAAATCCTCTCTTTATGCTTGCACTCAGATATGGCATGCCCAGTCTTACCACAACAGAAACACCTCTTCACCTCAGCAGTACACACATTACTCTTATGACCAGGTTTCCCACATTTGAAACAAGTTATGCCAGCAGGAGCATCTCCCTCACTAGTCCTCTTGCCATCAGCTACTTTCTGCTTACCTTTTCCCGCCGGAGCATCATAAGGCTTGCCACGATTCTGTTGGTGCTTGCCTTTCCTCTCATTAATGATCTTATAATGAGCATTGTTATCTTCTTCAAAAATCCTGCAACTATCAATCAAATCCACAAAAACACGAATCTTCTGATATCCAACTGCCTTCTTAATCTCCGGGCGCAACCCACTCTCAAACTTGATGCACTTAGAAAATTCAGCATCATCTCCGTTATAGTGCGGATAAAACTTTGCCAACTCAACAAACTTTGCGGCATAGTTCGTAACCGACATGGTTCCTTGCTTCAGCTCAAGAAACTCAATTTGCTTCTTACCACAAACATCCTCTGGGTAATACTTCCTCAGAAGCTCCCTCCGGAACACATCCCAAGTGATAACTTCACCTGCAGTTTCCAACCTCTGACGAGTCTCTAGCCACCAGTCATCAGCTTCGACTGCTAGCATATGAGTCCCATATCGAACCTTCTGCGCTGGAGTGCAGTCCATCACACGGAAAATTCTCTCCATCTCTTTCAACCAATCCAACGCTCCATCAGGATCATACTTTCCCTTGAAGGTAGGTGGATTCTCCCTCTGAAAGGTCGCCAAACTATGAGATCCAGCATTCTCATAAGCGTTCGGCAGGTTCTGCACAGCTTGGGCCATTGCTTGCATAGCAGCAGCCATCGCAGCATCATTCCTTCCATCCATCTCAACTTGTCACTTCAACATAAACAAAAGTTAGGACTAGTTAACAATACTCAATTGTTAAACAACTACGACTCGACAACTTGGCTGGACGGACCGACCTGCTCTGATACCACTAATGTAACACCCCATTTCTACCCGACATTTATAAAGAAATCAGAGTGAATAAAATTTTAACATAAAACAGGATGTCACATTTTTCAACTTTAAAATCAATAACATGATAGATAATCATGAAAGATACATAGCAAGTTCAAGGAAAAAAACTCATAAATTAACAAATAGTCTCCAAAATAACTCAACTTTATAAAATACGACGCAGCGGATTCATAATCAAAGTAATAACATCTTTATCCAACATAAACAACTTTAAAATAAGCAACAAAGTGTTCTTTGACAATTCAACTTAAAAATTCAGCATGTAAACAAATAAACAAAATATGACACGCGTCATGCCCCCGAGTGCTACGTATCAGAGCGACAATCACCGACTCGAACTAAGGTAACCGACTATTCCTCTTGATTACCTGCACGTTGCCAACATAGGGACAACATTCAAACAGAAGGGGTGAGACATCGAACAATATAATCAGATATATGATAAGTAATATATTAGATCAGATTATACAATCACCACTTCACAACATCTCAATCAACGTAAAACAGTAGCACAACAACAACTTTTACTTCATCATTAATCAACAACACAACAATAACTATGCAACATGAAATGCGACTCGAAATGCACATGCATGTGGTACCATTGGAGCAGAACTCCCAACTTAAAAATTTGCCAATTAATATTGACTTCAACAAGGCATAAGCCTTCCGCTTAATATTTTGCCAATCCAGGCCAGCTTAATGTTTTGCCAATCTAGGCCAGCTTAATATGTTATGCCATGTGACCCAAATATGAACATCATAATCACAGCACTAATACTTATCAATCCGCACAACAACAACTCAACATTGGCCATAGGCCCACAGCTTAATTCTTGCAAATAATTAGAGGCAATTCAACATCGTTCACAGCTTGATAATTTCCAACAATAATATCACACCAACTAGGATATATAATTATACATCATCTAAAATATATCACAATCCATCATTTAATCAATCGGTAGTTTTCGACTAAAACATCGGTTAATTGGTTCCCTCATAATTCTATGTCCAATGTCATTGAATTATATAACAACTTCTCAATTAAAATGGACAGAACAAACACACCACATCAGAACATAACAGAAACAGGAAAAGATACACACAGCAGCATGCGTGACGGTTGTCACAACACCATCACGGTCGTCACAATACCATCACAGTCGTCAGAACACCATCACGGTCGTCACGACCCCAAAATTCTTCGTCTCAGAATTCGTTCGTTCCAGTTTCTTTCCAAATTCACAACCTTTCCTCAGATTCATATCAATTTCAATTTGTCTAAGACAGTGAAACAGAACTACAACAGAATTACACCCTAAAGTAACATATACCAGTTTCTCACAACCAATTTATCAATCGCAATGCATTTCAACATTTCTACGACAATCATTTCGACACAAACATAAGAAATTCTACAAATAATTCATCAACAGAAAACCAAATTGAAATATTCACGACATCGATTACTCAAAAATAGAGGAGAATTCTAAAAAACCAACCCCACATATTACTCATCAACTATCCCATTATAGAGTCAGAACCCCACCCTTACCTTGGATTGAAGGTCGCTCTAAAATCTCCGATTGAATTCTCGCTCTCTCGCAGCCTCTACGCGATCTCTCGCAACCCTTGTTTTCTCCTCTCTGCAACTTCACGTTCTACTGTTCTATTCCTTTTTCAACAACTTTGCAACTTCCACGTACTTGATCTTTCCTCCACTTCTAATTACCCTAATTCTATTCAACTTAACCCTTATAATTCTTACTAACTCTTATTGGGCTCAATTCCACACCTCACCTTTTACCACTACTACCCATCTTATAAGCCCACTAACTTATTATAATTCTAGTAAGCTAATACTATATTATTTCTACCACTTAAATCGACTTAGTTAAATTAATCCAGCTAAAACCAACATAGCCACTTAACACAACATTCCGATATTTTGAAAATCACCACAAATCAACACAAATAATACGAGTATAGTTAATTAAATAACCGGGCGTTACACAACGCACATCTGATTTGGATTAATAATTCCCCCGTTGTAGAAAGTAATCGGCCCCTTGCACTCTGCTGCAGCAACTTGATACAGATTATAGCCTATACCGAACTTATCTTCCTTTGCAGAGACTTCAATCAATTTGCCCCAGCCTTGGGCATTATCTGCTCTGACTACTTCCACTGTCTGTCTATAAGAAGCAATAGAGGTACCCACCTGTTCTTCACCCTGAGAAGATACTGCCTGTGAAGACGAATCACCAATATTGACTGCCTCAAATGCTTGACTCAGCATCTCATGGATCTCTCCATCCATTTCCACGTACTTAAATGTAGACAACTGACTTACAAAGATGTCTTCCTCTCCACATACAGTCACCACTTGACCATCAACCACATATTTCAAATTTTGATGCAACGTAGATGTCACTGCCCCAGCGGCATGAATCCATGGTCTGCCTAACAAGCAACTGTATGTGGGTTGAATGTCCATCACGTAGAACACACACTTAAACACCTGAGGACCAATTTTTACTGGGAGCTCCACCTCTCCGAATACAGAGCTCGAAAGCCCTCACTACCAAATCACTTGGTCTTAGAATAATTCCGTCAGCATCTAACTTCATTAAGGCCTTCTTTGGTAACATGTTCAGGGAAGACCCCGTGTCCACCAATACATGAGATAATATTGCCCCTTTACACTCCAGGGTGATGTGTAATGCCCTGTTGTGATTACGACCCTCAGTAATCAAATCAAAATCTGTAAAACCTAACCCATGGCTAGCATTGACAATAGAAACAACCGACTCCAATTGATTCACAGTAATCTCTTGAGGTACATAGGCCATATTCAAGACCTTCAAAAGAGCCTCTCGATGAGCTGCAGAACACATAAACAACGACAGGATAGAAATTTTTGATGGCGTTTGGTTCAACTGATCGACCACTTTATAATCACTCTTTTTGATAAGTCTCATGAACTCCTCTACTTCTTTCTCGAAAGTACCTCTCTGCACAGATTCGGGAATAACAACCTCTTCTGTAGCCACCTGTTTACCCTTGGCTTTGGCTGCTGCCTCGGCTTCAGCATTGGTTCTCAAAGTCTGTGGAGCAAACAAGCGTCCACTTATGGTGAAGCCACCAAGACCTCCAACATTATCAATACTGGAACTACCCCCAGCTGGAGCTTCCACCTCTTGTTTTTCCCCTTGGTAGTAAACATCTGCACCGTAGTGCCATGGGATAGCCCACTCACTAGTATAAGGAACTGGTCCTGGTACCATAATAGTAACAAGACTCACTACATCAGGCACATTGATTGCAGCAGGAGTTGGCACCTGAATTTCAGCTGGCGTAAAATAAATGGTAATAGTTGACACAACATCGTCCTTTTTGTCCCCCTGATCAAACTGTAGACAACCCTCATCAATCAAATTTTGAATACCGGCTTTCAGTTTGTCGCAACCATTACTCTGATTCTCGCAATCAACACAACCTTCTTCACATCCAGGGAACACTTGCCCTTTCAACAACCGAGCCTTCACAAAACTCAAAGGAGTCCTCACCCTGTTTACATCAGTTACCAAATTCAAAACTTTCCCATCTTCAATGGCATTGACCTTTGGCACATTATGATCCGGCATGGCATTCTGAAGAACGTTTGGTGGAGGCGAGAAATTAATTGCCTTGGCATCAATCAAATCCTGTACTTTATGCTGAAATGTATGACACTGTTCAATATTATGAACTGGAGCCTTAGAATGATACTCACAGCGGGGATTAACATCGTAACCCTTTGGTAATACTGCAGGAGCCGGGCCCATCGTACGAAGCTCCACCAGGTTAAGCTTCAACAATTGGGGTAGCAAAGCTGCGTAAGTCAAAGGCAAAGGGTCCATATGCCTTTCAGCTCGTCTCTGCTGATATGATCTCCGTGGCTGTTGATCATTCTGTGATTGAACATTCTGCTGCTGTGGTTGTGATTGAACTTGCGGACTAGGAATGGTCACAGCAGCAACCTGATTATAGGAATCTTGATAGGCTCTTCCTCTTCCTCTATTCTTATAAACAGCGATGGCCTCCCCATCTCTCTTTCTGGTAGATCCAGCAAATGGCTTCCTCGCTTCTGAAGAACTAGCACCACTAACATCTTGTATTTTTCCGAGCTTCAACAAACTTTCAATCCTTTCCCCAGCTATTACAATGTCTGCAAACCCAGTTGAAGGACAGGCAGTCAACCTATTTAGGTAAGTTCCCTGAAGAGTACCCATAAACATGTCGGCCATCTCTCGGTCCTGCAGTGGAGGTTGAACCATGGCAGCCAACTGGCGCCATCTTTGAGCATATTCTTTAAAACTCTCCTTCGCATTTTGAGCCATACTCTGCAGGTGAGTACGGTTTGGAGCCATATCCATATTGTAATGATACTGCTTGACGAAAGCATGAGCTAACTCCGTCCAGTTCCTCACAGAAGTCCTGCTCAACTTCATATACCATTCTTGAGATGCCCCAGTAAGGCTGTCTTGGAAATAGTACATCCATAATTTCTCATCATCGGTATGAGCGGCTATACTCCCCACATAAGATTGGAGATGAGTTTTAGGACAAGTAGTGCCATTGTACTTGTCAAATGTTGGTGGCTTGAACTTGTGAGGAATTCTTACTCCAGGTACCAATCCCAAGTCAGAAACATCAAAACCCAGAGTGTTTTGGGATTCAATGGACCTAATTTTTTCAGCGAGCTCATCGAATCTGCGAGTGTTCTCATCTTCAACATCTAATAGAGTGAATTAATCCTCTTGGTTATCTTCTGCAACCTGACGAACCCCAGTATTTCTAGGAGGGTCACCGCCTGCATTAACGCCAGCCTGATTACCATTGCCATTCTGCACCTCTACCTGTGGCCGCTCGACCATTACCCTGAGTCTTTCCTGATTTTGAGCCATACCAGTCATTAATGTCATGAACTGGTCCATCCTGTTCCTCAACTCAGCCAATTCTGTCTGCATCTGATCCATGATCTTAGCTTGGTTTCTGCGAGTTGTGTACCGATGGACGTGGTTATCAGCTATAGTGCCTGAAACTAAATAAAGGTTAGAGGACCTGCAACGAGTACCTGAAAAGAAAACAACAAAATGCAAAATGACATGCGATGCAATGCAAATGCCATATTTATCATTCCCAAGGTGCCCTACACCCTGATTCTAATCTTAATCACAAAAATCTGAAGGTCAGAAATCGCGATATGAAGGGACGTGCCGTGACCATGTGCTTGCGTACAGATAACTGCCAAAGGAAAATTTATGAATAAACTGCTTGTTTCAATTAAAAAGGAACCAGACATACACATATCGTTTAACAATGAGTTCAAACAACATACATCAAAAATAGTGGATTCATCAACAGGCCTGATGATATCCATTAACAAAATTACATTAAGAAAAAGAGAGAAAAACTGTCAATCTGATAACTCTAAATCCTTCAACTTTTCACTTGAATATTTGACCTCCTCGAAGAGTATGCGAGTGCGCTGGTGATTTGGTCTTTCGATTAACTCTTTAATCAGAACATCTCTTTTCGTGAGAGCTTTAGTCAGCGAATCCATATACACCAGGAGAGCTTCATCATCACAGACTCCTTTATGCCTCTTCACGCCGGCTTGCGTCTTGAGTTTCCCCATATCTGCCATAGCCTCTTCAAGCTCCTTCTTGGAAGGCTTCAGCTCCTCTCTGGCGCTTACCAATTGCTCTTGGCTTTTGCCAAGGTTCTCCCGATACTTCCTCCGTTGTTCGTGTGCCTTTTTAAGCTCGTCATCCTTGATCCTCAGCTGTTCCTGCAACTCTGCGTTTTCGATCCTAACCTCATACCAGGCTTGCTGAAACTTGGCTAGCGTGTCCTTGGTCTGAGCTAAAGTCTGTTTGGTCTTCTGATGAGCTTGAGTGGCAGCATCGACACCTTTACTAATTTTATAGAAATGTTAAGCTCTTTCGGCGAAATCCTTTTCTCTTGTAGCTAAGATTTTTCCGGCGCTTGGGCTTTATGCTCCAACTCTTTGTTGGCATGCAGAGCATTTTGAAGAAGACTACTCAGATCTGAATTCTCCACCCGAAGCTCCTTCACCAACTTCTGCAGCTTGTCAAACTCCTCGATGGCTACCGTGGTAGGCTGCTCTGGCATTACGGGATATAAAGGGGGTTCCCTTGAAAAAGGCAAGAGTAATTCGTTTACCTTCATTTCAATCCATCTTTCATAATCAGGATAAGATCTGTAATCCATTTTTCCAAAAACTATTTTTCCTGTTTTACGTGGGTGCCCCCCAAGCATTCACAACTTCTCGCAACATTTCCTCATTTTCAGTCCCTGTAAAGAACAAAGATTTCTCAATATCCCGACCTGTGGGAGGATACCTGGAAGCGTATCCAAACTGTCTAAGGGCCAGGATCGGGTTATAATCGATTCCCCCTTTCCTGCCAATTAGAGGAACATTGGGAAAGTTCCCACAACTAGTGATAATCTCTATTCCTAGCAAATTACGATCAAACCAAACAATGTTATTAGCATTTAATCCCATTATCCGCTTGGACCATTTTAGAGAATCTTTTGTGTCTACAAAAGCACCTGTCTGAGGTAAATGCTTCAGAAACTAATGAGATAAAAGTGGAGTGCAACAGTTGACAGATCCTCCCCTTCTTTTTTCATTCTTGAAGTGCACAGAGTAGTAAAAATCTCCTAACAAAGTGGGAACCGGATTTTTGAGAACAAAAACTCTTATAGCCTGCATATCCACAAAATCCTGTTGATTAGGGAAAAGAACAATGCCATATATGCACAAATCCAGGACGAAATTGTAAACTGCCCAACTCTTTGCGCCAGCGGCCTCTTGAGTTTGACCGGTAAGAAAGGCTAAGTGAAAACCTTTGACCCCACTTTTGATAGCCACATTTCCTTTTAGCACTGAATCTTTCACCTGTACCGCAGCTGCAATGTCCTCTATGTTAGGATGACTACCAGAGAAGAATGGTACTGCTGATTCGACCGAAGTTCCCAAAATAAATGAGAACTCTTCCAACGTCGGCATCAAAATGTAATCGGGAAAAAGAAAACATCTCAACGAAGGCTCATAAAACTGTAGCAACGTGTGAAGAGCATCATGTTCATACTGTGTGATTCTGCGGACCATCTCAACCAATTTCCCATATTTCTTCTGGAAGTTGACAAGAACACCCGGGTCAGCCATAGCTATCATCTTATGTAGTAAATCCAAAGTAGGTTCTGGGAACTTGTAGGCAATGTTGCTATTTCTCTTGAGAACTGTCTCTGTCGAGTCCATTGATTGGAATCAGAAGTGTAACAAGCACCTGTAAATGACAAACATGAATGTTACGACATGATAATGCAATGCAAAAGGGCATGGTATCAGCGTGCTCTGTGTCTGTGCTGGACTGTGTGCACGGTGTCTGTACAAATCTGAGAATAATACTGTAGATATAAACCCCCTGACTGTAATAGGTTACATCATCTGTATGTGAAAATACCAGAATATCAGGGTATGTGGGAGGCATGGTCACCTGCAAACCTGTAAACACCCGCCCATACTCACATGTGGGTACTAAAACAGCGGTTCCTCAGTTTCGGATCCTCTATTTTGAGAAGCAATATTACATTCATCCCTCGGGGTACAGTATTATCGCTAAACAAAGAGAACGTTCATTGATTCCCCAAAAATAAAGGCCATCCTATGCAAGTTCCAAAGTGGGCCCTCGGGTGCGAATGGGTTTGCCACAGAATGTGGTCTGCCACTGTCACCACTAAAGAGGGATGTTTCCACTAAGGTCCTCAATGATCGGTCACCAGAGTCGACAGCTTTCTAGGTTAACACCCCGAAATGCACAAGACACGCAAATCAGAACATCTCCCAAGAAAACCTCGTCTGGTTGTGGATTTCGTGTAAACCATACGTACCAAGACGCTACGTAGGCCGCACTACTTTCCACTCTAATCCTATGTATGTACTCAAGCCTGTGTAATGGGCTTACCTCTCAGAATACCCATCCCGCCAAACAGAAAACCAGCACAACATAGTCCAGTATAATAATGATATGTAATGTAGTAAATGCGATAAATACAGTAATACAGGAAATAGCAATACAATAAAAATAGTAAATACATCATCAAAGTAAACGCCCAATGAAAGAAAACAAACAAACGCTAGGATCGACTCGCTCAGGGAACCAGAGATTCTGGTCTACAAGAGTCCCCAGCAGAGTCGCCAGCTGTCGCTCCCGGGATTTTCATCCAGGTACAAACGCGAAAGTGGCGCGGAAGAAAGAAAGAGAGTTGCCAGCCAGGCATTTTTATCCCAAAGAAAGGGAAAGGTAACGCTGCACAAACCCGGGAGGAAGGAAAGAACGAGGTCTCGCGAACCAAAGAGAAAGGTTAAGGGAGTTGGTTACGTGAAGGGAAGGTTATCACACCCCTTCACGTCCATCGTACTCGACGGGATCCACGCTTGAAGTACTGCTCAAAGGGTGATAAACGTAAAGGAACTGAGAGAGAGCGAGAAACAAATGTAGGGAAAATAAAAGAAGTGCTCGAATGGGACCTACCCCACTGCCTACGTATCTCATCGGGAACATGAGAGTCAGAACGACGTAGTTCCCCTCAACAAGGGTTGCTTTGTTTGTGTTTTTTAATGGAAACGTCAGAGTGCGCGTCCCAGCAGTTAGGTATTGCAGCTCGCTGTATAGAGACTTAAGCATTACCTGTTTGCGGTAGAACGAACATGACGAGTCCTTAAGGAAGGAGTGAAGAGATGAGAAGAGAATTCCCGAAGGAAAGACGTTATTGTTTGTTTGAAGTTTTTTAGAAAGAAGTGTTTTGGTTATTTTGTGTTTACAACGCATATTGTATTTAAGTCTTTCATGTAGGATCGAATGCCTCGCATATCGACCCAAGACGGGACGTATGCTAAACATTCTAAGAATGTGAGAGAAGACCCATCACTATCTTATTCTCACATGAAAGGCTCAAATACAATATATGTCATGCCTTTATTAAGTGTTTTTGCTTTTGTTTTGAGATGAGAAAGAGAGACTCAAAGGTTAAGAAAGGTAAAATCTAATGAGGGAGACTAAGACTCAAACCCTAAAGTTATCATACATGGATGTTCCTAATGGTTAAGTGTGGTTTAGAAACCTAACTCTAAAAGAAGAGAGAAGAAGAATGAGTTCTAACTTACTTCCAAGATGGAAGCTAAGTTAAGAACTCAAAAGGGATGAAAGAGATTGAACAAAGAAAGCATTGATACTTATCACAAACACAAATTGAAAGCTTAAAAGAGATGAGAAGAGGTTGTATGTGGGTGCACACCCACACACTTGACTTACCATTAGCCCCTGAAAATGTTAGCAAAAACAATTTGCAAGTAAAGAAATAAAGAAAGAACAACAAGTAAAGATCAAACAAGTTAAGGACTAAAGAAGAAAGGTCCTAAAGGTTGATAAAGGTTCTAAGTCAGAACCTATACCCTAAGAAAGTCCTATAAGTCTAAGGTACCCAACACAATCAAACTTTGCCTAAACAATGCCTTAAACATCAAAGAAATGCACAATGAAAGTAGTTGATGAAAGATGAATAAAAGTGCAAGATGAACATGTATTTATGCTTAAAGAAATGTCAAGGTCAGAAGCATACATCATTTATGAATGTATTAAAATGCATATGAACCATCATACAAATCATTGATGAAATGATTCAAGTAATTGAGAATAGATGAAGAAAAAAATGAAAAGGAGAGAAACATGTTTCAATTAGATGCACAAACTTACATGTTAAAGATGCATAACATATGAAATGGGTATGGATGCATATGTACCAGTAGCATAAAATTGATGATATGCAAATGATATAAAAGAAATGGCATACACAATGCAAACATAAATCATGTAGAGCACAAGAAGAGATGAGATGAGGAATTAGGTCAAAAATGCAAGTAAAAATGCATAAGCACACATCAAAGGCAAACCCAAATCAAAAGGACCTATAAGTGAACCAAGAATGACCTATAATCCTCTAGACAAACCACATAATCTCACACAAAAGCAAGCATGGCAAGGTGGCACAAGTGCCTCATCAAAATCATGTTAGATGGAAGTAGAATAACATGCACAAATGTTGTTTCAAATACAAGGTATCAAACAATTACCAAATCACATGAGAAAATATAATGAACATAAGTCTCAACTAACCTAAGTCAGGGGCTAAGCATGTATCAAAACTCAAGGCAAAACTCAAAAGGAAACATGATCAAAAGATCTCACAAAGTCTCATTGAAACACATCCAAAGAAAGCTCAAATATGCACACCAAAACATAAGATAAAATGACTTTAAAAATAAAATGAAAATGTATTTAGATGATTTTAGATGTTATTTAACAAGTTCAAAAATAATTAGTGCAAAAGCATTTTAGAAATATACCAAAATAAATGTGCAATAGGCATGTGTAATGAAGAACAACTTTTAAAAACAAATTAAAATAAAATTATGAAAATAATGGAAAAATAAAAGAAAATCAGAAATAAAAAATATGGAAAATTAATTTAATGTGTCAAAATTGTTGGTGAATTTTTATAGAATTTTTAGAAGCATTTTAGTATTTTTAATAAAAGGAAATGGAAACAATATGAAAAGAAAAAAAAGATGCAAAGGAAACACTCAGGGGGTGCAGCGAAAGTAAAATATTAGTGTAAAATGGTATTGGGCTTAGAAGTGAGAGT
Source organism: Lathyrus tuberosus (assembly GCA_022829125.1). Classification (NCBI taxonomy): domain Eukaryota; kingdom Viridiplantae; phylum Streptophyta; class Magnoliopsida; order Fabales; family Fabaceae; genus Lathyrus; species Lathyrus tuberosus. Next base: position 3,727,828 of record JALAZF010000320.1, on the reverse strand, counting down.
GCACATAGCAATTAAGGCCTGGTCCAGTAAGGCGCGTGTGTGTGTGAATTAAGGTGCACCTCAGTCATATGCTTGATGCAATCACAACCATAGGATTAAGTCATGATGAGATTATCAAAGATGTAATTCAATCTAAAGGATCAGAATGCACGCACACCACAATAAACACGCACGCACACACATGCAAGTCATCAGAGGCAAAAAAATGGCACGTGATGGGGACGCTCTCTCATTTATGTGCTGGCACGTTTCCAGCCCTAGTATCAAACAAATCCAACGATTATGATATAAACTGAGCCTTAAACCCTAAACAAACCTCACCGGCCGGAGAAGGACCTCCGGTCATCTTCTCCGGCCACTCTCCGGCGACTGCAACTTCAAAACCTCCACAAAATAACAAGGCATACATCAAAATAAAGAGGAAGTCACGTAGAATGCAAATCCACACTTAGATTTCACGTAGCACGCATGTACATAGAGATTCGAACACAAACAGTTTGCCCTAATTTTGGATCTACACCTCTAAAAGGTCTATCAACTAGCCGGAAATGTAACATTGCTTCTAGTAAGCTTCAAACAGCATGAAACAAGCTTAAAATCAATGAATCTAGCAAGAAGAGTTAAGAAATGTTGAACCTGAAACTTGAAGAAAACTTGAATCAAAAGAAAACCAGAGGTGTAGTTGTGATCCTGAACTTCAATTGAGCAAAATAAATGCTATGGAGCCTTGAAACTTGAAGAGAATAGAGAGAAATTCACTCTGCAACGAAACTGTGCTTGAGGAGAATGAGCTTGTTCTTGCTTGCTCTTGAACAATGATGAACAAGTGATCATGATGATGATGAAATGTGAAAGCAACTCGTGCAAAGAGAGAGAATGCAGAGAGAATTTTCAGAGAGAAAATGTGAGAGTGATTTGTGAAATGTGTGAAATGAATGAAGCCCTATTCAATTGTGTTAGAGTTTAGCTTATATAGGTGAGGTTAGTTTCTTAACGGGTGTGGTTAACAGTTAGAAAGAGAGTTAATTGAGTTGGGTTAAGTGAGTTTGAGTTAACTAACTGAGTGAGGTTAGTTAGTGACACGGGTTGGGGTTTGGTTATGGTGATGCTGAGCTCATGAAGTTTATGGTGAAGCTGAGAAATGAGAGGTGATGAGGTTGATGTGTGTTGATTTTAGAATAAAGGGTGATGATGTAGGTTGTTGTTGCAGAAACTTGCAAGACAAGCTGGGTACTTTCCACTTTGGTGTATGATAGCATGGCATGTCATGAGTTAAGATAGTGTTGGTCCAAATGGAGTAATGAGTAGCTGGTGTAGTGTTCATGTGCATGGACTGATGTAAATCAACAATAACAATGTCAAACACTTTATCTTAGCCAACATGGTTTCAATGAAAACAAGGAAGTTTGAGGGTGAATATCTCTCACATTAATGGATGAAAATGTATAATTTTGGTGGCAAATGAAAGATGGTAGATTGTAGAACATGTTTGGTGTTGATTTTGGATTGAATAGAAGCTTGCAAAGTGATGAAAAGTGGCTTAGAACACAAGAGATCAAAACTTCATCATGGGCGTGGCAAATTGTGGCACGCATGGCAACATGACTTGTGGAAAATTTAGAGTGCAACTATCAACTTTGGACCATCATAACTCTTTATCCTTTGATTAAATGAAAAATCTCCAAACATGAAAGTTGTAGAGGGCATGGAGATGAACAACTTTCATGTTGGAAAGTTTTTCATTTGAAACTTCCTTGATAGAGAAAATTAGCTTGACATTTGGCACACCAAGTGTTTGATGAAATTATGGCCTGGAGGCCTGAACTTGCCTTGCCATGACTTGGAATTTGCCTTGATTTTGCCCCACTTTGATTGATCATAACTCTCTCAATTTTGATCCAATGGAAGAGTTATTTATATGGATTTGAAGCTTGGAATGTGATATTTAATTGACTCAACTTAGGCCTGAAGTTTGAAGCTTTTATCTTGAAGAAATAATGCCTTAAAGTATAGTGCAAAATGGTCCAAAACTTGCCATTTTTGGAAACCCTAAGTTTCTAAAAATGGAAACTTTGTACATTTCTTAATTTTTGATGATTCCTCCATCATTTATTGATAAAATCTTGTCCAATGAACATATGCAACTTGAATTTCATGAATTTGACCTTAAAAAGTCAGGAGTTGACTTTTTCCACCGCACAGTTGACTTTTCCCCAAATTTCTTGATTCTCAAGCAACTGGCCAATTGAACCTCTTCTGAAATGAACCAATGGGCAATCTTCCATCCTTAGATACTTGACATCATGTAGAAAACATTGAGATCAAGTTTGAACCAAAATTTCATCAGGAGACTGCTTGAATCCAAAACCCTAATTTGGACTGTTTTTGGTTAGGAGATGATGAACTGTCCAACTTCTTGGTGAATTCCCATCTTTCAATGACTTGTGGGATCAATTAAGATCATATGAAATGTAAGGGACTCTTGAGGCTTCCTTGAAGACCCTTGGCTCTTGTTCTCTTGCTTTGGATGATCAATACTCTGAAAACCACTGATCACATGCCCTATGTTGAATGCAAAGATGAATGCTTTATTTTTTCTATGCTTGAATGGAATGCAATGCAATGAAAGTATATGTTAAATGATATGAAAAATGAGAGGGCAAATTTTGGGGTATTACACCCATATGGAAAAAGGCCATGGGGAAGAAATAACTTTGAGATGCGTTGGCGGTACATGAATCTTGTCTGAGTATATCTGACACTTGTGACACCTCCTCATGTACTTGTAGCAATCAAATTCCATTGTCAGTCAATAGCACCCAACTCTTAGAATTTTTCTGGCCATTGTGTGTCCGTTGGCATGAGTGCCAAAGGACCCTTCATGAATTTCTTTTATCAACATGTCTGCTTCTGGTCTGTCTACACATATGAGCAAGACCATGTTAAAGTTTCTCTTATAGAGTGTATCGTCGCTCAGAAAGAAGCTGCCTGCCAACCTTCTGAGGGTCTTTCTGTCCTTCCTGAATGCCCCAGGTGGATACTCTTGTTTCTGAAGGAAGCATTTGATATCGTGGTACCAAGGTTTATCGTCTATGACTGCTTCAATCGTGAAGATGTAAGCGGGCCGCTCAAGGCGCATTATGTCAATCTTAGGTATGTCGTTCCATTGACCTACGCTAATCATGGAAGAGAGAGTGGCTAGTGCATCAACCATGTGATTCTCTTCACGAGGGATGTGTTGAAACTCGATTCTGTTGAAGAATAGTAACAACCTTCTCGCGTAGTCTTTGTAAGGAATCAGTCCTGATTGGTATGTATTCCACTCTCCTTTGATCTGATTGATAACCAGGGATGAGTCGCCATATATGTCCAAGTTCTTGATCCTTAATTCGATTGCTTCTTCGAGACCCATGATACAAGCTTCGTATTCGGCCTCGTTATTTATGCACTTGAGCGTAATTCTAGCGGTGAAAGGAATGTGGGTACCCTGAGGTATTATGATGATTGCCCCAATTCCATTTCCATAATGATTGACAGCTCCGTCAAAGATTAGTCCCCATTGGGAACCTGGTTTTGGCCCTTCACTAGGTAGCGGTTCATCGCAACCTTTCATTTTCAAGTACATGACATCTTCATCTGGGAAGTCAAATCCGACTGATTCCTGATCGTCAATCGGTTGATGAGCCAAATGATCGGCTAAAATGCTTTCTTTGACGGCTTTCTGAGCATGATACTCTATGTCGTATTCTGATAACAACATCTGCCAACGGGCAATCCTTCCCGTGAGAGGAGGTTTTTCAAAGACGTACTTGATCGGATCCATTTCTGAGATTAACCAAGTAGTGTGACGAATCATATACTGGCGAAGACGTTTGGCTACCCAAGCCAGAGCATAGTAAGTTTTCTCGAGCATAGTGTACCGAGTCTCGTAGCCGGTGAATTTCTTGCTTAAATAGTAAATGGCAGACTCTTTCCTTTTTGTTTCGTCTTGTTGGCCAAGTACACAATCCATCGAGTCTTCCAAGACTGTTAGGTAGATAATCAGTGGTCTTCCCTCCACTGGTGGTGATAGAATCGGTGGGTTCAACAGGTATTCCTTGATACCGTCGAAGGCAGTTTGGCAGTCCTCTGTCCAAACGCAATCCTGATTCTTTTTGAGTAATTTGAAAATTGGTGTGCATGTCGCGGTCATGAGGAATATGAATCTGGAAATGTAATTCAGACGTCCCAGGAATCCCCTGACTTGTTTTTTAGTCTTTGGAGAAGGCATTTCTTGAATGGCCTCGACCTTGTCAGGATCAACCTCAATTCCTTTCTGGTTGAGGATGAACCCTAAAAGTTTTCCTGAACGGACACCAAACGTGCACTTATTGGGATTCAAGCAGAGTCTGTACTTTCTCAACCGCTTAAATAGTTTTGATAAGTGGGTCACATGCTCTTCTTCTATTTTAGATTTTGCAATCATATCATCAACATATACCTCGATTTCTTTGTGTATCATGTCATGAAAAAGAGTAGTCATGGCCCTTTGATAGGTTACCCCGACGTTCTTAAAACCGAACGACATTACCTTGTAACAAAAGGTGCCCCATGGGGTAATGAACGAAGTTTTCTCCATGTATTTCGGCGCCATTTTGATTTGGTTATAGCCCGAGAATCCATCGATAAAGGAGAAGACTTTAAACTTTGTTGTACTTTCTACCAGCATGCCAATGTGTGGTAAAGGAAAGTCGTCCTTTGGACTAGCCTTGTTTAGATCTCTGTAATTCATACATATTCTGACCTTTCCGTCCTTTTTCAGAACTGGTACGATGTTGGCTAACCATTGAGGATATTCTGATGTGGCGAGGAAACCTGCGTCAATTTGTTTCTGTACTTCCTCTTTGATTTTGATGGCCATGTCTGGATGAGTCTGTCTCAACCTCTGTTTTACTGGCGGACATTCTGATCTTAACGGTAGATGATGTTCCACAATGCTGGTATCCAATCCTGGCATATCCTGATAGGACCAAGCGAATACATCGGGAAACTCTTTGAGAAGCTTTGTCAAACTTTCTTTGACAATTGAACTGAGCAGTGCCCCAATCCTGACCTCTTTTCTTTCTTCCTCTGAGCCCAAGTTGACCGTTTCCAACGACTCTTTGTGAGGTTCAATGGACCTTTCCTCTTGTCTGAGTAATCGGGAGATCTCTTCTGGAATTTCTTCATCATTCTCTTCTTCAGCCTCAAATACCGAGAATTCAAAGTTGGGAGAAGGCATTGGATCGTATGTTTCAACGGGGTTTAAAACAAGCAATCTGCATGACGTGATGATTTGTGTTTAGAAGAGATAGAGAGAAATGCAAGAGTGTGTGCAGTGTATTTTTTTACTGCTTGTTTTTATTATTTGTTGTTTTTTAGGATTACCATTTTCTGAAAAAATGAAAAGAGAAAACAGCAATTAATGCGGAAATTACAGAATGACGTTTATTTATTTATGATTTTGTCGATTCTTGAAACTACAGCCCTATAAAACAAAACTCTGCCGCTTTGGGCGAAGCGAAGAGGAATATTTACAGAAAGTGAGCCCTATCAAAACATCCGTTTCACCCGGGCAGGGTGAAAGGTTAAGATAAAGATGACAATTATTTTGACTTATGAACGATCTTCGAAACATTGACTGCAACCCATTGGCGGTGAACTCTTCGATGAATCACAAAGTCTGATACCTTCCTTCTTGATTTGTCTTCATAAATGACGCTGATTTCTTGTGGAGCAGGATCATTGGAATCTGTCTCCCACACAGAGTTGTCGTAGGAGGATTCCTCAGTTGTATTTTGCATAGTATTTGTGCTCTCAGGTATATCTCCCCATCCAGTTGGCTGGATATCTTCGAGCCTGATACGAGAGCTTTCGGGAGCGGTATATTTGACCATAAAGTCATAATTTCCACTTGGTTGTCCCAGGATGTCCCATACTTCTTTGGAATTGGAGGAGTCATCCATTTCGATGACGTTGACCTCGGGAAAAACGTAGTTGATGAACTCTAGTCCGGCAAGCTTTGCAAATTCATCGTTGTACTGGATATTTTCAGAATGCCCTGAGTACTGTTCCCATGACATGGTGGGGATGCAGGTATTTTTTCCAATGACGCTCAGCTGATTTTCATTGTTCGGCTGATTTTATTGCCCCAAGTCTCCTGGGTACGGCTGCCAGATAGGCAGACCATCCATTGGGCCATAATAGTCGTGCTCAAAGTTGTCTTTCATCAGAGTGTCCTCCTCTAATGAGTTTGGTGGAGCACGACATCCTTCTGGATCATAATCTCCGTATATCATTTCGACGTCTAACCTTGATATAAATCTCGGACTCTGTACGGGATAGCAAAATGGCGTAGGCACCTCTTCCTGAGACATATAACCGTCCCCGTTAAGATAGGACTTCCATTCTTCATCGGTGTCGGAGGAATCTCCCTCGTTGATGGTATGTACTTCTTGAGACACTGTGTGAAGGAAACCTCCACTAAGGAAGAAGTTCTGAATGGGATGAAGACTTTCATCGTTAGTAGCTGTATGGGTACAGGTTGTAGAAAAACCAAGACCCTTCTTTGTTTTATTATCAGTAGGAATGACAAGTTGTCCCCATCCTTTTGCATTGTTACTTTTGATCACCTCGAGAGCATCTTTGTACGAGGAGATCGATGTTCCTTTCTCTAATTGATTCTCATTGCTCACCGAAAGTGCCTGGAACTGAGTTCCAACAACCTCCTTGGGTTCTACATAAGTGGACAATGAAAGGTTACTCATGATCAAGGCTTGTTCTCCGCAGACCATGACGAGTTGGTCGTTCTTGACGAACTTCAGCTTCTAGTGAAGTGTCGAAGTAACTGCCCCAGCTTCGTGTATCCAAGGTCTTCCTAATAAGCAACTGTATGTTGCCCGGATGTCCATAACCTGGAAAGTGACTAGGAAAGTGTGAGGACCGATAGTTATAGAAAGGTCGACTTCGCCGATAACTATTTTTCTGGACCCGTCAAATGTTTTGACGACAACCTCACTATCTCTCATCGGAGATCCTTTGAATGATAGTCGCATTAGATTAGATTTCGGCATGACGTTGAGAGCCAATCCGGTGTCTACCAGTACGCTGGCTAAATTATCGTCCTGGCAGTTAACTGTGATATTGAGCGCCATGTTGTGGCTTGGGCCCTCTTCTGGCAATTCCTCATCACTAAACCCCAAGTTATTGCAGGAAGTGATGTTAGCGATGATGCTATCAAACTGTCGTATTGACACATCCTATTCCACAAAGGCTTGTTCTAAGACTTTCTATAGAGCCTCTTTGTGGGCTTCGAAACTGAGTAAAAGAGATAACACCGAGATCTTTGAAGGACTTTGTAACAGCTGATCAACAATGTTGTATTCACTCCTTTGGACGAGCTTCAGCATCTCATCATCGCTCTTTGAAAGGTCGGGATCACTGGTTGACCGACTGGTGGATTAGGAACTTCTGTGTGAGGTTCCTTTTCTCTGTTAGGTTCTCCAACTCCTCTGTTGAAGATTTGATCGCTCCGTGTTACTCGACTGATGTCTGCCATATTCACGATAGAGGGTAATGGAATTTCCTTTCTATTCTCAATTGTTGTTGCACCGTATTTGTAAGGGATCGCCTTAGCTGATTCATACGGTACTGGTCCCGGCAGATAGATAACTACAGGGCCTTCTAATTTTTCTGACCATCGTAAGTAACTTCAATCAATTCCTGGTTAAGAACCTTTGATTCGTCAAGTAGAGGGATGATGGTACAAACATCTTTGGTCCTTTCATGATCAGAGATTACGACAAAATCCTTAATCTGATCAGCGAAGTAGTCTGGCGTCCAGTTGATTGATCCAAAACTTGGACACGGTTGAATCTCTTTGCGGTCCAACTGACTTTGAAGGGCTACTCGCACGAGGTAACATCCTTGATTATTTTTCGAGCAAACCCTACAGCGCTCGTAATTGTGTGGTGGCACCTGGCCACGTCCGCTTTGAATGTAGTGCAACCTCACTAGATCTATTTCCATTGATCAAACATCCTAACTTTGATGCCTAGTAGGGTTCCCATTAACCACACTGATTTGTTGCTTGTCTTCATCCATATAGATCGGAAGCCACCAGTGGTTTAACAAGTGTTGCAAAGTTCTTTGCACGAGAGTGCACCCTTGGTTACTCTCACTGCATACTGTACAGTTCTGATAATTATGCGAAGTTAGAAAACCGAGCTGGACTTGTGTAGCGTGTAACTCCACCAAGCTGGTATTCATCAAACGAATAACAAAGATTTGAATCATATTCACTTGATACTGATTTCTATCATAGTAATCCTGAATCCATCCAAGATCCATCTAACGCTGGAGGGCCTCTTGTACGAAAGAGCATCCCTGATCGTTTATTGAGCAGATAGGACAAGAATCATAGTCGTACCGTGGCAGATTATGATGTTGGCTTTGCCTTGAGTGCATTGCCACCAAGTTGACATTCATTGCACGGATGTCGTGGTTCTGAATGATGTTGGAACTTGTATAAGTCATGTTAACTCCACGAACTCGATGCTCTTGGATCCATCCGAGATAAAATTATTCCTGTAGAGCTGATTGCACCACATACCATCCTTGATTATTTTTAGAGTAGATATCACACTGGTGATAATTATGAGGTGGCACATGGCCGTATCCACTATGTCTACAATGCATTTTGACCAAGTTGGCCCTCAATAAGAGTACATCATGAATTTGATAGTTGTTGTTAGACTCTCCTTCTATCAAATTTACCGCAGCTTTCTCGTGTTGAGGCAGCGGGTTCATGAGAAAATTTAGATTCGTATCTTTGAAAGATAAGACCCCGCTCCTAACAAGCTTTTCCACATCGGATTTGAAACTGAGACAATTTTCTATGTTATGCCCCGGTCCTCCTTGATGGTAAGGGCAAGTTTGATCCGCTTTGAACCAAAAAGGCAGATTTTCCGGTATTGTAAGAGGAGACCTGGTTTGGACATGCCCCTTGACCAATAAGAGTGGAAACAATTCTGCGTACAACATTGGTATAGGATTAAACCCTGGGTGTCGAGTTGTACGGTTGTTGTTATTATGGAGGACGAACCTGCTGAAGAGGCTGTTGTGTCCTTTGCTGAAATTGCTGTTGATTCGGTTGGCTCTGAGCAACCTGAGGTTGATACATAGGAATAAGCGCAGGGTTGATAGCAGGAGTTACAGCTGCTACTGGTTGATATCGTCGCCTTTGCTTTCTGAGAGAGATATTCCCAATATCCTGCTCTTTTTTCTTAGGGAGAGCACTACCGTATCGTTTTGTACTACTTGATGATCCAACATGTTTAACTAAACGTCCTTCTCAGACTGCTTCCTCAAGATGAACTCCCATGCCCACCATCTCGGTGAAGTCGCTGGGCGCACTGGCAACCATTTTGTCGTAGTAAAATGAGCTTAAGGTTTTCAAGAAGATCTTTGTCATCTCTTTTTCCTCAAGAGGTGGACAAATCTAGGCGGTAATTTCACGCTATCTCTGAGCATATTCCTTAAAGGTTTCCTTGTCCTTTTGTGACATCGATCTGAGTTGATCTCTGTCCGGTGCCATGTCCAGGTTATACTTATATTGTTGAACGAAGGCAGCACCAAGATCTCTGAAAGTGCCGATCTTAGTGCGGTTTAAACCCATGTACCATTTGAGTGCGGCACCGGTTAAACTATCCAAAAAATAGTGAATCAGTAGCTCTTGGTTCTTTGTCCGAGCTGACATTCGCTGAGCGTACATCACCAAATGGCTTTGAGGGCAAGAGTTACCCTTGTACTTTTCAAAATCGGGTACCTGGAATTTGTGCGAAACTTTCACATTGGGTACCAAACAAAGGTCCACGGCGTCTTTTCCAAATAGATCCTGACTGCCAAGGGCTTGTAGTTCTTTCTGCATTTCTAGGAACTGCTCCTGGAACTCATTCATTCTGTCGAACATACTTTTGTTTCCACCAGAAGGTATCGGTGGGATCTGTCCTTCCAGAACACTGTGTACCATGGGTGGTGGTATAGTCATCATGGCAGTGACTCTAGGTGCTTCCTGAAGTTTGTAACCTTCAGGAGTTGCTGTCATGCCCCGGGCATCTTTGCTTTCCTGAAGTTTGTAACCTTCAGGCCCAGTGGTTCCTGTTGCGGTTCCCTGATCTTTAGTGATTGGCAGAACATATCCTTCCAGGATATAGTTAATAGGCATGCCCCAGGGACGATCTTTCGGCATTTTGTACCTAGGATCATACTTTTCCACTATGGGCGTTGATGCAATCTCTGAGATCACAGTCCTTTGTTGTTGCATCTGAGCTTCTGCCAGAGCTTGCATATCGTTGTGAAGCTTTCTCAGATCCTCTTTCAGAGTGTCGATCTCTTCCCTCAACCCTCTGTTCTCTTCCTCGAGATCATCCATCTTTTTCTGTCGATTGGCTCGAGTATTGTATGAATGAGACAGTTTGACTCTAGAATCGAGACGCAGATGTGAAATTCATAGGTAAGAAGAATGCGTTATGGATGATATACAATGATTATATTAATTGTATATATATCTTTTTGTTTATTCAAAGTAAACTTCGACAATTGGATTGCAAATATAAAACAGTGGGGAAACCCCGTTTTATTGAATTCAAAGATTGCAGAATGGAAATACAGTAATTTACATAGTGCTGCAAAAGGAAATCTAAACTTATGGGTCCTGAGTCCTCTCTGAAGCGAGCTTAGGTGCTGGTTCTGGTACTTTCCTTTTCTTTGACCGGGGCTCTTGAGCCATTGTTGGGTCGTCATTCCTTTGCCAAGTGAAAGGAGCGAGCAAATTTCTCTAGTCACCCTGATTTTCTACAGCATGTTGCTCCAAAATCTCGATCAGAGCTTCTTTTTCTTTTAACAGTTGCTGTATTTTCTTGCACTCCACATTGAGAATACGGTACTTGTTCCTCCAAGACCTCTTCTCCTGCTGAATTTTGTTGAGAGTAACCTGAAGTTTTTCCGTATCGGACATAAAGTAAAGGACGGCGTCCCTTAGCGGAATAACTTCCTGATGAGGGTAAGGCATCCTCAGCTTGAGAGCTCTAGTTTGTACCCAGTGGAGATAAGGCTCCACCGAGACATAGTCTGGTTTTCCTAGAGACTCTCTTCCTTTCCTATAAACGTGTTTCCAGGCATACACTATTTCCGTCTTTAGTGCTCTGTCATTTTCTCCTTCCTTGAAGAAAATACCTTCCAGATGAGCATTACGCGAAACATGCCTCATCGGGTATCCGAGTTGACGACGAACTAAAACTGGATGATAGTTAATTTCTCCTTTAGTTCCTATGAGGGGTACATTTGGGAAGTTTCCACAACGGTAAATGATTCTGATCCCGTCATAGATTCGATTGTACCAATCGATGTAAGAGTTGGTAAGAGACATGATTCTCTGCGACCAAGGTAAAGTATTCTTTGGTTCCCAAAATGCAGGAGACTTAAGCAAATGGGAAGTGACCCTTTGGTACAACAGGGGTACACATCATGTGATCATTCCTCTGTTGTACAAACTCCTTAAGTGTTGAGAATGATAAGCATCTGTGAGCAAGGTCGGTACAGGGTTTCCAATCAGAAAAATCTTAATGGTGTTGATATCTACAAAGTTATCGATGTAGGGAAACAAAAATAACTCGTAGGTAAGCAAAACAAAGATGATTTCAAAAGCGGCCACATTCCCTATACTAGCAAAGTATAGAGCTTTCTTTATTAAGAACTGGGTTGGCAAACCCTGGATTCCACCCTTAGTGGTCATGTGAGTCCTGACTTCTGACTCGTCCAAATAAATTGCCCTTGCAATGGTTTAATCCTTTGGAATTTCTTCTAGTCCAGAAAAGGGAGCTTGGTCAGTGATGTGTAAATCAGTCAGGTGAGAGTACTCCTCCTGTGTTAGTGCTAGTTGATAATCCGGGAATGTGAAACTGTGATAGACCGGATCGTAGAACTGGATTAGTGTGGACAGGATTCCTTCGATTACATGGACCCTTAATAGAGACAACAGTCCTCCATACTTAGCTCTGAAAGCCTCAGGGTTGGTTATCATCCCGCCAACCCTCTCAAATCCTCTAGTTTTGGAACCTTGAAGGTGTACTTGTGAGTTTTCCTTCTACCGAAATCCATAACGCAATCTCTTTATCTGACATTTGCAATCATTGTCTTAGTTTAATTTGAAAAAGAGATACTAGAAGAGAAGATTTTCCTTTGTTTTTTAATGTTTTTTAATGAAATGAATGAATGAATGCAGCACACAAAAACATAGAAAAAACATGGGGTCAAAGGATCGGTGTCATGAAGTCAAGGCTCTACCCATCCCCAAGGTTTATACTGGTGATTTGTTGTACCTGTCCGCAAAATCATTGACCTCTCTTGGGATAACAACAGCAAGCGGATCGCCAGCGAGCTGATGTATCTTAGAGTGATCTCAGATGAGGGTAGTATCGCGTGACAACTATTCCCAATAGCTTCCGCACTACAAACTGGTTTCAGTCTACTAAAAACCTCAGCTTCTCAAATAACCCAATCGACCACACTACTTTCAACAACCAAAGTCGTATAGGTAATGCATCTGCAAAGGGAGTCTCCACTGAGTTTGATGGTTGACCGGGGACTCTTAACTGGGATTCACTCCCCGTAAGATTACCCGTATAATGCCATCCCCTATCTTAGGTGTATACTCAATCTTTCCACATGCGGCATCACACGCATTCCCATTAGCAGAAAAATAAACACGAATATCAATTAGGAAAAGTAGTATATATATTTGTCTTAATATCCTAGACCTCTAGTATTATGATCCTATACAGACAATGACTCCCCAGCAGAGTCGTCATTTATGTAGTATTTGGTGAATTTTAAGTCCTTCACCCTAAAAGAGGCTAGAAAGAATGCCTCCCACTGTGGTTGCCACTTTTCTGTAGCGCGATTTTTATGGTTTCGAATCACTATCGCTTTGGTACTACAGTTCGATTCATTTTTTATCCTGTGAAGCTGATTAAGGAAGGGAAATAGATGTCTCCAATTAACCCTGCTTGCAAACTGAAGTTGAACAGTCAAAACTGTTGGTTTACAGATGCTATCAAAATAGGGGGGTTCTTCTTAAGGGTTATTTTCTTAAGAATACAAGTGTCTGGATTATCTGTGAGGCATTTGGTTAGGATACTAGACCTGATTTTCTTTGGCTGATGTATATAGGTATTGGACTTTGGGTTTTTGATTAGTATGCTCGCTAAGATTTTGTAATCTTATGCCTACATATTCCCGTTTAACGAAACAAGGAAATCAGAGCGATCGTAGTTCCTCCTATTCTATGGGAGGAAAAAGGTTGTTTTGGTGTCTTGTTCAAAGCCCAAGACATGAAGCTAAAGGTGGTTTGTATCTTGTTCAAAGCCTAAGATGTGAAGCTAAAGGGTTTTGACTGAGAGAGAATTTGTCATCTCTAAAGAGGAGTTGTTTATGTTTGTATGCTGTGAGCAGGGCACAAATTTGATGCTAAAAGGTTTATTGACTCAACCAGGGTTTTCTTTATTCAAAGCCTAAGAGGAGGCTAGAAGTTTGATTTTTCCGGGGAAAATGTTCTTTCAGTCTTGTACAACGCCCAAGATTAAGGCTAAAAGGGATTTTGACTCCGTTGGGGAAAATGTTTCTTGTATAAAACCCAAGATGGAGGCTGAAATGGTTTGACTCAACAAGAGAGTACTTTTATCTGTCTTGTATAAAGCCCAAGACGAAGGCTAAAAAGGTTGACTCAACAAGAGAGTCTTGAACAGGTGATTGACTCAACAAGAGAGTCTTTTATACTCAACAAGAGAGTGATTTGCTGCCTCGCACGAAGCCCGAGATTGAGGCTAAAAGGAGATTGACTCAACAAGAGAGTCTTTTATACTCAACAAGAGAGTGTTTTATATGTGTCTTGTATGAAGCCCAAGACGGAGGCTAAAAGTGGTTGACTCAACAAGAGGGTCTTTTATACTCAACAAGAGAGTGTTTTGATGTCTCGTACGAAGCCCGAGATTGAGGCTAAAAGGAGATTGACTCAACAAGAGAGTCTTTTATACTCAACAAGAGAGTGTTTTGTTGTCTCGTACGAAGCTCGAGATTGAGGCTAAAAGGAGATTGACTCAACAAGAGAGTCTTTTATACTCAACAAGAGAGTGTTTTTTTATATGTCTTGTACAAAGCCCAAGACGGGGGCTAAAGGTGGTTGACTCAACAAGAGAGTCTGAAAAGGTTAGCTCCGCTGGGGAGAATCATTTGTATAAAGCCCAAGAGGAGGCTGACTTATTGCTGAGGATTATTGAGATCCTGGAGCGGGTCCAAGTGTGGGGAACTCTTATAAGAGAGACCGGGTTTCTGCTGGAGATTGATCCAGAGTGATCGGTGTTTTTTCCTATGTTTAAAAGGAACTTGACAATGTCTTTGAGACTCAAGAGGTTTAGACTGTCCAAGTCTAGAGTTTTATCTTTTGTATAATGCACAAGAGGAGGCGCTTGCATTAAGGGATGAGTATCAACCCTAAAATGGCTAGAGTTTTGATGCGGGAAAGAATGCTCTAGCAAAGGATGACTAAGTTCTGTCTTATACCTTTAAGAGGTCTTCAGGGTCCTTGTATTAAGCCCAAGAGAAGGCATGAGAACTTCTAAGAAGCCGACGGGTCCTTGTACAACGCCCAAGAGGAGGCGGGGATACTTTTAGGAAGCCTGTGGGTCCCCAAACCACAAGAAGTTCAAGAAATGCAATTCACAGAGAAGAGATCATTCCAGAAAAGTTCGAGAATTTGGAAGAAACTCAAGAGATGCCATTCACGGAGAAAAGATCATCTCTGGGGAGTTAGAGTTTCTTTGACAATTTCTAAGGGTGACAGTCTGAGAAAAGGTTCACCGAGAATACTGCCTTTCTCTTTGTTCTATATTGTTTAACCCCAAGAGGAGGGAAGACTGTATCTGGAATCCTACGGGGGATCTAGTTTTGTTTGTATTTAAGAGTGACCAACAAGGCTTTACCTAGTGCTAGACGTAGTTGCTGGGGAAAACTCTAAATAATTATACTAGTATTACACAGTGGATATGTGACAAGTATATAAAAGGATGTGAAAGAAGACTTTCAGTGAAGCAGTCCCACAATACAGTTATATACATATGAAAGCGGTAAATGAAAGCGGATAAACACTTACCCGCTGTAGAGCTTCCATGTTGTTTGGATAGTTGTTCAACAAAGAAATTAAAGAAATTTTTGATGACAACATATATTTTAATTCAAAATCAAAGGAGAAAGTGCTTTGAAAAGATGGTTGGGGCTTACAGCTCAAGGAGAGGCCCAAGTTTTAACGATGATCGCACCGTTGTTTTGAAAACTGTACAGAGGGACTTATATAATATGTGAGGCCCAAAATGTTTTTATGTACAAGGGTATGGGTCTTACACTCTATTAGAGGCCCAATGATTTACATTTGTATAAGAGATGGGGCTTACAACTCAAGGAGAGGCCCAGGGTGATTTGTTTGGCAACGGCGATCGCGCCGAGGTTTTTGAAAACACAGTGGGTGTTATACAATATCTGAGGCCCAAATCATTTTGGTTTCAAAAATGGGTTAGGTATTACACTCTATTAGAGGCCCATAGAAATTTAAAGAAAAGAAATAGGGCTTATAACACGAGGGTAGGCCCAGATGATTTTGAAAAGGCGATGATTGCGCCGTTGTTTTTAAAAATACAGCGGGACTTATACAATGACTGAGGCCCAAAATGTGGTGTATTTACAAAGGGGATGGGTCTTACACTCTAATAGAGGCCCATGAGTGTTTGAAAATGATTTGTTTAGGGTGATCAAAATCAAAACCCTAAATTAATTTCAAAAAGGATTTTAATTAAATAAAAATTTAATTAAAATGATCAAAATTATCAAACATGTGTGAAAAACAAGTTGTGATCTTGGATTAATGTTTGAAAAATCATTTTATATCCACAAAATGATTGGAAACCAATTAAATTTGGAAAATCAAGGAGGAAAAAATATTTTAAATGTTAAAAAACAAATAAAAGATTAATTCTTTGCAAAAATATCAAGTATATGAAATAAATAATATTTTTGGGAATTTTTGGCAAAATAAAATAATTTAACATTTTTGTGAATTATTAAAAAAAGAATCAACTCAAAATCATTAAAACTCAGAGAGAAATTAATTTTTGAATCAATTAAATAAAATCACAAAATTCAAATATTTGAATTTGTGAAAAAGGCGCCAAGAACATGGAAAGAACACGCGCGTGTTCTGAGTTTGGCCTGATTTGCATATTCTATCCAATCTCAGTGAATACTTGATGAAATCACACAATCCACCTATCAATCTGCTCGTTTTCACCTCAAGATCATGTCTATGGTCTTTAATTTCATTTATTTTAAGCATGGAATAAGAAATCAAGAGAAAACCTCAAGAACCCTAAAATTTGCATGAAGGCTGAAAATTTTGATACATGATTCAAACAAAGAAATTAATTGAATGGAAACATTCTATGCATGATTATGAACATTTGGCAAAAGTATTGTGCGAGGAAATTTGCATAGATTAAGAGATGACCAAGTTTAGGCTTACTTGAAGGTCGTGACACCAAGAGCAAAGTGATTTTTGAGTTGGAGGTGTTACAGATGAGTTGTGATGATCTGAACAGCTTTCCTACACCATATGGAATGTGTTTGAATGCTTGTACTTGATTAGAAATGGCTGGATTAATTCATGGCATCTCAGCTGCAACTTGGTTAAAACCTTGAGCAACTGGCTTGTGATTCTGAGAAATCTGTGTTACAGTTGTTGTTTAAGTGTTTGGATCACTTCTATATGATGTTTATGAGGTGTGTGTGTGATTAGTTTGGTTGGAATAGCTCTCAAACTCAAAACCCGATAGTGACTTGCTTTGGAAGGCAAATTTGGAAGTGAGAAGGTGATTTTGAGGAAAGCATCTATTTGATGGATTTGGTGTACTTAAACTGAGCACAAATGAGCTCTATTTATAGTAGAGCAATTTTGTTTTGCAAGGAATAGGGAATGGTAACTGCAGCAGAGGTTTGGCAAATGTTGATCAATAGGAATCCAAGTCTCCTCTAGCCATTGACTAGAGGTTAGAGCACAGGCTGCTGGTTCCCTAGTTCAGAGATCATCCTTGACTCATTCAGCTGGAAATGGCTCAGTTCATGCCACCTTGGTGCATCCATTGAATGCTCCAAAACAAAATTGGAGTCTTGTCCCCTCTTTAGGGTTTTTTAGGTTTGGCATGCTATTTTTAGTTCCAAAGACTTGGGAGGCTTATGGATCAGTGTTTTTCCCTCCTTGGTCTCTCTTAGAGTTTTCAAATGGATAAACTTGTTTGTCATTTGCACAATTTGATCAAATCGACCAAAATGCACAAATCTGCCTTGCCATGACAGTTGCAGCAAGGCATATTGCCATTGTCATATCTCATGGCTTAAATGGAGTTTCATGGGGTTCTTGCCCATTTTGGAAAGCCCTCATATGATACAACATGTGTGTGATCATAGTTTATCTTGACACTTTTTGGATCCAAGTGAAAAATGCCCTTACATTTGGCAAAAAGTGAAACAGATTCTGACTTAGTGAAAATTTCACTAAGTGTTGGAAAAAGTGACATTTCATGTTTTCAACCATTTTGATCCAACCATAACTCAAAATCCACGATGAATTGGAATGAGGTGTAGTTGAAACTTTTAAAGTATGTCATGAGAGCTACAAATCCATCTTTGGACCAGCCTAAATTGTTGCTTGGATCTCAAGTTATGATCCTTTGAAGTTGGTACCCTAGCCATTTTGTTCCATAACTTAGAAAATTCCTAAGTTTTTTATGGTTACCCCTTTTACAAGTTATCTCACTTTTCTTGGTTTTTCTTGATGAATGATGATTCCAATCACACATTAACATCATTTTAGGGTTAGGGAACCATAATTGATAAAAAAATAAAAAGTCAAACTTTGACTTTTGGCCACAGTTGACTTTTTATCAGATGAATTCCAAACTGTGCGATCCTCTATGAAATCAAGTTCTTGACCTAAATCAAACTTGATGGATTAATTTCATAGGTGTTATAGGGTGTATTGAATCATGTCCCAAGGCTTGGGAGCATGTCTTGGTCAAAAGTCAAAGGTACAGTTGACTTTTTCCGCGAAACCCTAACTGTGGTTCTGATGAACTTGAAACTTGTGAATCAAGCTTCTTGGATTAATTCATTGTTGTAAATGGATCAATGTGGATTACAAGGGACCCTCAAATAATGTCTTGAGGTCTTGGCTCATGTTTTGTCCCAAAAGTCAACTTAGGGGTGAATTAGGTCAAGAAACCCTAATTCCTGATTTTTTATGAATGCATCCGCTGAGGCTAAATTGACTTGATGATTGGGTTTATAAGGTCCCTTAAAGTATTTTGGGTTATGCTTTGAAGAATTGGCTTATGGAAAGAGGAAAAATTGCATCTGGAGGCCCTGGTCGACCAAAATCCTAATTTGGTGACACTGGCGATCTTGAGGCTTAATCCACTTGGAATGTTGCAGCCTTGTGCTTAATCCTTGTTGTGGGAGTCCTCTTGATCCATTGTGGATGTTTGAGAGGTTTAGACAAGTTTAAGATCATGTCATTTCTTGATTGATCCTTTGTCTAAGAGCTCTGAGAGTGCTTGAAACCCTAAATTTGATAGTAGTGGATGCTCACCCATCTTTGGAGGAGACTAATGAGGTATAATGGTTTATCCATATTGTGATGATGATTTGAACAATGATGGGAATCTTAGTGGTCAAAATTTGGTGTATGACATATGGCCTGTATAATGAGATAGCATAGAACATGCAAATCTAAGCCTATTTTGAAATCACTATCGGATTTAAAATTATGGACATCTTTTGAAAAAAAAACTAAAAGTACCATTGGATTCCTCATGAAATTCTAGGCAGGATGCACCTAAATTTTGTCCAAATCCCTGGAGAATTGAGGAAGTTAGAGCCTTCATGCAAATCCACCAAAACTTGGTTTTTTGCCTTGGCCAGGCCTAAAAACCAAGTCACCCATATATGTGTATGGGGTGGTTTTGATACACGGATGTATCACCACCCCAGTGGTAGCGCGCATGTGTGTTTGTTTGGTAGGTCGTGGGTTCAACACCCACCCAGACAATTTTGCCATTTTCTCTCTTTTTTCTATTTTTCATATATTTTATGATTTTTATTAATTAATTCAAAAATTAATTTCTCTTTCAACTTTAATCATTTTTTATTGGTTCTTTTTTTGAAAATTCACAAAAATGTTAAAATATTTTATTCCTCAACAATTTCACAAAAATATTATTTATTTCACATATTTGGTATTTTTGTAAAGAATTATGTTTTTATTTGTTTTTAAACATTTAAAAATATTTCTTTCTCTTGATTTTTCAACTTCAAATGAATTTCAAGCTTTCATGCGATTAAATATGATTTTTAAAAATATTTTTCAAAGTATACAACTTGTTTTTGAATATATTTGGTATTTTATATGATTTATTATTTAATTTCTTTTGAAAATTATCTTTTAAATTCAAAATTAGCGTTTTCTCTAATTCTTGATTTTTCAAACTTCACAAAAACACTTTTGGGCCTCTAATTGAGTGTAAGACCCAACCCTCTTTTGTACATAAATAATTTTGGGTCTCAGTCATTGTATAAGTCCCGATACGATTCTCAAAATAACGGTGCGATCATTATTTTTCATCTGGGCCTCTCCTTGAGTTATAAGCCCCATCTCTTGTACAAAAATGAAACATTTTTGGGCCTATAATAGAGTAAGACCTATCCCTTGTAAATAAAAACATTTTTGGGCCTCAGTTATTGTATAAGTCCCGATACAATTTCAAAAATCTCGGCGCGATCGCCGTTTTCAAAGCAAAATCATCTGGCCCTACCCTTGTGTTGTAAGTCCCATTTCTTTTCTTTTTCAAACACTTTGGGCCTCTTGATAGAGTGTAAGACCCAACCCCTTTGTACAAAAAACCTTTTTGGGCCTTAGTCATTGTATAAGTCCCGATATAATTTTCAGATCAATGGTACGATCACTGTTTTTCATCTGGGCCTCTCCACAAGTATAAGCCTCAATCTTCTTTTTAATACAACTTTCCCTTTTGATTTAGATTCAAATCCATAGTTGTTATCAAAACTTTCTTTATTTCTTGAACAACTAACCATACAGCTGTTACAATGGAAGTTTGCTCACCTGTAAGTTTTATCAGCTTTCTTTTACATACTTACATACACACACATATACATACATATATATATATATATATATATATATATATATATATATATATATATATATATATATATATATGTTTGTGCTGGAAGCTTGCTCACCTGTATATCTGCATAGAGTTTTCCTAAAAAATAGGTCTAGGATTAGATAAAGCCAGTGGTCACTCTTTCAACACAGTCAAAACTAGTTCCCCATAGGAATTTCCAGATACAGTCTTGCCTCCTCTTGGGCTTATAAATATATAACAAAGAGAAAGGCATTATTCCAGGTGAAACTTTTCTCTGACTGTCACTATTAGAAAATTGTCAAAGAAATTCATTTCCCCAGAGGGGATTAATTCCCGATGAAACCTCTCTTGAATTTCTTCAAACCCTAGAACTATTCACTAAAGAAAAGATTATTCCCGGTGAAACTTTTCTTGAACTTTTCTTAAGTTTGGACCCACAGGCTTCCTAAAAGCATCCCTAGCCTCCTCTTAGGCTTTATATAATAAATTCCCCCAACTAGCCTCCTCTTAGGCTTTGTATAAAGATTTTTCCCCACTCTCTTGTTGGGTCAATCATTTTCAGCCTCCTCTTAGGCTTTGTATAATGATCCTTCTTTTCCTAAGAAAAAGTCAGCCTCAATCTCGGGCTTTGTACAAGACACCATATAAATAGCTTCAGCTGAGTCAGTTAAATATCTTTCAGCCTCAATCTTGGGCTTTGTATAAGACACATATAAATCTCCTTAAAGCAGAGTCAATCCTCTTTTCAGCCTCAATCTTGGGCTCTGTACAAGACAAATCATACCCTCCAACAGAGTCAATCTGCTTCTAGCCTCAATCTTGGGCTTTGTACAAGACAGATAAAACCTCTCACCAGTAGAGTCAGTTTCCCCTTTTAGCCTCAATCTTGGGCTTTGTACAAAACACATACAAATATTCCCCAGTGGAATCAAAAACACCTTTCAGCCTCAATCTCAGGCTTTGTACAAGACAGACAAAATATTTCCCCGAAAAAGTCAACTTTCAGCCTCCTCTTAGGCTTTGTATAATGATATCCCCCAAAAGAGTCAGTCTCTATTTTAGCCTCAATCTTGGGCTTTGTACAAGACAGATAATAAACTCCCCAGTGGAGCCAATCAATCTCTTAGCTTCAACCTTGGGCTTTGATCAAGGCACACAAAAATCAACATTCCCCTCAGAGGAAATCAAAAACTCTCTGTAGAAAGACATTTCTCTGTATAATCGCACATCAAAACAAACCACAATCCTAGATAACTGCTGTAAGTGGTACATTTGTTGATTCAAAAATCCAAGCTGTCATCAATCTCTTATCCTGGTAAACTTCCTCTTTTATCTAATTGCTGTAAGTGGAAAGCCTCTGGATTATTTGCATCCACGTCACTGTCCCTCTTTTAGCATGAAATATTCCTAAGGAAAAATGGCATTACTCAACACTGAGTTAAAGTTTTCTCCTTCGGGATAAATCCCCTATAAAGGAAATTATGGCATTGCTGGATTCACATATCCCAGTTAAAGTAATTCTCCTTTACAACCAGTCACCCAACAGTTCTGATAAACAAACGAGATGCCTCCCTTTAGAGATGACAAATTCTCTCTTAGTCAAACCTTTTAGCTTCAATCTTGGGCTTTGAACAAGACACAAATACTCAACTCTTTTAGCTTCAGTCTTGGGCTTTGAACAAGACACCAAATATAATCTTTTTCCTCTCATTAACTACGATTGCTCTGATTTCCCTGTTTTCTTTAACGGGAATACGTAGGCATAGGATTGCGAAATCTTAGCGAGCACACCAATAAAAAACTTTAGGTCCAGTAAGTTCACACATATCAAAAACTTTAGGTCCAGTACCTTACCAAAAACATCGGAAAAAACCGACATCAACAAAAACTCTCTCTCTCAAACACTCCCAAAGGAGAAACTTTCCCAACCCACGACAGACAAACACCAGTAAGTAGAAAACAGTGTAGACTTTGCTAACAACCTGTGGATAACCACATATAGGATGGGTAATTGACAACTCCAAATTGTATAACCAGACCCCGAACTCCCCAATCTCTTAAGCATTTGTTCAGTAAAACATTTACGTGCAAGGTTAGTTTTAGATAGTTTCCCTTTCCTTTCCAGCATCATAGGATAAATAAGAAATCAGAAA
Organism: Lathyrus tuberosus; assembly: GCA_022829125.1. NCBI lineage: Eukaryota > Viridiplantae > Streptophyta > Magnoliopsida > Fabales > Fabaceae > Lathyrus > Lathyrus tuberosus. Next base: position 3,705,333 of record JALAZF010000320.1, on the reverse strand, counting down.
GTAGCACCCAATCCCTACCATTGCGGTGAGGAAAAACCAAATGGTGATAAGGTGGTCGCGTCACCGACAAAAATCGCACGCTACAGAAAAATGGTGACTCTGCTAGGGAAATATTGCCAAACTAGGATTAGAATTCCTAAGAGTTCTAGGTTGTTACAATTATATATATATATATATATATATATATATATATATATATATTGCTTTTCCTAGTTGATATCCGTGTTTATTTTTCTGTCAATCTGAATGCGATTGATACGCATGTGGAAAGTTTGAGAGAACCCTAAGATAAGTGATGGCATAGACGGGTGGACTTATAGGGAGTGAATCCCAAATAAGCGATCCTGGTAGACCATCAAATCAGGTGAGGGCCCGTGTGGATACTATGTTGAACGACCGATTGTCGTGAAAACAGACGCTATCTAAGTGCGACACCCGTGACCCTGAGGATTTAGTAGACATTAACCATATGACCACTTGGTAGTGCGGTGACTATCGGGAATAGTTGATACACGATACTACACCCAAATTGAGATTACCCTAAGATGCTACAACTCGCTCGGGTGAACCAGTTTGCTGTTGATATCCCTAGGGGGTCAATGATTTTGGGAACCTTTAACCCGTTCTACAGGTACAAAATTTGACCAGAATAGAACCTTTGGGGATGGGTAGAGCCATGACTCCATGCTCGTGATGTTGAACCCTTGAACCCATGTTTTTTCAATGTTTTTGTGTGCTGCATTCATGCATTCATTTAAAAAACTCTTAAACAAAGAAAAAAATCTTCTCTTTTCTCCTCTCTTTCTTTTTCAAAATAAACTAAAATAATAATTGCAAATATAAGAGAGATTGCGTTATGGATTTTGGTAGGAGAAAGACGCACAAGTACACTTTCAAGGCTCCAAAACTAGAGGATTTAAGAAGTTTGGCAAGGATGATTACCAACCCTGATGCTTTCAGAGCTAAGCACGGAGGGCTGTTGTCTCTGTTAAGGGTCCACGTAGTTGAAGGAATCTTGTCTACGTTAATTCAGTTTTACGATCTGGTTTGTAACTGTTTCACATTCCCGAGTTATCAACTAGCACCAACACTAGAGGAGTACTCTCATCTGACTGATTTACCCATCACTGACCAAGCTACGTTTTCTGGAATGAAAGAAATTCCAAAGGAACAAACCATTGCAAGAGAAATCTATTTGGACGAGTCAGAAGTCAGGACTCACATGACCACTAAGGAAGGAATCCAGGGTTTACCAGCTAAATTCCTGATGGAGAAAGCTCTATACTTTGCCAATGTAGGAAACATAACTGCTTTCGAAGATATCTTTGTTCTACTCACATATGGGTTATTCCTCTTTCCCAACATCGATAACTTCGTTGATACCAATGCCATTAAGATATTTTTGATTGGAAACCACGTACCAACCTTGCTCGCAGATGCTTATCATTCTGTACACTTAAGGAATTTGTACAACGGAGGAATGGTCACATGATGTGTACCCTTACTTTACAAATGGTTCAATTTCCCATTTACCCAAGTCAGCTGCATTTTGGGACCATAAGAGTACTCTACGTTGGTCACAGAGAATCATGTCTCTTACCAACTCTGACATAGATTGGTATAATAGGATTTATAAGGGGATAAAGATCATTGACAGATGTGGAAACTTCCATAATGTACCCCTTATAGGAACTAAAGGAGGAATCAACTATGATCCAATTTTAGTTCGCCGTCAACTCGGATACCCGATAAAGAATATCCCGCATAATGTTCATCTGGAAGGTCTTTTCTTCAAAGAAGGGGAAAATGACAGGGCACTAAAGAAGGAAATAGTGCATGCCTGGCAACATATTCACAAGAAAGGAAGAGAGTCTCTAGGAAGACCAGATTGTACCTCCATGGAACCTTATCTCCATTGGGTACAGACTAGAGCCCTTAAACTAAGGATGCCTTACCCTCGTCAAGAAGTTCTTCCATTAAAGGAATCTGTCCTTTATTTTATGTCTGATACGGAAAAACTCCAGGTCGCTCTCAACAAAGTTCAATGGGAGAAAAGCTCTTGGAAAAACAAGTACCAAATCCTCAATGTGGAGTGTACTAAAATTCAGGGACTGTTAAAAGAAAAGGATGATCTGATTGAGATTCTAGAACAGCATGCTATAGAAGATCAAAGGAACTTGCTCAATCCTTTCACTTGGCAAAGGACTGACAACCCGACAACGAATGAAGAACCCTGATCAAAGAAAAGGAAAATACCAGAACCAGCATCTGAGTTCTCTTCAGAGAGGACTCAGGATCCATAAACTTAGACATTTTCTTTACAGCACTTTGTAAAATACTGTATTTTCCCTTTCTGTAATCTTTCAAATTCAATAAAAAGGGTCTCCCCACTGTATGATATTTACAATCTATTTGTTGAAGTTTCTTTTTGATTAAAACAAAAAAAAACTTAAAAAAAATATATATCATTGCATATCATTCATCATTCTCACATAACGCGTTCTTCTTATCTTCGAGTCTTATGTATGTATCACGATTCTAGAGTCAAACTATCTCACTCGTATAATACTCGGGCCAATCGACAAAAGAAAATGGACGATCTCGAGGAAGAGAATAGAGAGCTGAGAGAAGAAGTCGACGCTCTAAAGGAAAGTTTGGAAAAACTTCACAATGACATGCAATCCCTGGTAGCAGCTCAGAGGCAACAACAAAGAACTGTGATCTCGGAGATCACATCTACGCCCATAGTGGAGACATATGATCCTAGGTACAACGTGCCTAAAGGTCTCCCCTGGGCATGCCTATCAACATTTTCCCTAAAGGATACATCCCGCCTGTCACTGAAGACCCAGAAACTGCAGCAGGAACCGCTGGGCCTGAAGGTTACAAACTTCGGGAAAGCGAAGATGCAAGAGTTATGACAGCAACTTCTGAAGGTTACAAACTTCGGGAAAGCGAAGATGCAAGAGTTATGACAGCAACTCCTGAAGGTTACAAACTTCTGGGAATGGAAGCACCAAGAGTTACCGCCGTAATGACTATACCACAACCAGTGGTACACACTATCCCGGAAGGACAGATTCCACAAGTAATTTCTGGTGGAAATGAAGACATGTACGAAAGAATGAATGAGTTCCAGGAGCAATTTCTGGAGATGCAGAAGAAACTGCATGCTATTCGCGGTCAGGATTTATTCGGAAAGGATGCCGCAGACCTTTGTCTGGTCCCTAATGTGAAAATACCGCACAAATTCAAGGTGCCTGACTTTGAAAAATATAAGGGCAACTTTTGCCCTCAAAGTCATTTGGTGATGTACGCTCGAAAGATGTCAACTCAGACAGAGAATCAACAGCTACTGATCCATTACTTCCAAGACAGTTTAACCGATGCCGCACTCAAATGGTACATGGGTTTAAACCGCACCAAGATCAATACTTTCAGAGATCTCGGCGCTGCCTTCGTTCAGCTGTATAAGTATAACCTGGATATGGCACCAGATAAAGATCAACTCAGAGCAATGTTGCAGAAGAACAAAGAAACTTTTAAGGAATATGCTCAGAGATGGCGTGAAATTTCCGCCCAGGTCTGTCCACCCTTGAGGAAAAAGAGATGACAAAGATCTTTTTGAAAACCTTAAGCTTGTTCTATTACGACCGAATGGTTGCCAGTGCGCCCGATGACTTCACTGAGATGGTGAACATGTGAGTACGCCTTGAAGAGGCAGTCCGAGAAAGACGATTGGTCAAAGATGCAGAGCCATCAAGCAGTACCAAAAGATACGGTAGTGTTTTTCCAAAGAAAAAAGAGCAAGATATTGGTAATATCTCTCTCGGAAAGCAAAGGCGAAGGTGTCAACCAGTAGCAGCGGTAACTCCCGCTATCAACCCTACGCCGGCTCCAACGTATCACCCTCAGGTTGCTCAGAGCCATCCAAGTCAACAACAGTATCAGCAAAGGACACAACAGGCTCGTCCTCAGTATAACAACAATAATCGTACGACATGACCACCAGGGTTCGACCCTATACCGATGTTGTACATAGAGTTATTTCCACTGCTGCTGGTCAAGGGGCACGTCCAAACCAGGTCTCCTCTTACAATACTGTAAAATCTGCCTTTTTGGTTAAAATCGGATCAAACTTGCCTTTACCATCAAGGAGGACTGGGGTACAACATTAAGAACTATCTCAACTTCAAATTTGATGTGCAGAAGCTTGTCAGGAACGGGGTCCTATCTTTCAAAGATACTAATCCGAATGTTCAGACGAACCCGTTGCCTCAACATGAGAAGACTGCCGTAAATTTAATAGAGGAGGAATTTATACGCAATTATAAAATTCATAATGTACTCCTATTAGGAACCAATCTGGTCAGGATGCATTGTAGACAGAGTGGGTACGGTCATGTACCACCTTACAATTATCACCAGTGTGATATCTGTTCAAAGAATAATCAAGGATGTTTCGTAGTGCAATCAACTCTACAAGAACAAATGGATCTCAGATGGATCCAAGATCACCGAATCCAGGAAGTCAACATGGCCCATGCACATCCCAATATTGTTTAGAACCGCAACATTCTTGCAATGAACGTCAACTTAGTGGCGATGCACTCAAGGCAAAGTCAACATCATAATCTGCCACGACACGATTACAATACCTGTCTGATCTGCTCAACAAGCAATCATGGATGCTCTTTTGTACAAGAGGCCCTCCAGCATCAGATGGATCCCGAATTGATCCAGGACTATCGTGAAAGAAGTTACCATTAAGTCAATATGATTCAGATATTTGACATACGCTTGATGAATACCAGTCTGGTAGAATTACACGGTAAGCAAGTCAGGCTCGGCTTTCTGGCTTCCCACGATTATCTGGACTGTGAACAATGCCATGAAGACGACCAAGGGTGTGCACTTGTCCAAAGAACACTTCAACACTTGTTGGACCACTGGTGGCATCTAATATACTAGGATAAAGCTACACAACAGATCAGTATGACTGACGAAAATCCTGATAGGCATTAAAGTCAGGATGTCCGCTCGATGGAAATAGATCTAGTAAAATTGCACTGCATACAAAGCAGACGTGGCCAGGTGACACCACATAATTATGAGCGCTATAGAGTTTGCTCGGAGAACAACCAGGGATGTTATCTTGTACGGTCAGCTCTTCAAAATTAGTTGGACCGGAAAGAGATTCGACCATGTTCAAGTTCTGGTTCGATCAACGTGATACAAGACTATCTTCCTGATCAAAGCAAAGACGTTGTCATAATCTCTAATCGTGAAATGGCCAAAGACGTATGCGCCATAATCCCTCTACTCCATGAATCAAGAGTTCCTCTTGATAATAGAAAGATTCTCAACCTTGAACCAATTGAGGCCAGCTACGATGGTCAGAAAAATCAAAAGGCTCCTGTGGTTATCTATCTACCGGGACCAATACTGTACAAGTCCGATAAGCTATCCCTTACAAGTACGGTGCAACACCAATCGAAAATGGAAAGGAAACTCCATTACTCTCCGTCGTAAACATTGCCGACATCAGTCGAGAAATAAGGAGCGGCCGGTTCTTCAACTGAGGAGTTGGAGAACCTACCAAAGAGAAGGAACCTCAAACAGAAGTTCCCAATCAACCAGTCGAACAATCCAGTAATCTAGAACTGGTGAAAAATAATTATGAGATGCTGAAGCTCATCCAAAAAAGCGAGTACAACATTGTAGACCAACTGTTACAAACTCCTTCGAGAATCTCGGTGCTATCTCTATTGATCAGTTCCGAAGCTCACAAAGAAGCTCTACAGAAAGTCTTAGAACAAGCCTTTGTGGAACAAGATGTGACGGTAGGACAGTTTGACAGCATCATTTCCAACATCACCTCCTGCAACAACTTAGGATTCAGTGATGAAGAACTGCCGGAAGAAGGCAAAAATCACAATATGGCGCTTAAGCTTACAGTCAACTTCCAGGACGATGCTCTTTCCAGCGTACTGGTAGACACAGGATCAACTTTGAATGTTATGCCAAAATCAACTCTAATACGACTATCATTTCAAGGAGCTCCGATGAGAAGCAGTGAGATCATCATCAAAGCATTTGACGGATCCAGAAAAATAGTTATCGGCGAAGTTGATCTTCCCATAACCATCGGTCCTCACACTTTCAAAGTCACTTTCCAGGTCGTGGATATCCGGGCAGCATACAACTGTTTATTAGGAAGACCTTGGATACACGAAGTTGGGGCAGTCACTTCAACACTTCACCAGAAGCTGAAGTTCATCAAGAATGACAAGTTAGTCACAATATGCGAAGAACGTGCCTTAATCGTGAGCAACTTATCATCATTTTCCTGTGTAGAACCCGAGGAAGTTGTTGGAGCCCAGTTTCAGGCACTCTCGGTGAGCAATGAGAATCGATCAGAGATAGGGACGTCGATTTCCTCATACAAAGTTGCTCTCGAAGTGATCAAGGGTAACGACGTAAAAGGATAGGGACAACTGGTATTTCCTACTGATAACAAGACAAAGAAAGGTCTTGTTTCTCTTCAACCTGTACCCAGACTGTCAAGAAAGCTGAAAGTTTTCATCCCGTTCAGGACTTCTTCCACAGTAGAGGCTTCCTCCACCCAGTGTCTCAAGAAGTACACACCATCGACGGGAACGACTCCTCCGATACGGATGAAGAGTGGAAATCTTACCTTAACCATGACGGTTATATGTCTCAAGAAGAAGCGCAAATGCCATTCTGTTTTCCAAAGCAGGGCCCGAGATATATACCAAGATTAGACGTTCGGATGATCTATGGAGATTGTGATCCTGAAGGATGTCGTGCTCCACCCTATTCATTAGAGGAAGACAATATAATGAAAGGCAACTTTGACTATGACTATTATGACCCACTGGATGACTTGCCTATCTGGCAGCCGTACCCAGAGAACTTGGGGAAAAACATTCATCCAAACGATGCTTATCAGCTGAGACCTGCATCCCCACCGAGTCATGGGATCATTACTCAGGACATTCCGAAGATATCCAGCACAACGATGAATCCGCAAATATTGTAAGACAAAAGTTCATCAACTATGTTTTTTCTGAGGTCAACGTCATCGAGAAAGATGACTCCTCCAGTCCCACAGAAGTATGGGACACCTTAGGACAACCGAGTGGCAAGTACGACTTCTTGGTCAAGTACACCGCTCCTGAAAGCTCTCGTATCAGGCTCGAAGACATCTAGCCAACTGGATGGGGAGATCCTCTTGAGAGTGAAAACACTAAGGAAGCTACAACAGAAGAGTTCGTTTACGAAAACTCTGCATGGGAGGAAGACTCCAATGATCCTGCTCCGCCAGAAATCAACGTCATTTCTGAGGACAAACCAAGAAAGAAGGTACCGGACTTTGTGATTCACCGAGGAATTTGTCTCCAATTGGTTGTCGTCGATGTCCCGAAATTCGTCCATAAGTCTAAGTAACTGACATCTTTGTTTTAACCTTTCACCCTGCCCAGGTGAAAAAAATGTTTTTATAGGGATCACTTTTCTGTAAATGTCCCTCTTCGCTTCGTCCAAAGCGACAGAGTTTTGTTTTATAGGGATGTAGTTTCAAAAATCGACAAATCATAAATAAATAAACGTCGTTCTGTCATTCCTGCATTTATTGCTGTTTTCACTTTTCGTATTTCAAAAAATGGTAATCCTAAAACAAAATAAATAAAAATAAGCATTTTTCAAAAAATACACTGCATACACTCTTGCATTTCTCTCTATCTCTTCTAAAAAAGCGAATCATCATATTATGCAGATTGCTTGTTTTAAACAATGTTGAAACATACAATCCTATGCCTTCTCCCAACTTTGAAATTCCTGGTATTTGAGGCTGAAGAAGAAGAGGACGCAGAAATTCCAGAAGAGATCTCACTACTGCTAAGGCAAGAGGAAAGATCTATTAAGCCTCACAAAGAGCCATTGGAAACAGTCAACTTGGGTACAAAAATAGAGATGAAAGAAGTCAAGATTGGGGCATTGCTCAGTCCGACTGTCAGAGAAGACTTGATAGAACTTCTCAAAGAGTTTCCCGATGTATTTGATTGGTCCTATCAGGACATGCCATGGTTGGATACCAGCATTGTGGAACATCATCTACCATTAAGATCAGAATGTCCGCTAGTGAAACAAAGGCTGATACAGACTTATCCTGATATGGCCATCAAGATCAAAGAGGAAGTGCACAAATAGATTGATGCAGGTTTCCTTGCCACCTCAGAATATCCTCAATGGCTAGCCAACATAGTACCAGTTTTGAAAAAGGACGAAAAAGTCATAATGTGTGTAGATTACAGGGATCTGAACAAAGCCAGTCCAAAGGATGACTTTCCCTTGCCACACATTGACATGTTGGTAGAAAATACAACAAAGTTCAAAGTCTTCTCCTTCATGGATGGATTCTCGGGCTATAATTAAATCAAAATGGCGCCGAAAGACATGGAGAAAACTTCATTCATCACCCCATAGGGCACCTTTTGTTACAAGGTAATGCCGTTCAGTTTGATGAACGTCGGGGCAACCTATCAAAGGGCCATGACTACTCTGTTTCATGACATGATGCACAAAGAAATCGAAGTGTATGTCAATGACATGATTGCCAAATCTAAGACAGAAGAAGAGCATGTGACACACCTGTTAAAATTATTCGAGCGTCTGAGGAAATACAAACTCCGCTTGAATCCCAAAAAATACACGTTCAGTGTTCGCTCAGGAAAACTATTAGGGTTCATAGTTAGCCAGAAAGGAATCGAGGTTGATCCTGACAAGGTCAAGGCCATTCAAGAAATACCTTCACCAAAGACTGAGAAATAAGTCAGAGGATTTTTGGGACGTCTGAATTACATCTCAAGATTCATATCCCTCATGACCGCAACATGCGCGCCGATCTTCAAACTACTCAAAAAGAATCAAAGTTGTGTATGGACAGAAGACTGCCAAAAAGCCTTCGACAGTATCAAAGAATATCTGTTGAATCCACCAATCCTGTCACCTCCAGTAAAGGGAAGACCACTGATCATATACTTAACAGTCTTGGAAGATTCTATGGGTTATGTACTTGGCCAACAAGACGAAACCAAAAGGAAAGAGTCTGCCATCTGCTATTTGAGCAAAAAATTTACCGACTATGAAACTCGGTACACTATGCTTAAGAAAACTTGCAGCCAAACGTCTTCGCCAGTACATGATTTGCCACACTACTTGGTTAATCTCCGAAATGGATCCAATCAAGTATGTCTTTGAAAAGCCTGCTCCCACAGGAAGGATCACCCGTTGGCAGATGTTGTTATCAGATGTGACATAGAGTACCATGCTCAAAAAGCCGTCAAAGAAAGTATTTTAGCCGATCATTTGGCTCATCAACCAATTGACGATCAGGAATCAGTCGGATTTGACTTCCTAGACGAAGATGTCATGTATTTGAAAATGAAAGATTGCGATGAACCGCTACCTAGTGAAGGGCTAGAACCAGGTTCTTAATGGGGACTAACCTTTGACAGAGCTGTCAACTATTATGGAAAAGGAATTGGGGCAATCATCATAACACCTCAGGGTACCCACATTCCTTTCACTGCCAGACTAACATTCAAGTGCATAAACAATGAGGCCGAATACGAAGCTTGTATCATGGGTCTCGAAGAAGTTATTGACTTAAGAATTAAGAACTTGGATGTGTATGGAGACTCAGCCCTGGTTATCAATCATATCAAAGGAGATTGGAACACATACCAATTAAGAGTGATTCCTTACAAAGACTACGCGAGAAGGTTGTTACCATTCTTCAACAGAATCGAGTTTAATCATATCCCTCGTGAAGAGAATCACATGGCTGATTCACTAGCCATTCTCTCTTCCATGATTAGTGTAGATCAATGGAACGACGTACCTAAGATTGACATAATGCGCCTAGAACGACCTGCTTACATATTCGCGATAGAAGCAGTCATAGAAGACAAGCCTTGGTATCACGATATCAAATGCTTCCTTCAGAAACAAGAGTACCCACCTGGGGCATCAAGAAAAGACAGGAAAACCCTCAGAAGGCTGAAAGGTAACTTTTTCCTGAGCGGTGATACACTATATAAGAGAAACTTTGACATGGTCTTGCTCCGATGCATAGACAGACCAGAAGCAAACATGCTAATGAAAGAAATTCACGAAGGATCCTTTGGCACTCATGCCAATGGACATACAATGGCAAGGAAAATCCTGAGAGCAGGATATTATTGGCTGACCATGGAATTCGATTTCTACAAGTACATGAGGAAGTGTCATTAGTATCAGATATACGCTGACAAAATCCATGTACCACCAACGCTCCTCAAAGTCCTTTCTTCCCCATGGCCTTTTTTCATATGGGGAATCGACATGATTGGCATGATTGAACCAAAGCTTCAAACGGACATCGGTTCATCTTGGTAGCCATTGAATACTTCACCAAGTGGGTCGAAGCAGCGTCATACACCAATGTAACCCGACAAGTGGTGGTCTGATTTATCAAAAACAATCTCATCTTCTGTTATGGTGTTCCAAGCCAGATCATTATTGAAAATGGATCTAACTTGAACAATAAGATGATGAAAGAATTATATGCTGAGTTCAATATTGAACACCATAACTCATCTCTCTACCGACCTAAGATTAATGGAGCGGTAGAAGCAGCTAACAAGAACATCAAGAAGATTGTTCAAAAGATGGTTGTAACCTACAAAGACTGGCACGAAATGCTACCCTTTTCTCTTCACGGTTATCGCACATCTGTCCGCACTTCAACAGGGGTAACCCCTTTCTCTCTAGTATATGGCATGGAAGCAGTGTTCCCCTTAGAAGTATAGATCCCATTGATCCGGGTATTGATGGAAACTAAGCTAACAGAGGCTGAATGGTGTCAAAGTCGACACGATGAACTGAACCTGATAGAAGAAAAGCGAATAACGGCTCTATGCCATGGTCAGTTATATCAGCAAAGAATAAAGAAAGCTTTCAACAAAAAGGTCTGACCCCGTGTCTTCAGAAAAGGAGACCTTATGCTCAATAAGAAACAATCATTTCTCACTGATTCCAGGGGCAAATGGACTCCGAATTATGACGACCCCTATGTGGTCAAGAAAGCCTTCTCAGGCGGCGCCTTGAGACTCACAACCATGGACAGAGAGGAATTCACCTACCCCATGAATGTTGACGTAGTCAAGAAATACTTCGCCTAAATAATAAAAAAAATGTCTCGGTGGATTAAAAATCCGAAAGGGCGGTCCAGGCAAAAACTAGAGACATAAGCAAAAATCATCCCGGTGGATTGGAAATCTCAAAGTACAATCCAGGCAAAAGTTAGGGATTAATGGCAAGTAACTATCTCCAACAAGGTGAAATCCCCCAGCGGTAACACTATTCGTCGACAAACTTCCAGTCAAGGTCATCTTCGACAGAAGCTCAGGATGTCCAGAATTCAAAGTTGGTAGAAGGATAACGGTTGTTATGTTTCAATGTAGCCCATTTTCCCGAAAATTACCATTTTCTAAACTTTGTAATGCTCTATGGAATCACGCGCTTGGCTGATTTCCATTCTATCAATAAAATTTGAGCCCTAGTGCTTTGGTTTGCAATTCTCATTTGTTTTAGTTTTATAGAATGAAAATTTTAATATGATCGACGATTCTTGAAATAAAATAAAAATGAATTTACTTGTCAAAATTTTTCTGCTTTCAAAATAAAGATGGCAATTCCTTTTGACTTTGAGCATAAAAAAGAACACCGATAACTTCTCCAAAGGTGATTGAACCTCAAAGTGTAGAATCAAAGTACTCCTTCTAAACTAGTGCACCTGAATGAAGGATCAACTGTTTCAGATGCCATGTTTCATTTGAGATCCCCGGCCGAGTTCGTACCTCTTAAGACCGATTGACAATTCTTTTTCCCCACATGGACCGTCTTTCCTAAGCAAGCCAGGATTGCTATCTTGAACCAATGGTACTTCTTTTTCCCCCGCAGTGGCCGAGTATCCAGTCGTGTTCATCTATTAGTCTGTATGTCGCATCAGATTTGTCAGCATAAAAATACATACATCATGCATAATTGATTCACATTCATAATCATATTGCATTACTATCACTCTGGTCATACTCATTTCCCAAGTGATAAATGTCCTCCTATCAATCGAGTTGTCAGTTCTTTCCTCGTCAGGAAATGTATTGTCTGAACAATTTCTCCCCAGTTTATTTCTGGATTGGAGATGATCCTCGACCACCTTGATAACTTGAACCTCTAAAAGGCAAGAAGGAATTCGACAAACGTCACTCTTCACCATTGAAGATGATATTTTTGCTTTCCCGGATTAAGGAAAATCCCCAGAGAAAGCCTCTCAACCGAAGACTCTCAGCAACACATTGGTTTTTCTCCCAACAAAGTCAATGTTAATGAAGTCATCGTCACCTCAAAATTGGATTACATCACATGGCATTTCTCCGAGAAGATCTCGAAGAAAAGTATGATGTAATATCCCCAAGCAAAAAGCAGTCTCTCAAGAGAATCGTTTTTCCCCAGTAGAGTCAGCAAATGGCATCTCCAACAGAGAAGTTTGTGCACCTCTACAGCTCATACAAATTGGTTTCCCCAACAAGTCTCACCTCAAAATTTTTTTATCAAATGGCGTCTCCCCAGTATAGCTCGGCGAGAAGTTTGATGAAGACCGCTACACATAGCATTCCTAGTCAAAAAAAAAGAAACTCGACAAGAAGAAACTGAGACCAGTTCCTTGGCTGAAGACTAGGATCGAGGGGAGGTTTATTTCAAAAAAAACTGAGACCATTTCCGTGGCTGAGGACCAGGATCGAGGGGAAGTTTATTTCAGAAACTGAGACCAATTTTGTGGCTGAAGACCAGGATCGAGGGGAGGTTTATTTCAAAAAAAAAAACTGAGACCATTTCTATGGCTAAAGACCAGGATCGAGGGGAGGTTTATTTCAAAAGAAACTAAGACCAGTTCCGTGGCTGAAGACCAGGATCGAGGGGAAGTTTTACCCTTTTCTAAGTAACATTGCTTAGCAAAAGAAGATGGATGAGCAAACCTCTAACATTCATAACCATCGTCAAAATTTTGGGTATTCCGATATTTAATCCTCTTGCACCCTGAATGTCCGAACATCTTCGCCATTCACACCTTCGGGTCCAAGAAGATTAAATAGGGGCATCTGTCATACCCCAAATTTTGACCACAAGATTTCCCATCATTGTGCAAATCATCACCACAATATGGATGTACCTTCAAGTCTCATATATCTCCTCAAAGATGGTTGAGCATTCACCACAATCAAGAATAAGGTTTTAAGCCCTCTCAGAGCACTTAGGCAAAGGATCAATCAAGAAATGACATGATATTCAACTTGTCTAACCTCTTTAACACCCATAAGGGATCAAGACGACTCCCACATCAAGAATCAAGCACAAAGTTGCAACATTCCAAGTGGATCAAGCCTCGAGATCGCCAGTGTCGCCAAATTAGGGTTTTGGTCGACCAAGACCTCTAGATGAAATTTTTCCTCTGGGCATGAGCCAATGCTTCAAAGAACAACCCAAGATACTCCAAGGGAACTCATGGACCTAATTATCAAGGCAATTTATCCTCAGGGGAAGCATTCATTAAAAATCAGGAATTAGGGTATCTTGACCTAATTCACCCTTAAGTTGACTTTTGGAGCAAAGCATGAGCCAAGACCTCAAGACATGTTTTATGGGCCTCAAATACACTACATTGATCCATTTGCAACAATGGATTGATCCAAGAAGCTTGATTCACAAGTTTCAATTTCATCTGGACCACAATTAGGGTTTTGAAGAAAAAGTCAACTGTATCTTTGACTTTTGACCAAGACATGCTCCCAAACCTTGGGACATGATTCAATACACCCTATAACACCTATGGAATCCATCCATTAGGTTTGAATTAGGTCAAGAACTTGATTGCATAAAGAATCACACAATTTGGATTTCATCTGACCAAAAGTCAATTGTGCCCAAAATCAAGTTTGACTTTTTGGAATTTTTCACAAATATGGTTACCCTAAGTCAAAAATAATGTTAATGTATGTTATTGATCATCATTCATTAAGAAAAATAAGTAAAGTGAGGTTTCTTGCAAAAGCGGCAACCATGAGAAACCAAAATTTTTCTAAGTAATGGAACAAAAGTGATTTTGTACCAACTTTGCAAGGTCATAACTCCTAAACTACAAGGCATTTTTCTCCCATTCAAAGCTCAAATGAAAGTCCATCTGACATACTTCAAATATGTCAACTACAAGAGATTCCAAATCCTCATGGATTTTGAGTTATGGATTGATCAAAATCACAAAAAAGTGAAAATGGCCACTTTTTCCAACACTTAGTGAAATTTTCAATAAGTCAGAATATGTCTTACTTTTTCCAAAATGTAGAGGCATTTTTCACTTTGATCCAAGCTAAACCAGGACCAATGTTGGACATCAAATTTGAAGTATGCCATGAGGGCTTTCTAACAAGTACCAGATCATCTCCAAATTTAATTTGAGTAGGGAGTTCCAACCCTTAGAACATGGCATCATTGACTGATTTTGTTCAAGGCAGATTATAGGTCGTTTGCTCGATTTGGTCAAATCACATAATTCCAAGCCTTGTCATCCATTTGGACACCTTAAGGGATAAAATCAAAGAGGAATGATCTGATCCATAAGCCTCCCAAGTCCAAGGAACTACATGTAGCCATAAATGCCCTAAAAAGGCTAAAAAGCTCAAAGACTCCAATTTTATTTCAAAGCATTCAATGGATACATCAAAGTGGCATGGACTGAAGCAAATCTAACGGAATGAGTCAAGATTCAGCTCTGAATCAAAGGACCATAGGCCTATGCCCTAACCTCAAGTCAATGGCTAGAGGAGACTAAAGATGTCTTTTGCTACAATTGGCCAAGGGACTGTCCAAGTTGACATTCACTATTGCTTGCAAAACAAACTTGCTCTACTATAAATAGAGCTCATTTGTGGTCAGTTTTAGTACACCAAAGCACTACAACACTTGCTTTCCTCAAAATCTCTCTCATTAGGCCAAAATGCCTTCTTTTGCAAGTCACCACTGAGTTTTTGAGTTAGAGAGCAATTCCACCACAGCTCATGATCCAAACACATCCAATGTATCATATATAAGTTGTTCAAACACTCACCCTTGATCTGAAACTCCAAAACCAGAAAGTCAACCTCCAAAACCTCAAATTTTGACTTTTCTGCATTTTTCAAGCCATGTCTTGATTCAGTCACTTTCAAAACCAAATAAGGCCTCAAACACACTCCAAATATCATCCTCAAACTGTTCCAATTGGTTTCCCTCATCTGGAACACCATTTGAGAGAGTTACCATTTTGGTCACTTTTGCCACTTTTGCAAGAAAGAGCCAATACTTGTTCCTGAGGATTCCAGTTGGTTTTGATCACCCTAACGGCGTCTAAGGGATCAATTAAGAGTGTCCAAAGCATTGAATCACTTCTAGCACAAGGATCTTGACAGTTAGCACAAGGAGCTTCAAGAGGTAAGTGCATCACAACTTGAACTCTTTAAATCATGCATTGCTTTGATGTCCATTGATTATGGACATCTCATACATATTATATATGTTGTGTTTGAACCAATTTGCCCTGCTTTTATGGCCTGTATAATGAGATAACATAGAACATGCAAATCTAGGCCTATTTTGAAATCTCTATCGAATTTTAAAATAGGGACATCTTTTGAAAAACTAAAAGCACTATTGGATTCCTCATGAAATTCTAGGCAGGATGCACCTAAATTTTGTCCAAATCCATGGAGAATTGAGGAAGTTAGAGCCTTCATGCAAATCCACCAAAACTTGGTTTTTTTCCTAGGCCAGGCCTAAAAACCAAGTCACCCATATATGTTTATGGGGTGGTTTTGATACATGGATGTATCACCACTCCAGTGGTAGCGCGCATGTGTGTTTGTTTGGGAGGTCATGGGTTCAACACTCACCCATACCATTTTACCATTTTCTCTCTTTTTGCTATTTTTCATATATTTTATGGTTTTTATTAATTAATTCCAAAATTAATTTCTCTTTCAATTTTAATCATTTTTTATTGGTTCTTTTTTTAAAAATTCACAAAAATGTTAAAATATTTTATTCCACACAAATTTCACAAATTTTTTTTATATTTCACATATTTGGTACTTTTGTAAAGAATTATGTTTTTATTTGTTTTTAAACATTTAAAATATTTCTTTCTCTTGATTTTTCAACTTCAAATGAATTTCAAGCTTTCATGTGATTAAATATGACTTTTCAAAATATTTTTCAAAGTATACAACTTGTTTTTGAATATATTTGGTATTTTATATCATTTATTATTTAATTTCCTTTGAAAATTATCTTTTAAATTCAAAATTAGGGTTTTCTCTAATTCTTGATTTTTCAAACTTCACAAAAACACTTTTGGGCCTCTAATATAGTGTAAGACCCAACCCTCTTTTGTACATAAATAATTTTGGGCTCAGTCATTGTATAAGTCCCGATACGATTCTCAAAATAATAGTGCGATCGTTATTTTTCATCTGGGCCTCTCCTTGAGTTATAAGCCCCATCTCTTGTACAAAAATAAAACATTTTTGGGCCTCTAATAGAGTGTAAGACCCATCCCTTGTAAATAAAAACACTTTTGGTCCTCAGTTATTGTATAAGTCCCAATACAATTTCAAAAATCTCGGCGTGATCGCCGTTTTCAAAGCAAAATCATCTGGCCTACCCTTGTGTTGTAAGTCTCATTCCTTTTATTTTCTTTTTCAAACACTTTGGGCCTTTTGATAGAGTGTAAGACCCAACCCCTTTGTACAGAAAACCTTTTTGGGCCTCAGTCATTGTATAAGTCCCGATACAATTTTTAGATCAACGGTACGATCACTATTTTTCATCTGGGCCTCTCTTTGAGTATAAGCCCCAATCTTCTTTTCAAAACAACTTTCCCTTTTGATTTAGATTCAAATCCATAGTTGTTATCAAAACTTTCTTTAGTTTCTTGAACAACTAACCATACAACTGTTACAATGGAAGCTTGCTCACCTGTAAGTTTTATCAGCTTTCTTTTACATACTTGCACACACACACACACACACACACACACATATATATATATATATATATATGTTGGAAGCTTGGTCACCTGTAAGTCCTCCTACCCTCTTTTACATACAGTATATATTTCATCTGTATATATATGCCTGTATATCTGCATAGAGTTTTCCCCGACAATTAGGTCTAGGATTAGATAAAGCCAGTGGTCACTCTTTCAACACAGTCAAAACTAGTTCCCCATAGGAATTTCCAGATACAGTCTTGCCTCCTCTTGGGCTTATAAAATATGGAACAAGGCGAAAGGCATTATTCCCGGTGAAACTTTTCTCAGACTGTCACTATTAGAAAATTGTCAAAGAAATTCATTTCCCCTGAGAGGATTAATTCCCGGTGAAACCTCTCTTGAATTTCTTTAAACCCTAGAACTGTTCACTAAAGAAAAGATTATTCCTGGTGAAACTTTTCTTAAATTTGAACCCACAGGCTTCCTAAAAGCTTCCCTAGCCTCCTCTTAGGGTTTATATGAGAAATTCCCCCAACTAGCCTCCTCTTAGGCTTTGTATAAAGATTTTTTCCCACTCTCTTGTTGAGTCAATCATTTTCAGCCTCCTCTAAGGCTTTGTATAATGATCCTTCTTTTCCTAAGCAAAAGTCAGCCTCAATCTTGGGCTTTGTACAAGACATCATATAAATAGCTTCAGCTGAGTCAGTCAAATATCTTTCAGCCTCAATCTTGGGCTTTGTACAAGACACATATAAATCTCCCTAAAGCAGAGACAATCCTCTTTTCAGCCTCAATCTTGGGCTTTGTACAAGACAAATCATTCCCTCAAGTAGAGTCAATCTTCTTCTAGGCTCAATCTTGGGCTTTGTACAAGACAGATAAAACCTCTCACAAGTAGGTCAGTTTCCCCTTTTAGCCTCAATCTTGAGCTTTTTACAAGATACATACAAATATTCCCCAGTAGAATCAAAAACACATTTCACCCTCAATCTTGGGCTGTGTACAAGACAGACAAAATATTTCTCTGGAAAAGTTAACTTTCAGCCTCCACTTAGGCCTTGTATAATAATATCCCCCAAAAGAGTCAGTCTCTCTTTTAGCCTAAATTTTGGGCTTTGTACAAGACAGATAATAAACTCCCCAGTGGAGCCAATCAATCTCTTAGCTTCAACCTTGGGCTTTGATCAAGGCACACAAAAATCAACATTCCCCTCAGAGGAAATAAAAAAACTCTCTGTAGAAAGTCATTTCTCTGTACAATCACACATCAAAACAAAATCAAAACAAACCCTAATCCCAGATAACTGTTGTAAGTGGCACACTTGTTAATTCAAAAATCCAAGCTATCGTCCATCTCTTATCCTAGTAAACTTCCTCTTTCATCTAATTGTTGTAAGTGGCAAGCTCTGGATTATTTACATCCATGCCACTGTCCCTCTCTTAGCATGAAAGATTCCTAAGGAAAAATGGCATTGCTCAACACTGAGTTAAAGTTTTCTCCATCAGGATAAATCCCCTATAAAGGAAATTATTGCATTGTTGGATTCACATATCCCAGTTAAAGTAATTCTCCTTTACAATCAGTCACCCAACAGTTGTGATAAACAAACGAGATGTCTCCCTTTAGAGATGACAAATTCTCTCTCAGTCAAACCTTTTAGCTTCAATCTTGGGCTTTGAACAATACACAAATACTCAACCCTTTTAGCTTCAATCTTGGGCTATGAACAAGACACCAAATATCATCTTTTTCCTCCCATAGAATAGGAGGAACTACGATTGCGCTGATTTCCCTGTTTTCTTTAACGGGAATACGTAGGCATAAGATTGCGAAATCTTAGCGAGCACACCAATCAAAAACTTTAGGTCCAGTACATTCACACATATCAAAAACTTTAGGTCCAGTACCTTACCAAAAACATCGAAAAAAACCGACATCAACAAAAACTCTCTCTCTCTCTCAAACACTCCCAAAGGAGAAACTTTCCCAACCCACGACAGACAAACACCAGTAAGTAGAAAACAATGTAGAAATTGCTAACAACCTGTGGATAACCACATATAGGATGTGTAATTGACAACTCCCCATTGTATAACCTGACCCCGAACTCCCCAATCTATTAAGCATTTGTTCAGTAAAACATTTGCGTGAAAGATTAGTTTTAGATAGCTTCCCTTTCCTTTCCAGCTTCATATGATAAATAAGAAATCAGAAAGTAGCACTCAATCCCTACCATTGCGGTGAGGAAAAACCAAATGGCAATAAGGTGGTCGTGTCACCGACAAAAATCGCACGCTACATTGGGCTTTAATCAAGGCACACAAAAACCACCATTCCCTTAGAGGAAATAAAAAAACTCTCTGTAGGAAGACATTTCTCTGTACAATCACAAATCAAAACTAACATTCAAAACAAACCTTAATCCCAGATAACTGCTATAAGTGGCACACTTGTTGATTCAAAATCCAAGCTGTAGTCCATCTCTTATCCTGGTAAATCTCCATATTTCATCTAATTGCTGTAAGCGGCAAGCCTCTGGATTATTTACATCCAAGCCAATGTCCCTATCTTAGTATGAAAAACTCCTAAGGAAAAACGACATAGCTCTACACTGAGTTAAAGTTTTCTCCTTCAGGACAACACCCCTATAAAGGAAATTATGGCATTGTTGGATTCATATATCCCAGTTAAAGTAATCCTCCTTTACAATCAGTCACCCAACAGTTGTGATAAACAAACGAGATGTCTCCCTTTAGAGATGACAAATTCTCTCTCAGTCAAACCTTTTAGCTTCAATCTTGGGCTTTGAACAAGACACAAATACTCCTTTAGCTTCAACTTGGGCTTTGAACAAGACACCAAACATCTTTTTCCTCCCTTAGAATAAGAGGAACTACGATTGCTCTGATTTCCCTGTTTTCTTTAATGGGAATACGTAAAAATAAGATTGTGAAATCTTAGCGAGCACACCAATCAAAAACTTTAGGTCCAGTACCTTCACACCAATTAAAAACTTTAGGTCCAGTACCTTCACACCAATCAAAAACTTTATGTCTAGTACCTTACCAAAAACATCGAAAAAACCCGAAATCAACAAAAACTCTCTCTCTCAAACACTCCCAAAGGAGAAACTTTCCCAACCCACGACAGACAAACACCAGTAAGTAGAAAACAGTGTAGTAATTGCTAAAAACCTATGGATAACCACATATAGGATGGGTAATTGGCAACTCCCCATTGTATAACCTGGCCCCGAACTCCCCAATTTCTTAAGCATTTGTTCAATTAAACATTTGCCTGCAAGGTTAGTTTTAGATAGCTTGCCTTTCCTTTCCAGCTTCATAGGATAAATAAGAAATCAGAAAGTAGCACCACATCCGTACCATTGCGGTGAGGAAAAACTAAATGGTGAAAAGGTGGTCGCGTCACCAACAAAAATCGCACGCTACAATTACCCATAATTAAAATTCTGGAAAAAAGATTCTACTTACAATCTTATCAGCAAAATGTGTGTAGCCTATGATGTGAACTCACTTCCTAGTCTTTGTTGCATTATCTTTCATTTCTCATGGAGTGGTGATAGAGATGGGCCGCGATCAAGACTAAGCAAAGTATCTCCCAACTTTCGTTCTCTTAGTTTTCTTTTATTTGGGATCCTTAAAGAGTGCCCTTAGTTTAAGAACAATATTTGGTTATGCATCTGGCCTTATGTTTTGATGATAAAAATACATAGATTCATAAAGAACAATTTTGTACCCGAATGGTTTTTTTTTTAAGTGTGTAGATACTATATACAAGTTCTTGATCCGAATAAGTGACGTGTGACATCATTAGACTCTAAACCTAGCGCACTCTGACTCTGAGATATGTGTTCTATAATGACAATCAAGCTCTGGATTACTCTACTCGACGCTTCTGAATATTTCTCGACAAAAGATTTATGACTCTGACAAGAGAAGCTTATGATATTGTCAAGCTATGAACTCTTGCGCTTAACAACTCTGATGAACTGTGTCACTAGACTCTGAATACCATGTTCTAAATAACTGGATCAAGACTCTAAAGATCAAGTTTCTGAATATTCTCTCATACAGACTCTGATTCTTTTTTTATGCATGCTTCATCAACTCTCTATCTGAAGCCCCTGAATAAATTGAAGACAAGATAAAAAAAGTTTCACGTGAGAAAATCGTACATAGTACAAGATCAATATTCTTTCCACTACACTGATTTTGTGGGAAAATGAATGTACTATTGTACCATTGTGTCTCCCATTTTCATAGGCTGTTATGCAAGGATACAACTACATTTGTTTATTCCATTTCTACCCTCCAACGGATCTTTTCATTGCCTATATAAAGGAGTCTTAGAAGAATAGAACAATGTAAACCTTAAGAGAATATCTTCTACGAGAATCTTGCATACTGTGAAATATTTAAGAGAAAGAAAAATACACACACAACGAACTTTTGTTCATACACATTCATAACAAATATTATGTGAAATTATTTATAAATTCATTTGTGTAATATGCTTTCATAGAAGCATGTTGTAACACACTTTGTATCTCAACATTTGAGTTGTATTTCCTTGAGTGACTAAGGTATAGTCAAAATTACTCAAGAAGACATTGAAACTTAGTCTTTGTGTTTGTAATCAAGTTTGGTTATAGTGGATTAACTCCTTGTGATAAGGAAAAATCACCTTGGCGGGTGGACTGGAGGTAGCTTTGTTAACAGCGAACCAGGATAAAAGTAATTGTGTTCATTATTTTTGTTCTTAGTTATGTCCTTGTTGTTTTGGGTAGAAAAAATTTTCATTCTAGAAACCCAATTCAAACCCCTCACCCACCCCTTTCTTGTGTTTTCGTCACCTTCACTTAGGGCACTCGTTAGCAAGATGTTTTCTTTAATCATTGTCTCCTCTAGTTTTTCATATTCTCCACAAGTCAGTCTATGTGGATATATATATATATATATATATATATATATATATATATATAGCCTTATTTTCCTATCCTCTTTCATTCTTAGCCTGATATAAACATAGTGGATTTTAATTTCAGGGTTGTATTAATTTAAAAAGGATCAAGATAACTATACAAAGGGGTTTTAGCCCAACATAAAATTACTACTAACCTGGAATTCAGGAGAGTTGCGAGACTCAAAAAAACTTATCCCAAGTTTCCTGGTCAACATAACTATGCATCTTAGGTGGAGGATTTACATTATGCTTTAGATTAGTAATGTAATTTATTGTGAGTTGTCTTAAAGCCCCCCTAATGCTCAGCATATGAAATCTGTTTCTTTTGAAGTTTATCATCATCTGGAACAATAAAATATCCTTCACTAGTTGAACTCCTTAACTCGTGTTCATGTTCAACTTCCTCAACATGATCTTGCTATAATACAATTATGATATTGGTTGAGCTTTACCATTCTGCATTAGATTGTTTGAAACTTTTAGCCAGTTCTATTCTTTTCTCTCATTAAATTACACATCCCTGCTTATTACCATCTTATTATCATTAGGTGAGAATAATTTGTATGCACCTCTTGAGTTATAGCCTATGAGAATCATGGTTTCACTTTTATCATCCAACTTTCTTCTTAATTTGTTCAGGTACATGCTGAAGTAAAATGATCCAAAGATTATGAAATAACCAAAACTTGGCTTCATGCATGTCCATGCTTCATATGGTGTCTTACTCATCACATTATCTATGGGAAATATCTTGATTTTATACACAACAGTTGAGGTTGCTTCTCCCTAGAAATAATTTGGCATTTGCCTAGCCTTAAGCATGCTTATTGAAATAAAAATGTCTTGCATAATGGCCAAACTTCTGACCACAACGACATTGTTCTTCCTTCATTTCAATCTTATTCTTGAATTTCTTATTGTTTGAGATACCATTCTTACTCTATCTCCTTGGTTCTTTGTGTTCTTGATAACACCTTTATCATTTCACTTATTCATTTTCCATTTTATTTCCTTTTGTTGATATTTAATGCATCTTCTTTCATCTTCTTGAAGAACTTAGCTTGTAGGGTTTGTTTTGTTACCTTCTCAGGGTTTCTCTGCTTCAATCTCATCTAATGAACCTCCAATGATGCTTTTAATTCTTCAAGCGTCATCTAAGAGGTTCTTAGATTCTTCAATAGCTACAAATATGTGATCAAACTTGGTAGTTAATACTCTAAAAAATGTCTCAACCTTTTGCAATTCAGCACCACAAAACTTCATTTTATTAGTCAACAACATCAATCTTAAGTATAAATATGCATTGTTTCACCATCATTCATATGCGTATTCTCATATTGCTTCCTCAAGGAATGCAACTTCAACTTCTTCAATTTATCATCACCACAATACATCTTCTTGAGTGTATCCCATACACCATTAGCTATTTCTCCTAGATAATTTTCTCAAAGATGTCTGAATCCACACATTGATGGATAAAGAACAAACCCTTCTCATATTTCTTCGTCAATTCACGATGAACAAAATTGTATGCATCCATTGCATTAACTTCCAATACGAGGAAGCCACCGTTCACGATTTAAAAAACTTCCTGAAAAATGAATATGACCCTCGGTTGCACACACCATCTATAATAATATTCTTCTTTGAACATGTAGTGTTATATTTGCAAAAGGTCTCGCCTAGGGTGCTGCCTTTAGACCGCCCTAGAAGAGGAGATGGCAGAATGTCACCTAAAGGGAGGTATCTCATTTCCCTTGTGGTTTTCCTATCGTCATTACGTGGGAAACATAGGATAAGAATCTTTTTGAACAGAGAGAAATTCAAGGTCATTAATTGACTCAAGACTCCATTGGAAATAGGGATTCAATTGCCCAACATTTATTGAGTGGGCGGTGACCCTTTCCAAGAAAACCCTAGACCATATAGGTCTCTATAAATACATCTACCCTTAAGGGGATATGGGAGAAATCTAAAAGAGGAGATCATTCTTTACACCCAAAAGAGCACAATGTTCACCAAGGTATTAAGTAACCATACACTTGCTCCCAAGCATCACCGGTCATTAGTAGAGCCTCTGACCTAACATGAGTAAGACTGCCAAACTACCTAAAAACACCACCGTACAGGGCGTCTCACCAACATGGGAAATCCCTAACCACCATATCATGTTATAAGTGTACTAAGGCTTCTGAGTCTCCCTACCTTTGCAGGGGGAACATGCACACATGTACTTTTTGACTAGTATAGTCGCCCTCGTCATGGGTTTCAGTAAAACTAAATAGGGACACAATCCTACTACAATCCCCTCTATCTTCCCATTGAAAATGGCTGACAAAACCATAATATATAACACAAACACTATCGTCAGAGGTTTCATCGGTGGAGGAAACTCTAGATCTTCCCGGAAGAAACACGCAAGGCATGTGTTTGTGGAAAACCTAATATCCCTTGGGTTCCCCAAAAACTCTCAAGGGAAAATAGGGGTTGATGTCATCTTTTTAGAAGAGGATGCCCTCAGTCTCAGCCCTCACGATGATGATCCTCTAGTTATCACTATGCAATATGGCTACTAGGACATCAGACGCATTCGGATAGACCCTGGTAGCTCTACTGACGTCCTATTTTTGGATGCCTTTTAGAGACTTCAACTCAACCCGAGCAACATAAGAATGTTAAGTGGTTCTTTGACAGGGTTATCATACAAACAAGTACAAATAATTGGTCATATAACCTTGAAAGCCACGTGTGGATAAGGGGCATACACCAAGGAAATTGACGTTAACAACCTTATTGTAGACGTCCTATAACCATACGACATCATTTTAGGGTGACAAAATATCAACCCCCTGGGAGCAGTCTTGTCCACATTGTACATTGTTAGAGCAAGATTTGCTCTTGATATTTTCCACTTAGGTTCTGATGATAACAACAGTATTGAAAGAACAATGGTGTTATTTATTGTGTGTTCATAGATGCAGATCATAATGCTTAAAGAATCTTACTCAAGATCTGTTAAGGAGGAACGACTGTTGTAAAGAAGCACTTATTGTCAAGCTATATTTTGGAATGGATTGTGATGCTGATTATTTCAGCATCTGAAGAAGCACCTCGTTAGTTCTACTCTAAGAATTGAAAATAGTCTCTGATAAGGCGTTCAGAGTCAGTGACAAAGTCCATGATTATCTGTACCAATGAAAGAGTACCACTACGTCAAATCAGTTCTGCAACTAAAGTCTACAATCACAAGGCTCAAGAAGTGTTGACATACTTTATGGATAACCACTCCCAACGGCTCTATACGTACAAAATTCTTCTGAAGACTCAGTGGTTAATTGAGCTACACTATAGATCAAGATCGTGAGCGTATATTTTCTCAAACACCTCTTGTACCTTAAAAGAGATTAAAGTACCTTCTTATCATTCATCCCTTTAATGGCTAGTTCCCATAAATCTACTATTTAAGAAGTCAAAAGTTATGCCAAAAGTGTGTACACGAAAATCAGAAGCGACAGATATGCACAAGAGGATAGAGGTGTTCTAAACCTCTAAGTCAGTGTTGTAAAAGTCTTATGTTTAAGTACATAAGCAAGTGTATTCAAGCATTGATTATAGTAAAAAAAATATCTTGCTAAGCAAGGGGACTGGAGTACTCTCAGTTGGGAGAGGGACCAGTATAAATCTGTTGTATTTCTTGTGTTGTTTACTTTGTGTCTGGCTTCAATTTCGCTGCATTTATGATCTAGTTCTGAATGTCTGTTCAGAATCATATCTTTCTTCTAAACACAAAAGAATCGAAAGAGTAGATATGCATTCTTGTCTCACACAATTCAACCCTCCTTCTTGTGTGTTTTCCCACCTTTAATTGGTATCAGAGCTTGGTCTGTGCGTAACACTTCACAATGGCATAGACAAAGATCTTGTGGGAGAATGTACTTTTCATTTCAGTATGAAATAAAGGGGTTTGTTGAAATTAAGTTATCTACTTGAACAATGGGTCTCAAAATCAAATGGTGTTACTTAAAGACCTGGTGTTTGACATACTGGTTACTGAACATATCACAAGCATCTCATCAGAAATGACTCCAGATTCCAGGATTAAGAAAATATGTCCAGATTAGTTCTACCTCATCTTC
Source organism: Lathyrus tuberosus (assembly GCA_022829125.1). Taxonomy (NCBI): domain Eukaryota; kingdom Viridiplantae; phylum Streptophyta; class Magnoliopsida; order Fabales; family Fabaceae; genus Lathyrus; species Lathyrus tuberosus. The sequence goes on along the minus strand of JALAZF010000320.1, from coordinate 3,679,064 downwards.
TCAAGTTTTTTTTGTTACATCTGTATTTCTTCTCTTGGATAAAATATTCTTTAGACCTTTCAGAATCTGTGACATGGATATTTACTCTATTTGTGGAACTTTTTTTTTCATAACCCGTGTGCAGATGGCTTTATCATTTTCTTATTTCAAATTGAAGAATCTTAATCTGAACAATTGTCAGAAATTGTATCTGTCAAAGTCCTTGTTAAAGCAAAGCTTTGTTCCAAGATAATCTTTGAAATTCTTTTTAAGATTCTTACACAATTTTTTTTTGTTTCTCACATGCTTTGAGGATTATTTTTTTTTAATCCTGTATCTCACTTTACACCTGTATGAATTGTTCTTCTTACGCTTATTACTTGAATTTGAATGTCATTATGGTTGCTTTATGATTATATGTTTAATTCTTCATTAATGACATGCATTTATTTCAACACCGTCCCAACACACACAACATCTATCATTGTATATTTTTGTGCCCTATCTAAAACCCTAGAAAAATCCTTTTACCCTTCCTATGGCATCTTCTTTTGTCCATTCTCTAAATATTGATTCCATGCAAGACTTTAAGATCAAACCAAAGACTTCTTCACTCAATCAATATGATCTTAAAATTCTTATCGAGCAAATTATCGACTTTGATAGCTTTGCCACAAATGGTTGTAGTCTAAAGAAGTATTTTGAGTCTCATGGATGGATGGACTACTTCAAATTGCTGAATGGACCTACTTATCCAACACCTGTCAAAGATTTTTGGGTAAGAACAGAAGTTTATGATGAGTTATTTGCTCAGACTGAGGAAATAATTGCTATTGCAAACAACAAGAAATTTAAAGGAAAAACTAGAGCAGAAATGGGTTTAAAGGAATTCAAGAATACAAAAATTGGATCTACCGTAATGGGTCTGGAAATTACCATTACTCAAAAGCACATTGCAAAGTTAATTGGGGCTGAAAATAAAGGATTGTTGATTCACAACAGAAAAGATGGAGGAACTTATGACAAAGAAATTAAGGATGCTCTGTTCAAAAAGAAAATCGACTTTGGGAAAGTAAAGAACATGCATCTGAAATAGAAACTACTATTCAAAATTCTCATTAGTTGTTTAATTCCATGAGAAGGAAGTTCTGATCAAATTTCTTGGGACCATAAGTTGTTTCTTTGGTTCCTCACAACTAATCAAAGATTAAAATTTCCTGGTTACATCTTTCATCACATGTGTGAATCCATCAAAGACTCCTCCAAGAAACTCAAGAGAACAGTTCCTTATTCAAGGTTACTTTCTGATTTGTTCTATCAAGGAAAATTGAGCAATCTGCTGACAGATTATGGAGCCACTCAGGGTTTGGATGAAGCGTATAGGAGTGTATTATCTACATCAGTTCTGGCTATCATGAAAGATAGACTTAAAAAGGACATAATAACAATTGACAATCCTATCAGAATCAGAAGAGAGAAAAATAGGAAGTTTCTGATTAACTTTCCTGCTATAACCAAGGAAGTGTAGTGCGATTTTTGTGGTTTCGAATCACTATCGCTTTGGTACTACAGTTCGATTCATTTTTTATCCTGTGAAGCTGATTAAGGAAGGGAAATAGATGTCTCTAATTAACCCTGCTTGCATACTGAGGTTAAACAGTCAAAACTGTTGGTTTACAGATGCTATCAAAAGGGGGGTCTGTCTTAGGTTATTTGCTTAAAAACAGTGTCTGGACTATTTGCTAGGTTTCTGGTAAGGTGTTAGGTCTGAAGCTTTTGATGGATGTATGAAGGTACGGGATTTTGGGTTTTTGATTAGTATGCTCACTAATATTTTGTAATCTTATGCCTACGTATTTCCGAAACAGGGAAATCAGAGCGATCGTAGTTCCTCCTATTCTATGGGAGGAAAGAGATGTTTTGGTGTCTTGTTCAAAGCCCAAGACATGAAGCTAAAGGTAGTTTGTATCTTGTTCAAAGCCCAAGATGTGAAGCTAAAGGGGTTTTGGATGAGAGAGAATTTGTCATCTCCAAAGAGGAGTTGTTGATGTTTATATGCTGTGAGCAAGGCATAAATTTGATGCTAAAAGGTTGATTGACTCAACCGGGGTTTTCTTTATTCAAAGCCTAAGAGGAGGCTAGAAGTTTGACTTTTCCAGGGAAAATGTTCTTTTTGTCTTGTACAAAGCCTAAGATTGCGGCTAAAAGGGATTTTGACTCCGTTGGGGAGAATGTATCTTGTATAAAGCCCAAGATGGAGGCTGGAATGGTTTGAATCAACAAGAGAGTACTTGAACGGGTAATTGACTCAATAGGAGAGTCTGAAGATTGATTGACTCAACAAGAGAGTCTTTTATACTCAACAAGAGAGTGATTTATTGTCTCGTACGAAGCCCGAGATTGAGGCAAAAAGGAGATTGACTCAACAAGAGTCTTGAGCAGGTGATTGACTCAACAAGAGAGTCATTTATACTAAACAAGAGAGTGTTTTATATGTCTCGTACGAAGCCCGAGAGTGAGTCTAAAAAGGGATTGACTCAACAAGAGAGTCTTTTAAACTCAACAAGAGAGTTTTTTTCTGTCTCGTACGAAGCCCGAGAGTGAGGCTAAAAGGAGATTAACTTAACAAGAGAGTCTTTTATACTCAATAAGAGAGTGTTTTATATGTCTTGTACAAAGCCCAAGATGGAGGCTAAAAGTGGTTGACTCAACAAGAGAGTCTGAAAAGGTTATCTCCGCTAGGGAGGATCATTTGTACGAAGCCCAAGAGGAGGTTGTCTTACTGCTGCAGATTCTTGAGATCCTGAAGCGGGTCCAAGTGTGGGGAACTCTAATGAGATAGACTGGGTTTCTACTGGAGATTGATCCAGAGTGATCGGTGTTTCTTCCTATGTTTGAAAGGAACTTGAGAATGTCTTTGAGACTCAAGGAGGTTTAGACTGCCAAAGTCTAGAGTTTTATCTTTTATACTATGCCTAAGAGGAGGCACGGGCATTAAGGGATGAGTATCTACCCTAAAATGGTTGGAGTTTTGACACTAGAAAAGACTGCTCTAGCAAGGATGACTAAGTTTTGTCTTATACCTTTAAGAGGTCGTCAGGGTCCATGTATTAAGCCCAAGAGAAGGCATGAGAACTTCTAAGAAGCTGAAGGGTCCTTGTACAACGCCCAAGAGGAGGCGGGATGCTTTTAGGAAGCTTGTGGGTCCCCAAACCAAGAGAAGTTCAAGAAATGCAATTCATAGAGAAGAGATCATTCAAGGAAAGTTTGAGAATCTGGAAGAAACTCAAGAGATGCCATTCACAGAGAAAAGATAATCTCTAGGGAGTTAGAGTTTCTTTGACAATTTCTAAGGGTGACAGTCTGAGAAAAGGTTCACCGAGAATACTGCCTTTCTCTTTGTTCCATATTGTTTAACCCCAAGAGGAGGGAAGACTGTATCTGGAATTCTACGGGGGATCTAGTTTTTTTTTTGTATTTAAGAGTGACCAACAGGGTTTTACCTAGTGCTAGACGTAGTTGTCGGGGAAAACTCTAAATAACTATACTAGTATTACACAGTGGATATGTGACAATTATATAAAAGGATGTGAAAGAAGACTTACAGTGAAGCAGCCCCACAATACAGTTATATATATGAAAGCGGTAAATGAAAGCGGATAAACACTTACCCGTTGTAGAGCTTCCATGCTGTTTGGTTAGTTTTGATAACAACATATATTTTAATTCAAAATCAAAGGAGAAAGTGCTTTGAAAAGATTGTTGGGGCTTACAACTCAAGGAGAGGCCCAAGGTTTAACAGTGGTCGCACCGTTGTTTTGAAGATCGTACAGAGGGACTTATACAATAAGTGAGGCCCAAAATAGTTTTATGTACAGGGGGATGGGGCTTACAGCTCAAGGAGAGGCCTAAAGATTTTTGCTTGAAAACGGCGATCGTGTCGAGGTTTTCTTTTAACGCATAGGGACATACAATATCTGAGGCCCAAAATGGTTTTGGTTAAAAGGGGATTGGGTCTTAAACTCTATTAGAGGCCCAAAGATTTATTTTTGTACAAGTGATGGGGCTTACAGCTCAAGGAGAGGCCCAAATATTTTTGTTAACAAGGCGACGATCTTGCCGAACTTTTTTGACGGTATCGGGAATTATACAATACACTGAGGCCCTAAAAGGTTTTCATTTATGAAAGGATGGGACTTACATTCTCTCAAGAGGCCCAAAGATTGTTTGAAAATGATTTATGAGGGTGGAATCAATCAAAACCCTAATTTCATCATTTTTAAAAGTAAATTCTTAAAGAAAATTAGTAAAAAAATGATAGAACACCATATAAGCTTGAATAAACAACTTGTGATTTTTGGTTAAGGTTTGAAAAATGAGGTTTTAATCACAAGATGAATTAAAACTCATTTGGTTTTGATTTTTCAAGATAAATATTCACTTTTAAAATGTTTAAAAACAATTAAAAATGAATTTATTCATAAAAATACCAACTATATTAAATAAATAATATAAATTTGATTTTTTTGTGGAATAAAATATTTCAACATTTTTGTGATTTTTTGCAAAAAGAACCAATAAAAAATAATTAAAATTGAGGGAGTTATTAATTTTTCAAATCATTAAAAATAATAAGAAAAATAATAGAAAATGGAAAAAAAATGATATAAAGAGGATCTGGGGTGAGGGGGATTCGAACCTCTGACCACTTGTGTGCAGTGTGTGCCTCCTACCACTGGGGTGGTGATACATCCGTGTATCAAAACCACCCCTTGGATATATGAGGGTGGCTTCATTTTTAGGCCTGGCCAAGGCAAGGCAAGGTAAGATTTTGGCCAAAAACGTGAAGCTTGTAACTTTCTCATTTCTCCATGGATTGGGATAAAATTTTATGTCTATCCTGCCTAGAATTTCACAAGGAATCCAATGGTGGTGGTGGTTTTTTCAGATGAGGTCCCCATTTAAAAACCCGATAGTGGTTTTGAAATAGGCCTCCATTTGCATTTTCTGTGCTACCTCATGGTATAGGCATGAATCTAATCGCTATTTAGTGTGCCTAAATGATTCTGACTGCAAGTATACAGTCGTATCGTGTAGTTTTAAAAGATTATCAATCCCACAGAGACTAAAAATCGAACGTACCGTTATCTAATGTTACTATGTAAATCTAAGGCTAATCTGATATGGTTTTTAGGTTCAAAAAGGGAAATTAAAGGGAAATTAAAATTTAGGAATAAACTAGTTATGATTACGATATCGGTATATAATTCAGTTTACCATCATGGATCTCATTAAACCTAAGCGTATAAAAATTTATCACAATATAATTATGTAGAAAATACCAGTTTAAAAGCCCTCACCTCACACTCTCGTGGTTATTGCTTCGGACTATACTTTTAAATCAATATGTCTGCTCTCGCTAGCCCATATGAGTTTAAAAATAATTTTTGAAAACTAATAAGTCCTAATTAACTTTAAAGAGCTCTCGCTGTTTTTAAAACTAATGCTCGACTTCAGCTATCCGGGTAAAATCTCACACTCTCGTGGTCTTGACCTTAACCTTTGTTACCTTTTTACTCTCGTAATAAAAGTTGGTTTTAAATTAAGAAATCTAAGCCAGAAAATAAGTTGATTTATAATTTTAGCTTAGAAATATTTAATCCATTTCGGTTACTCAATTACATACCGATAAAATCAGTTTAGATCGACATACTAATTAAAATAAACATGAATGCGAATAAACAATTAAACTTAAACTCAGACATAATAAAAGAAAACCAGTTGCTATAAATTGAAATGCTAAAAACCTGGTAAATGCGGTCTGAGCAATTCCTCCACAGATCGGCAGGCTTTTGCTTGAAAAAATTGAAACAACAAAATGATGAAGGCAGGAAACAAAAATTTAAACTAAGTTGCAATAGTTCCTCAATGTGAGAAACTATTACTTTGTTCGGTGGTAATACGGGACAAGAAAAAACGGTAAGGGAAACAAAACAAAGCGCAAATGAAATTCTGGAAATAATTCTGTAGCAATACGGCACTTCGGAAAGGAAAATTGACCACCCTTTGTTCTTGGAATCCTTCTCATATATATAGCCTCAGCTATGGCAGTGGTTGGAGAAAATGTAGGGACATCACTTTTATAGTTACTTCGTTTGGAACCTAGAAATCCTCGGAGAAAGTGGAAACGTGCAGTAACTGAATTTTGAAGCCTCGTGACCACGTCTGTGCTTAACGTATTAATTCTATTTTTGATTCCATGACGATCGTGAGGGGGCTGTGATGGGCGTGATGCACTTGAAGTCCATGACGATCGTGAGGGGGCTGTGACGGTCGTCACACCAGCAAAATATGGTTTCTGCAATTTTTTGCTCTTTTCTTGCTTGTTTCTTGCTTGTTCTGCTTCTTTTCTACACTTTGCATACTTTTGACTTGGAAATTGAAATACCTGTGAAAACACTTAAATATTCTCAGAATAATCGGAGATTAGACGGAAATGGAATAAGATTTTAACATAAATCAAAGTAAAAATACAATATGTTTTCGTGTTATCAAACTCTCCCACACTTGAATCTTTGCTTGTCCTCAAGCAATCAATAAGTTAAAATCGGACAAGCTTCATCAAATGCACATACATGATACACCAATGGATTTGAAACTGTTGGAGGAATTTACATTAGTAAGTCAGGTACTTGCATGAACACTAAAAATACATTAATGACACAAAGCGACAAACTTTGTCATAGACCTCTCTTTTGTGGTTCATCTAGGTCATATAGCCAGTTGTGTTCGTTGTGCTCACTGGTGAGTTCATGATTTGGTAGAGTAAAATGTGGCACAACTACATTATTGATCAGGAGCTTGAAATGGTGTGGACCTTGGTTCCTAATCATGGCCCTATTGAAACAAAAGGTGATATTCATAGGCCTAAAGTCTCCAAAAGGGTTGATTTTAGAAAGTCGGGTCCTAAATCCCATAGCATCGGCTATTTTGGTAACTAGACCACCTATCAGAATTGGGCTGTTTTCATTTCTAATGATTTTGCAGAAGTTATTAAACATGAAAGTCAGTCTGTTAACCTCTCGAGACTGAAATGCACAAAAGATAATAAAGAGCTCATCCCTTGAAATAGTATTGTCATTCTCAGGCTTTCCAAACAGGGTGTAGGCTAGGATCATATGAAAGTATCGGATGGCAGGGTTATGAATTTCGGTTGACAGCATAGGGTTCATGTCATAATCAGGTCTCCCTGAAATTCTACCCCAGAAGGCATTCAGCTCACCTACTAACATCAAATCCTCTTGTACCACGGAGAAAACGGTGGGTCCTTCAGGGAAACCTAAAAGATCCGACAGTTCCTTAATGGTAAATTGGCAGTGGTATCCAAACAACCTAAAAGTGATTCGGCCCCTATTAATGCCTTTTCCACAGTAAGGATTGTATCTCAATGAACTTAGGAATTCTAAAGTCAGTCTACGATAAGTCTTGTGTTTCGTATTAGCAAAACCCTCCCAACCTAGTTGGTTAAACAGAAAATCAATGCTCTCACCTAGGCCTAAAGAGGTCATGGTGGGTTCGTGGGCAAATTTTGTCAGGGCGAAGGGTCGAAGAGACAGAGCCTCATAGCGATGCCACTGAGCTGTATCTCTGAATTCTACCAACATATTATCTTCGTTCTCCATTTTTTAGTGATTAAGCAAGAATGAAATCAGAAGAGGAGAACAGAAAATGTAGAAAGACTTTGTAATCCTGTATTTTGCAATTATATGATTAGCATAACAATTTCCAAAAAAAAAAGTTTAAGAAAATATAAATGAAGCTAGAAATTTGAAAACAAAATAGAATATAGAAAATGTAAAGAAATAACAATTATAAAGAAGGAAAAACAATCATCATGGGTTGCCTCCCATTAAGCGCTGTTTTTAACGTCGTAAGCCTGATGAAATCAATTAGATATTTTAGTTAGGGGGATCAGCGGGCAACTCTAAGAGTCTAAGGCTATTTAAATAGTCCCTATTTTCAATGCTATGATAGTGCTTTAAACGTTGCCCATTTACTATGAATGGTTTGCTATTCCTACCCTTAATTTCTATTGCTCCACTCTGTAATACCTTGGTAATTTCAAAAGGACCGAACCATCTAGATCTTAGTTTCCCAGGAAAGAGTTTTAGTCTTGAATTAAATAGGAGCACAACGTCTCCCACACTAAATTCTTTTCTAGATAAACGCTTATCATGCCATTTCTTAGTTCGTTCTTTATATATTTTTTGCGTTCTCATAAGCGCCTAGTCTTAACTCTTCTAGTTCGTGCAGATCTAGGATTCGCTTTTCACCTGCAGAATCGTACCTTAAGTTCAGTGTTTTAATAGCCCAATAGGATTTGTGTTCTAATTCTACTGGTAAGTGGCAGGATTTACCATAGACTAGTTTGAAAGGTGTAGTTCCGATTGGTGTTTTGTAGGCCGTCCTATATGCCCATAAAGCTTCATTAAGTTTAGATGACCAATCTTTCCTAGAGGTGGCTACGGTCTTTTCTAAGATTTGTTTTATTTCTCTATTCGAGACCTCAACCTGTCCACTAGTTTATGGACGATATGGTGTTGCTATGCGGTGTCTTACTCCATACTTTGATAGAAGTTTGTCAAATATTTTTTATATGAAATGAGAGCCACCGTCACTTATGACAAGCCTCAGCACACCAAATCTGGGATAAATTGTGTTTTTGAAAAGCTTTATAACTACTCGTGCGTCATTTGTAGGAGAAGCTATAGCCTCAATCCATTTCAAAACATAGTCGACAACTACGAGTATATATTTATTTCCAGAGGATGATGGGAAAGGTCCCATGAAATCAATCCCCCATACATCAAAGACTTATACTTCCAATATGCCTTTTTGGGGCATCTCATCGCGTCTTGATATGTTACCAGTGCGTTGGCACCGGTCGCAGTTTAGTATTGCAATGTGGACATCCTTCCAGAGGTTAGGCCAAAATAGGTCAGATTGCAGAATCTTAGCGCATGTCTTTGAAGTACTTGCATGTCCTCAATAAGGAGCAGAGTGACATTGAGAGATGATGTCTTCCATTTCAGTTTCAGGGACGCAATGACGGAAAATACCGTCGGCTCCTCTCTTAAAGAGCAGAGGTTCATCCCAATAATAATGTTTTAGATCATGAAAGAATTTTTTCTTTTGTTGATAAGATAAGTCTGGTGGAAGTACTCCAGCTGCTAAGTAGTTGACTATGTCAGCATACCATGGCAGTATTGTGTGTGATTTTTGGTTCATTTAAATGTAGTTTAGACATATCACCTTCAAGTTGGGCTATGAGTCGTTCATAAGGGAAATCGTCATTAATAGGGATTGGCTCTGGTTTGATGCCATCTAATCGGGATAAGTGGTTTGCCACTACGTTTTCAGTTCCTTTCTTATCTTTGATCTCTAAATCAAATTCTTGTAAAAGCAGGATCCACCTTAGCAGTCTAGGTTTTGCATCCTTTTTGTTTATTAAATACCTAATAGCCGCGTGGTCTGTATAAATAATGATCTTCGCTCCCACTAGATAAGAACGGAATTTGTCAAGGGCGAAAACCACGGCTAGAAGTTCTTTTTCTGTGGTGGCATAGTTCATTTGGGCAGGGTCTAAGGTTCTACTTGCATAGTAAATAGCATGGAGTTTTCTATCCCTCCTTTATCCTAGAACTGCACCTACGGCATAATCACTCGTATCACACATGATTTCAAAAGGTAGTCTCCAATCTGGTGGTTGCATGATAGGTGCGGTGATGAGAGCTGTTTTTAACTGTTCAAACGCTTTTTGACATTTCTCGTCAAAGATAAATTCAACATCTTTCATTAATAGACCGGTAAGAGGTTTGGTAATTTTCGAGAAATCTTTTATGAATCGTCGGTAGAAACCGGCGTGTCCTAAGAAACTTCATATTTCTCGTACGGTTTTCGGAGGTTGAAGATTTTCTATAATTTCTATCTTGGCTTTATCAACTTCAATCCCTCTGTCAGATACTACGTGTCCAAGTACGATTCCTTGATTTACCATGAAATGGCATTTCTCCCAGTTTAATACGAGATTGACTTTTACGCATCTTTCAAGTACCATTTCTAGGTTCGATAGACATCCTTCAAAACTCTGCCCACAAACAGAAAAATCGTCCATAAACACTTCCATAATGTCGTCTATGAAATCAGCGAAAATTGACATCATGCATCTTTGGAATGTTGCGGGAGCGTTACATAGCCCAAACGGCATTCGTCGATAAGCAAATGTACCATAGGGAAATGTGAAAGTTGTCTTTTCTTGGTCATCAGGATGTATCGGGATTTGAAAGAATCCTGAGTAACCGTATAAATAACAGAAGTAAGAATGTTTTGCCAGTCGTTCCAACATTTGGTCAATGAATGGTAATAGGAAATGATCTTTACGAGTAGCTTTGTTCAACTTTCTATAATCGATGCACATTCTACTTCTAGTTACAACTCTTTGTGTTATAGACTCACCTTTTGCGTTCTTAACAACTGTAATTCCTCCCTTCTTTGGTACGACATGTATTGGGCTAACCCATTTACTGTCTGCTATCGGGTATATAATTCTTGCTTCTAAAAGCTTTTTCACTTCATCCTTGACTACAGTGCTTAAGATCGGATTAATCCTTCTTTGATGTTCTCTAGAGGATTTACAGTCTTCCTCTAGCATAATGCGATGCATACAAATAGAAGGGCTTATTCCTTTAAGGTCGGCGATGTTATAGCCTAACGCAGTTGGGTATTTTCTTAAGACATCTAAAAGTTTCTTAGTTTCGGTCTGTCCTAAGTCTGCATTGACTATCATGGGTCATTCGAGTTCTGCGTCCAAGAATTCATACCTTAAATTATTGGGTAGTGTTTTCTGTTCTAGAGCTAGTTTCTTCGGGCAAGGCAGATGGTCTGGTGTAAGTGCTAAACATTCGCTAAGGCTATCGTCTTGATAAGGTTCACGCCAATTATCATCTTCAAAAATCGGAGGTATTGGAATTTTTAGAATATCTGAGTATGTGGTTGGTTCCATCTCTATTTCTCCTACGCACTCATCTATGACATCTAGTAGATAACATGTGTCGTCTATAGCCTGAGCTTGTAAGAATTGCGTCAATATAAACTCAACCTTCTCTTCACCAACCTCAAAAGTTAGCCTACCCTCTTTACGTCTATAATGGCTCCAGCGGTAGCTAAGAATGGTCTTCCTAGTATGATAGGAGTAGTGGAGTCTTCTTTAATATCCATGATTATGAAATCGGTGGGGATATAGAATTGTCCTATGCGAACTGGAACATTTTCTAGTATACCAACTAGGTATTTAATAGAGCAGTCAGCTAATTGAACAGACATCTTAGTTGGTCTTAAGTCTCCCATATCAAGCTTCTTGCATATGGATAAGGGCATTACACTAATACTGGCTCCTAAGTCGCATAGAGCTTTGTCTATAATGAACTTCCCAATTACACAAGGTATGGAGAAACTCCCTGGGTCTTTCAGCTTAGGAGGCATATTGTTTTGAATTATCGCGCTACACTCAGCAGTAAGTGTAATTGTTTCGTTATCCTCAATCTTTTTCTTATTGGATAGGATTTCTTTAAGGACCTTAGCATATGAGGGCATCTGAGTGATAGCTTCTGTAAAAGGTATCGTGATGTTTAATTGTTTTAGAAGTTCAACAAATTTCTTAAATTGCCCTGCAGTTTTAGAATTTGCAAATCTTTGAGGATACGGAATAGGTGGTTTATAGGGTGGTGGAGGCACATAGGGTTTTTCTTTGTTTGCGGCCTCTTGGTCATTACCTTCCTTTTCCTTCGGTTCACTTTCCTTCTCAGTTGTTGTGCTATCAGGCCTTTGGTACATGGTTGGGTTCTGAAGTCTCGGATTAATGGGTCCGTCTAGTTCTTTACCACTTCTCAATATAACGGCATTTGCATGTCCTTTCGGATTAGGTTGTGGCTGTCCAGGAAATGTTTCAGCAGGAGCAGCAGTAGGTGCTTGTTGTTGTGCCACTTGTGAAATTTGGGTTTCAAGCATTTTGTTGTGGGTGGCTAAAGCATCTACTTTGTTTGGTAAATGCTTAATTTGCTCACTAGTGTGTATATTTTGATTCAGGAAGTCTTTGTTTGTTTGAGCCTGGTTAGCTATAAAGTTTTCCATCATTAGTTCAAGGTTGGACTTCCTAGGGACATTAGGGGCAGCTACGGCAGCCTTTTGGTAGCCTGGTGGTGTAGCAGGTGCTTGACCAGGTGCATACAATGCATTGTTGTTTTTGTAAGAGAAGTTTGGATGATTCTTCCAGCCTGGATTATAGGTATTTGCATAAGGGTTCCCCTGAGCATAATTCACTTGGTCACTGGAGACTCCTGCCAAAATTTGACATTCAGTGGCGGCATGTCCAGGTGTTCCGCATAATTCGCAATTTTGAGCTACGACAGCCACGGTGGCTGCAGGTGTTATGGTCAAGTTATCAATCTTTTGGGCAAGGGCATTTACCTTAGCATTGAGACGATCAAGGCTACTAACCTCATACATTCCACCTTTTGTTTGGGATTTTTCCACTGCAGTTCTTTCTCCTCCCCATTGGTAGTGGTTTTGAGCCATGCTTTTGATCAGTTGATAAGCTTCTTCATAAGGTTTATCCATAAGTGTACCACCAGCGGCGGTATCTATTGTCAATCTTGTATTGTACAAGAGACCATTGTAAAATATGTGGATGACTAGCCAATCTTCAAGACCGTGATGCAGACACATCCTCATCATGTCTTTGTATCTTTCCCATGCTTCGTAAAGAGATTCGCTGTCCTTCTGTCGAAAACTATTAATTTGGGCTCTCAGCATAGTTGTTTTGCTTGGGGGGAAATATCGTGCTAAGAATACCTTTTTTAACTCATCCCACGTAGTAACAGAGTTTGATGGCAAGGATTGCAACCAAGCCCAAGCTCTGTCTCTTAATGAGAAAGGAAAAAGACGTAGTCTTATCGCGTCTGCAGTTACACCATTTGCCTTCACTGTGTCTGCGTACTGCATAAACTTGGTCAAATGTTCGTTAGGATCTTCTGTAGGATTTCCAGAGAATTGATGTTGTTGTACAGCTGACAGCAATGAGGGTTTCAACTCGAAATTGTTTCGGTTGATAGCAGGGGCAGCAATGTTGTTATGTGGTTCTTGCTCAGATGGGGTAGCATAATACTTAAGAGGACGGTTTTGTGGTCCTTCGGCCATGTTTCGTTCTTTGACTGATTCAGGAGTATGAGCAAGGAGATCCAGAATATTATACTTGCGTTGATACTCAAGTATTCTGCGTCTTAAATGTAAGAAATGCTCTAATTCGGCGATTGGTGGTTGCAAGTCTTCGCGTTGTGAGCGAGTACTTGGCATACAATCGAAGAAAAAGGGAAATTTGGTTTTTTTGCCTTAGTCTATACGGCGCAACAAAGGAGCTACGATATCGACTTAATTAGTCCCCGGCAATGGCGCCAAAAACTTGATCGCTATTTAGTGTTCCTAAATGATTCTGACTGCAAGTATACAGTCGTATCGCGTAGTTTTAAAAGATTATCGATCCCACAGAGACTAAAAATCGAACGTACCGTTATCTAATGTTACTATGTAAATCTAAGGCTAATCTGATATGGTTTTTAGGTTCAAAAAGGGAAATTAAAATTTAGGAATAAACTAGTTATGATTAGGATATTGGTATATAATTCAGTTTACCATCATGGATCTCATTAAACCTAAGCGTATAAAAATTTATCACAATATAATTATGTAGAAAATACCAGTTTAAAAGCCCTCACCTCACACTCTCGTGGTTATTGCTTCGGACTATACTTTTAAATCAATATGTCTGCTCTCGCTAGCCCATATGAGTTTAAAAATAATTTTTGAAAACTAATAAGTCCTAATTAACTTTAAAGCGCTCTCGCTGGTTTTAAAACTAATGCTCGACTTCAGCTATCCGGGTAAAATCTCACACTCTCGTGGTCTTGACCTTAACCTTTGTTACCTTTTTAATCTCGTAATAAAAGTTAGTTTTAAATTAAGAAATTGAAGCCAGAAAATAAGTTGATTTATAATTTTAGCTTAGAAATATTTAATCCATTTTGGTTACTCAATTACATACCGATAAAATCGGTTTAGCTCGACATACTAATTAAAATAAACATGAATGCGAATAAACAATTAAACTTAAACTCAGACATAATAAAAGAAAACCAGTTGCTATAAATTGAAATGCTAAAAACCTGGTAAATGCAGTATGAGCAATTCCTCCACAGATCGACAGGCTTTTGCTTGAATAAATTGAAACAACAAAATGATGAAGGCAGGAAACAAAAACTTAAACTAAGGTGCAATAGTTCCTCAATGTGAGAAACTATTACTTTGTTCGGTGGTAATAGGGGACAAGAAAAAACGGTAAGGGAAACAAAACAAAGCGCAAATGAAATTCTGGAAATAATTCTGCAGCAATACGGCACTTCGGAAAGGAAAATTGACCACCCTTTGTTCTTGGAATCCTTCTCATATATATAGCCTCAGCTATGGAAGTGGTTGGAGAAAATGTAGGGACATCACTTTTACAGTTACTTGGTTTGGAACCTAGAAATCCTCGGAGAAAGTGGAAACGTGCAGTAACTGATTTTGAAGCCTCGTGACCACGTCTGTGCTTAACGTATTAATTCTATTTTTGATTCCATGATGATCGTGAGGGGGCTGTGACGGGCGTGATGCACTTGAAGTCCATGACGATCGTGAGGGGGCTGTGACGGTCGTCACACCAGCAAAATATGGTTTCTGCAATTTTCTGCTCTTTTCTTTCTTGTTCTGCTTATTTTCTACACTTTGCATACTTTTGACTTGGAAATTGAAATACCTGCGAAAACACTTAAATATTCTCGGAATAATCGGAGATTAGACGGAAATGGAATAAAATTTTAACATAAATCAAAGTAAAAATACGATATGTTTTCGTGTTATCAGAATCACATGATGAATTGGTTAAAACACAACATATATAGCATGTATGAGATGTGCATGATCTTTGGACTTCAAAGCAATGCACATTTTAAGGAGTTCAAGTTGAGATGCTTACCTCTTTAGGAGCTTTTTGGGCAATCTGTCAAGGGCCTTGTTCCAGAAATGTTTTGATGCTATGAAGACTCTCAAATGATCCCTTAGAAGCTTTTAGGATGATCGGAATCAGCTGGAAACTGGCCATTTCTTACAAAAGGGGCAAAAGTGACCAAAATAGCAACTCTCTCAAATGGTGTTCCAGATGTGGGGAACCATTTGGGACAGTTCAAGGATAATATTTGGAGTGTGTTTGAGGCTTTATCTGGTTTTGAAAGTGACTGAATCAAGACATGGCTTGAAAAATGCAAAAAAGTCCTATTTTGAGGTTTTGAGAGGGGACTTTGTGATTTTGGTGTTACAGGTCACTTGTGAGAGTTTGGACAGCTTAGATATGACATATTGGATGTGTTTGGATCATGAGTTGTGATGGAATTGCTCTCCAACTTAAAAACTCAGAGCTACCTTGCTAAAGAAGGCATTTTTGCCTAAAGAAAGAGATTTTGAGGAAAGAAAGTGTTGTAGTGCTTTGGGGTACTCAAACTGAGCACAAATGATCTCTATTTATAGTAGAGCAAGTTTGTTTTGGCTGAAATAGTGAATGGCAACAGCTGCAGAGGTTTGGCAAATGTTGATCAATAGGAATCCAAGTTTCCTCTAGCCATTGACTAAAGGTTAGAGCACAGGCCTTTGGTTCCCAAGTTCAGAGATCATCCTTGACTCATTCAGTTGGAAATGGCTCAGTTCATGCTACCTTGGTGCATCCATTGAATGCTCCAAAACAAAATTGGAGTCTTGTCCCCTCTTTAGGGTTTTTTAGGTTTGGCATGCTATTTTTAGTTCCAAAGACTTGGGAGGCTTATAGATCAGTGTTTTTCCCTCCTTGGTCTCTCCCTAAGGTGTTCATATGGATAAACTTGTTTGTCATTTGCACAAATTGCTCAAATCGAGCAAAATGCACAAATCTGCCTAGTTATGACAATTGCAGCAAGGCATATCGCCACTGTCATAACTCTTAGCTCAAATGGAATTTCATGGGGTTCTTGGCCATTTTGGAAAGCTCTCATATGATACAACATATGTGTGATCATAGTTTGTCTTGACACTTTTTGGATCCAAGTGAAAAATGCCCTTACATTTTGGAAAAAGTAAAACAGATTCTGACTTAGTGAAAATTTCACTAAGTGTTGGAAAAAGTGACATTTCATGTTTTCAGCGATTTTGATCCAACCATAACTCAAAATCCATGATGAATTGGAATGAGGTGTAGTTTAAACTTTTAAAGTATGCCCTGAGAGCTACAAATCCATCTTTGGATTAGCCCAAATGGTTGCTTGGATCTCAAGTTATGATCCTTGGAAGTTGGTACCCTAACCACTTTGTTCCATAACTTAAAAAATTTCTAAGTTTTTTAAGGTTACTCCTTTTACAAGTTATCCCACTTTTCTTGATGAATGATGATTCCAATCACACATTAACATCATTTTAGGGTTAGGGAACCATAATTGACCAAAAAATCAAAAATTCAAACTTTGACTTTTGGGCACAATTGACTTTTTATCAGATGAATTCCAAACTGTACGATCCTCTATGAAATCAAGTCCTTTACCTAAATAAAACTTGATGGATGGATTTCATAGGTGTTATAGGGTGTATTGAATCAAGTCCCAAGGTTTGGGAGCATGTCTTGGTCAAAAGTCAAAGGTACAGATGACTTTTTCTGCGAAACCCTAACTGTGGTTCTGATGAACTTGAAACTTATGAATTAAGCTTCTTGGATCAATCCATTGTTGCAAATGGATCAATGTAGTGTATTAGGGACCCTCAAATCATGTCTTGAGGTCTTGGCTCATGTTTTGTCCCAAAAGTCAACTTAGGGGTGAATTAGGTCAAGAAACCCTAATTCCTGATTTTTTATGAATGCATCCCCTGAGGCAAAATTGACTTGATGATGGGGTCCATGAGGTCCCTTAGAGTATCTTGGGATATGCTTTGAAGCATTGGCTCATGCCCAGAGGAAAAATTCCATCTGGAGGCCCTGGTCGACCAAAACCCTAATTTGGTGACACTGGCGATCTTGAGGCTTAATCCACTTGGAATGCTGCAATATTGTGCTTGATTCTTGAAGTGGGAGTCCTCTTGATCCTTTGTGGATGTTTGAGAGGTTTAGACAATTTGAGGATCATGTCACTTTTTGATTGATCCTTTGCCTAAAAGCTCTGAGAGGGATTGAAACCCTAAGTCTGATTGCAGTGAGTGCTCAACAACCCTTGAGGAGATTGATGAGGCACAAAGGCACTTCCATATTGTGCTGATGATTTTCACAATGATGGGAAATCTTAGTGGTCAAAATTTGGGGTATGAAAAAATGCCCCTATTTAATCTTCTTGGACCCGAAGGTGTGAATGGCGAAGGTATTCGGGTATTCGGGGTGCAAGAGGATTAAATATCGGAATACCCGAAATTTTGATGGTGGTTAGGAATGGTAGTTCACGCATCCTTCTTCTTTTGCTAATCAATGATGCTTAGAAAAGGTAAACTTCGCCTTGATCCTGGTTTCCTACCAAGGAACTGGTCTTAGTTTCTGAAATAAACTTCTTCTCGATCCTGGTTTCCTACCAAGGAACTGGTCTCAGTTTCTGAAATAAACTTCCCCTCGATCCTGGTTTCCTACCAAGGAACTGGTCTCAGTTTCTGAAATAAACTTCCCCTCAATCCTGGTTTCCTACCTAGGAACTGGTCTTAGTTTCTGATATAAACTTCCCCTCGATATTGGTTCAGTTTCTTTTGTCAATAAACTTTCTTGACAAGGGACGCTATTCGTAGTGGTTTTCCTCAAACTTCTAGCCGAATTTTCCTGGGGAGATGCCATTTGATGGAAAAAGATTTAATGTCAGACTTGCTGGGTAACCCATCCGTCTAAGCTGTAGAGGTGTACAAACTTCTCTGTTTGGAGATGCCATTTATTGACTCTACTAGGAGAAGACGAGTCTCTTGAGAGGCTCTTTCTCTTGGGGGTATTACGGCATACTTTTCTCGGGATCTTCTCGGAGAAATACCATATGATGTGATCCAATTTTGAGGTGTCGATGACCCTTTCGTAAACAAATTTTTCGGAGAAGAACTGTTGTATTGCCAAATCTTTGATTAAGAGGCTTTCTCTGGGGATTTTCCTTAATCCAGGAAAGTGAAGATATCATCTTCAATGGCGAAGAGTGACGTTTGTCGAAAGTTTTCTTGTTTTTCAGAGGTTCAAATTATCAAAGTGGTCAAGGGACCAACTTCAATCCAGAAATAAACTGGAGTTCAGACACGACGTTTCCTGACAAGGAAAGAATTAACAACTCGACTGAGAGGACTATTATCACTTGGGGATAAGACTAACCAGAGTGATAGTGATGCAATATGAATGTGAATGTAAATCAATAATGCATGATGTATGTATGTATATGCTGACGAAACTGACACGACATACAAACTAATAGATGAACACGACTGGATACTCGGCCAGTGCGGGGAATGAAGAGGTACCACTGGGTTCAAAATAGCAATTCTGCCTTGCTTAGGAGAGATAGTCCCTGTGGGGAACACCATTGGTCGGGCTTAGGAGATAAGAACTATGCCGGGGGTGTCAGAGGAAACACGGTCTCTGGCATAGTTGATCCTTCATTCAGGTGCACTGGTTTAAAAGGAGTACTTTGATTCTGCACTTTGAGGTTCGATTACTTCTGGAGTAGCGATCGATGTTCTTTCGATGTTCAACAGTCAAAAGAATTGCCATCTTTATTTTAAAAGCAAAAAAATTTTTACAAGTAAATTCATTTTTGTTTTATTTCAAGAATCGTTGATCATATTAAAACGTCGTTTTGTAAAGCTAAAACAAATAAGAATTGCAAACAAAAGCACTAGGGCTGAAATTTTATTGATAGGATGGAAATCAGCCAAACGCATGATTCCACAAAGTATTTACAAAGTTTAGAAAATGGTAATTTACAGGAAAAGGGGCTACATTGAAACATAATGACCGCTATCCTTCTACCAACTTTGAATTCTGGACATCCTGAGCTTCTGTCGAAGATGGACTTGACTGGAGTTTTCCTGGCTAATGGTGTAACTACTGCTGAGGGACTTGCCCCTTTGTTGAACATAATTACTTGCCATTATCCCTAATTTTTGCCTGGATTGTACTCTGAGATTTCCAATCCACCGGGATGATGTTTGATTATGTCTCTAACTTTTGCCTGGACCGCCCTTTCAGGTTTTCAATCCACTGAGACGTTTTTATTTATTTATTTAGGCGAAGTATTTCTTGACTACTTCAACATTTGTGGGGTAGGAAAATTCCTCTCCGTCCACGGTTGCGAGTCTTAAGGCACCGCCTGAGAAAGCTTTCTTGACCACATAGGGGCCGTCATAATTCGGAGTCCATTTGCCCTGAGAATCAGTGAGAAATGATTGTATCCTTTTTAGCACAAGGTCTCCTTTCCTGAAGACGCGATGTCGGACCTTTTTGTCGAACGCCTTCTTCATTCTCTGTTGATACAACTGACCATGGCATAGCGCCGTGATTCACTTCTCTTTGATCAGATTCAGTTCATCGTGTCGACTTTGACACCATTCAGCCTCTGTTAACTTAGCTTCCATCAATACCCGGATAGATGGGATCTCTACTTCTATGGGGGGCATTGCCTCCATGCCATATACTAGAGAGAAAGGGGTTGCCCCTGTTGAAGTACGGACAGATGTGCGATAACCGTACAGAGCAAAGGGTAGCATTTCATGCCAGTCTTTGTAGGTTACAACCATCTTTTGAACGATCCTCTTGATGTTCTTGTTAGCCGCTTCTACCGCTCCGTTCATCTTGGGTCGGTAGGGAGATGAGTTATAGTGTTCGATCTTGAACTCGGCGCACAACTCTTTCATCATCTTGTTGTTCAAGTTGGATCCATTATCATTAATGATCTAGCTCGAAACACCATAACGGCAGATGATATTGTTTTTGACGAATCGGACCACCACTTGTCAGGTTACATTGGTGTATGACACTGCTTCGACCCACTTGGTGAAGTAGTCAATGGCTACTAGAATGAACAGATGTCCGTTTGAAGCCTTGGTTTCAATCATGTCAATCATGTCGATTCCCCATATGGAAAAAGGCCACGGGGAAGAAAGAACTTTGAGATGCGTTGGCGGTACATGGATTTTGTCTGAGTATATCTGACACTTGTGACACCTCCTCATGTACTTGTAGCAATCGAATTCCATTGTCAACCAATAGTACCCTGCTCTTAGAACTTTTCTAGCCATTGTGTGTCCATTGGCATGAGTTCCAAAGGATCCTTCATGAATTTCCTTTATCAGCATGTTTGCTTCTGGTCTGTCTACGCATCGGAGCAAGACCATGTCAAAGTTTCTCTTATAGAGTATATCACTGCTCAGAAAAAAGTTTCCAGCCAGTCTTTTGAGGGTCTTTCTGTCCTTTCTGGATGCCCCAGGTGGGTACTCTAGTTTCTGAAGGAAGCATTTGATATCATGATACCAAGGTTTATCGTCTATGACTGCTTCAATCACGAAGATGTAAGCGGGCCTTTCAAGGCGCATTACGTCAATCTTAGGTAAGTCATTCCATTGAGCTACACTAATCATGGAAGAGAGAGTGGCTAATGCATCAGCCATGTGATTCTCCTCACGAGGGATGTGATGAAACTCGATTCTGTTGAAGAAGGGTAACAACCTTCTCGCGTTGTCTTTGTAAGGAATCAGTCCTGATTGGTATGTGTTCCAATCTCCTTTGATCTGATTGATAACCAGGGCTGAGTCGCCATATACATTCAAGTTCTTAATCCTTAAGTCGATCGCTTCTTCGAGACCCATGATACAAGCTTCGTATTCGGCCTCGTCGTTTGTACACTTGAATGTCAATCTGGCGGTGAAAGAAATGTGGGTACCCTGAGGTGTTATGATGATTGCCCCAATTCCATTTCCATAATGATTGACAACTCCGTCAAAGATCAGTCCCCATTGGGGACCTAGTTCTGGCACTTCACTGGGTAGCGGTTCATCACAATCTTTCATTTTTAAGTACATGACATTTTTGTCTGGGAAGTCAAATCCGACTGATTCCTGATAGTCAATCAGTTGATGAGCCAAATGATCGGCTAAAACACTTCCTTTAACGGCTTTCTGAGCATGGTACTCAATGTCGTATTCTGATAACAACATCTGCCAATGGGCAATCCTTCCCGTGAGAACAGGCTTTTCAAAGACGTACTTGATTGGATCCATTTCGGATATTAACCAAGTAGTGTGGCAAATCATGTATTGGCGAAGACGTTTGGCTGCCCAAGCTAGAGCACAGCAAGTTTTCTCGAGCATAGTATACCGAGTTTCACAATCTGTAAACTTCTTGCTCAAATAGTAAATGGCGGACTCTTTCCTTTTGGTTTTGTCATGTTGGCCAAGCACACAACCCATTGAGTCTTCCAAGACTGTTAGGTAGATGATCAGTGGTCTTCCTTCCACTGGAGGTGATAGAATTGGCGGGTTCAACAGATACTTTTTGATATTGTCGAAGGCGGTCTGGCAATTTTCTGTCCAAACGCAGTCCTGATTCTTTTTTAGTAATTTGAAAATCGGCGCGCATGTCGCATTCATGAGGAATATGAGTCTGGAAATGTAGTTCAAACGTCCCAGGAATCCCCTGACTTATTTTTCAGTCTTTGGAGAAGGCATTTCTTGAATGGCCTGGACCTTGTCAGGATCAACCTCAATTCCTTTCCGCCTGACGATGAACCCTAGCAGTTTCCCTGAACGGACACCGAATGTGCACTTATTGGGATTCAAGCAGAGTTTATACTTTCTCAGACGCTCGAATAACTTTGACAGGTGGGTCACATGCTCCTCCTCTGTTCTAGATTTTGCAATCATATCATCGACATATACCTCGATTTCTTTGTGTATCATGTCATGAAACAGAGTAGTCATGGCCCTTTGATATGTTGCCACAACGTTCTTCAAACCGAACGACATTACCTTGAAATAAAAGGTGCCCCATGGGGTGATGAACAAAGTTTTCTCCATATCTTCCGGTGCCATTTTTATCTGATTATAGCACGAGAATCCATCCATGAAGGAGAAGACTTTGAACTTTGATGTACTGACAACCAGCATGTCAATGTGTGGTAAAGGAAAGTCGTTCTTTGGACTTGCTTTATTTAGATCTCTGTAGTCTACACACATTCTGACTTTTCCGTCCTTTTTTGGAACTGGTACAATGTTGGCTAGCCATTGAGGATATTCTGACGTGGCGAGGAAACCCGCGTCAATCTGTTTGTGTACTTCCTCTTTGATTTTGATGGCTATATATAGGTGAGTCCGTCTCAACCTTTGTTTTACTGGCGGACATTCTGATCTTAACGGTAGATGATGCTCCACGATGCTGGTATCTAACCCTGGCTTATCCTGATAGGACCAAGCGAATACATCGGGAAACTCTTTGAGAAGCTTTATCAAACTTTCTTTGACAGTTGGACTGAACAGTGCCCCAATCTTGACTTCTTTTCTTTCCTCCTCTGAACCCAAGTTGACTGTTTCCAAAGGCTCTTTGTGAGGTTTAATGGACCTTTCCTCTTGTCTGAGTAATCGGGAGATCTCCTCTGGAATTTCTTCGTCATCTTCTTCTTCAGCCTCAAATACCGAGAATTCAAAGTTGGGAGAAGGCATCGGATCGTATGTTTTAATGGGGTTTAAAACAAGCAATCTGCATGACGTGGTGATTGTTTTTTAGAAGAGATAGAGAGAAATGCAAGAGTGTGTACAGTGTATTTTTTTTACTGCTTGTTTTTATTATTTGAATTGTTTTTTAAGATTACCATTTTCTGAAAAAGCGAAAAGAGAAAACAACAATTAATGCGGTAATTACATAATGACGTTATTTTATTTATGATTTTGTCGATTCTTGAAACTACAGCCCTATAAAACAAAACTCTGTCGCTTTGGGCGAAGCGAAGAGGGACATTTACAGAAAGTGAGCCATATCAAAACATCCGTTTCACCTGGGCAGGGTGAAAGGTTAAAGTAAAGACGACAATTACTTAGATTTATGAACGACTTTTGGAACATTAACAGCAACCCATTGGCGGCGAACTCCTCGGTGAATCACAAAGTCTGGTACTTTCCTTCTTGATTTATCTTTAGAAATAACGCTGATTTCTGGTGGAGCAGGATCATTGGAATTTGTCTCCCAGGAAGAGTTGTCGTAGGAGGATTCCTCAGTTTTATTTTACATAGTGTTTGTGCTCTCAGGTAGAGCTCCCCGTCTAGTTGGCTGGATGTCTTCGAGCCTGATACAAGAGCTTCTGGGAGCGGTGTATTTGACCATGAAGTTGTATTTTCCATTCGGTTGTCCTAAAGTGTCTCACACTTCTTTGGAACTGGAGGAGTCATACCTTTCGATGACGTTGACCTCGGGAAAAGCATAGTTAATGAATTCTAGTCCTGCAAACTTTGCAAATTCATCGTCGTGCTGGATATTTTCTAAATGCCCTGAGTGTTGATCCCATGATTCGGTGGGGACACAGGTGTTATTTTCGATGATGCTGAGCTGATAAGCACCGTTGGGCTAATTCTCTTGCCCCGAGTCTCCTAGGTATGGCTGCCACATAGGCAGGCCATCCATCGGGCCATAATAGTCGTGGTCAAAGTTGTCTTTCATCAGAGTGTCTTCCTCTAATGAGTTGGGTGGAGCATGGCATCCTTCCGGATCACAATCTCCGTATATCATTTCGACATCTAACCTTGGTATAAATCCCGGACTCTATGCGGGATAGAAAAATGGCGTAGGCACCTCTTCCTGAGACATATAATCGTCCTCGTTAAGATAGGACTTCCACTCTTCATCTGTGTCAGAGGAATCTCCCTCGTTGATGGTATGTACTTCTTGAAACACTGGGTGAAGGAAACCTCCACTATGGAAGAAGGTATGAATTGGATGAAGACTTTCACCGTTATCGGCAGTCTGGGTATAGGTTGCAGAAAAACCAAGACCCTTCTTTGTCTTATTGTCAGTAGAAATGACAAGCTGTCCCCATCCCTTTGCATTGTTACTTTTGATCACTTTGAGAGCATCTTTGTACGAGGAAATCAACGTTCCTCTTTCTGATTGATTGTCATTACTCACTGTAAGTGCCTGGAACTGGGTTCCAACAACCTCTTCTGGTTCTACACAAGTGGGAAACGAAAGGTTACTCACAATCAAGGCTTGTTCTCCACAGACCGTGACGAGTTGGTCATTCTTGACGAACTTCAGCTTCTGGTGAAGTGTCGAAGTGACTGCCCCAGCCTGGTGTATCCAAGGTCTTCCCAACAAACAGATGTATGTTGCCCGGATGTCCATGACCTGGAAGGTGACTAGGAAAGTGTGAGGACCGATAGTTATGGGAAAGTCAACTTCGCCGATAACTATTTTTCTAGACCCGTCAAATGCTTTGACGACGACCTCACTGCCCCTCATCAGAGATCCTTTGAATGATAGTCGCATTAGAGTGGACTTTGGCATAACGTTGAGAGTCGATCCGGTGTCTACCAGTACGCTGGCTAAAGCATCGTCCTGGAAGTTGACTGTGATATTAAGCGCCATGTTGTGGCTTTTGCCTTCTTCTGACAATTCCTCATCGCTAAACCCCAAGTTGTTGCAGGAGGTGATGTTAGAGATGATGCTATCGAACTGTCGTATTGACACATCCTGTTCCACAAAGGCCTGCTCTAAGACTTTCTTTAGAGCCTCTCTGTGGGCTTCGGAACTGAGCAAAAGCGATAACACTGAGATTTTGGAAGGAGTTTGTAACAGCTGATCAACAATGTTGTATTCACTCCTTTGGATGAGCTTCAGCATCTCGCTTCAGCATCTCATCCTCATTCATTGAAAGGTCTGGATTACAGGATTGACCGACTGGTGGATTGGGAACTTCCGTTTGAGGTTCCTTTTCTATGTTAGGTTCTCCAGCTCCTCGGTTGAAGATTCGACCACTCCGTGTTACTCGACTGATGTATGCAATATTCACGATGGAGGGCAATGTAATTTCCTTTCCATTCTCAATTGTTGTTGTACCATATTTGTAAGGGATAACCGTAGTTGATTCATACGGTACTGGTCCTGGCAGATATATAACTACAGGAGCCTTCTGATTTCTCTGACTGTCGTAAGTAACTTCAATCAGTTCCTGGTTAAGAACTTTTGATTCGTCAAGTAGAGGGATGATGGTACAAATATCCTTGGTCCTTTCAGGATTAGAGATTACAACAATATCTTTGATCTAATCAGCAAAGTAGTCTGGCATCCAGTTGATTGATCCAGAACTTGGACATGGTCGAATCTCTTTGCGGTGCAACTAACTTTGAAGAGCTTCTCGCACGAGGTAGCATCCTTGATTATTTTCCGAGCAGACTCTACAGCGCTCGTAATTGTGTGGTGGCACCTGGCCACGCCCGCTTTGAATGCAGTGTAACCTCACTAGATCTGTTTCCATTGATCGAACATCCTGACTTTGATGCCTAGTAGGGTTCCCATTAACCACACTGGTTTGTTGCGTGTCTTCATCCATATAGATCGGAAGCCACCAGTGGTTTAACAAGTGCTGCAAAGTTCTTTGCACGAGAGTGCACCCTTGGTTACTCTCACAACATACTTTACAGTTCTGATAATTATGCGAAGTCAGGAAACCGAGCTGGACTTGTGTAGCGTGTAACTCCACCAAGCTAGTATTCATCAAGCGAATATTAAAGATTTGAATCATATTCACTTGAATCCATCCAAGAATTATCTAATGCTAGAGGGCCTCTTATACAAAAGAGCAACCCTGTTTGTTTACAGAGCAAATCAGACAGGAATTATAGTCGTGCCGCGGCAGATTATGATACTGGCTTTGCCTTGAGTGCATTGCCACCAAGTTGACATTCATTGCATGGATGTCGTGGTTCTGAATGATGTTGGAACTTGTATAAGTCATGTTAACTCCACGAACTCAATGCTCTTTGATCCACCCGAGATCCAACTGTTCCTGTAGATCTGATTGCACCATAGAACATCCTTGATTGATTTTAGAGCAGATATCACACTGGTGATAATTATGAGGTGGCACACGGCCGTATCCACTTTGTCTACAATGCATCTTGACCAAGTTGGCCCTCAATAAGAGTACATAATGAATTTGATAGTTGTTGTTAGACTCTCCTTCTATCAAATTTACCGCAGCTTTCTCGTGTTGAGGCAGCGGGTTCGTGAGAACATTAGGATTCATATCCTTGAAGGATAAGACCCCGCTCCTAACAAGCTTTTACACATCGGATTTAAAGCTGAGACAGTTTTCTATGTTATGCCCTGGTCCTCCTTGATGATAAGGGCAAGTCTGATCTGCTTTGAACCAAAAGGGCGGATTCTCAGGTACTGTAAGAGGAGACCTGGTTTGGACATGCCCCTTGACCAGTAGTAGTGGAAACAGTTCTGCGTACAACATCGGTATAGGATCAAACCCTGGAGGTCGAGTTGTACGGTTATTGTTATATGGAGGACGAGCCTACTGAAGAGGCTGTTGTGTCCTTTGCTGAAATTGTTGTTGATTCGGTTGGCTCTAAGCAACCTGAGGTTGATACGTAGGAACAGACGCAGGGTTAATAGCAGGAGTTACCGCTACTACTGGTTGGTACCGTCGCCTTTGCTTTCCGAGAGAGATATTCCCAATATCCTGCTCTTTTTTCTTAGGGAGAGCACTACCGTATTGTTTTGTATTACTTGATGATCCAGCGTCTTTAACTAAACGTCCCTCTTGGACTGCTTCCTCAAGACGAACTCCCATGCCCATCATCTCGGTGAAGTCACTGGGTGCACTGGCAACCATTCTGTCGTAGTAAAATGAGCTTAAGGTTTTCAAGAAGATCTTTGTCATCTCTTTTTCCTCAAGAGATGGACAAATCTGGGCGGCAATTTCACGCCATCTCTGAGCATATTCCTTAAAGGTTTCCTTGTCCTTCTGTGACATGGCTCTGAGTTGATCTCTGTCCGGTGCCATGTCTAGGTTATACTTATATTGTTGAACGAAGGTAGTGCCAAGATCTCTGAAAGTGCCGATCTTAGTACGGTTTAAACCCGTGTACCATTTGAGTGCGGCGCCGGTTAAACTATCCTGAAAATAGTGAATCAGTAGCTCCTGGTTCTTTGTCTGAGTTGACATTCGCCGAGCGTACATCACCAGATGGCTTTGAGGGCAAGAGTTACCCTTGTACTTTTCAAATTCGGGCACTTTGAATTTGTGCGGAACTTTTACATTGGGGACCAAACAAAGGTCTGCGGCGTCCTTTATAAATAGATCCTGGCCGCGAAGGGCTTGCAGTTCTTTCTGCATCTCCGGGAACTTTTCCTGGAACTCATTCATTCTGTCGAACATACTTTCGTTTCCACCAGAAGGTATCGGTGGAATATGTTCTTTCGGGACAGTGTGTACCATGGGTGGTGGTATAGTCATCATGGCAGTGACTCCAGGTCCTTCCCTCTCCCGAAGTTTGTAACCTTCAGGAGTTGCTGTCATGCCCCGGGCATCTTGCCTTTCCTGAAGTTTGTAACCTTTAGGCCCAACGGCTCCTGCTGCGGTTCCCTGATCTTCAGTGATCGGCAAAACATATCCTTCCAGAATATAGTTAATAAGCATGCCCCATGGACGATCTTTCGGCATTTTGTACCTAGGATCATACTTTTCCACTATGGGCGTCGATGTGATCTCTGAGATCACGGTCCTTTGTTGTTGCATCTGAGCTTCTGCCAGAGCTTGCATATCGTTGTGAAGCTTTCTCAGATCCTCTTTCAGAGTGTCGATCACTTCCCTCAACCCTCTATTCTTTTCCTCAAGATCATCCATCTTTTTCTGTCGATTGGCCCGAGTATTGTACGAATGAGACAGTTTGACTCTAGAATCGAGACGCAAACGTGAGATTCGTAAGTAAGAAGAATGCGTTATGTGAGAATGATGAATGATATGCAATGATTATATTAATTAATTATTTTGTTTAATCAAAATAAACTTCGACAATTGGATTGCAAATTTCAAACAGTGGGGAGAATTCCGTTTTATTGAATTCAAAGATTGCGGAATGGAAATACAATAATTTACAAAGTGCTGTAAAAGGAAATCTAAACTTATGGGTCCCGAGTCCTCTCTGAGGAGAGCTCAGGTGCTGGTTCTGGTACTTTCCTTTTCTTTGATCGGGGCTCTTGGGCCGTTGTCGGGTTGTCATTCGTTTGCCAAGTGAAAGGAGCGAGCAAATTCCTTTGGTCCTCTTGATTTTCTACAGCATGTTGCTCTAAAATCTCAATCAGAGCATCTTTTTCTTTTAACAGTTGCTGTATTTTCTTGCACTCCACATTGAGAATACGATACTTGTTCTTCCAAGACTTCTTCTCCTGTTGAACTTTGTTGAGAGTCACCTGAAGTTTTTCCGTATCAGACATAAAATAAAGGACAGGGTCCCTTAATGGAAGAACTTCTTGACGAGGGTAAGGCTTCCTCAGCTTGAGAGCTCTAGTTTGTACCCAGTGGAGATAAGGTTCCACAGAGACACAGTCTGGTTTTCCTAGAGACTCTTGTCCTTTCCTATGAACGTGTTTCTAGACATGCACTATTTTTGTCTTTAGTGCCCTGTCATTTTCTCCTTCCTTGAAGAAAAGACCTTCCAGATGAACATTACGCGGGACATGTGTCATCGGGTATCCAAATTGACGACGAACTAAAACTAGATGATAATTGATTCCTCCTTTAATTCCTATGAGGGGTACATTAGGGAAGTTTCCACAACAGTTAATGATCCTGATCCCGTCATAGATTCAATTGTACCAATCGATGTCAGAGTTGGTGAGAGACATGATTCTCTGCGACCAACTTAAAGTATTCTTTTGATCCCAAAATGCAGCAGACTTTGGCAAATGGGAAACGAACCATTTGTACAGCAGGGGTACACAGCATGTGATCATTCCTCCGCTGTACAAATTCCTTAAGTGTACAAAATGATAAGCATCTGCGAGCAGGGTCGGTACAGGGTTTCCAATCAGAAAAATATTAATGGCATTGATATCAACTATGTTATCGATGTTGGGAAACAAAAATAACCCGTAGGTGAGCAAAACAAAGATGCTTTCGAAAGCGGCCATGTTCCCTATACTAGAAAATTACAGAGCTTTCTTTATCAAGAACTGGGCTGGCAAACCCTGGATACCACCCTTAATGATCATGTAAGTCCTAACTTCTGACTCGTCCAAATAGATTGCTCTTGCAATGGTTTGATCCTTTGGAATCTCTTCCAGTCCAGAAAAGGGAGCCTGGTCGGTAATGTGCAAATCAATCAGGTGAGAGTACTCCTCTAGTGTTGGTGATAGTTGATAATCTAGGAATGTGAAACAGTGATAAACCGGATCGTAGAACTGGATTAGTGTGGACAGGATTCCTTCGATTACATGGACCCTTAACAGAGACAGCAGTCCTCCATACTTAGCTCTGAAAGCCTCAGGGTTGGTTATCATCCTTGCCAATCCTCTTAAATCCTCTAATTTTGGAACCTTGATGGTATACTTGTGAGTCTTCCTTCTACCGAAATCCATTAACGCAATCTCTTTATCTGACATTTGCAATCATTGTCTTAGTTTAATTTGAAAAAGAGAGACTAGAAGAGAAATTTATCTTTGTTTAAATGTTTTTTAATGAATGCATGAATGCAGCACACAAAAACATAGAAAAAACATAGGGTCAAAGGGTCGGTGTCATGAAGTCAAGGCTCTACCCATCCCCAAAGGTTTATACTGGTGATTTTTTGTACCTGTCCTCAAAATCACTTACCCCTCTTGGGATAACAACAGCAAGCGAATCGCCAGCGAGCTGTAGTATCTTAGAGTAGTCTCAAATGAGGGTAGTATCGCGTGATAACTATTTCCGATAGCTTCTGCACTACAAAATGGTTTCAGTCTACTAAAATCCTCAGCTTCTCGGATAACCCAATGGAACAATCTGCTTTCAACAACCGAAGTCGTATAGGCATTGAATCTGCAAAGGGAATCTCCACTTATTTGATGGTCGACCGGGACCTCTTATCTGGGATTCACTCCCCGTAAGATTACCCGTATAATGCCATCACTTATCTTAGGTGTATACTCAATCTTTCCAGATGCGGCATCACACACATTCCCATTAGTAGAAAAGTAAACATAGATATCAATTAGGAAAAGCAGTATATATATTTGTCCTAACATCCTAGACTTTTAGTCTTATGATCCTATATAGACAATGACTCCCCAGCAAAGTCGTCATTTCTGTGACACTTTGTGAATTTAAAGTTTTCACCCTAAAAGAGGCGAGAAAGAATGCCTCCCACTGTGGTCGCCATTTTTCTGTAGCACAATTTTTGTGGTTTCGAATCACTATCGCTTTGGTACTACAGTTCGATTCATTTTTTATCTTGTGAAGCTGATTAAGGAAGGGAAATAGATGTCTCCAATTAACCCTGCTTGCATACTGAGGTTAAATAGTCAAAACTATTGGTTTACAGATGCTATCAAAAGGGGGGTCTGTCTTAGGTTATTTGCTTAAAAACAGTGTCTAGACTATTTGCTAGGTTTCTGGTAAGGTGTTAGGTCTGATGCTTTTGATGGATGTATGAAGGTACGGGATTTTGGGTTTTTGATTAGTATGCTCGCTAAGATTTTGCAATCTTATGCCTACGTATTCCCGAAACAGGGAAATCAGAGCGATCGTAGTTCCTCCTATTCTATGGGAGGAAAGAGATGTTTTGGTGTCTTGTTCAAAGCCCAAGACATGAAGCTAAAGGTGGTTTGTATCTTGTTCAAAGCCCAAGATGTGAAGCTAAAGGGGTTTGGATGAGAGAGAATTTGTCATCTCTAAAGAGGAGTTGTTGATGTTTGTATGCTGTGAGCAAGGCACAAATTTGATGCTAAAAGGTTGATTGACTCAACCGGGGTTTTCTTTATTCAAAGCCTAAGAGGAGGCTAGAAGTTTGACTTTTCTGGGGAAAATGTTCTTTCTGTCTTGTACAAAGCCTAAGATTGAGGCTAAAAGGGATTTTGACTCCGTTGGGGAGAATGTATCTTGTATAAAGCCCAAGATGGAGGCTGGAATGGTTTGACTTAACAAGAGAGTGTTTGAACGGGTGATTGACTCAACAGGAGAGTCTGAAGATTAATTGACTCAACAAGAGAGTCTTTTATACTCAACAAGAGTGTGATTTGCGGTCTCGTACGAAGCCCGAGATTGAGCAAAAAGGAGATTGACTCAACAAGAGAGTCTTGAGCAGGTGATTGACTCAACAAGAGAGTCTTTTATACTCAACAAGAGAGTGTTTTATATGTCTCGTACGAAGCCCGAGAGTGAGACAAAAAAGGGATTGACTCAACAAGAGAGTCTTTTATACTCAACAAGAGAGTGTTTTCTATCTCGTACGAAGCCCGAGAGTGAGGCTAAAAGGAGATTGACTCAACAAGAGAGTCTTTTATAATCAACAAGAGAGTGTTTTATATGTCTTGTACAAAGCACAAGACAGAGGCTAAAAGTGGTTGACTCAATAAGAGAGTCTGAAAAGGTTATCTCCGCTAGGGAGGATCATTTATACAAAGCCCAAGAGGAGGCTGTCTTACTGCTGTGGATTCTTGAGATCCTGAAGCGGGTCCAAGTGTGGGGAACTCTCATGAGAGAGACCGAGTTTCTACTAGAGATTGATCCAGAGTGCTCGGTGTTTCTTCCTATGTTTAAAAGGAACTTAAGAATGTCTTTGAAACTCAAGGAGGTTTAGATTACCCAAGTCTAGAGTTTTATCTTTTGTACTATGACCAAGAGGAGGCACATGCATTAAGGGATGAGTATCAACCCTAAAATGGCCGGAGTTTTGACACTGGAAAGACTGCTCTTGCAAAGAATGACTACGTTCTGTCTTATACCTTTAAGAGGTCGTCAGGTTCCTTGTATTAAGCCCAAGAGAAGGCGTGTGAACTTCTAAGAAGCCGAAGGGTCCTTGTACAACGCCCAAGAGGAGGCGGAGATGCTTTTAGGAAGCCCGTGGGTCCCCAAACCAATAGAAGTTCAAGAAAAGCAATTCACAGAGAAGAGATCATTCTAGGAAAGTTCGAGAATCTAGAAGAAATTCAAGAGATTCCATTCACGGAGGAAAGATCATCTCTGGGGAGTTAGAGTTTCTTTGACAATTTCTAAGGGTGACAGTCTGAGAAAAGGTTCACCGAGAATACTTCATTTCTCTTTGTTCCATATTGTTTAACCCCAAGATGAGGGAAGACTGTATCTGGAATCCTACGGGGGATCTAGTTTTGTTTGTATTTAAGAGTGACCAACAGGGCTTTACCTAGTGCTAGACGTAGTTGTCGGGGAAAACTCTAAATAACTATACTAGTATTACACAGTGGATATGTGACAAGTATATAAAAGGATGTGAAAGAAGACTTACAGTGAAGCAACCCCACAATACAGTTATATATATGAAAGCGGATAAACACTTACCCGTTGTAGAGCTTCCATGTTGTTTGGTTAGTTGTTCAACAAAAAAATTAAAGAAATTTTTGATGACAATATATATTTTAATTCAAAATCAAAGGAGAAAGTGCTTTGAAAAGATTGTTGGGGCTTACAACACAAGGAGAGGCCCAAGGTTTAACAGTGGTCGCACCATTGTTTTGAAGATCGTACAGAGGGACTTATACAATAAGTGAGGCCTAAAATGGTTTTATGTACAGGGAGATGGGGCTTACAGCTCAAGGAGAGGCCCAAAGATTTTAGCTTGAAAACGACGATCGCGCCGAGGTTTTCTTTTAACACATAGGGACTTATACAATATCTGAGGCCCAAAATGGTTTTGGTTAAAAGGGGATTGGGTCTTACATACTATTAGAGGCCCAAAGATTTATTTTTGTACAAGTGATGGGGTTTACAGCTCAAGGAGAGGCCCAAAGATTTTTGTTCACAAGGCGACGATCGTGCCGAACTTTTTTGACGGTATCGGGACTTATACAATACACTGAGGCCCAAAAAGGTTTTCATTTATGAAAGGATGGGACTTACACTCTCTCAAGAGGCCCAAAGATTGTTTGAAAATGATTGATGAG
Source organism: Lathyrus tuberosus (assembly GCA_022829125.1). Lineage (NCBI taxonomy): Eukaryota > Viridiplantae > Streptophyta > Magnoliopsida > Fabales > Fabaceae > Lathyrus > Lathyrus tuberosus. The sequence goes on along the minus strand of JALAZF010000320.1, from coordinate 3,645,823 downwards.
GGTGGAATCAATCAAAACCTTAATTTCATCATTTTTAAAAGTAAATTCTTAAAGAAAATCAGTAAAAAATGATAGAACACCAAATAAGCTTGAATAAACAACTTGTGATTTTTGGTTAAGGTTTGAAAAATGAGGTTTTAATCACAAGATGAATTAAAACTCATTTGGTTTTGATTTTTCAAGATAAATATTCACTTTTAAAATGTTTAAAAACAATTAAAAATGAATTTATTCATAAAAATACCAACTATATTAAATAAATAATATAAATTTGATTTTTTGTGGAATAAAATATTTCAACATTTTTGTGATTTTTTTCAAAAAGAACCAATAAAAAATAATTAAAATTGAGGGAGTTATTAATTTTTCAAATCATTAAAAATAATAGAAAATGGAAAAAATGATAAAAAGAGGATCTGGGGCAAGGGGGATTCGAACCCCAAACCTCTTGTATGCAGTGCGCGCCTCCTACCACTGGGGTGGTGATACATCCGTGTATCAAAACCACCCCATGGATATATGAGGGTGACTTGGTTTTTAGGCCTGGCCAAGACAAGGCAAGGCAAGATTTATGCCAAAAACGTGAAGCTTGTAACTTTCTCATTTCTCCATGGATTGGGACAAAATTTAGGTCTGTGATCAGTCACCATTTGTGCTAGGTATTTCACTATTTAACTGTAAATAAATCAGGTAAACTGTGTACTTTTAAGCGTTTTTAGTTAGAATTATGATTATTTTAATAATATGCAGTGTGTCATTACTTATGAGTTTCTTGAGGATATTTTACACTTTTGGTATGTTAGCAGGTCAAAAACAGGTTTGGAAGCTCAGAGGATTAAGCATCAGATGCGGAACTCAGCCGGAGCGAGACAACAGAAGAAAAAGCCAAAAAGTGGGGGATCTTCTGCCCATACGCGTAACACTCTAGCTATTACGCGTATCATACGCATTCCAGCTGAGGGATGAATTGTGAGAGGAAAACAGGCCTTCTGCCAATACGCGTAAGGGGCTTGGCCTTACGCGTATCACGTTGCTTGCTGGCAGGCCCTTCTGCTCATACGCGTAGGAGAATGGGTTGCGTACCAGGTCATTACGCGTAACATGTTGGTCAATACGCGTAATGAGCCCAAAAATTTCAGAAAGCCCAAATTTCACTTATTTATTGCCAGAGCGCGATTTTACGGGGGTTGGACGATTTTGGAGAGAAAATACACGATTTGAAGGCTGGAAGCGCAGAGATTTGTCAAGGTTTCATATGTTCAAGTGTTTTTCTGACAATTGAAGATAGATTCCTCACGAAATTCTGTAATGACAACAATTCTTATTTTTGTTTTATTTATGATTATGAGTAGTGTTGTACCCCAAATTTTACCCTTAGATTCTTGGATCTTTTGCATATCCTTTTGATTGGTCTTTGTTTTCTCATTTTTAGTAAACATATCAATAATCATGCATTTTTCGTTAGAATTTAATTTGTTTTATTTCTTTTTTTTACTAACTATTTTCAATTATCTTTTTTTTTATTATTTTTAGTTTTATTATTATTATATTTTTTTTTTATTATTAATTTTATTATTATTAGTTTTATTATTATTATTAGTTTTATTATTACTAAGCTTTATTATTATTGTTAGTTATTATTATTATTATTATTATTATTATTATTATTATTATTACTTTTATTTTGTTTATCTTCATGTCCAAAAAGAGAAAAATGGTAAGTTGGGACCACTACAAGTAGTACAAACACTTCACATGGATTGCCAACTTGGACTTATCAATGGCCAAGAATCATTCTCACACTTCACACGGATTGCCAACTTGGGCTCATCAATGGCCAAGAATCATTCTCACACTTCACATGGATTGCCAACTTGGACTTATCAATAGCCAAGAATCATTCTCATAAAGTCACATGGATTGCCACATCAACACTCCCACCTCATTCACACTATAAATAAGATCTCTCTTTCTCTCATTTTGGACCAACAATACCACACATACATTCTCAAAACCTTGCACATTCATTACATATTTTTCTAGTCAAATCTTTTTTTTTTGTTGTTATTTTTAGGAATCAAATTTTTTCCTTTTCTTTTACTTACATAATACCCATAAACATTCACCCTCTTCACCCATAAACCTTCACTTTCTTCCACACAACAAGCTCAACCTTTGCTAGCTTTGGAATTTGTGAGTATAATTCATCATTTATTTTCGTTCATACCATATATAGTTAGTAGTTTAGTATATATATTTCTAGTTTGTGAATTTATTTTGTAAAAATATAATATTTTGTATGTGTTCATGTTTTATTGTTGTTATAGTGTTCGTATAAATTAGCTTAGGTTTTTCTTAGGGTTTACATTAGTGTTAATTTAGAGAAGAATCTAAAGAAATAGGATAATATTATCATAAAAATCTAAAAAAAAATTAATTTAGTAATATTACTTAGTTTAAAATCAAAATTAGTATAGTATTATTAATTTGGAAAAACCCAAAAATATTCTATTTTGATTATTAATTATTTTAGCTTTTTAATTAGAAATTATTTTAGTTATTTAGTTTTTACTTAAAATTAGTCATTAGTTTTTTAACTAGATTTAATTTTTAGTTTTAATTTAGAAATTTTGTTAGAATTTTAATCTAATTATAATTTTTATTTAGAATTTACTTAATTAGCTTTTTAGTTAGATATTAATCTTTTAGATTTTGGTTTGTTTAGACTTTATTTAAATTTCTAATTTAATCTTGGCTATCCTCATTTTCATTTTTAGTTTATTCCTAATATTCATTTTTTATTTAACTCTCATTGCATTTGTTGTATAAATATTTCTATTCATTTTACTCTTGACACTCGAGATTTTCCTCTCTATCCGTCTGTCTCTTATTCCTCATTCCAAAGAAAAGGGTCGTTCCCGTTGACTGCTATGTCATTTAGGATAGCCTTGTCCATCATTCCCTTATCTCACGCCACCGTGCGATCGAGACTTGCCTTCCCTTTTAACCTAACCTTAGATTTAGAGTCTTTGTGCTCCATTTAGGTGTTCTGCCGTGGACACTTCATTCACCGATTTACCTAGCCTTAGGTTTGGAGTCGCCGCACTCCACGTAGGTGTTTTGCCGTCAGACCCTACTTTCCCTTGGAACCTTGACCACAGTCAAGAGTTCCTCATCCCCATTGAGGGGAACTACGGACGCTCTGATTTCTCAAGTTCATCTTGAGAATACGTAGGCATGGGATTGCGAGATCCTAGCGAGCCACCTTTTTCTTTTTCTATCTTTTTCTTTCTCTACCTTTTACCTTTACATCCGATGCCTTCTCGGATTACACCCTTTTTTACCTTTACATCCGATGCCTTCTCGGATTCCACTCTTTCTATATCTCACCCTTTTATCCCTTAGTGAGGGAAACTACGAATGCTCTGATTCCATTCCCGTCAGGATACGTAGGCACGAGATGCGATGTCTTAGCGAGCATACTTAGTGTATATACCCCTAGGTCTTTCTTTACCTTAGCACATTTCCCGTAGCAAGCAAACATAACATAACACAATACTAACAAGAGGTTCCAGTAGAGTACTACAGATACTTAGGGTGCTAATACCTTCCCTTAGTATAACCAACCCCCGAACCTAGATTCTCTTTTTAGGGTTTTCGTTCTTTACCCTTTCCTTTGGATAAATCAAAGCTCGGTGGTGAATTTCATGTTTTGTGATGCAAGTTAATTAATAGCTTAATATCCGATTCTCACTGCAACAAGTAGCTAAACCCCCCATTGCTAGGGGGTGACCCTGATTCCGAATGTAATGTATTCTGATTTATTCAATGTATTGACTATTTTTATTCATTAAAATTGGTTTGTTCTTATTACCGTTCTTCATGCTTTATCTGTCGGACCAACGGATTCTGACCTTTAAAAATATTTTGGCTGGACAACAATTTGTTTATTGATCTGGATAAGAACTTTGGATAATAAATATTACCTAGGACTAGGAGTGTTTTATCCGAACCGGGAATTCTTGATATTTGAATGCTTGGGTATGAACATGATTATCTATGGACATAGTAATTAGGTTACATAACTAGAGATCTTTTCACTGAGGACTCATGATTAGATGACCTAGAGAACCGAAAATCAATTGTTTTGGATTACTGTTATTGCATTGGTAAATCACTATTGTTACAGGAGGTTTCATTCACTGAACCCTAGTAATTTACTCATATCTATTCTCCGTTCAACTGTTTACTCGCCTTCTTTAATTGAATTCTTTAGTAAAAAAAATTATCAAACTACCAAGACTTTTTGTTTAATTGAAATCATCTTTAAACTCTGTATCGTCAAGCAGTCCTTGAGATCGACATTTTGGATCGTCCCTTTATTACTACAATAGGCAAAATAATACACTTGCTATTTTCCTATCAGTCTATCCTGCCTAGAATTTCACAAGGAATCCAATGGTGGTGGTGGTTTTTTCAGATGAGGTCCCCACTTAAAAACCCGATAGTGGTTTTGAAATAGGACTTCATTTGCATTTTCTGTGCTACCTCTTGGTACTGGCATGAATCACATGATGAATTGGTTCAAACACAACATATATAACATGTATGAGATGTGCATGATCAGTGGACTTCAAAGCAATTCATATTTTAAGGAGTTCAAGTTGAGATGCTTACCTCTTTAGGAGCTTTTTGGGCAATCTGTCAAGGGCCTTGCTCCAGAAATGTTTTGATACTTGGAACACTCTCAAATGATCCCTTAGAAGCTTTTAGGATGATTGGAATCAGCTGGAAATCTCAGGAATGGAAACTGGCCCTTTCTTGCAAAAGAAGCAAAAGTGACCAAAATAGCAACTCTCTCAAATGGTGTTCCAGATGTGGGGAACCATTTGGGACAGTTCAAGGATGATATTTGGAGTGTGTTTGGGGCTTTATCTGGTTTTGAAAGTGACTGAATCAAGACATGGCTTGAAAAATGCAAAAAAGTCCTATTTTGAGGTTTTGAGAGGGGACTTTGTGATTTTGGTGTTACAGGTCACTTGTGAGAGTTTGGACAGCTTAGATATGACATATTGGATGTGTTTGGATCATGAGCTGGGATGTAATTGCTCTCTAACTCAAAAACTCAGAGCTACCCTGCTAAAGAAGGCATTTTTGCCTAGAGAAAGAGATTTTGAGGAAAGCAAGTGTTGTAGTGCTTTGGGGTACTCAAACTGAGCACAAATGATCTCTATTTATAGTAGAGCAAGTTTGTTTTGGCTGCAATAGTGAATGGCAACTGCTGCAGAGGTTTGGCAAATGTTGATCAATAGGAATCCAAGTCTCCTCTAGCCATTGACTAGAGGTTAGAGCACAGGCCTTTGGTTCCCTAGTTCAGAGATCATCCTTGACTCATTCAATTGAAAATGGCTCAGTTCGTGCTGCCTTGGTGCATCCATTGAATGCTCCAAAACAAAATTGGAGTCTTGTCCCCTCTTTAGGGTTTTTTAGGTTTGGCATGCTATTTTTAGTTCCAAAGACTTGGGAGGCTTATGGATCAGTGTTTGTCCCTCCTTGGTCTCTCCCTGAGGTGTTCAGATGGATAAACTTGTTTTTCATTTGCACAAATTGCTCAAATCGTGCAAAATGCACAAATCTGCCTAGTTATGACAGTTGCAGCAAGGCATATTGCCACTGTCATAACTCTTAGCTCAAATGGAATTTCATGGGGGTTCTTGGCCATTTTGGAAAGCTCTCATATGATACAACATATGTGTGATCATAGTTTGTCTTGACACTTTTTGGATCTAAGTAAAAAATGCCCTTACATTTTGGAAAGAGTCAAACAGATTATGACCATTTTGATCCAACCATAACTCAAAATCCATGATGAATTGGAATGATGCGTAGTTGACACTTTTAAAGTATGCCATGAGAGCTACAAATCCATCTCAGGATCACCCCAAATGGTTTCTTCGATCTTAATTTATGATCCTTGGAAGTTGGTACCCTAGCCACTATGTTCCATAACTTAGATAATTTCTAAGTTTTTTATGGTTACCCCTTTTACAAGTTATCCCACTTTTCTTGATTTTTCTTGAAGAATGATGATTCCAATCACACATTAACATCATTTTAGGGTTAGGGAACCATAATTCGCCAAAAAATCAAAAAGTCAAACCTTGACTTTTGGCCACAGTTGATTTTTTATCAGAGGAATTCCAAACTGTGCGATCCTCTATGAAATCAAGTCCTTGACCTAAATAAAACTTTACGGATGGATTTCATAGGTGTTATAGGGTGTATTGAATCATGTCCCAAGGTTTGGGAGCATGTCTTGGTCAAAAGTCAAAGGTACAGTTGACTTTTTCCGCAAAACCCTAACTGTGGTTCTGATGAACTAGAAACGTGTGAATCAAGCTTCTTGGATCAATCCATTGTTTCAAATGGATCAATGTAGTGTATTAGGGACCCTCAAATCATGTCTTGAGGTCTTGGATCATGTCTTGTCCCAAAAGTCAACTTAGGGGTGAATTAGGTCAAAAAACCCTAATTCCTGATTTTTTTATGAATGCATCCCCTGAGGCAAAATTGACTTGATGATGGGGTCTATGAGGTATCTTGTAGTATCTTTGGTTATGATTTGAAGCATTGGTTCATGCCCAGAGGAAAAATTCCATCTGGAGGCCCCGGTCGACCAAAACCCTAATTTGATGACACTGGCGATCTTGAGGCTTAATCCACTTGGAATGCTGAAACATTGTGCTTGATTCTTGAAGTGAGAGTCATCTTGATCCTTTGTGGATGTTTGAGAGGTTTAGACAAGTTGAGGATCATCTCACTTCTTGATTGATCCTTTGCCTAACATCTCTGAGAGGGCTTGAAACCCTAAGTGTGATTGCAGTGAGTGCTCAACAACCCTTGAGGAGATTGATGAGGCACAAAGGTACATCCATATTGTGTTGATGATTTGCACAATGATGGGAAATATTAGTGGTCAAAATTTGGGGTATGACAGGAAGATTCTCCTGATGTCATCAGAATGCTTATTATAAAAGCTAAAAAGGAGTGTGGAGTTACCATTACTCAGGAACATATCAGCTTCCTGAAAGATCTCAGGATATGTATAACTCAAGAAGAAAGAGGAAAGGAATGGTAATCACCTATGATAATGAAGAGGATGAAGAAGAAACGGAAGTACAAATACTTTTAAGAAAGAAGCTAATGGGAGGTGCCTGGAAAGCAGTACAGTAGGAAGAAGAAATATTTGTTCAGAGAACGAAAGAACATTTCAAAGCAAAAGAAAGTCTGCAACTAGAAGTTGACAAGCTTAGAGAAACAACTAACATCCCTTCCTCCAAAACAAGGGGAGATGGATCTGACAATAACTCAGATAAGGAAATTACTGCATCCAAGAAAAGGAAATTGTCAAGCTTGAGTAAATTAGAAGAAAAGGAAAGGGAAGCAAAAAGGGCTCATGCCTTGGAACAGGCTGACAATCTCTTCACTGTTATCATCAATTCCTATTCAGCACTTGTGACAAAAGATATGATTAAAAAGAATCTTATCAAGGAATCCACTGAGTTTAAAGAATCCCATTAGGAAGTTTTGAGAAAGCAGCTTGGTAGTAGATTAGAATCTGTTGTCAACTCACCTGAAGTTATTCAGTTGACTCAAAAATTCTTTAATAACTGCAAAAAGGATACCACTATTGAAGATAGGGTTCGACATATAACAAATTGTCGTAACCCGAAATTTGACCTCCCATTTTGCCTTTTTGTATAAGTATGTGCATTCACATCGCTAGCATACACATTAACACTTTTTCTCTGTGTTTTTATTGCAGGAATATTCGGGTTTTCAAAGCCTGATTAATCATATCCTCACAAGGTCATCACATCATCAACACAAGCAAAATATAAGGGTTTCCATGCCTATTCATCAAAGCAACGGGCCAGAAATCAGAACCATGGCCATAACACCTTTTTTCAAGCAAAATTGGGCCAACTTTGTATGTGTTAATCGATTAACATATATTGGTTAATCGATTAACACCCTGTTACAGTGCCATTTTCAGCTTTTGAACAACTGTTAATTAATTAACCTGATTTGGGTAATCGATTACACCTGGTATTTCTGCAAAATTTAGCATTTTCATCACTTGGCAGCAGCACTCTCCATTCTCTTGTGGTCTATTTTATTCTAGCATTGTGTGAAATGTTCTAGACATTTCAAGACACTTCAAGGCATTTATTCTAATACATCATTTTCAATCAAGACCACCATGTAACTTCATTTCCAAGTATGTGAACCATTGGATTTTGGACTTGCATTGGGATTGCTCCACCGAGTTAACAAATAACTAACTGAGTCAACTTCCGACTCAGTGAGTTAAGTGTAACTAACTCTAAAGCTAGCTCCAAAGCAAGCTCCAAAGAAAACTCCAAACCTATCCCACTCCAAACCTCCACTCTATATAAACAAACCTTCACATTTGTGAAGGGGATTCAACCATTCTCACTATTTTCACTTGATCACTCTCTCATTTCTCTCAATTCTCTCTGATTTTTCTGCAACTTCTTCACATTCATCTTCATCTTCTTCCCAAACCACACACAAAACCTCAATGGCTTGATATGCTTGATATTTGTGGATGTTTTATGAGCTCTTTAGCGTCTATTTGAAGCCTGTATGGAAACTTTTGATGCACGATTTATCTATTATGGAATTTTTTGCATTTCTTGATATTGTATGATCATGTTGATTCTTGCACACTTTTGCTTACATGATAACTTGATTAGTGATGCATGCTAATTGACATTGGGTACTGGCTTGCAATTTCATTCTTGATTTCATTAAGTTTGTTCTTCATCGAGCAAATTTAATTTTGCATAATTATTAACCCGTACGCTTTCTTTGACAATCTTTCGACTTGTGCGAAATATTGTTGGCTTGATCATTCCCTTGATCGATTGATCAAAACCTTGATTCAATTAGTCAATCTTTACTCGCTTCTCTCTTTAGGATCTTTTAGAGCCTTGTTCTCTTAATCCTCTACTGATTCTGAGGTCTGCACAACACACTGGAGCGCTGTACAAGTTGGCGCTGTTACTTTGTCGGTTTTAATTTCTGCACTATCCTCTGAGTGCTAGAGAAGGGATGAGAGCGGAGAATTCCTACACTCATCTTGATTATTTTGGGTAGGGGACGAATAACCCCGTGCTTGGAATAATCGTCTCTATCTCCAGACTATAGTGTATTTTAATCCCCAGCTGAGTCGATCCTTGATCACTCTTGCCCCTTTCAATCTCTCCTTTGATCAATCACCACTTCCTTGGTTAAAGATCTTTGTCACCTTCGGTTAACAACCTTCTTTTGGTTCAACACCCCTTCTTTTAGTCAATCAATGTTTGTTCACTCCCCATCAAAGTTGTAATCATTCTTTCTTCAGTGGATCACAGTCATTCTGCTAATTACCAAATACTCTTCTTCCCCAACAAAGTCTCAATATTTTTCCTCGGTTAACCACAGTCTTCATATTAAACACTGATTCCCTAGCGGATTTTGCAACCTTCCCTTGGTTCTCTCCCTATCCCTTGGTTAAACATTGCCTGTCAGTTAAAACACCAAATTGCCCCCTTCTCAGTTAACCACAGTCTGTTTGTTAACACACTGAGCTTCTTTTGAGTTAATCACCTTCTCTTGGTTAAACATTCATTCTTTTTGGTTAATCACAGTCCTTCTGTTAAAACTAATACTCCTTTGGGTCACAACCTTCGCGTGGTTCCACACCCGCCCTTTGGGTCACAACCTTCGCTTGGTTCCACACCCGTCTTTTGGGTCACAACCTTCGCTTGGTTCCACACCCGACCTTTGGGTCACAACCTTAGCTTGGTTCCACACCTATCCTTTGGGTCACAACCTTCGCTTGGTTCCACACCCGTCCTTTGGGTCACAACCTTCGCTTGGTTCCACAACTGTCCTTTGGGTCACAACCTTCGCTTGGTTCCACACCTGCTCTTTCGATTAACCACTGTTTATCAATTAATATACCGAAATCCCCTCAGAGTCAAATACATTCTCTTGGTTCAATACTCTCTCCTTCTGGTTCATCACAATCTATCTATTGACACCAATCCTATTTCCCCCACAGACTCGTACTCTCTTCGGTTAACCATTGTCCGTCAGTTAATATACCGAATCCTCAGTGAATCTTACTTTGTCTCGATTTAATATATTTTTCTCTCTTATCCTCTTGGTTTCGACACCACCCCCTTTGTTTACTCCCTAGTAAAGTCATAAATATTCTTTTACTCATTTATCCTCTTAGATTCGACACCATCTCTTTGTCGTATCCTCAGTAGATTTGTCATTGTTCCTCTGCCTTTATTTCTTGGTTTTGACACCATTCTTTTGCGTTCCCTAGTGGAGTCTTTCTACCTCTTTTGCTTTTGGTTTTGACACCATTTTCCTTTCTTTTCCGTCCTTGTTCCACGAACTACGTAGGCTCTAATTTCCTCATTGCACTATGAGTATAGGTAGGCACGAGATTGCGAAATCTTGGTGAGGGTAGTAGGCACGAGGGCCCTAATCCTCCGCAAGCACCTTCTTCGTCTCTTCTCTTTCTTCTTTTTAGCTAGAAGCCTTTAGATAGATAACCCATCCAAGCCCATAAGCAAGCGAAATAGTTCTTGTCGAGTACGACGGATGTGTAAGGTGCTAGTACCTTCCTTTCGCATAACCGACCCCCTTACCCGTTTCTCTTCCCCTTGGGTTTTATCGATATTTTCCATGTCCTTTGGGAATAAATAAAGTTTGGTGGTGAATCTTTTGTATCTTTGAGTGTACAATTCACTCAGGTATAATCCCGCTAGCTTAAGTTAACGACTCTGCTGGGGAAATAGCCTTGCTCTTACAAGTTGGTGTCTCGCCTAGTTTTGTTTACTTTCTGGTTTGTCTGGTGTTTATCTTTTGCACTTTACTCACTTTATCTTTATGCATTGCGTGCTTTATCTTTATGTTATTTACTGCTTTTTTTAATGCTTTAAATATTCATATGCTGCATATTCTGGATATCTGCTATATTTTATGCTATTGTTGGGATGGGTAGATATTATTGGAGAGATAAGCTCTATCATCGGGCTTGAGTATACACACATGATAGAACATGGATAGTTGTGACGTCTGTGTTTCGCGCATTGGGTTATCACGAGAGCCACATCCCAGACTGTGATTTGCTTGAGAATACCTTCTTTCTGCAAGAACTCACTACGGCGGGGGGTTTTCACTTAAGTCCTATGGTTTGGGAGACCTTCTAGGGACCACCTTGTTAAGTCTAGATCACATTTGTGAGAGGGATATTGGGATTTTGTAGGAAACCAAGACTTTTCATACCTTTGTTCTCTCACGCACATCAGATTCTTTTGCACCGACACAGAATTATATATCCAGATATCCAGATTATTCATAATTGACTATTCAGACTGTGATTGGCTTCTTGATTCTTGTGTTACATATCATTTCATCATGACCAATCAGTTTCGCATATGCATTTAAAACTTTACTTTTGCATGCATTGCATTCATTCATGCACACATATGCACCCCCCTCATCCAGAAAGACAAATGTTTACACTGTCCGTCTCTGCCTTGTAGCAAGACGACGACTCGACATCGCTATTTCACTCACTCAAGCAAAACCAAGATCATGGCTGATTTCGAAGCAGAGAATGCTGCCTATAAGGAAACTCTGGCTCAATTTCAAGGTCGGATGGATCAGTTCCAAACCAACATGGATGTTATCATGGAGCTCCTTCGTGCTCAGAAGGACGTCGCTGCCGCTACTTCTATTGTTGCAATTGCTACTGTTGCAACTACTGTTACCCCCGTGGTGATTTCTCCTCCTGTTATTACTTCTTCTCCTGCTGTTGAAGTGCCACTTGAGACTGTTGTTTAACCTACTATTAACCTATCAAGCTCTCAGTCTGGTCTGAATTGGATGCTTGCTGCCTTTCCATGGGGAATGCCCCCAAATTTCACTCCTCAGATTGCCAGCGGTAGTGCCTTTGCGCCATATCAACCTTTTGCTGCACCCATGCCCAATGGGAATTCTGTTACTTACCCGTGGGGCATTCCTACTCCGATTCCGCCTCCCTTGGTGCATGATAACCATGATATTCCTTAGGAACAGAATCTCCAGACTCCTTTGTCTACTGATGTTGAGACCCTTGATGAAGATGAGCATGTTTACAGAGGTCCTCCTATTCATGTTTCGGTTTTGTCTTAATCTGCTCAAACTGCTGTTCAGAATGTTCATTCTGGAATACCTTATCCTGGGGCATCCTCGGTTGCCGAGGTACCTCCTCCTGGTAATCAGTATGGTTTTCAGATGGGTCAGAACTCTAGTCAAATGGGGAATTCTGGGCTGGTACATCCATCTTAGTTTGCTTCTCCGCAGATACTTGCTCCAGCCACGTTTCAGCTCCCAGATCCACAGATTCTTGTCAGACCTGCTGATCAAAACAAACCTGTAGACTACAAGCTATTAGAGGATAGAATAAGAGCTATTGAGTGTTTCTCTGCCTTTGGCATGGATGCCAAAGACTTGTGCTTGGTCCCAAATGTTGCGCTACCCCAGAAATTCAAGGTGCCTGATTTTCCTAAGTGTTGCGGTGAGAATTGGATATCAAGCTATTAATTAACTTGAATCGTAAAACTTTGAAATTCACCAACGAGCTTTGATTTATCCAAAGGAAAGGGTAAAGATCGAAAGAAAAACCTTTTACTCCATGTGAAGACACAGCTAAGAGATCGGGGTTCAGGGGTTGGTTATGTCGTACCTCGAAAAATACGATCCTCGCGATGGACGCGGAAAAACTGTTCGAAACAGAGTCGCCACCAAACTTTATTTATTCCAAGGAAGGAATAGGAAAATATCGATAAAACCTTTAAAGGGATAAGAAAATGATCATCGCAACCAAATTCGGGTTCGGGAGTCGATTACGTAAAGGGAAGGTATTAGCACCCTCTACGTCCGTTGTACTCAACGGGAACCTCTTGATTCGATTCATGAGAAAGTTAGTTAGGTTTGTTTGTTATCTTCTACGGTAAAAGTATTAATTTTAAAAGGGAAATGGGGTGGTTTTTTATTAGTGTGCTCGGCAAGGATTAGAACCCTTGTGCCTACGTATTCCCTCGTGCAATGGGAAAGTCAGACCATTCGTAGTTCGTGGGACTACAGTTGGTTTGTGTTTTTTAAACGAACGAGTGTTTAATTCGCATTCTAACTGCTAAACGTTGGCTTGTCTGCTCGTCAAGGGAGGCTGAAGCACTAGTTCATATGCGCGGAAGAATGGATTAAACAATTTTCTTTTTGTGAAAGTTGTTTGAGTATGAATTAAATGTATTAGAGATTTGATTGAGAAAAAGGTTTGATTTGGACGTGTTTTAGGCAAACGAGAGTTTAGGTCGTTTTCTAACTGTTAAACGTTGGCTTGTCGGCTCGTCATGGGAGGTTGAAGCACTAGTTCATATGCGCGAAAGAATGACTTTAAACAATGTTCTTTGGAAAAGGTATTGAATAGTGGATCGCACGGAGGCGATGACTTAGTGTTTTGGTAAGGCTCGATCGCACGAGAGTGAGAGGAGCGAGTTTGACATATTGGATGTCTTAGAGGCGACGATTGTTCACACACGAGTAAGAGAACTCGCACCTAAACAATCGAAGGGTTAAGGTTTATGTCTTTTAGAAGTGTCAATTGTTCAAACACAGGTAACAGAACTCGCACCCAAACAATTGAGGAGAAAGGTCAAAGACTTGGCCCCCCTCACTTCACCTTTTAGGAAATTGTGTTTGAATATATGATTAAGTGTTTTAGTGTTTGATTGAGAAAAGCACTTGATTCGAATGTGTTTAGAACCTCGGTCGCACGGGGCGAGGAGTAGATAATTTTGATCGTATCGGATGTTTTAGAGGTGACAATTGCCCACACACGAGTAAGAGAACTCGCACCCAAGCAATTGAGGAGAAGGGCCAAAGACTCGACCACCCTCGCTTCACCTTTAGTAAAATGTGTTTAAATAGGGATTAAGTGTTTTGATAATTTGATTTGAAAAGATTTGAATGTTTGTCGAGTTCGTGTGTTTTAAAGACGTCAATTGTTCACACACGAGTAAGAAAACTCGCACCCAAACAATTGAGAAGTTAAGGTTTAAGTTTTTTCAGAGGCGTCAATTGTTCGCACACGAGTAAGAGAACTTGTACCTAAACAATCGAAGAGAAAGACCAAAGACTCGATCCCCCTCACTTTTCACCTTCTAAGGAATAATGTTTAAGTATGATTAAATGTATTGATTTGATTTTTAAAATGCTCGATGTTGGTCGAGGTTTATTTCTTGTTGTAAAAAGGGTTGATTTTAATCTTATGGGAGAGGGGTGTAATTAATCAAGTGGGCATAATCGAGCCATGATTAAGGTGGGCCAACCACATACACGCATACAAACCAAAGTGAAATGTGCAACAATTGTCGTTGTATAAAGCCCAAGAGGAGGCATTGTGAGGTCGATTGCGATCGTGAAAACGATCGACTTACAAGGTATTAAAAGGGTTGACATAAAGTCACAATATTAGTTTGAAAAAAGACTTTTTGGTTTGGACAAGTATAATATGAATATCACACATATAATTAAAGCATGAAATAAAATACACAGGAGAAAATTATACACCTCACATAAAGATCATAGAATGGGGAAGGAAATAATCAAGCATATTATTTAGGTTAGTAACCTACTTCTAAAGTTAATTCTAGGGAGGGAAGTTCTAAACTAAGAATTAAGTTCTAGATTTTTAGATTAAAGCTCCAATAATTAATTAAACTAAATCAAAATATTTAATAAAATTAATTATCAAAAATTAATTAATATTAAATAAAATAATTTAATAAAATTAATTAAATCGGAAGTGAGGATTAATCAAATAAAAGTATTTTGGATTTTTTGAATTAAAACCAAATTAATAATTAATCAAATTAAAATTCAATATTTAATAAAATTATTCATAAGTAGATTAATTAATATTAAATGAAAATTTTTAATAAAATTAACTAAATAAAAGTTTGGTTTTTAAAAGGAAATAAAATGCCTTTTTTATTATTAAGTACTATTAAAAAATAAGTTTTAAAATTAAAACTAAAAAAAAACAGAAAATAAAAAAACAAAAATGGGCCAGATAACGTGAAATTGGGGGGTGCGGAAAAGAAATAAACCCAGGCCCATATACTTGGAGGCCCACGCAAGGTCAACTCTCTAGATCTAAGGCGTTGATCCAGTTAGAGAGTCAACTTGACTCTAATCTGATCGTTGGGACATTAGGGTGTACGGTAAAGCCTGCAGAGGCGCATGCACACAGGATCCAGGGAAGTGTCACTCATTCGGTGACAAGTGTCCAAGGTGGAGACACTTGTCACCACCGTATCAAGCCACCACAAAAACAGGGTTTAAACAAAGGAAAAGAGGTGGATCGGTCCTCATTCCCCTAACTTCTTTCAGATTTTCTCTCTCTCTCATTGCTTTCTCTCTCACCTGCAAAACTCTCTCGCCGGAAACCTACACCGCGGACGGAGAAGCGGCGGCGCGCGGCAGCCGCCACCGTCTTCTCCGGCGATACCTCCACCAAAATACACTACCTCACCTAAAAAACTTCCTAAATCCAAATCCGAGGTTATTTTTACCAAAAAAAGCTTCTAACTCTCAAATCCGAAACCACACAGATAAACCCTAACTCTAGAAATCAAGAGCGAATCCGCAAATTAGAAGGGGAAAATGAAACTATAGCATACGAAGCAAACAAATCAAGCCATATAAAGTTCAAAGGGAGCGAGGAGTACCTAGATCGGAGTAACTCCGATCGGAAGTTTTTCGACGAGGGTAATCCTTCTGCTTTTCTCCTCTGCTTTTATTCTTTTCCTTTCTTGTGTTGCTCTGAGTGGCGTTCCAAGGGCGTTGATGGCGAAGTTGAGTGATTCGAAGATGAAGTAGCAGGTTGAGGGTAGCCAAAAGTTATGGAATTTCAGAGGTGGAGAGTACACTTGCAGTTGTGGTGTGTTATGGTGGATTGTTGGATGGCGAAAGGGGTTGTTTTGAAATTGGAATGAGGTAAGAGAGGTAAGAACAGAAATAGTGATGAAGATGGTTTTGAGGAGTTTGTGTTGGATTGAAGAAGCTGGGATGGTGAGTTGTTGTAGTGACGTTTCGTGTAAAAATAAAGTTTTCCACTACTGTGCAAGAGGGATTGTATGGTTAGCTCCTGGATATCATGTGGTGAGTATGTGTACTTTCTAGCAACAATGAACTTGCTTCATTTTTGTGTTTTTCGTGATGTTGCAGCTGTTTTTTTTATGGTTGTTGGTTAGTGTATGGTTGATGTTTAGTTAGAGTTTAAAGACGGAGGTTGGTGGTGTTGGAGAAGATGGAAGGAAAAGATTGTTGATGTTGTTCGCAGCAAGTGAGGGGTACAGGTATGTGGAAGAAGTTTGATGGAAAAATCTTCTTTTTGGGAAAGATCGTTGAGGAATCGTTTTACCGTGAGGTTTGTATTTTCAAATTTTTCCCCCCCTCTCTTCTCTTGTTGTCCTCTTTTTTACTTTTACAAAGCTTGTTCATTAAGTTTGTAATACAGCAAATTTGTCTTGTTTTGATGTTAGGTTGCTTTCATGGCAGTTTGGCAGGTTATTGTGTGATATGTCCTTCTCAAGTGCTGCAGAATTTTGTTGTTGTTTTGTTGCAGGTTGTAGCAGTGTGGTTTGCAGAGCAGCCTGTAGGTAGACGCGGGTACAAGTAGTGGAAGGACTTAATTGTTGCAAGTTTGTGTGTGGTGATTTTGGCTTTTGAAACAAGTTAAGTGTGTTTGGCTTATGGTTCAACAAGGTTTATTTCTTATTTTTTATTTTTGTAGCAATTAAATCATTTTTTTGTAATCTGTTTCTTCATCTGCAATTCTAACGTGATGCTATTCTTATTTTTTTGCACCAGTTATATTGGTTTTGCAGGTGGTATAAAAGGCTTGTAGGAGTCTTGTGGGGTTTAGTGGACTTTGAACTCCAATTTCTTGTAACACTTGTTGATTCTGCCATTGTAATTTTGTCAATTCTGTGTCAAAACTTGCACTTTTGGAATGTTAATGAAATAAGATCAAGCTGGAATTGTACTGATGAGGTTGTTTAATATTAGGAATTTTTGAATTGTATGGTTACTGCTATGAGGGAATTGGACGTGAATTAAAACATTGTAAATTGGACCCAAATTTCCATGATGTTGCTGTAGTAACCATGCTTATGAAATGACTTCAAAGAATAATCACGCACCTTGTACATTACAACACAACTTGAGCATCACCTCTTAATAAGTTTCTCATGGCCTTAAACAATACACATCAACTCCAACATCTTGGCCCAGTAAAACACCTCACGACAAATAGCTTGGCTTAAATAGTAATCATAGCTTGAAACTTCCACTTATGGCTTGAAAAATTGGCTGAAAACTTTTGATCATGCTTGGAAATTTTGAAACATGGCGCAAAATAATTTAAACACGTATTTAGACTAAGGCCTGAATATAATCCAAACATGGTTTGAAAGCAACCTTGCAGTTATGGCTTGGAAATAATTCTTACCCATGTCACGCAACAATTCAATCATGGCCGGAATCATAGCTCAACACCAACTTGCAACAAGTTAATTTATAACTTGGGGTTCAAACATTATTTGAGACACTTTGCCAATTTTAATCATGACTTCCAATTGCATTTGAAACACATTCCAATTATACCTTCAAATAATTCCAACATGGTTACAAAATAATCCCCACCCACGACCTAAAAAAAACAACAATCTTTTGGAATATAGCTTGAAATCATCTTGAAGTCAACTGCTCATGTCCTGACTAACTGACCATGATAATAAGGACATATATCTTCTTGTTTCCACTTGAATTCAACACACTTGCAAAGATCCTGTAGTTACACTGAGCACAAACAAGACCTACATACCCTAGATTTTAGAGGATCATGGTCAAAGCTACATGATGATCTTGAGAGGAGTCCATGAAGCCCCAACATGCTTAAAATAAGAAAAATGAGATGGTAGGACAAATTTGGGGTATGACAGATGCCCCTATCTAATTGCCTTGAACCCGAGAGAATAAACTGTTGTATAGCATTTATTTTAAGGGTAGAAGTCAATTAGATACAAGAAGACCCCAAAATTTGTCCGACAAAAGGTAAAGTGCCATGGAGTAAGAGTTGACAGAATGAAGTAGCGGGGTACAAAATGAACAGAATAACTTGAGGTTCTCTGGATCGTCGAAGCAGTCCCTTATCCGTTAAGGTTCTTCAATGATACCAAAGCAGAATCTGAAAGGTAAATTTGCTGAGGGAATAGTTGAGCGAGATTCCTATCGAAGGAGGAAATGTGCTGGCTTTACAGGGGAAAACTCACAAGAAACTTTCTAGGATATCCTCTGCTTGGGGAGTACTGACAATAGCTGTTGAGGATTGTCAATATCAATTGCGTGGTTGAAGAATGACTTGCTGGGGAATAGAATTCCTTGAGCACATGCGGGGGTACCAACTCTTTTAGAAGAATTTTGTCGACTTTGATGGATGACTGGCCACGATGCTTGCGAACTGATCCTGGATCCTGCTATGCTATGCTGGGGATGGATATGCCATGCATACAAGAATGCAAATGAACTTGTCTTTTATGAGATGCATATGGGAATGCAACCGGGCAAGGCTTCACTTTTGGTTTCCAAAGAAGGATTAATGGGGATTAGATGAAGCAAGGTGAAAGACTCACTGGGAATACTGGCATATCAACTCGGGGGTTGAGAAAAGGAAATACTGGCGTCAACTCGGGGGTTGAAAGAAAGGTAAAGGTAATATCGACTCGGGGGTCAAGGAAATAAAGGCAATATCGACCCGGGGGTCGAGAAAATAAAGGCAAGGTAATCTATCAACTCGGGGGTTGAAGGAAATAACAAAATATCAACTCGGGGGTCGAAGGTAAAAGCAAATATCGACTCGGGGGTCGAGGGCAGAGATGAAAGCAATATCGACTCGGGGGTCGAAGAAGATAAAGATAACAATGACTCGGGGTCAGCACAAGCAATAAAATGTCAACTCGGGGGTTGAAGATGTAATAATGATATCGACTCGGGGGTCGAGAAACTAAGGCAATATCAACTCGGGGGTCGAGAAAATAAAGACAAAATATCATCAACTCGGGGGTTGAAAGAAAGGTAAACATCGACTCGGGGGCCGAAGAAAATAAAGACAACATTGACTTAGGGGTCAAGAACAAATCAAAATATATCAACGCGGGGGTTAAGGAAGGAAATAGGTTATGCTATGTATGCATATGGTGCGTGTATGTTGTATGTAATGCATATACGAATGCGAGCAGGGGATTGGTCTTATGAAGGTGCCAGCAGGGTGGACTTTATGGTGGTTGCCAAGAAAGGTTGGACTTTAGGAGGTGCCAAGCAGGGTTGGACTTTTGGAGGTGCCAAGCAAGGTTGGGTTTATGAGGTGCCAAGCAGGGTTGGACTTTATGAGGTGCCAAGCAAGGTTGGACTTTTGGAGGTGCCAAGCAGGGTTGGACTTTTGGAAGGTGCCAGCAGGGTGGACTTTTGGTAATTGCCAAGCAAGGTTGGACTTTTGGTAGGTGAAAGGATTTGATTTCTCGACACCTAGTATCTGATAGTGCCATTATGAGAGGATAGTTGTGGATGCTCTTGGTACCCCAAGTTTGATCATTTGCAGAAATTGTGTGCTTAGTTCATGAGAGAACCTCACCTTTCTAGCTGATATGCCCTGAGGCTTGCAAATAAATGGTTGTATGAGCGCAGTGACATAACCAATGCACGTTGATTGTGTGAGCGTAGCGACTTATCCAATGCATTCTGATTGTGCATTTGCTCTACCCCAAGGCTTTTAATACTTGTTGAACTCAAGGGTCGCTTAGTGCATGACATGGCCAGCTTGACCAACTTGAATGTTATGAAGGGAAACTGCCCCTGTCTGGCAGGTAATGAGATGATCTGCCCCAGTGTATGGATCAGTGGTCTGCCCCTGTGTCTGGATTTTGCAGTGGTCTGCCCCTGTCTGGATTTTGCAGTGGTCTGCCCCAGTCTTGGATTTTGCAGTGGTCTGCCCCAGTCTTGGATTTTGCAGTGGTCTGCCCCAGTCTTGGCTTTTGAAAGACTTTCCTCAGATTGACTAAGTATGGCTTTGAAGGACTTGCCCCAAATTCACGAGGTTATGAGATAGTCTCGATTCGGGTCAGTGCCAACGAATACTCAAGTTTCCCTTTGATTGCACTTTGTTGGAATTTTCGAAATGTCAAGTACTGATTTGCAGCTAGAATTGATCATTCAGAAATGGTGATTTTAATGCCACATTCATGCACGTTTTGAAAAATCATTTATTGGAATGATGTGAAAGTGTGTGACGAGTGGACTGTTAGTCCAAACGCAGTGCTGATTTACCTGGTGTGTGAAAGATACAGCAAGAATATGACACCAACTCAAAATACTAGCAAATTCGTAGGAGTCAGTTTACGCAACCTTGCTGTAGTATGCTTTCAGAATAAACCCCGCCTCAATTAGGTCTTTTAAGGGTTGTAACGTGGTCTGGTTGACGGTTATAGAAACAAAGGATATAAGGCTCAAAATTATATTTGTACCCACCCCTTCTTCGTGATGATCTCCAGTCCTACGTTCAGTTAAATTGACACACGTGTTCGTCTTTTAAGAGAGCTCGACGGTGTACGTGTGAAGTTAAGGATTCACGATTCGCTTGAAATGGTAGCCATCTTATTTTGTTTTTTGATGGACGTCAGTGACCTTTTGATTTGGCATGGTGGCCACTGGATCTTATTTTGTTTTTGTTGAGGATTCGAGGAACTCTTTTGTTTTTTTATCCCTATCTTTTGCATGGACTAACTTCACTTTTCGAGTCCATCAGGGTTGCCTTGATTTTTGCCTAAGTCTCCTTTTTTGAGGTGTTTGACTTAGCAGGCTTTTTTCTTTTTATTTTCTTTTTTAGTAAGGTTTGTGACTGCCAAGTCATGGGTAATTGATGAACAACCATCATGTTTTTGGATTTTACTTTTGTGAACTAAGTGTGTAATCAGGTTAACTAAACACTACCCTGCCCCAAGTTGAGTGTAAAGGGTTTGAATGTCCGAAGGAAACTGCTACTTCTAGGCTCGAAGTGGTTTACTAGGGATTAACTCCTTATCTCTCCAGTGTTTAGGAATTGAAACAATGCCTGTACATCCTTGGCAGGATTCTATCCGAAAGCATACCATCAGCAATTATGGGTATCACGTTTTCGTCATCCTCCCTCCAATATTTGCTAAACAACAACTTGGTAAAGGAAGTGAATGAGAGGTATATAGATGAACATTTTTGTTGTTTTTTTTTTGTAAGTGAAGAAAATGTGAGTGAATGCGACATGATTAGTTCAAAAAAAATGCATGATCATTTCATTAATATTACCATTAATAAATAACAATGTCTAAAAGCAAATAGTACATAACATAAAGAAACTACAAATGCAAATAATAAAAATGTTCAAGGATTGCCAGCTCTGAGGATGTTTTCCTATCTGAACCACTGGCTTGAGAAAATGCCTCTTGGAATCTTCAAACTCATTTGGGTGAGATGCTGATACGCACAACCAAACTCCCATCTTGAAAGGATATGCACTTCTTGTCAATCAAGTGTTGCACCTTGGCTTGGAAAGCTTTGCAATCTTCAGTTGAGTGCCCCATTGATCCAGCATGATAGCCACAATGCGCCTTGGGATTGTACCCAGGAGGATATGGTTCTGGCACCGGCTTGAGAGACTTGGGCTCCACTAGTGAGTTTCAGACTAGATGCGGCAAAAGTTGACTGTACAACATAGGAACTAGGTGAAGAGGAGCAGTCCTTCTTTCCAAGTTATTGCGAGGCCTTATCTGATTCTGGCGTGGATTCTGACTTCCTCGGCCATGAGCTCGTTGATTTGCATTGGGAGCAGCCCAAGGTTTTTGGTATGATGCCCTAGGCACTGTTGATTGCCTTTTTGGGATCCAAAGGTTGATATCATCATCATCATCATCAATATCAATGGGATGCTTTCCAAAGTCCTTTTTTGGAGCCTCCTCAGAAAATGCAGCCTTTTCGGACTTCTCTACCAGCTCTCCTCTTGTGGAGGTGTTATCCAAGACCATGGTTTCAACATGATTATCAGAGAATAAAGATGTTTCATCTTCCACAAACTTGACCTTTTCCTTGTGGTATAGGATTCTGAGTGGTCCACGAAACTCTTGTATTTTCTCTTTGCCAGATCTTTGGGTTAAACCATTCACGCTAGGGTCTTCCCTTCTGGTTAGTTTCTGCAATTTGTTTCGAAAGCTTTCACATTCTTTGACAGCATGCCCTATGGTTCCAGTGTGGTACTCACACTCTACCTCCGAGTTATCTTCTTCAAAGACTAGACGTTTCTTATTAATAAGTTCTTGAACCTTGTTCTTGAATGACCAACATCCCTCGATAAAGTGCCCCCTCGCCCCTTTATGGTATTCACACTGTGCATTATGATTATATCCAGGTGGAGGAGGGTTACGAACCGGTCCAAGGGAGGTGGGTGCCACCATTGAACTCTGAATCAGGTATGATAGCAGTTGTCCATAGGGTATAGGAATAGGGTCAAGGATAGGGCGCAACTTAGACTTCTTATGGCCTCTCTGGTTTAGATTCTCATGCCTCTGGGACAGAATGGGTGCTGACCACTAATTATGAGGTTGTGAAAGAATTGGTCGGGGACAAAACCCAGGAGGAACAACACACAATGGGTTATTCACTGTAGCTTGTGGAGTAGAAGGAACTGTGGGAGTAACACTCCTAGATGTTGTGCCTTCTTGAGGCTTTTTCTTTCTTTTCCCCATAGATGTTAAAGCTTCTGGCATCTGCTCCATCTTGCCTTTCATGTTGTTCATGCCTTTTCTCCACTCAACTTGATTCTGCTTCAAGTAATCCATGGTTCTCCCAGAGCTACCTCAAGTCCAATATGTGCGTCGGGAAATCAACTGCGGGTTATGGACAAAGGATGGATGAGTTTGTGGTTTTGGAAGATGATATGCAAACATGCTAATGTCATGAGTATGCAATGCTTATGCACGGTTCCAGGATTAAAGCAGCATCTGATTCTGAGGAAGGAGTTAGACACAGGATATCTCTGATCACAAGACCCCCCATATGTAGGCTCTAATCGGGTAGGTGCCTAGAGTTATGGATATCTTTCAAAGATATTATAGCCATGAAGAAGGAACATCAGACGATAATATTTTTGAAAGGATCTCGTCTAGGCGAGGTCTTCGTTTCTTCCCCATGAGAAATACTCCTCGGAGGCGCCCACTACACAACCATCGACACACGGGTTTAGGGTTCTCAGAATCCTAGATCGAGGTCGAAAATATTACTGTCAGGAAGTAATACGTTCAAGGGATCTCATCTGATTGGGGCGTTCGCATTAACTCACATAGAATTAACACTACTAACCACCATGGGTAATTAGGTTTTGGTCCTTGGGATCAACGATTCAGGCTCAAAAATATTACCGCCATGGCAAAGTTTTACCACAACAATAATATATCCAAGGGAACCTACTCCAAGCGGGGTTTTCGCTTCAACTCATGCGGAAGAGACCACGCAAGCCTACACTACACAACCACCATTCTAATCCTAGGGTTATACTCGGACTCGGTTATAGAGCCATCTCACAGAGCACCAAAGATCAGAGAACCCCCAACAATGTCATACAAGATAATAATATGGTATAAAAATAAATAAGCACGCAAGTAAATAACAGATAGTTAAACAAGCAAGCAAATAACAAGAGAAGATAAACACACAAGCGGATCTAACACTCACGAATCGAGTCAATTTAGGCTTGACTCTCTCTAGCATAGGGCAATGCAATTCCCCAGCAGAGTCGCCATCTTTCGTACCTCGAAAAATACGATCCTCGCGATGGACGCGGAAAAACTGTTCGAAATAGAGTCGCCACCGAACTTTATTTATTCCAAGGAAGGAATAGGAAAATATCGATAAAACCTTTAAAGGGATAAGAAAATGATCATCGCAACCAAATTCGGGTTCGGGAGTCGATTACGCAAAGGGAAGGTATTAGCACCCTCTACGTCCGTTGTACTCAACGGGAACCTCTTCATTCGATTCGTGAGAAAGTTAGTTAGGTTTGTTTGTTATCTTCTACGGTAAAAGTATTAATTTTAAAAGGGAAAATGGGGTGGTTTTTTATTAGTGTGCTCGGCAAGGATTAGAACCCTTGTGCCTACGTATTCCCTCGTGCAATGGGAAAGTCAGAGCATTCGTAGTTCGTGGGACTACGGTTGGTTTGTGTTTTTTAAACGAACGAGTGTTTAATTCGCATTCTAACTGCTAAACGTTGGCTTGTCTGCTCGTCAAGGGAGGCTGAAGCACTAGTTCATATGCGCGGAAGAATAGATTAAACAATTTTCTTTTTGTGAAAGTTGTTTGAGTATGAATTAAATGTATTAGAGATTTGATTGAGAAAAAGGTTTGATTTGGACGTGTTTTAGGCAAACGAGAGTTTAGGTCGTATTCTAACTGCTAAACGTTGGCTTGTCGGCTCGTCATGGGAGGTTGAAGCACTAGTTCATATGCGCGAAAGAATGACTTTAAACAATGTTCTTTGGAAAAGGTATTGAATAGTGGATCGCACGGAGGCGATGACTTAGTGTTTTGGAAAGGCTCGATCGCACGAGAGCGAGAGGAGCGAGTTTGACATATTGGATGTCTTAGAGGCGACGATTGTTCACACACGAGTAAGAGAACTCGCACCTAAACAATCGAAGGGTTAAGGTTTATGTCTTTTAGAAGTGTCAATTGTTCAAACACAGGTAAGAGAACTCGCACCCAAACAATTGAGGAGAAAGGTCAAAGACTTGGCCCCCCTCACTTCACCTTTTAGGAAATTGTGTTTGAATATATGATTAAGTGTTTTAGTGTTTGATTGAGAAAAGCACTTGATTCGAATGTGTTTAGAACCTCGGTCGCACGGGGCGAGGAGTAGATAATTTTGATCGTATCGGATGTTTTAGAGGTGACAATTGCCCACACACGAGTAAGAGAACTCGCACCCAAGCAATTGAGGAGAAGGGCCAAAGACTCGACCACCCTCGCTTCACCTTTAGTAAAATGTGTTTGAATAGGGATTAAGTGTTTTGATAATTTGATTTGAAGAGATTTGAATGTTTGTCGAGTTCGTGTGTTTTAAAGACGTCAATTGTTCACACACGAGTAATAAAACTCGCACATAAACAATTGAGAAGTTAAGGTTTAAGTTTTTTCAGAGGCGTCAATTGTTCGCACACAAGTAAGAGAACTCGCACCTAAACAATCGAAGAGAAAGACCAAAGACTCGATCCCTCTCACTTTTCACCTTCTAAGGAATAATGTTTAAGTATGATTAAATGTATTGATTTGATTTTAAAAATGCTCGATGTTGGTCGAGGTTTATTTCTTGTTGTAAAAAGGGTTGATTTTAATCTTATGGGAGAAGGGTGTAATTAATCAAGTGGACATAATCGAGCCATGATTAAGGTGGGCCAACCACATACACGCATACAAACCAAAGTGAAATGTGCAACAATTGTCGTTGTATAAAGCCCAAGAGGAGGCATTGTGAGGTCGATTGCGATCGTGAAAACGATCAACTTACAAGGTATTAAAAGGGTTGACATAAAGTCATAATATTAGTTTGAAAACAGACTTTTTGGTTTGGACAAGTATAATATGAGTATCACACATATAATTAAAGCATGAAATAAAATCCATAGGAGAAAATTATACACCTCACATAAAGATCATAAAATGGGGAAGGAAATAATCAAGCATATTATTTAGGTTAGTAACCTACTTCTAAAGTTAATTCTAGGGAAGGAAGTTCTAAACTAAGAATTAAGTTCTAGATTTTTAGATTAAAGCTCCAATAATTAATTAGACTAAATCAAAATATTTAATAAAATTAATTATCAAAAATTAATTAATATTAAATAAAATAATTTAATAAAATTAATTAAATCGGAAGTGAGGACTAATCAAATAAAAGTATTTTGGATTTTTTGAATTAAAACCAAATTAATAATTAATCAAATTAAAATTCAATATTTAATAAAATTAATCATAAGTAGATTAATTAATATTAAATGAAAAATTTTAATAAAATTAACTAAATAAAAGTTTGGTTTTTAAAAGGAAATAAAATGCCTTTTTTATTATTAAGTACTATTAAAAAATAAGTTTTAAAATTAAAACTAAAAAAAAACAGAAAATAAAAAAACAAAAATGGGCCAGATAACGTGAAATTGGGGGGTACGGAAAAGAAATAAACCCAGGCCCATATACTTGGAGGCCCACGCAAGGAAGGTGCACCATGCACCCAAGGTCAACTCTCTAGATCTGAGGCGTTGATCCAGTTAGAGAGTCAACTTGACTTTAATCTGATCGTTGGGACATTAGGGTGTACGGTAAGGCCTGCAGAGGCGCATGCACACAGGATCCAGGGAAGTGTCACTCATTCGGTGACAAGTGTCCAAGGTGGAGACACTTGTCACCACCGTATCAAGCCACCACAAAAAGAGGGTTTAAACAAAGGAAAAGAGGTGGATCGGTCCTCATTCCCCTAACTTCTTTCAGACTTTCTCTCTCTCTCGTTGCTTTCTCTCTCACCTGCAAAACTCTCTCGCCGGAAACCTACACCGCGGCCGGAGAAGCGGCGGCGCACGGCAGCCGCCACCATCTTCTCCGGCGATACCTCCCCCAAAATACACTACCTCACCTAAAAAACTTCCTAAATCCAAATCCGAGCTTACTTTTACCAAAAAAAGCTTCTAACTCTCAAATCCGAAACCACACAGAGAAACCCTAACTCTACAAATCAAGAGCGAATCCACAAATTAGAAGGGGAAAATGAAACTATAGCATACGAAGCAAACAAATCAAGCCATATAAAGTTCAAAGGGAGCGAGGAGTACCTAGATCGGAGTAACTCCGATCGGAAGTTTTTCGACGAGGGTAATCCTTCAGCTTTTCTCCTCTGCTTTTCTTCTTTTCCTTTCTTGTGTTGCTCTGAGTGGCGTTCCAAGGGTGTTGATGGCGAAGTTGAGTGATTCGAAGATGAAGTAGCAGGTTGAGGGTAGCCAAAAGTTATTGAATTTCAGAGGTGGAGAGTACACTTGCAGTTGTGGTGTGTTATGGTGGATTGTTGGATGGCGAAATGGGTTGTTTTGAAATTGGAATGAGGTAAGAGAGGTAAGAACAGAAATAGTGATGAAGATGGTTTTGAGGAGTTTATGTTGGATTGAAGAAGCTGGGATGGTGAGTTGTTGTAGTGACGTTTCGTGTAAAAATAAAGTTTTCCACTACTGTGCAAGAGGGATTGTATGGTTAGCTCCTGGATATCATGTGGTGAGTATGTGTACTTTCTAGCAACAATGAACTTGCTTCATTTTTGTGTTTTTTGTGATGTTGCAGCTGTTTTTTTTATGGTTGTTCGTTAGTGTATGGTTGATGTTTAGTTAGAGTTTAAAGACGGAGGTTGGTGGTGTTGGAGAAGATGGAAGGAAAAGATTGTTGATGTTGTTCGCAGCAAGTGAGGGGTACAAGTACGTGGAAGAAGTTTGATGGAAAAATTTTCTTTTTGTGAAAGATCGTTGAGGAATCGTTTTACCATGAGGTTTGTATTTTCAAATCCCCCCCCCCCCTTCCTCTTCTCTTGATGTCCTCTTTTTTACTTTTACAAAGCTTGTTCATTAAGTTTGTAATACAGCAAATTTGTCTTGTTTTGATGTTAGGTTGCTTTCATGGCAGTTTGGCAGGTTATTGTGTGATATGTCCTTCTCAAGTGCTGCAGAATTTTGTTGTTGTTTTGCTGTAGGTTATAGCAGTGTGGTTTGCAGAGCAGCCTGTAGGTAGACGCGGGTACAAGTAGTGGAAGGACTTAATTGTTGCAAGTTGGTGTGTGGTGATTTTGGCTTTTGAAACAAGTTAAGTGTGTTTGGCTTATGGTTCAGCAAGGTTTATTTCTTATTTTTTATTTTTGTAGCAATTAAATCATTTTTTTGTAATCTGTTTCTTCCTCTGCAATTCTAACGTGATGCTATTCTTATTTTTTTGCACCAGTTGTATTGGTTTTGCAGGTGGTATAAAAGGATTGTAGGAGTCTTGTGGGGTTTGTGGACTTTGAACTCCAATTTCTTGTAACACTTGTTGATTCTGCCATTGTAATTTTGTCAATTCTGTGTCAAAACTTGTACTTTTGGAATGTTAATGAAATAAGACCAAGCTGGAATTGTATTGATGAGGTTGTTTAATATTAGGAATTTTTTAATTGTATGGTTACTACTATCAGGGAATTGGACGTGAATTAAAACATTGTAAATTGGACCCAAATTTCCATGATGTTGCTGTAGTAACCATGCTTATGAAATGACTTCAAAGAATAATCACACGCCCTGTACATTACAGCACAACTTGAGCATCACCTCTTAATAAGTTTCTCATGGCCTTAAACAATACACATCAACTCCAACAGCTTGGCCCAGTAAAACACCTCACGACAAATAGCTTGGCTTAAATAGTAATCATAGCTTGAAACTTCCACTTATGGCTTGAAAAATTGGCTGAAAACTTTTGATCATGCTTGGAAATTTTGAAACATGGCGCAAAATAATTTAAACACGTATTTAGACTAAGGCCTGAATATAATCCAAACATGGTTTGAAAGAAACCTTGCAGTTATGGCTTGGAAATAATTCTTACCCATGTCACGCAACAATTTAATCATGGCCGGAATCATAGCTCAACACCAACTTGCAACAAGTTAATTTATAACTTGGGGTTCAAACATTATTTGAGACACTTTGCCAATTTTAATCATGACTTCCAATTGCATTTGAAACACATTCCAATTATACCTTCAAATAATTCCAACATGGTTGCAAAATAATCCCCACCCACGACCTAAAAAAAATAACAATCTTTTGGAATATAGCTTGAAATCATCTTGAAGTCAACTGCTCATGTCCTGACTAACTGACCATGATAATAAGGACATACATCTTCTTGTTTCCACTTAAATTCAACACACTTGCAAAGATCCTGTAGTTACACTGAGCACAAACAAGACCTACATACCCTAGATTTTAGAGGATCATGGTCAAAGCTACATGATGATCTTGAGAGGAGTCCATGAAGCCCCAACATGCTTAAAATAAGAAAAATGAGATGGTAGGACAAATTTGGGGTATAACAGGTTATACTAAGGGAAGGTATTAGCACCCTACGTATCTGTAGTACTCTACAGAAACCTCTTGTTTGTATGTGTGTTATGTTATGCTTGCTTGCTAAGGAAATTTGCTAAGGGTAAGGTGAAGATCTAGGTGAAGACCAAAATGCTAAAGGTAAGGACCTAGGGGTATATCTAAGTATGCTCGCCAAGACGTCGCATCTTATGCCTACGTATCCTGACTAAAGAATTAGAGCAGCCGTAGTTCACCTAACTAAGGGGTGAGGAACCATTGACTATGGCCAAAGTTCCAAGGGGGATGAGTATGAGCTCATGTAGAGTTTTAAGAATTCTCTAAGTCTAAGTTGTAAAGGGGAAGTGAATACTCATGATGATGAGAATCACATAGAGTTGAAGAAATCTAACTTAATTCTAAGTTTAAGAGGTAAATGGCCTTAATAAGGCCAAAGGGGAAGGAACATCATAATGATGATGCTCACATAGAGTTGAAGAACTCTAGGTGAAACCTAAGTCATGAGGTAAGTGGCTCTAAGGAGGCCAAGGAGAGAAGTGAGTAACTATGAGGATATTGCTCACACAGGGGGAACCTAATGAGGTTAAAGGGAGAAGAGGCTCTAAGGAGGCGAAGGGTGGATCCTAATGAGGATATGGGATAGCTTTAAAGAGGCCAAGATGGTATATGAGCTATCTATGACCTTGAGGTCAATAGAGAGACTTTCCTTTGGAAGGAGGGGAGGATAACATCTTATGAGCAAGAGTGTTAAAAAGGAAATTGAAATTAAATGAATAATATGAGTTAAAGAACTTAAAGGGGATGCACAATAATTAAGCATGATCAATCTCAAAAGTATGATTCAGACATCTATGTATGGCAAGAGATAGTGAGATAATTCACAACAAACATAAACAAATGAGCACACATAAATATGATAATAGATAGCATCTTCAAGTTTGAAATCCAAGACAAAATATCCCAGGTAAGAGACTTGGTAACAAAGTCAAAAGATAAAAACAAAACCTTAATAGAATAACCTTATCCGAGGTTAAGGAACCTTTCTCAGACAACCCTCTCATATATCATAGACCAATCCAAAGAAAACTCTCACAAAGCTCTCAAGGATCAAGTGACTTTCAAAGGAAATTCAAGACTTAAATGAAAAGTTTGCTCATGTTTTTGTATTTTTTGAAATTAATATGAAAGTGAAATAAAAGTGAAAATAAAAATTATGGAAAATTAAATTAAGCATTAAAGAGTGTTTATGAATTTTTTTGGGTGGAAGAAAATATTTTAAATAATTGTAATTGAAATGAAAATTAAAACTAAGAAAGGTGTAAAACAAAATGAGGCAGGGGGTACAGTGGTAGCAATTAGTGTGAATTGAAATGCATTGCTAAGCGCATGGGCTGGAAAGAAGGGGGTGGCTTTAGCAGATCAGGCCCAAGTCCAACAGGAGAGGACAACTTGAAAAAAAGAAAATAAAAGGCAAAAGGGTGTCTGGGGGGAGGGGGATTCGAACCCCAGACCCCTTGGTTACAGCGCGCTTTTCATACCACTGGGGTGGCTATACATCCAATGTATAAGCCCACCCCAGAAACATATATTCCATGAGCGAGATTAAAGGCCAGGTTTTTAAAGAACACATGGAAATGTTACAAAATGTTAATGACATATTATCAATCGGTCAGTACTTATTTAAGTGACTAATGACAAAACAATGGCCTAGCCACTCACGCGCTGCCACACTTCCATCCTCTCCATGCAACGTGAACAAGAAACCCACCATTATCGTGCAAAACAAACAAAACCCATGGCAAACCTCTCATCTTGTTCTATCAATATCAAACTCAATATTCCATCTTTTTTCATAAACCAAAAGCCTAAACTGATTAGAAAAGATCAAGGATTTTAAATGTGCCATTTGTTTTCCCTAAAATTAAACACACAGTTCATACGAATGCCAATACCAGTGGAACAACAACAAAGTTCAGAAACTTAGAAACTCAAACACACAAGCCATACTAAGAATGCAATGGTTAATATAACTTAAACACAAAAATATACATATGCCAGCATCAAAGAACAAAAAAAATCACAGCATGCTTATGAGTTTCAAGATTTTTAGAGGCTTACCTCTTTGAGTAGGTCCAAGGCCTCTTCAATGGGGCTTGCAGAGGTGAGTTGACCTTCCCTTTATGTTTATTGATGCCAGGAGAGATGACCAAGGTGTTTGGAATGATTGGAAACAAACTCCCACTTCAAACTTGTGCCTTCATGTAAAGGGAAGCTTGAAAAATGGCAGATGATGAAAGGTTTGTTACAGAACCTATTTGATGATCTAAACAAGCTTCATGGACTATTGATGGAAGACTTATGTGGTTTATTTATGATTTACACGAGGGAATTGAAGCTGGACAATGTTTTTGCAAATTTGCAAAAGTGAGTGGATGAGAGGATTCAGAATGTATTCAGCCCTCTCTTGGGGTGAATCTTGTGTGCTTTGGAGTGTAGAACAATGCCCTATATATAAGAAAGGTTGAGGGCATGAGGTATGGCCAGAATTAGAAACTTGCCAAGTTTTCCCTTTTGGAAAATTTCCCCTCGTGTGAGTGAGTTGGCTGGGTCATAAGTCTTCAAGAACACTAGTCACTGATCAGGATAGAGTTTGGTTTATTTTTGTGTGCTGGTGGGATTGGGGCAGAGCCCAAGTTACAAGGAAAAGTGAGCTGACATGCTTTTGTTGGAAAGTTTCTCTTTCTTAAAGTCAAGTTGCATCCACTTGTGCCAACTTGCTTAAACTATCATATTTTAATTGTGCAACCTGCAAGAAATCATGGCAGAGGTTTAAACTTGTCTCTAACATCAGAAAAAGTGAGCATTTTTGTGATTAGAAATGGTAATGCATCATTATGCATCATGTGTGAAACTTGCATTTCAAGAAAAGACCCAAACTTCAACCATTCGAATCTCCTAGCTCTCTCCATGGATTGAGGAGTTCTAGTACTTTTTGGAAAGCCCCAAATGTCCTCTAAAACTTTCATGTTCACTCCAAATTTTGGATCAAAAGGGATCTTGGTGAAAAGTGGAGGTGAAGTCAGCTGGTTTTTAAGGCAAAATGTAGTGAAATTTCACTAAGTCTTTAAGTGTTTTGAACTTCCAAGCCTTATAACTTAAACACCAAGCCTTAACTTGAGAAGGGTCCTCTAATATGTTTTGAAGTTCATGAGGAGAGCTTCAATTTGAGCTTTGGATCACAAAATTTATATGTGTGGTTTGAAAGTTATGACTTTTCCAATTTTGCACAAGAAGTGAATTCTTCCTTACTTAGAAAATTTTAAGAACAAAACCTTGCCCTTCTTGCAAGAAACCTTTCAAATGGTGATCTCTCATGCTCTACTTCAAGGAATTAACATTTTAAGATGGAGTGTGACTTGAATACATCATTTTGGGCCAATAACATCAAAGTCAGAGGCTTGACTTGTTAGTCAAAACCCTAATTTCCTCAGGAATTCCACTGGATGATCTTTGAGGATCTTGCTTCTTCAATCTCTTCCAAGGTCCAAAGATGGCCTCTAAGATGTTTAAGAACATATGAAACCATGTCTCAAAGCTTGGGTACATGCCTTGATCATAAGTCAAA
This sequence comes from Lathyrus tuberosus, assembly GCA_022829125.1. Classification (NCBI taxonomy): domain Eukaryota; kingdom Viridiplantae; phylum Streptophyta; class Magnoliopsida; order Fabales; family Fabaceae; genus Lathyrus; species Lathyrus tuberosus. The sequence continues at coordinate 3,612,814 of JALAZF010000320.1, read as the reverse complement.
GGCCAAGGTTGACTTTCCTGACAATACCCTAATCTGGGGACAAGATGAGCTTATGACTCTTTGTGCTAGTGATGAAAGCCAGATGATCTTGATTTCTTATTGAGTAAGGCCTCTAAGATATAGGTAAGTTCAATTGGTTGATGAACCAATCAAACCTTGACTGATCATGACAAACCTCTTCAGTGATTCTTCAGGTTAAAACCCTAATTCCACAACTTTGGTCTGATAGTCTCTTATTGACTTAATTTTATCCAATGTCTTGAGATCCCAAACTGGTGAACACTTGTGATGATTGTATGGAGCCAAAGAATTCCTTAGGAGACCTTAAATCATGTGAGAGCCTGGCTTAGGAAACCTTGATCTCTTTCTGGTGTAAACCCTAGTTTTCAATACAAAAGAAACAAACCTGCAAGATGAAATGGTTAGTTAACAATGCATAGATGATTGACGCCTAAATGCAAGTGCAAGATGTTATGACATCTAAGAGGTAAAATTTGGGGTACAACACTAAGTACAAGGGGTTGAGTTTTCCACGAAACCACATTACGATGTATTGCAGAAAAATGGCTTCCTACATAGACAATGATGATCTGCTTATCCACTGTTTCCAAGATAGCCTATCTGGGGCTTCCCTGGATTGGTACATGAACCTTGAACAAGGTAAGATCAGAACCTAGAAAGATCTATCTGAAGCATTCATGAAGCAATACAAGTAGAACTTGGATGTGGCTCCCACTAGGTTGCAGCTACAAAATCAAGCTCAGAAAGTTGGTGAATCATTCAGAGAATACGCTCAAAGGTGGCATGAGATGGCTTCATGAGTCCAACCCACTTTATCTAATATAGAGTTGGTTGACATATTCATGGGAACTCTTCAGGATTTTTACTATGAGAAGATGGTTGGTAGCTCATCCTCCAATTTTGCAGATGTTGTGACCATTGGGGAGCATATTGAGAATGGGCTCAAAACAGGGAAATTGTTGGCACTGTCAATTAACAATCAGGGGCCAATAAGCCACAAGGTGGGTTCTCTAAAGAAAAGGAAGAGGAAACAAATGTTGTCATGGCAAGTGTCCACCTACAAGCACAAACTCCCATTGCTCTTATGTCATACTGCCCGTACCCATATGTTGCTGTTGACCAGTACCAACAACTACCATATCAACAACCTCCTCATGTTCATAATCAGCAAGCCCAAGGCCGGGAGTGTCAGAACCAGCGCAAACCCCAGAATAATCTAGAACGAAGGAATGCTCCTCTAGATCTGATTCCTGTGACATACAATCAACTTCTCCCATATCTGATTCAGAACTCGCTGGGGGTTCCCAAAACTCTGAAGCCCCCACCAGAACCACTCCCACCTAGGTATGATCCCAATGTGCAATGCGGATATCATGCTGGGTCGGCTGGGCATTCGACCGAGGATTGCAACGCTTTCAAAGCTAGAGTCCAACAATTGATTGACAAGAAGTACTTAATTGTTCAAGATGAGAAACTGTGGGTGAACGGAAATCCTTGGACCATGTAGGGGCCAAGATTACAAAAGCATCCCTTGAAATAATTGATCAAGCCTGAGAGCACCTCCTCAAACTTGGCAATCATTATGTCACTCCATCTTTTCCATTTGTAATCTTTGTTTGTCTAGCACTGTCCATTTGTAAAACCTGTGTGTTTTCGAATGATAATAATAATGAAATGAATATGCATGTTTTGAATAAATTCATTCGTGTTCACTCATACTTTTTATCTGTATCACACATTTAATCAAGCAAAATCAAAAGGAGATTGATGAAATCAAAAGACACGAGATTATTGTCTGTATGCGTTTGAATAAAACCTTGCTGAAGATGTAAGACATTTGTTCAAATCCCCAAACACCAGAGGTATAAGGAAGATAATCCCTAGTCAACCCCGTTGGGCCTTGGAGTATGAGTTTCTTTCTGTACAAAAAGAACCATAAAGTTTAACCAGGGGCGGGGTAGTCTTCAGCTAGTTTGACCATGCGTTCAAATTTCAAAAGAGGTGTACCCCATCTGCGGATCAACCACGTCATATCCCTCGCAAGAGGTCGGAAAATCACAAATCCACATTGGTTGTCCCTCATCAACCAAAGGAACGAGGCAGTCACAATTCATACAACAAATCAAACGAATACATGTCACACGATTTTGTTAAAAAAATCAAAATCACAAAAGCAAGAAAGGAAAAGAGACCGCAAAGTCAAAACAAATGATTTAGGCGAAAATTAGGGCATACCGGTAGACTGCAAATTTAAAATAATTTGTCTACGCAAAAATTAGGGAAAACAAAAGAACAAAAAGAAGAATCAAAGAGAAAATCATCAATAAGAATAAGTTCGTGTGATTACATGTGACAAAAACAAAAGGTGAGTGACTGCCTCTCCAAAATCCTCGTCGGTTCCTCTACCATCACATCTACCGTTCAAAGCCCTTTTTGAAAGGTGAACGTTTGTGTCAAACTAGCTGAACGTAGTATTGGAGAACATAGAGGAGAACGGGTGGGTTAAAATAAATTTTGAGCCTTATATCCTTTCTTTCTTAAACCATGAATTAGGTCATGTTACAACCCTTAAAAGACCTAATAGAAGCAGGTGTGAGAGCAAGAATTGTCTCTATAAGTCGATCTATGTTTTGATGATAACAATACATATTTGTGAAAGAACCATTTTATGTTTTAACGTGTGTTGTGTGCAGATCATAATTATAGAAAACATCAGATCCAACAAGCACCAGCCAGATGAGCGTAATTGATAATATGTGAAGTTACTATGTGTGACACAAGTCGCAAGAAGCAAGAACGCATCTGTATCTGATCGTGATCAGTCAGATCCAAGGATGCCGATATTGCTGATGCAATGCTCTTGTGGATGCTCTATGAAAGTGGTCGAGATTCTGAAGATTACGAAGCTTCTGAAGAAGAGAATCGAAGTGCTGAAGACTTTCATGACTTGTAGTTCTGAAGGCGGAAGGCTCTGAAGACCAAGTGCAGAAAGACTATGAAGACTTATGTGTTCCGAAGATTAAGGTTCTGAAGATCAAGTATTGAAGACTCTGAAGATAGATTCCTAATGGACAAGTTCTGAAGTTTCAGAAGACTTGAAGAGGTAAAGGATAACGTGCTCAAAGACAAGTGTCGAAGTTCTGAAGACTGATTCCTAATGGACTTCTTCAAATAACTGAAGACTTGGCGTATCAGATATCCTATTAAGAAGACTCTACTCATGCTTCATCAATTTACCATCAGAAGCCTCTGAAGTTTGGAAGTCACATGTTACCGTTGTGAGTGACTGTACACGGCGCCCAAGAAAGATATATCCCGTCACTTCTCCCACAGTAAAAAGGAGATGTGTCAGTACAGCTAGTTATTATGCAACGTCTCTTTTCCAATAGCCAACAAAATTTCAAACGGCTATATTTCTATTGGGCTATTTAAAGGAAAGAGTACTCGCTTCTAAATGACAACGAAGTCCGCAGGATCGATTCATTCCATCAAAGGTGAATTGATTAAGTCATTGTGTGAAGATAGCAACAACGATGAGTTCTCGTTGTAACACTTAGAATATCCAAAGCTATCACCATTTACACATGGCCATTGTTGTTGAAGCTCAAAGATCATCATTCAACACAACAACAATGAATTGGTATAGAAGTTATTGATGAAGAAGACAACATTGCAAATCAGTCAAGTCATCAAGAAACCTTCTCGTCAGCGCTACATTGAAGATTTGAAGCAAGGAGTTGTTGATCAAAGCTTGCTCACCAAAAAAGATGAAAAAGAAAAAGATCTACAAGATGTCAACAATTGTCAAATCATTATACATCTCTGTAGTTTCTTAGAATAGGCATGGAGCTGCTACTCACATCTTGCTCGAACACTTGTGTGTTCTTTGTACTTAAACTTAGGAGTAATCTGCTTGATAAGAAACATCTTTGTAATCTCTTGTAAAACTAATTCTTGGTGAATTAGGATTCCTTGAGTGGTCAGTGTGACTGGAGACTCGAGAAGACAATGGCTAGATGTCATTGTGTGAAAAGCCTGAAATAGGGGCAGTAGCATTATATTCATTGCGATGAATCCCTAAACGTCTAGCTGTGAAAGCCTAGCAGTAAATCTTGCGAGATTGGAACCTGCATGTCAATGTTCGTTATATTAATTAAGTTGAATCCCTGAATGGTTCATTGCATGTTAGTCACAGTGCGGCTGTGCAAGTTGTTAGTCACCGGCGTCGCCCGTGCATCTGTAATCGAGATTGATTATAGTGGATTAAGACCTTGTGTTCAATGCGAAATCACCTGAGGAGGGTGGAATGGATTAGCCTTTATGGTGAACCAGGATATATCGTGTGTTTTTTACTCTTATGCTTAATGTATTTATTTATGTTCTATATCGAGTATCAGAACCTTACATAAGCAAGTTAGAACCTTGCAACTCTGATAAGCTTCCGCTCTGCAAGTTCTGAATGTTACGCATAATGTTCAGACTCTTGTTGGTTCTCATGCTTCATGCATTGCAAGTCTGAATGTAACTTCGTTAGTTAGAGTCTCCCAACGAACTCTGATGTTATCCTAAGTGATTTAACGACAAGAACCGAAAAGTTGTTAAAAAGAGTAAATACACAATTCAACCCCCCCTTTCTTGTGTCTTTCTCACACCTTCAGCAGGGTTTATTTCGAAAGCATACTACGGTACAACCGCATCAAAGGTGACTCCTAAAGATTTTCTTATCATATGTGCTAGTATTGACATGGCATTCTAAATGCTGGTCCATTCACTATATGTCATAATCTTAGTGAACATACTTGGATTTCAAAACTGACATATGCATGGCATTAGCATTATCATTTTCAAAACCAACACTTTCTACTTGCGAAAAAGCACTTGACATCAAGAAGGTTTTCACAATGGGAAGCTTGATCACCTCAAGGGGAAAAACGCCTGAAAAATCCATTGAGCAAATGGGCCTAGTCACCTCAAGATTCAGTCAATCTGGAGCAACCACGCTAAGACTCGACAAATCTCAATGATCAGTTAGTCAAGGGAATTCCTCCAAAAGATCAGTCTGCCAGAGGAAAAATCACTTCAAGGCTCACATTGGGGCATGCCACTTCAAGATCACAAGAAGTTAACCTCTCTAAAAGACGATTAATCAGGGGCACACTATTCCGATACGCTAGGGCAAGTCAAAGTCGGATCACAAGATCACTTCATAACTTGTGAATGGGGCAATCCATGCAGATACCCAACAGACTGGGGCAGAGACATGCTACCAAAGTACAAGTTCTCTCCCTATTTTGAGGCAAGAACAATGGTGTATCAGCAACTGCTGATCTTGAAGTAGGTGTCGGGGAATCACGTCTTTATGGCCTACACCCCAACCTCAACTCTTCCACTTCCCGCAACAATCATGTCGCTTCACTCATCATATCATTCATCTGGCATAACATGAAGCCTTGGCATAAGCCCGATCATACTTGACATCTTTTCAAAACCCGATTACTGGTATTCTGCATATAGTAATCATCATCGCATAGCATTGCATCCTTAAACGCATAACATATTCATCAAGATGGAACATTACGCCATACAGGTTTAAACATGCATCCCGATCAAAGCCCACTTCTCGTCTGGTAGTCAGTTCTCGTCCGACTTGTCTTTTTAAAATCCAGTTCTCGTCTGGTAGTCAGTTCTCGTCTGACTTGTCTCTTCAAAATCCAGTTCTCATCTGGTAGTCAGTTCTCATCTGACTTGTCTCTTCAAAATCCAGTTCTCGTTTGGTAGTCAGTTCTCGTCTGACTTGGCTCTTCAAAATCCAGTTCTCGTCAGGTAGTTAGTCCCTGTCTGACTTGTCTCCTAAAAAATCTCAGTTCTCGTCTGGTAGTCAGTTCATGTCTGACTTGTCTCTTCAAAATCCAGTTCTCGTCTGGTAGTCAGTTCTCATCTGACGTGTCTCTTCAAAATCCAGTTCTCGTCTGACCTGTCTCTTCAAAATCCAATTCTCGTCTGGTAGTCAGTTCTCGTCTGACTTGTCTCTTTAAAATCCAGTTCTTGTCTGGTATTTAGTCCCCGTCTGACTTGTCTCCTAAAAAATCCCAGTTCTCGTCTGGTAGTCAGTTCCCGTCTGATTTATCTCCTCAAATATCCCAGTTCTCGTCTGGTAGTCAGTTCCCGTATGACTTGTCTCTACAAAATCCCAGTTCTCTTCTAGTAGTCAGTTCTCGTCTGATTTGTCTCTTCAAAATCCAGTTCTCATCTGGCCCACTTTTTCAAAGTCCATTTCTCGTCAGGAGAACTTTTTAAAGGCCCAGTTCTCATCTGGAAAACTTTTTCAAAGTCTCTTCCTCATCCAGAGTCCTTTCCTTATTCTATGGTCCATCCAGAACCTGCCAACTTGCGACACTGTACCTTAACCGGTATCGTTGCATTGCATAATCTCACGCATCATGTAAAATCAAGCATACATAGCATATGCATCAAGCATACTCCCTCTTGACTGATTCGTCTCCCTAGCAGATATTCATCCAAACTTATCACTCAATCAACCCTCAAAACATTCACCCTTTTCTCTTGTCATCGTCGGCCAAATTTTTGAGCTACTCTTTTATTTAATCCCCTTCCACCTCGAATAATCGAAAAGCTGACGCAATTCAAACATTCAGGTTCTAGAGGATTAAATAGGGGTAGCTGTCGTAACCCGAAATTTGACCTCCCCTTTTTCCTTTTTGCATAAGCATGTGCATTCGCATCGCTAGCATACACATTAACAGTTTTTCTCTGTGTTTTTATTGCAGGAATATTCAGGTTTTCGAAGCCTGATGAATCACATCCTCACAAGGTCATCACATCATCAACACAAGCAAAATATAAGAGTATCCATGCCTATTCGTCAAAGCAAAAGGTCAGAAATCAGAACCATAGCCATAACACCTTTTTTCAAGCAAAATTGGGCCAACTTTGTCTGTGTTAATCGATTAACATATATTGGTTAATCGATTAACACCCTGTTACAGCACCATTTTCAGCTTTTGAACAACTGTTAATCGATTAACCTGATTTAGATAATCGATTAACACCTGCTATTTCTGCAAAAAATCAGCATTTTCATCACATGACAGCAACACTCTCCATTCTCTTGTGGTCTATTTTATTCTAGCATTATGTGGAATGTTTTATACACTTCAAGACATTTCAAGACACTTCAAGGCATTTATTCCAATACATCATTTTCAATCAAGACCACCATGTAACTTCATTTCCAAGTATGTGAACCATTGGATTTTGGACTTGCATTGGGGTTGCTCCACCGAGTTAACAAATAACGAATTGAGTCAACTTTTGACTCAGTGAGTTAAGTGTAACTAACTCTAAAGCTAGCTCCAAAGCAAACTCCAAACGTATCCCACTCCAAACCTCCACTCTATATAAAGAAACCTTCACATTTGTGAAGGGGATTCAACCATTCTCACTATTTTCACCTGATCACTCTCTCATTTCTCTCAATTCTCTCTAATTTTTCTACAACTTCTTCACATTCATCTTCATCTTCTTCCCAAACCACACACAAAAGCTCAATTTCCACTGTTTGAGTGTAACAATCTTCACATCAAAATTGTTATTCTCTTGAGCTAAACCTTCATACTACTCCATTTCTACTTGGATTTATGGATTTACAACAGCTTCTACTTCAATTCAAGTGATCACTTAAATCGTTTCGGTGCAAATTCAATTTCGAAGCTTTTATCGCGTTTTGATCGGTTTTGCCACGATTTGATCTCAAGCTTGGAATTCTCTGGTTTTCTTTGCTTATTCTCACTACATTTTTGCTTACAACAATCACCAAGGCAATTCTCCGCCTTGTAGGTTGGTAATTCTTGCTCGATTTACTATTTTCGATCACTTTCGCATGTTTGCAATGTAGTTCTGATAGCTTCTCGATGTTGATTAATCATGTAATTGTTTGATTGTTGATCTTGATGTTTGTTGCTTTCAATTGATGATTAATTGCTTCTACTTGATGTAATTTTCGTGTACAAATGCATGCCATAACATATGGATGATTGGATAAGTGATTAGTTGCTGGAAGTGCTTTTGAAAAGCTGTTTTTCTGCTTCTGGTGCAGTGTTAATCGATTAACATAAACTGGTTAATCGATTAACACCTCTGTTTTACGTGTTTTTCTGAACTTTTCAAGGTGTAAATCAATTAACCATATGTGGGTAATCGATTAACACTGCTCCAAAATGCCATTTTTGTGCTTTTTCAAGCTTGTTTGATATTTTTTCCTCATTTAACTTCCATGACTTGATATGCTTGATATTTGTGGATATTTTATGAGCTGTTTAGCGTCTATTTGAAGCATGTATGCAAACTTTCGATTCACAATTTATCGATTATGGAATTGTTTGCATTTTTTTGATATTGTATGATTATGTTGATTCTTGCACACTTTTTCTTACATGATAACATGATTAGTGATGCATGCTAATTGACATTTGGTACTACCTTGCAATTTCATTCTTGATTGCATTAAGTTTGTTCTTCATCGAGCAAATTTAATTTTGCATAATCATTAACCCGCACGCTTGCTTTGACAATCTTTCGACTTGTGCAAAAGATTGTTGGCTTGATCATTCCCTTGATCGATTGATTGAAACCTTGCTTCGATTAGTCAATCTCCCCTCGTTTCTCTCTTTAGGATCTTTTAGAGCCTTGTTCTCTTAATCCCCTACTAAGTTTGAGGTCTACACAACGCACTGGAGAACTGTACAAATTGGCGTTGTTACTCTGTCGGTTTCAATTTCTGCACTATCCTCTGAGTGCTAGAGAAGGGATGAGAGTGGAGAATTCCTACAATCATCTTGATTATTTTGGGTAGGGGACGAATGACCCTATGCCTGGAATAATTGTCCCTATCTCTAGACTATAGTGTATTTTAATCCCCAGCCGAGTCGATCCTTGATCACTCTTGCTCCTTTCAATCTCCCCTTTGATCAATCACTACTTCCTTGGTTAAAGATCTTTGTCACCTTGGGTTAACAACCTCCTTTTGGTTCAACACCCTTTCTTTTGGTCAATCATTGCTTGTTCACTCCCCATCAAAGTTGTAATCATTCTTTCTTTAGTTGATCACAGTTATTCTGCTAATTACCAAATACTCTTCTTCCATAACAAAGTCTCTATCTTTTTCCTCGGTTAATCACAGTCTTCCTATTAAACACTGATTCACTAGCGGAGTTCGCAACCTTCCTTTGGTTCTCTCCCTTTCCCTTAGTTAAACAGTGCCTGTCAGTTAAAACATCAAATTGCCCCCTTTCTCAGTTAACCACAGTCTTCCTGTTAACACACTGAGCTTCTTTTAAGTTAATCACCTTCTCTTGTTTAATCACCCATTCTTTTTGGTTAATCACAATCCTTCTGTTAAAACCAATACTCCTTTGGGTCACTACCTTCGCATGGTTCCACACCCGTCCTTTGGGTCACAACCTTCGCTTGGTTCCACACCCATCCTTTGGGTCACAACCTTTGCTTGGTTCCACACCCGTCCTTTGGGTCACAACTTTCGTTTGGTTCCACACCCATCCTTTGGGTCATAACCTTCGCTTGGTTCCACACTTATCCTTTGGGTCACAACCTTCGCTTGGTTCCACACTCGCTCGTTCGGTTAACCACTGTTTATAAGTTAATATACCAAAATCCCCTCAGAGTCAAATACCTTCTCTTGGTTGAATACTCTCTCCTTCTGGTTCATCACAATCTATCTGTTAACACCAACCCTTTTCCCCCACAGACTCGTACTCTCTTCGGTTAACCACTGCCCTTCAGTTAATATACCGAATCCTCAGTGAATCTTACTTTGTCTCGATTCAATATCCTTTGCTCCCTTATCCTCTTGGTTTTGACACCATCCCCTTTGTTTACTCCCCAGCAAAGTCACTAATATTCTTTTTCTTCTTTATCCTCTAGGTTTCGACACCATGTCTTTGTCATATCCTCAGTAGATTTGTCGCTATTCCTTTGCCTTTCTTTCTTGGTTTTGACACCAATCTTTTGTATTCCCCAGTGGAGTCTTTCTACCTCTTTTGCTCTTGGTTTTGACACCATTTTCCTTTCTTTTCCGTCTTTGTTCCACGAACTACGTAGGCTCTGATTTCCTCATTACACTATGAGGATATTGTTGCACCCCAAAATTTGCCCTCCTTACTTTAGTACTAACTGGCTTATGTTGCATTGCATTTTGCATTATCATGTATGCATATCATTAGCATGGGGTCAGGGTAAAGTCCTATCTGGTCTACTACCTTATCAAGAGTTCACAGGCTGCAAGGGATCTCAAGTGGAATCACTCTCCTAACCAGTGCATGAATTAGGGTTTTGAAATATTTGGGTTTATTGCTCCAATGGGCAGGCTCCTTGGGTTTTTATCATCACCAAATGACATATCTTATCTTTGTTGGAGAGGATACACATCATATTCAGAGGAATTTGGATTTGGAGACTGTGTTATTTCCTCCTAGACTGAGGGTACCACAACTAGGGTTTGCTATAAAGTCAGTTTATTTCTGATTTTTTTGGGCAAGACTTGATTCCATGGTATTCCTTGGGTCCCTAAATACCTAGGGGTGGAAGATTGTCCATCAGCTTGTTTCAGGGGAAGTTCAATTGGCCAATGGATTGAAAATCAGTTGAATTGGATAAAAGTCAACAGTGAAAGGAGAAAAGTCAACTGTGAAATTTTGAGGTTCTCTTCAGGAATGTTAAGATCTCATATCCTCATATGGTCTCCAGGGGTCAAGTTTCATACATATTTGTCAGGAATCAGGAGTTGGTGCAAAGTTTCTAAATTTGGAAAGTGACCTATAATGAAAAGTTTCCTTTTTGGGCAAGTTCCTACACTGCATTCAACTTGACTTTTCACCATCAATAAAGCTTCAAATGAATTTTTCTCCAACATGAAAGTTGAAGATCTTTTTCTCCTCTTTCCAACAAGTACTAGTGGGTCTCCATATCATTTGTGAAACTCCAGTTATGATCAAAAGAAGGCAAAGTGGTTTTTAGGGTTTCTTATGATCCCATTTTCACAACTTTGGGCATAATGACCTATAATCAATTCCATTGCTTCATGCCACATTCCAATATTAAAAAACATTCCTTGAGGATTATTTTGGGCCCAAGAATGAAGCAATTCCATGGTTTATTCTTCATTTATTCTCCATTGTTCAAAAATGCCAAATTATTCAAAAGTCATGAATCAAAAAAGTTTCAAGGCCCAAGTTAAATATGGTGTGATTAGAAATCCAAATGAAGGTGATCCATCAAATAATTCTCAAGTATCCATGCAAGGAGAAAGGTGTAATTCACATAATGCATTTTTCCAAAATAATTCAAAAACTCATGAAACAAACAATTACCCAAGCCCAAATGATCAGATATGAAATAACCCTAAGTATTTAAGCCTATTCATGCATTGGTTAGGGTTCATGCACGTGAAATTGGGGGAGTTCTCAAGAAAACCCTAAAAGAGGATTTCTCACAAAAACTCACGATCTACAAGGTTTTTGCCACAAGTTCTTCCACAAGTCTCTTCCTAGTGGTTTCTGGAGCACAACCCAACCACCATTCGCAGCCAAAGGCAAGGATTGGAGTTGCTCCATCTCAGGTTGGGAGGTTTTTTCATGCTCTTAAAACTCCAATTTTTTATATGAATATTAACGTGTGATGAATGGTGATCGCTCTGATCTATTTATTTTTTATTATGGACGTGTGTATGGCTTGTTATGTGAGTTTAAAGTTTTGAACCCTTACACTATTTCCTTCGATTCTCTTTATCCATGCGTTATTTGATTTTTTTGATGACACATTTGGATTCCTGACATTTTTCTGGTTGGAATAGTATATTCGTACGTGCGTTTTGGTGTGGTTTTTCTTGCAGGTGGCCGGAGTAGGGGGCCGGAACCCTAACTCCGGCGGTGGCTCTTGGTTCAGTCCGGTCAAGGGTTTCCATGAGGAAGATACAATCTGGGCCCTTGATTCGCTTCATCGTGTGGCTACCAGCGTGCCACATATTTATTCTTTTTCTTTTTTTTTTCTGAAATTTAATTAATGATTCAATGTTATTTACCCCACCGTTGCTATCATAGTCCACCAGTCATATTTTTTATTTCGTTTACTTTTTATATCGTTTGACCAATCAAGAACCGTCTGATACATCAAACGACCTACACCTCGCCAACACATTAAAAGGGCATGTGCTAGGCACATGGCACGCACACGGTAAGCTCCCCATTTTTTTATTTTTTTTCTGAATAATTCAGTGGGCTAGGTTGCTATACGCACCCCCCACTCGTCAGCCCATTTCCATTTCCTTTTCATTTTCCTTACTGATCACACCCCCCAGGTTTTTTATTTATTTTTATTTGTTGACAGACTTAACGTATGGGCTCACTATTCGCGCCCCCACTCTCTGGCCCAACCCTAATTTATAATGCATTTTAGTTACTCGTTGCACCCCTATGCTATTTTCTTCATTTTCATTTTATTAAATTATTACATTTTCACTTTTAATTATTAAAAATATTTTTTTACATCTGAAAATCATCATAAAATTCATACATTATCTTTATTAATTGATAAAATTTTTACAAATTTTATTCTTTATTTTTATTTTATTTTTACCATTTAAATTAATTGTTTAATCTAATTTCTTTTTGAATTTCATATACCATGCATACTTAATTTTCTTTATTTTATTTCTCTGCAATCATAAAATATTTTTTATCCGTTCTTTTTGCATTTGTTCACTGACATTCTAAAATGCATAAAAATATTTTTCTTTCATTTTTAAATTTATTTCATATTGCATTTAGGTCCTCCCCTTTGGCACATTGAGCCTTAATTCCCACCTGAACTCTGCCTGATTATTTGAATGACTAATATCTTGACTTTTTGTAGGGACTTTTGATATGTTGTTTGCCTCTGGTTGGGGAACCTTAATGTTTAATTTAGGAATTTTAGGAGTTATTTTTCTAATTATCTGATTTGTTTTCACTTGAGATTTTCTTGCAGGCGCATCTTTGACCTTGTATGATTATTTGTTAGAAAAGGCACTTGTGCCATTTGCTTTGGGGCTGTTTCTTTGTTCCTTTGATTCATGTTTGGATGATAATCATTGTTGTTTGCCATTGTTTGATTTTCATTCACCTCATCTCTCTTACTTATGTCTATTCTGTACTAATCTTTTATGCAGGGACTAAGGTAAATTCTTTAAGGGTATGGATAAATATCCATGGTCACCCTTACTTTGTCCTTCCCTCATCTTCATTCTTTAAGGTTTAGGTTGAACCTCACTAACCGTAGGGCACCCATGCATGATAACTTTAGGATTCATAGTCCCCCTTAGAATTACCCTTGTGTCTTCTCTCTTCTCATCTCAAATCTCTTTAAAACACTTAATAATAATAAGGTGTATTGCGCACGAGCCTTAAGTATGGGGAATGAGAAATGAGGGGCTTTCTCTCATCTTTCTAGAGTGCTTAGCGAGCGTCCTGTCTTGGGACGATGCGTTAAGTATTCGCCCCTGTGCCCTAGACTTTGGTGCAATGCGACTTAAGAACTAACTTAAGCTACTTCTGTCCTAAAAGATACAAACCAACCTCAAACCTTTTTTGTCCTTCTGGATTTCCAAACTTAAAGGCTATTTTCAAAAAGGGCACGTTACCTTCCGTCTGAGACGCAAACAGGCATCGACCCTAAATGCCGGACGCGAACTTAACGTCGCTCATAAAAAACACAAAAAGAACTTGGTCCGAACTACGTTGACTCTGAATTCCCCATTGCACAGGGGGGGTACATAGGCCTAGGACGTCGACGTCCTACCGAGTCGGTCTTTGTCTTCCCTTCCCGTTTTAGTACAGCCCTAGATGATAGTATAACTCACCCTTAGATTAGACAACAAAGCGTGGATCCCATCGAGTACGATGGACGCGTGGGGTGCTAGCACCTTCCCCTCGCATAACCGACTCCCGAACCCAGGTTATGGTTGCGAGGACCATTCTTTTCCCCCTTCCTAAGGTTTATGTAGTGTTCCCTTTCCCTCTCTCGGGATAAATTTACACGGTTGGCGAATCTGTTTTTCCGCGCCACTCTCGCGTTTGTACCTGGATGAAAATCCTGGGAGTGACAGATATGTAGGCACGAGATTGCGAAATCTTGGCGAGCCGTCTTCTGTTTTCCTTTCTTTACTAGTTCCATGAACTACGACGCTCTGATTTCCTCATTGCACTATGAGGGTACGTAGGCACGAGGGCCCTAATCCTCCGTGAGCACCTTCTTCTTCTCTTCTCTTTCCTCTCTTTATCTAGAAGCCTTTAGATAGATAAGCCATCCAAGCTTAGAAGCAAGAGAAATGGTTCCCGTCGAGTACGAAGAATGCGTAAGGTGCTAGTACCTTCCTTTTGCATAACCGACCCCCGTACCCATTTCTCTTCTCCTTGGGTTTTATCGATATTTTCCTTGTCCTTTGGGACTAAATAAAGTTTGGTGGCAACTCTGTTGAATCTTTGAGCGTGCAATTCACTCAGGTATAATCCTGCTAGCTTCACCAATCACCAACCTTTACCGAATCATGTACTTTCTCGGTTGAAAGTGTTCAAGACTGGACTGTTTGATAAGGCAAAAGCACTTGTGGAAGAAGGATTTTCATCCACTGACTCTGTTGCTTTGAATGTCAAATGGGAAAGATTCAAAAGAACTATCAATCTGATCATTGAAGAACTAAGAGACTTATCTTCTAAAGAAGTTGGTATGTTTAGTCAAACATAACTACAAAGTCTTGAAGCTAAAGTAATTTCATTTGCGGAACGTCAAGAGGATATGAGAGATCATATGACTAGCAATCAACTCTCAATGGATGCTAAATTCAAAGCTGTGGTTGAGAAGCAAGAAGAATTTGGTTCTGACCTAAAGGAAATCATGGAATTATTGAAGAAACCTTAGGCCTAGGATATAGAACTTGCTTATATGTTTTCTTTGTTAAATCTTGTTGTTTGGATTGATTATGTGTTTAAAATATACTGATTATCATGTTATATCTATGAATTCCTATGTTTGTGGTCTTATGAATATTCTATATATATGTTTGTTATGTTTCTTTAATATTTCTGAAAGTACTATGAGATTTTCTCTTGCTGGCAAAATTAAGTTCTGAACTAATTCAAGGAAATTTTTCATTAAATAAATTACATTTGTAGAGACTTGACAGTACAATAAACTTGTCTATTTCTAGCCTTTTTTATTGCTTCAGTCATCTCTCTTTGTGTTGCTTAAGTATTCTCTTCAGTATTGATCTTCTTCCTCATCTTCAGCTGAGGAATCTTCAGAAGCATTCTTGTGCTCCTTTGATACTGAAATTTGATCTCTGTAGGTAGCCAATCTCGTTTGAATACGCTTATCTTCCTTCAGTTTCTGACTTTCCTTTGTTGCATCTGCAAGAGGCTGAGCTGAATGTTCTCTTGTGGTCAAACTTCCGTCATTTGTTGTTTCAACCTTCTTTTATAAATTCTTTTTTCCTACATAACCATACTACTCATTTCCGAGAGGCATATAGCTATGAGTTTTTCTCTTCATAACTAACTCTTGCTTGAAGTATTTCTGATGATCTAGACGAACACTTAAGGTCTCAAAAAAATTGATATACTTTAATAGTGTGCTTTAAGTAGTTAGTAAACTACCTTCCTGTACCAACCATCCTTAACTCTCTTAGAAAACTCTTCTGACTGCTATAACCCCTATAAAGTATCTTTGACCATCTAGGGAGCTCTGACTGAATCTCTGCCTTTCGTAGTACTTTACCCTTTTTGATGTGACAAAAGGGGGAGAAATATTGAAGTATTTAAAATGCTTGTGTATGTTTTTGTTCTTTTTAAATTTGGTTATATTGCTCGGGTAAATAATTTTAAATCTTTTTACATTGATCAAAGGGGTAGTTTACAAATCTCCTCTTTTCTGTTAGTGCTAAGAAAGTTAAAATTACAGTTTTCTTGAAAAATGGAACTTAGGATAAGTTCTCAGAACTTAACTTTGGACTACTAGACTCAGGGGGAGCTGGCAAACCTCGTACCCTGTTGTTGTTAAGAAAACTAAAAATATTTTAATATTTCTTAGAATCCAAACTCAAGGGGAGCTTTCACACCTCTTGCTCTGATGGCATCTAAGAAAACTTAAAATAGCCCAAACATTGTTCTTTAAATACTCTTGTTTGTCATCATCAAAAAGGGGGAGATTATTAGAGCAAGATTTGCTCTTGATATTTTCCACTTAGGTTTTGATGATAACAACAGTATTGAAAGAACAATGGTGTTATTTATTGTGTGTTCATAGATGCAGGTCACAATGCTTAAAGAATCTTACTTAGGATCTGTTAATAAGGAACGACTGTTGTATAGAAGCGCTTATTGCCAAGCTATATTCTGGAATGGATTTTGATGCTGATTATTTCATTATCTGAAGAAGCACCTCGTTAGTTATACTCTCAGAATCGAAAATAGCCTCTGATAAGGCGTTCAGAGTCTATGACAAAGCTCGTGATTATCCGTACCAAAGAAAGAGTACCACTATGTCAAATCTGTTCTGCAACTAAAGTCTACAATCACAAGGCTCAAGAAGTGTTAACATACTTTATGGATAACGACTCCCAACGGATCTATAAGTACATAATTCTTATGAAGACTCAGTGGTTAATTAAGTTACACTATAGATCAAGATCGTGAGCGTATCTTTTCTCAAACACCTCTTGTACCTTAAAAGAGATCAAAGTACCTTCTGATCATTCATCCCTTCAACAGCTAGTTCCCAGAAATCTACTATTTAAGAAGCCGAAAGTTATACCAAAAGTGTGTACAATAAAATCAGAAGCGACAGGTATGCACAAGAGGATAGAGGTGTTCTACACCTCTATCCGATTGAAGAAATAACAAAGATCAACAGTGAACAACACTTGTGTATATGTAGAAACCATTGTTACTGTTGCTAAATGTAATAAGGCTTAAGGTTTCCTAAATACTGAATATCCAGGAAATCCTTAAGTTCTTAAGATCTTGTGTCACTGATTCTGAATCTGATACACCTTGTTCCCCTTTCCTTTGAACATGATGTCTCTAAGAAAAGGCAAAGTCTTGGACATGAGGTCTGAGCAAGGAAGTTTTAGACATGTGCTCTAAGCAAAGTCAAAGTATTGGACAGGAGGTCTAAGCAAAGAAGTCTTAGACATTTGCTCTAAGCAAGGTAAAAGTCTTAGACGTGAGCTCTAAGCAATGAAAAGTCTTAATCAGAAGTTGGTTAAGCAAAGTAAAGTCTTAGACACGAGCTCTAAGCAAGGTGAAGTCTTAGGCAGGTGGTCTAAGCAAGAGAAGTCTCGATCATGAGTTGATTGAGCAAGTGAAGTCTTAGACACGAGCTCTAAGCAAAAGAAAGGTTTAATCAAGATCTGATTAAATAATAAAGGTTCATACTATAAGTCAGTGTTGTAAAAGTCTTATGTTTAAGTACATAAGCAAGTGTATTCAAGCATTGATTATAGTAAAAAATCTCTTGCTAAACAAGGGGACTGGAGTAATCTCTGCTGGGAGAGGAACCAGTATAAATCTATTGTGTTGCTTATGCTATTTCCTTTGAATCAGGCTTCAGTTCTGCTGCATTTATGATCTGATTCTGAATGTCTGTTCAGAATCATATCTTTATTTTAAACACAAAAGAATCGAAAGATTAGATCTGCATTCTTGCCTTATACAATTCAACCCCCCTTTCTTGTGTGTTTTTCCACCTTTAGAATCAACCAACAAAGTAATTTTTGAAGGGACTCACGAAGAATCTTGACGATGCTAAGGGCTTGTGGGAGAAACTACTCCCCGGGATACTATGTTTGTACCACACTACTCAACATTCCATCACCAAGGAAACCTCGTTTTCTATGGTCTACAGAGCGGGCGCCATGCTGCTCGTGGAGATTAAAACACCCTTGTGGTGACGGACCCAAATTAATGAAGAGGAGAATGAGAGAGGCTTAAAGTGTGCAACAGACCTGATTGACGAAGTAAAGGAAGATGCCCATGTTCGAGAATTCCCTACCAAACACAGAGGCCCAAGGAGATATAACTCCAAGGTTAAATCGAAAGAAATGCAGGAAGGTGACATGGTCTTTGAGGAAGTAGTGCTACCCGTACAGCAGGAGAATATGCAACCTTACTAAAAAGGACCATATCACATATGTCAGAAGCTTCCCAACGGAGCATACAAGTTATCAGAACTAGAAGGCCCACTTTTTTCCCAGAACCTGGAACACTCTTCATCTTAGATATTATTACAGTTAGAATTATTTCTAACTCTCTATTAAACATTATTTTTATGTACCTCTGAATAATGATTAAATGATTTGTTTTCAACATATATGTACCTCTGAATTCAAGACGAAGATCCCTACTACCTCTCAAGGAAATATTTTACATGTTGGACTTCGTAACGAAGATCCTTGTCGCCTATCAGGGCAACATATCCTACACTAGATTTTATAGCGAAGATCCTTGCTGCCCCTCAAAGCAACATCTCTTACACTAGACTTTATAGCAAAGATCCTTTCCACCCTCGGGGTAATATCTCTTACGATGGACTTCATGACGAAGACCCTTGCCGCCTCTCAAGGCTATATTATACATGATGGACTTTATAACAAATATAATTTCCTCTCCTCTGGGAAACATCTTATATGATGGAATTCATAATGAAGATCTTTTCCGCCCCTCAAAAAATTATTTCCTATGTTGGACTTCATGGTGAAGATCCTGACCACCCTATAAGACAATACAAATAAGATATCCGACTCATCACCCGAGAGACTTAGTGTCTCCTCGGGTGGGACAAGATTCATGGATCACGCCTAAGAGGCGCGATATATATCTAATTTGAGAGACTTGATCGTAAGTCTTGCATGAGGCATTGATAGAAGTCCAACCCAAGTAGGTAAAACGCCTCTTCTGAGGGACTTAGGGTCTCATCAGCTGGGCTAGATACAACTCTGCCTAAAAGACTTAGATTCTCCAGGTTAATTAAACTCTTGCCTGAGGGACTTAATATCTCATCGGGCAGAACAAGACTCATGGCTCACGCCTAAGGGACACGACAAATATCCAACTTGAGATACTTAATAACAAGTCTTCTCAGAGGGCTTGATAGAAGTCTCGACCAAGTAGGTAAAACACCTTTCCTGAGGGACTTAGGGTCTCATCAGTTGAGCTATAAAAAACTCTACTTGAAAGACTTAGATTCTCCAGGCTAATTAAAGTCTTGCCTAAGGGACTTAGTGTGTTCTAGGGCGGGACAAGATTCAAAGATCACTCCTAAGAGGCACGGAGAATATTCAACTTGAGTAGGGATGGAAATTTGGCCCATCCCCATAAAGTACCCTAAAAAATTACCCACAACACGTAGGGTAAAAACCCTCAAAATGGGTACGGGCATGGGCACGGGTAATTAACCACTAAAATATGCGGGCATGAGTGCAGGTACGGGTACTTTAATACCCAACCCGCTCCATACCTGCACTATATATTTATATATTCTTATTTTTTATTTTTATAAATACATGTATGTTTATCAATTTTATTGAATACATCTATATTAAACTTGTACACATTTCAATTTAAATGTTTGTTTATTTCTTAACTCAACAATAATATCCTTGAATTTTTTTAATATTACCCAAATATTAAAATGAAAAATTGATTGATAATGTTTTATTAGAAATGCGGGTAAACATGTATGAGTATGGGTACTTAGCTACCCATAAGATATGGGCACATATACAAATGTTGGTGCCCACACGAGTATGGGCTCGGGTAAGAGGATTTTTTAAAACTGCAGATATGGGGATGGGTACTATAGTCATCCCTAAGCTTGAGAGACTTGATAACAAGTCTTTATTGAGGGCTCAATAGAAGTCCCGACCAAGTAGGTAAAATGCCTCTCATGAGGGACTTAGGGTCTCATTAGTCAGGCTATATACAACTTTTCCTGAAAGACTTAGATTCTCCAAGCTAATTAAATTCTCACCAAGGGACATAATGTCTCCTCGGTCGGGACAAGATTTAAGGATCACACCTAAGAGGCGCGACAGGTATCCAACTTGAGAAACTTGATAACAAGTCTTTCCTGAGGGTTCGATTGAATTCCCTCCCAAGTATGTAAAACGCCTCGCTTGAGGGACTTAGGGTCTCATCATCCTGGCTATATAAAACCCTGCCTCAAAGACTTAGATTCTATGGGCTAATTAAACTTTCACCTGAAGGACTTAATACTTCCTCGAGCGGTTCAAGATTCTAGAACCATGCCTAAAAGGAGCGAGTGATATCCATCTTGAGAGACTTGATAACAAGTCTTGTCTGAGGGGTCGATAGAAGTCTCATCCAAGTAGGTAAAACACCTCGCGTAAGGGATTTAGGGTCTCATCAGCTGGACTATATACAACTCTTCCTGAAAGACTAATTCTCTAGGATAATTAAACTCTTGCCTGAGGGAATTAGTGTCTCCTCAAGCGGGATACGATTCAAGGATCGCACCTAAGAGACGCGACAAATATACATCTTGAGAAACTTGATAAAAAGTCTTCCCACAGGGCTCGATAAAAGTCCTACCCAAGTAGGTTAAATGCCTCACCTAAGGGACTTAGGGCCTCATTAGCCGGGCTACATACAACTCTTCCAGAAAGACTTAGATTCTACAGGATAATTAAATTCTTGCATGAGGGACCAACTGTAGCCTTGGGTGAGACAAGACTCTAGAATCACACCTAAGAGGCGTGACAGATTCAACTTGAGAGACTTGATAACAAGTTTTTTCTTAGGGCTCGATAGAAGTCTCGTCCAAGTAGGTAAAACGCCTTACATGAGGGACTTTGGGTCTCACCAGCCGGGCTATATACAACCCTGTCTCAAAGACTTAGATTCTCCTGGCTAATTAAACTCTTTCCTGAGGGACTTATTGTCTCTTCAGCTAGATTACACATTGCTAAGACTAAAGAACCTCATGATAGGAGGTACCAGTCCTTGAGATACTCCCATAATCCGTGATTTAAAAGAACTTCATCTTTTACCAAAGGTCTCATGCTTGAGAGACTATGTAGTATTATTTTTGAGAAAAGGGTGATGCCTTTAGACCTCCCTAGAAGAGGCGATGGTAGAATGTCTCCTAAAGGGAGGTATCATGTCGCCCTTTTGATTTTTCTATCACCTTAACGTGGGAAACATACTATAAGACGCTTCTTGAACATAGAGAAAGTCAATGTCATTAATTGACCCACGAGTCCCTTGGAAATAAGGATTCAACTGTCTAACAAGTATTGAGTGGGCGATGATTCTTTCTAAGAAAACCCTAGGTCCTAGAGGTCTCTATAAATACCTCTTCATTCAAGGGGATGCGGCAGATCAAAATCAGAGATCATTCCTTACTCCCAAAATAGCACAATTCTCACCATGGTCTTATGTAACCATACACTTGCTCCCAAACATCATCTGTCATTAGCAGAGCCTCTTACCTCACGTGAGCGGGACTCCCAAACTACCTCAAAACACCATTGTAAATGGCTTATAGCTGTTGTGGGTATGCCCTTACCACCATATCGTGTTATAGACCTACTGAGACCTCTAAGTCTCTCTGCCCTTGTAGAGGAACATGCATACCTATACTTTTTGACCAATATAAAACACTAGTAGTTTTGTTGCGAATTGATTAGGGGTTGTGCTTCCACTTTCCATTAATGAAAGCTTGGATTGAACTAATGCTCTAGATACCAGTTTATTGGGATAACTTATTTCTTAAAATAATAAAAGGTAAAGAAGATGAACTAAATTTAAAATATATAAACTGATTATGAGTGAAGAGAGATTTCTATTAATTGGAATACTAATTGAATTAAATGCTTGAGTAAAAAACTAGCATGATTAATTAACTGCATAACTATCAAATGTTTTGGTTAACTTGTATTGCAACTCACTTACTTTCAACATAAGCAAACTCCTCCTAAATGATGTATTACATTCACAATAAGAAAATCTAAAATTAAGAGGAGAAAACTCTCATATATTTCAAAGAGATTGGTTGGAAAAAAAAACATCAAAAGATATCAAACCTAAAGTAAAAGAAAATAAAATTAGAAGAACGAGGTCTCTAAGTATTTAGTAAATAATTTTTAACAATATTATTTATTAGTTGATTTGATTAATATATTATAAGGTCTTATTTGAGAGTTTGGAGAAAAAGAAAGAGGAGGATTTTGAAAAACAGACAGGATTGAGCGAAAAAAGTAGAAGGATTTTAGTTAAGAGGGTTTTGAAGGGTTTGTGTTTATTCATAACACCAAAAATTCTCTAATTTGTACGAGCTCAAAATTTGTATTGGAGAGGTTAGACAAATTGTTCAAATATAATTTTTGTTTTTATAGCATTTCAAAAATTTAAATGTGATAAGTATTATTTTATAACTTCAAAACCCTCCTTCCTCTTCTCTCCAAACTCCCAAACAAAACCTAAGAGTTCTTACAATCTTGAATATACCCATTCTTTCTCTTAAAGTTAGGAATAATTAATTACAAATAAATAACTATAATTAGCATCTGAATTCGCAATAGTATTTATATCTTCCTTATTATCATCCATAAGTTATGGACCCGTTTGTTGCGCATGATAAGAGACATAATATGATATTTGTAGCATATTCTATCCCAATTCAATGTTTAATGACACAACATGATATGATAAGTTAATCCTGAAACTTATCATATATTGCCTCACTCATTCAAATTTTATCTTGAGAATGAGCTGGATTAAAATCTGACTGAATATGATAAGAAAATAATTTACAAATTTATTTCTATAAAATATAATTTAATATAAAAAATTAAATATAATAAAATATTAATAAATATTAATTTGATATTCAATTAAAAAATTTCAATAAATAAATTTTTAAAAAATATATATGATTTTGTCATAATGGTAATTTTGTAACTTTATATAATATAAAAAATTAAAACCTAATTAATTGAAAGTATAAAAAATAAAATAGTTAGTATAATTTAAAAATTTGAATACTAATTTTATTTTTGTATCAAATTAAATATATATTTTTTGCAGGGTAGTTTTATCTTTTACATATTATATATACAAGTTTTATTTTGTTTATCTAATATATATAATAGAATTCATAATATTTTAAGAAAAAATGAAATTATTTATTCAGTATTAGTAGTGTTAATGAGTTTTTTTAATTTATATAAAAGTATTAATTTTTTTTATCAACTTATAAATTTTAAAACATTTTGCAAAATAATTTGGAAATAATATAGTTATTTTACAAAGATAAATTTGTTATATATATATATATGTGTGTGTGTGTGTGTGTGTGTGTGTGTGTTAAATCTTATTATGTATTTCTATTATATCACCATACGGATCATTAAAGTTTGCATCTCATGAATAACATTTACATATAACATGTTGAATTCTTCCACCACTATTGACTTGTCAATTGTTAGACATGTTGAATTCTTCCAACACTATTAACAACCATATTGACATCACCATACACATTTCTCTGTCTCTCATTGGCTAGGCCGCATTTTTACTACGATACCCGCATTTTTTTTTTTCTTTCGTTAGCTTTAAAAGATGTGTCATTTTGAAGTAGGACACAATTCATACAAATATTATTAAATGCACTATATTTTATAATAAAATAAATTTAATTTATAAAAATATATTTATTATAGTTAGTAAATCAATTATGTGAATTGAAATTTATAAATTAAAAAGTTGTATAAACATTAAAAAATTAATTAACCCTTCATTTATATTTTAAAATAACAAATAATATGTAAATCAAATAAATATTATGGAGTAACATAAAACTAAAACATAATATTAAGAAAAATTGGATGATGCATGCACTTTAAAAATAAATGTGGGATATATGAATGATACCAAACCTTGAAACGTTATCAATCTTAGGATTGTATATGTATGTATACACGTCTATACAACTCAGCCAACTAATTGGATATGGGTCAGTGTTAATGCTAGATCTTTTTTGTTTAGAAAAGCTCAGCCAACTAAATCAATCTCAATTTAATATTAAATTAAATTAGTTTGATCAAGATGATAATTTTTAAGTTTGAAGTGTTCGTTGGATGTTGAATGTTTGTTTTTTTGCCAGATTAGACAATCCTCATAAGATTTTGTATTTAAGTCAATGTCCTCTCAATTTTAATGCATACATTGGATATAAATTAAACATTGTTAACGAAACATCCTAGCTTGATCGCGGAAATAGGGACAAACACAATAATCATATTAGGTGTGTTCTTGGGCGTAGTGTTTTATAATGTTGATTATTCTAATGTGTTTAATTTGCAACCAAATGTAGGGTGTTTTAAAATAAAAATAATAGATAAACTCACAATTTTCCTTCTGCTGTTGTAGCCAGTTCTGGCGTTGGTTGTTAGTTAATGAAAGTCTTATATTCAAAAAAAAAATGTTAGAGACAAAATCAAAGTGGTCGGTAATTAGGTATAGGGATTTTCAATAACCATTCAATTAAATAATATTTAAATTTAAAATATTTTAACAATTGTCAACTATAATTAAGATTCATCTAATTCAAAATTAAATGTTTAAACTCCAAAAAAGAAAAATTAAATGTTTAGCATGATTATGTTTTTTTTTTTAAGTTTATTATTATTAAGTTTTACACAATAATATGATTTTTTTAATTATGAAAATTGGATAGATTCATAAATTTCACATTAAGGACGCTTAAGAAATATTATTATTAGCAAATGACATTTTAAATGAATATGACATATATTTGTGGGTAGTGTTTTGTAAGTTTAAGACTCTCCCCATTTAATTTATTAAAATTTCTAGTAATTTTGGTTGAGTTGTTCGATACAACAAGATGCAAAAGTAATTTCTATTGTGTCAATTTGATTCAATCAGAATCATAAAAGATGTAATGTATAATTGTTCATACAAACTGTTATGATCATTCAAAAGAAACACACAATTAGGTTGAACAATTACATACATGTGATGTTAAGTGTATAGTACTGTTACTAAGTTTATCCACATGGGTAATGATTGATATCAAAAACATTTATTATCTGATCAGACTTATTACTAATGTTTGATCATTGCGTGAGAGTACTGCTTGTTAGTGCGTGAGACACTTTTAGTGAGGAGAAAGAGAGAAAATAAAGAAACAAAGATTGATATTATTGAATGAATAAAATTGAATTACAAAGTGTCTATTTATACACCTAAGTGACTTGACTAAAATAACAAACCGTAAACCCTAATTAGCTTTTGGCTTGGGCCACATAATACAACTTAGATTATATCTAATATCTCAACATACACCCCTTATAATCCAAGTTGTCGAAACACACTAATCATTGTCGATCTAAACTATTCCTAATTTCTTTCTCAAAGTTAGGAACCTGTCGTTCTTTAATCCTTTGGTGAAAATGTCAGCCAATTATGCTTCGCTTGAGCAATGTCTTACTTCAAGTTCACCTCTATTCACCTTCTCCCTTAAGAAGTGAAATCTAGCTTCGATGTGCTTGCTTCTTCCATGCAAAGCTGGATTCTTCGCCAGATTTATGGCCGACTTGTTGTCGATCTGCAGTACCAGAGGTTTCTTCACTTCAATCTTCATTTCTTTAAGCACATATATGATCCAAATTACTTGACACACATCATAGGATCCTAATATATATTCAGCCTCACACGATAACAATGCCACCACAGGTTGCTTTCTAGAGCACCATGAAATTGGAGCACCAAATACTTGAAAGAAATATCCAATAGTGTTTATTCGATCTTCCTTATCTCCGCACTAGTCAGCATATGAATAACAAGTAACCATAGCTTCTTTGCTTTATGAGTCTCATCAAAATAAATTACATAGTTTGTCTATCCTTTTCAGTATCTCAGGATTCTTCTCGCAACCTTCATGTGTGATGTAACACCCTTCTAACCTAGCAATTATTCCACATTCGTATGGAAATTAAATCAAATAACATCACCGCTCAAGGGTGTCACACTTCACAAAGGCATCATAATTATTTTCCTGCTCCGTAACACAGGTTACAACATATAGGAATAACAACTTATTTTGGATCAACACCTCCTCTAAAACAAAAACGTCGCAGCTGAATTATCGTCATAAAAATAAAATCTCTTTTATAAAACAACTCATAGTAATTTAATCTCATCAAAATTGGAATTTTAAACAACTCAACATCTTCAAAAATCCTCATGAAACATGTTAATCAAAGTAACACAATATTTCAAACAAAAGCGTTCCCAACCCCGACGTTACATAATCAGAGCAAGACACACCCTCTACTCAACCGAAAAGAAAACTGACTCCAAAGCTAACTCTTCACGCACCGCAAACTATTCTTGGTTATCTGCACGTTACCCACGTAGAGGCAACATTCAAACAGACAGGGTGAGTAATCACAGTTCAATATAAATCATATAAAGAAAAGACATTAACAGGGCAACAGTTGTTTTTATCAAATACTACAGCGACTTACCCAAAACATCATATAAACATCACATCACCAATATCACTCATGTGCAATCATGCAATGCCACCAAGAATGAAATGCAACATCATAAAAATGCATGTGGTACCAAATCGTCATAATAATGGACACTAGGCCATCAACCCTCCAAAGATCCCTGTCAATAGGATCGATCCTGCATTTGGAACCGAAGCACATCATAATTACCTCATATCTGCACAATGGGAATGAAGCGTCGTCACAGAGTATGCATATGAATGTATGATACACAACATCACTAATCATTATCATCAATTAAACATCATAATGTGCATCATCATTCATCAATCCTCATATACATCATATCATCACATATTCGTCAAACAATCATCAAAACATCATCGTATACTCATCAGTAACATCATGAAAAATCATCATATTACCGTCAACACATAGCAGCAATTTACAGCAACATCACACCAGTAATATAATATAAAATAGATATTTTCCATGAATTTTAAGTCCATAAAAATAATATTTTTCAGCCCCAGGTCACGCTAAGCGAGCCCCACCCGCGCTAAGCGCGCTACTCACTGCCTCGCGGAGGCAAAATTCTTCCAGACCGCGCTAGGCCACGCTAAGCGCCCTCTGTGATTTTGGCAGAAAAACCCTACGATAACAGCACTTCTCCATCTGCGATTCAACACCCCTAAACCAGGTTTTATCCTTAAATTACCACAGATTATGTTATTATAACCTAGGACTATCACATATACATCAATAACAACAATCATCCCATAGTAAATCATCAAAAACCCATCATCCCTAACCTCCAATTCCTAGGTTTTCCCCCAAAACCCCAATCGCCCACCAACACCTAATCTTTATATCAAAATATTGCAAAGCGATACTCCCCATACCTTAGAATATTGTCTCCTTCGACCTCTCTTGAAGTTTCGCCAGAATTCTTCTATGCCCTAGCCTCCTTCTCACTTGTTCTTCAGAGCACCTTTGGCTCTTCCTCAAAATAATACGAATAATGAGTTCCTTTCACTATTCTCTCTTAAAATACCCCTAAATGTGCTCTTCCCATTATACCCTCACTTATCCATCCCTAAAGACCAACATACCCTCAATACTCCCACTTCTATTATTTTAAATAATAAACAATAATCTGAATAATACTACATGATTATTCTTACTATTAATATTATTAAAATAATTTCACCACAATGTATCGTGCCACATAACCACATATCGTCAAAATAACCTTATATCCTCAAATAAGCAACAATTAATCATAATCGAATTTGGGGTGTTACAACTCTCCTCCACTTAAGGAATTTTCGTCCTCGAAAATTTATCTAAAGCAAATAGTGTCGGATATGACTCCTTCATCTATTCTTCGTGCTCCCAAGTTCAACTTTCACCAGCTGGTCCTCCCCACAGAACTTTCACCAAAGCAATCTCTTTATCTTGCAGTTGTTTCATTTCTCGACCATCGACACGCACCGGCAATACTTCCATAGTTAGGTTTTCCCTCACTTGTACATCATCCATCTGAATCACATGCGACGGATCCGGAATGTACTTCCTCAATTGAGACACATGGAACACGTCATGCAAATTCGCAAGTGACGGCGGTAAAGCAATTCGATAGGCTACCTCTCATATCCTATGCGATATCTGATATGGACCAACAAAATGTGGAGTGAGCTTCCTAGACTTTAAAGCTCGACCCACACCAGTCACTGGCGTCACTCTCAAAAACACTTGATCTCCCTCTTGGAATTCAAGTGCTTTCCTCCTCTTATCATGGTAGCTCTTCTGACGACTCTGTGAAGCTTTCATCCTCTCTTGGATCTTCCTAATCTTCTCAGTCGTCTCTTGCATAATTTCAAGTCCGAGTACAATGCTCTCGCCCGACTCATACCAACACAACGAAGTCCTACACCTTATCCCATACAAAGCTTCATAAGGCGCTATTCCAATGCTAGCATGAAAACTATTATTGTACGTGAACTCAATCAACGGAAAATGGCTATCCCACGATCCTCCATGATCCAACACACAAGCCCTCAGCAAATCTTCTAAAGATTGGATAGTCCTTTCTATCTGACCGTCCGTCTGCGGATGATAGGCAGAACTCATTCTCAACTTAGTACCCAAAGCATCTTGCAAACTCTTCCAAAACCTCGATGTAAACCTCGGATCTCTATCCGACACAATACTCGAAGGTACCCCATGTAACTTCACAATTTCATCGATGTACAACTCCGCTAATTTCTGCATGGAATGATTAATCTTCATCGGTAAGAAATGAGCCGACTTAGTTAATTTATCTACAATCACCCATATTGAATCATTTCCTTTAGTAGTCTTCGGCAATCCCACCACAAAATCCATGGAAATACTATCCCATTTCCATTCTGGAATCCTCAACGGTTCCATCATACCTAAAGGCTTCTGATGCTCAACCTTTGACTTCTGATAAGTCAAACATGCATACACAAATTCGGCAATGTCTCTCTTCATACCTGGCCACCAAAACAACTTATGCAGATCCTGATACATCTTCATAGCACCAGGATGGATACTCAGTCTACTTCGATGTCTTTCTTCTAGAATACTCTTCTTGATTTCTGGAACATCTGGAACACATACTCTATCTCGAAACCTCATCACACCATTCTCATCAATCCGGAAGTCACCTTCGTTACTTTGGTTAATCAAAGTCAATTGGTCAACCAACTTTAAATCAGATTGTTGTCCCACTCTGATTTCTTCCAGAATACTACTAGTCAACCTCAACATTCCCAACTTTACACTGTCAGGAGTCGCTACACATACCAAACTCAAATCTCTGAATTGCTCAATTAGTTCCAACTCTTTCACCATAAGCATTGACATATGTAATGACTTCCTGCTCAATGCATCAGCCACTACATTTGCTTTGCCTGAATGATAACTCAAATCAAAATGAAATCCTTCAACAACTCTAACCACCTTCTCTGCCTCATATTCAATTCCTTCTGATTAAATAAGTACTTCAGACTTTTATGATCACTGAACACCTCAAATTTAGAGCCAAACAGATAATGTCTCCAAATCTTCAACACAAACACCACAGCGGCTAATTCCAAGTCTTACTTCCTTCTTCTATTTTGACTCTTTTGATAATCATTAGCGGTTTTTTTTCTTTCAACACATGAAATCATTGCCTTCCTTTAGATCTATGTTTGTCTTCACAATTTCAAAGGAATATCAACAAAATCTCATTCCTTTAATAATTCATCTATTTAGCATCACAAACTACTTATTTTTCTTTTCAACAAGATGTGGTAGATATATTTGAAATTCATTCATAATGAATCTAATCTACCTATCCGAGACAATTATAAATAGAATATATGAAGAACTATTTTGTCTATAAGGAAATACAAACTTTTAAATCTCAAAACTATTTTAGTTCCATTTGGATTCCTAACTTGTTTAGAAAATACCTTGGGAAGTTTTACATTTCTCATATCATGTAGTTCTTATTAAAAGAAAATCTGTGATGTTAATGATCATATCATTCTCTATGACAACTATAATTATAAGACATGTTATATCTAGACATTCAACTTGACCCTTCTGTCATACCCTAATTTTTACCCCTAAGATCTCACCTTGTTTGCATCTTCATAATGCATCAAGATCACAAACATTGGATTCTGCTAACCCTCATTTCTCTGGGTTTGTTTATGGATGCGGTCATCAGGCACGTTTGTGTTTCTTTCTTAATTTATTGATTATCTCTTGTTTACTAACCAAAATACAAAAAAAAAAAAATATGTTGCAGTTTGCTTGTCAAAGGGAAAAGGCATTGGTTCTAAGTCAAATGTGGTTAAACATTCAAGTTAAGATCAGATGGAAGATTGGCCTAATCTTTGTCAAACCGTCATGGCATAACTTCAATTGGAAGCTATCTATTTCAGTGGGCTATTTCTCATGCAATGTTAATTCAAAATCAGGATGTCTTGTGTGAAGTTCAAATTCATCATGATCAAAGTGGCATTAATTCAACTGTTCATCTGTGGATTTATTTTCCCAGAGATTGATTGATTCAAATTCAAAGCAAGATAAGTTAATGGAGGTTGATGAAACCAAGTTGAATGTATCATTGGTACAAAGGTCAAGAATATGCCTTTAACTTCAAGTCATACACTTGGGCTTTGCTTAAGGCCCAAGTAATCTCATGTCTGCTTCAAGCATGGCTCATGTGATTGGCATAATTGGTTAAATGATCAAGACTATGGCCTCCACCATTCAAAATGGTCCAAATTTGCAAAGAAATATGCAAGATTGATTCATGGAAGCTTTTCATTCAATTCATGAATTCAAAGTCAAGATTGTCATGAGAAGTCAACCTTAGGTCTAATTGGATTTGGTTCATCTTTTGGCCATTCTTTCAAGAGGTCGTCATTTGGTTTTATGGCAAGTTTATTCAAGGATTATCGTGTCATGATTCAAGTTTACAAGTGTGGATTCAATTCCAATTCATTATAACCATTATCCATTCTCCAAATTAGTTTCAAGAACCTCTGTTATCCATTTTAATTATCCATCATTTACCATTTTTTTAACAATGTCCAATTTATAAAAATTCCATGTCAAATCCATATTTTAAAAAAATACCAATGTCCAAAATTACAAAATTCTACAAAAACTCGTAAGCCCATTTCCCACTTTTTTTTGTTACAAGCCCATATACCATTCACCAAACAATTGCAACAATAATGGAAGAAGTGCCTCATGAAGGCCACACAAGTCAAGCCAACGTGATGAATATACCAAATACATGAAGCCATACATGCTACTACTCATGTTACAGCCAAGCCAAAATGAAGCCAAGAAGTTTATGCTGCAAACCGTGCCAAAACACACACACTGCTACTTCTACGTGCTTTCCAATCCTCACGCACAAGCTGCTACACTTACAACCAAGCCAGCCATAAGTCGTTCAAGTTACTACCAAATTCAACGCACAGCTTCAAGTCCATCCACTACTACTCACAAGCCTTCAAGCTACCAAGGCACGGATCATGAAGCTACCAACTTCAGCTGCTGATGCAAGCCATTTATGCAAAGTAATGCTACCTGCACAATGTCAAAACACGTGAGCTATTACAAGCAAAACGACCTGTACAAGATAAGAGTCACAAGTCCAAAACGCAAATCCAAAATGGCAGCACTTCAAATCCAATTTCATCATTTCAATTCAAGCCTTGAAGAGCCAAAATTACTCTGGAAAAATCACACCAAAGCTTCAATCCTTCAATTACCTTCAAGCTTCAAAATTCAAAAAACCTGTTGAGTTAAGCATCGTGTTATGATCGTTTCTGCGTAATTTCCAAGCTCAGCCGCTGCCGGCATGGAGCTCTGGCGTGGCGGAGCAGTGTTTGGCCGTGTACCTTTCGCGCGAGGAAGAAGAGTCCCAGTTGACTGAGTCGAGTTTTGACTTTTA
Organism: Lathyrus tuberosus; assembly: GCA_022829125.1. NCBI lineage: Eukaryota > Viridiplantae > Streptophyta > Magnoliopsida > Fabales > Fabaceae > Lathyrus > Lathyrus tuberosus. The sequence continues at coordinate 3,580,679 of JALAZF010000320.1, read as the reverse complement.
TTTGGTTTTTTATAAAACCATTACCATTTGACCTTGGGCCTGGCCCGTGTTATGCTTTTTTTTTCTATCTCACCACATTTTTTCAACATTCACCTCCCTCTATTTTGTTTTGTTTTTTTTTTTTTTAATATTCTTGGTTTCTCTATTTTCTCTTTTGATTCAAATGTTTCTTTACAATTTCTTCTTCAAATTTCTGTTAATTGTTTCTTTAAATTGATTTTGATCCTTTCTTTCTTTGTTAATCATTGTATTTTGTATTTTGTTTCAATTTTTTTTTTTTAAATCATTTGAAAATATTTTATGCTTGATTTTATATTCTTGATGCTTTTTGTATATTGATTGTTGGTTGTTGCCTTGGATCATAGTTTGTTGATCCAATTTCTCTTCAATTTCAATGGACTTTGGATGTTGATGAGGTTGGATGAACCTTCATCAATACAAATCTATCATTAGATGAATCATTTGATTCATTTTTGGTGCTTTGTGTTGATGATAGGTTTATTGTATTAATCCACCAAGAAAGGTGATTGAAATTGATGATGAAGTGATCTTGAGTAGTGATTCAATTTGGTCATATCTTCATCTTTCTTTCTCTTTCTTTTGCTTTTGATTTTCTCTTGATCAATTGGATGATGTGTTGTCCATCTTGTTCATGAGATATGGATTGGTGCTTGATAAACTTTCATCATTTAAAATCTACCATTTGATTGATCATTGATCATTGGAGGTACTTTGGATTGATGCATAAGTTTGTCCTAAGTGTCATGAAGGATTGGTTGATGCAATGGACCAATCTCCTTGCCTTAGTGCTTGATCCCTCATTGGTTTTTACTTGTGCTATATGTTTTAGGAGTATGATCTCTATCATATCTCTAACATGTATGGTACATAAATTGTTATTGACCGGCCTCCCATAGTATGATCTTCCTTATAGATTGTACTACGATTGCTTAACATAGTGCTAAATTTGTCCCGAATCAGATTATTAACTCTAACACTAACATTAATCATATACTTGTTCTAACATTTATTTTTATGTCATTTACTTTTTTGCACCTTTATTTTTATGTCATTTACTTTCTTGCTCCTTATATATATTGCTATATTGTCATAATTTACATAGCATATTGTTATTGCTTATGTTTATGCCTTTTTCTTTGTCCACTTGGACTTTTCTCTTTTCTTTTTCATAAGACATTAATAAAGGCTAAACACTAAAAGACTTAATGTTCCATTGGACTATTGGCTACTATCCCTTGCTTGGATGTTGGACTTATTGGACTTAGAATTAGGCTCCTTATCTTATGCTTTGGAGTTGTGACTTGAGACCTTAGAATTCATCTGGTGTCTTGACCTTGAGTTGACTTTTGGAAGACTTAGCTCTGTTACCTCATCTTTGGCTTTGGCTTAAGCTCTTCATCATCTAATGCTTGGTTATTTCTCTGCTCATTTGGTTGCTTGTTGCTTAATCCAAAGGATGGGAGTTTTTGCTTGACTTGTGTCAGAGGCTTGCTCTTGCTTAGATAATTCCTTCCTTAGTTTTTATTTTGTGCTTTAGGTTAGCCTCTTCATCTCCTCCCCTTATTCAATTTTCAAAATCTTCTCCCTTTTTCAAAACCTTATTGTTTTTAAACTTGAACCTCTTTCTCAATAAACCTTGACTTTGTCAAGTGATTTTCAAACTCTTTTTCTTGAATAAAGTGCTAATCAATCTTAAGCATGTCAAGACCATTTCCATAAGACATAAAAAATACTCAACTCATTCAAACCATTTTGTGCCCTTTGTGCACTTTTCCTTTTAAACTTTTTCTTAAGGTTTAGACATAAGTCATTTTCATTGTTGAGATGTAATTCTCCTATCTTCATAGTTATGTTTGATGTTGATTCTTTTCCACTTGAGGGAGCTAGTGGCATACTTGTTGATTTCAATCCAAGTTGGAGCCCTTCTCAATAGTGATGCAAAGGTACATTTTCATACACTTGTGGGTGATTAGTTGAGTGTTCTCCTTAAAATGACAACTTATCTCGTTCCTTTAAAATCAATCAAACAAATCTATTTTGTTATTTTTACCACGAACTACGAGGTTTTGATCCTCCATTGCACTTTGTGGGTACATAGGCACGAGGCTCAGGAAGTCTTGTCAAATACAAAATCTTAAAAAATATTTCTCTTCTCATCTCCACCATATTTTACAAACAACCCTTTTAAGACAAACATAGATTTTCAAGAGGTTCCTATAGAATACTATAGATGTTTTGGGAGCTAACATCTTCCCATTGCATAACCAACCCCCTTACCCTTGTCTTTGTTTTATTAGTTTTGTCTTAAAACTTCTTTGGGTTTTGTTCGTTCTTTTCCTCATTCCTTTGGAAAAATAAACGTGCGGTGGCGACTCTTGCTTTATGAGTTAAGTTAATCAATAACTTAATCTCAAATTTCCCCGCTTCTAATAAGTATCATTCTTTAAATCTAGTTATATTCGATTGTTAGGAATTGGTTGCTAGAGAACATATAATTTTTCTCATGCTTGAGAATAATTCTCGATTTTTGTACCAACTCAGAAATCCCTTTTCTGATCCTTACGTCCTTCATAAGGACATTTCACAGTAAAATATAAAATAAACTGCAAAAGAAATTCTAACTACAAAACGTGTAAAAAGATTGTAGCAAATTAAATCATTTTAATAAGGACTTTTATTAAAATGCTCCCACTATTTTCACTCAAACCAAATTACCCTCAACATTTGATTTGAAAAATCCCATTAGATAATTTTTCAGCGGGTCGAGATCCATATTTCACTTTGTTTTAAGTCCGCGTAGGTGAATTGCAAAAATTATGTTATTTAGGTAGAAACTCTTTCCAATTGTTTCTAATATAACTCTCAAATTTTATCAGTTGAGCGAATAACTCCTTATTCTAATCCATCATATGGGTTGTTCTCAACTCTTCATTTTAAACATATATAATTCTATTATAATTAGTTTATTAAGTCAAACAAAAAAATTAGTAATAAGATAATACATTTATCCCATCGCACCTTACTAATATAAGTTCTTAACAACTAAGGCTAAATGGAGCGACCTGGTATGATACCAACTATGTAACACCCTAAACCCCCAATTACAATTTACGAACATTGTAGAAAATATGAAGATAAAAAACAAGGGTGTCACATTGACAAACTTTAACCTTAAGTCCCAAATGGTGTAATTTTAATTCAAAAACATAACATAAGCAATTAGTTGAAAACAAATCAAAAGACATAGAAAAAGTATTCCATTGTTGGCATGGAATTTCGATATCATTAAGCTTGACACGAGAAAAAGGGATTTGGAAAATACTTGATGAAATAATGATGTGTGATAGCATTTTGAAAAGAACGTTCCTTAGCCAAGGGTGTCAAAATAGTTACATTGAACATGAAGATGAGAGCTTAGCATGTTTTCTCATACTATAAAGGATAATTTTTTCAAGAATTCGACAAGGACTATTGGTCGACATTTGCAGATTGAGTAATTGTCTTTTGGTCTTATCCATGCATCGAAGACACGTGGAGGCAATCTAGAAAGGTGGAAACCATTCAATTAGATACGTGTCGATCGCTAGGAATAAAGTTGTTGCAGGTAGTTATTTATATATTAGTATATATAGGGATTCTAGCGTTAGGATTCAGGATGGCAATATCATTACAAAAACTCCAAAAAAACGCAAAGTACCCAAACAAGAGTGAGAAACGAGTTAGTGAGAAAACATGTATGATCCTGCACACCATTCTTTACATATATAAGCAAAGTATTTATTCTTGCTTCTCACATTTTTTCCAGAAATTTACTTGTCTTTTTATCTTACATTTTACAAGGATCTCGACATCGTCAAAATTCCTAACTTTTCTCTACAAGTTTGTCTTTATTTTATTGCAAAGATAGAATCTATTCTACATTTACAACAAACAATTAAATACTCTTTTAAGAATTTATGCACATATATCCTAGGATTCACTAGTCGATCCTGTAAGTAACTTTTCTAAAAGACTAGCGATTGTTTACCAAAATTTGGGGTAAATAAATTGGCACGCCCAATAGGACATTTGTGCAAAAAAAATTTAAATTCACAATTATTGTGTTTTTCTTTTATAAATCGTTCTTCACGCATGAAATGTTCTTAGTATTTATGTATGTGTATGCCTTTAAGAAGTGGAAAAGCTTTACCTAAAATAACACATTTATCTACGGATAACCCTACTTCTAACTCACAGAACAATTCTCAAAACGTAGTAGAAAAACCAGTCAGATTGACAGTTAGAGATGCAGTTGTTTTAACGCTTGTTAGAACGACTGCTCTAGTGGTGCCATTGACACCAATTTTGTCGACACCGACACAAGGGGAAATTCCCCCACAACTAAGGAGTCTCCCATTTTACCCCAGAGTCGTAAGACCAACTTTGGGGGACCCTAGGATACCATTCTTTCCAAGTTTTACACTTCCTATGGGGAACAAAAAGTATCCATATGGTATGCCAATAACGATGATAACATGCCTTCATTCCAATGCGTCAGCTTATGTAGATAACACAATGGTTGTTTTGCCACAATATAAACCATATCATGCCTTAGGTTCGATAGTAAATAACCCCATTCGAACGGTGCCACTATCGGGAGGATCAAATTATGCCCCCCAAATGACGTCAACTTCGAATATGACATCCCTTATGTCCGAGGTAGAAATGGACGAAATTAACTACGAAATGGTTAACATGTTGACCCAACAGATTGATACGGTGTTTAATCCCCTGATTCAAAACACCAACCAAAGTTATAAACTATTAGCTAATCAAACGGGTCAAATAACCGACTTATTCGGTGCTCCTCAGGTCCAAGCGAGGCCAACTCCTCAAATCTTAAATTCCAGGCAAGTAGAAACACCTGGCAATGGGAAAGCTCATGTCAACCAAGGGCAAAAACGAGGGGGACTTCAACACACAGAACCTCCTATACATAGAGAGGACGAAGAATACATAGGCCAGAACAACCCATGGCCAATAATGGTAAATAAGAACCAATATGTCGACCAAATACTGATAAATGTACAACAAAATAACATTGGGAGGCAAAACAATATTGAAAACTTGGTCGAACAAATCCTAGTAAAAAATGACCTTAATGCTGGCCTCCATAGACCTAACTTCGTGTCACAACTGTCGGAGTATGTTCGACAGACGGAACTCCCCAAAGGATGGAAACCCCCAAATTTACCAAATCTACTGGTGAAACAATGAGTGTATGGTCGAACATGTCGCCAGATATCAAATTGAGGCATGGGACATAACCAATAATGAGAATTTCAAGCATAAATACTTTCCAAATTCTATGACAAAAAATGCCTTTACATGGTTCACCAAACTCCCTCCTCATTCCATACATAATTGGAGCCAACTAGAGAGAGTGTTTCATTAACAATTCTACATGGTCCAGTAAAAAATTAGCCTTAAAGAACTGGCCAACGTTAGGCGTAAAATGCCAGAGTAAATTGATGACTACTTGAACAGGTTTAGACTTCTCAAGGAATGTGCTTTACACAAGTCCTTGAATATGAGTTGGTCGAAATGGCCACATGTGGTTTAGACTATTCCATTAGGAATAAGTTATACACTTAGTATCTAAGGGACATGGCCCGATTGGTGGATAAAGTTTTCCAAGTCGAGCGATTAAAAGCTAAGAAGTGGAAGTGGACTCCGACCCCATCCTTGTCAAAGAGGCACATTTTTCTAAACCTATCAAAATCCTGATGGTCAAAGCTACTGAGGGCTTCTACATGGAGGTCGAGCAAGTTGAGAAGAATACTGCAAAAGACACTGCTGAAAAGATGAAAGTGGTGTTCCCTCAGGCAGAAGAGAAGCTCGTCGACTTTTTAAATTGATGCAAACTGAACAACTCCAAGGTCATGCTATGCCCCAGGTGTAGCACAGTGTTTAATGAGAAAGCTGCAAAGGGCCTCGAAATTGCCAGACCCTCGGATCCAAGGAAGGGAAGTAGAGTTGGACCGATATCCTGATTCATTTTCGACAAGAGAGATGTTCCACACAGGAACCAGTACTTCCAAAGGAAATATGGAAACCATCAAATGACTTATAGCCTCATTCTAATGCATCTAAAGGAGAATGGGTTAGCCGACCTTTAAACCAGCGAGCTCAAACCAACAGAAGTGGAAGGTAGTCGACAGGGGAGTAGGATATTCCTACAATGATAGCTCTCACGTGTCGAAAAGGTATTGTTATGGTTCTCAACATTATAAGGGAAAAAATCCTATGACAAGAACACAATGGCGCCAACACCAAAGGAACAAGAAAGTAACATAAAATGCCTCAATAGCGAACACCAATAAAAAAGCTTATGCAGAAAAAGTCAGCAAAAGGCCAAAAAACCAGTTAAGCAGAGGTTGTTTCCAGTTATGGCACTATTAAAAAAAGTTTCTCTGATACCATAGCATAACCCGACGACAACATGGTCATTGATAATTTTGATACATGATAATAAAATGATCTTGAGGTTGCCTACAATATTGTGTCAGTCTTACCTGTGGAGTATGATCGAGTCTCAGAAGTCTCTGAAGCAAAAGATGATGCTATGATGGAAGAGGCGGTGAATAAAAAGCTATTTATAAATGCGAAAGTGGACAACAATGGAGTCAACAAAGTTTTTGTTTACGGGGGAGCATTCGTAAATCTGATGCCCCATTCCTTATTAAAGAAGGTAGGGAAATATTACACAGAACTTCGCCCACACAACATGGTGCTGTCGAATTACGAAAGAAAGACAAGTCATATTTTGGGAGTAATTTAGGTTGATCTTTCAATTGGCACATTGACAAGGCCAACTCTCTTCATGGTAGTATCGTCCAAAGTAAACTATAACTTGTTGTTAGGACGAGAGTGGATTCATGGCATTGGTATGGTCCTTTCGAATCTCCACCAAAGACTCTTTATATGGCGCCCTGATGGTATATTTGAAAAAGAACCTACTTTATGGTTGATGTCAACCATATCGACAAAAAGAACCTCCATAGAAATTTGGCAAAAATTCCCCCATGCTATCTAGCAGAAACATCCTACACTCCACATAAGGATGCATTTTACTTTCTAAACTTACACTCCACCTACGATTTCATCTGGGATCAAGAAATAATGGGAAACCAGGGTGTGGAAGAAGGATACGTCGCACCAATGGGGTGGACGATTGACGTTAATAATGATGACTTGTTTGAGTGCATTTGCTCGAATTTTAAACTATAAGGCCAAAAACATAATAATAGCGGCCTTGGAGGCTGACACTTTACACAAAGTGGCTGCTTAAAGCCACCACTGTCGAAAATCTTGAAATAACTAAAAATGTCCATTTTGGCCAAACAACAGCTTTAGAAAGTCTTAGGATCAACTATGTATATGACGACAAGCCTCCAGGGTTTGAAAAAGACCCAACAATTTCGACCAGGAAAATCCAAGCTAAACTCCTCTAGAGGAGGTTGATATGGGAGATGGAACAATTAAGAGACCAATATACATTAGGCAAAATACTCAAAAAATTCAAAGATTGCTTTGCTTAGGACTACAATGAAATTCTAGGGTTAAGTTGAGATATGTTAGAACTGAGGCGGCTAATTCGACCAGGTAAAAAGACAACGAAGCAACTATAAAGGAGATTTTCCCCAAAGATAATGTTCAAATTCAAAGAAAAGATCGAAAGGGTTCTCAGAAGAAAATTAATCAGGACGGCCAAGTATGTCGAATGGTTAGCTAACATAGTGCATGTCATTAAGAAAAATGGGACTCTTAGGGTTTGTATATATTTTAGGGATCTCAATAATGCCACCCCTAAGGACGAATATCTGATGCATGTGGAATAAATGTTAGTCGACTCAACTTTAGGGTTTGATTACCTAAGCACGATAGATGGCTACTTAGGGTATGACAAAATCTTCATTGCTGAAGAGCACATGCCAAAAATGATGTTTCGATTCCTGAGGGCCTTAGGGACCTACGAATGGGGAGTAATGCCTTTCGATTTAACAAAATATTGGGAAAATGTACCAAAGGGCTATGAACTCGATGTTCCATGACTTCATTGACACGTTCATGCAAGTTTACATTGACGACATAACATAAAATCCTCGTTGGAAAATGAACGTTTAGACCACCTTCGACAGTCCTATGAAAGGATGAGGAAGTATGGATTAAACATGAATCCATCAAAATGTGCTTTTTGTGTATGTGCATGCAACTTCATACATTTTTTGGTGCACAAGAAAAGCATCAAGATCAACCAAAATAAGACCAAAGCAATCTTGGACACCAAGCCTCCCTCAACAAAGAAGCAACTGTTGGGTGAGAATACGGAAACAACAATGTCTAAAAGGGGGGTTGAATAGACCCCAAAACCTTTTAAACATTTGAAAAACATTTTAGGTCCTATATAACAAAATCAGAGATTTTAAAAAGCATGGAAGCAAAACACAAAACGAGAGCTTGGAAGCATCTTGTAACACCCCCAATCTATACCCCAAGCTATTAAAGCGATAAATAAAATTCAACATTTCATCAGAGTATAATTACAATTCACGACATAGACCGAGGGGTCACATCAATTTGAAACAAACATACAACAACCTGCTCATATAATATGCAAATTCAGGTAGCACATAACATAGGAACTGAGTTCCTACAACCCACAATTCAATTACAGAATAAAAGCGGAAAATCTGTAATTGAATATCAAGTATATATATATATATATATATATATATATATATATATATATATATATATATATATCATAAGAAGTTTGTCTGCCATATACAACATCATACATGTACAATCCAAAAGATACATGAATACATAACACAATTTAATCACACTCGATCACCCCGACTACCCGGTGCTACATATCAGAGCCGATCGACAAAAGAATGAAGACCTAAGCTTCACAAAAAGACCTCCAACAATCTAATCTGCAATGCCTCATAGAGTATTATAAAACAGCAGAAGGGTGAGATACACAATCATAATATAATTGTATATAATTATATAATAACACACGATTGTACAAACATAATATTCTCACCACACTATACGCTATAAATCAAGTACAAACCAACACAATGAATTTTCTCACATACCGGTCACAAAAGCATATCAATTATACACAATTCAATTATCACCCACATGTATATTCATATATCAACTCACCATTTTCATTCACAATTCCACACATAATCAAACCATTCATGATTTATGGAAATGCAAGAGACCGACACAACGACTCTATGCATATGCATATGCGGTACCGACTTCCATCAATTCTCAACACCAGTTCACTCAGGAACTATTGGAACCATCGCTCGTTACTTAATGTAACTCCCCGTCAGGTATACGATGTTCCCCGTCGCTTTCGGTCCTCATTGTATAAGGCTCACGACGTTTATGGATCGCTTTCGGTCCTCTTTGTATAAGGCTCACGATCCGATCGCTTTCGGTCCTCTTTGTATAAGGCTCACGATCGTCTATAATCATCGCTTTCAGTCCTCTTATTTTTTTAAGGCTCACGATGTTATAGCGGATTTCCTTTGGAACCGATTCGTCGCTCACACCCACTAGGGCACACGACATCACAAGAATGCACATCATGATGCTCAGCATACAATGACTCATGACATTCAAATGCACACATATACACACTCCATAATCATGCATATATCAACAAATACCACACATTGCATTTTCTTGCCCTTAGGCCACAATTCATCATCATAACATATATCACATGCATATTCATTTCACAATAGCACACAAGTCATACAATTCATATCACAAGCATGTTGCATAATAACACGCCAAATGCACATCATTAAAACGGTAAGAGTCAACAAACAACACATTCCAAATTCCTGACATAATTAAATCGGCTAACAATATTGAAACCATTAATATAAGAAAGAACACGCCAAAAGCTCTCCAATGCATCAAACTTCGCCTCAAACCGACTCGCGGATCAAAAGTTATAAAGAAAACAAATAGGGAAAAACTGTGACATTCGCAGTGCGAAGCTCCTAGCGAGTCCTTCGCTTCTTCATTCGCAGTGCGAATGTCCCAGCGAACCAAGTCAGAAGCAAAAATAGCCTAAAAATTACCCAACGTTCGCAGTGCGAACCATCCAGCGAATGCTCGCTACCCTATTCGCAATGCGAATCCTCCAGCAAACAGTGGCAGAATGAAAAATAATACAATGTTCGCAGTGCGAACCTCACGCGAACGCTCGCCACCTATTCGCTGGCCATTCGCAGTGCAAACCTGCGATTTCAACAAAACCCAGCAGCGCACCAGATCACCCAAAAATGATATTTTCTCAAACAAAACATTTCCAAACCAACATATAACAATCAGAACCTAGTCTAATCACGGTAACTAGTATTCTACCGCATCTACATCGATTTCCAACCGCGAAAACATCGATTTCTCTTTATCGACCTAGAATATAAAACTATGAAAACACAACAAACAATCCAATACACACATACATAATCATACACAAGCATAGTATAATAGAGTTTCGCACCCTTACCCAATTAAATAGCGTGTAGAAAAGTCGGTTGATCGATTCTTAGATTTTCCAAGTTTTCTCTCTATCTCCTTTTTCTTTCTCCTTTCTTTCTTCCTCTTTTTCTTCTCTTCTTTTTCTTTCCTTTCTATTTTCTCTCTTTCTATTTCTATTTCTATGAAAAATATAATATCTACCCAAACAAAAGACCAAAATAACCCTACACTCAAATATCTCGCAAACGCTCCCAAAATGTGATAAAATATAACCTCGATGAAAAATAACATATTTCCAAATAAAATTCGAATATGAAATAATATAATAATAAAATAATCAAAACGACTCAATTAAATAAAAATACTAAAACTGGGGCGTTACACATCTCAATGAATTACTGCCATATGAAATTGTACATGAATTTAACATGAAATTGATTGCTTCTAGTGCAAATCACTTACAAGAAAACCAAAGCCGCTTTAAAACAGAGATTTAAAAACACATTACTTGGATATTCTTAACAATGCATAATTTACTTGATAATGGTTCCTTAAGATTGATACACCATAGATCGCGATCCAAAATCCTCACTGGTAATGCCTCAACCGTAAGGTCCTCCCTTACCTCAACCTCGTCCATCGGAATCACATGCGACGGATCCGAAACATACTTCCGAAGCTGTGAAACATGGAACACATCGTGCAAATTCGACAGATTCGGCGGCAATGCCACCCTATAAGCCACCGCACCAACTCTCGCGGATATCTGGTAAGGACCAATAAACTGAGAAGTGAGTTTCTTCGATTTCAATGCACGACCAACACCCATCACCGGTGTAACTCTCAAAAATACATGATCACCCTCTTGGAACTCAAGATCTTTTCTTCTCCGATCATGATAACTCTTTTGCCTACTCTGAGAAGCCTTCATTTTCTCACGAATAAGTTTCACTTTTTCCGTAGTCCGTTGCACCAACTCTGGTCCAACCACCGAACTCTCACCAGATTCGTGCCAACACAACGGTGTTCGACATCTTCGTCCATACAACGCTTCAAACGGTGCCATTCCAATACTCGAATGGAAATTGTTATTATACGTGAATTCAATCAATGCAAGATAACTATCCCACGCACCACCTTGTTCAAGAACACACGCTCTCAACAAATCTTCCAATGACTGAATCGTTCTCTCGGTCTGTCCATCCGTCTGCGGATGATAAGCCGAGCTCAATCTCAATTTAGAACCCAACGCCTTCTGTAAATTTTCCCAAAATCTCGAAGTAAACCTCGGATCTCGATCCGAAACAATGCTCAACGGAACCCCATGCAACTTCACAATCACACTGAAGTAAATCTCAGCCAACCTCTCCAAAGTAAAACTAATGTCAATCGGAATGAAATGAGCCGATTTAGTCAGCCTATCCACAACCACCCAAATAGCATTATGCCCTCGCTGTGTATTCGGCAACCCTGTCACAAAATCCATGGAGATGTTATCCCACTTCCACTCAGGAATATCCAACGGTTGCAACAAACCACTAGGCCTCAGATGTTCTACCTTTGATTTCTGACAAGTCAAACATGCATAAACAAACTGAGCCACATATCTTTTCAATCCAGCCCACCAGAAAATCTTCTTCAAATCTTGGTACATTTTATTCGCTCCCGGATGTATACTCAAATTACTCCGGTGTCCTTCCTCCAAAATCATCATTTTCAACTCTGAATCGTCCGGAATACAAATTCTACCTCGGAACCTCAAAACACCTTTATCATCCACTTTAAAGTCCTCATTTTCACTTTTATTACCAACCGTCATTAAATCCACAAATTTCACATCCAACTTCTGTTTCTTACTAACCGACAACAGAAAATCATTAGTAACCTTCAACATTCCAAGACTCACGCTATCCGACATCACTTCACACACCAAACTCAAGTCCCTAAAAGCTTCCAAAAGCTCCCACTCCTTAACCATTAACGCGGACATATGTAACGAGTTCCGGCTCAACGCATCGGCTACCACATTAGCTTTACCCGGATGGTAATTCAAGCCAAAGTCGTAGTCCTTCAAAAATTCCAACCATCTCCGCTGCCTCATATTCAATTCTTTCTGATCAAACAAGTATTTCAAACTTTTGTGATCACTAAAGACTTCAAACCTTGCACCGTAGCGATAATGCCTCCAAATCTTCAACACAAAAACCACAGCCGCTAATTCAAGATCATGAGTAGGATAATTTTTCTCATGTACTCTCAACTGCCTTGAAGCATAAGCCACGACCTTACCTTCTTGCATTAGCACCCCACCTAGACCAATCAAAGACGCATCACAATACACCACAAACGGTTTAGTAGGATTCGGCAAAATCAGAATCGGAGCTGTAGTCAATCTTCTCTTCAGCTCATTAAAACTTTCCTCGCACCGAATATCCCAAATGAACGCTTGCCCTTTACAAGTCAAATGTGTCAAAGGAAGTGCTAGCTTAGAAAAACCTTCAATGAACCTTCGATAATAACCGGCCAACCCCAAAAAGCTTCGAATTTCAGTAACGGATCTCGGAGCCTCCCATTGTAGAACTGCATCTACTTTAGATGGATCCACCGAAATACCATTACTTGAAATCATGTGCCCAAGAAAACTCACCTCCGACAACCAGAACCCACACTTGGACAACTTGGCAAAAAACTTTCTTTCCTTCAAAACCTGCAAAACAATTCGCAAATGCTCCGCGTGCTCCTCCCGAGATTTAGAATAAATCAAAATGTCATCAATAAACACAACAATAAAACGATCCAAATGCTCGTGGAAAATACGATTCATGTACTCCATAAACACACCTGGCGCATTAGAAACCCCGAACAGTATCACAAAATATTCATAATGACCGTATTGTGTCCTAAAAGCCATCTTCTGAATATCTTCCTCTTTCACCCTTATCTGGTGATACCCTAACCTCAAATCAATCTTACTAAACACACACGCACCAACCAACTGATCCATCAAATCATCAATTCTTGGAAGAGGATACTTATTCTTAATCGTCACCTTATTCAACTGGCGATAATCAATACACAACCGCATACTTCCATCTTTATTTTTCACCAACAAAACTGGAGCACCCCAAGGCGACACACTTGGCCTCACAAACCTCTTCTCTAGCAATTCATTCAACTGCTTCTTTAACTCAACCAACTCAGATGCCGACATTCGATATGGCGCCATCGATACAGGTCTAGTACCAGGAACTAACTCTATAGAAAACTCCACCTCTCTCTCTCTGGCGGCACATCTGAAATATCCTTGGGAAACACTTCCGGAAATTCACACACAACAGGAAACACATTTAGTGAAATTTGACTATCCACAGTCAATGACGCAAACAACCCAAACAACTGAGCTTCATCCGCCAAAAGTTTCTTCAACTCCTTGGTAGATAAGAAACTCGAGTCTTCGTCTTCCTCAAGAGAAGGAAACCTTACTAGCTTATGATAACAATCAATATGAACCCTATTGAACTACAACCAATTCATTCCCAGAACCACATCTAAACCCTCCAACGGTAAACACACCAAATCCATCTCAAAGTCTTTTCCATAAATGGTCAAAGGACAACTTAAACAAACCAAAGAAGTAGTTACTGACCCCATTGCCGGAGTATCAATAACCATTTCACCACCCATCGAAGACAACACAAGATTCAAACGCTTCGCGCACTCAGACGAAATAAACGAATGAGTCGCTCCGGTATCAATAATAGCAACTAAAGGCGTACTATTAATAAAACAAGTACCTCTGATCAGACGATCTGCACTTGAAGTCTGAGTTCCCGCCAAGGCAAAAACTTTCCCACCAGCTGGAGCTTGCTTCGGTTTCGGACATTTTGTACTAATATGACCAGGTTCACCACAGTTGAAACACTTCACCACATTCTTCCTTGTGCAATCAGCTGCGACATGTCCTAAACCTCCACAATTAGAACACTTCCTCAAATCCTTCCTACATTCGGACTGACGATGTCCCACATCACCACACCTATAACATCTCAGAGGACTAAACATACCTCCTCCACTTGACCTTCGCTCAAAATTTCCCCTTTGTTTACCCTTATCAGTTGGTGTTACATACGGACCACCACGGAACTGTTGCTTCCCTTTCCTCTCGCTCACACTCTTATAGTGAGTAGAACGAGCCTTACTATCCTCCTCATAAATCCTACAACAATCCACCAAATTCGAAAACCTCTGAATCCTTTGATAACCAATTGCCTGCTTTATCTCAGGACACAGTCCGTTCTTAAACTTCACACACTTAGAAAATTCCGCAGTCGCTTCAGCATAATGGGGATAAAACTGCACAAGCTCCACAAACTTAGCAGTATAATTAACAACAGACATACTACCTTGTTTCAATTCCAAGAACTCAATTTCCTTCTTTCCTCTTACATCTTCAGGAAAATACTTCCTAAGAAACTCAATGCTAAACACAGCCCAAGTGATCTCCTCCTCTGTAGCTTCCAACACATGACGTGTACTAACCCACCAATCATCAGCTTCTTCCAGTAACATGTGAGTACCCAGTCTCACCTTCTAATCCTCAGCACAATCCATTACTCGAAAGATTCTTTCAATCTCTTTCAGCCAAATCTGTGCACCATCAGGACCATATCTTCCTTTGAAGATAGGCGGTTTGTTCTTCCTGAACTCATCATTACCAGCAGCACTAGGTGCACCCTGCACAGCCCGAGCCATAGCTTGCATAGTAGCAGATAAAGCAGCGTCATTCCTACCAGTCATATTCTGTTCATTTCCAATAACAACAACTATGGTTAAACAAACAGCTCACCGAACCACAAAGACTAACAAGGACTGACACAACTGACACGGACTGGCTCTGATACCACTTAATGTAACACCCCCAATCTATACCCCAAGCTATTAAAGCGGTAAATAGAATTCAACATTTCATCATAGTATAATTACAATTCACGGCATAGACCGAGGGGTCACATCAATTTGAAACAAACATACAACAACCTGCTCATATAATATGCAACATTCAGGTAGCACATAACATAGGAACTGAGTTCCTACAACCCACAATTCAATTACAGAATAAAAGCGGAAAATCCATAACTGAATATCAAGTATATATATATATATATATATATATATATATATATATCTATCATAAGAAGTTTGTCTGCCATATACAACATCATACATGTATACATAATACAATTTAATCACACTCGATCACCCCGACTACCCGGTGCTACATATCAGAGCCGACTGACAAAAGAATGAAGACCTAAGCTTCACAAAAAGACCTCCAGCAATCTAATCTGCAATGCCTCATAGAGCATTATAAAACAGCAGAAGGGTGAGAAACACAATCATAATATAATTGTATATACTTATATAATAACACACGATTGTACAAACATAATATTCTCACCACACTATATGCTATAAATCAGGTACAAACCAACACAATGAATTTTCTCACATACCGGTCACAAAAGCATATCAATTGTACACAATTCAATTATCACCCACATGTATATTCATATATCAACTCACCACTTTCATTCACAATTCCTCACATAATCAAACCATTCATGATTTATGCAAATGCAAGAGACCGACACAACGACTCTATGCATATGCACATGCGGGTACCGACTTCCATCAATTCTCAACACCAGTTCACTCAGGAACTATTGGAACCATCGCTCGTTACTTAATGTAACTCCCCATCGGGCATACGATGTTCCCCGTCGCTTTCGGTCCTCTTTGTATAAGGCTCACGACGTTTATGGATCGCTTTCGGTCCTCTTTGTATAAGGC
Source organism: Lathyrus tuberosus (assembly GCA_022829125.1). Classification (NCBI taxonomy): domain Eukaryota; kingdom Viridiplantae; phylum Streptophyta; class Magnoliopsida; order Fabales; family Fabaceae; genus Lathyrus; species Lathyrus tuberosus. The sequence continues at coordinate 3,564,245 of JALAZF010000320.1, read as the reverse complement.
TCACGATCCGATCGCTTTCGGTCCTCTTTGTATAAGGCTCACGATCGTCTATAATCATCGCTTTCAGTCCTCTTATTTTTTTAAGGCTCACGATGTTATAGTGGATTCCCTCTGGAACCGATTCGTCTCTCACACCCACTAGGGCACACGACATCACAAGAATGCACATCATGATGCTCAGCATACAATGACTCATGACATTCAAATGCACACATATACACATTCCATAAACATGCATATATCAACAAATACCACACATTGCATTTTCTTGCCCTTAGCCCACAATTCATCATCATAACATATATCACATGCATATTCATTTCACAAAAACACACAAGTCATACAATTCATATCACAATCATGTTGCATAATAACACGCCAAATGCACATCATTAAAATGGTAAGAGTCAACAAACAACACATTCCAAATTCCCGACATAATTAAATCAGCTAATAATCTTGAAACCATTAATATAAGAAAGAACACGCCAAAAGCTCTCCAACGCACCAAACTTCGCCTCAAACCGACTCGCAGATCAAAAGTTATAAAGAAAATAAATAGGGAAAAACTGTCACATTCGCAGTGTGAAGCTCCTAGCGAGTCCTTCGCTTCTTCATTCGCAGTGCGAATGTCCCAGCGAACCAAGTCAGAAGCAAAAATAGCCTAAAAATTACCCAACGTTCGCAGTGCGAACCATCCAGCAAATGCTCGCTACCCTATTCGCAATGTGAATCCTCCAGCGAACAGTGGCAGAATGAAAAATAATACAACGTTCGCAGTGTGAACCTCACACGAACGCTCGCCACCCATTCGTTGGCCATTCGCATTCCGAACCTGCGATTTCAGCAAAACCCAGCAGTGCACCAGATCACCCAAAAATGATATTTTCTCAAACAAAACATTTCCAAACCAACATATAACAATCAGAACCTAGTCTAATCATGGTAACAAGTATTCTACCGCATTTACATCGATTTCCAACTGCGAAAACATCGATTTCTCTCTATCGACCTAGAATATAAAACTATGAAAACACAACAAACAATCCAATACACACATACATAATCATACACAAGCATAGTATAATCGAGTTTCGCACCCTTACCCGATTAAATAGCGTGTAGAAAAGTCGGTTGATCGATTCTTAGATTTTCCAAGTTTTCTCTCTATCTCCTTTTTCTTTCTCCTTTCTTTCTTCCTCTTTTTCTTCTCTTCTTTTTCTTTCCTTTCTATTTTCTCTCTTTCTATTTCTATTTCTATGAAAAATATAATATCTACCCAAACAAAAGATCAAAATACCCCTACACTCAAATATCTCGCAAACGCTCCCAAAACGCGATAAAATATAACCTCGATGAAAAATAACATATTTCCAAATAAAAGCCGAAAATGAAATAATATAATAATAAAATAATCAAAATGACTCAATTAAATAAAAATACTAAAACTGGGGCGTTACACATCTCAATGAATTACTGCCATATGAAATTGTACATGAATTTAACATGAAATTGATTGCTTCTAGTGCAAATCACTTACAAGAAAACCAAAGCCGCTTTAAAATAGAGATTTAAAAACACATTACTTGGATATTCTTAACAATGCATAATTGACTTGATAATGGTTCCTTAAGATTGATACACCCTAGACCTAAGCTTATACATTAAATCACTATAAGCAATGTATAACCTATATGGTATATAATCAATGCAATCATGCAAATATGCAACAGCAAAAATCAATGAATGAATGAATGCTTGTAAAGTAAAAGGATACGGAAAGGATAAGATACACAGAGATATATAGTGCTTCGACATTCGTCCTCACTTTGCCTATATGCACTCTTCAATGGATGATGCCATCGGAACATAATCACGGTCTTCCACTATGATGATAAAATGATTATAGTGTTTTGATTACAAAGAACCATCACATGATAATTCCTTTGATGATGCAGACACTAAATTACTAACACAATACAAGATCCCTCAAGATCTTGAGCTAATAACCTCGTTATCCACAATAACCTGCTCCAAGTATTTGTGTGTGGCGATCCCCCTAATCCCAACGATTTCTTGTTCGAGCGATTTCCATTAACTAAGTGTATATTGGACAACTCCCAACTTTGTCTGCAAGCACTATTTCTCCAACACCACCAAAGAAAGACGACTTCCAACTCCGCTTTACGGACCGTTGATACTTGATTATGCTAAAGTCTTCCTTAAAGTATAATGGAAACTCTCATCTTGTTAGATAACTCCTCAACACCAAACTATACTCAAGAAACAATACCTGCACCTGTTACAATAAAAAACCCAACTACACACAAAAACATTAGATACCCTAATGTACTACTAATCTCCCTTACACTGAATCTTTAGAGGATGGTCCATAAATAAGGAAAAGACTAAGGATGAAGATGGTGAATAGTGCCAGGAATATCAACAACAATTGAAATTACAAGCTATTAGTCAAGTAATTCATCTTTGATGAATGAAGAATGCACACACACGCACACACACACACACACACACAAACACATACACACACAGAAGGTTCAAACAAGTTTCTAGATGAGTAGGCCTTGGTTTTTGATTATTATCAAAAGGTTGATCAAATCCTCAACAAGATTGATCAACTCATTCTCAAATTCACATAAGAACAATAATCAAATTTCACAAGACAAGATGCAACTGTCATACCCTAAATTTTGACCCTAAGATTCCATATCATTTGCATATCATATGAATATACTTTCATGCATCACTAACCCATCACAAGTACATGATATGTGTGCTTACTTGCTTCATAGGTTAGGTGATCCTCCTAAAGCTCAAGCAGATGAATTATCAAGGAATAAACATCATATTCAACACCACAAGTCTCTATATCATCCATGAAGATCAATAACTTTCACTCATCAAAAATCAAGTACAAAATTGCATCATGACAAGCTCATCAAACCTCAAGACCCTCAATGCACCAAAATTAGGGTTTTGACCTAATTCAATCCCTAGGATGACTTGTGGATCAAGGCATGATCCAAGACCTCAAGATATGTTTCAAGGACCACAAATACATCATATTAGTCCATTCATATGATTGGATTGATTCAAAGAACTTGATTCACAAACAATGCAAGAACTCAAATCCATCTGAGCCACAAATTAGGGTTTTGATGAAAAGTCAACCATATCTTTAACTTTTGGCCAAGACATGATCTCTAAACTTGGGATGTGATTCAAGACACTCAAATATACCCTTGAAATCCATTCATAAGTTTAAAACCACCTTGGGATATTCATACATTGAAAATCAAGAATTAGGATTTCTCTGCACAAAATTCATCTGATACACAAAGTCAAAGTTTGACTTTTTGAGCAAAATTGATCATCAAAGGCTATTATTCAAGGAAATATGACCCATAGTTGCATTTAATCAAGGATTGATCAAGGAATTAAGGTTACTTGCAAAAGAAGCAAAATTGGAAGAATTGAAAATTTCACTAAGTTATGGAAATTCATGATTTTTACCTAACTTTGCAAGGCCATAACATGTGATCCAAGCAACCATTTTTTGCACTCCAAAGCTCAAATGATAGATCTTCTTCCATACAACAAGATTGTTGGGCTGAACCATCCCCAAAAAATGCATAAATTTTAATATAATAAGGCCATGAAGTTAGGATTTTCACACTTTTGAACTTTGACACTTAGAAATTTTTTAGGCAGAATCTTTTTCATGTTTTGGCCAACTTTGAAGACATTTTTCACCATGATCCAAGAAGATTCAAGACCAAATGCAAACATCAAAGTTAAAGTAGGATATCTCAGCATTCCAAATAGTACAAGAACATAGTTTGATTCCATTTGAGCAAGGACATATGATCCTCACAACATGCCATGATCAAACTGATTTTTCAAGACAATTTTCATGATTACTTGTATCACAGGATTTTCATCTTCAAATTTGGTGACTTTGCAAGCCTTGTCATCCTCCAAGATCAGAAGGAATCTTGTTGAATCACATAATATCTTCAGCTTTGGACCATAAGTCAAGGATCTCATCTCTTGGCATGTGAAAAAACATCATTACATAGCCTTGAATTCAAGTTTGTCATTTGGAATTTAAGTGAAGCATTGAATTGGTATGAAATGAGCCACACCGGTTCAGATCAATTAAAAAACAATGAGTGTTCAAACCTGCAAAATGCCAATTGAGTCAAGATTATAGTTATGCTATGGAAGACTTTGGTACCTTAGCCTTTAAGTAAGAGCTACATGACAATATACATTGGATAATAGCATGCTCCCTCATCTAATACTATTCATCCAAAACAAATCAGTTCTCCTATAAATAGAGGTCATTTTGCATCAGTTCAATTACACCAAAACAATTCCAAAGACTTGTTTTCTCATTCTCCATCTTTTACTTCAAGTTTCAAAGTTCCAAAGAGCAAACTTGGAATTTTCAAAACCAAGGCCTAAACCCCTCAAACAACCATCCAAACACATCACAATTCATCCATTGGAGGTGTCCAAACCCCATCTTCATCTCAAATCACCAAAGTCAGAAAGTCAATCATCAAAACCTTAAATGTTGACTTTTATGCATTTTTCAAGCCATGTCCTGATTCTGTCCATTTCAAAACCAAACAACACTCCAAACACTCTCTAAATAACATCCTTAAACTGTTCCAACAAGAATTTCTCAACTGTAACACCATTTGAGGGAGTTTCCATTTTGACCACTTTTGACTTATTTTGCAAGAAGGTTCCAGATTCTGTTCTAGAGGTTTCCCTTTGATTCAAAACATCCAAAAAGCTTCTATAAGGTGTATTGTTGGTGTCCAAAGCATTAGTTTACTTCTGCAACAAGGTTCTTGCAAATTGACAAGTGAGCTTTAAGAGGTAAGCTTCCTAAAACTTGAGCTTTAAGAAATATGCTTTTCTTTGATGTACATTGATCATAATCATGTCATATATGTCTTATTTGCGATATTTGAACCATTTTATCATGCTATCATTTATTATATAGAGTTATAGCATAGAACTTGCAAAACCTTGTCATTTTTGAAACCACTACCGGGTTTTAAAATGTACGCACTTTTAGCAAAATCTAAAACCACCACTGAATTCCTTGTGAAAAATCACGCAAGATTGATCTTTACATTTTTGAATTTCATGAAGTATTGAAGAAGTTATGGTGCTTCTTGCATTTGAACCAAAACCTAGTTTTCTTGGTCAGCCAGCCATGGCGCCTTAGGGGAGGCCTCAGGTCACATTTAGGTAGTTCAATTAATTGATGGGGGTGATACAACAGATGTATCACCACCCCAGTGGTCAAACCTGCGCGCTCTTGTTACCTTTCACCTTTGAAACTGGGGTTCGAATCCCCCTAGCCCCAGTTTCATTTTATTTTTCTAAGTTTCAAATTGCTTAACACATATAATATTCATCTTCAACCCTTTTGTCACCAAGCGCGTGTGGTTGGACTGGTTAGTGTTTTGGTTGGTAGGCGAGATGTCATGGGTTCAATACCCATGGGGACCATTTCCCATATTTTTTTATCACCTATCTTCTCACTTTTCTTCACATTTTCAAATTACTATAACTTTCTCATTTTTAATCATTTTGAACCCATTCTTTTTTAAATTTGTTCTTAATAAAGTCTATTTTCTATTTATAAAAAGAAAATACCAAAAATAATTATATTTTATACATTTATGAGTGTTCAAAATAAGTGATGTTTTTAGGGTTTCTTAAAGAACTTCTTGATTCTTTTGAATAATTCCTTGTCTTTCCTTGCTTACAATGATTTGTGTGAACCATATAAATCTTGTATAAACCTTAAATGGTGTTGTGAGTTTGTACATCTTTGTCCTCACTTGATTTTAATTCATTTTTAAGTATGTTTACATGTGAATGGATGATGAACTTTCAAACATGTCATTGAATTTTTGCTTAAAAAAACTTTGCCTTAACATGTTGATTTTCTTCCATGATTACATGATTTTAATATGTTTATGTGCCCTTGTGTGGATCACACCATGTCCATATGCTCCTAAAACATTTGAAATTTACTTTGAAAATGTTTTTATACATGTTCATTTGCATAAACTTTGTAGTGTTTCCACTTTATCTAAACCCATGTTTAAACCCTAACATGAATCCTTGATTGTTATCAACTGGTCTTAACATGTTTAATTTATATAATTGCTTCAATGTTCAAGTTTTCTTTTCACAAACTTTCACCATGATAAATAAACATCTCTGTAAAATAACACACCATATTTCAAATATACTTTCAAAATCATCTTTTGATTTCAAAATCCATGGGCCTCAGCTAGAGTGTAAGTTCCAACCCCTTTTAATTTTCAAATCATCAAAATCCATGGGCCTCTACTTAGAGTGTAAGACCCATCACTTATCACATTTTCAAAACCAATTGATTTAAATCTTTGGGCTTCTATTCAGAGTGTAAGTCCCATCCCTCTCTTTCAAAATCATCTCCTGTTTTCAAACAAGAATAAACTCTCTGGGCCTATATTAGAGTGTAAGTCCTTCCCTTCTCCCTTAAATCTTCCTTCAATTTCTCAACAGTTCAAAACTCAAGCTTCGACTTTCATCAAACACAGCCCTAGTGGCATTCAATTTCAATAAATCTGGGGCCCCTGTCAAGAGTGTAAGACCCACCACCTTTTATTTTATTTTCAATAAATCTTGGGCCTCTGTCAAGAGTGTAAGACCCACCACCTTTTCTTTTCTTTTCAATAAATCGTGGGCCTCTGTGTAAGACCCAACACCTTTTGTGAATAGAACAAACACTATGCCATAAAAGCCTTTAGACAGCGCTTTTTTGGCATTACACAGCGCTTAAAAGCGCTGTCTAAACTGGCGCTGCTAAAAGATTAGACAGCGCTTTGGTTAATGTCAAAAGCGCTGTCTAAAGGGGTGCTTTGACTGAAAAAGCGCTGTCAAAGCACCGCTTTAGACAGCACTTTTACAATAGACAGCGCTTTTGCTTATATTTTAGACAGTGCTTTTATTGTAAAAACGCTGTCTAAATGGTGCTTTAGACAACGCTTTTTGTTTTTTTCAGACTAACATTAGACAGCGCTTTTTGCCTTTTTATTTAGTATACCTTAGACAGCGCTTTTGCTTTTTTTGGTATACCTTAGACAACGCTTTTTGGTCAAAGCACTGTCTAAACCCCACTTTAGCCAGCGCTTTTTGCAAAAGCGCTGTCTAAACCCCACTTTAGCCAGCGCTTTTTGTAAAGCGCTGTCTAAGGTATACGAAATTTTTTATATAAATTACTTTAAAAAAGCGCTGTTTGTTTTATACAGTTTATATGCACCTGTTTTTAAACCACAATTTGCACCAGGTTTTCAACCACAATTTGCACCTGTTTTTCAACCACATTTTGCACCAAAATATCATAAATTGGAGCTTCAAACCAATATATACAAAACAATTGATGATACAAATCATTTCATCCAACAAAACATTTTGCTTCAAATCTACATATTACTTATAGAAATGCTAAGCAAAAAGCAATGCACATCAATATAACTCTATCTTCTACTTTGCACATATAACCTGAAACAACACAAAAAGATTATAATTCAATTAAAACAAGACAAACAATGTCTATAGTTACAAAGTTATACATACTCAAAATTCTCATCAATTAAAGTAAGAGTATAATATACCTTATAAAACTCCGAGCTCAATAATGAATTGACACCAATCCTCTTTAATTTCATCCAAATGATCTCTTGAGTAATACGCACACTTGAATTCATCAAAGTACTACATAATAATATAACATAGTTTGATTTAGTTTCAACTATTTAATTATATGAGAAATATGTGTTAAATATTAAAATAACTCATAAGTTAGAAATACATACATCGGATGGAATCTCTATTCGATCCAAAAAAAAGAGTTTCTCTCATAAACCTTAACATGAAATAACCGCAATCTATATCATTACGTTGCCGAGGACACTACACATGAAAAGAAAATATGGATAAATCCTAAATTTTATCAAGTATCATCACTAATATAATAAAAAATGTAATAATTAATATACCTTCACTCCAATCCATGTAATGTTGTTGGCTCTCCTCTTTGGTACTTGGATATCTCTTTGTGCTCGAAAAGCTTGTATAATGCTAATAAAATATAAATGAATATTTAGAACAATTCACATAAATAAATAAATAAATATACACATGAATATTTAGAACAATCACAATTGAAAGCAATCAATATCAACATCAAAACTAAAACCATGAAGATGTTAGTAACACAAGAGAGATTAAAGCAGGAATAAACCATTGAAGAATTCCAAAATAAGTTGTCTTCTGCTTTTGAAATTGTAAGTTTTAATTATAATATAATCGGTCCTCTTGTTTATATTGTTTACAATTTTCCTATCAACTTAGCCTGCCCATCTGATTTCTATTTCAACACAAAAACCATTTAATTTGATTCACAGCATCACTGAACCTTTACATGCTAGTACAAAGTTTTATGATTCTATTTCTTTACATAATTCAGTTGAATGTAAGACTGACCATAAATCCTTCACAACCACATATTGGTGTCAACTTAATAAACAACAATACCAACAAATAGATCTAATGAAAAGAACAAAATTCATACTGATATGTTTTTTCAATATAAAAGCATATAAATTAAATACCTCTCATGTTTATTGAGACTACGCGAGGAGTGTATGTATCGATGCCCTGCACACATTTAAGTAAAATGGTATAAGCATAAGTATAACAGCTAATGCTTCTAATCTATAAACTCGTATCATTAGTTGCAATTTTAACTATTACAAAAATTATCCATCTAGACATTCAAGTACTAGTTATTAGTTAATAGTTAACTCGTAAAAGAACTTATTTCACCACTACTTAAAGGCTAGCATTGGTGCACAGGGATAAATAACAACAATTAAATATATAAATTACAGAAAATTGCACCTAATGTGTCTCACCAGTACGATAAAGCACATCCATGTTAAGATCCTGATTTTTGAAGACTGAATCAGCTTGAGGATCCCCAGCCAACCCAATCAACTCATCCTAACAAATGAACACTCATTAATTATAGCATAATTAGAAAGAAAAGAAAAAAGCATTTCAAATTCAAACCATTGGAAACAAATAAACAAAGCAGACAGAATGTGAAATAGATAAATTTTCTATCATTAAATCGTAAAAAAATAACAAATACTACTAACCTGAAAGTTCCAGAAGTGAGAGCCAATATAATTGGCATAATCACCAACTTGAATAGTAACAATTTCTTTCATTTTCGCTTCCTGTATCAGTTGCAAAGTGGCATAACCGCGTTAATTTCTTCAACACAAGAAAAAAAGAGTTTGTTTCGAAATTACGCTAAGTTAAAAATTCACCTTAGGTTATGGTGGCAGAAACTCTAGTGGTTCACAGGGATGAAGAACTTCGTGCTTTTTGAAGGAGATTCACAAGCAGTGAAGAACAAACAGAGACGACGCGAGGCACGACGGAGTAGAGACACTTGTAGTGACAGAAATAGGCATTAGTGGAGACGGTCACAGCGGAGTACGAGCGCTGAGGGAGCTACAGGGTTTATGGTTTTGAGTGCAAGAATAAAATACCTTTCTCGTAGTAGCACTTGGTTCAAAACAAATTCTCCTCAAACAACAATCTGAAAAGAACAATCACAATTGAAAGTAATCAATATCAACTTCAAAACTAAAATCATGAGTAGAACCACTATTTATCATCTCTAACGTTAACCCTAACAGAAAAGAAGAAATCTTATCGAAACGGTGGAGAACGGTGGAGTACGGTGGAGGACAATGGAGGAAGGACGACGACGAGACTGTAACCGAGACGGTGGAGGACGGTGGCGAGAGCTGTTCTTCGTTCGTTCTCGTCGTTCGCAGTTCGCAACAGAGAGGGAAAGAATAGAGATATGAAAAATAGAATACTGATACTATTCAATTTTTTATTTTAATTAATAAGACCTTAGACAGCGCTTTTGAGAAAAAGCGCTGGCTAATATAGGTCTTTAGCAGCGCTTTTGACAAGCGCTGGCTAATATGGGCCTTTAGCAGCGCTTTTGAGATTATTTTTTTTTAATTTATATGACTCTAGAAAGCGCTTTTGAGAAAAGCGCTGGCTAATATAGGCCTTTAGCAGCGCTTCCCAGAAGCGCTGGCTAATGTTGTCCTTTACCAGCGCTTTTCAAAAAGCGCTGTCTAAGGTAGGCCTTTTAGCAGCGCTTTTACTCTTTTTCGTATACAGTTTTCGTGTTTTATTTTTTATTTAACTTATAGCAGCGCTTTTGCATAAAAGCGATGTCTAAGGTGCGCTAGTAAAAGTCATTTTTGGCGTAGTGAAAACACACAAATAAAACATTCAACACATCAAACCCTAAAGATGCAAAATCTTCCATGAATTCAAAAATGTCATATCAATGCCTATACTTGTTAAACCTTCAATCATGTTTTTTCATATTCTGTTAAGTTTCTTTTGACATTTTTTGTCATCCTTAGTTTAGACATAGGCCAAACAATAGGATCCCTTCAATCACAACTTAGTTCAAATAACTAGTTCCCTGGCCTCCTCTTGGGCCTTATACAAGCATCATTGCCTCCTCTAGGGCATCATACAAAGAATCTCCCCCAAAAGACAGCCTCCTCTTGGGCTTTATCCAAGCATCGCATCCTTCTCTTGGGCTTTATCCAAGCATCACAGCCTCCTCTTGGGCTTTATCTAAGCATCATAGCTTCCTCTTGGGCTTCATACAAGTACCCTCAGGCTTCTTAAAAGCACAAATAAAATCTTTTAGCCTCACCACCCTGGGCTTTGTATAGGATACAATAAAATCTTTTAGCCTCACCATCCTAGGCTTTGTACAGGGTACAAACAATTCTTTTAGCCTCAATCATCCTAGGCTTTGTACAGGATACAAATAAAAATCCCCAAAAGAGTCTGACAAAACCTCAGTATTGTGTCAGTCTCTTCAAATTTGCTCAATATTCATTAGCCTTTGCTTAGGCTTTCATACAAAATAAACTTCCTCAGTCAGTCAGCCTCAATCTTGGGCTTTGTACAAGAGAGATAAAACTCCCCAGTTGAGTCATTTTTCAATCTTTTAGCTTCATATCTTGGGCTTCAATCAACATACCCAAACAAATTCATCTCTTCACAGATAAGACCTTGAGCCATCTTTGTAGGAAGATATATCCTCTAATCACTGCAATTAAAGTCAAACAATAAAAAACTATTTTCCAGATAATTGATGTAAGTGGCATTCTTGTTAATTCAAAATCCAAGTTGGAGTCCCTCCTTTATCATGGTTCAAAAACTTTTATTTCGTCTAAATTATTGTAAGTGACACAGTTGTTGATTCAATATCCAAGTTAAGGTCCCTCTTTTAGTTTGTAAAGAATTCATAAAGGAAAAAATGGCTTTGCTTAACATAATAAGTTTAAAGCTCTTTCCCTTATGACATCACTCTTAGATGATTGTAGTGAATAAGTGAGATATCTCCCTTAAAGATGACAATCTGTCAAATATTTCAAACACTCTTTTAGCTTCATTATCTTGGGCTTTGAAAAAGATACAAAACAAACTTTTCCTCCCATAGATTAGGGAACTACGAACGCTCCGATTTCCCCAAGTCTCTTTATGGGAATACGTAGGCATAAGATTGTGAAATCTTAGCGAGCGCACTAATACAAAAACCTTAGGTCAAGTACCTTCCCAAAAACCATAGAAAACCATAAAAAACAACAAAAACACATTTCCTCAGCTTTCACAATGGAGAAACTTTCCTAATTTAGCAGCAAACAAACTTAAGCAACCAAAGTGATTCAATAGTAGAAATATATACAATAAAGGTTCCTATAGATTACTATAGATACTCAGGGTGTTAATAGGTTCCCTCAGTATAGCCAACCCCCAATTCCAGATCTCTTAGCATTTGTAAGAAAAACATTTGCGAGTAGGGTTAGTTTAAGGTATCGTCCCCTTCCTTTTAAGCATCATAGGATAAATATTAGAAATCAGAAAGTAGCACTAAATGCGGTAGTGGTCGCGTCACAAAACTGGAGCTATAGAAAAATGGCGAATTTGCTAGGTAGTTTTATATATCTTAGGGTTAAGCCTCACATTGCATTTTTTTACTGTTTCATTTGCTTATTTGCTTCCTCATTTGATATCATTTGTTGTTTTCCATCATACTATCTGCTTATTTGCCATACTTGTTAATTTACAGTTATTTGTGAATGTGATTAATACACATGTGGTGAGTCAAAAAGTCCTCAGTGGGCTTGAGAGAATACTTTGAGATAGGAGGTGGCAGACTCAAGAAGGCTTATAGGGAGTGAATCCCGACCAAGCTAACTTGAAAGTCCACCAAATCATTAGAGGTACCCTTTCGGAATTACTGATGTTAAGCGAGCAAGTCATGAAAACATTACTTTTTCCACTGGGCACCCGTGAAACTAAGGATTAGTAAGCATTTAACCATTCGGCCATTTTAGGACGTAGTGCGGTGACTATCGAGAATAGTTGATACGTGATACTACAATCGAATGAGATCCGTCTTAGGGATATTACAGATCTCATGAGTCAATCGGTTTGCTGGTAATGTTCTTAAGAGGGGTCAATGATTTTGGGAACCTTGTTAGAACCCGTTATATAGGTAAAGAAAGAACGCCTAGTACAAACCTTTGGGATGGGTAGATCCATGGATCCATGCTCATGACGATAAACCCTTAAACCCATGTCTGTAAATATCTGTGTTCATGCATTCATAAAAAAATTTCGAATTTTTTTAAAAGAACTAAAAAAACAGGGTGTTGAAAATATCAGAAGTTTGTGCTATGGATTTTGGTAGAAGAAAAACTCATAAATACACCTTCAGAAGTTCAAGACTTGAAGACTTGAGAAGATTAGGAAGGTTGATTACTAATCCTGAAGCTTTTAGAGCTAAGTATGGGGGACTTTTATCCCTTTTGAAGGTCAACATGGTGGAAGGAGTCCTATCTACATTGGTTCAGTTTTATGATCTGGTGTACCACCGCTTCACATTTCTAGATTATTAGCTTACACCAACATTGGAAGAATACTCTCAGCTAATTGATCTACCAATTTTTGATCAAGACCCATTCTCAGGGCTGGAGGAAATTCCCAAAGATCAAACCATTGCAAGAGCCACCTCCTTGGAAATATCAGATATCAAAACTCACATGACCACCAAGGGAGGAATTCAAGGTCTACCAGCTAGGTTTCTGTTGGAAAAAGCCATATACTTTGCCAGAATAGGAAACATAGTTGCTTTCGAGGATATCTTTGTTCTACTCATCTATGGGTTATTCCTTTTTCTCAACATTGATAATTTCGTCGACATCAGTGCTATCAAAATATTCTTGATCGGGAATCCTATCCCAACCTTGCTTGCAGATGCTTACCACTCAGTGCATCTAAGGAATTTGTACAACGGGGGGATGATTACATGTTGTGTACCATTGCTCTACAAATGGTTTATTTCCCACTTGCCTAAATCTGCTGCTTTCTGGGATCTCAAAAGTGGTATACGATGGTCTCAAAAGATTATGTCCCTCACTCACTCTGACATAGATTGGTACAATCGAGTCTATGACGGAATAAAGATCATTGACAGATGTGGAAGTTTCCCCAATGTGCCCTTCATTGGTACTAAAGGAGGGATCAATTATCATCCAGTTTTAGCTCGGCGTCAGCTCGGATACCCGATGAGGGATATACCATACAACATTCATCTGGAAGGTCTTTTCTTCAAGGAAGGAGAGAATGACAGAGCACTCAAGGAAGAAATTTTGCATGCCTGGCATCATGTTCATAGGAAAGGAAGAGAGTCTTTGGGAAAACCAAACTGCATCTCTGCAAAGCCTTATCTTCAATGGGTACAAGCCAGAGCCATCAAGTTAAAAATGCCTTACCCTCGTCAAAAAGTATTTCCCCTAAAGGAATCTATCCTTTACTTCATGAACGACACAGAGAAACTTCAGGTCATTTTTAACAAAACTCAACGTGAAAAGAACTCTTGGAGAAACAAGTACCAGATTGTCAGCTTGGAGTGAACAAAAATCTAAGAACTACTGAAGGAAAAAGATGCTCTGATTGAGATACTCGAGCAGCATGCTGTAGAAAGTCAAGAGGAACAGAAAAGTTTACTTTCTCCTTTCACCTGGAAATGGATCATCTACCCGCTAACAGTTGAGGAAGCCCGATCAAAGAAACAAAAAAGGAGTCAGCAACCAGCATCTGGACCTTCCTCAGGGATTCCTTAGTGTAATACCCCAAAATTTTCCCTCTTATTTTTCTCAATAATTGGATTATGTTTCGTTCTCATTTTTCATCTCATTAGGTCATAATTCATAATCATATAGTGCATGGGACTTCTAAGATATGGGATCAAGGCATTATCACATGGTTCGAGTCTTCCGTATTCAGAGAAGTATCAGTGTGCATTCAAAGATAAGGGAGTTTGCTTCAACTGCAGGTTATCCGTATTTGTGGTTGACTTCTCAAGCAGTGGTTCGCGTGAGGTTAAGTTCAGAAAATCAAGTTCATCAGTCCATTGGTGGTTCAGCTGTGGATGTATGTTCCTCAGAGCGGATTGAGTAATCAAGGTAGGGTTTAAAATTGATTATGGATTCAAATTCAAGTTTTACATTGGTCTAAGACCCGTTCATTCATCTTAATCAGAGGTTGGTGGAAAAGTTCAAGGGTAGTCAAGGTTTCTATTGAGAGTGCGACCTGGTTTTCATCAAGAATTAAGGAGTTTGGTGGTGTATTCATTCGATATCCATTCATTTCACCATAACTAATTTTTTCTTTCCACATTCGAAACCATTTGTCAATATCCATAGCATAATCCAATTAACCACTTCTTAACCTTTCTTTTTATTTTATCCATTTCAATATCCACTTTAAATAACCAAAACCCTTTCTCAACACCACTTATGTAATTCATATCCAAATTCGTCCATTTTTATAAACCAGTTTCAAGACCTTTTCTTTAATTCATCCAAATATCCTTTCCACATCAATAATCCATAAATATCTATATTCATTTTTTAATCCAATTCTACATCCAAGTGTCCATATCCATTTTGTTTCCAACCAAATATCCATTTCTTTTTTTATCCAAATCATTTTTATCTTATCCTTTTTCACATCTAACCCATTCATCCATTTTTAATCCATTAAACCCATTTTCATAATTCATTTTTCAATAACCGTTTTTAATTCATCCATTCTTGAGTGTCTATCTTTTTAAACATCCATCCATTATCCAATAAAAAAAGGGTGCTACATGCTTGAGATGCTACCACTTGGCCTCCAAAATGCTACTCAACCTATCAATTCACAACTTTATTAAGCCAAAGGTTTAAATGCCAAAGCCACACGTTAGGCCCCACGTAACTTGCTGAGAAGTGTCAACCAAGAAAAATACATAGCATTTGTAGCAGAAAATTACAGAAAAGTGGCGTAATAAGAAAGGAAGAGTACATGGCGCAGGAACTCAAATGAAATAGAAAAAGTACAACCGCATGATACACAAACTCGCGATAACAATCACACAATAGAATTTCACAAGAGTTTCTCAATAGAATTTCATTTACAAAACCAAATTAACTATAACAGATTTCATAACCGAATTTCAACTGAAAATCCTATTCTACCCTTCCCAATTTCTGGTATAAAAGTGGATCTGTAACAGAATCTTCAAGGCTTCACCATTTTTTCACAATTCTTCATCACGCATCACTTTCAAAAATTATGGACTCTCTGCATAATCTCTCATCATCTTCAACAGTTCTACAACTTTTTCACCATCTTCAATCAACTTGCAACAAAACTTCATCAACTCCACAACTTTTCAATTCAATCCACCTTCAAACTCAAAAAATCCTTCATCATCTTCATTCTCAAACCATTTCACCATAATCAATATCAACAACCTATGACAGATTCACAAGAATTTAGCAACAGTCGACAGATTGCAAAAGAAGGAGGAGAATGAGGGTTCAGATTCGCAGTGAAAAGGAGAAAAGAATCAGAGGATCGTACCTGAATTGTAGCATCGGCGACGTCGTCGCAAAATTACGAAAGAGATAAAGTCTGATAAGCAAGAGATCCTTCGAATCTTCAACATCCGCAAGTTTCCATCAACGCGAATTCTTCTCCGATTCTGTAACAAACTCCGTTTCTCCAACAAATTCACTCTGCAGAATTCATCAATAAGCTTCATTCAACCTCACTCTCCAAGATTCTGCACTGAAATTCAACAAAAAACCGTAATTCGCGATTGTCTCAAACCTTCTGAAATTCGTCGTCAAGAACCTGCAAAATGTGAGATTCAATAAGCTGCCTCGCCACTTCTAACACGGTCGCAACGGCAAGAACGACAAAGAGGTACAAAGGACGATCGGAGGAAAGGAGAATTGGTATTTTCTCTATACCTGAAGAACTCGACCCGTTGCCATCAACGTTCCGCATCGGTGTATCGTTAGAGGTAACCGATCCTTTCTTGTTGCCTCAGTTTTGTTATCACGGTTAGGTTTTGAAGTGAAATCCATGAGAGTGAAAGTTCGGTAAAGTAGGATGTAGCGAATTGAGAACCTCTCGGCCACAACGCGGCGGAAGACGGTTGTGTGTCGGCAGCATTTTTTTAGAAAAAAGAGAGAGTGTGGGATGGCTTTACTGTGAAGACGAGAAGCGAGTTTGACGAGTATTGGGAGAAATGTAGGATACACTTGATTGAATGGTGCAAAGTTTCAGATGCGTGTATCAGTTCTTTGGTGTTGAGCTGAGAAGATGGTAGTGTTTAAGGAAGACGAGTGTGGAGAAGAAGGAGAAAGAAGAAGCAGCGCATGGAAGGGGACGAAGAGGATCTTCAGGATTGCTAGGTTTATTAGGTTAACAGGTCACGACTTGGGCTGGTTTCTCAAGGGCCTTTGGTTTTTTAAATCCAGCACACCATTAAAGTCATTTCCGCACCGCCAAATTCCACTGCACCCCCTCTGCTATATTATGTGGTATGTCTTTGTTAGATAATTAGGATAATTTTTAGATTAGTCTTTAATTCTAGGTTAGTTTTTTTGTTAATTGAGTTTCACCTCAATTTTAATTGATAATCAACCTTTTGCCATTAGTTTTAGATAATTAGGTTTGGTTAATTGATTTAGTAATTGATTAGATTTCAATTAAATTTAGATAATTTTGGATTAGAACTAAGTTTTCAATAAATCTTAGGTTTTAGTGACTAGTTTTAATTTGACTAAGTAGATTAGATGTGAATAATTGATTTCTAGCTTAATTGTTCCTTAATGGATTTTTAGCTTAATTGATTACTAGTTGTTTTTAGATTAATTGCTAAATCTTTGTTTTCGGCTTAATTGTCTGCTAATTATCCACTAATTGTTCATTAGAATTAACTTTAAACTAATTGACCTTGACTTAGTTCTAACATAGACTAAACATAGATTTTAATATTAACATCAACAAATATTCTTAGTAGTTCATTTGATGACTTTGTTAATAGTCCTTAATACTTGTTACATGTTAGTTTTTGACTAAGTGTTGTTTACATTTTAGTATTGATCTCACTTACTTCTTGTTGGCAATTTCCATTTGGTTATTTTGACTAACTTTTGAGTTGATTTTGTAGTGATTCTCACTTGACTTGATAAGTTGCTTAAAGGTAGGAGGGGCTGCCACATACATAGCTGCTGTGAACGAAATGTGCTGTAGAATATTGTTATTCTGTCTAGTTGCATATACACCTATTCTGTTATGGAAATAGTAGCTATTATAGGCTATTTTTACTTATTGCTAGTTTTATAGCTATGCAGGTGCAGGAGCGCTGTTGTTGCTGTTGTTTATGAATGATTGCCTTGTTTTATTGTTTTTATTCATGAAGGGTGAAGCACATTTGGTTCCATGTCTTTCACGGTCCATTCCACTTTCTAACACCTTTGTTCATTTATGCTAGGTTACTAGAAGCTTGTCGGTTTGCTAACACTTTGCTTACGTTGCTACGGATTGACATTCGTTCGGTATTACTTCTCTTCTCTTTTACTAATTCTGCATTTTTCCTTTTTATACCATGAGAAGTAGGATTGGGAGTCCGTGCCACTTGGCCGGCAATGCTGGAAGTCCTCAAGTGAGGCCATGATTGTGCTTGTTTAATATTGTGCCTGAAGACCTCTATGAGGCATCCCATTCTCATTTCCCCTGGTAAGACCTCCAAGGAGACAATTGACGGAAGGTAGGGTTCGCAATCGACCCCCGTTATTCTAGTTGAGTAGTTCTTAGCTCTCATTACATGATTGAAGCTTTGAACATATCTTGCTCGTGTTATCGAGACCGTCAGTGGAAGGAGGGTTTAGTAATCAAACCCCCACGCCTTGTCTATAGCTCGCATCGACCAATGCTGATGCTTATGTGATCTTCACATTTTCCCCTTTCTTACTCTGCTCTCCATGGTTCTCGATACCATTGGATGAGCACCCCTATTTCCCCCAGCTAGCTTGTTTGCCTCGGTTGATATGACCCCTTGGCTAAAGCTCCCCCATTTTCTACTTTGATTGTGTGATATCGCTGTTTATTGACACTGTTTACTCTTTCATTGCTTTTAGTTCATTTTGTGATTGATTTATCCTGTGTTTACTTGTCTGATGACATGATCCCGTAGGATTCCTCGCTCCACTTAATTTTTTATTAAGTCGGAGGTAGGAGAGACATTAGGATAGCAATCCATGCCTGACAACATTAGGTAAACTTCCCTCTTGATCCTGACCTTAGGGCCACCTTTGCATGATAACATTAGGAACATTATATTCCCTTTAGTGTTTTCTTTTCCCTTGAGTCTTCTCTTCTCATCTCATAATCTTTATAAAACACTTAATAAAGGCATAACATATATTGTATTTGAGCCTTTCATGTGAGAATAAGTTAGTGAGGGGTCTTCTCTCACTTTCTTAGGATGTTTAGCATACGTCCCGTCTTGGGTCGATATGCGATGTATTCGATCCTACGTGAAAGACTTAAATACAATGTGCGTTGTAAACACAAAATAATCAAAACACTTCTTAAAAGACAAAAACAAACAAATTCTTTTCTCATCTCCTTCATTCTATTCCTTAAGGACTCGTCATGTCCGTTCTACCGCAAACAGGTAACGCCTAAGTCTCCATACAGCGAGCTGCAACACCTAACTACTGGGACGCGCACTCTAACGTTTCCACTAAAAAACACAAACAAAGCAACCCTGGCTGAGGGGAACTACGTCGCTCTGATTCTCATGTTCCCGATGAGATACGTAGGCGGTGGGGTAGGGCCCATTCGAGCGCTTCTTTTATTTTCCCTACATTTGTTTCTTGTTCTTTTTCCATTTATTTTCCAGTATCTTTTCTATCACCCTTTGATCGAAACAGCAAGCGTGGATCCCTTCGAGTACGACGGACGTGAAGGGGTACGATAACCTTCCCCTCGCGTAACCGACTCCCTTACCCATTTCTCTTGGTTGCGAGACCATGCTCTTTCCTTTCCCTCAGGTTTACACAGTGTTTCCTTTCCACTCTCTTAGGATAAATACACATTGATGACGACTCTGTTTCCGCGCCACTTTCGCGTTTGTACTTGGATGAAAATCCCGGGAGCGACACTTAGGATTCATAGACTTAGTTTTCCTTCCTGCACTTTGTGAAATAATGTACTTTTCCCTGTAAGATATTGTAATCCTTTGAATTCAATAAAAGGTTTCCATTGTTGTATGATATTTGCAACATAATTGTTAAGAGTTCTTTTAAAAAAACAAAATAAAAAAGCATTTGCATTTCTTTGCACATCATGAATCATTCTAGCATTTCACACATTTTTCATAAAAAACTTACACAATTACTATACTTTAGAGTCAAATCATCTCATTTGTATAATACTCAGGCCAATCGTCAAAAGAAAATGGACGATCTTGAGGAGGAAACAGAGAACTAAGAGAGGAAGTTAATATTATGAAGGAAAGTCTGGAAAGACTCAACGTCATGATTGAATCACTGGTAGCAGCTCAGGATCAACCACCTCAAAGGATTGTTATCTCAGAAATTGTGTCTACACCAACATTTGAGGTACCAGTCAGTCTTCCTCAGTACAACATGCCTAAAGGTTTTTCCTAGAGCATGCCTTTCAATTTTGTGCCTGAAGGATATATACCTCCAGTCACTGAAGACCTAGGAGCCACAGCCGGAACCTCCAGACCTGAAGGTTACAAACTTCAGGTGAATGAAGATGCAAGGGCTACGACAGAGACTCCTGCACCTGAAGGTTACAAACTTCAGGTCACCGAGGCACCAAGAGTTACCGCAGTAATGTCTATACCATAACCTGTGATACATACTATCCCAGAGGAACAAATCTTTCATGCCACCCCTGGCAAGGATGTAGAAGTATACGAAAGAATGAATGAATTCCAAGAACGGTTCGTGGAAATGCAAAAAGAACTTCATGCCATTCGAGGACAGGACTTGTTTGGGAAATATGCCGCTGACCTCTGTTTGGTCCCAAATGTAAAAATACCGCACAAGTTTAAGGTGCCCGACTTTGAGAAGTACAAAGGCAACTCTTGCCCTCAAAGTCACTTGGTAATGTACGCTCGAAAGATGTCCACCCAGATGGAAAATCAACAGCTACTAATCCACTACTTTCAATACAGTTTAACTGGTACCACACTCAAATGGTACATGGGGTTAAACCGTACAATGATCAGTACCTTTAGAGATCTTGGGACAGCTTTTGTTCAGCAGTACAAGTACAATTTGGATATGGCACCTGATAGAGACTAACTCAGAGCAATGTCTGAAAAGGATAAGGAAATCTTCAAAGAATACACCTAGAGAAGGCGTGAAATCGCCGCCCAGATTTGTCCTCCTCTCGAGGAGAAAGAAATGACCAAAATCTTATTGAAAACCTTGAGCTCATAAAATTATGACCGAATGGTTGTAAGTGCACCTAGTGATTTAACTGAGATGGTGAACATGGGAGTACGCCTCGAGGAAGCAGTCTGAGAAGGCCGATTGGTAAAGGACGCAGAGCCATCTAGTAGTAGCAAAAGGTATTGAAGCGCTTTCCAAAAGAAGAAAGAGTAAGATATCAGCTCAATATCAGTGGGTAAACAAAGACTAAGATACCAACCTCGGCAGGTAGCAACAGTATCTCCTGTTATCAACTCAGCGCCAGTTCCGGCATATCAACCGCAAATTTCTCAAAATCCGCAAAATCAACAACCATAGTATCAGCAAAGGCAGCAACAACCTCTTCAGCAGGCTCGCCCATAATACAAAAACAACAATTGTATCTCAAGGTCACCAGGTTTTGATCCTATCCCAATGCCATATGCGGAGCTATTCCCAGTTTTACTAGCAAAAGTACACATTCAAACTAGGACTTCTCCTGCCATTCTTGAGAATCCCCCTTATTGGTTCAAGGCTGACCAATTTTGTGTCTATCATCAAGGAGCACCGGGGCATAACATCGAGAACTGTTTTAGTTTTAAATCCGATGTACAAAAACATGTCAAGAATGGAGTTTTGTCTTTCAAAGACACTAATCCAAATGTTTAAAGTAATCTGTTACCTCAGCATAAGAAAGCCTCTGTAAACTTAATTGACAAAGGTCTTGGCAATAGTTATCAGATTCACGATGTGCGATTACTAGGAACGAATCTGGTGAAGATGCATTGCAGACAAAGTGGGTACGACCATGTGCCACCTCACAACTATCATCAATGCAACATTTGTTCCAATAACAACCAAGGGTGCAACATTGTACAGGCATCCCTTCAAGAACAAATGGATATGGGTTGGATCCAAGAACACAGAATCCATGGAGTAAACCTAGTTTACAAATGTACCTGTATCATTCAGAATTTTGACATTCGCGCAATGAATGTAAACTTGGTGGCGATGCACTCCAGACAAAGTCAACATTACAATCTGCCATCGCACGACTACAACGCTTGCCCAATTTGTTTAAAAGATAATCAAGGATGTGCTTTTGTGCAAAGAGCTCTCCAACGACAAATGGATCTAGGTTGGATTCAAGACTATCATGGAAGGAACTATCATCAGATCAACATGATTGATGAATGTCCAAACAGAGTTAAAATCTTCGACATTCGCCTGCTGAACACAAGTTTGGTAGAATTACACGCCAAACATGTTCGACTTGGATTTTTAGTATCACATAATTATCAGGATTGTAAAGTTTGCTCTGAGAATGATCAAGGTTGCACGCTCGTACAAAGAACTCTTCAACATTTATTAGATCACTGGTGGTTCCCGATATACCAGAACACAGAAACCCATCAAGTCGACATAGTTGATGAAGGCCCAAGCAGACACGAAAGCTGTGACATTCGCTTATTAGAAACAGACTTGGTAAAGATGCACTGTATACAAAGTGGATATGGTCGAGTACCTCCCCACAATTATGAGCGCTGCAGGATATGCTCAGAAAATGACCAAGGATGCTACCTTGTACGAGCAGCTCTCCAGAATCAGGTAGACTGAAGAGAGATCCTACCAAACAGAATGAGGGATTATCAATCAATCAATATGGTACAAGATTTCCCAAGGAAGTACGCAGTTCATGATGTCAAACACATTAAAACATCATTGGTCAAATTTCACAAAAGCTTGTGTGGACTTAACTACTTTGGTCCAGAACACCACGATCACTCAGCTTGCAGAAAATGCCGCAAAAGCCGATATGGTTGCCCCCGCATCCAAAATGAGATTCAAGGACTATTAGATCAAAGGACCATCACGGTCTTCAATGAAAGAGAATCCATTAATTACGGAATTGATGGAGACGTCTTCTCCATAATTCCTCTGCTAAGTGAACCGAAGCACTTGGAGATCCCTTTCGACAGTGGAAAAATTCCCGATATCCCCAAGCTGGAACCAATAGAGATTGCATATGGCATTTTTAAAAGTGACATAGCTTCTTTGGTTATCTACTTGCCAGGCCCGGTGCCATACGAATCAGAGAAAGCCATTCCTTACAAATATGGTGCCACCATGATGGAAAATGGAAAGGAAGTCTCGTTGCCATCCATTGTCAACATCGTTGATATAACCGTGTTACCCAAAGTGGTCGATCTTCAACAGAGGAATAAAAGAGCCCACAAAAGAAAAAGAACCTCAAGTTGAAGTTCCTGATAAACAAATTGGCCAGTCAAGTGGTACAGATCAGGTGAAAAACAACGATGAAATTTTAAAGCTAATCCAGAAGAGTGAATACAATATTATGGATCAGTTATTGCACACTCCTTCCCGGATATCTATATTATCCCTTCTGATGAGTTCAGAAGCTCACAAAGAAGCTTTACAGAAGGTTTTAGAACAAGCCTTTGTTGAACAAGACGTAACGGTGGATTAATTTGATAACATCGTTTCTAACATCACTTCCTGTAACAACCTAGGTTTCAATGACGAAGAGCTCCCGGAGGAAGGCAAAAATTATAACATGGCACTTAATATCACAATCAGCTATGGGAATGATGCCCTTGCAAGCGTACTGGTAGACACTGGTTCATCCTTAAATGTCATGCCAAAATCAACTCTTGAGCGACTATCCTTTCAAGGCACCCCAATAAGAGACAGCGAGATCATAGTCAAAGCTTTTAACGGATCCAGGAAAACAGTAATTAGAAAAGTAGACCTTCCCATAACCATTGTTCCCCATACTTTCCAAGTCACCTTCCAAGTCATGGATATCCGAGCAACATACAGTTGTTTATTGGGACGACATTGGATCCATGAAGCAGGAGCAGTCACCTCAACACTTCACCAGAAGCTGAAGTTTGTAAAGAACAACAAGTTGGTCATGGTATGTGGAGAACAAGCTTTAATCGTGAGCAATCTATCATCATTCCCCTATTTGGAACCAGAAGAGGTTGTTGGGACTAAATTCCAGGCACTTTCTGTAAGTAACAAAGACAATAAAAAAAAGGAACATCCATTTTCTCATATCAATACGTTGTTCGAATAGTGGAAAACAGTATCACTAAAGAATGGGGAACAAATTATGATTCCTATCGATAACAGAACAAGAAAAGGTCTCAGTTTTACACCAGCATTTACCAAGACTACGAAGAAGGATGAGGCCACTCACTCTATTCAAGATTTCTTCCACATCGAAGGTTTCCTCCATCCTACTTCTCAAGAGGTCCACACCATCAAGGGAGATGATTTCAAAGATAATTCTTCTGATCCAGAAGAAGAATAGAGGTCATACCTCAACAATGAAGGATATGTATCAAAAGCAGAGACATACATACCATTTTGCTATCCACAAAAAAACTCCAGATATATACCAAAATAAGATGTCGAAGTGATCTACGGAGATTACAATACCGAAGGATGTCGTGCTCCTCCCAATTCATTAAAAATTGATACTTTTATGAAAGATAATTTCGACTACAGCTCGGATGATCCCATGGATGATTTACCTATTTGGGAGCCTTACATGGAGGATCTAGGATATCAAAGCCAGTCTGAGAATGTATATTTCCCGGATGCCCCTGAAAAGGATTCATATGTTCCTTCAGAAGAATGGGGGCCTTACTCGGAACATTCTGAACATATCAAAAATCGTCTCCATGAAGTTGCAAGAATTGTTGGACAAGAATTTATCAACTTTGCACTACCTGAAGTCAATGTCATCGAGGAAGACAACCCCTCAGAAACATGGGATACCTTGGGACAACCAACCGAAAAGTTTGACTTTCTAGTGAAGTATACTGCTCCTGAAAGCTCTCACATCATGTTTGACGACATTCAGCCAACTGGATGGGGAGATCCTCATGATCAAGAGGAAACATGTGAAAAGGAAAAAGAAACTTTTTCTGCTAAAAACTATGCATGGGAAGAAGACTCTAGTGATCCGACTCCGCCAAAAACCAGTGTCGTTACTAAAGACAATCCCGAAAGGAAAATACCAGACTTTGTAATCCACAGAGGAGTTCGTCACAATTGGGTAGCTGTTGATGTCCCAAATGTTGGTCATATCTCAAAGTAATTGCCTCGTCTTTATTTTGACCTCTCACCTTGCCCGGGTGAAAGGATGTTTTATAGGGCATCGTTTCCTATAAATATTTTCTCTCTTCCTCGCCCAAGACAGATGAGTTTTGTTTTATAGGGCTTGTGTTTCAAGAATCGAAAAATCATAAATAAAGATGTCATTTTGAATTCCCGTATTTATTGTTGTTTTTGCTTTTTGATTTTTCAGGAAAATGGTAATCCTAAAACAGACAAAAATAACAAACATTTTCAAAATACATTGAACACCAACTTTTTGCATTTTTTTGTTATCTTTTCTAAAAAAAGAATCATCAATCACATTTTGCAGATTAATTGCTAAAAACCCCGTTGAAATATATGATCCAATGCCTTCTCCCAACTTTGAGTTCCCGATATTCGAAGTTGAAGAAGAAGAGGACGAAGAAATTCCAGATGAGATCTCCCGACTACTCAAATAGGAAGAAAAGTCCATTCAACCCCATGGAAAGCCATTGGAAACAATTAATTTGGGTTCAGAAGAAGAAAGAAAAGAAGTTAAGATCGGAGCTCTGCTCAGTTCTACTGTCAGAAAGAGTTTGGTACAACTTCTCAAAGAATTTCCCGATGTATTTGCTTGGTCATACCACGACATGCCAGGGTTGGATATCAACATTGTAAAGCATCATTTGCCATTGAAGCCAGAATGTCCCCTAGTCAAACAAAAATTGAGAAGGACTCATCCAGATATAGCCCTCAAAATCAAAGAAGAAGTCCAAAAGCAGATCGATGCAGGCTTCCTTGCCACGTCGGAATATCCTCAGTGGCTAGCCAACATTGTGCCAGTTCCCAAGAAGGATGGAAAAGTCAGAATGTGTGTAGATTACAGGGATTTAAACAAAGCAAGTCCAAAGGATGATTTCCCCTACCACACATTGACATGTTAGTAGATAGCACTGCAAAATTCAAAGTCTTTTCCTTCATGAACGGATTTTCAGACTATAATCAAATCAAAATGGCGCCAGAAGACATGGAAAAAACCTCATTCATTACCCCGTGGAGAACCTTTTGCTATAAAGTAAAGTCGTTTGGATTAAAGAAAGCAGGCGCAACTTATCAAAGGGCAATGACAACTCTATTTCATGACATGATGCACAAAGAAATTGAAGTGTATGTGGACGACATGATTGCCAAGTCTGAGACAGAAGAAGAGTATGTGGAGAATTTGTCAAAATTATTCGAGCGTCTGAGAAAATACAAACTCCGCTTATATCCCAACAAATGTACATTTGGTGTTCGGTCAGGAAAACTTTTGGGATTCATCGTCTGCCATAAAGGAATTAAAGTCGATCCCGACAAAGTCAAGGCCATTTAAGAAATGC
The DNA here is from genome assembly GCA_022829125.1 of Lathyrus tuberosus. Lineage (NCBI taxonomy): Eukaryota > Viridiplantae > Streptophyta > Magnoliopsida > Fabales > Fabaceae > Lathyrus > Lathyrus tuberosus. Next base: position 3,537,739 of record JALAZF010000320.1, on the reverse strand, counting down.
CTTCACCCAGAACCGAAAAGCAAGTAAGAGGATTTTTGGGATGCCTAAATTACATCTCAAGATTCATATTCCTCATGACGGAAACATGCGCACCCATTTTCAAGCTCCTCCGAAAGGATCAAGGATGTGTATGGACAAAAGATTGACAACGAGCCTTTAAAAGTATCAAAGAATATTTGCTAAATCCACCTATTTTGTCTCCTCTAGTAGAAGGAAGACCCATGATCATCTACTTAACAGTCCTAGAAGATTTCGTGGGTTGTGTGCTGGTTCAACAAGACGAAATAGGAAGAAAAGAATACGCCATTTACTACTTGAGCAAGAAATTCATGGACTGTGAAACTCGATACACTATGCTCGAGAAAAGTTGTTACGCTTTAGCTTGGGCTGCTAAACGTCTTCGCCAGTATATGATTTGTCATACCACTTGGTTAATCTCTGAGATGGATCCGATCAAGTATGTCTTCGAGAAACCTGCGTTAACTGGAAGAGTTGCCCGTTGGAAGATGTTGCTATCAGAATACGACATCGAGTATCATACTCAGAAAGTCGTCAAAGGAGGTATTCTAGCCGATCATCTGGCTCACTAACCAATTGACGATAATGAATTAATCAGATTTGACTTCCTAGACGAGGATGTGATATCCCTAAAGATGAAATATTGCGATGAATCACTACCAGACGAAGGGCCAGAGCCAGGATCCCGATGGGGATTAATATTCGATGGAGCTTGCAACGCCTATAGAAACAGGATTGGCGGAATCATTGTTACACCTCAGGGTACCCTTATTCCTTTCACCGCCAGATTGGCATTCAAATGTACAAACAATGAGGCCGAATATGAAGCTTGCACCATGGGTCTCGAGGAAGCTATCGACTTAAGGATAAAGAACTTGGATGTGTATGGAGACTCAGATTTGGTTATAAATCAGATCAAAGGAGAGTGGGACACATGCCAGACTGGATTAATTCCTTACAAATACTAGGCAAGAAGGGTGTTACCTTTCTTCAACAAAATTGATTTTCATCACATCCCTCGTGAAGAGAACAACATGGTTGATGCACTAGCTACTCTATCCTCCATGATTACTGTAAATTAATGGAACAATGTACCCAAGATTAACGTAATGCGACTTGACAGACCAGCTTACATATTTGCATTTAAAGCAGTCATAGATGACAAACCTTGGTATCACGACATCAAGCTTTTCCTTCAAAGACAAGAATACCCGCATGGGGCATCAAGAAAAGATAGGGAGACTCTCAGAAGACTGGCTAGTAACTTCTTCCTGAACAATGATGGTCTTGCTCAGATGTGTGGACAGACACGAAGTGAACATGCTAATGAAAGAGATTCATGAAGGATCCTTTGGCACTCATGCCAACGGACATACAATGTCAAGAAAAATTCTAAGAGCAGGATATTATTGGCTGACAATGGAATCCGATTACTACAAGTACATGAGGAAGTGTCACAAATGTCAAATTTACGCCGACAGAATTCATGTGTCCCCGACTCTTCTCAAAGTTCTATCTTCTTCATGGCCTTTTTCCATATGGGGAATCGACATGATTGGCATGATTGAACCCAAAGCTTTAAACGGACATCGTTTCGTCTTGGTGGCTATTGATTATTTCACCAAGTGGGTCGAAGCAGCATCATACGCCAATGTAACTATACAAGTGGTGGTTCAGTTTATCAAAAACAACCTCATCTGTCGTTATGGTATTCCCAGCTAGATCATTACTGATAATGGATCGAACTTAAACAACAATATGATGAAGGAATTATGTGCTGAGTTCAAGATTGCACACCATAACTCGTCTCCCTACTGACCGAAGATGAATGGAGCGGTTGAAGCAGCTAACAAGAATATTAAGAAAATCATCCAGAAGATGGTCGTGACTTACAAGGATTGGCACGAAATGCTCCCATTTGCTCTTCACGGTTATCGCACATCCGTCTGCACTTCAACAGGGGCAACCCCTTTCTCTCTAGTATATGGCATGGAAGCAGTGCTCCCCATAAAGGTTGAAATCCCATCAATAAGAGTATTAATGGAAACCAAGCTAACAGAAGCCGAATGGTGTCAAAGAAGATATGATGAACTAAATCTAATCGAAGAAAAGAGAATGATGGCTTTATGCCACGGTCAGTTATACCAACGAAGGATGAAGAAAGCTTTTGACAAAAAGGTTCGACCTCGGGTATTTACAGAAGGCGACCTCGTGCTCTAGAACATCCAATCTTTCCTCACTGACTCCAGGGGCAAATGGACTCCAAATTATGATGGCCCATATGTTGTTAAAAAAGCCTTCTCAGGTGGTGCCTTAAAACTCCCAACTATGGATGGTGAAGAGTTCACTTGACCTACAAATGTCGATGCAGTCAAGAAATACTTAGCCTAGAAAAACAGCTCGCTAAGTTGAAAACCCGAAAGGGCGAATTAGACAAAAAAGAGAGTCTCGGTGGATTGAAAACCTGAAAGGGAAGTCCATGCAAAAATTAGAGACATAAACTAGAAATAATCATCCCGATAGATTGAAAACCTGAAAAGGCAATCTAGGCAAAAGTTAGGGATTTATGGCAAGTAACTGCATCCAAAAAGATTGGATAATCTCAGGTGAACGTCATCTATCAAATAATTTTCAAGCAAGTCACTTTCAACAAAAGCTCAAGAATACTTGGAATTCAAAGTTGTTAGAAGGATAGTAGTCATTATATTTTAATGTAGCCCTTTTCCTTTAAATTACCATTTTTCTAACTTTTTAATGCACCATGGAATCTCGCATTTGGCTGATTACCATCCTATTATTGAAAATTTGAGCCTTTGAGCCTTTTGGTTGCAATTCTCACTTTATTCTGCTTTGCAAAATGACATTTTATTTGATTTTCATTTTTTAGGAACAAAGAAAATGAATTTAACTTTTTGATTTTAAAATAAAGATGACAATTTCCTTTGATTTATGAGCATAATAAGGAATAACAACAACTTCTCCAAAAGTGATTAAAACCTCGAAATGAAAAATCAAATGCTCTTGCAATCAAACTCACAAGTATTCCCGAGCAGCGGATCATTACCTCAAACGGATAAGGATGGACATCTTATTCATCCCCCAGTAAGCATCAAAATTTCTACCAAATGAATGTTGACATCAGGATGAAGATTTAACCTCCAGGAATCAAAATAAGATCTGATCATTTTCCCCAATAGGGTTTTACCATTAAAAACACCTATGATGCCTCTATTTCCTAGAATGGTCGGGTATTCGATTTTATTTATCACCAGTTTGTATGTCGTTTTTGTTTTGTCGGCATAAGCATAACATTCATTCATACGTCATGCATAATTAATTCATGTTCATATGCATAACGCATAAGTTGCGTCATTCACTTTGGTTGTTTTTATCCCCAAGTGATTTCCTCTCTCTCTAATAGAGTTGTTAACTTTAAGCAGAAAATGTACATTATTTCTAAATCCCCACTGATTTTGATCCCCGTGGAAGTTTCACTTTAGTTCTCCTTTCCACACTTGGATAGGATAAAGTTCCCAGTTTGAGTTCATTCCTCATCTGGAAGTATCTTCTTTTGCACAGTCTGCCTCGATTGAAATCGGTACTTGACCATTTTTGATAACTTGAACCTCTAAGGGAAAAGGACATCCATTGGAACCATACTTTTCCCCAGCAAAGACACTGTTTTCTTTCCCAGATAAAGAAAATTCCCCAATGAAAAATTTTCAGCAAAATCTCTTGGTAGCAAGGACATCACATATTCCAAGAAGTATATACCAATCGACAAATGGCAGTCTCTTTCAGAACACTTTGTCTATCACCATCAAAGATAAGTTTATTCCTCATTGGAATCTACGCCTGACAAAATAAGTGACAATCTCTTAAGAAGCTTGTTTTTTTCCCAAAAATTCCCGGTAGATCGACAAATGGAAATCTCTTCCCGAGAAGTTTATCCCTCTTTCAATGAAGTCATCAGCACCTCAAAATGGTCCTACATCACATGGCGTCTCTCCGAAGAAGTCTCAAAGGGAAGTATGATGAAATCTCCCCAAGTAAATGGCATCTCAATAGAGAAGTTTGCAAACCTCTACATCACAGGGTGTGGCATTCCCCAGTGAGTCTGCTACCAGGATCGAGGGGAAGTTTATTTCAAGAAACTAAGACCAGTTCCATGGCTGAAGACCAAGATCGAGGGGAAGTTTTACCCTTTTCTAAGTAAAATTACTTAGTAAAGAAGATATGGATAAACATGTTCCTGCATTGGGAATTTGTCACTGTTCAAGTTATCATATCATCTACATTCACAGTCAAAATTCTGGGTATTCTGAAATTTAATCCTCTTTCACCTTTAATGTCTGAATATTTTCATTATTCATCATTCAGGTCCAAGAAGATTAAATATGGGCATCTGTCATATAGTAAATTTTGACCCTAAGATTCCATATCATTTGCATATCATATGAACATACTTTCATGCATCACTAACCCATCACAAGTATAGGATATGTGTGCTTACTTGCTTCACAGGTTATCTGATCCTCCTAAAGCTCAAGCAGATGAATTATCAAGGAATAAACATAATATTTAACACCACAAGTCTCTATATAATCCATGAAGATCAAGAACTTCCACTCATCAAAAATCAAGTGCAAAATTGCATCATGACAAGCTCATCAAAACCTCATGACCCTCAGTGCACCAAAATTAGGGTTTTGACCTAATTCAATCCCTAGGATGACTTGTGGAGCAAGGCATGATCCAAGACCTCAAGATATGTTTCAAGGACCTCAAATACATTATATTAGTCCATTCATATGACTGGATTGATTCACAAACAATGCAAGAACTCAAATTCATCTGAGCCACAAATTAGGGTTTTGATGAAAAGTCAACCATATCTTTGACTTTTGGCCAAGGCATGATCTCTAAACTTGGGATGTGATTCAAGACACTCAAATATAACCTTGAAGTCCATTCATAAGTTTAAAATCACCTTGGGATATTCATTCATTGAAAATCAAGAATTAGGGTTTCTCTGCACAAAATTCATCTGATACACAAAGTCAAAGTTTGACTTTTTGAGAAAAATTGATCATCAAAGGCTATTATTCAAGGAAATATGATCCATAGTTACATTTGATCAAGGATTAATCAAGGAATCAAGGTTACTTGCAAAAGAAGCAAAATTGAAAGAATTGAAAATTTCACTAAGTTATGGAAATTCATGATTTTTACCTAACTTTGCAAGGCCATAACTTGTGATCCAAGCAACCATTTTTTGCACTCCAAAGCTCAAATGATATATCTTCTTCCATACAACAAGATTGATGGGCTGAACCATCCCCCCAAAATGCATAGATTTTAAGATATAAGGCCATGAAGTTAGGATTTCCACATTTTTGAACTTTGACACTTAGAAAATTTTTTAGGCAGAATCTATTTCATGTTTTGGCCAACTTTGAAGACATTTTTCACCATGATCCACGAAGGTTCAAGACCAAATGCAAACATCAAAGTTAAAATAGGATATCTCAGCTTTCCAAAGAGTACAAGAACATCCATTGATTCCATTTGAGTAAGGAGATATGATTCTCACAACATGTCATGATCAAACTGATTTTTCAAGACAGTTTTCATGATTACTTGCATCACACGATTTTCATCTTCAAATTTGGTGACTTTGCAAGCCTTGTCATCCTCCAAGATCAGAAGGAATCTTGTTGAATCACATAATATCTTCAACTTTGGACCATAAGTCAAGGATCTCATCTCTTGGCGTGTGAAAAAACATCATTACAAAGCCTTGAATTCAAGTTTGTCATTTGGCATTTAATTGAAGAATTGAATTGGCATGAAATGAGCTACACCAATTCAGATCAATTCGAAAACAATGAGTGTTCAAACCTGCAAAATGCCAATTGAGTCAAGATTCTAGTCATGCTATGGAAGACTTTGGTACCTTAGCCTTTAAGTAAGAGCTACATGACAATATCCATTGGATAATAGCATGCTCCCTCATCCAATATTATTCATCCAAAACAAATCAGTTCTCCTATAAATAGATGTCATTTTTCATCAGTTCAATTACACTAAAACAATACCAAAGACTTGTTTTCTCATTCTCCCTCTTTTACTTCAAGTTTCAAAGTTCCAAAGAGCAAACTTGGAATTTTCAAAACCAGAGCCTAAACACCTCAAACAACCATCCAAACACATCATAAATCACTCATTGGAGGTGTCCAAACCCCCATCTTCATCTCAAATCACCAAAATCAGAAAGTCAGCCATCAAAACCTCATATTTTGACTTTTTTTACATTTTTCAAGCCATGTCTTGCTTCTGTCCATTTCAAACCCAAACAACACTCTAAACACTCTCTAAATAACATCCCTAAACTGTTCCAACAAGAATTTCTCAACTGTAACACCATTTGAGGGAGTTTCCATTTTGACCACTTTTGGCTCATTTTGCAAGAAGGAGCCAGATTCTGTTCTAGAGGTTTCCCTTTGATTCCAAACATCCAAAAAGATTCTATAAGGTGTATTGTTGGTGTCCAAAGCATTGGTTTACTTCTGCAACAAGATTCTTGCAAATTGACAAGTGAGCTTTAAGAGGTAAGCTTCCTAGAACTTGAACTTTAAGAAATATGCTTTGCTTTGATGTATATTGATCAGAATCATGTCATATATGTCTTATTTGTTGTATTTGAACCATTTTATCATGCTATCATTTATTATATAGAGTTATAGCATAGAACTTGCAAAACCTTGTCATTTTTGAAACCACTATCGGGTTTTAAAATGTACACATTTTTAGAAAACTCTAAAACCACCACTGAATTCCTTGTGAAAAATCATGCAAGATTGATCTTTACATTTTTTAATTTCATGAAGTATTGAAGAAGTTATGGTGCTTCTTGCATTTGAACCAAAACCTAGTTTTCTTGGTCAGCCAGCCATGGCGCCTTAGGGGAGGCCTCAAGTCACATTTAGGTATTTCAATTAATGGATGGGGATGATACAACAGATGTATCACCACCCCAATGGTCAAGCCTGCGCGCTCTTGTTACCTTTCACCCTTGAAACTGGGGTTCGAATCCCCCTCGCCCCAGTTTCATTTTATTTTTCCGAGTTTCAAATTGCTTAACACATATAATATTCATCTTCCACCCTTTTGTCACCACGCGCGTGTGGTTGGACTAATTACTGTTTTGGTTGGTAGGCGAGATGTCATGGGTTCAATACCCATGGGGACCATTTCCCATATTTTTTATCACCTATTTTCTCACTTTTCTTCACATTTTCAAATTACTATAACTTTCTCATTTTTAATCATTTTGAACCCATTCTTTTTGAAAATTGTTCTTAATAAAGTCTATTTTCTATTTGTAAAAAGAAAATACCAAAAATAATAATTTTTTATACATTTATGAGTGTTCAAAGTAAATGATGTTTTTAGGGTTTCTTAAAGAACTTCTTGATTCTTTTGAATAATTCCTTGCCTTTCCTTGCTTACAATGATTTGTGTGAACCATATAAATCTTGTATAAACCTTAAATGGTGTTGTGAATTTGTACATCTTTGTCCTCACTTGATTTTTATTCATTTTTAAGTATGTTTACATGTGAATGGATGATGAACTTTCAAACATGTCATTGGATTTATGCTTAAAAAAATTTCCTTAACATGTTGATTTTCTTCCATGATTACATGATTTCAATATGTTTATGTGCCCTTGTATGGATCACACCATGTCCATATGCTCCTAAAAAATTTGAACTTTACTTTGAAAATGTTTTTATACATGTTCATTTGCATAAACTTTGTAGTGTTTCCACTTTATCCAAACCCATGTTTAAACCCTAACATGAATGCTTGATTATTATCAACTGGTCTTAACATGTTTAATTGATATCATCGCTTCAATGTTCAAGTTTTCTTTTCACAAACTTTCACCATGATAAAAAAACATCTCTTTAAAATAACACATCATCTTTCAAATAAACTTTCAAAATCATCTTTTGATTTCAAAATCCATGGGCCTCTGCTAGAGTGTAAGTCCCTACCCCTTTTAATTTTCAAATCATCAAAATCCACGGGCCTCTTCTTAGAGTGTAAGACCAATCACTTATCACATTTTCAAAACCAATTGATTTAAATCTTTGGGCCTCTATTCAGAGTGTAAGTCCCATCCCTCTCTATCAAAATCATATCTTGTTTTCAAAATGAATAAACTCTCTGGGACTATATTAGAGTGTAAGTCCCTTCCCTCTCCCTCAAAACTTCCTTCAATTTCTCAACAGTTCAAAACTCAAGCTTCAACTTTCATCAAACACAACCCCAGTGGCATTCAATTTCAATAAATCTTGGGCCTCTATCAAGAGTGTAAGACCCACCACCTTTTCTTTTCTTTTCAATAAATCTTGGGCCTCTATCAAGAGTGTAAGACCCACCACCTTTTATTTTCTTTTCAATAAATCTTTGGCCTTTGTGTAAGACCCAACACCTTTTGTGAATAGAACAAAACACACAAATAAAACATTCAACACATCAAACCCTAAAGATGCAAAATTTTCCATGAATTCAAAAATGTCATATCAATGCCTATACTTGTTAAACCTTCAATCATGTTTGTTCATATTCTACTAAGTTTCTCTTGACATTTTTTATCATCCTTAGTTTAGACATAGGTCAAACAATAGGATCTCTACAATCACAACTTAGTTCAAACAAATAGTTCCCTGGCCTCCTCTTGGGCATCATACAAAAAATATCCCCCAAAAGATAGCCTCCTCTTGGGCTTTATCCAAGCATCACAACCTACTTTTGGGCTTTATCCAAGCATCACAACCTCCTCTTGGGCTTTATCCAAGCATCATAGCTTCCTCGTGGGCTTCATACAAGTACACTCAGGCTTCTTAAAAGCACAAATAAAATCTTTTAGCCTCACCATCATGGGCTTTGTATAGGATACAATAAAATCTTTTAGCCTCACCATCCTGGGCTTTATACAGGATACAACAAATTATTTTAGCCTCAATCATCCTAGGCTTTGTATAGGATACAAATAAAAATCCCTAAAAGAGTTTGTCAAAACCTCAGTATTGTGTCAGTCTCTTCAAATTTCCTCAATATTCATTAGCCTTCTCTCAGGCTTTCATACAAAATAAACTTCCTCAGTCAGTTAGCCTCAATCTTAGGCTTTGTACAAGACAGATAAAACTCCTCAGTTGAGTCATTTTTTAATCTTTTAGCTTCATATCTTGGGCTTCAATCAAGATACCCAAACAAATTCATCTCTTCACAGATAAGACATTGAACCATCTCTGTAGGAAGATATATCCTCTAATCACTGCAATTCAAGGCAAACAATAAAAAAACCATTTTCCAGATAATTGATGTAAGTGGCACTCTTGTTGATTCAAAATCCAAGTTGGAGTCCCTCCTTTATCATGGTTCAAAAACTTTTCTTTCTTCTAAATTGCTGTAAGTGGCACAGCTATTGATTCAATATCCAATTTAAGGTCCCTTTTTTAGTTTTTAAAGAATTTATAAAGGAAAAAGTGGCATTGCTTAACACAATAAGTTTAAAGTTCTTTCTCTTATGACATCACTGTCAAATGATTGTAGTGAATAGGTGAGATATCTCCCTTAAAGATGACAATCTGTCAAATCTTTCAAACAGTCTTTTAGCTTCATCATCTTGGGCTTTGAAAAAGATACAAAACAAACTTTTTCCTCCCATAGATTAGGGAACTACGAATGCTCCGATTTCCCCAAGTCTCTTTATGGGAATACGTAGGCATAAGATTGCGAAATCTTAGCGAGCGCACTAATACAAAAACCTTAGGTCAAGTACCTTCCCAAAAACCATAGAAAACCATAAAAAATAACAAAAACACATTTCCTCAGCTTTCACAAAGGAGAAACTTTCCCAATTTAGCAGCAAACAAACTTAAGTAATCAAAGTGATTCAACCGTAGAAACATATACAATAAAGGTTCCTATAGATTACTATAGATAATCAGGGTCTTAATAGCTTCCCTCAGTATAACAAACCCCCAATTCCAGATCTCTTAGCATTTGTAAGAAAAACATTTGTGACCAGGGTTAGTTTAAGGTATCTTCCCCTTCCTTTTAAGCATCATAGGATAAATATTAGAAATCAGAAAGTAACACTAAATACGGTAGTGGTCGCGTCACAAAACCGGAGCTACAGCAACAAAAAAGATAAAGAATTGACATGGGTTCAATATCAAAAGGTTGGTGTTTTGGAGAAGAAGAGAGAAGAATGATGTAAAGATTAAAACACTAAGATGAGAAGACAAAAATCACAATTTTTGTCAATATAGATCACCATAGGTTTCCCACACTTGTTGCTTTTACCAAAAGAAACAATCATTTAAATAGTTAATGGAAAATTGGATTTTTATAGATTTGATTTAAATCATGAAGGATTTTTTATTCGAATCAATCTGGACAGAATCAAAAGGTGAAACTTTTTAAAGCTATTGATTCAAATAATTTGTTGTACTTGATTCTGTTGCACCCCAAAATTTGCCCTCACCCTTTTTCTAACCTTAACTGGATATTGTTTCGCATTCATCTGCATTCTCCATTAGGTCGTAAATCATAATCATACATTGCATTGGTCTCCTAAGACATGGGATTACAACGGTTCTTTGAATCAGGGTTTCCCTGGGTATGTGGTTTCGCTGGATAGTAGAGAGGATTTACTTATGAAGACGTATTCGTCAGTGCATCAGTCAAAATTCCATCATTACCCGCGGTACAAGTTATTGAAGCTCTTGGTTTTGCTCAAAGGTGATTCATTAAGCAATACAATGAGAGTTATCATCAGAGGGTCTCATCAATGGCAAGTCAGAGTTTCTATTAACATTTTTTATCGAATAGGCTCACTTGTTTACATTTAGTCATGGTTTTCATGCATGAGGAGAAGATTGTATGCCGGATGCAAAACTCTTCATCTAATCATTTGGCGTGTTTGTAGCACTAGCTTCTAGCTCAGAAAATACTAGGATTTCATGGATCAATGTGTTAGAAGATGCAAGTTTTTCAGACGCTTGAAGGAATCGAAGCATGGTGATGCATTCAAAAGTTAAGGAAGAAGTATTCAAGGTCAATTTGGAAGGGAATGTATGAGAAGTCTCATTATATTGCCAATGTCAATCACCAAGAAAATGTTTATGCTGATAATCAAATTGATGGTTTGATCAAACAAGTTGAAGTCATGGACATAAATTCTGCGATGCAAGGAAAGATCAATGGAAATTCTCTTTCTTTTTGTGAGACTGATGTCAGCTTCCAAGATAAATCCAAGGGTATGGAGTTATCAAAGCACAGGGAGTTTTTTTTATCATCCTAAAAACCAGGAATTATTGAAGGGTTTGTCTACTCCAGGTCTATGTGTCACTCCAACCAGCGTTGATCTGGCAACTTCAACAACGAGACCTTTTGCAGTAAAATATTCATTTTTCCACATGGATTACCCAATTATCACAGAACCATTAATTTCATAGCAAAAAAATAAAATAAAAATAATAAGTACTTCACAGCAGGTGACGAAAAGAAGGGGTGTACATAGCATTATGTGACAATTACATAACAGATTTCATTTGAAAAAATTCCACATTAGAAAATTAAATAAGAAACCAAAAATTAAACAAGAAACCAAGCCCTAATTTCAAAAGTTTGTAACAGAATTGCAGAAGGAAAGTGACTGATTTCAGGTGCAAAACTCGTGCAGCTTGCGCAACAATTGTAACAGAATTTCAGACGAAGTACCTATCCTACCCCTCCTAATTCACTGTATAAAAATGAGCTGCAGCAGAATTTTCGATTCGTTCATCATCACCATTGTATCATTCTTCATCACCAACTTTTAAGTAAATCAACATCACAACCGCACCAATGTAAACTGCAACAACCTTTCTTCCTTATTTCGATGCACTGAACCTGCAAGCTTCACCAACCTACAATAAACTCATCTTCAATTCTATTTTTGAAATCTTCTTCACCATATCAATTTCACAACCGCCTGCACAATTCAAAGCAACAAAAATAATGGTTCAACAGATCGATACAATTCACAACGGCATCGAAATTTCAACAACAACAACGACTCGCAACGCAATAGAATTCAAGGAGTTGAAAAAGAAGATCGAGAAATTGAAGAGGAAGAGTGAAGAACGGAGAAATCATACATACCTGAAGTCTTTCTTGGTTTCTACCAAATTGCTCACACGAGAAGAAGCACCGGACGTTTCTCCGGTAGGTAAGCCACATTGAACTTCTCCATTTGCTTGTTGTCGTATCTTAATGCAATTCGATCGATAACGATGAATAGAGCTGCGCTGTTTAATTTGTGGTTGACCGAGTTGATTCTCATTGAGGCTTTTGTAAATGTGGTTTGTAAGATTCCTTCGCCGACGATTTGGAAGCAGAAGGAAGACGGTGAGAAAGGGGCGAAGGGGAATGAGAGGAGCATGACGGCGGAGTCGTGTGGCCACCGGTGAGTTGTTAAACGAGTGGAGAAGAAGGAAATTGCGATAGAAGTGGTGATGGCATTTGGAGTGGCGTTTAGGTTGTAGAGAGTCAACCGTCGTCGTCGGTGACAAGCTCCGGCACGGTGGAGGCTAGGTCATAACTTAGAGAGTGAGAGCATAGATTCTGAAAGTGTGTTGTGTTGAGAGAGAGAGAGAGAGAGGTGAACGACGCTTGCTGCATTTCATAGCTAGGTTTTTCTTTCCCTTGGTTGGACCGGGCTCGTTAAGCCCAATAAGGCCACATGCACCCGTATTTTTGTTTCTCACCTCCCTTCTGGTCCACACAACACGGCCATTGGGCGTGAAGCTAAATGCCAATTGCTAATCGCACACGCCCAGATACCACTGCTGCACTCTCCTTATCTTAATTGTTTTGATTTTTTTAGAGTTTGAATTAGGTTTTTTAGTTTAATTGGATTTTAATTAGATTTTGAACTAGGTTAACTAGATTAATTAGAAGTTAATTTTGTTTTTAATTAGATATTATTTTTTTGAATTAAAATTTAATCCTAGTTTAGATTGATTTTGGTTTTGGGTCTTAACTTTGATTAATTCATAATCTTGATTAAACTTTGTTTAGTTTTTGATTTTAAATTTAGAATTAGATATTAATTTTAGTTTGGTTTTAATTTTAGAATTAATCTTGATTTTAACTTGTAATTGTAGATTAACTTGCAGTTTAATTTTAGCTTGGATTTTAATTGTGACTTTAATTGTGATTAACCTTTAATGACGCTTGTAAATATTTCTTGTGAATTTCTTTCTGGTTTTGTCGCCATGTATCTGATGCCTATCCCGATTAATTCCTGATTAAGAGCTGATCAATGAGTGCCTTGTTTCATTTTCGATTTCTCTTTGTGATTGAGTTGTCTGGTGTTTGCTTGTGTTTGTTCACATGCTCCCTTAAGGCTCCTAGTCCAACTTAATTTCTGATTAAGCTTGGAGTAGGATAGATATTAGGCTCTCAATCCAAGCATGACAACATTAGGTAGACTTCCCTCATAATCCTGACTTTAGGACCATTGTTGCATGATAACATCCAGGATCCAGTTTCCCTTAGACTTTCCGTGCGTCTTTCTCTCCTTCCCCAAAGCAATAATCAAAACACTTAATAAATACGATGAGTATTGTGCACCATGAGCCTTAAGTACATGGGAAATGATGAGTGGGGAGTCTCTCCTTATTCTTCTAGAGTGTTTAGCATACGTCCCATTTGGGGGAGATCTTGCGATGTATTCGCTTCTATGTCATAGACTTTAGTGCAGTACGCATCTCAAACAAAGTCAATTCACTTCTTCAGGAGCGCTTCGACAAATCCAAAACCTTTCCTCTCGCCCCCGTGCGATCGAGATCCTATTTTCCCGTAGTCCTGTGAACTACGGGTGCTCTGATTCCTCATTCCCTAATGAGGATACGTAGGCACGAGGATCCCTATCCTTTGAGAGCACACTAAAAACTAACTTTCCTTTTCTCTCGCACCCGTGCGATCGAGACCAACCAGTTAATCAAGTCTTTTCTCTCGCCCCAATGCGATCGAGACCCTTTCCTAACCCGTGCTCGTAACCACGAACTACAGACGCTCTAATTTCCTCTTTCTCGTCCGATTGAGGATACATAGGCACAAGACGGCGATGTCTTGGCGAGCAACCTTCCCCCATTCACTCGTAGTCCTCCGAACTACGTTGACTCTGACTTTCCCATTGCACGAGGGAATACGTAGGCCTAGGACGGTGAAGTCCTATCGAGTCTCCTTTTTATTTTTCCCTTTTCATTTGCGTTTAGTAGTAGAGCTTTAGATAGACACACCCTTTGATTAGACAACAAGCTTGGATCCCGTTGAGTACAACGGACGCGAGGGGGTGCTAATACCTTCCTCTCGCGTAACCGACTCCCGAACCCAAGATTTGGTTGCGATGACCATGTCTTCTCCCTTTTTGAGCTTTTCTTTGATCGTTTCCTTTCCCTACGTCGGGATAAATAACGTTCGGTGGCGACTCTTCTGTTTTTTCCGCCAGTTGTTTTTTGCATTGTGACAGCCGGCGACTCTGATGGGGATTCTGGTTCCCTATGCGAGTCAATCCTAGCGCTCGTCTGTTTTGTTTCATTGGGTGTTTTTTTGTGCATTTATTTGTTGTATCTGTTGTACATTATGTGTTGTATAATATTGTATTTTATCGCATTATTTACACTTGATTACTGTTATCATATTATGTTGCTGCTGCTGTGTTGTTGGGTGGGTTGGTTTCATGAGAGATAAGCCCAATACCCAGGCATGAGTATACACTTAGGATTAGAGTGGAGAGTAGTGTGGCTTGAGTGGCGTCTGGCCACGTTTAGTTGACACGAAATCCACATTCAAACGAGGCTTTCTTTGGAGATATTTTATCCTGCGCGTCTGGTGCAGATGATAGGATGTTGACTTAGAGAGCTTATGACTCTGGAGACCGTTCATTGCAAATTGGTTGAGGCCTCCTTGATTGATGATGATGCCAAACCAGAAATGGTGAACGTATCATAATTTCTCAACCTGAGAGTCCGTGAAACTGAGGACCTGCTAGGATTGCCTTGTCCAAGACTAGAACCCACATGTGAGAGGGGATGAGGTTTTGCAGGAAACCGTAACCTTCATCCTACCTGGTATTATAGTTTTCTTATTAGTGTGAACTTATCAACCTGGTATTCTGGTATTCCGGTATTCTGGTATTCTGGTAATCTGATTATTCGAATATTCAGGTATTCCGATATTCTCATCGGAGCAGACTTGTGAACTTATTCTGTCAGCAGCACAGCAGAATATTCAGAATATGAAAGCTTTGATCGCATGTCTGTTGCATTCATAATATTGCATTGTAAAAGCATTTGTGCATCATTTAGCATATCTTTCTTCAACCTGAAACAACAGAGCTCATCCATCCTTTGTCTGAACTGCAGTTGATTTCCCGACTCTCGTATTGGACTTGAATCAGCTTTTGGAAGGATCATGAATTCAAGAGAACAAAACCAGTTTGTGACTATGGAAGATGTTGAATTGATGAAGAGTCAGTTGGATCAACTTGTGCGAGCAATGGCAGCCATGGCAAGGAGATATGACAATATTCAGAGAACTGGGAATGTCATTCCACCTCAGAGGAACAATATTGCTCTAGCTCAGCCTGTGTGAATCCCTGAACGTACCATTGTCCGAGATGGACATTTGTCTTCTGTTGATGCTACAGTCTATCAGAGTTTTGCATTCTCTGTGCCATATTTCCGAGGGGTAGTTCCAAAGATGAAACCTAAGGACCCATGGGTTGTTGAGTTTATGGAAAGGTATTGTGTGTTGGACGAGAAGCTTAAAGTCCTTGAGGGGCGTGGTACTCTTGATCTGAATGATTTGGATATGTGTTTGGTACCCGACCTTGTGATTCCTCCAAAGTTCAAAACACCAAAGTTTGAGAAGTACAGAGGGGATAGTTGTCCAAAACAACACTTGGTGATGTTTTGCAGAAGAATGACCTCATATGTCCTTAATGACACACTTATGATTCACTGTTTCCAGGACAGTCTAAGTGGGGCATCACTGAGTTGGTACATGCAGTTAGAGAGCAATTGTATCCAATCATGGTCAGATCTAGCCAACGCCTTTGTGAAGTAGTACAGATATAATCTTGACATGGCTCTTAGCTGTATGCAGTTGCAAGGCTTATCTCAAGAGGACAACGAATCCTTCAGAGGGTATGCTCAGAGACGGAGAGAGTTGGCTGCTCGTGTTCAACCACTACTTTTGGATCGAGAATTGGTTGACCTATTCATGGGTACTTTGCGAGGCCCATACCTGGATAAGATGATTGGCAATGGGGCATCGAACTTCTCTGACCTGGTAATAGTTGGAGAATTCATTGAGAGCGGTCTCAAGAGTGGAAAGATCCAAGACGCCTCGGACATCCCAGCTAGTGAAAATGAATTAGTTGTCAGTTCTCAAGAAGAATAGGAGGAGGAAAATAGTTCCATCTGTGAATCTCCGCTACCTCATCCTCAGTACTCATGCATCTCAACTGCGTATTAGATACCATGCTCTCCACAGGGACAATATCTTTCTCCAAATCAAGGACCTTCTCAGAGTCAACAGTCATACTGTTGTCTGCCGCGTCAGCATGCCAGACAAAGGCCAAGGAAGCTAGAGAGGCATTTCACTCAGTTGCCAATGTCGTACAGTCAGAAGTTTCCAAATTTGATCAAAGGTGGATTAATAGTGCCGAAGGAGGTAGATCTAGTGATTCCTTCATACCCACCAGGTTTTGATGACAACGCCCGTTGTGACTACCATGATGGGGCACAAAGGCATTCAACTGAAGACTGTAAGGTGCTCAAGAGCAACATTCAGACACTGATTGATTCCAATATGTTCTCATTCACACCTCGGGGCATTCAGATCAACAATTCTCCTCCGTCCAGTCATGTGGGTTCATCAGTTCATGTTATGGAAGAAGTCACCGAGAGCAGTTATGCAAATAATTATCAGACTGACTTTGATGAGAAGTTCTGAAGATGGCTAGCTCAGTAGCAAATCAAGAAAGGAAAGCCCAGTTCCCCAAAGCCGACAATCTTTTAGATCATGTCATTTCTTTGCATTTGTAGTTTCTTTTCTGTTAATGTGCAAACTCATTTGTAAAACTTGTCTATTTTCGATTGATAATGTTAATGAAATGAATATGCATGTTTTGATTAAATCCATTCGTGTTCACTCATTTTTTTTATCGATTTTAAATGCTTGCTTAAGCAGAACCCAGGGGAGAATGACGAAATTTAAAGACGCAAAACTTATGATTGTATGCTTTTGAAATAAAACCTTGCTGATGATGTACATGCATTGTTTCAAATCCCCAAACACCGGAGATATAAGGAAGATAATCCCTTGTCAACCCTGTTGAGCCTAGAAGTAGGAGTTTCTTTCTCGAAACAAAAAACCCTCAATCTTAACCTGGGGCAGGGTAGGTGTCAGTTAATTTGACCGTACGTTCAAATTTCAAAAAGAGGGGTGTCCCCGTTCAAGGATCAATCGCATCTTATCCCTCACCAGAGGTCATACCTCACAAAAAACAATGGTTATCCCTCACCAACCAAGGAATGAGGCAGTCACAACCCTTTCAAACGAGTCAGACAAGCCAGTGTCACACGATTTGTTCCAAAAAAGAAAAAAAAAATCAAGAGAAAAGAAAAAGCCCGCTAGTCGAAAACTTGAAAACAAGTGACATAGGCAAAAGTTAGGGCATCCCGCTAGACTTCAAAATCTAAAAAATTCAAAAGAATCGGTCCAAGCAAAAATCAGGGAACAAAAAACAAAAGAAAGAAAAAGCAAAAAATGGATGACAAAAGAAAAATCCTCTATAAAGAATAAGTCGTGTGATTACAGACACCAAAGACAAGAGGGGTGACTGTCACTCCGAACACCTTGTGGGTTCCTTCTACCACTCCTACCATTCAATAAAGTTTTGAAAGGTGAGCGCCTGTCGAATTAGCTGAACGTACGACTGGAGAACATCAAGGAGAATGGGTGGGCGCAATCAAATTTTGAGCCTTATATCTTTTCTTTCTCAAACCGTAAACCAGACCATGTTATAACCTTCAAAAGACCTAATTAAAGCATGGTTGTTTTGAAAGTATACTTTGGTAACCGCGTCAAAACTAATCCTAAAAGGATTTGCGTACCATTTGTGTTGGTATAAGTGTGACATTTTGATTAGTGATTCATTCACTACATGTCGCAACCTTATTCTAGTGAACAAACTTGGATTTCAAAATTGTCATATGCATTGCACCAAAATTATCATTTTCAAAACGATCAGTGTTACTTGCTAGTGAACACTTGACATCAGGAGAGTTTCTACAATGAAAGGATTGATCTAGCTAACATGCAAAGTGCCTAAGTACTCCGTTGAGCAGAGGACAAGCCATTCTAAGATTCAGTTAATCTAGGGCAATCAGGTCGAGATTCGACAAATCTCTCGGAGGTCAGAGGCACTCCTTCAAATATCAGCCAAGTCAGGGGCAAAATCATTTCAAGACTGGGGCAGGCCACCCCAAGAGCAAGAAGTTATCCTTTCCAGAAGGCGATTAATCTGAAGCACCTCTCCATGGTTCAGAGTACTGGGGCAATTCATCTTAAACCATCTGGGTACAGAAGTCCCAGGTTTCCTTTCAAGGCAGATTCCTACAGAGATCCTGCAGGCTGGGGCAAGACTGGTGACAAAGGAATGTTTCCTCTCCATACTTCCAGAGTTACTCAAGCAAGTTCTGTCAATCTTCAAATTCAAGACGAATGTCGGGAAGTCATGTTAACCATTCCCTAACCTTTCAGCGAGAAACCTTATAACCAGACAAGACCCTTTCCAACGTCAGTCGTACCTGACCTACCTCGAAGCCATCAGTTGAGCCGTCATATAATTGCATAATCATTACCATGCATATCATTCGTCTAGCATAGCATAGCATGAAACCTTGTAAAACCGAAAAGAAAATCCAAAGCCAAACCTTGCTTGGCATCCACCTAATCCCTATTGGCATCCCTAGCAAAAGTCCAATCCCTATTGGCGCCTCTTAAACCAAAGCCCAATCCCAATCGGCATCTCATCTCAAAATCCAATCCACATTGGTACACAAAAAAATCTCACCTTCATAAAACAATCACCATCAGGTTTCACCTGTCCTTTCCAGCAAAGTCCAATCATACTTGGCACATCCTTCTTTCCACGGCGGCCCGAGCATACATCGGCATTTCTACATATAGTAATCATCATTGTATTTCATCCTCAAATTACGTAGCATTTCCATTTTGTATGGAGCATTACGCCATAGAAAATTCAAACATATGCATGCGAAGCATAAGCCAGATTTGGTACCTTGCGTGAAAGCCCGAATCAACTTTCAGTCAAAACAGTGACATATCCTCAGAGAGTATGCCGAGCCATTCCCCAGCAGAAATTGCAATCTACACCTCTGTTTAACTTTCTTTTGGGTCGTAGATCATACGTCGATCTTACCCTCGATCCGTCCTCGTCCATCAACCCTTTGATGACGGCATTCCAGAAGCAGGTTTTCTTTCCGTTAACTCTTTGACAACGTGTTCCGTCGAATAACACTTCTTTCCGTCAACTCTTTGACAACATGTTTCTTTGGTCAAGTTTTCTTTCTGTCAACCCTTTGACGATGTGTCCCTTCAGTCGGGTTTTCTGGTTTTCTTTCCGTCAACTCTTTGACGATGTGTTCCTTCGAACAAATTTTCTTCCCGTCAACTCTTTGACGATGTGTTTCTTCAGAAGAGTTTTCTTCCCGTCAACTTTTTGACGATGTGTCTCTTCAGTGAAGTTGTTCGTTTTCGTCAACCCTTTTACGATGCCAGTTTCCTTTCCGTCAACCCCTTGGCGGTGTCCGGTTCTTTCCCGTCAACCCTTTGACAAGGTTCGTTTTCTTGCCATCAACCCTTTGATGACGACATTCCAGATGTTATCTTTCCGTCAACCCTGTGACGATGTATCTCTCTAATGAATTTTTCTTCCCGTCAACCCTTTGACGATGTCAGTTTCTTTCCATCAACTCTTTAATGATGTGTTCCTTTAATCAACTCTTTGATAAATGGAACTGGTGTTTTTATACTCCCTAGCTTCGGGTAACACTCGTCTGTGATCTTTCAATACACGTCCGTGTTCCTTCTCTTTTCTCCTAACACTTGTCCATATAGATCATAGACACTCGTCTGTGTTTGATCCCGAGCAGAGCCAATACTCGTCCGTATTGATTTGAACACCCGTCCGAGTTTGCTTATTTGCTTCTCAATACTTGTCCGTGTTGATTTTTAGTCACTCGTCATGATCCTAGGCACCCATCTGTGTTTGTTTCGACCTTATCAATACTCGTTCGTATTGGATTTTTTGGTACTCGTCTGTATCGATCCTTAGACACTCGTTCGTGTTGGTGTTAGTCCTTTTTCATTACTCGTCTGTATTGATGTTAGAACACTTGTCCGTGTTTGCATTTATTTCTTCAATACTCGTCTGTATTGATGTTTTAACGCTCGTCCGTGTTTGTTTCAACCTCTTCAATACTCGTCCATATTGATCCCAGTCACTCGTCCTTGTTTACTCCGTTTCATCAACGCTCGTCCGTGTTGACCATAACACTCGTCTGTGTTTATACCCCAACGCAGTCTTGTTTCTTTCGACACTCATCCGTGTTTGTTTTTTGTTTCTCAATACTCGTCCGTATTGTTTGGAAAACCCGTTTGTATTATCGATCTTCAATACCCGTCCGTATTGATCCTTCACATATCGATCACACCTCATCTGCTTATTCCCCAGCGGAGTCGTCTCTCCCTTTGCGGGTTACAAATTTTTGTGGTACTTTTGGTATTCAATCCCCTTCTACCTCGAATGTCTTAGAGGCGTCACTCTTCATCCCTTCAGGTTTAAGTTGATTGAATAGGGGCAGCTGTTACACCCTAAAATTTGCCCTCACCCTTTTTCTAACCTTAACTGGCTTTTGTTTGGCATTCATCTGCATTCTCCATTAGGTCGTAAATCATAATCATACATTGCATTGGTCTCCCAAGACATGGGATTACAGCAGTTCTTTGAATCAGGGTTTCCTGCTGGTTTAAGATTCTTTCATTCAAGTTTGCAGCTTGGGTTTTATCCCTCATGATTAGGGATTTGGTGAGTTAGCAAAGGCATTGGCGATACAACCATCAAGAGGATCATCTTCTTATATTCATCGTCACTTGGTTATGGTTTATTTCCCTGGGTATGTGGTTTCACTGGATAGTAGAGAGGATTTACTTGTGAAGACGTATTCGTCAGTGCATCAGTCAAAATTCCATCATTACCCGCGGTACAAGTTATTGAAGCTCTTGGTTTTGCTCAAAGGTGATTCATTAAGCAATACAATGAGAGCTATCATTAGAGGGTCTCATCAATGGCAAGTCAGAGTTTCTATTAACATTTTTCTATCAAATAGGCTCACTTGTTTTCATTTAGTCATGGTTTTCATGCAAGAGGAGAATATTGCATGCCGGATGCAAAACTCTTCGTCTAATCATTTGGCGTGTTTGTAGCACAAGCTTCTAGCTCAGAAAATACTAGGATTTCATGGATCAATGTGTTAGAAGATGCAAGGTTTTCAGACGCTTGAAGGAATCGAAGCATGGTGATGCATTCAAAAGTTAAGGAAGGAGTATTCAAGGTAAATTTGGAAGGGAAGGTATGAGAAGTCTCATTATATTTCCAATGTTAATCACCAGGAAAATGTTTATGCTGATAATTAAATTGATGGTTTGATTAAACAAGTTGAAGTCATGGACATAAATGTGAGAACAAGATTTGGTTCAGCAATATTATCTCTAAGTTTTGATGATATCAAATGAGTATTTCTGCATGAACAATTTTGTACAACTAATGTTTGTTATTTGTGAGAACTTAACAAACAGGTTATGATTCCGTAAATTGGCGCGAACACAATGCTTAAAGGAAAATACTCCGCCTATACAATTGAAAAGCAGAACTCATTTTAAGCTAATATGAAGTTCACAAGACTCTGATACAAAAGGAAAAGAGAACAAGTTCTGAAGATCTGAAGACAAAGGTTCTGATTAAACGAAGTCCAGATGCTGAAGACTTATGCTCTCTGATCAAGGTTATAAAGACCTAACCACAGTCTCTACTCATGCTTTAACCAGATACTATCAGAAGCCTTTGAAGATATGAGACAACGCACCAAGCGAACAAGGTTCTGAAGACCAAGTGCTGAAGACTCTGAAGGCGCTGCTCTGAGGATTCGAAGACTTGATAAACTTAAGAACCAAGCTATGTTTTCCCTTCTTACTCATGCTCGTAAAAAGCCTCTGAAGTTGAGAAGCCAAGAAGACAAAGCTACATAGTACAGTTGTACCACAATACAATGTCAAAATATCTTGGTAACAGTGCAACGGTACAAACGAAGATATTCTGACAAAACAGGACGCGCAGCACGCAAAAGTTTTTATCTGTCCTCACGCTTCTAGCTGTCAGCCTAGTTAGCTATCATGATTACACTTCAATGACTCTTTTTTACATGGCTATAAAAGGAAGCAAAAGACTTGAAGAAAGATACACACGAACGAACTGCAAAAATACTTTCCAACTGAAGTCTTTCTTAAGTCATTCTGGTCGAAACTGGTTTACATATTTCAGCTTGTATAAGAAGCATTTTTCTATAAACGTAACTTATTCAAACTTAGGTTTGTGTTCCTTAAGAAAGACCGTGTGGTTGTATTTCTTGAGAAGTCTAGGACGTGTTGTCTTAGAGGTTGTTCCTTGAGTAAGACCTATGAGGTTGTATTACTTGAGAAGTCTAAAACTTGGGAGTTTTAGAGGTTGTGTTAGTCACCAGCATTTTGGCTAGTGCATTGTACTGATTTAATTGAATAGTGGATTAAGACCTCGTTGAGAGAGGCAAAATCACCTTGACAGGTGGACTAGATTAACTTGAGGATTTCTCAAGTGAACTAGTATAAACATAACGTGTTCATCACTTGGTTCTCAACAAAGGTCATTATTGTTAAAAGAAAAAGTCTTATAAAAGGAACTTATTTTAAAGAAACAATTTTATTTTGAAAAACCAATTCAACCCCCCCCCCTTTCCTGTGTTTTTCACACCTTCAATTGGTATCAGAGCTCCGGTTCTGAGGTGATAAAAAGGTTGAATTTTTATCAAGCACTTAACAGTGTTCAGTACCAATCCAAGTGTGAAAAACAATGGCTACACCAACTCCTGAGTCAAGTGTCATTGTGAATGAAAGAGATTCTTATACTACAAAACCTCCTATCTTTGATGGGGAAAATTTGACTATTAGAAAGATAGAATTGAAAGTTACTTTTTGTCGTTTGACTTAGATCTATGGGATCTGATAGTTGATGGCTACAGTCACCCTGTAGATTCGGCAGGCCAAAAGATTGAGAGAAGTGTATTTACAGATATACAAAGAAAAAATTACAAGAATCATTACAAAGCAATAACTATTCTGTTAAATGCAATTTCATATACAGAATATGAAAAAATTACAAACAGAGAAACTGCAAAGTCTATTTTTGACTCTCTTCGTATGACTCACGAAGGCAATGCTCAAGTCAAGGAGACGAAGGCTCTTGCACTAATTCAAAAATATGAGGTCTTCAAAATGGAAGACGATGAATCAGTGGAAACCATGTTCTCAAGGTTTCAAATGCTTGTTGCAGGACTCAGAGTTCTGGACAAAGGATATTCTACTATTGATCATGTCAAGAAAATTATCAGAAGTCTGCCTGTCAAATGGAGACTGCTTTGAAACTGGCAAAGGATTTGAATAGTATAAGTCTTGAGGAACTTATCAGTTCTTTAAGAAGCCATGAGATAGAGCTTCAAGGAGATGAACCTCAGAAGAAAAATAAATCCATTGCCCTAAAGGCCAAGTCCGAGAAGAAAAAGGCATATCAGGCAGAAGAAGAAGTGGAAGAATCTGAAGAAGATTCAGATGAAGATGATATATCTCTCATATCAAGGAAAATAAGTCAATTATCGAAATACAGAAAGAATAAGTTCATAGGACCAAGAAGAAGATCTGAATCTACATATGGTCAAAGGAGAAATTATGGAAGAGATGTTACGTGTTTTGAATGCAAGGAACCTGGACATATAAAAAATGATTGTCCCAAATTTAAGAAAGAGGAGAGATCTAAGAAAGACAAAAAGGGTCTTATGGCAACCTGGGATGATTCAGAATTTGAGGATGATTTAGATGGACAACGTGTCAACATGGCATTCATGGCAGAAGCCAACGATGTTTTATCAAAAGAAGATCTATCAGACTCTGACGATGAAAGAGAGGTACTTTTTTCCCTATCTCATTCTGAACTTAAAATAGGATTATCTGAACTTACGGAAAGATATCAAATCCATCTAAGAAAACACAAAACTCTGAAAAAGACGTTTGTGGTTCCTTCAGAAGATCTTACTAAAAGTAAACAAACCATCTCTGAATTAAATGAAAAATTATTTGTCTTAGAAAAATCAAATGTTGTTTTAAAAAATAAAGTCTTTAAGTTAGAAGAAGAAATTACTTCCAACATAACTAACACTAATGAAGTAGTCAGATATGATAAAGCCTTTCAAAACTTCCTTGCTAAAAGCATAGATATAAGTAAAATGGCTTCAATGATCTATGGAGTCAGCAGGAATGGCAATAGAGGTCTGGGATACTCAGGACCATCACAACCATATGATGAGACCAAGAGTATCAAGATAATATCTCTGTCTAAACATTTTGTGCCCTCTGGCACCATCTTGAAATGTTCTGAACAAAACGGTTCAAAATCTATTACTACACAAACACGGACACTAAAGAAAATTCCTAAAATTAAACGCTATGCACAAATTCCACACTATTAGTCTAATGTAAGGAAGTCCAGAGGTGTCAGAACCTCTGGAAAAGCTAATGTGAAAGGAACCACAAAATGGATACCTAAGAATAAGATAATTTATGTTGCAGACATCCTTAATGGCACCATTGAAACACCAGTCATGGTATCTGAACAGTGGATGCTCGCGACACATGACGGGAGAAAGGCATATGTTCCAAGATTTGAAACTTAAGCCCGGAGGTGTCGTCGGTTTCGGAGGAAATCAGAAAGGAAGAATCATTGGCTCTGGAACTGTTGGAAATGGTAAGCTTCCCTCTATTAATAATGTTCTGTTAGTTGAAGGTTTAATGCATAATCTATTGTCAATCAGTCAACTCAGTGACAATGGTTATGATTTAATTTTCAATCAAACGTCATGTAAGGCTGTTAGTCAAAAGGATGGATCTGTCCTATTCAACGGAAAGAGGAAGAACAATACTTACAAAATTAAATTATCAGATTTAAAACATCAAAATGTAAAATGTCTTCTTTCTGTAAATGAAGAGCAATGGGTCTGGCACAGACGTCTTGGACATGTCAGCTTGAGAAGAATATCTCAGCTGAACAAACTAGGACTTGTCAAAGGCTTGCCAAATCTGAAGTATTCTTCAGATACTCTTTATGAAGCATGTCAGAAATGCAAGTTTTTAAAAACCTCTTTCAAAATAAAGAATATTGTTTCCACCTTTAGACCGTTGGAACTTCTTCACATTGATCTTTTTGGACCAGTGAAAACTGCCTCCATCAATGGTAAGAAATACGGACTAGTCATCGTTGATGATTACACTCGTTGGACATGGGTGAAATTCTTAAAACACAAGGATGAGTCACATTCCGTGTTTGCTTCCTTCTGCACTCAAGTAATAAATGAGAAAAATTGTAAAATAGTTAAAGTCAGAAGTAATCATGGTGGAGAATTTGAAAACAAGAATTTTGAAGAACTTTTTGATTCACATATATCATGATTTTTCCTGTCCTAGAACTCCACAACAAAATGGAGTTGTAGAAAGAAAGAACAGAACTTTACAAGAAATGGCTCGCACCATGATCCAAGAGGCTGACATGGCTAAGCACTTTTGGGCAGAAGCAATTAACACAACATGTTATATTCAAAATAGAATCTCTATTAGACCTATCTTGAATAAAACTCCTTATGAATTGTGGAAGAATAAGATTCCCAATATTTCCTACTTTCATCCGTTTGGATGTATTTGTTTTATATTAAACACTAAAGAGAATCTTAGCGAGTTTGATTCCAAAGCACAGAAGTGTCTGCTATTAGGATACTCTGAATGCTCAAAAGGCTACAGAGTTTATAACACAAAATCACGGATTGTGGAAGAATCAATTCATGTTAGATTCAATGACAAGCCTGACTCTGAAAAGTCAGAGCTAGTTGAAAAGCTTGCAGATTTGGAAATTAGTTTCTCAGAACCTAAAGAAAAGGCAGATGAAGTTAAAGACCAGCAAGATCCTACGCCGGATACCACTGATGTAACTCTGAATACTCCACATTAAAAGAAAAGAAGAATGACTACTTCTCATCCTGAGGAACTAATTCTGGGTAGCAAGGATGCTCCAATCAGAACCAGATCAGCCTTCAGACCATCAGAAGAAACACTCTTGGGATTAGTGTCACTAATCGAACCAGCCACAATTGAAGAAGCTCTTATGGACAAGGACTGGGTTCTGGCCATGGAAGAAGAACTTAATCAGTTCTCAAAGAATGATGTTTGGGATTTAGTTCTAAAACCTAAAAATGTTACTGTAATTGGAACCAAGTGGGTATTCTGGAACAAGCTAAATGAGAAGGGAGAAGTTGTCAGAAACAAGGCACGACTTGTTGCTCAAGGATACAGTCAACAAGAAGGAATTGATTACAACGAAACCTTTGCTCCGGTCGCTAGACTTGAAGCAATACGATTATTAATTTCCTTTTCACTAAATCATAACATCACCTTATATTAGATGGATGTTAAGAGTGCATTCTAAAATGGATATATATCAGAAGAAGTTTATGTCAAACAACCTCCTGGTTTTGAAATTTCAGAAAAGTCAAATTTTGTTTTTAAACTCAAAAAGTCTCTCTATGGTTTAAAGCAAGCTCCCAGAGCTTGGTACGATAGATTGAGCAAATTTCTTTTAGAAAACAATTTCACCAGAGGAAAGGTTGACACAACTTTCTTCTGTAAAACATATAAGAATGATATTCTTATAGTTCAAATCTATGTTGATGATATTATTTTTGGTTCTGCTAACTCCTCTTTATGCGAATAATTTTCAAAGTTAATGCAAGCAGAATTCGAAATGAGTCTGATGGGTGAGCCAAAGTTCTTTCTGGGAATACAAATTGATCAGAAACCAGAGGCCACTTACATTCATCAAAGTAAGTACACAAAATAACTTCTGAAGAAATTCAACATGATGGATTGTAATGTAGCTAAAACGCCAATGCATCCAACATGTATCATGGGAAAAGAAGAAACAGGAGTTAAGGTTTGTCAGAAGCTCTATCATGGTATGATAGGCTCTCTCTTGTATCTAACTGCTTCTAGACTTGATATATTATTCAGTGTACATTTATGTGCTAGACTTCAATCAGATCCAAGAGAATCTCATTTAACTGTTGTTAAACGAATTCTAAGGTATCTGAAAGGAACAACTAATCTTGGCTTGATGTATGAGAAAACATCAGAGTACACTCTTTCTGGTTACTGCGATGCAGACTATGCTAGAGATAGATTAGAAAAAAAGAGCACATCCGGTAACTGTCAGTTCCTAAGGAACAACCTAATCTCATGGTCAAGCAAGAGACAATCCACAATTGCTCTCTCTACAGCAGAAGCAAAATACATATCCGCTTCATTATGCAGTACTCAGATGTTATGGATGAAAAATCAGCTGGAAGACTATCAGATATACGAGAGTAACATTCCTATCTTATGTGATAATACTGCTGCTATTTGTTTAAGTAAAAATACAATTTTAAATTCTAGGGCTAAACACATTGAAATAAAACACCATTTTATCAGAGACTATGTTTAGAAGGGAACCTTATGCTTAAAATTTATTGATACAGACCATCAATGAGCTGATATTTTTACAAAACCCCTGGCTGAAGATAGATTTCAAATTATTTTAAAGCATCTGAAAATGGACTACAGTCTAGAGTGAAAGTATTTCAGAACCAAATGTGTTTAGTCAGAGTAAATAAGCATTTTTAAATCATCAGAACCACTTTTGTGAAACGTGTCTCAGTCCTGACGTGTCATTTGATTAGCAAATAATTTTTGCATGTGATTAGATTATATCTAAATCACTATATTTATCCAAATCAAATGAACAGTAATTTTCTTGAGATTGACTTAAAACTTAATTACATTCATTCATTTATCCCCTGTATGGTGTCTATCTCTTTAAGTTTTCAAAAACATTCCTATTCCCTCTCTCACTCAAAAAGAAACCCTAATCGCTTTTCCTCCTCCTCCCTCTCTCTCTCTCTCTCTCTCTCTCTCCCTCATACCAACTCAATCCCTGTTCTCATCCTCTCCGATCTTAACTATCATGATGACTTTAACTCAAGAAGATACCGTCAAGTTTTCCAAAGAAATGGAAACATCATCAAAGAGGTTATCATCTTCCTCATCAGTAGCGCCATCCACAACCTCCACGACTACCACGAAGATCGCTCCAGCTCCACTATCTCTTCCCACGATCGATGCAAACCATGTAACACAGAGAAATCCCTCTGTTACCTGTGTTGTGCATGCAAATGAACTAATCATTCTGAAAGAGCTTGATGTCGACTTCCATAATCTTCGTGATAATGGGTTCAATCTAATTGATCAACTAAATACTCAAGGATGGAAAAGCTACTTTGACAGACTTAGAGGTCCCACCTTTGATGACCTAGTAAAGGAATTCTGGAGATTAGCTGAAACATATGATCTTCATGTTGTATCTTTCTTATGGGTCAAAAGATCATTATTACTGAGAAATCTATTTCAGACCTACTAGGGATGCAATTCTTGGAAGGAAAAAGGGTTTATGGAAAAACTGAAATATCTGACTCTGTCATCAACAAAGCAATTTTTGAAAATTGTCAACCTGGGACAACAGAGTACAAAAGCTAGAATTTGGGTGACAATCTGAGGATCTGGCATAAAATTATTCTTGGATGTATTAATCCAAGACCTCCAAAGAGTGCTGCAGATTTCTTCAACGCAAACCAAAAGTACATGCGATACTACCTGCACAAGGGTGAGAAAATTTGTCTTCCATCCTTTCTATTCTACTACCTGAGAGATATGGTGCGCAAGACAAGAACAGCAACCTTACCAGATAGGAAGATTGTAAACTACATTCCCTTTGGAAGACTTCTCTCTGATATCTTTGTTGAAAGTGGCCTAGTAGAGTATCTAGTCAAGGAAGCTAAATATACAGATTATCTGACTGGTAGAGTAGGAGATGTTTTCAATGCTGTGAACCTTAAGCATATGAAAATTATTACAAGTGTTGATGTGAAACTCATGTCTATCCCTCACGCCACTGTGATCAACAACAGGCATCCAGTAACGAACTACCCCGTCTATCATAAAGAAGATAATCCAACAGCAATTGCTTCGTTTGTTGCTATAATGAGAGAAGAAGGGCATGACATGCCAAAATACAGAGTTGAAGATATCGCTCCTAAACCTAAATATATAACCAGGAGTAAGAGGAAGCAAACTGAAGAAGATGCTGAGCTTAAGAAGAAGAAAAAGGTTGAAACTGAAACCCCCAAAACTTCCAGACTGGTGTCTCTTCTTCTTGAGAAAATCAATAGATCTGCTATCAATTCTTCTGGGTCCATGAATGTCACTGAGAGTGTTACTGCAACATCATCATCTCAAACCACCTTCATTTCTACCTCAAATCCATAAGTGAAGTTTAAACCACCATCTTTTTCAATTCCTCCTCCAACTACCACTATCCAATCATCACCCAACTCATCAATCAGTACCTATATCTCGTCTGAAGCTGTTCCAACCTACACCCCGACAATAACCACTTCAACCATTCAGCCGAATGAACAAGGTTCTACGAACCTAATCTCTGAATCTCAAATCCTCAGCATTGAGTCTAGCTCTGAGGAAACCATTTCTGAATCTCTAGAGATTGTTACACCCGAAACTCTCATGGTTTCAGACACTCTAGAAGTATCATCTCCTGTTGATCAACCAACCAATGAACATCCTCCTACTGATATTATTTCATCTCAGCCAGCATCATCTAAAATTAATTCTGCCAAGCCTGACCTTGCTTTGGTCATCTATGACATACTTGTTCCAACAACTTTTGAAGAGTGCACAAGTCAATTTCGTGATAAAGCACTAAAGAAGTTTGTGAAATTGAGAGAAGAAATCAGCAAAAGTGCTAAGCCCTTGGAGCTTGAAAGTTCCTGTCAGATCTTCCAGAAATGGTTGGATTTTGAATTGGCAAGAATTATAAGTTTCTCAGACGCAACCATAACTGCTGGAATTCAGCTGGCAAAAGACAGAGCAGAAGCTGAAGCGAGGATCAGGATACTCAAGTTTCTGGCTGCAAAACAGAAAGAAGCAGAAGAAAAAGTTGCTGAAGAAGCTAGACTTCTAGCAGAGAAGACTGCTGAAGAGGCCAGGATGGCACAAGAACCTGAAGCCATGGAAAAGGATGAACAAGATGCTACAGTTGTTCCCACCTCTGATCCTGCTGTAAAGCGTTTGGAAAACGCAATTGAAGAAATCGGAGAAGAACAACAGAAGTTCAGAGAAAACTTTGAGGAACAAAAGTCCATCATTTCCAATGTCCAAAGCATGCTTCAGAAGCTTTGCGACAAGATGTCCTCTGGAAGCAACTAAGTTCTAAGTCTCCTCTGTTTTTAAAGTTTTTAAATCTTTGTTTTTCACCCTTGAACCACTAATCTTTTTGATAAATGACAAAAAGGGGGAGAAGTATTTGAATGTGATATTTTGATTCCATAGTCAATCCCTGAAAAACAACGTTGTTTACATGCTAACAGATAAACTGTTATTTCTATTAGATTGTTTTTTTTCAGGAATCCTGATCCATTTCAAACATCACTAAGTGAATCATTAAAGAATCAAGACTATGATGACTTCAATATATGACATAATGAAATCAGGGGGAGCCCAAGCTCAGAAACTCATCAAGTCTAAGACTCAGGGGGAGTACTTCATATGAAGGATAAGCTATCTTTAGAATCTATTATTTTCCCTACATCACATATATCAAAATTGTGTCATCAAAATACATAGTTTTGTCATCATCAAAAAGGGGGAGATTGTGAGAATAAGATTTGGTTCTGCAATATTATCTCTAAGTTTTGATGATATCAAATGAGTATTTCTGCATGAATAATTTTGTACAACTAATGTTTGTTATTTGTGAGAACTTAACAAATAGGTTATGCTTCCGTAAATTGGCGCGAACACAATGCTTAAAGGTAAATACTCCGCCTATACACTTGAAAAGCAGAACTCATTTTAAGCTAATACGAAGTTCATAAGACTTTGATACAAAAGGAAAAGAGAACGAGTTCTGAAGATCTGAAGACAAAGGTTCTGATTAAACGAAGTCCAGATGCTGAAGACTTATGCTCTCTGATCAAGGTTCTGAAGACCTAACCACAATTTCTACTCATGCTTAAACCATATACTATCAGAAGCCTCTGAAGATATGAAGACAACGCACCAAGCAGATAAGGTTCTGAACACCAAGTGCTGAAGACTCTGAAGGCATTGCTCTGAGGATTCGAAGACTTGATAAACTTAAGAACCAAGCTATGTTTTCCCTTCTTACTCATGCTCGTAAAAAGCCTCTAAAGTTGAGAAGCCAAGAAGACAAAGCTACATAGTACAGTTGTACCACAATACAATGTGAAAATATCTTGGTAACAGTGCAACAATACAAACGAAGATATTCTGACAAAACAGGACGCGTATCACGCAAAAGTTTTTATCTGTCCTCACGCTTCTAGCCTCCAGCCTAGTTAGCTATCATGATTACACTTCAACGGCTCTTTTTTACACAGCTATAAAAGGAAGCAAAAGACTTGAAGAAAGATACACACGAACGAACTGCAAAAATACTTTCCAACTGAAATCTTTCTTAAGTCATTCTGGTCGAAACTGGTTTACATATTTCAGCTTGTATAAGAAGCATTTTTCTGTAAACATAACTTATTCAAACTTAGGTTTGTGTTCCTTAAGAAAGACCGTGTGGTTGTATTTCTTGAGAAGTTTAGGACGTGTTGTCTTAGAGGATGTTCCTTGAGTAAGACCTGTGAGGTTGTATTACTTGAGAAGTCTAAAACTTGGGAGTTTTAGAGGTTGTGTTAGTCACCAGCATTTTGGCTAGTGCATTGTACTGATTTGATTGAATAGTGGATGTTGTACCCCAAATTTTACCCCTTAGATGTCATATTTTCTTGCACCCGCATTTAGACTTCAATCATGTGTGCATTGTTAACTAACCATTTCTTTTTGCAAGTTGTCTATTTTTATTGTGGAAGATAGGGTTTACACAAAGAGGACAAGGTCTCCCTAAGACATCTTTTGGCCAAATGCAACCATTTGAATCTACATGCATCCAAGAAGACTTCTTTGACAAGAAATCAAAGGTTTCGCCAAGACAAGTCAACCATTGCCTTTCATGTCAAGCAAAGTGTGATCCCAAATCTTGAGAAATTACTCATGTGATAACAAACATCCTTGGAATCCATTTTTTAGCCTTAAAGATTTATTTCTCAAGTGCAAGAGTTTTTCATGGAGACAAAATATTCATCAAAGTGCAATGTCTCAAATTGGTGCCATTTCTTAAGTTTGTTTCCGTGACATTTCTTTTTGTTCATGGACATATGGTTTGTCTCAAATTTCTATTGGGCCCAAAATGTGTCATTTGGATCAAAGGCTATAAGGTGGTGAGAATTCAAAGTGGTTCTCCCGTATTGGTTAAGCAACAAGGCCCCACGCATCTAGATAATTCTTGTGCCATTTGAAAAAATCTGAAGATGCTTTGCTTCAAAAACAAGTTTCGTGGATTCACTAAATGTTACATATTTGAGCTCACCCGTTCCTAATGAAGCCAAAAGGTTGCTGAGATACCATAGTGGATTGGTGAAACAAGGTGGCTCAGCACAAGAGGCTTGCATTCATGAGTAGAGAATCCGTATTTTCAATTCAAATTATTACTCCTTTTTGCTTTCTCTCTCATGGCACATTAAAAATAGGTTTTGGAATAACCATTAAAAAATGAAAGTAACAGACTGCACCACCACCCCCTCCGCTGCACCTGTCCAGTATGATGATCTCCAAGGATTGACCAAGATCAACGGCTAAGGGGAGTGATACACAAAACCTAATTTTTTCTCCCGTGGACAAACCAATTATCCACTGTATCTCCAATATCCGGATCAACTTGCTTTTCCTATAAAAGGAGATCACTTCTTCGTTGTTCAAACACACCAGAAATTGCCAAGAAATTTCTCTCTACTTCTCCCTTCTATAGTCTTGCAAGTAACACTCAAAAGCTTGCAAGAAATCCACCATTTCCATTTCCTCTGTAACACACAGAAACACCACAACAAACACTCCGAGAAAATACCAAGAAGCTCATCAAAACCTATTCATTTTTCCATTTCTCGAGTTCTGCAAGTAACCATAGTCTTGCAAGAACTTATCCTTTATATTTCCTTCCCGTAAACACTTCAAATCTCCAACACCTTAACCACCAAAAGCTGTGTTTCTTTCTGAGGGCATTGACGCTGTAGCAGTTGAGGAAGGAAAGCTTATCCGCCATTTCCAGAAACACTCACCTGTGAAGAAGCTGTGGACTTTCTCCACTAGGTATCACTCTATCTCACTCTATTTTTTTGTACACGATGATCATACGTTTCATGTTTGCACCATGCTGTTATCATATTCGTTGTTTCATTACTGTCTGATTCTGTGATCATTTTGCTCGATGTTGATTATCATGCTGTTATGTTCATTACTGTCTGGGTATTACTTGTTGTTGTGATGAAATAATTAACGTGTTAGTTTCGTGTTGTTAATCGTTAACTGGATTTGTGTTGGGTTTAATAGAAAACTGAACAAAAAATAAAAAATAAGTTTATGGTGGCACTCGCCACGTTAAAAGATGGCGTCCGCCACCCCTTTTTCTAAAAAAAGAAAATATAATATAATAAGATGGTGCATGCAAAAGATATATAAAAAAAAAGTGAAAACCCCACGCACAAAATAAAAAAAACAAACAACACAGGGCGGCGCACGCCACCCTTCCCTCATGTACAAGGTGGCGCAAGCCACCCTTTTTAAGTACACTGGAGGTGGCGCAAGCCACCCCTCCCCACACTAACACTAGGTGGCGCAAGGCACCCATAAATATCACCACGAGGTGGCGCAAGCCACTCTCCATCACACACGCACATGGGTGGCGCAAGCCACCCCTTCCTTTTCTTTTTCTTTTTTTTTTGTACATTTCTTTTGTTATTTCTTTTTCTTGTTTCATAGATAAAAAGAATCAACAAATAAAAATACAAATCTGTTTTATTTCATTCAGAAAATTCTTTTTTAAATTAACTATCATTTTTTTTCTAAACTACAAAAAATACATAGTGTAACTCAACTCATTTTCTTCTCCTGTAATAAACAAACTTTTATTTTGCTGGTTAAGTGCATTGATTCAAACCATGAAAGAAAAATTTCTGTCCTACTTGTTAACCCTGTAGTTTATCACATTTTTTTTATTATACTTCACATGTTGTTTGTTTACTGTCTTGAGAATTGTTAAATCCATATGTTTCATTACACTAAACTCTACTGTATTTTTTTTAAAACTTTGAACAAGTGCCATTTATATGTCCCTAGTCTCTGTTACTAATTACAAGACTTTAAAAGCTTTTGTTTTCAAGTTAAGAATATTTTTTTGCCATACTTGTTATGTGCTTGTGTGGCTCATAGTTGGAGTTCACTTTCTATGTTGATTAATGCTTACTGTGTTGTTGGAATTCTTGAACTCATATATTTCAACTCTTTGTAACTCTTATTTATAAGATGTTATATTCCCCTTCCTTCCAAATAGTCTTTCTATTGACCTCAAAGTCATAGAAAGCTCATATCTACCTATTGACCCCATAGTCTTAGACATCAACCCCTTTTGACCTCATAGTCAAAAGTCTCTCTATTGACTTCAAAGTCATAGATAGCTCACTCTCCCTTGACCTCATAGTCATAGGACCCCCTCTTGGCCTCATAGTCATAGAGTTATCTCTTCAACCTTGACCTCATAGTCATAGGTTAAGCCTTGACCTCATAGTCATAACCCTTATCCCTTGACCTCATAGTCATAGGATCCCACCTTGACCTCATAGTAATAGGTAAGCTTTGACCTCATAGTCATAGCCCTCCTCCATTGACCTCATAGTCATGGAAAAGTCTCTCTATTGACCTCATAGTCATAGATAGCTCATTACCTTCCTTTGACCTCATAGTCATAGGTAAGCTTTGACCTCATAGTCATAGCCCTCCTCCATTGACCTCATAGTCATGGAAAAGTCTCTTTATTGACCTCATAGTCATAGATAGCTCATTACCTTCCTTTGACCTCATAGTCATAGGTAAGCTTTGACCTCATAGTCATAGCCCTCCTCCATTGACCTCATAGTCATGGAAAAGTCTCTCTATTGACCTCATAGTCATAGATAGCTCATTACCTTCCTTTGACCTCATAGTCATAAGATTCCCTCTTGACCTCATAGTCATAGGGCCATCTTTAACCTCTGATCTCATAGTCATAGGTAAGCTTTGACCTCATAGTCATAGCCCTCCGTTCACCTTGACCTCATAGTCATAGCCATCCCCCTTTGACCTCATAGTCATAGGATCTCATCTTGACCTCATAGTCATCTTACCATCTTGACCTCATAGTCATCTTACCACTTTGACCTCATAGTCATAAGTAGTACCTTCTCTAGACCTCATAGTCATAGGCCTCATAGCCATTCACCCATCATAACATAGACTTAGAGAGTTTCTTAAACTCTAAATGAGCTCACACTCATTTCCCCTTGGAACTTTGGCCATAGCCAATGGTTCCTCAATCCACCCTTAGTGAGGTGAACTACGGTTTGTTTGATTCTTTAGTCAGATACGTAGGCACAAGATGCGACGTCTTGGCGGGCAAAACTTGGTGTATGTACCTTAGGTTTTTACCTTTAGTAGATTCTTAGCAAGCAAACATGACATAACACAAGCTAAACAAGAGGTTCCTGTAGAGTACTATAGATATTAAGGGTGCTAATACCTTCCCTTAGTATAACCAACCCCCGAACCTTAGATCTCCCCCCTTTAGGTTTTTCTCAATCTTGAACATTTCCTTTGGATAAATCAAAGTCGGTGGTGAACTTCAAAGTTTTGCGAAGCAAGTTAATTAGTAGCTTGTTATCTGATTCTCACCGCAACAGAAATGGCGACTTCACAGGGGACAATTTTTTGAGGGTTAAACCCACCTTGTTTTGTTTATGTTATTCATGTTTGTTTGCCATACCTGTACATATCTGTATATATTTGTATACTTTTTTTAGATTCTTCTGTTTGGAGGGTTGCTACTATTGAGTGGTGAGATAGGTCCTAACCCGGACTTGAGAGCACATATATGATAGGACCGTGGTGTAATCAATAGTCGGTTGTTGGGAGTAGTCCTAACAATTTATGGCATATGATGAACACACTCAAATGAGGCCCTTTGGGATTGTTGATGTCTGATGTGAGCAGTCGCATTGATATTACTTTTTCAAATGGGAGCCAGGGATTCTGAGGACCGTAGTTACCTTCACCCCACTTGGCCTTTTAGGATGTAGTGCGGTGACTATGAGGGAGCCAGTCCCAAGTAGTTGTCACGCGATACTACACTCAGACGAGTTTATCTTGAGAATATTATTAACCCGCGTGAGTAGTCATGCAGGCCGATAATATCCGAAGGATTTACATAGACTCTGGGAACTTTTAGAACCCTGTTCTACAGTTGATGAACCTATAGTCCACACCTTGTTGGGATGGGTAGACCATGGCTCCATTCATGTGACCTCTAAACCTAAGACTCATGTACTGTGTTGTGTACATATATCTGTGTATATTTACTCGTGTTTGTGCATTGCATACACCTCATTTGCATCCATCATTGGTTTCAAGGAATTCAGACATTAATTTCCTTTTCAAAACAGCAATAGAGCTTGGATCCTACAAACAAAAACTTCTTCAGTTTTTCCACAAAAACTTTTGCAACTTTCCTTTGAGTTCCTTAAAACCACTTGGCTTGTATCTGCATTCCATGCGCATTCGTATCTCATTTGCATTTCTTGGTCTTGAGTCTCTTCCTCTATGTCTGAAGGATACCTAACACCTATTCAAGACAAATGGAAACAATGAATGAAGTTATGAAGAACCAAGAAGTCTTGAAAAAGGAAGTCAGAATCCTCAAATGCCAAATGAATTGGGTTCTGAAAACTTTACAAGCTCTGATGAAAAAAGAGGAGCACGCTTCCCCTGTCACTCCCAGAGAGGTTGTCAGTTCATCGCCTCTTGTGGATTCTCCAAAGTATCAAGGGCCAGACCACCGTTAACCACGCCAGCATGTACGACCAAGGCCAAGAAAGCCAGAAAGAAATTACACTCAGCTACCAATGTTGTACAGTCAATTACTGCCAGTTTTGATCAAAGGAGGGTTGATAGTGCCAAAAGAATTAAAGCCAGTACCATTTCCGTATCCACCAGGCTTTGACGCCAATGCTCGATGTGACTACCATGCTGGGGCACAAGGGCATTCCACTGAAGACTGTAAGGTGCTCCCGAGTAAGGTTCAGAATATTTTAGACTCTGAGAGGATCTCATTCACGCCTCAAGGCATTCAAATCAATAATCCATTGCCATCTCCTGTGGTTCTCCCATACCAAGGATCTGCCTTTGGAGAAACTTCACGCCAACCAATCTTTGGTCTTGGTCTTGCACCAGAATGTAATCGTCATCAGGTGTCCACCGAAAGGGTGTTTCAGCCTCTAACTGCTGTTTCTACTCACCAGGATAAAAAGAGGTGCTCTTTCAAAAGGGGCAAGGTTCACTACACACCTATCCCGGTGCCACTAAGCAAACTATTCCCACTGCTAATTCAGAGCAAGTTGGTGACTCCTCAACCTTACAACCATGTGCCAGGGCCCTGGCACAATGTAAATCTGACTTGCGACTTTCATAAAGGGGCTGAAGGACATAGTTTGGATGGTTGCCTGATCTTAGAAGCTACTGTGCAAAATCTGATCCACAACAAGGATCTGATTTTTGAAGAAGATCGTCCAGAGATTGAATGCAAATTCCGCACTGGGACAATGGGGCATTCCATTGAAGAATGTAAAGAGTTCGAAACGAGACTGCTAAACCTGCTAAGAACACTGCAACCTCAAGAAGGTGCATCAGATGTCAATGTCTCAATTTCTGAAGCAAAAGGCAAAAGACTTGCAAGGCCTCTCAAGATTCTGTATCACAAGGAACTAGTGATTAGTGGCGAAGGTGTTCCCGCGCTTGGGCCCGGAAACTAAGATCTTTTGAATTCAATTCGCCAAAGCTGGCTGTACTTTGCATTTCTAGTTGAACTTTGTTTGAATTTTGAATATGTATTTGCTTATAAGCTGTTGTACTTTCAAATTGGCAAAATTAATTAAATGTTTGTGCACCTTTTGATTAAGTCCATTCGTTTCACTCATTCACTTTTATTTTCATAAAAGCAAAAAATATATCTTGTTTCACTACCTTTATCAAGCTGTTTGTTTAAGCAAAGATTGGGGAGGATGATGAAAATATTATCCATAATTGCTGTGGTCTGCTTTCGATTAAACCTTGCCGAGGATGTAAGGCATTGTTTCAATTCCTAAACACTGGAGAAATAAGGAAGATAATCCCTCGCTAACCCCTTTGAGCCTAGAAGTAGGAGTTTTCTTTTCTTACACAAAAAACACTTAAATCTCAACCTTGGGGCAGGGTAGTTCTAAGTTTAGCTTGGTTATGCATTCGAATGAAAGCGCTTCATGCAAGACACCAGTCAGCTCTCTCCAATCAAGTGAATAGATGTTGTACAAGTTGTTCCCGAAGTGACAAACAAGGAAGGATCGTTAAAAAAATCCTTAATCAAAGAATGAGCCGAGTCCCTTTCAAGGCAAAAGCCAAGAAAGATGTAAAGCCCAAACTTTGCCTTATACAAGAAGGCCTGTCCGACAACAAAGACAAGAGGTCTCAAAACCTCAGTGAAGACAAAGACAAGAGGTCTCAAAACTTCATTAATAAAGGATAACCAATGCTGTAAGGGAGTAATGACTACGAAGGTGTCTGAATCATCGTCAACTATCAACAATTCATTCCTAACCTAGAGGAACCTGAATGTATAGCTTGAGTTAACTGAGTGCAGGATTGGAGTTTATCACGAAGATGGGGTGGGTACAAATAAACTTTGAGCCTTTATATTTTGTTTCATAAACCGTGAACCAAGCCACGTTACAACCCTTAAAAGACCTAATTGAAGTAAGGTTATTTTGAAGGCATACTACAACAAGGTTGATTAACCTGACTCCTAATGATCTTTGCTATTTGCGTGTGTAGATCACTTTATCTGTCATTCCGTAACTGACTAGATCCACTTTGTTTTAAGTATTTGACCATCCCACCGTGTGTGTTTCATCAATTTTTGTTTTTAAAAGCTTGCATGAATTTTGCATTAAAATTGCCAATTTTTAATTAACAATACTTGTTTACAAGACAATTCAACATCAAAGGAATCCCAACAAATGCAGCCAGCTAGGGAATTTGACTTGATAAAGGGCCCAGTCTGGGGAATCTCCTCCATAGATCCAGCATCTCAAGAGCTACTGAATCAGGGGCAGAATCTCTTCAAGTTCAGAACATTGGGGCAATCTTTCTTAAGGTAAGTGTTTCAAGGGGAGAACTCCAATGACAGGGGCAAGTTTGTTCCCTTGTTGTCACTACCACAGTCTAAGGACTTTGTATTACAAAATACGGTTGAACTGGGGCAGTTATGTCAGGATCCAGGAATCTGAAGACATTGGAGTATATGGTATGCCAATTCTTTCGCAAAAATCTTTTTGATAACTTATTCTCACAAACCGGTTAATCAGAAGCAGTCAGGTTGAGATTCGACAAATCTCTCAAAGGTCAATTAATCAGCAACTTCTCCTTCACAGATCAACCAAGATGACAGGGGCAAGTTTGTTCCCCAGTTATCGACAATCAGTCCGAAGCACAAGTTCAAAAAACCTTGTTATGTAAGTGCAGTTAATCTGGGGCATTTATGCCGAAATTCATGAACCTCCCCAAGAGTTTGAAGATATTGAAACACCTTGTATGCCAATTCTTCTATAAAATCCGTTGTTATTTTCTTCTGATAGAACATGCACTCTGGGGCAGATGACATCTGTTACTAGCTCCCCAGTAGGCTGTCTCTCCAGCTAAATCTTGGCAATTCTCCACGAACTTCCCTCCCATAAAGAAATCAAGCTCATGACGACAATCCTAGTGAAGTCATAACGCTATACCCCGAGTGGATCACTTTTTTCCCCGGAGAAGTCTGTAATCTTGAAGAAGAACTATTGATCCTACTTATTCATCCCCAACGATGGTCCCATCTGTCGAGTTTGGCTGGGTATCTTTGTCGAGATGTTTATTTCATCTCCAGTCTTGCTTCCTTTTTCTGTTTTGTCAGTATAAGCATAAGCACTCATAGGCATGGCATCTTAGCATTTCTGCTTTCATCCTGGTGTTTACCTGCTTCGTTCACTTTGGCATTTATCTCCCCAAGTGACTGGTTTTGTCTATCCTCTCCAATAGAGTTGTCAGCCTAGGCATAAAGTGCTCATCCTTTCTGAATTCCCCGCCGAGTTTGATTCTCGTTGGATGATGGTTGGTTCAGTTATCTTTTCCACATAAATCCCCATTTGAGTTCTTTCCTCAATTGAAGTCTTGTTTGACCGTTTCTTTCTAGCTTGTCCCTAGATTGAACTTTGGTCCCTGGCAGATATGGTTTTAAACCTATCTTTGAATGTGCATTTATTTTGCACTTTGTCTCGCAAGAAGAATCTTTTACAGATCCTCATTGAAGACATAATTCATTCTCCAATAGTGTTGTGATATCAACATATCTTTGGAATTTTTAACCGACAACAAGTAGCAATCTCTTGAAGAAGCTTGTTTTTCTGTGGCAATAAGTGGCAGTCTCTCCTGAGAAGCTTATTTATCTCTGGTACTATTCAACCTTTTTGCAACCATAATTGGTATCCCCCAGGAAGGCTTATGCAACCCCGGTACTAACCTATCATTCTAGATACCTTTATTGGGGCCCATATTTTGGTTCTATCTCCAATGAGGTTATGTTTATCTTCTAAAGTGCCAATCGGTCATACTTGAACCTATTGTTCCATCACTTTGGATGTATTTTCCCAGTGAAGACCGTCTTTCTGGTTCAACCTTCATTGAGGATCCGTTATTTCTAGAATGTCATCTAGTCACGTTTAGACTTGATGATCAATCATTCTAGATACCTTTATTGGGGCCCATCTTTTGGTTCTATCTCCAATGAGGTTATGTTTATCTTCTAAAGTTCCAATCGGTCATACTTGAACCCGTTGTTCCATCACTTTGGATGTATTTTCCCAGTGAAGACCGTCTTTCTGGTTCAACCTTCATTGAGGATCTTTATTTCTGGAATGGCATCGTGTCTGATGATCAATTATTCTAAATACCTTTATTGGGGCCCATCTTTTGGTTCTATCTCCAATGAGGTTATGTTTATCTTCTAAAGTGCCAATCGGTCATACTTGAACCTGTTGTTCCATCACTTTGGATGTATTTGCCCAGTGAAGACCGTCCTTCTGGTTCAACCTTCATTGAGGATCTTTATTTCTAGAATGTCATCTAGCCGCGTTTAGACTTGATGATCAATCATTCTAGAGCCCATATTTTGGTTCTACTTCCAACAAGGTTGCTTTTCGGTCCCAGAGTGTCGGCCAGTCATACGCGGACTTGTTGATCCACTACTCTGGATATCCCTCAGTTGAGATCATCTCTTGATTTTACCACCAGTGAGGATCTTTCCCTTCTAAAACTTCACCCAGGTCAAATATGAACCCAGACTTCGAGTCAAATATAAACCCGTTGTTTGAAC
Source organism: Lathyrus tuberosus (assembly GCA_022829125.1). Taxonomy (NCBI): domain Eukaryota; kingdom Viridiplantae; phylum Streptophyta; class Magnoliopsida; order Fabales; family Fabaceae; genus Lathyrus; species Lathyrus tuberosus. Next base: position 3,495,457 of record JALAZF010000320.1, on the reverse strand, counting down.
CCAGGTCAAATATGAACCTAAACAGAAATTTAAAATCCAACTCATTCATGATTCATTAACCTTATTCCTAGCTAAAGTCCAATCATCTTTTCATCTGGCACGCAGAGTTTATTTCTGTCTTTCCTGGCTGTTCTTGAAGATCCCGTTTGAACTCTTCAGTATAAGAAATTCCTAGGATATGTCTATCATCTTATTTCAAAATGATCCCCAGTGGAGATCATGTCTTCTTTCTGGTTTCATGCCCAGTAAGAGTATGTCTTCATTTCCCCAGTGGAGAACACCTCTCTGGCTCCTATCTCTAGTGAGGATCTGTAGGGTTTCCCCTTTATTTCTCTATCCCCAGTGTTTCTTTGGGATCTCCCTAGTGAGTCTCTTTTATTGGTTAGTTTGTCTCCCCAGTGAGTCTTTCTTGTGGATACTTCTTTCATCCTTCCCTAGTAAAGCTCACCTGTGTTTGGTAGCTCTTTGGTGTCCTGTTTTGTCTGCATTTCTGCACTGTCTTGGCATCATATCACCATACTAGAGTTCATCGAATATGCATGTTTGTTGCATGTCTTTAGCATCTGCGTTCCATCTAAGGGCAAAATTTTCGGTTTTCTATATTTAAATATCTTCCACCTTGACGTCCCGAGGATTTCCATTCCTCGTGCCATCCGGTGAAGCTATTTAAATAGGGGCAACTGTTGTACCCGAAATTTTACCCCTTAGATGTCATATTTTTTTGCACCCGCATTTAGACTTCAATCATGTGTGCATTGTTAACTAACCATTTCTTTTTGCAAGTTGTCTATTTTTATTGTGGAAGATAGGGTTTACACAAAGAGGACAAGGTCTCCCTAAGACATCTTTTGGCCAAATGCAACCATTTGAATCTACATATATCCAAGAAGACTTCTTCGACAAGAAATCAAAGGTTTCGCCAAGACAAGTCAACCATTGCCTTTCATGTCAAGAAAAGTGTGATCCCAAGTCTTTAGAAATTATCCCATGTGATAACAAACATCCTTGGAATCCATATTTGAGCCTTAACGATTTTTTTCTCAAGTGCAAGAATTTTTCATGGAGACAAAATATTCATCAAAGTGCAATGTCTCAAATTGGTGCCATTTCTTAAGTTTGTTTCCGTGACATTTCTTTTTGTTCATGGACATATGGTTTGTCTCAAATTTCTATTGGGCCCAAAATGTGTCATTTGGATCAAAGGCCATAAGGTGGTGAGAATTCAAAGTGGTTCTCTCGTATTGGTTAAGCAACAAGGCCCTATGCATCTAGATAATTGTTGTGCCATTTGAAAAAAATCTGAAGTTGCTTTGCATCAAAAACAAGTTTTGTGGATTTACTAAATGTTACCTATTTGAGCTCACCCGTTCCTGATGAAGCCAAAAGGTTGCTGAGATGCCATAGTGGATTGGTGAAACAAGGTGGCTCAGCACAAGAGGCTTGTATTCATGAGCAGAGAATCCATATTTTCAATTCAAATTATTACCCCTTTTTGCTTTCTCTCTCATGACACATTAAAAAGAGGTTTTGGAATAACCATTAAAAAATGAAAGTAACAGACTGCACCACCACCCCTCCGCTGCACCTGTCCAGTATGATGATCTCCAAGGATTGACCAAGATCAACGGCTAAGGGGAATGATACACAAACCCTAATTTTTTTTCCCGTGGACAAACCAATTATCCACTGTATCTCCAATATCCGGATCAACTTGCTTTGCCTATAAAAGGAGATCACTTCTCCGCTGTTCAAACACACCAGAAATTGCCAAGAAATTTCTCTCTACTTCTCCCTTCTATAGTCTTGCAAGTAACACTCAAAAGCTTGCAAGAAATCTACCATTTCCATTTCCTCTGTAACACACAGAAACACCACAACAAACACTCCGAGAAAATACCAAGAAGCTCATCAAAACCTCTTCATTTTTCCATTTCTTGAGTTCTGCAAGTAACCATAGTCTTGCAAGAACTTATCCTTTATATTTCCTTCCCGTAAACACTTCAAATCTCCAACACCTTAATCACCAAAAGCTCGTGTTTCTTTCTGAGGGCATTGACGCTGTAGCAGTTGAGGAAGGAAAGCTTATCCACCATTTCCAGAAACACTCACCTGTGAAGAAGCAGTGGACTTTCTCCACTAGGTATCACTCTATCTCACTCTATTTTTTTGTACACGATGATCATACGTTTCATGTTTGCACCATGTTGTTATCATATTCGTTGTTTCATTACTGTCTGATTCTGTGATCATTTTACTCCATGTTGATTATCATGCTGTTATGTTCATTACTGTCTGGGTATTACTTGTTGTTGTGTTGAAATCATTAATGTGTTAGTTTCGTGTTGTTAATCGTTAACTGGATTTGTGTTGGGTTTAATAGAAAACTGAACAAAAAATAAAAAAGAAGTTTGTGGTGGCACTCACCACGTTAAAATATTGCGTCCGCCACCCCTTTTTTTTAAAAAAAGAAAATATAATATAATAAGATGGTGCATGCAAAAGAGATATAAAAAAAAGTGAAAACCCCACGCACAAAATATAAAAAAAAAACAAACAACACAAGGCGGCTCACGCCACCCTTCCCTCATGTACAAGGTGGCGCAAGCCACCCTTTTTAAGTACACAAGAGGTGGCATAAGCCACCCCTCCCCACACTAACACTAGGTGGCGCAAGCCACCCATAAATATCACCAGGAGGTGGCGCAAGCCACTCTCCATCACACACACACATGGGTGGCGCAAGCCACCCCTTCCTTTTTTTTTTCTTATCCTTTTTTTTTTACATTTCTTTTGTTATTTCTTTTTCTTGTTTCATAGATAAAAAGAATCAGGAAATAAAAATACAAATTTGTTTTATTTCATTTAGAAAATTCTTTTTTAAATCAACTATCATTTTTTTTTCTAAAATACAAAAAATACATGGTGTAACTCAAGTCATTTTTTTCTCTTGTAATAAACAAACTTTTATTTTGCTGGTTAAGTGCATTGATTCAAACTATGAAAGAAATATTTCTGTCCTACTTGTTAACCCTGTAGTTTATCACTTTTTTTTTATTATACTTCACATGTTGTTTGTTTACTGTCTTGAGAATTGTTAAATCCATATGTTTCATTACACTAAACTCTACTGTATTTTTTTAAAAACTTTGAACAAGTGCCATTTATATGTCCCTAGTCTCTATTACTAATTACAAGACTTTAAAAGCTTTTGTTTTCAAGTTAAGAATATTATTTTGCCATACTTGTTATGTGCTTGTTTGGCTCATAGTTGGAGTTCACTTTCTATGTTGATTAATGCTTACTGTGTTGTTGGAATTCTTAAACTCACATATTTCAACTCTTTGTAACTCATATTTATAAGATGTTATATTCCCCTTCCTTCCAAAGGAATAGTCTTTCTATTGACCTCAAAGTCATAGAAAGCTCATATCTACCTATTGACCCCATAGTCTTAGACATCAACCCTTTTTGACCTCATAGTCAAAAGTATCTCTATTGACCTCAAAGTCATAGTTAGCTCACTCTCCCTTGACCTCATAGTCATAGGACCCCCTCTTGGCCTCATAGTCATAGAGTTATCTCTTCAACCTTGACCTCATAGTCATATGTTAAGCCTTGACCTCATAGTCATAACCCTTATCCCTTTACCTCATAGTCATAGGATCCCACCTTGACCTCATAGTCATAGGTAAGCTTTGACCTCATAGTCATAGCCCTCCTCCATTGACCTCATAGTCATGGAAAAGTCTCTCTATTGACCTCATAGTCATAGATAGCTCATTACCTTCCTTTGACCTCATAGTCATAGGTAAGCTTTGACCTCATAGTCATAGCCCTCCTCCATTGACCTCATAGTCATGGAAAAGTCTCTCTATTGACCTCATAGTCATAGATAGCTCATTACTTTCCTTTGACCTCATAGTCATAGGTAAGCTTTGACCTCATAGTCATAGCCCTCCTCCATTGACCTCATAGTTATGGAAAAGTCTCTTTATTGACCTCATAGTCATAGATAGCTCATTACCTTCCTTTGACCTCATAGTCATAGGATTCCCTCTTGACCTCATAGTCATAGGGCCATCTTTAACCTCTGACCTCATAGTCATAGGTAACCTTTGACCTCATAGTCATAGCCCTCCATTCACCTTGACCTCATAGTCATAGGCAAGCTTTGACCTCATAGTCATAGCCATCCCCCTTTGACCTCATAGTCATAGGATCTCATCTTGACCTCATAGTCATCTTACCATCTTGACCTCATAGTCATCTTACCATCTTGACCTCATAGTCATCTTACCACTTTGATCTCATAGTCATAAGTAGCACCTTCTCTAGACCTCATAGTCATAGGCTTCATAGCCATTCACCCATCATAACATAGACTTAGAGAGTTTCTTAAACTCTAAATGAGCTCACACTCATTTCCCCTTAGAACTTTGTCCATAGCCAATGGTTCCTCAATCCACCCTTAGTGAGGTGAACTACGGTTGCTCTGATTCTTTAGTCAGATACGTAGGCACAAGATGCAACATCTTGGCGAGCAAAACTTAGTGTACATACCCTTAGGTTTTTACCTTTAGTAGATTCTTAGCAAGTAAACATGACATAACACAAGCTAAACAAGAGGTTCCTATAGAGTACTACAGATATTAAGGCTGCTAATACCTTCTCTTAGTATAACCAACCCCCGAACCTTAGATCTCCCCCTTTAGGTTTTTCTCGATCTTGAACCTTTCCTTTGGATAAATCAAAGTCGGTGGTGAACTTCAAAGTTTTGCGATGCAAGTTAATTAATAGCTTGTTATCCGATTCTCACCGCAATAGTGGATTAAGACCTCATTGAGAGAGGCAAAATCACCTTGGCGGGTGGACTAGATTAACTTGAGTATTTCTCAAGTGAACTAGTATAAACATAACATGTTCATCACTTGGTTCTCAACAAAGGTCATTATTGTTAAAAGAAAGAGTCTTATAAAAGGAACTTATTTTAAAGAAACAATTTTATTTTGAAAAACCAATTCAAACCCCCCTTTCTTGTGTTTTTCACACCTTCAATAAATTCTACGATGCAGGGAAAGATCAATGCAAATTCTATTTCTTTTTGTGAGACTGATGTCAGCTTCCAAGATAAATCCAAGGGTATAGAGTTATCAAAGCACAGGGAGTTTTTTAATCATCCTAAAAACCAGGAATGATTGAAGGGTTTGTCTACTCCAGGTCTATGTGTCACTCCAACCAGCGTTGATCTGGAAACTTCAACAAGGAGACCCTTTGCAGCAAAAGATTCATTTTTCCACATGGATTACCCAATTTTCACATAACCATTAATTTCAGAGCAAAAATAATAATAATAAAAATAATAAGAACTTCACAGTAGGTGACGAAAACAAGGGGTGTACATAGCATTATGTGACAATTATATAGCAGATTTCATTGGAAAAAATTCCACATCAGAAAATTAAACAAGAAACAAAAAATTAAACAAGAAACCAAGCCCAAATTTCAAAAGTTTGTAACAGAATTGCAGAAGGAAAGTGACTGATTTCAGGTGCAAAACTCGTGACAGCTTGTGCAACAATTCTAACAGAATTTCAGACGAAGTACCTATCATACCCCTCCCACTTCACTGTATAATAAATGAGATGCAGCAGAATTTTTTATTCGTTCTTCATCACCATCTTATCATTCTTCATCACCAACTTTTAAGTAAATCAATATCACAACCACACCAATGTACACCGCAACAACCTTTCTTCCTCATTTCGATGCACTGAACCTGGAAGCTTCACCAACCTGCAACAAACTCTTCATATCTTCAATTCTATTTTTGCAATCTTCTTCACCATATCAATTTCAGAACCACCTGCACACTTCAAAGCAACAACAACAACACTTCAGCAGATCGATACAATTCACAACGGCATCGAAAGTTCAACAACAACAACGAGTCGCAATGCAACAGAATTCAAGGAGTTGAAGAAGAAGATCGAGAAATTGAAGAAAAAGAGCAAAGAATGGAGAAATCACGCATACCTGAAGTCTTTCTCGGTTTCTACCAAATTGCTCACACGAGAAGAAGCACCAGACGTTTCTTCTGTAGGTAAACCACATTGAACTTCTCCATTTGCTTGTTGTTGTATCTTAATGCAATTCAATCGATAGCGATGAATAGAGTTGCGGTGTTTACTTTGTGGTTGACCGAGTTGATTCTCATTGAGGCTTTCATAAACGAGGTTTGTAAGATTCCTTCACTGACGATTTGGAAGGAGAAGGAAGACAGTGAGAAAGGGGCGAAGGGGAATGAGAGGAGCATGATGGCAGAGTTGTGTGGCTGCCAGTGAGTTGTTAAGCGAGTGGAGAAGAAGGAAATAACGATAGAAGAGGTGATGGCATTTGGAGTGGAGTTTAGGTTGTAGAGAGTCAACCGTCATCGCTGGTGGCAAGCTCCGACGCGATGGAGGTTAGGTCATAGCTTAGAGAGTGTGAGCATAGATTCTGAAAGTGTGTTGTGTTGAGAGATAGAGGTGAACGGCGCTTGCTGCATTTCATAGCTAGGTTTTTCTTTCCCTTGGCTGGACCGGGCTCGTTAACCCCAAATAAGGCCACATGCACCCGTATTTTTGTTTCTCACCTCCCTTCTGGTCCACACAACTAGGCCTGAAGCTAAATACCAATTGCTAATCGCACACGCCCAGATACCACTGATGCACTCTCCTTATCTTAATTGTTTTGCTTTTTTTTAGAGAATTTGAATTAGGTTTTTTGGTTTAATTAGATTTTAATTAGATTTTGAACTAGGTTAACTAGATTAATTAGAAGTTAATTTTGTTTTTAATTAGATTTTTTTTTGGATTAGAATTTAATCTTAGTTTAGATTGATTTTGGTTTTGAGTCTTAACTTTGATTAATTCATAATCTTGATTAAACTTTGTTTAGTTTTTTATTTTAAATTTAGAATTAGATATTAATTTTAGTCTGGTTTTAATTTTAGAATTAATTTTGATTTTAACTTGTAATTGTAGATTAACTTGTGAAAGCTCCTGTGGTTTGACGAAATTTTGGTAAAACATGAATATGATAAAGATGAAGAAATCTGCTCAAGATTAAATATGTTGAAGAAGATGTCCTAACATCTTACAAATATAGTAGGTTTAATTATTCAACAAATCTGTCAAAGATTTGGTGGGAATTTGCAGACTGGATAAAGGAGAAAAGATTGAAAGCCCAAGACAACAGAAGACTATATAAGGAGACTTAGACCTAGGGTTAACAGACTGTACATTTGTATCACTTGTAACTTTGTAACCTAACTCTCTTGTGTTGAATAAGGGTTTAGGGTTTGAGAGTCGTTGGCTCTCTTAGGAGTTGTAAGTCTCCATTCTGTAATATGGGATGCAGAGTGGAAGGCATAGGTACAGGGACACAACCAGAAGCCTATAGGTAATGGTTGTTGTATTGTTCTTGGACGATGTTTTGAAGTAATCCAAGATAACTTAGAGATCAAGAAACCGCGACAGTTCTATATTGGCAGAAGACAGAGATATCACAGGTTGTGATTAGGATGTGAGTGGGGTATCTCATATCAGGGTTGTAAACGTTTGAGTTTAGCCTTGGTAAAGATTTTCATTGGGTAGATGTTAGGTATAAAGTTGTAAACGGGGGAGTTTAGCTTTGTAACAGTTCTACAGATAGTGAAGTCTTCATCCGGGATTGGTATCCCCCAGATGTAGGTGAGTTTCACCGAACTGGGTTAACAATTACTGTCTTGTTTAACATTCTGCAATTTACAGTTTTGTTAATGTTCTTGACTGACATGTTGGATCAGATGTCGTGACATCTGTAAGTGTGCAGTTCTGATATTCAATGTATCAGTCTGCTGTTGTGCCTCTGAGTTTAAATGATTATGTAGCACAATGTCTTGACATGTGTTAGGACATCTGCTGTCTGCATAGGCCAGAATTTTAATTGGTATCAGAGCAGGCATCCTGTCTGGTTCTGGATGAGATCTTTGGGAGATACTTTCTGGCGTTTAAACAAGGAGGAGTTTTGAAGATCAGATCAATCAACTCAGACATACTCAAGGGTATTAATGGATGAGATGGATGTTCTAGATCAAAGGGAGAAACTCGGAGGTTGTTCATATATCTGAGGAGATTCTACAACAACTACAGGAGAAGTGGCTAGTTTTCTTGTTGGTGTATCTTATAAGATGTTGTGACATCTTATTAGGGCAAGCAAGATCTGTTCCTTGGTGGTTCCGCTGCATGTGTTTCTGATGGAAGATCTCTAGAATTATGGGATTCTGGAGTTGTTACTGAAGACAGTTGGTGGAAGGTCTCAATCGTCGACCTCTACATTTGAAGATATCTGCATTCTTTTATTCCAAAGTCGGGAGCGATGGAGTGAAGGAAGTTGTGGTTAGATATTTGGTATGGTGACTTGGTACTTGGAAGCTTGGTTTCTTGGTGCAGTTGAAGTCAGTTGAAGAGGAGAGGAGTTGAGTTAAGTTTATCAAGTTCTTGCTCTAGGAGTTTGATAAATTATTGGTCGGCTAGGTTGTCAAAGATACTTGAGAATTCTCTCAAGTCCACTCATAAAGGCATCTATGTCGTGTATCTGGAGTCTTCTAGTTACTCTTCTGACTAGAAGGTGTTTCTTTGAAACACAATCTGAAAAAAGTGGAGGTGATTTATTTTCACCATCCAAAAACAGCAAGGAAGGATTCATCTCTCTTGACCCTAAGAGTGGATCCAATCAGATTGAAGAATTGTTGAGGTAAATAAGATTTTTCAGAGAAAGTCTTAGTTACTTGAATCAAGGGTGGCAGCCTTGGTATCTCAACATTGTCCTTTGAAGAAGATACTTGCAAAAAGATTGAATACTTTATAAGTGTTCATGACATGATCTGGTGGAGCTCAGCTACAGCAGTGAAGAAGGGTTATTGGACAAGGATTTAAGATCAATTGATATTTGTGGAATCCACAAGTATTTAATTGATTATCCTTGAAAGTCAAGATTGCTGATGTTCAAAAAGATGTTGGAACATCTCATCATCAGAGTTTATGCAGAATCATGGGAGGGGTACTGCATACACTTTATCATCTGCTTTAGTCTTAGGTGGTGACCTAAGAAGTGGCTTCAGTCGGGTGTGACAAAAGCATGTGTTCTCTGGAGAGTTTCCTGGCAAGAAACTAGTCTGGACTTTGATGCTGTTGAAGATGAAGATGAAGACATCATAATCTTGATGGTTACAGCTTGGATCAGTTTATTTCTTACCTAGGTGCTTTGGAGCATGGATCTTGCTCTGTTTGTGAAGGTCGAGGATAAGTGGCAGTTATCTCTGGCTTTCTACTGACGGCTCTACTAAGGGAAGTGGCATTCTTTGGTATGACTATGGGGTAGTCTTGGACTACTTATTTTCTGAAGATTCAGACGTGGCAGGTTTGAAGTCTTTGGAGTTTCAAAGCAGGATGGAGGTTGTCTACTCAAACTTGGTTATTGAATCAAGTCTATGAGAGCATGGAAATCTTGTTCTGCGAAGGGAGAAGGTTCTTCTAAGTGGCAGAAGGAGGAGCTGAATTCAACAGTTGGATGTCATATCAGAATGTTCTGACATCTAGCTTAACATCAGAAGTCTCAGGTGGTGATGTGGCACATCAGCTGAAGATAAGGTGATATATAGGAGAATGGAAGTTATGGATGCTTCAAAAAGGTCTATCTCATGCAGTTTACGGGAACTGTGGATGGGAAAATGTTACATGACTAAGAGGCTTGGTGGATCCAAAATGTCTTGCTATGGGGCAAGTAGTTCATGTGACTTGAAGATCTGATTTCATTAAGTGGATCAATGTGCTTGTGGGAGTTCTGAAGAAGAGCGAGGTTAATCAAAAAGTGGCATTTGGTTGATTTCACAATGTGCATTCAAGCAAGATGCTTAAAACTGATTGCTCTTTTGCAGAAGAGTAGTTAGTTGAAATTGTAAGGAGGTTCTGGTTCTCTGGGAGCTTGTGACAGAAGTTCTGGGTTGAGAATGGAAGCATACATTCTTTGGTGGATGAGATTTTATTTCTCTCTGGGTTTCTGAAGTTTTCTTTGTTCAAGCTGGTGGCACAGTGTTGTGTGAAGATCTTCAGTGTGGATTACTATGTTGATAGTAAGTCCAGTGGTGGGGCATATCAAGAGCCATGGCGTGTGGTGTCTGTGATGTGTGGAAGATGTCATAACTGTTGTTAGGACATCTTTGAGTTGGTTATCCTTGGTGAAGAATTTTAGGTTCTATGAGGAACTGGTTACTTGCATCGTGTCTAAGAAGTATCTACATTGTCATACGGGAGAATGATGGAGTAGAAGAACTGTCTTGGAAGATTGATGTAAGTGTTTTAGTAGACTAAAGTGGATCATGGGTTGATTGCATGAAGGTATGGATTCTGATGCGTTTAGAAGTGTATATTCACCAAAAATCAGAAGTATTCCAGGTTATCATATGGGAGAATGATAAGGAATGACTGTCTTGGATTGTGGGGTGTCTATCTCTATTTGCTGGCTGGGACAGGTCAGTGGAAAATCTTGCGAAGGGGATGTTGCCCTGGCTGCAAGTCATGCTAGTAGTGGATTAGTTTAGCAGCTGTGAAGTTCTGGAGCATGCATACGATAGTTGGCATCGTTATAACAAACTAAGCGGCCTTGTGCGTCTCTTTGAGGAATATGAAGCATTCTGATTTAATTGGTTTGTGCCTCAAGCAGCTGGAGGTCTATACATGAGAATTCAAGAGGAGTTCGTGTGGTGTGTAGATGGTTGTAAGATGGGGGGATCAATGGGACTTTGATCTCAAGCCAAGAGTTTGTTATGGTTGGTATACACTTCCTCATGGGTAGCATGATGGTGATCATGTGTGAGTGATTATTGTTTCTTGTCAGAAGAAGCAATACGAGAGTTGATGATTATGTTCAGCAGATGTGTTGAATAGAGGGTGCACTCTTGAAGACATGAAGATACGTCTTATGTTTGCCATTCATTAGCTTAGGTGTTCTGAGGAGGAGCATTGGTTACCTTAGATATGGGGAGATGCCCCTTGATCTAAGATGAATTACTGCGAGGATGCAGTTGAAGTTCCAGTTTGCATTTGTGCGTCAAGCAAGCTGAGATGTCAAGGAGGATGTCTTAACATTGTTGTATTGTTGCAAGCTGTGGGAAACTTGGCAGTACATGTGTTTTGGTAATGTTTCTTAGTGGATGCTTAAGAATCATTGATTGAGTCTGGGGGAATTTATTTTTCTCTGCAGACTGTGATCATAATTTTGTGAAGAAATCTCTGTGGTGTCAAATCAGAAGAAGAATTTGGGAAGAATAGACAATGTCTGACATGATGTCAGGACATTATTATAAAACATGTGTGCATGTAATAGGTTCTTTGGTCGGAATTCTTAAAAGAAGAAACAGTCAACAGTCTTGGCCGGTGAGCATTTAGTGGAGTGATTATCTTCGGTTAATGAATCTTTGTATTGACCAGAGTTATTTTCTATGGTTCGTTAATTCCTAAGGGAATTGCTTGGCTATAAATAAGTCTGGATCGATTCTTCTTAGTCTCATCATTCCTTTAGTGATCGTTGGCATTTCTCAAATTCTGGGTGAGTTACGTCTGGGTTTGGAGTTATCTTGGTCATTTTTGCCAAGTTTTGGCTAAAAATGGGGAGAAGAAATCTGTTTTTCTATGGCTTTCTGGAGTTGTTCTGCAATGCTGGATAAGATGCTCCGACATCTTAACTTTTCTTTTTCCTTTGTGTCTTGTGATCTGAGTTGAAAAACAGGTTATGACTTGTGATCTAAGTTACATATTTTATGAACTCCATGTCACGACTGTTTAAGCTCTTTCTGGAATTCAGGAAGAAGATATCAGAAGGGAAACTCTCAAGATGAAGGGACTCATGGACCTTTATCAATCTCGCTCATCCAACACAGAAGGGAATGTTTTAGCCAAAATTTGTCAAAAGGGGGAGATTGAAAGCTCCTGTGGTTTGACGAAATTTTGGTAAAACATGAATATGATAAAGATGAAGAAATCTGCTCAAGATTAAAGATGTTGAAGAAGATGTCCTAACATCTTACAAATATAGCAGGTTTAATTATTCAACAAATCTGTCAAATATTTGGTGCGAATTTCCAGAGTGGATAAAGGAGAAAAGATTGAAAGCCCAAGACAACAGAAGACTATATAAGGAGACTTAGACCTAGGGTTAACAGACTGTACATTTGTATCACTTGTAACTTTGTAACCTAACTCTCTTGTGTTGAATAAGGGTCTAGGGTTTGAGAGTCGTTGGCTCTCTTAGGAGTTGTAAGTCTCCATTCTGTAATATGGGATGCAGAGTGGAAGGCATAGGTACAGGGGCACAACCAGAAGCCTATAGGTAATGGTTATTGTACTGTTCTTGGACGAAGCTTTGAAGTAAGTCCAAGATAACTTGGAGGTCAAGAAACCGCGACAGTTCTGTATTGGCAGAAGACAGAGATATCACAAGTTGTGATTAGGATGTGAGTGGGGTATCTAATATCAGGGTTGTAAACGTTTGAGTTTAGCCTTGGTAAAGATTTTCATTAGGTAGATGTTAGGTATAAAGTTGTAAACGGGGGAGTTTAGCTTTGTAACATTTCTACAGATAGTGAAGTCTTCGTCCTGGATTGGTATCCCCCAGATGTAGGTGAGTTGCACCGAACTGGGTTAACAATTACTGTCTTGTTTAATATTCTGCAATTTACAGTTTTGTTATTGTTCTTGACTGACATGTTGGATCAGATGTCATGACATCTGTAAGTGTGCAGTTCTGATATTCAATGTATCATTCTGCTGTTGTGCCTCTGAGTTTAAATGATTATGTAGCACAATGTCTTGACATGTGTTAGGACATCTGCTGTCTACATAGGCCAGAATTTTAACTTGCAGTTTAATTTTAGCCTGGATTTTAATTGTGACTTTAATTGTGATTAGATTTTGATTGTGATTAACCTTTAATAACGCTGGTAAATATTTCTTGTGAATTTCTTTCTGGTTTTGTCGCCATGTATCTGATGCCTATCCCAATTAATTCCTGATTAAGAGCTGATCAATGTGTGCCTTGTTTCGTTTTCGATTACTCTTTGTGATTGAGTTGTCTGGTGTTTGCTTGTGTTTGTTCACATGCTCCCTTAAGGCTCCTAGTCCGACTTAATTTCTGATTAAGCTTGGAGTAGGATAGACATTAGGCTCTAAATCCAAGCATGACAGCATTAGGTAGACTTCCCTCTTAATCCTGAATTTAGGACCATTGTTGCATGATAACATCTAGGATCCAATTTCCCTTAGACCTTCCGTGCGTCTTTCTCTCCTTCCCCAAACCAATAATCAAAACCCTCAATAAATACGATGAGTATTGTGTACTACGAGCCTTAAGTACATAGGAAATGATGAGTGAAATTCTGGCATAGCAGACAACAGATGTCCTAACACATGTCAAGACATTGTTCTGCATAATTATTAAACAAGAACAGAACAGCAGACTGATACCTAGAATATCAGTAACTGCAGAAACACAAATGTTTCGACATCTGTTCCAACATGTTAATCAAAACTGAACTGTAAATTGCAGAATGATAAACAACACAGAATATGATGACACAGTTTGATGCAACTCACCTACATCTAGGGGATACCAATCCAGGAAGAAGAATTCACTATCAGTAGTATAGTTTTATGTAAACAACCTCAGGTTTACAGTAAACACCCACGCTTACCTATCTTTACCCAATGAAGACTTTATCCTTATAAGTCACATCTAATTGATAAGAGAAACCCATCTCACTTCCTAAATCACAACCTGTGATTATCTAACAGTTACTACACCATAACTGTATCATCTATATTGAAAGACACCCCTTCTAATACAAATTTCAGTCAAGCATCCTTGACTAACAAGTTAACTTGGATTTGCTTCAAAGCTTCATCCAAGAACAATACGCGATTCATTACCTACGAGTTTATGAATCTGTACAAGTACCTATGTCTACCAAAATGTATCAAATCGATACAGAGGGAGACTTACAAGAAAGCCTACGACTCTCAAAACCCTAAACCCTATTTTCTACTTTACAAAAGTGTTACAATAGGTTTGGTTGTTTAGTCCTAGGTCTTGGTTGTATTTTATACTCTTCTGCTGCCTTGGGCTTCAATCTTCTGTTTGCTGATTCCTTGATCCATGTTCTGATTATTTCCTTAATTCTTGGACCAGACTTAGAAACAACTTGCTATATCAGTTTAAGATGTCAGGATATTTGTTAGGACATCATGTCTTGACCCGTCTTCTTCATGTTGGTACATTACATCCAACGCCTTGTTTTACCAAAAATTTGCTCAAATCTGCAGAGCCTTCAATCTCCCCCTTTTGACTAATTTTTGGATAAAACTCCTTTGGTAGAAAAATAAAGTCCGGCATTTGGTAGATATGATTGGAACACCTCTGAGACTCTTTCTTACCCCATGAAATTCCTAGTTGTATGTTGGTGTACACGAGGAAGAGTATATAACCCTCTCCCCCTCAAACCAGTACTTGCCATGGAGGGATAAATCTTCCTCTTGAGGGGCATAAGAGAACCCACAAGAAGGTCCAGAAAGATCTTAAGAAGAAACAGTTGTATCGTATGCAACACAGAGTCCATAGAGTATGTAACTCAGGTCACAAGACACAACCTGCTTCATAACTCAGATCACAAGGCACAAGGGAAGAACTCAAGGATGTCAGAACATCTCATCCAACACCCCTGCAGAAGAATACTAGCACAAATGAGTATGTGTTGTAGAAACCAACACACAACTGAGATGAATCCATACACCTTCTCCCCCTTTTTAGCCAAAAATTGGCAAAAGTAGCCAACGTAATTCCATACCCACATGATACAAATACAGACCTTAACAAAAGCCATGACGAACTTGCCCAGAATACTAACTTTGAAAACCAGAAGAAGACTCCGCCTTTAAATACCCAAACATAATTTTTTCATAGAAGTTCCTGCAGAGCAATTCATGTGGAGAAATAAATTAGGGTAGGTAAACTTAAATGACTGTGCATCGTCCAACTAAAGTTTGACTGATTCAAGTTTATGAGAGACCATCCAAAGAATGCACTTGCATCAAGACACATGCTTAACACGTCTACACTCTCTACCATCCAAAACAGCCAATCATGTCGTACCCATATCACCCTGACCCCTTGTCTGACTTTGATTAGCTAAGTTATCGTTCCTGTGTTTTGTCTATAGGATAATCCCTTTTAAATAGAAGACCAAGAATACCTGACCAAGATGTTAAGACATTTCTTCAAACATCTTTCAGTTAGCAGCAAAGACTCTTCAAAGACCTTATCTGGTTCTTCAAAAATAAATTATCTCAGAAACAAATAATGACTCTCAGAACACTCCCAAGATACTTGTACCACTTCTAATTCAATTCATTGACACCAATGACAGAATCAGAACAACCTGATAAGTTCACCCAGAACTTATATCAGTAGGGCAATGTCACGACATCTTGTCTGACATATCAACCTCACCTGAGGCAATCCATCACAACCGCTTGAAACCATAAACAATCTTGATAAATAATCTGTACCACTGCAGCCATATATCTATAACAGAAGTCTAACTCCCCCTGTCGTGGATAACCAGTGCTCCTTTGCAAGAAGAACACCCTAAATGAATGGAAAACATAAGTCACATCTTCATGTCTTCAAGAGCGCACCCACTGTTCAACACACCTGCTGAACGCATTCACTTAATGCTTGACCCTCAAGTAATCCATGTACCATACAAGTACATTTAACAGACAGAAGTTCTCCCCCTATCTTTCTCAACAGATGCTTCTTCAGCAAGAAACACCCAAAATCACCACATGATATCCCATGACAACTTCATGATCATATAGTGAGAGTACCAGGAACACACCCTTGTACCACAACCAACAAACTCTTGGATTGAGACCAAAGCTCCATTGATCCCTCTCATCCAGAAACCATTTATACAGCACACAAATTCCTCCTGAATTCTCATGTATAGATCTCCTTGTTCCCTGAGATACAACCCAATTGAATCTGGAATACTTCACATTCCTCAAAGAGACATACAGGGCCCCTTATTTTGCTAGCTCGCCCATACGTTCTTCACAATTGAAGGACATCAAACACATGCTCCAGAAATCCTTAGCCCATTTGCTCCACAAGCACCAAAATGATCCACTTCTAGCATGTCACATTCACATCAGACTTCCAAGACAGTCCTTTACCCATCATTCTCCCGTACGACAAGATAAATACCTCTTAGACAAGATGTGAACTAAGAATCCTACTCCAAGGATAACTAACCCAGAAGATGTTCAAACATTAGTTAGGACATCCTTCACATATCATAGACACCAATCAACATGGTTCTAGATATCCTCCACCATCGGACTTACTACCTGCATAGTAATCCAACTGAAGATCTTCAAACAACACTGCGCCACCAGCTTGATCAACAAGAACTCCAGATAACCATAGAGAAAAATAAACTCTCATCCACCAAAAGAAGGTAATCTTCCATAAATTGAGAACTTCTGCCACAAGTTCCTAGATAGAAAAGAATCAACACCTCCTCAAGTCTTCAACCAACCACCCTTCTGCCAAAGAGTAATTTGTTCCAAGACACTCCTCAAGAGTAATCAAATGCCACTGTTTGATTATCTTGATTTCTCGAATCCACATATGAGAACTACCAAATGCCACTTTTGATTGCCTCATCCTTCTTGAATTCAAATATGAAACCAACTAAATGCCACTTTTTGATTGATCTCACCCTTCTTTAGAACTCCCATAAGATACACTGATCCACCAATGAAATATGATCTTCAAGTTACATGAACTACTTGCTCCATAGCAAGCCATCTTGGATCCACCAAGCCTTAGACATGTAACATCTTCTCCTACTTGCAGCTCCCGCAAACAGCTATGAGACAAACCTTTTTTTGAAGCATCCATAACTTCCATTCTCCTGTAGATCAATTTATCTTAAGCTCATGTGCCACATCACCAGCTGAGATCCTGATGTTAAGCTTGATGTCAGAACATTCTGATATAACATCCAACTGCTGAATTCAACTCCTCCTTCTACCACTTAGAAGAACCTCCTCCCTTTAACAGAACAAAAGTTCCATGCTCTCATAGACTTGATTCAACAACCAAGTTTGAGTAGACAACCTCCATCCCGCTTAATCTTATCACAGGTATTCCATTCAAGCTCACACCTTGATGAATATCTGCTTCACTACTCCAAAGAACTCACACTTGCCACGTCTGATTCTTCAAATGATAAGTAGTCCTAGACTACGCCATAGCTATACCAAGAAAATGCCACTTTTTCCTCAGTAGAGCAGTCTTCAAGATGCCACGGATATTTCTACTTATCCTTGACCTCCATGATGAGCAAGATCACATGCTCCTAAATACCTAGATCACAAATAAACTGACCCAAGCTGTGCCATCACAAGCACCATATTCTGGACAAGTCTCTTGCCAGGACACTTTCCAGATAAACATCAGATGCTTCTAGTAACAACTAGAACACACCTGCTGCACTTCAATACTCCTAGATCAGAAATAAATTGATCCAAGAACTACTCATCAAGATTATGATGTCTTCTTCTTCATCTTCAACATCACCACTGTCTAGACCAGTTTCTTGCCAGAAAACTCTCCATAGATCGGATGCTTTTGCTACACCACACTGAAGCAGATTCTTAGGTCAACACCCAAGAACAAACAAATGCTAAAGCGTATGCAATACCCCTCCCATGATTCTGCACAAACTCTAATGATGAGTTGTGTTAGTTCTTGGATTGGCTGGAATTTTGGTAAAACAAAGTATATTCAATGTTGATGTCAAGGTACTAATGTTGCAACATTGAGGTTTAACACTGGACTGTGTTAAGTTTGTATTTGCTGAAGTTGGATGTCTGATGTCACATGGCGATGTTGTAACATCAGATCTGTAGAATTAACAACAGCAGGATGTGATGTTGTTAGGGTTGCGTGTTAGCTGGAATTGTGGAGAGCAAGCTGTCTCATTGGATGCAAATATCTTGGGATAGATATTTTCTGCTGCATAGGAGATCTAGTGCAGATTTGTAGGATATTTAAAAGGTTGAAGATTTAAAAAGATTTTAGGAGAAAATCTGTTTTGAATATTCAGTTTTAAATAACAAATCTGGGAGATATTGTAGCAAGTCCAAGACCAATTCAAGGAGGTATATAAAGCGCACAAGACCAAAGGAAAAAGTGACAGAAATACAGAGAGAAGATCAAGAGCATAGGCTGAGTGTCTTGAGTATTTTGTACGAGTTGTATATCCAGAATTCTAGGGTGAATTGCTGAGTCGTATTCTGTATTCTCTTAGAAGCTGTGAAGCAATAGAGAGTTGTTACTTGATCAAAGCTGTGAAGTAAGATCAAGGTTTCTCAAAGAGGTTGTTCTTTGAGTGTTTTAGGGATTGAGTAGTGTTCTCATATCTAAGTGGTTTCTTAGGTAGAAAGTCACTAGTAGGAATTAAGTTTAGGAGATTGTCAATTGGGTTGTTGAGTCTGTAAATTAATTCTACAAGTAGTGTATATCATCCCTGGCTTGGTAGCCCCCAGACGTAGGTAGTTAGACTGAACTGGCTGAACAATTCCTTGTGTTGCTTTGTTACTGTTATTGTTGTCCATTGTGCAGAGTGTGTTGTTGTGACATCGCACCTTAACATCACACGTCTGATACCAGAATTTCAATTGGTATCAGAGCAGGCATCCTGTCTGTCTCTGGGTGAGATCTAGGGAAGTTACTTTCTGGTGTATAGATGGACAAAGAAGTTGGAGGATTCGTCAACAGACCCCCTATTTTGGATGGATCCAATTATGATTATTGGAAGCCAAGGATGACTACCTTCTTAAAATCCTTGGATAGCAGGGCATGGAAGGCCATTATTAAAGAATGGAAAGCACCTGTTGTGTGTGAGAAAGATGATGCTGGCAAAGATAAAGAAGGCACCTCAAAGCCAAAGGCTGAAGAAGAATGGACCAAGGAAGAAGATGAGCTTTCCCTTGGAAATTCCAAAGCTCTAAATGCAATCTTCAATGGAGTGGATAAGAATATCTTCAGGTTAATCAATACCTGTGAAGTTGCTAAGGAAGCGTGGGATATTTTGAAGGCTACACATGAAGGAACATCTAGAGTTAAGATGTCAAGACTTCAGATTTTAACATCAAAATTTGAAAGCCTGAAGATGAAGGACGATGAGACTATTCATAACTTCCACATGAATGTTCTGGAGCTGGCTAACGCTTCCAGTGCTCTTGGTGAAAAGATGTCAGATGAAAAGCTTGTAAGGAAGATTCTTAGGTCACTTCCTAAGAGGTACAAGATGAAGGTGACTGCTATTGAAGAATCACAAGACATCAGCAAGATGAGAGTTGATGAGCTCATTGGATCTCTTCAAACTTTTGAGCTTGGGTTGAATGAGGAAGAACCAGAAAAGAAGCCAAAGAGTATAGCCTTGGTGTCAAATGATGCAGAAGAAAAAGGAAAGAGTTCTGAATCGCAGGAGGATCTATCTCAGGCTATAGTTATGTTAGGAAGACAGTTCACCAAAGTATTCAAGAGAATGAATAATAACTCCAGGCCTAATGTCAAGAACATATCTTCTGACATCAGCAGGTCAAAAGAGAAGGATGAAGAGAAAACTGCCCAAGATAAAGGAGTTCAGTGCTTTGAGTGTGAAGGGTATGGACATGTCAAGAAAGAATGTCCCACCTTCTTGAAAAAGCAGAAGAAGGGCATGACGGTTTCCTGGTCTGACTCTGATAGTGAAAGTGAAGGTGAGTCAGCAAAGCATGTTAGAGCTTTAACAGGAGCTGTTGGTTCTGATGATGATTCTAGTGATGGAGAAATAACCTATGAGGAGTTAGCATCTACCTATCAAGAGCTGTGTTTAAAAAGTGCTGAGATTTGTCAAGAAAACAAGTGCCACAAGCAACAGATTGCTCAGCTAGCGAATGAAAAAGATGACCTGGAAAATGAAGTTGTACTTGTTAGAGCTCACCTTGATCAAATGACCAAGTCTGTTAGGATGCTGAGCTGTGGAACAGACACACTTGATAAGATCCTTCAGACAGAAAAAGCTACTGGAGACAAATCTGGGATAGGTTATGTGGCTAAGGATAAGGGAACTTCAGAAGAAAGCACTTCAGGTTCAAAGAAGGAAGTGTCACAACTTTTGTCTCAACATCAGCCAAATAAGCAGGATCCTACACCTAAGAAAGTTGATGTCTCACAACCTAAGAAGATTTAGAAGAAGACTGGTTCTAATCAGAAGAGAAAGCAGCCTCAAGGAGCTAGTCAGTATATGCCTCCCCAATATCACCAAAGCATGCAAGCTGCCAGGTTCAAGCAGAACATGTCTCATCAGTTGTCTCAACATCAAGGAAACTGGCAAGGATATGAATATGGATACTACAATGTTGTGCCTCATTACTATGGAAGAAGGAAGCCACACCATCATGGGAGACAATCCAGGAAACAGCATTCTCAGCCTTCTTATGGAAGAAGATACCAACATAATAGAAGGCAGGCCAGTTATGGTAGGAGGAGACCACATTATGGATGGCAGCCTAAGCAATCTCATCATGGCAGAAGATTCAGAGATGAAAGGGTGAGATGCTTTTATTGTGGAAGGTTTGGACATATGCAGTACTCATGCTACAAACTGCATGGATACCCTCAGCCTCAAAACAGGTGGAGAGAGTACAGGCCCAAAGTTGTTAAACAATGGGTACCTAAGGAGAAGGTGAAGTGCTTATTGGCTCACATGGCTGACAAAGAGTTTAAAGAAGGAACATGGTATTTTGACAGTGGGTGTTCTAAACACATGTCTGGATGTAGATACATGTTTGCTGAAGTCAGCCCTTGTCCCTCTCATGAGGTTATGTTTGGCAATGGAGAAAAAGGTGTTGTTGCAGGAGTTGGGAAAGTGAAAGGTGATGGTAGACCTGAACTTGACAATGTTCTGTTTGTCAGTGGTTTACATGTAAATTTGATCAGCATAAGTCAGTTATGTGATGAAGGTTACAAAGTTAACTACACCAAAGATGAGTGTGTGGTATCTGATGAGCATAATCAGGTTGTTATGAAGGGTGTCAGATCCAAAGATAATTGCTATCAGTGGATACCTTAAGTGGATAACTTATCTAGTGATGTTAAGGATGATTCTGTAACATCAGATGGTGACATCAAGTGTGAAAGTATGGTGAAAAGTCAATCTGGGTTAATGACTTATGGTGTTGTTACTCCTAAGTTGGATGATGTGTTAAAAGCCAACTTGAGTAGTCAGTTATGTGAGCAAGATGAAGGAGTCAACAATGCTGATGGAATGATCAAAAGTTGTGACCTTAAGAAGTGTTGGGAGCTGAATACTTGCAAGGCCAAGAAAGATGACAACCTGACTAATGACTCCTATAGTTCAGAAGAAAAATTTCACAGGTTGACAATCCTTAGGTTGGAAGAGGCAGATGTTAGAGCTGATGTTAAAACATCTCAAGTCAAGAAAGGTACTTCAAGCCTTAAAATAAAGAAGAGTGATGATGAACTAATTGCAAAAGTGGTTCCTGGGGTTGCTAAACGACTGAAATCAAGGAAGAGGAAAGCTATTGAGTCACCTCCAAATATGAGAACTGATAAGCAGAAGATCTATGTGGATGATACTACAAAATCCAGGAGTAAAGTGTTCATCTCTTCCAGAAATAGGAAGATTAGAGATAAGTCTAATGATAATGTCCAGGATATCTCTCAAATGAAGGAAGCCGTTGTTGTTAGAACTTCTGAGAAAATTCAAAAGGCCATACTAGATAATATTCCTGTGCTTTTCATAAAATGGTGGAAGTATGTTCTGGAAAAAGAATTTGGTATAGATACTCTGGATATGGTTGAGTTTGCTAGGATATGGTTCAGAGAGGGTGTGGGAACTTATGGTATTCAGGTGTGTATGAATAAGTTGATCTGACTGTGTTTTATCGGGAGCTTCTTGAAGGACTTCTTTCTGCAATAAGTCCTTTGAATGGTGATGAGAAGCTGATGTCCCAAAAGATGTTATAACGTCATGTTTGCTGGTGGTTATATCTGGAAGATGATTAATATTGGACATGTGGAGTTGGATGCTCTAGCATTTTTGGTCAGAAGAGGTGGAGATTATGGTCATGTGTTTAGTAGCTGGTTCTGGCAAAGCATGACTACTGTCTTTGAAGACTTCACCAGTTTCAACAACTACTGGTGGATGTAAGGATAGAGGAATTGTGATCTCTTGAAGAGACTGGATCTCAGTAAAGCTTATAAGTAAACTGAGAATTTGTGGAGTTTGTGACACAGTGTTGAGTGGAGCATATGTAATACCCTGGTGTCAAGAGTGTCAAGAGTATCCTTGGTGAAGGATGTCTTTGTTCTGGATCTGAAGCTTAGTGCTTACATTATATCTAAGGAGCATCTACATAGTCATACGGGAGAATGATGAAGTAGAAGGTTTGCCTTGGATGGTGAAAATGAATTGTAAGATAGCCTTTGGAGAAAGGGACAGTGGTACCAAAATGCATGTACTCAGAAAATGTGCTCAAATGTTCATCTCCATCTAGAGCATTTGTTAATCATGACAGGGGGAGTACTTGTCTATGTATTTTGCAGCAAAGGTGCATTTCTTGTGAAGATTGGTTGCCTCTTATGAGGATATAATGTCAGATAGCATTAGGTTGTTGATTGGTGTTTTTGGTGTGGCCTTGAATGGTTCTAGTCATATGAAGCAAATTGTTTGAATCTTGCGCGCACATGCTTCTGAGGAGATGTTTGAAGACAAGATTGAATCATGGCCTTGAATAAATTGTACATTTGTCTTGGTGTGTGTTATTCTAAGTGTGAGGAGTTGACTTAGAGTTCAGTGGAAGACATTGTGTGTGTGCTTCAGATCTTGTGGATGATTGTGTGAAGCCTTCATAACTGGATGGATGAAGAATATGTCTGGATATTCAAAATGTGGATATTGCTGACAGAAGAAGTATGGTTTTGTACAGGGTGTCATAGGAGATTTAACTTGTTGAGGTTTGTCAAATTGTGGCTAAAAAGGGGGAGATTGATATTAAGGGGGAGTAATTGACAGTTGCTATGCTGGTTGTTGCATTGAGGGGGAGTGCTTATTGCTGCTAATAATGAAATATGTGCAGCTGTTGAAGATAATATGTGCAGCTGTTGAAGATAATATGTGCAGCTATTTTGGAGCATAATGATATATGCTGAAGTTTTTATGTGAGCAGCAGAGTTTTGTGAATTGAAGATGTTACTGATGTTGCTGCCTGGAGGTTCAAGATTATTGATTGAAGTTTTTCCGCTGCTGAAGTCTCTGAAGGTGCAGAGTGCAGAGTTTGTTTTAGCCAAAATTAGCCAAAGGTGGAGATTGTTAGTTCTTGGATTGGCTGGAATTTTGGTAAAACAAAGTATATTCAATGTTGATGTCAAGGTACTGATGTTGCAACATTGAGGTTTAACACTGGGTTGTGTTAAGTTTGTATTTGCTGAAGTTGGATGTCTGATGTCACATGGCGATGTTGTAACATCAGATCTGCAGAATTAACAACAACAGGATGTGATGTTGTTAGGGTTGCGTGTTAGCTGGAATTGTGGAGAGCAAGCTGTCTCATTGGATGTGAATATCTTGGGATAGATATTTTCTGCTGCATAGGAGATCTGGTGCAGATTTGTAGGAGATTTAAAAGGTTGAAGATTTAAAAAGATTTTAGGAGAAAATCTGTTTTGAATATTCAGTTTTAAATAACAAATCTGGGAGATATTGTAGCAAGTCCAAGACTAATTCAAGGAGCTATATAAAGCGCACAAGACCAAAGGAAAAAGTGACAGAAATACAGAGAGAAGATCAAGAGCATAGGCTGAGTGTCTTGAGTATTTTGTACGAGTTGTATATCCAGAATTCTAGGGTGAATTGCTAAGTCATATTCTGTCCTCTCTTAGAAGCTGTGAAGCAATAGAGAGTTGTTACTTGATCAAAGCTGTGAAGTAAGATCAAGGTTTCTCAAAGAGGTTGTTCTTTGAGTGTTTTAGGGATTGAGTAGTGTTCTCATATCTAAGTGGTTTCTTAGGTAGAAAGTCACTAGTAGGAATTAAGTTTAGGAGATTGTCAACTGGGTTGTTGAGTCTGTAAATTAATTCTACAAGTAGTGTATTTCATCCCTGGCTTGGTAGCCCCCAGACGTAGGTAGTTAGACCGAACTGGGTGAATAATTCCTTGTGTTGCTTTGTTACTGTTATTGCTGTCTATTGTGCAGAGTGTGTTGTTGTGACATCGCACCTTAGCATCACACGTCTGATACCAGAATTTCAAGTTGTTTCAACATCTTGTTGAACATCAGCAATCTTGAACTTCTCATACAAGAATAATCAATTAAATACTTGTGAATATCACAAATAGCAATTGATCTTAAATCCTTGTTTAATAACCCTGTGTCACTGTTGTAGCTATACTCCAACAGATCACTCCATGAATACTTATCAAGTATTCAATCTTTGCAAGTATCTTCTTTGACAAACAAAGTGTTGAGATACCAAGGCTGCCACCCTTGACTCAAGTAACTAAGATTCTCTCTGAACAAACCCTATTTACCTCAACAGTTCTGAAATCTCCATTCAGATTGGATCCACCATTAGGTTTAAGAGCAATGAATCCTTCCTTTCAGTTTTGGATGGTGAAAATTAATCACCTCCACTTTCTCCAGGTTTATGTTTAACAGAAACACCCTCTAGTCATAAGAATAACTAGAATACTCCAGAAGCACGACTGATATGCCTTTATGAGTGGACTTGAGAGAGTTCTCAAGTATCTTTGACAACTTAGCCGACCAATAATTTACCAAATTCCTAGAGTAAGAACTTGATAAACCTAATCTCAACCCCCTTCTCTTCAACTGACTTCAAACTGCACACTAGAACCAAGCTTCCAAGTACCAAGTCACTATGACAGACATCTTCCAACAACTCTCTCCATTCCATCACTCCCGACTTTGGAATAAAAAGATGCAGATATCTTCAAATATAGAGGCCGACGATTAAGATCTTCCACCATCTGTCTTCAGTAACAATTCCAGAACCCCGTAAATTCCAGAGCTCTTCCATTAGAAACATATGCAGCGGAACCACCAAGGAACAAATTCAACCTGCCCTAATAAGATGTCAGAACATCTTATAAGACACCCCAACAAGAGAATTAGCCACTTCTCCTACAATTGTTGTAGAACCTCTTTAGCAACATGAACAACCACCGAGTTATTACCTTCGATCCAGAACATCCATCCCATCCATTAATACCCTTGAGTATGTCTGAGTTGATTGATCTGATCTCCAAAACTCCTTGTTTAAACGCCAGAAATTATCTCCCAAAGATCTCATCCAAAAATAGACAGGATGTCTTCTCTGATACCAATTGAAATTCTGGCATAGCAGACAGTAGATGTTCTAACACATGTCAAGACATTGTTCTGTATAATTATTAAACAAGAACAGAGCAGCAGACTAATACCTAGAATATCAGTAATTACAGAAACAAAGATGTTTCGACATCTATTCCAACATGTTAATCAAAACTGAACTATAAATTGCAGAATGATAAACAACATAGAATATGATGACCCAGTTCGTTGGAACTCACCTACATCTGGGGGATACCAATCCAGGAAGAAGAATTCACTATCAGTAGTAGTATAGTTTTATGTAAACAACCTCAGGTTTACAGTAAACACCCACGCTTACCTATCACTACCCAATGAAGACTTTATCATTAGAAGTCACATCTATTTGATCAGAGAAACCCATCTCACTCCCTAAATCATTACTTGTGATTATCTAACAGTTACTACACCATAACTGTATCATCCCTATTAAAAGACACCCCTTCCAATACAAAGTTCAATTAGGCATCCTTGAATAACAAGTTAACTTGGATTTGCTTCAAAGCTTCATCTAAGAACAATACGCGATTTATTACCTACGGGTTTCTAAATATGTACAAGTACCTATGTCTACCACAATGTATCAAATTGATACAGAGGGAGACTTACAAGAAAGCCAACGACTCTCAAAACCCTAAACCCTATTTTCTACTTTACAAAAGTATTACAATAGGTTCGGTTGTTCAGTCCTAGGTCTTGGTCTTCTTTTATACTCTTCTGCTGCCTTGGGCTTCAATCTTCTGTTTGCTAATTCCTTGATCCACGTTCTGATTGTTTCCTTAATTCTTAGACCAGACTTAGAAACAACCTGCTATATCAGTTTAAGATGTCAGGACATTCGTTAGGACATCAGGTCTTAACCAGTCTTCTTCATGTTGGTACATTACATCCAACGCCTTGTTTTACCAAAAATTTGCTCAAATCTGCAGAGCCTTCAATGAGTGGGGAGTCTCTCCTTATTCTTCTAGAGTGTTTAGCATACGTCCCATTTGGGGGCGATCTTTCGACGCATTTACTCCTATGTCATAGACTTTAGTGCAGTACACATCTCAAACAAAGTCAATTCACTTCTTCAGGAGCGCTTCGACAAATCCAGAACCTTTCCTCTCGCCCCCGTACGATCGAGATCCCGTTTTCCCATAGTCCTGTGAACTACGGATGCTCTGATTCCTCATTCCCTAATGAGGATACATAGGCACGAGGATCCCTATCCTTGGCGAGAACACTAACAACTGACTTCCCTTTTCTCTCGCACCCGTGCGATCGTGACCAACCAGTTAATCAAGTATTTTCTCTCGCTCCAGTGCAATCAAGACCCTTTCCCAACCTGTGGTCGTAACCACGAACTACAGACGCTCTGATTTCCTCTTTCTCGTTTGATTGATGATACATAGGCACAAGACGATGATGTCTTGGCAAGCAACCTTCTCCCATTCACCCGTATTCCTCCGAACTACGTTGACTCTGACTTTCCCATTGTACGAGGGAATACGTAGGACTAGGACGGCGAAGTCCTATCGAGTCTCCTTTTTCTTTTTCCCTTTCCGTTTCCGTTTAGCAGTATAGCTTTAGATAGACACACCCTTTGATTAAAAAACAAGCGTGGATCCTGTTGAGTACAACGGACGCGAGGGGGGTGCTAATACCTTCCTATCACGTAACCGACTCCTGAACCCAAGATTTGGGTTTGATGACCATGTCTTCTCCCTTTTTGAGGTTTTCTTCGATCGTTTCCTTTCCCTACGTCGGGATAAATAACGTTCGGTGGCGGCTCTTTTTTTTTCTGCCGGTTGTTTTTTGCGTTGCGACAGATTCAAATTAAATGAAGTTATTATTCGAATCATGTTCAATCTTTGATTCAAATCATTTGATCCATAATTTTTTTTTCCAATTTTCAATATGTGATTTATATCCAACTTAAGAGGCAATACACAAGTTTTCTCGTCATTGCTTTAACTTGAGAGAGAAGAAAGTTTCAGATTGGAGATAGAACACCAAAAGGCGTTAGATGAAATCAACATATTTGACAAAGCCTCCTATTATGTTAACCCTATTAGAAATAAAGTCATAAAGTTGTACATATTAGCATCGGATTCAATTATAGGTAGCATGTTAGCACAAGAAGATGAAAATAGCGTCAAGAGAGCCATGTATTACCTTAGTCAAATCCTAAATGATGCTGAAACTAGATATAATGTAATAGAAAAGCTATGTATTTGTTTGTTTATTTCATGTACTAATTTAAAGCATTATAAACCGGTTGATGTATATGTTTACTCGCATTTTCAACGTAATTAAGAATATGTTATTAAAGCCTATCTTACATAATCGAATCGGGAAATGGATGTTGGCCTTCACCGAGTATTCACTAACTTATTCACCTTTAAAGGTCATGAAAGGCCAAATCGCCGCATACTTTATTTTTGACCACTTGTTGGTCGAAGTAGCACAAAACTTTGTAGGCGAGAAGCCTTTGAAATTATATTTCGACTGTTCCAGACACAAGGATGGAACTAGGATTGCAATTCTCATAATTTCACCAAAGGAGATACCAACTAAGTACAAATTTAGAATCAATGGTCATTGCTCAAATAATGAGGCCAAATATGAGGCTTTGATATCAGGCCTTAAGATTTTACTGGACTTGGAGGCAAAAGAAGTCAAGATAAAAGGTGATTCAGAATTAGTAGTGAAGCAGCTAAGAAGAAAATATAAGTGCATCAAGGAAAATGTGATGATTTACTTCGTCACAACAAAATCTCTTTTAAAACACTTCCACTCCGTTGATATTAATCATGTACGTCGACTGGAGAACCAAGAGGAGAATGATTTAGCGCAAATAAGCTATGTGATAATGAGAAACGAATTGTTTAAGAAAACGCCTGAGGGAGTTTACGTGAATGTCTTGGAAAAAGTGAAGCATATTTAGCAATCTCTGAAGTCCATATAGGATCATGTGGTTCTCAACGGGCAAGCCAAAAGATGAAATGGATTTTGTTTTGACTTTGGATTTATTGGCCAAACATGTTGAAAGACTGCATAGAATTTGCAAAAGGTTTTCAAGAATGCCAAAGGCACACTGGTATCCAGCATGTACCCGAAAGTGAGTTGAACTCAATACTCAAGCCATGGTCTTTCAGAGGATGGACTTTGGATTTAATTGATGAAATTAAACCTATTGTCGAAGGGACACAAATATATCTTAGTTGGGATATACTACTTTACCAAATGGATAAAGGCTACCCCTTTACCTAAGGTCGAACAAAAAGAAGTGATCAGTTTCATCCAGAATCACATCATATATAGATTTGGGATTCCTGAGACAATCACCACATATCAAGGCTCAATGTTTATAGTTTGAAAGATGGTGGAATTTTCCTCAGAGATAGGGTTTAAACTGTTAACTTCGACGCCCTATTATGCTCAAGCCAACGTCCAGGTCGAAGAGGCCAACAAGGTCATAATTGGTTTAGTTAAGAAACACATAGGTCAAAAGCCAAAGAATTTTCATAAAATGCTTGACCGAGTGCTTTGGGCTTGTTGAAATTCCCCTAAAGAGTCTACCAACTCTACACCATTTCGACTTACTTACGGGAACGATGCAATGTTTCCTGTAGAAATATACCTCCAATCTTCCAGAATACAAAGGCAAATCAAAATACCAACTGAATATTAATTGGGTATGGTGTTAGATGAATTGGTCAACTTAAACGATGAAAGGTTGTCTGTATTGGGTGTTCTAATAAGACAATAAAGAACATGTGGCTAAGGATTATAACAAAAAGATCAAGGCAAAAACCTTTAATATTAGGGATTTGGTTTGGAAGGTAATTCTGCCATGTATAAGAAAGATCGATACTTAGGCAAATTGTACCTAAACTGGGAGGGGTCATTTCGAATCATGCAAGTATTTATAAATAACCCATACGAGGTTGATGAATTAGCACCTGAAGGTCAAATATTGCGAATAAACGGTAAATACTTGAAAAATTATAGACCCACGTTGGAGGAAATACAAATAAGAGAAGAATAGAGATTACATTTCAATTCAAACACTAAAGTTGATGTCTCAAATGTCAAAGTTCCATAAAAGAGCATATTAAATATTACAAAGCACATTGTATCAGTCAAAAGGCAGAAAGTAGGAATATAAATTTCAAAATGGGAGAGTGGCTTTAAGTCTCTCAAATTGAGCCTTTGTTGCCTCATGTCGAAGGCCAGTCAGGGGAATAGTAGAAGTTATGCCTTCAAATTCTGTATCCAAAGTGGTAACATTGTCAAAATGTTGAAGGCCAATCAAATATTCCTCATCCAGCTTCGTTTAACTGACATTCTTTAGTTCAACTTTTCTCTCTTTAGCCTTTTTCACCTTTGACAGTAGCTCCTCAATTTCTTTCTCCCACTTAAGGATATCATCGTCACAAGAAGAAATCTCTTTATAATCCTACTTGAATGTCATTTCCAACTGCTCAATAAGACCTTTTAATTCATTCACCGGAAACCATTCTTGTGATCAGACTACTTCTATCGGCTTCAATTTACCCATCGCTTCATTCTTCCTCTAGATGTTAGCAGTTATCTGATTAAGCAAGGGTCAAAAATCTATGACGAAGTCAACAACAATCTTTGGGGAACTAGGAGTATTTAGTTTCTTCAAAAAAAAAATTGATCCCATAGGAAAACATGAAGTCATCATTTAGTGTTTGAAACAAGTCTGTGCCTAGAATCTTAAGCTTCAGCTGGAGAAACACCTCGTCAATGGGTTCAACAAAATAATATCCACCAGAAACAATTGAAGAACTAGGGAACTTCTCAGTCGAGCTACTTCAAATACCCATCATCATTTTTAGGTATCCTAAAAGATTATTCATTTCATTTTTGCCATTTCTTCTTGACTAAGAGAAGGTGTTTGAATAGTCTTAATGGCATGTGGCATAATCTTGATATTTTCGCCACCATTCACCAATTCATATTTAGGACCCTTATCTTCAAAATATTGGGTAATGTCTAGTTCCTTATGGAGAGTGTCTCCATGATTTGGACTTCCAAGGGAATAAACATCATTCAGCTCTTCATTGTTTAGGAGTTTCATCCTCAGGATCTAAGTCCATTTTGGTGTGATTAGAGTCTTCACTTTCACATTCCTAGGATGATTCCTAAGAATATGGGGTCTCAACTGCTGGTTTACCTGGTTCATGGAGATTTCTCTTGAGCACCATTGTTAGTTGGTTGACAATAACATCTCTGACATCCTCTTGAATATTCTACAATTGAACAGAGGGGGAATTAATCTTCCCAAGTTGAACAGAAGGAGAACAGGTGGATGTAGGTAATTTGTGTTTAATACTAGAATAAGTGTTTCCCATAAGGAAGTCCCTGCAAAATTTGGTATGTTATAATTTTGGGATGTCTACTAAAGAAAAGTTACATTTGCTATAAAACTCACCTAGGATGCTTTGACATTAGGACTGGACTTGGAACTCTCAGGTTTTTTTGGGGTAACCTCTAGTGCCTTCTTGACTTTCTTTTTGACTTGTAAGAAGGTCTTTTTTTACCCTTCTACTTCAATCACGGGGAAAGTAGATGGGCTTGGAGTAATCTTTGGATGTCCAGCCACGAGGGCCTTAGGTATCTTTTTCTTCTTCTTTGGTGTCTCAGAAGGGGAAGTTTCAACAAAACTTTCTTTCTCTAAATCCTTAAATTCTATACCCTCCAATTTCTTGAGAGGGATGTTTTTAGTTTTGCCTTCCGTATAAATATCGACAGTTCGTTAGTACAGGAAAGAGAATTAGGTGATATATAAGCTAGAAGATTAGGATGGGCATGAAGGTAAACCTGTATTTCTTTCCCTCTGACTGAGGCCCTTTCTTCTCTAGTTCTCTTTCTGGAAGCAACATCATCTAAGCTAGCACCATCTTGTGTGGCTTTCCACAATGTAACAGATGCAAAGAAATTTGACAATAATCACATCAAAAAAGCACAAAAGAGAGAAGAGATAAGTCAATCCCAAAGTTTTTTTTACTTTCATCACCTGCATGTATAGAAGATAAAATTTGACCATTCTCAATATCAACATGAAGGTGACATTGATAGCTATGTATGTCATACTTAGTCACAACTACCCGTTCGGCGGGCTTTTTACATTTATTTTCTAAAACTTCTAAGTAAAACCCACAGAGGAACCACCTTGGAAAAGGAGGTTGAAAATCCAAATGGAACTCACTAAAAGGTAAAGGTGGAAATTTAGGTGTATGAAATAGTAAAGAAAATGTGTATATATCAGTTACATAAGAAGGAAAACACAGTTTTGGCATTTTTTCAATAAGTTTTTCTTTCAAAGTTTTAGCTTCCTAAGATATAGTTTGCCTATGATTACTTTGATCATACACAGTTTCAAAGAATTGCTGAATGGATTGAATTTATTTAATATGTGAACTCCTACCTTTTATGAACTTGGTCTACAGAGATAAAAAACCTTTCATTAGAGAACACATCAGGTTCGACATAGCTATAAATGGGTCACTATGATAAGCTTTCCACTATGTTGTAAGTTATGTGGTTCTTGGATTGGCTACATTTTAGTAAAACAACATGTTGTTAGCAAGATGTTAAACCAGATGTTCTGCCATGACAGTCAGACATCATGTTCTGGATGATGTTGTGACATGTTCCAGGAAATTTTATACCAGATAGCTAGAACATGTCTATTTTGGTATTTTTAGTGTGATTTTTGAGTGTGTTCTAATTCACACACATGCATTTTTTATAGGAGTATATTGTGGGATTTTCTGTTATGACGGATTATGTTACTTTTCATAAAAAGGATCCTTGAGCCTTTTTATGAAAGTTTGTATTTTGCTCCTATTATTGTGCAGGTTGATTTGCAGCCAGTTTATACTGATTGCTGCTATTTGTGCGCCTTAAGAAGTCCAAGTCTAGTAGGTCTGAAGGCTATTTAAAGTGATGATCAAACCCTATTGAAAAAGAGAGCATAACGCGTGTCATACCCAAAATTTTGACCACTAAGATTTCCCATCATTTTAAAAATCATCACCACAATATGGATGAACCATCATGCCTCATCAGTCTCCCCAAAGATGGATGAGCATTCACTACTATCAAACTTAGGGTTTCAAGCCCTCTCTGAGCCTTAGGCAAAGGATCAATCAAGAAATGACATGATCTTCAACTTGTCTAACCTCTCAAACACCCACAAAGGATCAAGAGGACTCCCACTTCAAGGATTAAGCACAAAGCTGCTCCCTTATAGGTGGATCAAGCCTCCAAAATCAATAGTGTCACCAAATTAGGGTTTTGGTCGACTAGGGCCTCCAGATGGAAATTTTCCTCTGGGAATGGGCCAATGCTTCAAGGCATGACCTAATATACCCCAAGGGACATCTTGAACACAATCATCAAGTCAATTTTGCTTCAGGGGATGCACTCATCAAAAATCAGGAATTAGGGTTTCTTGACCTAATTCACCCCTAAGTTGACTTTTGGGACAAATCATGAGCCAAGAACTCAAGAGATGGTTTGAGGGTCTCTAACATACTAAATTGATCCATTTGAAACAATGGATTAATCCAAGAAGCTTGAGCAACAAGTTTCAATTTCATCAGAACCACAATTAGGGTTTCACGAGAAAAGTCAACTGTACCTTTGACTTTTGACCAGGACATGCTCCCAAACCTTAGGACATGATTCAATACACCCTATAACACCTATGAAATCAATATATCAAGTTTGATTTAGGTCAAAGACTTGATTTCATAGAGGATCGCACTGTTTGGAATTCATCTGACAAAAAGTCAACTATGCACAAAAGTCAACTTTGACTTTTTGAGATTTTTCAAAATATAGTTATTTGACCCTAAAATGATGTTAATGTGTGATTTGAATCATCATTCATCAAGAAAAATCAAGAAAAGTGGGATAACTTGTAAAAGGGGTAACCATAAACACTTATAAATTTTTCTAAGTTATGGAACAAAGTGGCTAGGGTACCAACTTTGGAGGATCATAACTCCTAAACCACAAAGCCATTTTTCCCCATTCAAAGCTGGATTTGTAGCCCTCATGAACCTCTACAAAAGCTTCAACTACACCTCATTCCAATTCATCATAGATTTTGAGTTATGGAATGATCAAAATGGCTGAAAACATGAAATGCCACTTTTTCCAACACTTAGTGAAATTTTCACTAAGTCAGAATCTCACTTCACTTTTTCTCAAATGTAGGGGCATTTTTCACTTGGATCCAAAAAGTATCAAAACCAACTATGATCAAAGAGTTGTTGTATCATATAAGGGCTTTCCAAAATGGCCAAGAACTCCATCAAATTTCACTTGAGCCATGAGATATGACAATGGCAATATGCCTTGCTGAAAACTGTCAAAGCAGGGCACATTTGTGCATTTTGCTCGATTTGCCCAAATTTTGCAAAGGGCAAGCAACTCTATCCATCTGAATACCTCAAGGGGGACCAAGGAGGAACCAACTCTGATCCCAAGCCTCCCAAGTCTTTGGAACCAAAAGTAGCATGCCAAACCTAGAATTGCCTAAAAGAGGGACAAGACTCCAATTTTGGATTGGAGCATTTAATGGATGCACTTAGGTGGCATGGACTGAGCCATTCCCAACTGAATTCAGTCAAGACTTATTCAAGACCAAGGGAACCAGTAGCCTGTGCCCTAACCTCTAGTCAATGGCTAGAGGAGACTTGGATTCTCATTGCTTAACATTGGCAAAAACCTCTGCTGCAGTTGCCATTCACTATTCCTTGCAAAACAAACTTGCTCTACTATAAATAGAGCTCAATTATGATCAGTTTGAGTACATCAAAGCCATCAAACAGATGCTTTCCTCAAAATCTCCTTCTTCACTCCAATTTTTCCTTCTAAGGCAAGTCACTATCGGGTTTTGAGTTTGAGAGCCATTCCAATCAAACCAATCACACACACACACACACACACACACCTCATAAACATCATACAGAAGTGATCCAAACACTCACATAACATCTGGAACACCAAAATCACAAAATCACTAGCCAACTGCTCAAGCCTTTGACAGATTTGCAGTTGGGGTACCATCTCAAGTTCCAGATCATTTCAATCAACTCCAAGCATCCAGACACACTCCATGGAACCTAGGGAAGCTATCCACATCATTGGATCCTATATGTAACACCTCTAACACAAAACACGATCACCAGCTGCAAGAGGTAAGCATGAGCTCTTCTAACTCTATGATCCATGCATTTTTTGCTGCACAATAATTTGGCCATATGTTCATAATCATACATGGAGTGTTTTCCCTCAATCAATTGCATTGTTTGAATCGTGTGTGGAATTTATGAACCTTCATGCAAATGTTAGGGTTCTCGAGGTTTCTCTTTGATTTCTTATTCCATGCTTAAAATAAATGAAATTAAAGACCATAGACATGATCGTGAGGTTGAAACGAGTAGATTGATATGTAGATTGCATGATATAATTAAGTATTCAGTGAGATTAGATAGAAAACGCAAATCTGCAGAAACAGAGGAAGGGCGCGTGTTCTTGCCATGTTCTTGGCGCCCTTTTTAAAAAATTTGAATATTTGAATTTTGTGATTTTATTTAATTGATTCAAAAATTAATTTCTCTATGAGTTTTAATGATTTTGAGTTGATTCTTTTTTTAATAATTCACAAAAATTTTAAAATATTTTATTTTCCCAAAAAGTCCCAAAAATATTATTTATTTCATATAATTGATATTTTTGCAAAGAATTAATATTTTTATTATTTTTGACATTTAAAATATTTTTTCCTTCTTGATTTTGCAAATTTTAATGATTTCTAATCATTTTGTAGGTCAAAACTTGATTTTTGAAACATTAATCCAAGATCACAATTTGTTTTCCACATGCTAAACAATTTTGACCATTTAATTGAATTTTTTATTCAATTAAAATACATTTTGAAAATAAATTAGGGTTTTTGATTAATTCAACCCTTATCAAACTTATTCAAACAACCTTTGGGCCTCTAATAGAGTGTAAGACCCAATCCCTTTTTGACAAACCTTTTTGGGCCTCAGTGTATTATATAAGTCCCGATACCGTCAAAAAGTTCGGCGCGATCGTCGCCTTTTTAACAAAAAAACCATGGGCCTCTCCTTGAGTTGTAAGCCCCATCACTTGTACAAAAATGAAACCTTTGGGTCTCTAATAGAGTGTAAGACCCAATCCCCTTTTAACCAAAATTTTTTGGGCCTCAGACATTGTATAAGTCCTACTGCGTTAAAAGAAAAATCTCGGCGCGTTCGCCAATTCAAAAACAAATCATCTGGGCCTACCCTCGTGTTATAAGCCCCATTCTTTTTCTTTAAACCTTTGGGCCTCTTGAGAGAGTGTAAGACCCATCCCTTTGTACAGAAAACCTTTTTGGGCCTCAGTCACTTGTATAAGTCCCTGTACAAAACAACAGTGCAATCACTGATAAAACCTTGGGCCTCTCCTTGAGCTGTAAGCCCCAACAATATTTTCAAAGCACTTTCTCCTTTGATTTTGAATATAATATTGTTATCAAAGTTTTCTTTGTTGAACAACTAACCAAACAGCATAGAAGCTCTACAACCGAGTAAGTGCTTACCCGCTTTCTTTATCCGCTTTCATATATATATATATATAAATGTATTGTGGGGCTGCTCACTGTAAGTCTTCTTTCACAAAATTTTATATACTTGTCAAATATCCACTGTGTAATACTAGTATAGTTATTTAGAGTTTTCCCCGGCAACTACGTCTAGCACTAGGTAAAGCCCCATTGATCGCTCTTAAATACATTCAAAACTAGATCCCCGTAGGATTACCAGACACAATCTTCCCTCCTCTTGGGGTTAAACAATATGGAGATGTGAAAGGCAGATTCTTTTTGAACCCTTTCTCAGACTGTCACCCTTAGAAGTTGTCAAAGAAACTCTACTCCCCAGAGATGATCTTTTCTCAGTGAATGGCATCTCTTGAGTTTCTTCCAAATTCTCGGACTTTCCTGGCTTGATCTATTCTCAGTGAATAACATGTCTTGAACTTTTCGGGGTTTGGGGACCCACAGGCTTCTTAAAAGCACTCTTAGAAATTGTCAAAGGAGCTCTAACTCCCCAGAGATGATCTTTTCTCCGTGAATGGCATCTCTTGAGTTTCTTCCAAATTCTTGGACTTTCCTGGCTTAATCTATTCTCAGTGAATAACATGTCTTGAACTTTTCGGGGTTTGGGGACCCACAGGCTTCTTAAAAGCACCCTAAGAAATTGTCAAAGGAGCTCTAACTCCCCAGAGATGATCTTTTCTCCGTGAATGGCATCTCTTGAGCTTCTTCCAAACTCTCAGACTTTCCTGGCTTGATCTATTCTCAGTGAATAGCATGTCTTGAACTTTTTGGGGTTTGGGGACCCACAGGCTTCCTAAAAGCATCCCCGCCTCCTCTTGGGCATTGTACAAGGACCCTTCGGCTTCTTAAAAGCTCTCATGCCTTCTCTTGGGCTTAGTACAAGGACCCAGAGACCTCTACGGGTATAGGAACAGAACCTAGTCATCAATTTGCTAGAGTTGTCTTTCTGAGTCAAGTGTCAGACCAGTTAATAGGTTGACCTTCATCCCTTAACATACCAGCCTTCTCTTGGGCATCATACAAAGATCATTCACTACTTGAGAATCGATTTCTCATAACACCAGTAGACTTGGACAGTCTCAATACCCTTTGGATTTCCCATTTCCTTAAAGAATAGGAAATAACCCTGATCCTCTGATAAATCCCAAGGTACAACATTACCCATATAAGAACTGATTTTCTCTTCATCTGACATACTGGACCTGTCGCTAAACTGAAACGGTTACAATAGCCTCCTCTTAGGCTTTGTATAATGATCCTTTCCCCAGGAAAGTTAGCCTCCTCTTAGGCTTTGTATAATGATCCCTTCCTCAGAGAAGTTGGCCTCCTCTTGGGCCTTGTACAATGATTCTCCTCAGCGGAGCTAACCTTTTCAGACTCTCTTGATGAGTCACACCTTTCAGCCTCTATCTCGGGCTTTATACGAGATACAAAAACACTCTCTTGTTGAGTATAAAAGACTCTCTTGTTTAGTCAACTCCTTTAGCCTCTATCTCGGGCTTTATACGAGATACTAAAACACTCTCTTGTTGAGTATAAAAGACTCTCTTGTTGAGTCAATCCCCTTTAGCCTCTATCTCGGGCTTCGTACGAGATACAAACACTCTCTTGTTGAGTATAAAAGACTCTCTTGTTGAGTCAACCCCCTTTCAGCCTCCATCTCGGGCTTCGTACGAGATACCAAAAACACTCTCTTGTTGAATATAAAAGACTCTCTTGTTGAGTCGATCCCTTTTAGCCTCCATCTCGAGCTTCGTACGAGATAGAAAATCACTCTCTTATTGAGTATAAAAGACTCTCTTGTTGAGTCAATCACCCTTCAGCCTCCATCTCGGGCTTCGTACGAGATACAAAAACACTATCTTGTTGAGTATAAAAGACTCTCTTGTTGAGTCAACTCCTTTAGCCTCTCTCTCGGGCTTCATACGAGACATATAAAAGACTCTCTTGTTGAGTCAATCCCTTTTAGCCTCTCTCTCGGGCTTTGTACGAGACACATAAAAACACCCTCTTGTTGGGTCAATAGCCTCCTCTTAGGCTTTGTATAAGGAAAACCCCGGTTGAGTCAATCAACCTTTTAGCATCAAATTTGTGCCTTGTCCATAGCATACAAACATCAACAACTCGCCTTTTAGAGATGACAAATTCTCTCTAAAGTCAAAACCCTTTAGCTTCACATCTTGGCCTTTGAACAAGATACAAACCACCTTTAGCTTCACGTCTTGGGCTTTGAACAAGACACCAAAACAACCTTTTTCCTCCCATAGAATAGGAGGAACTACGATCGCTTTGATTTCCCTGTTTCGCTAAACGGGAATACGTAGGCATAAGATTTGAAAAATCTTAGCGAACACACTAATCAAAAAACCCAAAATCCCATACCTCCATCAATCAATCGAAAAACATCAGTCTTAAACCTCCCACCAATCGCCCAGGCACTATTTTAACAAAATAACTTAAAAGAGACCCACAATCTCAATAGCATCTGTAAACCAACAGTCATCTGTTTAAACTCAGTATGCAAGCAGGGTTAATTGGAGACATCTATTTCCCTTCCTTAATCAGCTTCAATAGGATAAAAAATGAATCGAACTGTAGTACCCCAAAGCGATAGTGCTTCGCAACCACGCAAAAATTCGTGCTACAACGTGAGAATTTTGGGAAATAAGGATTAGCCATTGGTTTGGTTAGTCTTTAGGGTTTTCTGCTTGTTAATTGTATGTCACTCATGTATCTTCTGATGCATTGTGGTTGATTGATTGTTCATTGTTCATTGTCCACTCTAACGCTTTTAAGCAAGAGTGTATTGTTCTTGATAGAAGTTTTTAAGCAAAATTAAGTATTATCTTGGAAGTGTGCTACTTCTATTGTTTGTGGAATTGTTAATTGTCACTGGGATTGTGACTGATTAGGAAGTGAGAGGGGGATCTCATATCTAGAGGGTGTCTAGGTAGAAGTTGCACAAGGTAGGGATTAGGCGAGAAGTTGTAAATGGGTGAGTTTAGCTTTAAACTAATACTATCATAGTGAATTTCCTTCTTGGCTTGGTAGCCCCTAGATGTAGGTGAGTTGCACTGAACTGGTTCAACATTTCTTGTGTTGATCTTATTTTTATTTCATTTAATTTCTTGCAATTTTTACTTGTGTGATCAAGTTGTTGTTGATCCTGGTGTTGTGATATCTGTCTCGACATCTGGTATCTGCGTGCCATAATTTCAATTGGCATAAGAGCAGGTCACCCTATTCTATTTTTGGGTGAGCTCCAGGGAGTTTATAATTCTCGTACTATGGACAAGGAAGGAGGATATAACAACAAACCACCTCTTTTGGATGGATCCAACTATGACTGGTGGAGGAAACATATGACAATCTTCCTAAAATCTATGGACAGAAGATTATCGAGAGCTGTTTTGGATGGTTGGGATCACCCTAGTGTGAAGGACATGGATGGCAATAAGTCCTTAAAGCCAGAAGAAGACTGGTCATAAGAGGAAGATGAATTAGCTCTTGGAAACTCCAAAGCCATGAATGCCATATTCAATGGAGTTAACAAGAATACTTTCAAATTGATCAGTACATGTATTATGGATAAAGAGGCTTGGGAAATCCTCAGGATAACTCATGAATGCACAACTAAAGAAAGGATGTCTGAAGAAAAGCTGGTTAAGAGATTTGAGGTGAAGATGACTGCTATTGAAGAAGCTAAAGACATAAGCAACATAGGGGTTGGTGATCTTATTGGATCTTTTCAAACCATTGGTAACCAATAGTTTTTAACATCCCTTTCTTAGTGTCAAGATCATATTGAGTCTCTATATGTTAAAAACTATTGGTAATCAAGTTCTGGAGGAGATGGGAAGAAGAACAAGACTAGATGTTAAGCATATCCCTCATGACATCAGCAAGAACTATGAACCTCATGAAAAGACAAAAGTGTTCAATATTATGAGTGTCAAGAAATTGAGCAGTTTAGTACAGAATGCCCAACATATCTTGAGAAACTGCAAAAGGAACAACTGGTTCATGGACTAAGGATGACTCTGAAGGAGGAAAGGATAATGAAGACATTAAGCTTGTTAAAGCCTTTTCTGGGAGATATGACTTAGTAGGACGAAAGAAGATGTCGTATGAAGACCTAGTTGTCACATACAAAGACTTATGTGTCAAAGCTGAAGAAGTGTGCAAGGAGGGCGAAAAACAAAAGCTTGCCATTAGACAACTTCAGGTTGAGAAGAAGGAATTGCTTACTAAAATATATGTCTTTTAGAGTAAAGTCTCCCTAGTGACCTCTAAGCTTGAACACATGACCAAGCCTGACAGAATGTTAAACAAGGGAACTTATGTGTTGGGTGACATACTAAAAACTGAAAGAAATGTTGAGAATTCAACAAAAGTTTAATATAGCAAAAAGGTAAAATCATATGCGTCTAGACATGTCCATTCTGAGAGGAGGAAAAACACCTTGGTAAAAAAGAGAAACCTCTAACATCTGAGATCTTTCATCAGATCTGAAGACCACTGTAGCTTATAGAAGCATCTAGAAAGGGTCTAGCTAACCTCTATGAGAAAAGCTTATGATGAGTGTCAAGCTGAGAGGAAAATCTCAGAATTATAAAATGTCACACAGAATGTTATGACATTTCACTATGATCACATGAAAGGACTCAATGAGGTGAAGGTCCTCACTTCATATGGAATTAAGGAATGGAATAATATGCCTCATTCACCCTTTAATCTGGATAAAGCTGAGGTCATTAAAGGTGTTGTACTGAGAAAAGTTCCAACAAACAGTTTTATTTTCAATAAATATCAATTTAAGAAGTTGAAGAGTGTTGTTGGAATTTGTATTGCAAAAAAAGGAGGAAACAGTAAGGTGCAGACATGCAATGGATAATTTTTTTCTTCATTTAGTGACCTATGAAAATCCAGAAACATCATTACCCAGCATTGGGTTTCTCACGTCTACCCGCTACGCAAACCCTTTCACCTACTGTATTAATCATTCGCCCTATTTGCTTAAACTTCAACCTCAACATTGGTTAAATCTATTCTTTCACAAAGAAATTGCTCAGAACATCATTCTTGGTATCTTTTCCTCAGGATTTCAAAAACAAAATATGTCTAACAAAGAAGATGTGTCCGCTTCCACTCCCTATACCCCAAATATTTCTGAAGAAATGCCTAATGCTATAACGAACGTTGTTCCTATCTCTATCATTCCAAGTGCAACTTTAAAGAAGCGCATAACAAAGATTCGGGCAGGAAAAAAACTCCACTCGTCTGGTGTAATTTCTCATACTAAAAGGATCTCTAAGGAAATATTATTTGTTGATGTGCATAGTGGTTAAGATAAACCTAATGTCACTAACTTAATCAAGGATTCTGGAAAGCCTGATATTGAAAAAGCTCCTGGAAGATCCAACTAGGTGGACATTGAAGTTGACCGAAGTATACGTAGGTTATTGTCTGACATTTTGAGAGGGAAGGCGACTCCTGATGATGCGCCTAATGTTGGGACTTTAGTGACTAAGTCATCTGGTGCTGAGAACAATGAAAACCCAGAGGCCTGTGAATTTGAGCACAAGGCTGCTACTGAAACAGACGTTTAGAAAAATGTTGATAAGAATGAGATAAACGCATTGACAATCTTACTTATGATGATGAACCCATTAGTAAAAGGTTACCCCCTAGAATTGCCAAGAGATTGAAGTGCGGGAAAGAAAGGGCTAATGATAGGTGTAAAAGCACTCCTTCAAAGAAACATGTGAGTGTGGGACCAGCGAAGGGATGAAGCAAAGTTCTTACTCCTGCTTCTGGGAAAAAGAGCCTGAAAAAGGAAGGATGTTCCTTCAAGTGACTCATAGTATGATGTTGAAATTTATGTCGAGGACATCATGCATAAGGGAAGAGGAGAGTCTATAGCAAAAAGAAGCTTTGTTGAGATTCCTGATATCCCTTTGGATAATATATCTTTTCACTCTTTCGAAAATGTCGAGAAGTAGAAGTATGTCTACGAAAGACCTGTATCCCTTGAAAGAGAACTGGGGAAGGAAGATTTAGAATGCAAGGAGATTGTGAATCTCATTGATCATGCAGGTCTGATGAAGACTATTTCCAAACATGGTAAGTGTTATGAAAAATTGGTTAAGGAATTTGTTGTGAACATCACTCAAGGGTGTGATAATAAAAAGAGCTCGGATTTTAGGAAGGTTTATGTGAGGGGGAGATGCGTGGAATTTTCTCCAGTGATAATCAATGGGTACTTAGGAAGATGTGAATCAGAACGACCAGAAGTTGAGGTGTCTGATAATCTCATCTCTAAAGAGATTACTGGGAATCAGGTGAAGCAATGGCCTAGGAAAGGCAAGCTATCTGCAAGTTACTTAAGTGTGAAGTACGTAATTCTTCATAAAATTAGAGCTGTCAATTGGGTGCCCACTAGTCATACCTCCACGATAGCTATGGGAATGGCTAAGTTTATCTACATAATTGGTTCAAAAATAGACTATGACTTTGGTACTTATATTTTTGAACAAACCTTGAGGCATGCCACATTATCTGAGGTAAAGCTGCCCATAGCTTTTCCAACCTTAATCTGTGGCATAATTCTGAATCAATACCCAGGAATCCTGGCTGAGTCAGAAGGTTTTACTTAGAGAGAATTTCTGCTTATCTTTCACTACAAGCTCTTTGAAGGGACACAGGTGGCAGACATTGCCACGACATCCAGAAAAGAAAGGGCACCTTCCACTTCCAAGGCTAGTGTCATAACTGAACTAGGGGCCACATGTAGAAAATTGGATGAGACCATCAAAGTATGTACTGTTAGAAAAATCAAGCTGGAAGGACTCATTAAAGCTTTTTCTGAGGAAGGAAAAATGATGACAACGATGTTGACCAGGATTGTAGCAGTGAAGATGAAAGCTCTGAAGATTAGAGTTAGTTGAAGTTTTTGGGAATGTGTTTTTTCTGTATGCACTCTTGCTTGTAATTCCTGACGATGTTCCAACTGGATGGTGTGTGTGTTGCCTTTTTGTTTCCATCTGTTATATTTGTGTTTCCATATGAACTTATGCTTTATGCATTGTGTTTGTGCTTCCAAATGTGTGATTCCATTTGCTTTTGTTTAAATTTACTCTATTTTCTTTTTGACAATTTTTGGCTAAAAAGGGGGAGTAAAGTGTTGTTGCTGTTTCTGATGTTAGATCAGATGTCCTGACTTTATGTCATGTTTGTACTACTTCTTAGGAAGAGTAGTTGTTTTGCTTGCTAGATAAATGCAACTTTTTAGGGGGAGCATGATAATCTGTGAAGATTACTGTTGCTGATGTGGAACCATTTGCTGTGTCTGGGAGAATACTTTATTCTCTACAGTAGGTTGTAGTGTTCAGGGGAGTGTGCTTGTGCTAGTGCTTGTGTAGTGTGGTTTCATGGGAGTTCACGTGTTTATTTTGTGTTTTTGGTTTTTCCTTTCAGAGGGAGTACTGATTA
Source organism: Lathyrus tuberosus (assembly GCA_022829125.1). Taxonomy (NCBI): domain Eukaryota; kingdom Viridiplantae; phylum Streptophyta; class Magnoliopsida; order Fabales; family Fabaceae; genus Lathyrus; species Lathyrus tuberosus. Next base: position 3,451,726 of record JALAZF010000320.1, on the reverse strand, counting down.
TGTGTGACAGGGGGAGCTGTGTACCTGTCTGTTTTTGCTGCTATAAGATTGCAGTCTGTACAAAGCTTACATGTTCTCATGTAGCTTGTGTTAGTTTGTGATGTCAGACCTAATGTATTGACATTGTGCTGTTAATTTTTTTTCTTTATTGGTTTGATAGCATTGTGGTTCTTGAGGTTCTTTATTTTGTTTCCGCCGTGTACCTCTGATATGTGTGATAAGGTTATTTTAGCCAAAATTTGCCAAAGGGGGAGATTGTAAGTCCTGTGGTTTTTAGATTGGAGACACTTTAGTAATACAACATGCTGTTAGCAAGATGTTAAACCAGATGTTATGCCATGACAGTCAGACATCATGTTCTGCATGATGTTGTGACATGTTCCAAGACATGTTATACCAGATAGTTAGGGCATGTCTATTTTGGTATTTTTAGTAAGATTTTTTAGTGTGTTCTAATTCACACACATGCGTTTTTCATAGGAGTATATTGTGGGATTTTCTGTTATGACATATTCTGTTACTTTTCATAAAAAGGATCCTTGAGCCTTCTTAGGAAAGTTTGTATTTTGCTCCTATTATTGTGCAGGTTGATTTGCAGCCAGTTTATACTGATTGCAGCTATTTATGCGCCTCACAAAGTCCAAGTCTAGTAGGTCTGAAGGCTATTTAAAGTGAAGATCAAACCCTATTGAAAAAGAGAGCATATTGTGAGAATTTTGGGAAATAAAGATTAGTCGTTGTTTTGGTTGGTCTTTAGGGTTTTCTACTTGTTAATTGTATCTCACTCATGTATCTTCTGATGCATTGAGGTTGACTGATTGTTCATTGTTCATTGTCCAATCTAAAGCTTTTAAGTAAGAGTGTATTGTTCTTGATTGAAGCTTTTAAGCAAAATCAAGTATTGTCTTGGAAGTGTGTTACTTCTATTGTTTGTGGAATTGTTAATTGTCAATGGGATTGTGACTGATTAGGAAGTGAGAGGGGGATCTCAGAGATAGAGGATGTCTAGGTGGAAGTTGCACAAGGTAGGGATTAGGCGAGAAGTTGTAAACGGGCGAGTTTAGCTTTGAACTAATACTATCATAGTGAATTTTCTTCTTGGCTTGGTAGCCCCTAGATGTAGGTGAGTTGCACTGAATTGGGTTAACATTTCTTGTGTTGATCTTATTTTTCTATCTTTTAATTTCCTGCAATTTTTACTTGTGTGATCAAGCTATTGTTTATCCTGGTGTTATGACATCTATCTCGACATCTGGTATCTGCGTGCCAGGATTTCACATGTGTCGAACTCATGAGTGCAGTATAAGGACGCTTGGAATTGAAAAGGTATGAGGTCAATACACACATTAGCTTGTCTATTCAAACGTTCATTGTACTACGCTCAGTCATTTCAATGGTGCTCAGGCAAAGTTCAATTTTTTGAATAAAGTATGATTTGGGAAAAAATTGGCTAAACTTAAAATGTCGAGATACTAAGTATGCTTGATAGCCAACCAGCCCCATGGTGTCTTTAGTATTCCCAAGTCTAGATGATAATAGTTTTCGGATAAGAAAATCTTTCCATATCTCGAAATCTTCAGTTTAGTGTTTAGGAGCAAGAGAAGGAAACTCGCGTTTGAACCAGTCTAGCCCATATTTTCAATTTTCAAAAGGAGACATTGAGGTAGTGAAGGCATGGCACTTTGCAAACATCATGAAGTATTTAGTAAAAGTGTCATGCGTCGAGTGTCTTGTATCAGTAGGGGTCATTAAGGTAGGTCTAGTGTCTTTAATTTGTCGATTATTTATCTCTTCGACTTGGTTGCTTGGTATATCCATTTGCAAAGAAGATTCAAAAATTGCATTTAGCGAAAGTTTGAGTAGCCAATAAGGGCCAGCAAGCAAGAGATTGGTTGTAGGTCCAAGATTTTTGAGGTTGTAACTTGCAATTCCTAATGACTCATAGAGAGAACCTAATATTAGTTGGCCTATACCAATGCTTCGACCATTATGTAATTGATTGGCTAAAGTAAGAAACCTTTTAGCCACCTTCAGAGATTTGCAACAAAATATGAAACGCGACAACCACATTATCAAGAAGGTGATGTGCTTTTTGTCTGACACTTTTTCACTTTGGGTGTCATGATGGTCAATAGTTAACTTAGCGAAGCTAGGATGATTTTGATTGAAGTTAATGGTATCTTCATCCCGTATAGTTGGGTTGAACACTTCTTCAGTTGGGCGAAGGCCAATGATGGGCGCCACATCAAATAAAGTGGGTGTTATTATTCCCAAGGCAATTGGAAGGTGTTCATTATACCTTCCCAAAAGTACAACATTGTGACAAACATGTTTTGGAAATATGGAGGGCCAACCCTCGATAGCTGAATCAAATCGTAAAGGCCTTGCTCTTTCTATATTGTTGCTTTCTTGGATTCTACTTTGTCTCACCGAGGAATGTATTCCTCTTTTTTCTTAGTAGAGGGAGCAGAGCAAAATACACAAAGGGAAGCGTTCATGTAATTTAGGTCAATAGGTTGTTTAGAGCAGACTATAGGTTTGGTACGATGATAAGAAGTAAAAATTTCTTTCAATCTTTCAGCCTTGGCATTAGGGTCAGGGAGTGGGCCCAAAAATGCATGAGTTTTTCATAAATATCGAAATGGATGAGTACCTGGGATTTCCATATTCTAGCTTTCTCTTCCTCCAATGGTGGCTCTGGAACTTAAACTTGGTTCCTAACAACAACAGGAACTTTAACTTTAGCAACAAGAGGTAGTAGATTCATTGATTTTGATGAAGAAGCCATGGTCGCAAGAAGTGAGCGTGGGTTTAAAGAAGCTGTAATTGAGGAAAAAGTTTTGCTCTTAGAAATTAGAAGGCGGAAAGAAGAAAACATGTATGATCATGCACACCATTCTTTACATATTTAAGCAAAGTCTTTTTTCTTGCTTTTCACATTTATTTTCAGCAATTTACTTGTCTTTTTATCTTACATTTTACAAGGATCTTGACACTATCAAAATTCCTTGGTTTTCTCTACATGTTTGTCTTTATTTTCTTAAAAAGATATAATATATTATACATTTACAACAAACGATTAAATACTATTTTAAGAATTTATGCAAATATATGCTAAGATTCACTAGTCAATCTTGCAAGTAACTTTTCTAAAAGACTAGAAATTGGTTATCAAAATTAGGGGTAAACACCAATCCGGATGTTACAATATCAGAGGGAAACCAGAATGAATACTATAAAGCTGACAAAAGTATGACAAACATAACCCGGAAATAATGTTCAAAGTAGAAACATAAATACAAAAAAGGGGTGAGAATACATTCTACAATATAAACGGTTTATAAACAACAAGGATAAAACATAGTAGCATACACTACAATAAATAACGCTTTTCATGACAAAGCTTTCACCTCGAACAATAGAAAATTGAGGTATAAAGCAAAGGTGCACTATTTTTTATTATTTAAAAAAATAAAAAAACATAAATTCCCTCGGTTTTCCATAAAACCGAGTTGAAAATACATATCAGTATAAGCATCGATTCCCGGCTATCGCAATTTATGATTCTATTTGTTTATAAGTGTAAACAAAATGTTCTAACCCTTTGGTTTTCTATTTAACCAAGACATATAATAATAATAAGATTTTAGTATATAAGCACTTGCTAAGCAGATTTTACCCTAATCCTTACTAATATGAAGCCGCCCCAAGCATCATTCCTTGGGATGGATTGCAAGACAGAAAAATCTTCAATGTTCTTCTATCTTGAACAAAACATTTTTTTCTGCCCTTGCAATCTATCTCATATAATGGTGTTGATGTCGTCGTTGTTGTATTTTTTCGAATAACCCTCAGTTAAAGAAGGGTACTCAGTTGATAGATTGCAAGTGCGGAAAATTATTCTTGCTTCAAGTTACCCAAAGAAAGGAGCTTAACCAACAATGAAGTGAGCTCAACCTTTGAAAAGAGCTTAGTTGATAGATTGCAAGTGCAGAAAATCATTCTTGCTTCAATTTAAATAAATAATGGAGGTTAACCAACAAAGAAGAGAACTAGCTCAACCTTTGAAAAGTACACAGTTGATAGATTGCAAGCGCAAAATATCATTCTTGTTTCAAAAAAATTGTTTTTGTGGGTATGCAACAAAATTTGGATATCACCAAATATTTGTTGCAAACAATATTTTTTAATATTCTGTGTAAACAATGTATTTTCAAAAAAAAAAAAATAGTCACCTCGGTTTTCTTTAACACCGAGGTGACAGTTAATATAAAACCTCAATTTTCTAGTAAAACCGAGGTGGTTAGTAAGCATATTTTACTTTTAAAACACTCGTTAAATATATTTTACCCTAATACTAAATTATATGTAGCCGCCCTAAAGAGAGGAAATATTCCACCGTCCATTTCTATTATGACTTACTACTACAGATTCTACAATGTATTTTTAATATTTTGTATAAAAAATCTAATTAAAAAAAAGATAGCTTATTCACCTCAGTTTTCTTCTTGGCCGAGGGGATAGTTAAATGTTTTTTTACTATATTCAATGCCCTTAAACAAATATTTGTCATCCATTTAATGTTTATCAACGCTCATGAATCTTCCATTAGTGATCCGCATGAAACCTAAGGGAAATTCGTTATAAAAGCATGTTGAATATTGAAATTCTAACCTAAATGAAACATGAAGCGCTTGAAACATAAAGACTTTGGAAAAGTTCTCTAAGATGGATTGCAAAAGCAGAAAATTACTTGGGTTTAAGGTTTATTTTCTTAAATATTTATTTGAGCAAAAAATCATATATTTGAATATTCATTTTATTTATCTAACCCTTATTTTGTTTTACTTCAGAATCAAAAGCATGAAAGATCCGAAGAGAATAATCTTGCACCTAACATTTGATCTTCCCCAAGATTCAATAATTCAAAGATCTAAAATCTAGATCTCCAGGGAATTTGATTTTTACCTCTCTGGGAATTTGATTTTTATTTTAAACAATGTAATATTATGTGTAAATAATGTAATATTTTGAGCAAACAATGTAATATTCTGGGTAACCAATGTTTAAATAAAAAAAAAAAAGAAATTATCTTACCCATCGATTTTTAAGATAAACTAAGATGAAAGATACGCTAGTTTTGAAAATAATAAAAGTGTTCTACTGGGGTTCAAACCCATGTGCATTTAACTTTAACTCTCAGTTTTAATACCACTGAGGTGATAAGTTGGGGGTTATCATGTCGCCCTCTGTTACCTCGCTTCTATAGTTGAGGTATTATGCATTTCGCGCCCGAGGTAAAAAAACGCTTTTTGTAGTAATGATATTTAGTTAACAAAGATATACAATATACAAAATCATTATGCAATGTGTATTTCCTCTACTTTCATGCATGTGGTAACATCCTACAACATTGGACCAAAGTCCTACAACATAGGATCGAAGTCCGGGATATCATAGTTATTTTACCGAGTGATCCTCAACACTGAACCGAAGTCCTAAGCTGATATCTGATATACATGAATGCATGATTCTAAAAATAATGCAAGCAATTTCCATCCCAACCTCCTCAACCAATTATCATTGTTGTCGGTTAAGGCTAACATATGAACACTTCCAATTACAACTAACACATCAACACTAGTTCTCTTGAACCTAAACATATCAACACATAAATCATTGCCTATTAGGGATAAACACTGGTTCACCTTGAACCTTGAACCATCATCATTCAACATTGCCCAATTCACAAGGCAATTGTTGCGGTGAGAATCGAATATCAAGCTATTGTGTTAAGTTTGAATCACGGAACATTGAATGTTCACCGCCGAACTTTAATTTATCCAAAGGAAATGGAAATGATCGAATAAAACCATAATTGTGAAATGTAAAAACAATGCAAAGAGATCTGAAGGTTCGGGGTTGGTTATACTAAGGGAAGGTATTATCACCCTAAGTATCTATAGTACTCTATAGGAACCTCTTAAAGTATTTGTGTTATGTTATTTGCTTGCTATTAATTAGGAATGTTCTATGGGAAAAAGAACCTAAGAGTGAGTTTGGATGAAGGATTTTAATGAGTGAAAGTAAATTTTTGAGGGAATTTGAAATGACTTGATCAAAATCTATTGTTTGGATAAAAAATATGGAGAATTGTTAAAAAGATGTAAATTTATGGAGTATTTTATTCATGTTAAATTTAAGCAATTTAAAATGACACCAAAAAGTAAAGAATTTCAAATTGCTTCTTAACTCTATATAATATGAATGTTAAATTATTTATTATTAATTTTTCAAATTTTGCAAGATGGTCCTCATATTTTATGAAAATTTCAAATTCACCCCCGAAATTTTCAAAAATTGCAAATTAGTCTCTAATAATTTTCAAATTTTACAAATTGATCCCTTCAAAATTTCAAAATTTACAAATAGGTCCCTATTTTTCATATTTTAAATTTGACCCAAAAGCTTAAAAAATTATGAAAATGGCCCCAAATTTTTTACATTGAATCATTTTAATACTCCATCCAAACAAAAGAATTTAAAAATGAATGAATTCCAATTGAATTATTTGAATTACTTAGAATTTTAAATTTCCTAAAAATGATCAAATTCTTCATCCAAACACACTCTAAAGGTTTTACTAAGTATGCTCGCTATGACTTCACAATCTTATGCCTACGGATCCTAACAAGTATGGAATCAGAGCAATCATAGTTCACCTTAATAAGGGTGAAGAACTCTTGATCATGATTAAGGTTCAAAAGGGGGAAAGAAAGTGTTTATAACAATAACACTTACATAGAGTTTACAAACTCTAACCTAAGGCTAAGTTGAAAAAGTTAATGGCTTGACTAAGTTATAAAGGAAACAAATAGATATTTCCTTACGATGTAGGCAACAAAAGAAAAGAAGAGTGACTTGACAAAGTAAAAAACAAACAAAGAGTTCAATGGGTGGATGGATGAGATGAACAATAATGTTATTCAAGCATGATATCAAAGTAAACATGATAAGGATGACATTCAAACATGATATCAACCAAGAAGGATAAAGAGTGATAAAGATGATATTCAAACATGATATCAACCAAGGTAATCAAAACACAAATTACTTAACAAATTATAAACAAGACATGGTAACAACCAAGGATGACATACAAGCATGGATGATAAATATCAAAGCATACATGTGATGTGCTTCAACAAGAGTGTGATGTCATGGTATATTGAAAAGTTCATTCAAGACATGTTTATAACAATAACATGGAAACATACAACATGGGCACACAAGTGACAACATGTGAACATGTAATGGAATGTGACAACATTTAACAACAACATCATGAAGGATATAACAATGTCATGGTCATAACAATATCAACATGTGAATCAAGACATAATAATATCAAGCAAGGATTCAAATCAACATGGATAACAATTTCAACATGGTATAATGGATCAAAAGTTCAAGTATACAACTAGGGTAAGCATGAACTAAAGTTCAAGGTTAGGACATGGATTAGGGTTTACTAACCCCACTTAATCATGAATACAAAACAAACATGGACAAGTTGTGACAACACTTAAGTTCAAACAAATCATGGATAAGTTATAACAATACTTAATCATGAATACAATTGAAGACATAGTTCAAGCATGGACAAGTTATGACAATACTTAATCATGAATACAAATTAGAAGTTCAAACATGGATAAGTTATGACAATACTTAATCATGAATACAAATTAGAAGTTCAAACATGGATAATTTATGACAACACTTAATCATGAATACGAATTAGAAGTTCAAAAATGGATAAGTTATGACAACACTTAATCATGAACACAATTCACAAGCTCAAACAATCATGGATAAGTTATAAAAATACGTAAACATGGTTCAAGACATCAAATTAATAACAAAGATACATGTTAAAGTTCATGGTGATCACATTCAAAGGTTATTGCATCACAAAGGTTTGCACATGGTAAGCATACAAGTTAGGAATCATGTTAAGACATGTTATCAAAGTTCAAGGCATTTATGAACACATAATCAAAGGTGAACAAACACATGGGCATACATGCACACAATGGTTCAACAAGGTATGAAAGAGACACAAATATCATGGCAAAGGTCAAGAGGAAAGTTTCACAACCATACATGGAAAAACAAGTTATTTACACATGGAAAAGTATGCCTTAAAGTACTTAAAACTTATGCAAAACTAAAACAAACATGTTGTTAATTTCACACGAGGTTCACACAAGGTGTATTATGTTCATACAAGTCATTATGATCAATAAAAATCAAAGAACAAGTCAATATATTCATTTAAAGACCTAATAAACCCTAAAAATGTGCCTAACTGTAACTAAACAAAAATATATGCAAAATAATTAATTTTGTGAAATTTAAAGTGTATTCATAAAATAGGTAAGATCATGAGTACATGAGGAAAATAATGGCCAAAATAGATCAAAGGAGCACCAAGTTATGATCATCTAAAGTTGTGAAGAAAAATGAAAATTTAAGTGGTAAAAATAATAGGAATATGGCTGCCAAGGTTTGAACTCATGTCATTCTGATTCTAGGCCCAAAACTAAGCCATTGGGCCATCGCGCACATTCTGATATAGGATGCATTCAGAAATATATATATATATATATATATATATATATATATATATATATATATATATATATATATATATATATATTAAACATGCTTCAGAAAATAGGAAAAAAATAAAACAAAAAGGACTAGGGCGAAGGGGATTCGAACCCTAGTCCTCTAGGTCACGAACACACTCAAACACGCAGACTAAACCACTGGGGTGGTTTACGTCCAATATTTAGAATAAAAATAATAAAATAAATATTAAACACACAATCAAAATTTTAGAATGGCCATGTCATCATCTTCTTCATCAACTCACGCTCTCTCTCTCTTTTCCCTCGTGCCCGACTTTTTTCTCTTTTTTTCTTCCAATCTTCCACCCTTAATATCTCACTCATTTTCCACCAAATTAAAAATTGTAAAAACCAAAATTGACCTACTTTTCACAAGGATTACAAAGGTATAATTTTCAGAACCTAAAACTCAATGTACAATGCACACGACGGTCCAGAATAGTTATGAAACCCTAGATTTCTAGCATTGTAAACTTTATATATAAACATGATACAAAACCAACAGCCATGTGAACACACTAAGCATAAACATATCTACATTTTTGCTTCAATAAAAAGTCACAAATGATGCATAAATCAAAAGTTCCATAGTGCAATAACCTTACCTATTGAAGCAAGGTCCAATACCCCTTCACAATGATTACAGAAGTAAGGTAAAGATTCTAAAGGCCTCTTTGATCCTTGGAGAAAGTGTTTGAATGGAAAACTTGATCAGAAACTGATTGTATCTTTCCACACGATCCTTCTTGCACAATGGAGCAACAAACTTGGAATATGGTGATATAGGTGGTTCAGAAGTGGTTTGTGTGTTTAGATGAGTTATATGTGATGTATATGAGATGTCTGGATGGTTGGTCGAGAGAGAACTCAACACAAATGCAAGTTGTAGCTTTTAGGTTTTTAAACTTGCAAAAATGGTGGTTTTGCAAATTCTAGTATGTGGGAAGTTGCTGAGGTTTTTTAGGGTGTTTTCTTGTGTGTTTTAAGGCTTAGAGGAGGCCTCTATTTATAGGAGAGGTTGAGGGATGGAGAGATGGTCAGATTGTGAAGTTATGGAGTTTTGGTTTGGTTGAGATCAAATGGTGTGGTTTCATGCATTTCCATGGTTTCAAGACATAGTACAAAGGTTGTAGGGTGGTTGAGAAGTTGCTTCTGATCTTAAGAAAAGGTTTGTGCAGAAGAAACAATCACAAAGCTCAATACAAGTTGACTTTGTGATTAAAGCTTCTTTTCAAGAATGGAAGTGTGCACTTTCTTGCCAAATCTTCCATAAATGGCATGATCACTTGGATAATAGCTCAAATATTTGTGTGATGCCTCCAAAACTTGTACAATCTTCTGATTAAGGAGATATTTGCAAGTTATAAGACCTGTAATCAAGGGATTTGCAGATTGGGATTGGATTTGCTTCAAGTTCTTGACATGAAAATGATCTAAAGTCCATGTTTGGAAGGCCAACTTTGTCTCTTCGAATCTCATAACTCAAGCATCGAAAATATGAGCTCTTGGACTCTTTGGAAAGCTTGAAACATGCTCTACAACTTTCATGTTTTGATTTTTCGTTTAATCAAAATGGATCATAGTGAAAAATAGCCCTAAAGTTAGCTAGTTTTACAAGGCAGATTTGCATCAAAAAATTTTCTAAGTGTTTAAACTTCACACTTGAATGAAACACAAACTTCATGGCTTCATAACTTGAAATCTATGCATTTTTTTGGGAATTCATCCTCGGGGACAAAGTTGGAGTATGGAATGAGCTCTTCAAATTGGTCTTTGGAGCAAAGAAAATGGATGCTTGAATTGGATGTTATGGCTTTGGCAAGTTGAACAAAAATCATTGTACTTCCATAACTTAGAAAATCTTCAATTTATCTTTTGTTGACCTTTTTGCAAGTAACATCAATTCTCTTTATTTTTCTTGATCAAATTCATCAATCAAACATATTTACATGAAATTTATCTTGAGAAGCTCATATTTGACCAAAAAACCTTAAAGTAAAAGGTTTGACTTTGCAGTGATTGGCTTGTGTATCAGATGAATTTTCACTTCCTTATCTTCAATGATGTCCATGTCTTGAGCTATTTGAACACCATGGCTGGACTCCAAGGATGTACTTGAATGTCTTGAATCATGTCTCAAAACTTGGGATCATGTCTTGATCAAAAGTCAAAGATGCAGTTGACTTTGGTTGAAAAACCCTAATTCTTAGCCAGATGAATTTGAATCTTGAAGAAATTATAATGAAGCCATATTGCACTTAATTATTGATGGAGGAAGATCTATTGAGTGTATGAGAACTTGATTGATTGATGATCCATCCAAAACCTTGATAGATTAATCCCTCGAGCCTCTTAAGGTAAACCCTAATTCACGGGTGAAACAAACAAAGCCATATCTTGAAAATTGGTTAGCTATGCATGAACGATTGACCTAGAATGTTGTGTAAATGATAATGGAACCTAGGGGTAAATTTTGGGGTATGAAAGTTGCCCCTATTTAAATAACTTTACCGAATGGCATGAGTGATGACAATCCTCATGAAATCAGGGTGAAAGGTATTTAAATATAGAAAAACTGTAAATTTTTCCCCTAGATGCAATGACATGCTATGCTACGGACAAGAGAATTATCCTAAAAATGTTGGGAATAATGCTGACATACAATGAACTTATAGCATGATGATTTATGATGAATGCTAAATGCACAATGCAGACAAGGATGAAAGCAAAAAGAGTAAATGTCACAACCAAGAGTAATAACTCACTGGGATAGACAAAACATTGGGGAAACAGAAAAAAAACTGGGGACATCTAAAGTGGTTGAGCAACAAGTTCAGACATGATCGGGTGACACTCTAGAGTATGATTGACAAGAAGAATGGTGTTCACTGGGGATAGAAACAAAAAGAAGGATGATCTCCACTGGGGTTCAAGCCAAACAAGGAAGTGATCTTCTAACAAGAGATCAAACAAAACATTAGAGTTTCTGACCAGAATACATCCAAGCTGCTGGAAATTCCTTAACATGAAGAAGTCAAACATGCTCTTCAGGAAACATCAGGAAAAGAAACAGGGTATTTAAACTCTTCTGCATATGCCAAAATAATTGGACTTAGATCGCAAGCAAAGGTGACAACCTGCTTCTAACAGGTCGGGGCCAGTAATTACTGGACTTCAAAGGGGTGTTGGTGATAACCAAGCTCCAAAGGTAAATAGACATCAGATACCAATAACAATTGGATTTTGCAATGAGTGCCAATAACAATTGGACTTTTAAAATAATGACGGTAACAACCTGGCTTGAAGAAAGAGAGAGTCGGTGACAACTAGACCTCAAGAAGGAATTGGTGATGATCGGATTACCAATAATTATTGGATTTTCAAACAAGAACGTTAGTGACAACTAAACTTCACAAGAAAATAGGTGACAACCAAAGCTTTAATAAAATGCCGGTGATGAGTGGACTTGGATAAAGGATTGGTGATGACCGAAGATCTTAACAGAGATGCCAGTAATAACTAGACTTGGGGTCAAAAAGGGGCTACAGCCAACAACAAGGACCTGGGTTAATGCCAAATGCACATGATTAGGCATGATGTGGATGCTCATGATATGCAAAAGCTGAATCTGCGGAGAGACAAGTAGATTGGGGACTCTTACGGGGAAGGAGATTACAATCACTTCGCTAGGGAAGAAAAGAGTCACAAGAAATCACCAGGGAGTACAGGAGTCCAGAGATTCACTGGGGAACACACATCCACTTCACTTGGGGAAGTATGAAGCCAAGGAAATTCACTGGGAATATAGGGTGACTCTAGTGGGGAACAAAGGATGACTCCACTAGGGAAGAAATCCTCAACACCAATAAACATGTATCACATGATGGACACTGGGGAGATTCTCTTCAATCCTGATAATCTCACACGATCAAAGGATCAATCCAAGAGTGTTTTCAGTTTAAGCTTCAATGGGGACTTTTGTTGTAATGATCTAAAAGTGCTTTTGCAACCTTGAGACTTCTTAGGGAAACAAAAGATTACCACTACCAATAACAATTGGATTTTTGAAATGATATAAATGACAACTGGATTTTAAACGGGATACCAGTAACAACCGGACTTTAGGCACCAATGACAATTGGATTTCTCAAACGATACCACTGATAACAGGATTTTAGGATAATAATAAGAATTGGATAATTCCATGAGTGCCAATAACAATTGGACTTTGCAATGATGTCGGTAACAGCCTGACCTGACAAAGGGAGCCAAAAACAATTGGGGTTTGACAAACAATGCCAGTAACAAACTGAACTTTAAATACCAATGACAATTGGATCACGAAAAGGGATGCCAGTGACAACTGGACCTAGATGGGAATTTCATTGGAGATTAGGAAACTTCATCGGGGGTCTCAAAAGAGATGCAAGACAGTTGATCTATAAACATATCTTCTCAAATAAAGAGAAAGATCATCTGAATCTTCACCAAACTTCTCAGAGAGATGCCATTTGATAGAAGCAAGTTGAGTAGTGGACTCGCTGGGGAGAGTTATCACCAATTGTCATAAAATCCTTGTAAAGGGATATCTCAAATAAAGAGAAACCGTTTATAAGGTCTTCAATAAACTTTTCACACGGACTTCCAGGGGAATTCCATTTGATGGAAGAAAAGTTAATAATCTTGATGACTTGTTGGGGATAGACAAATTGTCTTGGAAAGAGACTGCCATAAGCCATCAAAATAGAAAATCTGAGAACAAAATAAGTTGCTCAAACAAAGAGGCTCTCACTTGTTGTTTGGGTATAAATTCCAAGAAGATGTTACAACACTGCTGGAGAATGGGATTTTGTCTTCAATGGGGATAGATTCTTCCTAGAAGACAAAGTGCAAAATAAATGCACGCTCAATCTAGGTTCAACAGCCTAGAGAGATTTAAAAGCATAATTCAATCCAGGAAATAACTGAAGAGAAACGGCTAGGCAGGACTCCACCCATTGAGGAATGAACTCAACTGGGGATTTATCTCATCCAAAAATGGAAAAGATAACTAAAGCAAAAAATATTCCACGAGGATGAAACTCAGTGGGGAACTAGAAAGGATGTGCACTTTCTGCTTAAGGCTGCCAAATATACTAGGGAGAGAAGACAAACCAAGTCACTTGGGGATAATCATAGCCAAAGTGAACGAATCAAATAAACATCATAAGGTAGCAAAAATGCTCATATGCCATGTATATCTGTATGAATGCATGTATGTCATGTTATGTTAATGCTAACAAAACAAATAAGGAGAAGTAAACTGGAGATGAAATAAACATCTCGACAAAGATACTCGGCCAACCTTCGCAAGATAGAAACATCTCTAATAGGAAGCCACACGCTGAACCACAATCTTACTTCAAGGTTTCAAACTTCTCTGAGGGAAGAGAGTACTCCACTTGGGGATATAACATCATGACTTCACCTAGGGGATTGCCACAATGAATCTGGTTTCCCTGTTGGGGATGGGAAAAATCCACTGGGAAAGGATTGCCCATGATTAGAGAGACTTCATAGGGGATAAATAAATATCCACTTCATTGGGGAAGCTCGGACCAAAGTTGCAGCTGTAGTTGTCAAAGTTGAAACTCCATGGGGAATGGAATAAGCATTCACTTTGCTGGAGAATAGTGGGTTGTAAGGAATTCATTGATGGATGAAATAGACATCTTCTTCACTGGGGAGTATGAAGCCAAGAAAATTCATTGGGAATTCTTAGGTCACCAACTGGGGAAGCTTGAAGTGGATACTCATTGGGGATTACCATAACCACCTGAAGTAGATACTTACTGGGGAACCATCCAAACATGCAGAGCTACCTAGGGTAGAGACTCATCAGGGATATGTGTAAGGCATATCACAATAACACACTTGCTTAGGAGAACACTTAGTTCTGCACTGAAAAACGACATGGTGGACAACAACAACTCTTGTGATCAAAACAAAGCTTTAATTCTCAAATCCCCCATATCCATGGTTTATGAGAAAAAGTCATCTCAAGAGGATTTTACAAAAAACTTGGCATCCATAATGCCCTAGTGTCTTCAAACTCTTGGAGAGATTCATGAATCTTGACGTAATTTCCCCAGATTGACTTTATTCTGCACAACAGAGTCTTCGAACTTGTCCTTTAGGGATGGTCGGACCATGAGAGCACCCACTAAGGAACAACTTGAAAAAGGGTGACCAGTGGAATTTAGGATACCAATGACGATTGGATTTTGACAACAATGCCAGTAACAACTGGGACACAACTTGAAAAAGGGAGCCAATGACAACTGGGCTTTGAATACCAATAACAATTGGATTTTGACAAACAATGCCTAGGAAAGTCTTCAGGAAACACACCCCTGGATATGGTCATCTTTTTAAAATGATTGGCCATTCACTCAATAGAGTTTCAAGTCTTAAAAGATTACACTCGTCACTGATGTTCATATGCAAGCTTCTATAATATCAAGCAATGTTAGCAAGCAACAAAATGTTAATTCTGAAAATGCTAATGCAACACACATGTTAGTCTTGACGTTTTTATTGAAAAGATATCTCAATAACTTGTGATCAAATCACTAGTTAGGATAAGTCATTAATTTTCTTTTACAAAGCCAACACAAGTTTCAAGCATAGCTTATAGGAGTCAGGAAACATTATCTCATTGGGTATGATTTCAAAATAAACCTGCTTTAATTAGGTCTTTTGAGGGTTGTAACGTGGCTTGGTTCAAGGTTTATGAAACAAAGGATAAAAGGCTCAAAGTTTATTTGTACTCACTCATTCTTCTTGATGTTCTCCAACCCTATGTTCAATTAATTTGATGTGAGCACTCCTCTCTCAAGAGAATTTTTTATATGTTTAAGCAACGCTGAGGCTTTGGACATGGAACTCACCTACCTTTTTGCTTTTGGTGTTCGATTACACGACCTTTGTTATTTGTTGAGGATTTTTCTTTTTAATCCTTTCTTTTCGCTTTTCGCGTTTTTGTTCATTCCCTAACTTTTGCTAGGACTGAGCCTTTTGGATTTCACCTTGAAGTTCAGTGGAATGCCCCAATTTTGACTAAATCTCCTTCATAGGTTTCGATTTAGTGGGATTTTTCTTTTTCATTTTTGATTTATGAACAAATCGTGTGACTCTAAGTCATTTTGACTTGTTGAAAGGATTGTGACTGCCTCATTCCTTAGATAGTAGCAAACTGACTTAGATATCAATGACAATTGGGTCTCTGAAATGATACCAGTGACAACTGGATTTTAGGATACCAATAACAATTGGATTTTAAGATGCCAATAACAATTGGATTTGACTCCTAGCCTCTTAATGTGTGAGGGTATGGTGAAGTGGATCCTCGGATGTTCACTCTGTTGCGGTGAGAATCTGATATCAAGCTATTAATTAACTTGAATCTCACATCTTTGAAATTCACCACCAAGCTTTGATTTATCCAAAGGAAAGGGTAAAGATCGAAGAAAACCCTAATTGCGCTATGTGAACACACAGCTAAGAGATCGGGGGTTGGTTATACTAAGGGAAGGTATTAGCACCCTAAGTATATGTAGTTATCTACAGGAACCTCTTGTTTTTATTTGTGTTATGTCATGTTTGCTTGCTAAGGGTAAAGGTAAAGACCTAAGGGTATGTACACTAAGTATGCTCGCCAAGACGTCGCATCTTGTGCCTACGTATCCTGACTAAAGAACCAGAGCAACCGTAGTTCACCATACTAAGGGTGAGGAACCATTGACTATGGCCAAAGTTCCAAGGGGAAATGAGTGTGACACTCATATAGAGTTCAAGAACTTTCTAATTCTAAATTTTAATGGTTATGAGGCCAAGGGGAAGAGTAAGTATCTATGAGGATACTACTTATAGGGTTCAAAACCCTAACCTAAAACTAGGTCAAAGATAAAGGAAGGCTCTTATGAGGCCAAGAGTTGATAAGTGCTACCTATGACTATGAGGTCAAGGGCTGAAGTAAGATTACCTATGACTATAAGGTCAAGGGTTGAATATGTTATCAATGACTATGAGGTCAAAGGAAAGATGGCTATGAGGCCAAGAGAGTCACCTATGACTATGAGGTCAAGGGTTGATAAGATTACCTATGACTATGAGGTCAAAGGTGGAAGAGTTACCTATGACTATGAGGTTAAAAGAAAGATGGCTATGAGGCCAAGATGATATCCTATGACTATAAGGTCAAAGGTTGAAGAGAGTTACCTATGACTATGAGGCCAAGGGTTAAAAATGGCTATGAGGCCAAGATGGTTACATATGACTATGAGGTCAAGGTGGATAAGATTACCTATGACTCTGAGGTTAAGGGTGGAATAGATTACCTATGACTATGAGGTCAAGGGTGGAAAAGATTACCTGTGACTATGAGGTCAAGGGTTAAAGTTGGCTATGAGGCCAAGATGGTTACCTATGACTATGAGGTTAAGGTGGATAATATTACTTATGACTATGAGGTCAAGGGTGGAAAAGATTTCCTATGACTATGAGGTCAAGGGTGGAAAAGATTACCTATGACTATGAGGTCAAGGGTTAAAGATGGCTATGAGGCTAAGATGGTTCCCTATGACTATGAGGTCAAGGTGAATAAGATTACCTATGACTATGAGGTCAAGGTTGAAGAGGTTACCTATGACTATGAGGTCAAGGAAAATAGATGTTGCCTATGACTATGAGGTCAAAGGTTGATGAGTTACCTATGACTATAAGGTCAAAGGTTTAAAGATGGCTATGAGGCCAAGATGGAAGATGAGTTATCTATGAATTTGAGGTCAATAGAGAGACTTTCCTTGGGAAGGAGGGAAAGACAACTTCTTGTAAACAAGAGTTGAAGGGGGATTAATTTGAGTAAACAATATGAGTTCAAGAACTCAAAGGGGATAAACATCAATTAAGTATGAACAATATCAAAATATGAGATAAACATCCATGTATGAGCATGGCAAGGTATAATGAAAATAATTCATATAACATGCATAAGTAAACAAATAGCAAGGCAAAGTACTCATCAACCATGAAGTTAGGAGCAAGATAAACTTCTCAATTTCTAACACAAATTCAACTTGCAAGACACTTTAAGAAGTGTCTTAAAGAATTAGGTCAAAACAAGCTAATAACAAGGGTTATTATGTTGGTATAGTATCCACACAAGTCCAAAACCAAGGTCTAATTTCAAGTTAAGAAATCAACAAATGAGTATGTGGAGTGTCATAAAAAGATGGGCAAAATAGCCCTCTCAAACTCAAAACTTCAAAATGAAGGATCAAAGGTATTAGGTCTAAGAATCGAGGATCAAGTAAGGCACTTAAACCTAATCAAAGGACCTCATTCATGGTCCAAAGTTAGCCTAAAACATTCCTATAATGTGTCCTAAGACACCTTGGAAAATTAGCTCAAAAAGATAATGAGAAGTGACCTTTTTCAAAAGAAGTTCAAAACTAGGTCAAAGTTTACTCTTAATTTTATAAAATAAAGAATAAATATTTAAATAAAATAAAAGTGAAAATAAAAAAAAATAGAAAATTAATTTAAACATTAAAATGTCATCATGAATTTTCTTAGAATTTTTCATTAATAGAAACTATTTTTAAAATAAGTGAAACTGAAATAAAAAATAAAATAAAATAATTGGAAAGAAAATAGAACAGGGGGTGTATTGGTAGAAACCAAACTGAACTAAGTTATGTTATCCTGCGCATGGGCCTTATAATCCAGGGGGTGTGATTAGTCAATCAAACAAGGCCCAAGTCCAAGAAGAATTATTTATTCAGCAAAGGAAAAAAAAGAACGTGACCGTGTACAAGTTATGTGAACATACCATCAACTGGTCACTTGGATTTTAAATCACAAAAATACAAAAAAGTAACCTAAACCAATGCCACGCTGTAACCTCTTCTTCTTCTTCATGCAACGAGAACCAAAGCCCTAAAACTATCGTGAGCAAACAAAAAACGCCATGGGTAAACCTCTCCTTGTTCAAGCATTTTCAATTTCGTTTTTCAAACTAGAATCATCAGAACTCCCATTAACAACAAAACACACCACATAAAATAACAACTAGAACTTGGATAAAAATGGACACGAAACTCATATGTTCAAACTGGCATAAGTTAATAGAACAAGAATACATCATGCAAGTTCAAACATCCATTCATATTATCATTTAAAGCTACTCAAATGCACAACATAGCAACATGGTTTTAAATAGAAATGATTATGCATTTAATCATGAAAGCATGGACATGATAGAAGCTTACCAAGTGGAGTCAGTCCAATGCTTCTTCACTTGGAGGCTAAGGAATCTAATGAACTCACCCTTTCCCTATGTTGATGATGCGGTGTTAGAACCTGAGTGAAGTGTGCAGCTTCTGGTTTGCCCTCAATTATAGTGAATGGGAGTTCTGATGATTCTAGTGTGTGTTGAACAAAGGAGGATGAGTATCCTTTTAAGGTAGAGCAACTGGTTAATGACAAAGAAGGTCAGTGGTTTTGAAAACATGCACACCATGCTGTCCAAAAGACTTAGAAAAATTTCTAAGTTATAAAATTTTTCAATTTGAAACATCAAACTTTAGAGCATCATAACTTGAGATTGGATCATCCAAATGGGAAGTTCTACACATGCTTGGAAAGCTTGAAGAACAAGGAACAACTTTCATGCCCAAAGATTTTGGATTTGAAACTTGGAACAATGTGAAAAATGGAGTTAAAGTTGTGTCCAAAATTAGGGCAAAATGATCAAAATTTTTCTAAATTATAAAGGTGTCCCATCTTCCAAGTCTCACAACTTAAAATTTATACTTTTTTTGAGGAAAGGTCCTCTAATACACTTTGAAGTTCATGATAAGAGCTTCCATTTGAGCTTTGAGTCACTCAATTTGGATGTGTGGTTTGAAAGTTATGACCTTCCCAAATATGCACAAGGAGTGAACTTTCCACACAGAAAATTTGAAGGACCAAACATTGCCCTTTTTGCAAGAAACCTCTCAAATGCCAACTTCTCATGCTCTAAATCAACAATTAGACATGTCTTGATGGAGTATGGCTTGAATGCTTCATTTTGGGTCAAAATCTCTAAAGTTAAAGACTTTTACTTTTCAGTCAAAACCCTAATTTTCTTCAGGAATTCAACTGGGTGATCTCTGATGATCTTTCTTCCTCAATCTCTTCCAATGCCCATGGATGGCCTCTAAGGGTGTTTATGAACATATGGAATCCTATCCCAAGGCTTGGGATCACACCTTGATCAAAATCAAAGGCAATGGTTGACTTCTCCTAACAAAACCCTAATCTAGAACTCGATGAACTTGTGGCTCATAGTACTTGTGATGGGAGTCAAGCACACTTAATTTCTTGTTGAATAAGACCTCTTGAATGAATGTGAGCTCAAATGGTTGGTGAACCCATCAAGACATTGACTGATCGCAACAAGGTTCTTCAATGATTCCTCAGGTTAAAACCCTAATTCCACAACTCTTGATCAGATGATCTCTTCTTGATTTCTCTTGACCCAATCTCATAAGATCATGGCATATGATTTGAGGACTTCATAATTAGCCTCCAAGACCAAATGGTTGCACTTGGGAGCCTCAGTTGTCTTTCTTGAACAGATGACTTCACATACCACTCTTAATCAACTAGTGAACACTTGTGATGGTTGTATGGAACCAAAGAATGTCTTAAGAGACCTTGAAACATGTAAGAGCCTGGCTTATTGACTTTGTCCTCTTTCTTGTACAAAACCTAGATTTCACATAAAGAAACAACTAGCAAGATATAGTGGTTAGTTAACAATGCACATATGATTGAACCCTAAATGCAAATGCAAGATGTTATGACATCTAAGGGGTAAAATTTGGGGTATAACAGTTGCCCCTATTTGAATAGCTTTACCGGATGGAACGAGGGATGGAAATCCACGGGGCATCAACGTGAAAGGTATTTAAATATAGCAAACCGAAAATTTTGCCCTTAGATGGAATGCATATGCTAAGGAGAGACAACAAACATGCAGATGCTGACATGCCATGAACTTTTAGTATGATGATATGATGTCTTGATAGTGCAGAAAATGCAGACAAAATAAGACACCAAAGATAAAGAGCCAACAACCACAAGTGAGCCTCACTGGGGAGAGACATAAGTTAGTATCCACAAGGAAAACTCACCGGGGATGTAGACTAACCAAGAGAAGAGACTCACTGGGGAGACTACAAGGAAACACTAGGGATAGAAAAATAAAAAGGGAAACCCTACAGATCCTCACTGAAGATATGAGTCAGAGAGGTATTCTCCACTGGGAAAGATCCAGGGAGGTGGACGACAGGTTCAAATATGACCGGACGATACTAGGGAAAAACACACTCTTTACTGGGCATGAAACCAGAAAGAAGACATGATCTCCACTAGGGACCAATTTGAAATAAAAGGATAGACATCCTACAAAAGATTTTCCGGGGATTTCTTATACTGAAGAGTTCAAATGGGATCTTCAAGAAAAGCCAGAAAAGACGGAGACAAATCACAAACTCTGCGTGTGCCAAATGATGATCATCACAAGGAATTTCAAAGAGATATTGATAATGACTGAACCTCTGTTGTGAATAAGATTAAAGTGCCAACAATGATTGGACTTAGGAATAACACCCCAGTAAGCAAGAAACTCACAGTATCAATATTTGAAACGACGCTAGTAAACACCAATTTGAGTTGGTCTATCAGTAAACTCTGGACTTAAGCACCAATTTGAGTTGGATAGAATACCAATATGAGTTGGTTTGCCAGCAAACACTAGACTTTAGGTTCATATTTGACCTGAGTTTAGGTTCACATTTGACCTGGGTTTAGGTTTATATCTGACCTAGTTTTAGGTTAACATTTGACCTGATTTAGGTTCACATCTGACCTGAAACAAACAATGCCAGCAATAGATGGACTTTAGACACCAATATGAGTTGGTTTGCCCACAAACACTGGACTTTAGGTTCATATCTGACCTGGGTTTAGGTTCATATCTGACCAAGGTTCACATTTGACCTGATGTTTAGGTTCACATCTGACCTGAAACAAATAATGCCAGTAATTACTGGACTTTAGACACCAATATGAGTTGGTTTTCCAGTAAACACTGGACTTTAGGTTCATATCTGACCTGGGTTTAGGTTCATATCTGACCAAGGTTCACATTTGACCTGATGTTTAGGTTCACATCTGACCTGAAACAAACAATGCCAGGAATCACTGGACTTTAGACACCAATATGAGTTGGTTTTCCAGCAAACACTGGACTTTAGGTTCATATCTAACCTGGGTTTAGTTTCATATCTGACCAAGGTTCACATTTAACCTGATGTTTAGGTTCACATCTGACCTGAAACAAACAATGCCAACAATCACTGGACTTTAGACACCAATATGAGTTGGTTTGCCAGTAAACACTGGACTTTAGGTACCAATCTGACCTGGGTTTAGGTTCATATCTGACCAAGGTTCACATTTGACCTGATGTTTAGGTTCACATCTGACCTGAAACAAACAATGCCACCAATCACTGGACTTTAGACACCAATATGAGTTGGTTTGCCAGTAAACAGTGGACTTTAGGTTCATATCTGACCTGGGTTTAGGTTCATATCTGACCAAGGTTCACATTTGACCTAAAATAAACAATGCCAGCAATCACTGGACTTTAGACACCAATATGAGTTAGTTTGCCCACAAACACTGGACTTTAGGTTCATATCTGACCTGGGTTTAGGTTCATATCTGACCAAGGTTCACATTTAACCTGATGTTTAGGTTCACATCTGACCTGAAACAAATAATGCCAGCAATCACTGGACTTTAGACACCAATATGAGTTGGTTTTCCAGTAAACACTGGACTTTAGGTTCATATCTGACCTGGGTTTAGGTTCATATCTGACCAAGGTTCACATTTGACCTAATGTTTAGGTTCACATCTGACCTGAAACAAACAATGCCAGGAATCACTGGACTTTAGACACCAATATGAGTTGGTTTGCCAGCAAACACTGGACTTTAGGTACCAATCTGACCTGGGTTTAGGTTCATATCTGACCAAGGTTCACATTTGACTTGATGTTTAGGTTCACATCTGACCTGAAACAAACAATGCCAACAATCACTGGACTTTAGACACCAATATGAGTTGGTTTGCCAACAAACACTGGACTTTAGGTTCATATCTGACCTAAGTTTAGGTTCATATCTGACCAAGGTTCACATTTTACCTGATGTTTAGGTTCACATCTGACCTGAAACAAATAATGCTAACAATCACTGGACTTTAGACGCCAATATGAGTTGGTTTTCCAGCAAACACTGGACTTTAGGTTCATATCTGACCTGGGTTTAGGTTCATATCTGGCAAAGGTTCACATTTGACCTGATGTTTAGGTTCACATCTGACCTAAAACAAACAATGCCAGCAATTACTGGACTTTAGGTTCATATCTGACCTGATGACAAATCGTCACTTGTAATAAAATCCTTGTAAAGAGGGTAACTCAAATAAAGAGAAATCATTTGTAAGGTCTTCAACAAAATCCTTCTGAAAAACTTCTAGGGGAATACCAATTATAGTTGTAAAAGGTTGAATAACACCAAAGAAGGATAAACCTCTCGGAAGAGAATGCCACTTATCGCTGTAATAGCAAAACAAGCTTCTCAAGGAGAGTGTCACTTGTTGTTTGAGTGTAAATTCCAAGGAGAGGTTGTTATCACAACATTGCTGGAGAATGAATTATTTCTTCAATGAGGATCTGTAAAAAGATTCTTCTTTAGAGACACAGTGCAAAATAAATGCACACTCAAATCGGGCTCAAAAGCACCACTGCCAGGGACCAAAGTTCAATCTAGGAACAAGCTAGAAAGAAACGGTCAAACAAGACTCTAACCATTGAGGAATGAACTCAAATGGGGATTTATCTTATCCAAGTGTGGAAAAGATAACTGAACCAACCACCATCCATGAGAATCGATCTCTATGGGGAAATTAGAAAGGATGAACACTTTATGCCTAAGGGCTGATAACTCTAATGGAGAGAATAGACAAACCCAGTCACTTGGGGAGATACGCCAAAGTGAACAAAACAGGTAAACACCAGGAAGGTAGCAAAAATGCTCAGATGCCATGCATTCATGCCATGCTTATGCTTATGCTGACAAAATAGACAAAGGAAGCAAACCGGAGATGAAATAAACATCTCAACAAGGATACCCAGCCAATCTCAATAGATTGGACCATTATTGGGGACGAATAAGTAGGATCAACAACTCTACTTTAAGGTTACAGCCTTCTCTGAGGAAAAAGTAATCCACTCGGGGTATAGCATCATGACTTCACTAGGATTGCCATCATGAGCTTGATTTCTTTATTGGAGAAGGAAATCCATGGAGAATTGCCAAGATCACTGAAGTAACAACTTATTGGGGAGCTAACAAAGGATATCACAAGAACAGAATAGTTATGCGTCCCACTGGCATAATGATTATCTTCAAGTCTTATCTGGCCCATATTACATGGTCTGTCAGAAGAAAATACCAAGAGGATTTTACAGAAGAATTGTCATATAAGATGCTTAAATATCTTCCAACTCTTGAAGAGATTCATGAATCTCGACATAACTGCCCCATTTTAATTGTATTTACACGACAAAGTCCTCAGACTTGTTCTTCAGACTGGTTGATTTGTGAAATAGATGCCCCAGCATAATTGACCTTTGAGAGATTTGTCGAATCTCGACCTGACTGCTTCTGATTAACTGGTCTGTGAGAATAAGACGTCAAGAGGATTTTATAGAAGAATTGGCATGCCAGATGCTTCAATATGTTCAAACTCTTGAAAAGATTCATGAATCTTGACATAACTGCCCTAGTTTAACAAAGTCCTTTAGACTGTGGTAGTAACGACCAGGAAACAAATTGACCCCTGTTGGTGGGTCATTGGAGTCCAAAACTTGTCATAAGATGACCTTAAGAAGGCTTGCCCCAATATTCTGAACTTTGAAAGGTTCTGCCCCTGATTCAATAGTTCTTGGAACCATTGATTAACAAATTCTTCGAATCGGTTGCTCCAGTCTGAGCTTCCTTTACCAAGTCAAATTCCCTGGCTGGCTGTGTTTGTTGGGATTCTTTTGATTTTGAATTGTCTTGCAAATAAGTATTGTTCATTAAAAAATGGCAATTTCAATGTAGCATTCACGCAAACTTTTGAGATCAAAATTTATTGATAAAACACACATAGTGGAATGATTAAATAATCCAAAACAAAGTTGATCCAGTCATTTACGGAATGATAGATGAAGTGATCAACACACGCAATTAGCAAAGATCATTAGGATTCAGGTTAATCAACCTTGTGGTAGTATGCTTTCAAAACAACCTTACCTCAATTAGGTCTTTTAAGGGTTGTAATGTGGCTTAGTTTACGGTTCATGAAACAAAGGATAAAGGCTCAAAGTTTATTTATCCCCGCCCAATCTTCGTGATGAACCTCAATCCTACATTCAGTTAACTTAGGCTATGCATTCAGATTCCTACAGGCTAGGAATTAAGCTGATGGTAGTTGACAAAGATTCAGACACCTAGGGTAGTCATTACTCCCTTACAACATTTTATTGTCCTTTATTGTTGAGGATTTGATGACCTCTTCTTGTCTTTACTGAGGTTTTGAGACCTCTTCTTGTCTTTGCTGAGGTTTTGAGACCTCTTCTTATCTTTACTGAGGTTTTGAGACCTCTTCTTGTCTTTGCTGAGGTTTTGAGACCTCTTCTTGTCTTTGCTATCTTTCTTAGCTTTTGCCTTGAAAGGGACTCGGCTCATTCATCGGGTAAGGATTTCATAACGATCCTTCCTTATTTGTCGCTTTGTAGAACATTTATTCATTTGATTTGAGAGAGCTGACTGGTGTCTTGCATGAAGCGCTTGCATTAAAATGCATAACCAAGTTAAACTGAGAATTACCCACCCCAAGGTTGAGATTAAGGTTTTTTTTTTGTAAGAAAAGAAAACTCCTACTTCTAAGCTCGATGGGGTTAGCAAGGGATCATCTTCCTTATTTCTCTAGTGTTTAGGAATTGAAACAATGCCTTACATCATCGACAAGGTTTAATTGGCAGCATACCACGTCAGTTATGGATATGATGTTTTCATCATCCTCCCCAATCTTTGCTTAAATAAACAGTTTGTTAAAGATACGCGGATGGAAAAAAGATAAATATTTTTTTGCTTTTTATGAAAATAACAGTAAATGAGTGAAACGAATGGATTGACCCAAAAATTGCATGAACATTTCATTAATCTTGCCAATTCAAAAAGTACAACAGCTTATAAGCAAATACAAATTCAACACTGCAAAGAAAATACAACTGAAAATACAAAATACAGCCAGCTTTGGCAAATTGACTTCAGTAGCTGGGCCCAGACAGGGGAACACTTTCATCATTGATCACTTGCTCCTTGTGATATAGAACCTTAAGAGGCCTCACAAGTCCTTTGTCCTTTGCTTTAGGAGTTGAGACATTGGCATCTGACCCACCTTCTTGAGGTTTCAACAACTTTAGCAGACTTAGCAATCGCTCTTCGAAGTCCTTGCATTCCTCAACTGGGTACCCCATTCTACCAGTATAGAATTTGCATTCAACCTCTGGGTGATCCTCTTTGAGGATCAGATCCTTGTCATGGATCAGCTTTTTCACAGTGGCTTCTAAGGCCAAGCAACCATCCAAGTCATGCCCTTAAGCTCCTTTGTGAAAGTCACAAGTCATATTTCATTGTACCAAGGTCCTGGCACCGGGTTGTTAGGTCGCGGAGTCACCAACGAGTCCTGAATCAACAGCGGATAAAGTTTTCTTAGTGGTACAGGAATTGGCTTGTAGTGAGCCTTGTCCCTTTTGACAGAATACCTCTTCTTGTTCTGACTTCGAGAACCTTGAGGAGAAGCAACCGTTGGAGGCTGAAACGCTCTTTTGGTAAACACTTGACGGGGATGACATTCTGGCGCAAGACCAAATGTTGATTGCTACGAAGATCCCTCAAAGGCATGTCCTTGGCATGGAAGAACCACAGGAGGTGGTGAAGTGGTAACTTCTCTAGGCGCAACAGAATGAACGTGCCCTTCCTTCCTCATCAAGTTTTGCAGAGTTTCCAGGACCCAACTCATCTGACTTTTGAGGATTTTGATCTCCTCTTTCAAGGCTTCCTGATTCTTCACAATCTTGTTCATTGTTGTCATTTGTCCATAATAGGTGCTAGGTATCTTTCAAAGACAGAAGAAGAGAGACTCAAAGCTGAGAAACGAGATGCAATGCAAGTACGAAGACATGCGCATGCAATGCAAATGCAAACCAAATGGTTTCAAGGAGCTCAATAGCAGGTTGTAAACATTTTGGAAAAACTGAAAAGTTTTGCTTTAAAAACATGATCTCTAATGATCCTTGCAAAGGAATAACCATCTGAATTCCTTGAAACCAAAGGGTTGTCCATGAATAGATGGATGTATGCAAAAACACACAGGCACAAAGATATGTACACACCACAAAGCACATAAGGCCTAGGTTTAGAGGTCACATGAGTGGAGCCAATGGTCTACCCATCCCAATAGGTGTGTACTATGGGTTTATCACTGTAAAACAGGATTCTAAAAAGTTCCAAGAGTCTACAACCCATCTTTCAGATATTTTCGACTTCCCAATTACTTGGTAATCAATAATATTCTCAAGAGAGCCTCGTCTGAGTGTAGTATCGCGTGACAACTATTTTGGGAACAGACTCCCTCATAGTCACCACACTACGTCCTAAAAAGGCCATGTGGGGTGAAGGTAACTGGTCCTCAAAATCATGGGCACCTAAGTCGAGTGTAGTAACGTTTTCACGATATCTTGTTCAACATATACCACTCTTGAGAGGGCCTCAACTGAGCTTGAAATCTCAAGTAAAATTTTTTGGGATTCGACTCCCTCAAATTCTCCTTGATTATATCCACTATCCTATCATATGTGTACTCTCAAGTCCGGGTCAGGACCTATCTCACCACTCAAAAGTAGCACCCTGCCAAACAGAAGAACCCAAACAGATATACAGATATGTACAATCAAGCAAGCAAAATATATAACACAAACACAACAAGGTGGGCTTAACCCTCTTCAAATTTGTCCCTAGTGAAGTCGCCATTTCTATTACGGTGAGAATCGGATATCAAGCTATTAATTAACCTGAATCACACATCTTTGAAATTCACCACCGAGCTTTAATTTATCCAAAGGAAAGGGTAAAGATCGAAGAAAACCCTAATTGCGCTATGTGAGCACACAGCTAAGAGATCGGGGATGAGGGGTTGGTTATACTAAGGGAAGGTATTAGCACCCTAAGTATCTATAATACTCTACAGGAACCTCTTGTTTGTATTTATGTTATATTATGTTTGCTTTCTAAGGGTAAAGGTAAAGACCTAAGGGTATGTACACTAAGTATGCTCGCCAAGACGTCGCATCTTGTGCCAACGTATCTTGACTAAAGAATCAGAGCAACCGTAGTTCACCACACTAAGGGTGAGGAACCATTGACTATGGCCAAATTTCCAAGGGGAAATGAGTGTGACACTCATATAGAGTTCAAGAAATTTCTAATTCTAAGTTGTAATGGCTATAAGGCCAAGGGGAAGAGTAAGTATCTATGAGGATACTACTCATAGGGTTCAAAACCCTAACCTAAAACTAGGTCAAAGATAAAGAAAGGCTCTTATGAGGCCAAGAGTTTATAAGTGCTACCTATGACTATGAGGTCAAGGGTTGAAGTAAGATTACCTATGACTATGAGGTCAAGGGTTGAAGACGTTATCTATGACTATGAGGTCAAAGGAAAGATGGCTATGAGGCTAAGAGAGTCACCTATGACTATGAGGTCAAGGGCTGATAAGATTACCTATGACTATGAGGTCAAAGGTGGAAGAGTTGCCTATTACTATAAGGTCAAAGGAAATATGGCTATGAGGCTAACATGATATCCTATTACTATGAGGCCAAAGGTTGAAGAGAGTTAACTATGACCATGAGGTCAAGGGTTAAAAATGGCTATGAGGCCAAGATGGTTACCTATGACTATGAGGTCAAGGTGGATAAGATTACCTACGACTATGAGGTCAAGGATGGAAAATATTACCTATGACTATGAGTTCAAGGGTGGAAAAGATTACCTATGACTATGAGGTCAAGGGTTAAAGATGGCTATGAGGCCAAGATGGTTACCTATGACTACGAGGTCAAGGTGGATAAGATTACCTATGACTACGAGGTCAAGGGAGGAAAAGATTACCTATGACTATGAGGTCAAGGGTGGAAAAGATTACCTAGGACTATGAGGTCAAGGGTTAAAGATGGCTATGAGGCCAAGATGGTTACCTATGACTAAGAGGTCAAGGTGGAAAAGACTACCTATGACTATGAGGTCAAGGTTGAAGAGGTTACCTATGACTATAAGGTCAAGGAAAGGAGATGTTGCCTATGACTATGAGGTCAAAGGTTGATGAGTTACCTATAACTATGAGGTTAAAGGTTTAAAGATGGCTATGAGGCCAAGATGGAAGATGAGTTATCTATGATTTTGAGGTCAATAGAGAGACTTTCCTTTGGAAGAAGGGAAAGACAACTTCTTTTAAACAAGAGTTGAAGGGGGATTAATTTGAGTAAACAATATGAGTTCAAGAACTCAAAGGGGATAAACATCAATTAAGTATGAACAATATCAAAATATGAGGTAAACATCCATGTATGAGCATGGCAAGGTATAATGAGAATCATTCATACAACATGCATAAGTGAACAAATAGCAAGGCAAAGTACTCATCAACCATGAAGTTAGGAGTAAGATAAACTTCTCAAATTCTAACACAAATTCAACTTGCAAGACACTTTAAGAAGTGTCATAAAGAATTAGGTCAAAACAAGCTGATAACAAGGGTTATTATGTTGGTAGAGTATCCGCACAAGTCCAAAACCAAGATCTAATTTCAAGTTAAGACATCAACAAATGAGTATGTGGAGTGTCATAAAAAGATGGGCAAAATAGCCCTCTCAAAGTCAAAACTTCAAAATGAAGGATCAAAGGTATTAGGTCTAAGAATCGAGGATCAAGTAAGGCAATTAAACCTAATCAAAGGACCTTATTCAAGGTCCATAGTTAGCCTCAAACATCCCTATAATGTGTCCTAAGACACCTTGGAAAATTAGCTCAAAAAGATAATGAGAAGTGACCTTTTTCAAAAGAAGTTCAAAACTAGGTCAAAGTTTACTCTTAATTTTGTAAAATAAAGAATAAATATTAAAATAAAATAAAAGTGAAAATTAAAAAAATAGAAAATTAATTTAACATTAAAATTTCATCATGAATTTTCTTAGAATTTTTCATTAACAAAAACTATTTTTAAAATAAGTGAAACTGAAATAAAAAATAAAATAAAATAATTGGAAAGAAAATAGAACAGGGGGTGCATTGGTAGAACCCAAACTGAACTAAGTTATGTTATCCTGCGCATGGGCCTTATAATCCAGGGGGTGTGATTAGTCAATCAAACAAGGCCCAATTCCAAGAAGAATTAATTATTCAGCAATGGAAAAAAAAGAACGTGACCGCGTACAAGTTATGTGAACATACCATCAACTGGTCACTTGGATTTTAAATCACAAAAATACAAAAAAGTAACCTAAACCAATCCCACGCTTCCACCTCTTCTTCTTCTTTATGCAACGTGAACCAAAGCCCTAAAACTATCGTGAGCAAGAAAACGCCATGGGTAAACCTCTCCATGTTCAATCATTTTCAATTTCGTTTCTCAACCAAAAACCATGAAATAAAGCACCATTCTGTAGTGCTCACATAGTAGAACAACACTAAACCCTAACCCACTCAAAATAACAACTAGAACTTGGATAAAAATGGACATGAAACTCATATGTTAAAACTGGCATAAGTTAACAGAACAAGAATACATCATGCAAGTTCAAACATCCATTCATATTATCATTTAAAGCTACTCAGATGCACAACATAGCAACATGGTTTTAAACAGAAATGATTATGCATTTAATCATGAAAGCATGGACATGATAGAAGCTTACCAAGTGGAGTCAGTCCAATGCTTCTTCACTTGGAGGCTAAGGAATCCAATGAACCCACCCCTTCCCTTTGTTGATGATGCGGTGTTAGAACCTGAGTGAAGTGTGCAGCTTCTGGTTTGCTCTCAATGGCTCACGAATTCCTTCTTTGAATGGTGTGTTTTATGGTGAATGGGAGTTCTGATGATTCTAGTGTGTGTTGAACAAAGGAGGGCGAGTATCCTTTTATAGGCAGAGTAACTGGTTAATGACAAAGAAGACACAATGGTCTTTGGTTTTATCTTGACGAGAAAGCATGGTTGAGTTCTGAATTCATGTGCATGACCTTCTACAATCCTTCTTGAGCCAAGTGAGAAGGTCAGTGGTGGCTTAAGTTAGGGTTTAAGTCAGAAAAGAAGGGAGCAAGGACCAAGGGTTGTGACACAATGGTCAGTTTACATGATGGTCCATGCTTTAACTTTGTATGTCAATTGTAAAGTACAAGGTACATGGTACTTAAGTAGCTCGTTTTCACGGGTTTTGTGGCAAAATGGGGGTATTGGAAACTGATGAAAGAAGTCAGTAGGGTTGTACTTGGAGTATAGCTCAGAATTGATTCCACCAAATGAAACAAAGATTGTAATGGAACTAAGTCATGTTAGGCACTTTCTCACACGACATCATCAAGTCTAATGACTCAAATGACTTGGTTCTTGGTTCATTTGAAAGAGGGAATGTAGTAGAGCAACCTTGATGTTGGTGACAAGTTAAGATAGTGCCTAGAAACGCATGAAAAATCATGGTAAAGTTTGGTGTAGTAAAGAGTTGAAATCTGAATTTTCTAAGTTAACATGACATTGTAACATGCTCACTTTAATGCACAATATCTTGGTGACCAATGATCCAACTTGTGAGTTTTTTGGTTCTATGTAAAGTAGGCATTTGATAGAACAACTTTCATGTGGAAAGCTTCTTGAAATGAAGTTTGGAATTGTGAGAAAAAATGTCCTGAAAACATGTACACCATGTTGTCCAAAAGACTTAGAAAAATTTCTAAGTTATGAAATTTTTCAATTTGAAACATCAAACTTTAGAACATCATAACTTGAGATTGGATCATCCAAATGGGGAGTTCTACACATGCTTGGAAATATTGAAGAACAAGGAACAACTTTCATGTCCAAAGATTTTGGATTTGAAACTTGGAACAAGGTGAAAAATGGAGTTTAAGTTGTGTCCAAAATTAGGGCAAAATGATCAAAATTTTTCTAAGTTATAAAGGTGTCCCATCTTCCAAGTCTTACAACTTAAAATTTAAGCCTTTTTTGAAGAAAGGTCCTCTAATACACTTTGAAGTTCATGATAAGAGCTTCCATTTGAGCTTTGAGTCACTCAATTTGGATGTGTGGTTTGAAAGTTATGACCTTCCCAAATATGCACAAGGAGTAAACTTTTCACACCTAGAAAATTTCAAGGACCAAACATTTCCCTTTTTGCAAGAAACCTCTCAAATGCAAACTTCTCATGCTCTAACACAACAATTAGACATGTCTTGATGGAGTATGGCTTGAATGTTTCGTTTTGGATCAAAATCTCAAAAGTCAAAGGCTTTTACTTTTCAGTTAGGAATTCAACTGGATGATCTCTGATGATCTTTCTTCCTCAATCTCTTCCAATGCCCATGGATGGCCTCTAAGGATGTTTATGAACATATGGAATCCTATCCCAAGGCTTGGGATCACACCTTGATCAAAATCAAAGGCAATGGTTGACTTCTCCTGACAAAACCTTAATATAGGGCTTGATGAACTTCTGGCTCATAGTACTTGTGATGGGAGTCAAGCACACTTGATTTCTTGTTGAATAAGACCTCTTGAATGAATGTGAGCTCAAATGGTTGGTGAACCCATCAAGAGATTGACTGATCGCAACAAGGTTCTTCAATGATTCCTTAGGTTAAAATCCTAATTCCACAACTCTTGATCAGATGATCTCTTCTTGATTTCTCTTGACCCAATCTCATGAGATCATGGCATATGATTTGAGGACTTCATAATTAGCCTCCAAGACCAAATGGTTGCACTTGGGAGCCTCAGTTGTCTTTCTAGAACAGATGACTTTACATACCACTCTCAATCAACTAGTGAACACTTGTGATGGTTGTATGGAACCAAAGAATGTCTTAAGAGACCTTGAAACATGTGAGAGCCTAGCTTATTGACTTTGTCCCCCTTTCTTGTGAAAACATAGCTTTCACATAAAGAAACAACTAGCAAGATATAATGGTTAGTTAACAATGCACAGATGATTGAACCCTAAATGCAAATGCAAGATGTTATGACATCTAAGGGGAAAATTTTGGGGTATAACACACTCCTTTTTATGAATGTTTGGGTGCTCGATCAACTTAACTGAAAACTACGCTTCCCCGGGTTAAATTGAGCATTTTTTTGCATGAAAGGAAACTCTTACTTCAAGGCTCAAAGGGGTTAAAGAGGGACTATCTTCCTTATATCTCCTGTGTTTGGAATTCTGAAACAATGCCTTACATCATCAACAGAGTTTTATTCAAAAACATACAACAAGAGATCTTGCGTTTTCAGTTTCATCATCCTCCCTCCAATTTTCTGCCTAAGCAAGAGATGAGGTAGTATTAGCATTATAAAGCATAAAAGCATTTAAATGAGTGAATACAAATAGATTTCTTCAAGACAAACATATTCATTGCATTAATCATTCAAAATAAACAAATCCTAACATGCCAAAACAAAAGTGTTAACAAATATAGAAAATTACACATGGAAAAGCAACAAATGAGCTAAATATTTGAAAATACGTAGGCCTAAAGAACCGTCTTCATGTTCCACAACATCAATCCACCATGTGTACAGAGGAGCTTGTTCCACGTTCTAGCATCAGTCTGACTTGAATCTTGGGTTCACACATCTTGAAGGACAGAGTACCCCCTTGGACCAGCTCTTTCACTTTTTCTTTGAGGACTTAACATTCTTCAATGTCATGGCCAGGTGCCCCTTGATGGAATGCACAGAAGGAATACGATTTGAAGTAACTCCTATGAATCATCAAGATGGCTGGTGGTGTTTCTGTCTTCACCAAATCCTTCTGTACGAGGACAAGAAATAACTTAGCATAGGATACTAGAATGTCTTCAGACTCATCCCTCTGATTGGGCTGCTGATGAGTGGAAGAAGAAGGATTAGACTGGTGTTGAGAAATGACCAAGTCCTTGACCAAATCAATCAAACACTTTTTAGCAATCTTCAAATTAGCAACTTCTTCATGGAGTTCTTGATTCTCCTGTTCTTGATTATCCACTAAAGTCTTCATCATGGTAGAAAATATCCCCATATGGTCTCTCAGAGTGGCGATCTCCTCACGGAGTGCGTGTTTTCCTGTTCCAACTGATTCATTCTTTGTTGATGGCTGGCTCGAGTATTACTGGAGAGGAAACAACAGAATGAGCTAGAGAGATGAAAATGAAATGCAAATGTGATGACATGTGCATGAATGCAATGCAATTGCAGATGATGGTTTCAAGGAACTCAAAAGTTATATTTACAAACATTATAAAAATGGAGAACACATCTTTTGAATAACTGAAAGAGTTTCATTTCATTGATTTAGATTTGAAGTTTACAAAAAAAATTACACACTTTCAAAAGTCCTACAAAGTGGACAATACAAGAAAAGGAAACTAAGAGTCCTAAGAAAACTGATGAGAAGATCCCTCTCCTCCTTGCAATCTCTTTGTAAGCCTCTCGATCTACTCTTTCATCTTAGTCTTCTCAAGGATTAGCTTGTCCACGTACAGCTTCCACACGACCGATGTTGGAGGAATGTCTAAACTAGCAACATGAGTTGATGGTACACTAGAGGAAAATAAATCCTCTCGCCCCTTCCTCTTCTTAGCGGAGTCTTCTTCGTCCATTTACTTTAGAAGCTTCTGAAGTTCTCCATTATCATGGTTGACGACTTGGTACTTGTTCTTCCAAGCATCCCTTTCTCACTTTGCTTTGTTTAAGGCGATCTTCAGCTTCTCCTTCTCACTCATAAAGATCAAGGTGGGATCTCTAACAGCCATGGTAGGGGCTCATGACGGGGATAAGGCATCTTCACCTTGATAGCCATATCTTGCACCCATTGGAGATAAGGCTCTAAAGAGACGCAATTAGGCTTTCCTAATACTGTCATTCCTTTCCTATGAATGTGATGCCAAGCGTCCACGATTTTCTCTTTAAGCATTGGGTTCTCACCTTCTTTGAAGAAAAGTCCTTCCAAATAGATAGTATTAGGTTTATCCTTCATAGGATAACCAAGATGTCGACGAGCTAGAACTAGATTGTAGCTTATGCATCCCTTCGTACCAAGAAGAGGTACATTGGGAAACTCACCACAACTGCCAATCATCGCTACCCATCCAAAAGTAGGATTGTACCGCTCAATGTCAGAATGAGTGAGTTGCATAATCTTTTATGACCAAAGCAACCCATCCTTGAGATCTCAAATGGTATATGACCGAGGCAAGTGTGAAATAAACCACTTATAGAGAAAAGAGATGCAACAAGTAATCATTCCTCCTCCATGAGAATTCCTTATATGCACATAGTGATAGGTGTTTGCAAGCAATGTTGGGATTGGATTTCCAAGTAAGAAGATTTTGATAGCATCAATATCAACAAAGTCATCAATATTGGGAAAGAGGAACAGTCCATAGATGAGCAAAGCAAGGATGGCTTCAAAAGCATCTACACTCTTCTTGTCAGCATAGTACTGAGCTTTCTCCATCAGAAACTTGGCAGGTAATCCAAGGAGTCCCCCTTTAGTGTTCATATGAGCCTTAATCTCTGACAACTTTAGGTTAGTAGCCTCTGCAATATCTTGTCCTCTAGGAATATCCTCCAAACCTAAGAAAGGAGCTTGAGAAGAAATAGAAAGTCCAACCAAATAAGAATACTCCTCCAACGTGGGCATTAACTGATAGTCGGGGAATGTAAAACAATGGTATAATGGATCATAAAACTGCACCAAGGTAGAGAGAATTCCATCCACCATCTTGAGCTTCAATAGAGATAAGATCCTTCCATACCTATCCTTGAAAGCCAATGGGTCCTCAACCAAACCTCCTAATTTCCTTAGGTCTTCCAACTTTGGACTTTTGAAAGTGTATTTATGGATTCTTCTCCTTCCAAAATCCATCCTATAATGTTTGCAAAATAACCCTAAGTTCCTTGAAGAGTTAGAAAAAAGGGTGCATGAATGTGTGGATGAATGTATGCACAAACATACATATACACATATACACGTATACACAAACATTTGGGTTTGAGATCACGAGCATGAAGCTATGGTCTAACCATCCCAAGGCTTTGTACTATGGGTTTTTGTACCTGCGGAACAAGGTTCTAAGAGGTTCCCAAAGTCATTGACCCATCTTTCGGATATTATAAACACACCAATTACTTGGAAATCAATAATATTCTCAAGAGAATCTTGTTTGAGTGTAGTATCGCGTATCAACTACTTCGGGTTTACACCCTCATAGTCACCGCACAATATCCTAATTAGGCCAAGTGGGGTAAAAGTCAACTAAGGTCCTCAGTTTCACAGGCTCCTAGGTCGAAAGTAGTAATGTATTCACGATTACTCGTTCAATAAATACTACCCTCGAGAGGGCCTCCACTGAGCAGGGGATATCAAGTCAACTTCTTCGGGATTACTCCCTCAAAGTCTCCTTGATTATACCACCATTCCTATCTTATTTGTTCTCTCAAGTCTGGGTTAAGACTTTATCTCACCACACAAAGGTCTCCACCCTGCAAATCAGAAAACCCAAGCAACACAAGGAAACACATATATACAAATAACACAAATAAACAATATAGGCCTAACCCTCTTAGGGGGACTATGTCTCCAATGAAGTCGTCGTTTCTGTTGCGGTGAGAATCAGATATCAAGCTATTATGTTAACTTTGAATCACGAAACATTGAATGTTCACCACCAAACTTTAATTTATCCAAAGGAAAGGGAAAAATCGAATAAAACCCTAATTGTGAAATGTAACAACAATGCAAAAATATATAAAGGTTTGGGGGTTGGTTATACTAAGGGAAGGTATTAGCACCCTAAGCATCTATAGTACTCTATAGGAACCTCTTGAAATATTTGTGTTATGTTATTTGCTTGCTATTGATTGGGAATTTTCTATGGGAAAATACCTAAAGGTTTTACTAAGTATGCTCGCCAATACTTCGCAGCCTTATGCCTACGTATCCTAACAAGGATGGAATCAGAGCAATCGTAGTTCACCTTAATAAGGGTGAAGAATTCTTGATTATGATCAAGGTTCAAAAGGGGGAAAGTAAGTGTTTATAACAATAACACTTACATAGAGTTTACAAACTCTAACCTAAGTCTAAGTTGAAAACGTTAATGGCTTGACTAAGTCATAAAGGAAATTGAGGCAAGGCTAAGCTACCTATGACATAAAGTCAACAAAGAGATCTTTCTTTTGGATTTAGGCAACAAAAGAAAAGAAGAGTGACTTGACAAAGTCAAAAACAAACAAAGAGTTCAATGGGTGGATGAATGAGATGAACAATAATGATATTCAAGCATGATATCAAAGTAAACATGATAAGGATGACATTCAAACATGATATCAACGAAGAAGGATAAAGAGTGATAAAGATGATATTCAAACATGATATCAACCAAGGTAATCAAAACATGATTGACTTAACAAAGTTATAAACAAGACATGGTAACAACCAAGGATGACATACAAGCATGGATGATAAAGATCAAAACTTACATGTGATGTGCTTCAACAAAAGTGAGATGTCAAGGTATATTGAAAGGTTCATTCAAGACATGTTTATAACAATCACATGTAAACATACAACATGAGCACACAAGCGACAACGTGTGAACATGTAATGGAATGTGACAACATTTAACAACAACATCATGAAGGATATAACAATATCATGGTCATAACAATATCAACATGTGAATTAAGACATAACAATATCAAGAAAGGATTCAAATCAACATGGATAAGAATATCAACATGGTATCATGGATCTAAAGTTCAAGTATACAACTAGGGTAAACATGAACTAAAGGTCAAGGTTAGGACATGGATTAGGGTTTACTAACACCAGTTAATCATGAATACAAAACAAACATGGACAAGTTATGACAACACTTAATCATGAATACAATTCACAAGTTCAAACAAATCATGGATAAGTTATAACAATACTTAATCATGAATACAATTGAAGACATAGTTCAAGCATGGACAAGTCATGACAATACTTAATCATGAATACAAATTAGAAGTTCAAACATGGATAAGTTATGACAATACTTAATCATGAATACAAATTAGAAGTTCAAACATGGATAAGTTATGACCACTTAATCATGAATACAAATTAGAAGTTCAAACAGGGATAAGTTATGACAACACTTAATCATGAACATAATTCACAAGTTCAAACAATCATGGATAAGTTATAAAAATACTTAAACATGGTTCAAGACATCAAATTAACAACCAAAGATATATGTTAAAGTTCATGGTGATCACATTCAAAGGTTATAGCATCACAAAGGTTTGCACATGGTAAGCATATAAGTTAGGAATCATGTTAAGACATGTTATAAAAGTTCAAGGCATTTATGAACACATAATCAAAGGTGAACAAACACATGGGTATACATGCACACAATGGTTCAACAAGGTATGAAAGAGACACAAATATCATGGCAAAGGTCAAGAGGAAAGCTTCATAACCATACATGGAAAAACAAGTTATTTACACATGGAAAAGTATGCCTTAAAGTACTTAAAACTTAGGAAAAACTCAAAGAAACATATTGTCAATTTCACACAAGGTTCACACATGGTGTATTATGTTCATACAAGTCATTATGATCAAGAAAAATTAAATAACAAGTCAAGAGATTCATTTAAAGACCTAATAAACCCTAAAAATGTGCCTAACTTTAACTAAACAAAAATATATGCAAAATAAATAATTTTGTGAAATTTAAAGTGTATTCATAAAATAGCTAAGATCATGAGTACATGAGAAAAAGAATGGCCCAAAAAGACCAAAGGAGCACCAAGTTATGATCATGTAAAGTTGTGAAGAAAAATGAAAATATAAGTGGTAAAAATAATAGGAATGTGGCTGCCAAGGTTTGAACTCAGGTCATTCTGATTCTAGGCCCAAACTATGCCATTGGGCCAACGCGTGCATTGTGATATAGGATGCATTCAGAAATATATATTTTAAACATGCTTTAGAAAATAGGAAAAAAAAAATAAAAGGACTGGGGCGAGAGGGATTCGAACCCCAGTCCTCTAGGTCACAAACACACTCAAACACGCAGGCTAAACCACTGGGGTGGTGATATGTCCACTATTTAAAATGTAAATAATAAAATAAATATTAAACACACAATCAAAAATTCAGAATGGCCACATCATCGTCTTCTTCATCAACTCAGGTTCTCTCTCTCTCTCTCTCTCTCTCTCTCTCTCTCTCTCTCTTTCCTCATGCCCTACTTTTTTCTCTTTTTTTCTTCCAATCGTCCACCCTTAACATCTCACTCATTTTTCCACCAAATTAAAAACTGTAAAAACCAAAATTGATCTACTTTTCACAAGGATTACAAAGGTATAATTTTCAGAACCTAAAACTCAATGTACAATGCGCACGAAGGTCCAAAACAGTCATGAAACCCTAGATTTCTAGCATTGTAAACTTTATATATAGACTTGATACAAAACCAACAACCATGTGAACACACTAAGCACAAACATATCTACATTTTGACTTCAATAAAAAGTAAAAAATGATGCATGAATAAGAAGTTCCAAATTGCAAAAACCTTACCTATTGGAGTAAGGTCCAATGCCCCTTCACAATGCTTACAGAAGTAAGGTAAAGATTCTAAAGGCCTCTTTGATCTTTGGAGAGAGTGTTTGAATGGAAAACTTAATCAAAATCTGCTTGTATCTTTCCACATGATCCTTCTTGCACAATGGAGCAACAAACTTGGAATATGGTGATATAGGTGGTTTAGAAGTGGTTTGTGTGTTTAGATGAATTATATGTGATGTATATGAGATGTTTGGATGGTTGGTTGAGAGAGAACTCAACACAAATGCAAGTTGTAGCTTTTAGGTTTTTGAACTTGCAAAAATGGTGGTTTTGCAAATTCTGGTATGAGGGGAGTTGCTGTGGTTTTTGAGGGTATTTTCTTGTGTGTTTTGAGGCCTCTATTTATAGGAGAGGTTGAGGGATGGAGAGCTGGTCAGATTGTGAAGTTATG
The DNA here is from genome assembly GCA_022829125.1 of Lathyrus tuberosus. NCBI lineage: Eukaryota > Viridiplantae > Streptophyta > Magnoliopsida > Fabales > Fabaceae > Lathyrus > Lathyrus tuberosus. The sequence goes on along the minus strand of JALAZF010000320.1, from coordinate 3,411,495 downwards.
GAGTTTTGGTTTGGTTGAGATCAAATGGTGTGGTTTCATGCATTTCCATGGTTTCAAGACATAGTACAAAGGTTGTAGGGTGGTTGAGAGGTTGCTTCTGATCTTAAGAAAAGGTTTGTGCAGAAGAAACAATCACAAAGCTCAATACAAGTTGACTTTGTGTTTAAAGCTTCTATTCAAAAATGGAAGTGTGCACTTTCTTGCCAAATCTTCCATAAATGGCGTGATCACTTGGATAACTGCTTAAATCTTTGTGTGATGCCTCCAAAACATGTATAATCTTCTGATTAAGGAGATATTTGCAAGTTACAAGACCTGTAATCAATGGATTTGTAGATTTGGATTGGATTTGCTTCAAGTTCTTGACATGAAAATGACCTAAAGTTCATGTTTGGAAGGCCAACTTTGTCTCTTCGAATCGTATAGCTCAAGCATGGAAAAAATGAGCTCTTGGACTCTTTGGAAAGCTTGAAACATGCTTTACAAATTTCATGTTTTGAGTTTTTGTTGAATCAAAATGGATCATGGTGAAAAATATCCATAAAGTTAGCTACTTTTGCAAGGCAGATTTGCATCAAAAAAATTTCTAAGTGTTTAAACTTCACACTTGAATGAAACACTAACTTCATGGCTTCATCATAACATGAAACCTATGCATTTTTTGGGATTTCATTCTCAAGGACAAAGTTGGAGCATGGAATGAGCTCTTCAAATTGGTCTTTGGAGCAAAGAAAATGGATGTTTGTATTGGAATTTATGGCCTTGGCAAGTTAGACAAAAATCATTGTACTTCCATAACTTAGAAAATTTTCAACTTCTCTTTTGTTGAACTTTTTGCAAGTAACCTCAATTCTCTTGATTTTTCTTGATCAAATTCATCAATCAAACATATTTCCATGAAATTTATCTTGAGAAGCTCATATTTGACCAAAAAACCTTAAAGTCAAAGGTTTGACTTTGCAGTGATTGGCTTATGTATCAGATGAATTTTCACTTCTTGATCTTCAATGATGTCCATGTATTGAGCTATTTGGACATCATGGGTGGACTACAAGGATGTATTCGAATGTCTTTAATTATGTCTCAAGGCTTGAGATCATGTCTTGATCAAAAGCCAAAGTTGAGGTTGACTTTGGTTGAAAAACCATAATTCATAGCCAGATAAATTTGAATCTTGAAGAACTTGTAATGAATGCATATTGCACTTGATTATTGATGGAGGAAGATCTCTTGACTGTATGAGAACTTAATTGATTGATGATCCATCCAAAACCTTGATTGATCAATCCCTCGAGCATCTTAAAGTAAACCCTAATTCACAGGTGAAACAAACAAAGCCATATCTTGAAAATTGGTTAGTTATGCATGGATGATTGACCTAGAATATTGTGCAAATGATAATGGAATCTAGGGGTAAAATTTGGGGTATGACATCGGTTAACAATTGAGTCATTAATAATCAACCATAATCACTTTCTCAATTAAATAACCACTTAATAGAGTGCATTAAATCGAGGAATCGAAACCTCTGCAAAAAATTCAGTCAAGCATCATAATCGGTCAATTATAGGGATGACGGTTTGATCGTCACGACCCTTGACAGTCATCGCCCTTGAAAAGCCTACCCATCTTTGCTGACGGTCATTAAAAGGGAATAGCGTTCTTCCCGAAGCGGTGGTGGTATGAATGCCAAGCTCGTTGACCCCCGTCATCAGGCGATGGCGCATCTTCTTCCCCAACACGATGACAGTCTTATTGTCATCTAAGACAACGCCCGACAATGCTACAAAATTGTGTTTTCTTCATTTCGGCCATGGACAGTCCTAGATCTCGATTCTTTACCCAATTTCATATTAGTAAAAGTCTAAAATTTGAATTACACATATAAACAAGAGAATTTACTCCAAAGAACATCAATCTAACATATATCATATCAAATATTCATGTTTTCTACATTAATTCATCATATAGCATATGAACATCAACAATTAATTTTTACAGCATAAACTCACATGAATTTCTCATCAGTAACAATAAAATTAACATCAATAACACGAAAAAAAATTATAATTAACATAATTATGGAGGTTTTGCACAAACCTCACACAATTCAATCATCAACATCATAAAAGAGAAAAAGGGCAAGAGGATTCCCCATATCCCTTAAGTTAAACACTGTTAGACGATAGGCTACGATCTAGAGGAGGTAGAAATATCAAAAATGAAAGTTTCTTGCTTAAAAATCTGTTTTAAAAATGTTAAACAATGGCTAGCGGAAACAACCCCGAATCCACAATCGTTTATTTTGAACCGTTATAAAAAAGATCGGATGTGTTAAACCGTATAAAATGCATTTGAACAATGAGAGAGGCAAACAATATATTTAACAATGCCGTTTGAATAAAACCACACAAAGATAATCAATTTCCAATGAAATATTAAGTGAAAAAATTGGCTTAAGCAATTTGTCGAACCCTCCAAACCCTATGTTTGATGTTGATCCTATATTCTTTTCTGCCCTTGATCTTGAGCTCGATCAAGTGACCTAATACTTCCATTTTGATCCTTCGGTTATCGCTACTCCTTTGACCGAACCCCCGTTCTTCAAAGCTTTCACTCATTTGATTCTAAATTGCAAACTATTGTGAAAAACTCCCAAATCTATCCTTGATCTTGGAAGAAACCCCAAAATGGATTTATCTTGAAACCCCCAAAGAATTTCCAACCTAATTGATTACAACCAATCCTAATTGGATCTTATCAAACTATCTCTTGATCACAAAAAAAAAATTATTAAGCGTAGATGTTGTATAAATGCAATGAGAGAGAATGAAGATGATGAAATATCTTTGTATATTATTGGTTTCAATACTGTGAAATCATGCATGAATGACTATATATAAGTGTGTGTGTGTGTGTGTGTGTGTGTGTGTGTGTGTGTGTGTGTTTATAAAACACAAAAAAGAAAAAATCCGGTTAGAAAAAATCCAAATTTTGACATTTAAAAAGGAGGGAGTCGACCCTTTCAAGGTAGGAGTTGACTCACAAGGGCAAGGGAGTCAACCCATACTACTTGGGAGTCGACTCAAAAAGGACAGAAAAGCTTTTGAGAAATATGCTTTAGTAGGATCGAGACATAACACGTGGGAGTCGACTCCTTCATGCTTTGTATCGACTTCAAAGGCCTAGGAGTCGACCCATCCTTGACATAAAGTTTTATTTTCATTGCTTCAGAAGGAGTCAACTCCTAACAAGGGTGAGTCAACTCTAAACATTGTTTTTCATTTAAAAAAACGTATTTTTGACCTTTTAAACTTGTCCAAATGCTTTTAACTTGATCCCTAAGTGTCCTAAGATGAAAATGCAACCTAGACATAGAAAGATAAGATCCAATGTACAAATACTAAATACCTAGTTTTGACATAATTCAAAACCTCTAAGAGGATAGTGCACTCACATACTCCCCTTTTTTAATGATGGAAAAATGTACGATGTATTTGTAGTGTTTGATCAAAGCTCCCCATGAATATGTATCGGATAAAACTTAATAGGATCATCATAGTTATATATGCGTATTTGAGACCCCTTTGTGGAGAAGTAGTAGACATTTTGATCCTTATCCGACTTATACTCCATGTTACACACAGTAGTTCTGTTGAATTCTTGAGTTGGACTAGGTGAAATGTTAAGAACATCTTGCGTACCAATACGGAAGTGCTTGAGGATCTTACTAATCATTGAAGGGTAACAAAAGGAAGATACTTTGTTACACTCACGAATCATAAAATCCTATAGACAAAGTAATATGTATAACAAATCAAGAGCTTGTTTCAAGAATATACATCAAATGTACCTCTGACTGGTCAATCTGAGAGTGACCTCCTTTTGTTGGGCACAACTCATGTGTAACAATCCAGAGAAGTATCCGTGAATTTCTCTTCAAATTTCCTATGGAAAGTTTTTCCAAGTTGTCACCAGGCCTAGGAATCTTGAGACAAGAGTTCAAGTAAAGATTGTAATTAAAACCACCAACTAATGCAGAATCATTGACACAAAAGTTTTGAGGAAGAATCAAAAAATGAAATAAAGTTTTCCATACTTCTTAAGTAACATGATATGAATTATTTCCCATCCTGAACCAAAATGTAGCTCCCTTTCTTTGCTCTAATCCAGCATAAAAGACCCTTATCAAGTCTTCATTATAATATGTATTGACCTTCAAGAAGTGGTTGATCTCTTGATGTTCCATAAGGGCCACTATCTCTGGAACGTGCAAAGTTGAAACAGTGGCGGGATCATAGACCCTGTTGCTTCACCATAATCCTATTCTTGTTTAATTTCTCAAAATCATTGACACAATCAGGATGAAGAAAAGATAGAGCACTAACATGTGATGATGAAGATGAAGTTATAACATTATTGCCTTTGGTGGTCTTAGGAGGAATTATGTTTATATGTGAGATTGTGCACACAAGGTGTTTGATAAAATGTGTCAAAGAGAAAGTGAGGAATTTGAGTAAGTTTGAAATACCCACTAACCAAACATGTGACAAATCAAAGAAAATAACACACAAAAGAAGAAAACAAATGAAAATTTGGTGGAATTTGGGGAGATGATGTAGATTTGGGAAATAAGGGTTTTATAGGAAGGGAAAACGAAAATAGGATTGATTGAAAGAGAAATAGGGTTTATGAAGAGTTGTAAAGGGTGGAAAGAGGAATAATAATGGTTGGATTTGATGAAAATGAATGGTTGTATTGAGTAAGGTAGAGGATTGAAGGGGTGAACTTGGTTGAGAGGAGAAAGATAGTGTTTGGGAGTATTTTAAAGAAAATATATCGACCCCTTAGTTTTTAAGAGAAATAAAATTTTCAAATTTTTAATGAATGAGTCGACTTATTGCTTCGTGGGAGTCGACTCCATTTGGACAACGAGCTTGGGTATTTGAAGATTTTTTTTTTTAGGGAGTCGACCCATAGGATGTGGGAGCCGACTCCTACTGTACCAAAATAAAAAGTGTGCCAATAATTTGAGAATGAGTCGACCCATTGATTGAGGGAGTCGACTTCTACCGAACCAAAAATGAAAACTGCAAAAATGTGTTGACCCATACAAGTTTGGGGTGACACAAACTGTCCAAAAGTGAAATATGAAACAATTATTGAGTATACAAGGCCTTAGGTTGGCATTTTGAGTCGATACATTTTGTATGGACATAGACAAGTTAATTAAAAAATGATACTTTTCATTTAAGAATAAAAAAATAGCATGCTAAACAACAAAGAAAAACTACTTGAAATATAAGACAATAATGAGATAAGATACATATGATGAAGAGATCAAGCAAGATGTCACTATAAGCATATAAATTGAAAAACTCATGTGTAATCAATCAAAAAATTTGGAAGTGAACACATATGAAATCCATAATATATTAACTATATCACATATTCATGGATCATAAGCATGCAATCAATTTAGTCATAGATAAACAAAATATTATATAGAAACTTTTACGAGTAAGAGATAAGTTTAGAATGGTATTACCTTATAGGATTAGAGGGAGAAAGCACTTCACAGGAAAATAAACTTTCGAATGAAAGTTGAAACCAATTTAAATAAGTGCATGCAACATCATAATATATTAGGAAAGATTTGAGATATCGAGAATGCCTAATTCCCGACAAATATTAAAAAATGGCACATTCGCTATAGGTTTTTTGAAAATATCGGCAAGTTGATTTTTGATATCAACATGCTCAAAAATGACATTGCCTTTTTCAACATGGTCTCGTAAGGAGCGGTGTTGTATCTCAATATGTTTAGTACGAGAATGTAACACCACATTTTTGGTTAGTTTGATCGCACTAGTGTTATCTCACATTATAGGAATACGTTGAAGTTTAATATCGAAGTCAAGCAATTGTTGTTTGAGCCAAAGAATTTGAGCATAAAACTACCGGCTACGACGTATTCCGCCTCGAAAGTTGACAAAGAAACTGATATTTACTTCTTTCTATGCCAACTAACTAAGGAATTTGAAAATAAGTGGCAAGTTCCACTAGTACTTTTCCTATCCGATTTACAACCGGCAAAATCAGAATCGGAGTAACCAACTAAACTACAATCGCTACCCTTGGAAAACCAAAGTCCATACTTAGAAGTACCATGAAGATATCTAAGGATGCACTTTACAACTTTTAAATGTGATTCCTTATGAGCAGATTGATATCGAGCGCACATGCACACACTAAACATTATGTCAGGCCTAGATGTAGTAAGGTATAGAAGAGATCTGATCATACCTCTATACATTTTGACGTCGACATCCTTACCATTTTCATGTCTATCCAAGTTCCCGTTAGTGGGTATTGGAGTTTTAATTAACTGTACATCTATCATTCTAAATCGTTTAAGCAACTCGTGACAGTACTTAGTTTGACACACAAATGTCCCTTCCTTAAGCTGCTTGATTTGAAGTCCGAGAAAGTAATTTAACTTCCCCATTAGACTTATCTCAAACTCTCCCTGCATAATCTTAGAAAACTCTTTGACTAGTTGCATGTTAATAGAACCAAATATTATATCGTTAACATAAATTTGAACTAGGAGAAGATGTTTTCCTTGACGTTTAATGAAAAGTGTTGTATCTACCTTCCCTTTAGAGTGTCCTTGATCAAGTAAAAATTTAATAAGTCACTCATACCAAGCCATAAATGCTTGTTTGAGACCATACAAAGCTCGTTTAAGTTTATAAACATGATTAGGATACTCATGATTTTCAAAACCGGGAGGTTAAGAAACATATACTTCCTCATTTATGTAACCATTAAGGAAAGCACTTTCCACGTTCATTTGAAATAATTTGAAGTCTTTGGAGCATTAAAATGCTAGTAAAAGGCATATAGCCTCGAGGCGGGAAACCGAAGCATAATTTTCCTCATAATCTATGCCCTCCTCTTGGTTATATCCTTGAGCCACTAGTCGGGCTTTGTTCTGAGTTATCACTCTATTTTCATCGAGTTTATTTATAAAAACCCACTTAGGGCCAATGATTTGATGACCTCGCGGAGGTGGAAAAAGGCCCCACACATCATTTCTTTTAAACTAGTTTAAATCATCTTGCATGGCAATTAACCAATGCTTATCAATCAATGCATCTTTGGCATTTTTAGGTTCAACTTGTGAAAAGAATGCAGAGTGATTACAGAAATTACTTAACTTAGAGCGTGTTTTCATGCCTTTGGTGACGTCTCCAAGAATGTTGTCGATTAAATGGTCTTTGGAAGACCTCCGAGCCAAAGGAAGATCATCCACTTTAGTTGGATTCTCATCCTTCTCATTTTCAGAATCGTTATCCTTCTCCTCAAGTTCCACCACTTCATGTTGATCAATTCCCTTTTCAGTGTCCTTGAGTATGTCTTCTGAAGATACACCTGCATCATGAAAAGAAATACCTTTCCCAACATTTCTAGGATAAGATTCATAAAAAGTGACATGCACAGACTCTTCAACAGTAAGTAATCTCTTATTGTACACTCTATAAGCCTTGCTTGATTGAGAGTATCTAAGAAAGATACCTTCATCAGCTTTTGCATCAAACTTTCCAAAGTTATCCTTACCATTATTTAAGACAAAATATTTGCATCCGAATATATGAAGATGTGATAAATTTGGCTTTCTACCTTTTAAGAGTTCATAAGGTGTTTTTTTTGAAATAGCATGAATAAGTATCTTATTTAAAACATAACACGTTGTGTTAATAGCACCGACCCAAAATTATTTTATTAGACTACTCTCATTGGTCATTGTGCTTGCCAACTCTAAAATTTTTTTTGAACTCCATAATATCATTTTGTTGTGGAGTTTTTGGAGCAGAAAAATTATGTTCAATGCTCTGTTTTTCATTATAGACATTGTGCCTTTGTCACAAAACATCCTTATATAGTAGACAATATAGACAAACTTGGAAACTTTTGAAAAACTCAATCTAAACCATAATCGATTATGTTACGACCATAATTGATTATGACCTATAAAATAAGGAGAGAATTTCTTGATTCTAAACCTTAATTAATAACTAGGTCTTCATAATCAATTACTAAGAGAAACTTGCTTCATAATAGATTACTAAGAAAAACTTGCTTCGAAAATCGATTACACCATTACCATAATCGATTATTCATCATAAATGGATGCATTATTAATAATAATGTATTCATAATCAATTATGACACATCAATAATAATTTATGGGGCTTTTTAATTGATTATGTCGATAACGTAATCATTATATAAGAGGAAAAAACCACTTTTCCTATTTTTAAAATAGTTTTCTAAAGATGATGTCTAAAAATAGTTTTTAGCGAGATTGTGAGTATATTTTAGTACTTAAAGAGTATCATACTTAAATTACACATTTTATCTTAAAATATAATATAACTTAAGCATAGGATCATATGGTAATCTCGTAGAAATTTGGTCTTGATCCGCGAGGGAACTAGAATTGTTCGATGATCAAAGGATGTGGATTGCAACGGTGGGCTTGAGCTTCATGTTCGGTGAAAGAGGGGCTGACTTGAAAGGTTAATACTCCAACTCTTAAGTCAGTATGAGAGGAAGGTGATTTAAATGATATTTGAATTCAAATTATACCTAAAAAAGTGACGTGTTTCCTCTTATATAGTAGGTCGATTATAACCGCTCGTTGATCTAATTGTGTGGAATGCGAACATCCATCTGATTGATCTTGGATTGAGATCACATGCATTCTTGACTAAGATAAAATACCTCCTCCGTGTGTGATGCATTGGATTATTCATCTCTCTGGTCCATAATTATTGGACCTTATGGCCAACCAAAAGCAAGTGCTCCCCAATCCCTTGCCTCTGCTCTGTAGGGTAAGGGATTTGATGCATTTGTATTTTCTACCGGCCGGTGCTCAGGTGGATTGGAAAGTTACGATGCGAGGTCATTATCATGGGGAATTCACGCCTTAATTTTTTTTCATGCTTTAGATGTCATTTCATCTGTGAAATTCTGGCACTCTAACACATGTTAACACTGATGTCCTCACATTAGAACATAATGTCAAGACAGATGTTACAACATCTTCTGTCTGACAGAACAAATAAACCAGACTGGAACTAAATTGCAGAAATATAAATAACACAGTCAATTTGTAACCCAGTTCGGTGCAACATATCCTACATCTGGAGGCATCCAAGCCAGGAAGGAAATTCACTATGATAGCATTAGTTCAAAGCTAAACTCCCCCGTTTACAACTTCTCGCCTAATCACTACCTTGTGCAACTTCTACCTAGAAACCCTCTAGATATGAGATCCCCCTCTCACTTCCTATTCAGTCACAATCCTAATGACAAAACCTCAAGAAACCAAAAAAAACAAAAGAACACTCTTCCAACTACAATACTTAGTTTTGCTGACAAGCTTCAACTAAGAACAATACACTCTTGCTTAAAAGCTTTAGAGTTGTAAGTTCTGTGTTTTTTTTGAATTAGCAACATTTTGGTAAAACATGTTGTTAGCAAGATGTTAGACCAGATGTTCTGCCATGACAGTCAGATATCATGTTCAGTATGATGTTGTGACATGTGCCAGGACATGTTATACCAGAAAGTTAGGGCATGACTGTTTTAGTATTTTTAGTGTGATTTTTATGTGTTTTAATTCACACGTTTGCGTTATCCAAGGGAGGATATTGTGGGAACTTCTGTTTTGACAAATTATGTTAGTTTTCGTAGAAAGGATCCTTGAGCTTTTTTAGGAAACTTTGTATTTTGTTCCTATTATTGTGCAGGAGATTATGCTTATGATTTAAAGCTAATTCCTTGTGGTTTTGCACTTCAAGAGCCCAAGCCCAAGTGGACAGAAAGCTATTTAAAGAGAATACCTAACCCTATTGAAAGGTGGGCATCACATGAAGCTTGAAGCATAAGGATTAGACGTGTTTTGGTAGGACTTTACGGTTTAGTGTGTGTTAATTGTATGTCACTCATGTATCTTCTGATGCATTGAGGTAAACTAACTATTCATTGTTAATTGTTCACTCTAGAGCTTTTAAGCAAGAGTGTATTGTTCTTGGTTGAATCTTTTAAGAAAAACGAAGTATTTTAATTGGAAGGGTTGGTACTTCTATTTTGGGTAGTTGTTGAATTCTCACCGGGATTGTGACTGATTAGGAAGTGAGAGGGGGAACTCATATCTAGAGGGTGTCTAGGTAGAAGTTACACAAGGTAGGGATTAGGCGACAAGTTGTAAACGGGGGAGTTTAGCTTTGAACTAATACTATCATAGTGGATTTCCTTCCTGGCTTGGTAGCCCTCAGATGTAGGTGACGTTGCACCGAACTAGTTTAACAATTACTAGTGTTATTTATCTTTCTACCATTTAAGTTTCTACATATTTACTTGTGTAATCAAACTATCTTGATCCCAAAAGTTGTGACATTTGTCTCGACATCTTGTATCTGCATGCCATAATTCCAAGAGTGAACAATAAACAACACACAATCAGTCTACCTCAATGTATCAAAAGATACAAGGGTGACTTACAAAGTCACAGTAAAGAGACTCTCAAAACCTAAGATTCTAAAACCTCCCCTTATTTTTACAAAGTCAAAGTCGTATCTTCATTAGGTTTAGGTTGCTCTTTAAATACTCCTCAGCAGTCCATGGGCTTCGAAATCTTCACCCAGATATTGCTTGATCCACACGCTGAGGGCTGCATCAATTGTGCAAAAAAGTCTCCTTAAATATTGGAACAAACCATCAAGTTTCCTAAATTATCTCAACATCCAATTTTAGAAACTTATGAACAGTTGGAGATCAAATCAAATGTTCCAGATTAAATCTTCTTGACCTGCGAAAATAAGTGAGATATATCCAAACAAAATCTCACAAAATCAAATCAAATGTATCAAGAATAAAACTACAGCATGTACTTATTTTTAGGTACAGCATGTCACAGCATCTGGCTGAACATTTGTCTTCAATGTTGACAGACCGACAAGTTAGAACATTTCACAAAACATCTTGCTGTGAATCATATTTTAGCAAAATTGCTACCAATCCTAAAACCATGGATCTAACAATCTCCCCCTTTGGCAAATTTTTGGTTAAAACAACATTAGCTCAATAATTCTAGAGAAGAGGAATAACACCACAAAAACAAGACACAAGCTACATGTAAACTTTGCACAACCTGCAAACTGAAAGATATCAGAGAGAAAATGCAACTACATATCACCAGAGATTACCACTTCTTCAAACCCCAAAATTCTCCAGAGATTAGATGTTAGGAATGTGGTCTGACATCACTTCAACATAGCTCCAACACAACAACTTCAGACAGGTCCATTTCTCCCCCTGTCACACATAACCAATACTCCCCCCTGTAATACCCCGAATTTTGACCACTTAGATTTCCCATCATTGTGAAAATCATCATCACAATATGGATGTACCTTTATGCTTCATCAGTCTCCCCAAAGATGGGTGAGCATCCAATACAATCAAAATTAGGGTTTCAAGCCCTCTCTGAGTGCTTAGACAAGGGATAAATCAAGAAATGACATGATCTTCAACTTGTCTAATCTCTCAAACATCCACCATGGATCAAAAAGGACTCCCACTTCAAGGATTAAGCACAAGGCTACTCCCTTCTAGGTGGATCAAGTCTCAAGATCGACAGTGTCACCAAATTAGGGTTTTGGTCAACCAGGGCCTCCAGATGGAAAATTTCATCTGGGCACAAGGCAATGATCCAAAACATGACCTAATATGCTTCATGGAACCTCATGAAGTCAATTTTGCCTCAGGGGATGCATTCATCAAAAATCAGGAATTAGGGTTTCTTGACCTAATTCACCCCTAAGTTGACTTTTGGGACAAACCATGAGCCAAGACCTCAAGAGATGATTTGAGGGTCTCTAATACACCATATTGATCCATTTGGAACAATGGATTGATCCAAGAAGCTTGAGCAACAAGTTTCATTTTCATCTGCACCACAATTAGGGTTTTAAGGGAAAAGTCAACTGTAACTTTGACTTTTGACCAAGACATGCTCCCAAACCCTAATACATGATTGAATACACCCTATGACACCCATGGAACATGTCCATCAAGTTTGATTTAGGTCAAGGACATGATTTCCTGAAGAATTGCACAGTTTAGAATTCATCTGATAAAAAGTCAACTGTGCACAAAAGTCAACTTTGACTTTTTGAGATTTTTCACCAAAATGGATTTTTAACCCTAAAATGATCTTAATGTATGATTTGAATCATCATTCATCAAGAAAAATCAAGAAAAGTGAGAAAACTTGTAAAAGGGGTAACCATAAAACTTAGAAATTTTTCTAAGTTAAAAATAAAGTGGCAAAGGTACCAACTTTGGAGGACCATAACTCCTAAACCACAAGGCCATTTTTTCTCATCCAAAGATGGATTTGTAGCCCTCATTATCACCTACAAAAACTTCAACTACAAGTCATTCCAATTCATTAAGGATTTTGAGTTATGGAGTGATCAAAGTGGCTGAAAAGTGAAAATGTCACTTTTTCCAACACTTAGTGAAATTTTCACTAAGTCAGAATTTTGCTTCACTTTTTGCCAAATGTAGGGGGATTTTTCACTTGGAATCAAAAGAGATCAAAACCAAACTTGTTCAAACAGTTGTTGTATCATGTAAGAGCTTTCCAAAATGGCCAAGAACATTGCCAAATTCAACCTACACCATGAGATACAACATTGGCAAGTTGCCTTGCTGAAATCTGTCAAAGCAAGGCAAAATTTGCATTTTGGCTCGATTTGCCAAAATCAGCCAATTGCAATTACTCCAATCCACTTGGACACCTCAGAGGATTGAATCCAAAGGGGACAATCACTGAGCCAAGCCTCCAAGGTCCAAGGAACAAGGAATAGCATGTTGAACCTAGAATGGCCAAAATAGGGACAAGACTTCAAATTTGGAATGAGGCATTCAATGGAACCATCAAGGTGGCATGGACTGAGCCATTCTCATCTGAAATCAGTCAAGACTTATCCAAGACCAAGGGGACCAAAGCTCTGTGCCCTAACCTCTAGTCAATGGCTAGAGGAGACTTTCATTTCCATTGGCCAACATTGAGGAAACCTACTTACCAGCTGCCATGTACTATTCCTTGCAAAACAAACTTACTCTACTATAAATAGAGCTCAATTGTGGTCAGTTTGAGTACACAAAAGCCATCTAACAGATGCTTTCCTCAAAATCTCTTTCTCTTGGCAAAAATGCCTTTCTTAGCAAGGTAGCTATCGGGTTTTGAGTTTGAGAGCAATTCTGCACAAACCAATCACTCACACACCTCACATACATCACATATGAGCTGATCAAACACTCACATAACATCTAAAACATCAATTTCACAAAATCACTTGCCATCCACACAAGTTTGAAGTGAAGTTGCAGCTGAGATGCCATAAACTGATCCAGTCCATTTCAATTCAATCCAAGTGTTCAAACACACTCCATATGGTGTAGGGAAGCTGTCCAGATCATTACAACTTGTTTGTAACACCTCCAACTCAAAATCACATCTGAACTTGCTGTCACGACTTGGAGGTAACCCTAAACTTGGTCATCTCTCAATCTATGCATATTTCCTCGCACAATAATTTGGCCATATGTTCATAATCATGCATGGAATGTTTTCCCTCAATTAATTGCATTGTTTGAATCGTGTATCAAAAATCCTAGCCTTCATGCAGAAATTAGGGTTCTTGAGGTTTCTTCGTGATTTCTTGTTGTATGTTTAATTTAAATGAAATTAAAGTACATAGACATGATCGTGAGGTTTAGCGAGCATAATGATATGTGGATTGCATGTTATAATTACGTATTCAGTGAGATTGGATGGAAAATGCAAATCTGGGCAAACTGAAAAACGCGCGTGTTCTTGGTGTTGTTCTTGGCGCCATTTTCATATATTTGAATATTTGAATTTTGTGATTTTGTTTAATTGATTCAAAAATTAATTTCTCTCTGAGTTTTAATGATTTTGAGTTGATTCTTTTTTTAATAATTCACAAAAATGTTAAAATATTTTATTTTATCAAAAATCCCAAAAATATTATTTATTTCATGTAATTGATATTTTTGCAAAGAATTAATATTTTGATTGTTTTTGGCATTTTAAATATTTTTTCTACATTGATTTTGCAACTTTTGATGCTTTCTAATTATTTTGGAGGTCAATACTTAATTTTTGAAGCATTAATCCAAGATCACAATTTGTTTTTCACATGTTAAACAATTTTTGATCATTTTAATTGAATTTTTATTCAATTAAATACATTTTTTGAAAACAAATTAGGGTTTTGGATTAATTCAACCCTCATAAATCATTTTCAAAACACTTTGGGCCTCTATTAGAGTGTAAGACCCAACCCCCTTTTTTTTGACCAAATCATCTTTGGGCCTCACTTATTGTATAAGTCCCGATACCGTCAAAAAACAAACGGCGCGATCGTCGCCTTTTCAAAAATCATCTGGGCCTACCCTCGAGTAGTAAGACCCATTTCTTTTTCTTTAAAACACTTTGGGCCTCTTGAGAGAGTGTAAGACCCATCCCTTTGTACAGAAAACCATTTTGGGCCCCAGTCACTTGTATAAGTCCCGCTGTACAAAGTCAAACAGTGCGCTCACTGATAAAACCCTGGGCCTCTCCTTGAGCTGTAAGCCCTAAATCTTTCTTTTTCAAAGCACTTTCTCCTTTGATTTTGAATATACTGTTGTTTTTAATCTTTCTTTGTTGAACAACTAACCAAACAGCATGGAAGCACTACAACCGAGTAAGTGGTTATCGCTTTCATTTACTGCTTTCATATTATAAACTGTATTGTGGGGCTGCTCACTGTAAGTCTCCTTTCATAAACTCATATCTACTGTGTAATAATAGTATAGATATTTCGAGTTTCCCCGGCTACTACGTCTAGAACTAAGTGACGCCGTTTCATTTATTCGTAGAAATAGACGCCTAGATCCCCAATAGGAGCACCAGATACAGTCTTCTCTTCGGCTGTCCTCCTTAGGAATCGTCAAGAAATTCTATCCCCCAGAGATGAATTATTCTCGGTGAAACTTCTCTTGAATTTCTTCAAACCGCCGAACGGTTCGGACTCTCTCTAAAAGTTAAAGTCACTGGATAGTAAACCTCGTACGTTTACCAGTGGTTTTAACTCTAAAAGAGTTTTCCTGAACTTTTCTTTGGTTTGGGACCCCCGGGATTCTTAAAAGCATCGGCCTCCTCTTGGGCATCATACAAGGACCCACAGGCTTCCTAAAAGCAACCCCGCCTCCTCTTGGGCATTATTCAAGGACCCTACGGCTTCTTAGAAGTATTCACAGCCTCCTCTTAGGCTTCGTATAATGATCTCTTCCTCCGGGAATGATAGCCTCCTCTTGGGCTTCGTACAAGGACCCGTCGGCTTCTTAAAAGTTTCCAGCCTCCTCTTGGGCTTCGTACAAATTGTCCCGACGACCTCCTAGAGGTATAGGAACAGAACCTAGTCATCCTCATAGAACAGTCCTTTCATAGAGTCTACTACTGTTTCTCGAAGCATAGTACAAAAGATAAAACTCTAGACTTGGACATTCTAACTTCCTTGAGTCTCAAAGACATTCTCAAGCACCCTTCGTTAAATAGGAAGGAAACCCGCAGACTCGGATAGTCTCAATACCCTTTGGATTTCCCGTTTCCTTAAAGAAAAGGAAATATCCCTGATCCTCAAATTAAATCCCTGAGTACAGTGTTGCTCATATAAGAACTGATTTTCTCTTTTAAATCAGTATATTGGATCTGTCACTCAACTGAAACAGTTACAATAGCCTCCATCTCGGGCTTCGTACGAGATACCAAAATTCTCCCCAGTGGAGTCAAAACAACCTTTTCGCCTCTCTCTCAGGCTTTGCATGAGACACAAAAGATTCCCTCGTAGAGTCAATCACCCTTTTTTTTGCCTCCATCTCGGGCCTCATACGAGATATAAATCCCTTAAGCAAGAGTCGAACTCTTTGCTAGCCTCCTCTTAGGCTTTGTATAACGATATGCCCCGCTGGGTCAAAAACCTTTAGCCTCTCTCTCGGGCTTTGTACGAGACATAAAATAGCCTCCTCTTAGGCTTTGTATAATGATTTTCCTAGCGGAAATTAGCCTCCTCTTAGGCTTTGTGTAAGAAAACCACTGGTTGATCCAATCGACCTTTTAGCATCAAAGTTGTGCCTCGTTCGCAGTACACAAACATCAACAACTCCTTTCCCTTCATCTAATCGCTGTAAGCGGCAAGCCTCTGGATCATCTATATCCATGCCACTGTCCCTCTTTTAGCATGAGAAATTCCTAAGGAAAGATGGCATTGCTCTACACTGAGTTAAAGTCTTCTCCTTCAGGTTAAAACCCTTTCTTCGGAAATTATGGCATTGCTCGGATCCGCGTATCCCAGTTAAAGTAATTCTCCTTCCCCCTCTTTAGAGATGACAAATTCTCTCTAAAGTCGAGGTCTTTCAGCTTCACGTCTTGGGCTTTGAACAAGACACAAATAGACCTTTTAGCTTCACATCTTGGGCTTTGAACAAGATACAAACCACCTTTCGCTTCACGTCTTGGGCTTTGAACAAGACACCAAAAACCAATTTCCTCCCATAGAATAGGAGGAACTACGAACGCTCTGATTTCCCTGTTTCGGTAAACGGGAATACGTAGGCATAAGATCGAAAGAAAAGATCTTAGCGAGCGCAATCAACAAAAAACCCAAATCCCATATCTCCATCAATTAAAAGCAGTAATTCAAAAGCATCAGTCCTAACATCCTAATCCTTATTCCCCTCCAGAAACCCTTTGCCTAGAAAAAAGAAAGAAAGAACCGTATTGGCGAAATACGAATAACCAGTACAAAGGCCCCCCACATTGATAGCATCCGTAACCTAACAGACCGCTGTTTAAACTCAGTATGCAAGCAGGGTTAATTGGAGACATCTATTTCCCTTCCTTATTCAGCTCACAATAGGATAAAAAATGAATCGACCTGTAGTTTAAAGCTCAAACCGCAGAGAGCGACCAGCGCTTAAGAACCGCGTCCAAAATCGCTCGCTACAGAAAAGTGGCGCCCACCGTGGGGCTCAAAATCTTTCTTTCTTACAAATCAAGGTGAAAACCTTGGAGAAGTCATTTTCATGGCGGTGGCCACCACAGAAAAGTGGCGCCCACCGTGGGGCTAGTTTTTCTTTCTGTCTGTTTTCCTTGTAAAATGGCGGCTCTGCTGGGGAGTCTCCTTTTCTTCCTTAGGGCATCATCCCCGTTTTCTACGGAAAATGGGAACTGTATCGAAGAGAAAGATTGACCTATGCTGGTCCATCTCTTAGGCAGGGAACCACAGATTGGGGCTTCCGCTGGGGAACCCATTTCTGTCAAGAACTTAAGATTCATAGCTTTATAAGTCTAGGATGATTAGGACAAATATATATACTGCTTTTCCTAATTTCTATACGTGTTTATTTTTCTGCTACTGGGAATGCGTGTGATGCCGCATGTGGTGAGATTGAGTATACACTTAAGAAAAGCCAACCTTTTTCGTAGTGCGGAAGCTATCAGAAATAGCTGTTACGCGATACTACCCTCATTTGAGGCTGGTGATCTATTCTCGGTGAATGGCACTTACTCTAAGATTGCACACAACTCGCTGGCGATCCGCTTTTTGTCTGCCTTCCTGGGAGGAGCTGATGATAATGAGTACAGGTACAAAAATCACCCTAGTATAAACCTTTGGGGATGGGTAGAGCCTTGACTTCATGACAACGACCCTCTGACCCCATGTTTTTTCTATGTTTTTGTGTGCTGCATTCATGCATTCATTTAATAAAACATTAAAACATTCAAAAAACTTCTCTTCTAGTCTCTCTGTTTTTCAAATTAAACTAAGACTGTGATTGCAAATATCAGAGAAAAAGATTACGCTAATGGATTTCGGTAGAAGGAGAACTCACCAGTATACCTTCAAGGTTCCAAAACTAGGGGATTTGAGAAAGTTAGCGAGGATGATCGTTAACCCAGAGGCTTTCAGAGCCAAGCACGGTGGTTTGTTACCACTGTTAAGAGTCCATGTGATTAAGGGGATCATGGACGCGCTCATTCAGTTCTACGATCCGGTTTATCACTGTTTCACATTCCCGGATTACCAGCTAGCACCAACGCTGGAGGAGTATTCTCATCTGACTGATTTACACATTACAGATCGAGCTCCATTTTCTGGACTGGAAGAAATTCCAAAGAATCAGATCATTGCAAGAGCAATTCATTTGGACGAGTCTGAGGTCAGGACTCACATGACCACTAAGGGTGGCATCCAAGGTTTGCCAGCCCAGTTCTTGACAAAGAAAGCTCTGTACTTCGCTAGTATAGGGAACGGGACTGCTTTTGAAAGCATCTTTGTCTTGCTCACCTACGGATTATTTTTGTTTCCCAACATCAATAACTTCGTCGATATCAACGCTATTAAGGTTTTTCTCATTGGAAACCCTGTGTCGACTTTGCTCGCAGATGCGTATCATTCTGTACACTTAGGAAATTTGTACAGCGGATGGGAGATCACATGTTGTGTACCTTTGCTTTATAAATGGTTTATCTCTCACTTGCCCAAGTCTGCTGCTTTTTGGGATTGCAAGAGTGTCTTACGTTGGTCGCAGAAGATCATGTCCCTCACCAACTCTGATGTAGATTGGTGTAATAGGATTTATGAGGGAATCAGAATCATTGACCGTTGTGGAAACTTCCCCAGCGTACCCCTCATAGGAACTAAAGGAGGAATCAACTATCATCCGATATTGGTTCTTCGTCAATTTGGATACCCGATGAGACACATCCCACTGGGTGTTCATCTGGAAGGTCTTTTCTTCAAAGAAGGAGAAAGTGACAGAGCACTAAAGATGGAAATAGTGCAAGCTTGGAAACATGTTCATAAGAAAGGACGAGAGTCTCTGGGAAAACCGGACTGTGTCTCGGTGGAGCCTTATCTCCATTGGGTACAAACTAGAGCTCTCAAGCTAAAGATGCCTTATCCTCGTTACGGAATTCTTCCGCCGAGGGAAATTGTCATGTACTTCATGACGGAAACTGAAAGGCTTCAGGTTACTCTCAACAAAGTTCAAAAGGAAAGAAGGTCTTGGAAGAACAAGTACCGCACCCTCGACGTAGAGTGTATCCAAATACAGCAATTACTGAAAGAGAAAGATGCTCTGATTGAAATTTTGGAGCAGCATGCTGTAGAGAATCAAGATGACCAAAGCAATTTGCTCACTCCTTTCACTTGGCAAAGGAATGACAACCCGACAACGGCCCAAGAGCCCCAGTCAAAGAAAAGGAAAGTACCAGAGTTAGCACCCGATTTCTCTTCAGAGAGGACTCGGGACCCATTAGTTTAGGTTTCTGTTTCTGCACTTTGTAATCTACTGTATTTCCATTTCTGTAATCCTTTGAATTTCAATAAAAAGGGGTTTCCCCACTGTTTGATATTTGCAATCTAATTGTCGAAGTTTATTTTAATTAAACCTAAAAACAATTAATATAATCATTGCATTCATCATTCTCACATCGCGTATTCTTCTTACCTACGAATCTCACGTTTGTGTCTCGATTCTAGAGTCAAACTGTCTCATTCGTATAATACTCGGGCCAATCGTCAGAAAAAGATGGATGATCTTGAGGAAGAAAACTGAGAGTTGAAAGAAGAGATCGACACTCTGAGAGAGGATATGAGAAAGCTTCGTAACGACATGCAAGCCATAGCAGAAGCTCAGCTACAAAGAACTGTGATCTCAGAGATCACCTCAATGCCCATCATAGAAAAGTATGATCCTAGGTATCAGATGCCGAAAGATCGTCCTTGGGGCATGCCTGTTAACTATATCCCGGAAGGATATGTTTCGCCGATCACTGAAGATCCGGGAATCGCAACAGAAGTCGCTGGGCCTGAAGGTTACAAACTTCGGGAAAGCGGAGATGCCAGGGGCATACTCAAGACTCCTGAAGGTTACAAACTTCGGGAGGCGCCAAGACTTACTGCCGTAGTCACGGTACCACCCCCTGTGGTGCACACTGTCCCGGAAGGACAGATTCCACAGACACCTTCTGGTAAGAAGGAAACTATGTTTGACAGAATGGAGGAATTCCAGGAACAGTTCTTGGAAATGAAGAAAGAGCTGCAAGCCATTCGCGGTCAGGATTTATTCGGAAAGGACGCCGCAGACCTCTGCTTGGTCCCAAATGTAAAAGTCCCGCACAAGTTCCAAGTGCCCGACTTTGAAAAATACAAGGGTAACTCTTACCCTCAGAGCCATCTGGTGATGTACGCTCGGCGGATGTCAGCTCAGACGGAGAAGCAGGACCTGCTGATTCACTACTTCCAGGATAGTTTAACCGGTGCCGCACTCAAATGGTACATGGGTTTAAACCGTACTACGATCAGTACATTCAGAGATCTTGGTACTGCCTTCGTTCACCAATACAAGTACAATTTGGACATGGCACCCGACAGAGATCAACTCAGATCAATGTCACAAAAGGACAAGGAAACCTTTAAGGAGTATGCTCAAAGGTGGCGTGAAATTGCCGCTCAAATTTGTCCACCTCTTGAGGAAAAAGAGATGACAAAGATCTTCTTAAAGACCTTAAGCTCATTTTACTATGACCGAATGGTCGCCAGTGCGCCCAGTGATTTCACCGAGATGGTCGGTATGGGTGTACGTCTTGAGGAAGCCGTCCGAGAAGGACGTTTGGTAAAAGACACTGGATCAACGAGCGGTACTAAAAAATACGGTAGTGCTCTCCCTAAGAAAAAATAGCAAGATATTGGGAATATCTCTCTCGGAAAGCAAAGGCGTCGTTATCAGCTAGTAGCAGCTGTTACTCCTGCTATCGGCCCCGCGCCTGTTCCTATGTATCAACCTCAGGTTGCGCAGAGCCAACCTGACCAACAAAGGACACAACAGCCTCTTCAGCAGGCTCGTCCTCCATATAACAACAACCGTACAACACGGCCACCAGGGTTTGATCCTATACCCATGTTGTACGTAGAACTATTTCCGTTACTGCTGGCTAAGGATCCAGACTAAGTCTAGCCTTTCAGTTCCGGAAAATCCGCCTTTCTGGTTTAAGGTGGATCAAACATGCCCTTATCATCAAGGAGGTTCAGGGCATAACATTGAGACTTGTCTCAATTTCAAATCCGACGTGCAAAAGCTTGTTAGGAGCCGGCTCTTATCTTTCAAAGATATGAATCCTAATGTTCTTACGAACCCGCTGCCTCAACATGAGAAGGCTGCAGTCAATCTGATTGAGAAAGAGACTAACAATGTCTATCAAATTCACGATGTACTCTTATTGGGGACCGATCTGGTCAAGATGCATTGTAGACAGATTGGATATGGCCATGTGCCACCTCATAATTATCACTAGTGTGATATCTGCTCTAAAGACAACCAGGGATGTTCTGTAGTGCAAGCAGCTCTACAGGAACAAATGGATCTTGGATGGATCCAAGAGCACCGAGTTCGTGGAGTTAACATGGTTTACACGAATTCCAACATCATTCAAAACCACGACATCCGTGTGATGAATGTCAACTTGGTGGCGATGCACTCAAGGCAAAGCCAGTATCATAATCTGCCGCGGCACGATTACAGTTCCTGTCTGATTTGCTCGGTAAACAAACAGGGATGCTCTTTCATACAAGAGGCCCTCCAGCGTCAGATAGATTTTGGATGGATCCAAGACTACCATGATAGGAACTCCTATCAAATCAACATGGTTCAGATCTTCGACATCCGCGTAATGGATACCAACCTGGTAGAGTTACATGCTGAGCAGGTCCGACTCGGATTCTTAATATCACATGATTATCAAAACTGTAAAGCGGGTTGCGAAAATTATCGAGGTTGTACCCTTGTCCAGGAGGCACTTCAGCACTTGTTAAATCACTGGTGGATGCCAATCTATATGGACGAAGATACTTAGCAGATTAGTATCAATAACAGGAATCCTACTCGTCCTCAAAGTCAGGATGTCCGATCAATGGAAGGTAACCTAGTGAGGTTACAATGTATTCAAAGTGGGCATGGCCAGGTGCCACCACACAATTATGACCGTTGTAGTGTCTGTTCGGAAAGTAACCAAGGGTGTTACCTTGTGAGAGCAGCTCTTCAGGGTCAGATCGATCATGGAGAAATTCATCCATATCCAGGTTTAGGACCCATCATTTGGTCGCCGAACTACCTTGCCGATCAAGTTGAGGATGTTGTCACGATCTCTGGTCATCACCAGATCAGGGATGTTTTTTCCATCATTCCTCTACTTGACGAATCTAGAGTTCCCAACCAGGAACGGATCGAGATTACTTATGATGGTCAGAAAAATCAGAAGGTTCCCATAGTCATCTATCTACCGGGGCCACTACCGTATAAATCAGCTAAGGCAATCCCTTACAAATACGGTGCAACAATAATCGAGAATGGAAAGGAAATTCCATTACCCTCCGTCGTGAATATTGCAGACATCAGTCGTGTAACACGGAGCGGTCGAATCTTCAACCGAGGGGTTGGAGAATCCAACAAAGAAAAGGAACTTCAGGCGGAAATTCCTGATCCACTAGTCAGTCAATCTAGTAATCCTGACTTTTCAAAAGACAAAGATGAGATACTAAAGCTCATCCAAAGGAGTGAATATAACATTGTTGATCAACTGTTACAGACTCCTTCAAAGATCTCAGTATTATCACTGTTACTCAGTTCAGAAGCACACAGAGAGGCTCTACAGAAAGTCTTGGAGCAAGCCTTTGTGGAACAGGATGTAACAATCAGACAATTCGATAGCATTGTCTCTAACATCACTTCCTGCAATAATTTGGGATTTAGTGATGAGGAATTACCTGAAGAGGGTCACCGTCATAACATGGCGCTCAACATTATAGTTAACTGCCAGGGCGATGCTTTAGCCAACGTACTGGTAGACACAGGGTCAGCCCTGAATGTTATGCCGAAGTCCACTTTGACGCAATTATCATTCAAGGGCCCTCCGATGAGAGTCAGCGAGGTCGTCGTCAAAGCATTCGACGGATCCAGAAAAATAGTTATCGGCGAAGTTGATCTTCCCATAACTATAGGTCCTCACACTTTCCAAATCACTTTCCAGGTCATGGACATCCAGGCAACATACAGTTGTTTATTAGGAAGACCTTGGATACATCAGGCTGGAGCGGTTACTTCAACCCTCCACCAAAAGCTAAAGTTCGTCAAGAACGATCAACTTGTCACGGTTTGTGGGGAACAAGCCTTGCTTGTGAGCAACTTATCATCATCCACTTGTGTGGAACCCGAGGAGGTTATTGGAACTCAGTTCCAAGCACTGTCGGTGAGCAAGAACGATCAATCCGAAGAAGGAACTTCAATTTCTTCATACAAAGATGCTATCAAAGCGGTCGAGAGTACCGATACAAAAGGATGGGGACGGCTTGTCATTCCTATTGACAATAAAACAAAGAAGGGTCTTGGTTTTTCTGCAACCTGTACCCAGACAACCGCCAACGATGAAAGTCTTCATCCCCTTCAAAACTTCTTCCACAGTGGAGGTTTTCTTCACCCAGTGTCTCAGACAGTTCATGCTATCAATGAGGAAGATTCCCCTGACACAGATGAAGAATGGAAGTCATACCTTAACAAGGACGGCTATATGTCTCAGGAAGAGGTGCCTATGCCTTTTTGCTTTCCTACAGAAAGTCCGAGATTTATACCAAGATCAGATGTCGAAATGATCTACGGGGATTGTGATCCAGAAGGATGCCGTGCTTCGCCAAATTCATTAGAGGAAGACACTCTGATGAAAGAAAACTTTGATCGCAATTACTATGGCCCGATGGATGGTCTGCCAATGTGGCAGCCTTACCCAGGAAACTTGGGGCAAGAAAGTCAGCCGAGTAATGAAACTCAGCTGACCATCATTGAACAGAATACCTGTGTCCCCGCCATGTCATGGGATCAACACTCAGGTCATTCAGAGACTGCTCAACATGAAGATGAGTTTGCAATGTTCGCAGGACTTGAATTCATCAACTATACTTTTCCTGAGGTCAACGTCATCGAAAGGGATGATTTCTCCAGTTCCAAAGAAGTTTGGGACACTTTGGGACAACCAAGTGGAAAATACGACTTTATGGTCAAGTACACTGCTCCCGAAAGCTCTCGTATCAGGCTCGAAGATATCCAGCTAACTGGATGGGGAGATACAGCTGAGAGCACCAATGCTATGCAAAATGCAACAGAGGAATCCTCCTACGACAACTCTGCTTGGGAGACAGATTCCAATGATCCTGCTCCACCAGAAATCAGCGTCATTTCTGAAGACAAATCAAGGAAGGTGCCAGACTTTGTGATTCACCGAGGAGTTCGCCGCCAATGGGTTGTCGTCGAGGTTCCGAAGGTCGTTCGTCAGTCAAAGTAATTGCCATCTTTTAACCTTTCACCCTGCCCAGGTGAAACAGATGTTTTGATAGGGCTCGCTTTCTGTAAATTTCCCTCTTCGCTTTGCCCAAAGCGAGTGAGTTTTGTTTTATAGGGCTGTAGTTTCAAGATTCGACTTGTTCATTAATAAAATAACGTCGTTCTGTAATTTCCGCATTAATTGCTGTTTTCTCTTTTTGCTTTTTCAGAAAATGGTAATCCTAAAAAAAAACATCCAATAATAAAAACAAGTAGTAAAAACAAATACACTGCACACACTTACATTTTCTCTATCTCTTCTAAACACGAATCATCACGTCATGCAGATTGCTTGTTTTATACCCCGTTGAAACATACGATCCGATGCCTTCTCCCAACTTTGAGTTCCCGGTATTCGAGGCTGAAGAAGAGAATGACAACGAAATTCCAGAAGAGATCTCTCGACTACTCAGACAAGAGGAAAGGTCCATTGAACCTCACAAAGAACCGTTGGAAACGGTAAACTTGGGGTCAGAAAAAGAGAAAAAAGAAATCAGGATCGGAGCATTGCTCAGTCCAACTGCCAGAGAGGGTTTGATAAAGCTTCTCAAAGAATTCCCCAATGTATTCGCTTGGTCCTATCAGGATATGCCAGGGTTGGATACCAGCATCGTGGAACATCATTTACCGTTAAGATCGGAATGTCCGCCAGTAAAGCAAAGGTTGAGACGGACTCACCCGGACATGGCCATCAAAATCAAAGAGGAGGTACAGAAACAGATTGACGCGGGTTTCCTCGCTACATCTGAATATCCTCAATGGTTAGCCAACATCGTACCCGTTCCTAAAAAGGATGGAAAGGTCAGAATGTGTGTTGATTATAGAGATCTGAACAAGGCAATTCCAAAGGACGACTTTCCTTTACCACACATTGACATGCTGGTTGACAGCACAACAAAGTTCAAAGTATTCTCCTTCATGGATGGATTCTCGGGATATAACCAGATCAAAATGGCGCCGAAAGACATGGAGAAAACTTCGTTCATTACCCCATGGGGTACCTTTTGTTACAAGGTAATGCCGTTCGGTTTGAAGAATGCCGGGGCAACCTATCAAAGGGCCATGACTACTCTGTTTCATGACATGATACATAAGGAGATTGAGGTATATGTCGATGATTTGATTGCAAAATCAAGAACAGAGGATGAGCACGTTGAACATCTGTCAAAATTGTTCGAACGTCTAAGAAAATTCAAGCTCCGCTTGAATCCCAACAAGTGCACCTTCGGTGTCCGTTCAGGGAAACTACTAGGGTTCATCGTCAGCCAGAAAGGGATTGAGGTTGATCCTGACAAGGTCAAGGCCATTCAAGAAATGCCTTCTCTGAAAACTGAAAAACAAGTCAGAGGATTCCTGGGACGTTTGAACTACATCTCCAGATTCATATTCCTTATGACCGCGACGTGTGCGCCAATTTTCAAATTACTGAAAAAGAACCAGGATTGCGTTTGGTCAGAAGACTGCCAAACTACCTTCGACAGTATTAAGGAATACCTGTTGAATCCTCCGATTCTATCACCTCTAGTGGAAGGAAGACCACTAATCATTTACCTCACAGTCCTAGAGGACTCAATGGGATGTGTACTTGGCCAACAAGACGAAACTAAAAGGAAAGAGTCTGCCATTTACTATCTGAGCAAGAAGTTCACCAACTGCGAGACTCGGTACACAATGCTTGAGAAAACTTGTTGCGCTTTGGCTTGGGTAGCCAAACGTCTTCGCCAGTACATGATTCGTCATACTACTTGGTTGGTCTCCGAAATGGATCCAATCAAGTACGTTTTTGAAAAACCTGCTCTCACGGGAAGGATTGCCCGTTGGCAGATGTTACTATCAGAATATGACATAGAGTACCATGCTCAGAAAGCCGTTAAAGGAAGTATTTTAGCCGATCATTTGGCTCATCAACCGATTGACGATCAAGAATCAATCGGGTTTGACTTCCCAGACGAAGATGTCATGTATCTAAAAATGAAAGATTGCGATGAACCGCTACCCAGTGAAGGGCCAGAACCAGGTTCCCAGTGGGGACTTTTCTTTGACGCAGCAGTTAATCATTATGGAAACGGAATTGGGGCAATCATTGTTACCCCTCAGGGTTCCCACATTCCTTTCACCGCTCGACTTACGTTCAAATGTACGAACAACGAGGCCGAATACGAAGCTTGTATTATGGGTCTCGAAGAAGCAATGGATTTAAGGATCAAAAACTTGGATGTATACGGCGATTCAGCTCTGGTTATTAACCAGATAAAAGGAGATTGGAACACATACCAATCAGGATTGATTCCTTACAAAGACTATGCAAGAAGGTTGTTACCCTTCTTCAACAGAGTCGACTTTCATCACATCCCTCGTGATGAGAATCACATGGCTGATGCATTAGCCACTCGCTCTTCCATGATTAGTGTAGGTCGATGGAATGACATACCTAAGATCGACATCATGCGCCTTGAACGGCCCGCTTACATCTTCATGATTGAAGCAGTCATAGACGACAGACCTTGGTATCACGATATCAAATGCTTCCTTCAGAAACAAGAGTACCCATCTGGGGCACTCAGAAAAGACAGGAAAACCCTCAGAAGATTGGCTGGAAACTTCTTCCTGAGCGGTGACACTCTTTATAAGAGAAATTTTGACATGGTTTTGCTCCGATGTGTCGACAGACCAGAAGCAGACATGCTCATGAAAGAAATTCATGAAGGATCCTTTGGCACTCATGCCAATGGACACACAATGGCGAGAAAAATTCTCAGGGCCGGGTATTATTGGTTGACCATGGAATCCGACTGCTACAAGTACATGAGGAGGTGTCACAAGTGTCAGATATACTCCAACAAAATTCATGTACCGCCATCACATCTCAAAGTTCTTTCTTCCCCGTGGCCTTTTTCCATATGGGGAATCGACATGATTGGTATGATTGAGCCCAAGGCTTTAAACGGACATCGGTTCATCCTGGTAGCCATTGACTATTTCACCAAGTCGGTCGAAGCAGCGTCATTCGCCAATGTAACCAGACAAGTGGTGGTCCGATTTATCAAAAACAATATCATCTGCCGTTATGGTGTTCCAAGCGAGATCATTACTGATAATGGATCTAACTTGAACAATAAGATGATGAAAGAGTTGTGTGCAGAGTTCAAGATCGAACACCATAACTCATCTCCCTACTGACCCAAGATGAACGGAGCGGTAGAAGCGGCTAACAAGAACATCAAGAAGATTGTTCAAAAGATGGTTGTAACCTATAAAGACTGGCACGAGATGTTACCTTTTGGTCGTCATGGTTATCGCACATCTGTCCGTACTTCAACAGGGGCTACCCCTTTCTCTCTAGTATATGGCATGGAGGCAGTGCTTCCCATAGAAGTAGAGATCCCGTCAATCAGGGTATTGATGGAAGCTCAGCTCACCGAAGCTGAATGGTGTCAAAGTCGACACGACGAACTGAACCTGATCGAAGAAAAGAGAATCACGGCACTATGCCACGGTCAGTTGTATCAACAGAGAATGAAAAGGGCGTTCGACAAAAAAGTCCGACCTCGTATTTTCAGAAAGGGAGACCTCGTGCTCAAGAAGATACAATCATTTCTCACTGACTCTCGGGGCAAATGGACCCCGAATTATGATGGCCCCTATGTGGTCACGAAAGCTTTCTCAGGCGGCGCCTTGAGACTTGCAACCATGGACGGAGAGGAATTTGCCTACCCCACGAATGTTGATGTAGTCAAGAAATACTTCGCCTAAAAGAAAACTAAAAAAAAAAAAAAACGTCTCGGTGGATTGAAAACCCGAAAGGGCGGTCCAGGCAAAAGTTAGAGACATGAAAAAAAAGAATCATCCCGATGGATTGGAAATCTCATAGTATAATCCAGGCAAAAGTTAGGGATAATGGCAAGTAACTATGTTCAACAGAGGCAAGTCCCTCAGCAGCAGTAGTTACATCATCTATCGGAGGAAATCTCCAGTCAAAGGTCATCTTCGACAGAAGCTCAGGATGCCCCGAATTCAAAGTTGGTAGAAGGATAGTGGTCGTTATGTTTCAACGTAGCCCTTTTCCCTGTAAATTACCATTTTCTAACTTTGTATATACTCTTTGGAATCACGCGTTTGACTTATCTCCATCTTATCAATAAAATTTGAGCCTTTGTGCTTTTGTTTGTAATTCTTAACTTGTTTTAGCTTTACAGAATGACGTTGTTAAACTTAATCAGCGATTCTTGAAATAAAACAAAAATGAATTTACTTGTTAAACTTTTTCTGCTTTTAAATTAAAGATGGCATTTCTTTTGACTGTTGAACATCAGAAGAACATCGATTGCTTCTCCCGAAGTAAGCGAATTTCAAAGTGCAGAATCAAAGTACTCCTTCTAAGCCAGTATGCCTGAATGAAGGGATCAACTGTGTCAGAGACCTTGTTTCGTCTGACATCCTCAGCCGAGTTCTCATCTCCTAAGCCCGATCAACATAGCTCCCCGCGTGGACTATCTCTCCTAAGCAAGGTGGAATTGCTATTTTGAATCAACGGTACTTCTTTGCCCCGCGATGGCCGAGTATCCAATTGTGTTCATCCATTAGTCTGTATGTCGCGTCTGTTTTGTCAGCATAAACATACATACTTCATGCATTTTATTTGCGTTCGCATTTCGTATTGCATCACTATCACTTGAGTCGGTCTTGTCCCCTAGTGATAAACAGGTTTCTCAATCGAGTTTGTCAGTTCTTTCCTCGTCAGGAAGTGTTGCGTCTGCACAATCTCGCCACCAGTGTATCTTTAGATCAGAGTCGGCACTTGGCCACTTTGATAACTTGAACCTCTGAAAGATCAGAGAACCTTCAACAAATGTCACTCTTCGCCATTGAAGATGATATCCTCGCTTTCCCGGATTAAGGAAAATCCACAGAGAAAGCCTCGTGATCAGAGATTCGGCAGCATGCCAGTTTTGCTCCGAAAGGACCGCTGATGAAAAGGTCATCGGCCCCACAAAATTGGACCCCATCATATGGCGTTTCTCCGGGAAGATCCCGAGAAAAGTATGATGAAAGATCCCAAACGAAAACAGTCTCTCAAGAGACTCGCTTTCCCCAGTAGAATCGACAGATGGTGTCTCCAACAGAGAAGTTTGTATAACTTTACAACTCAGACGACTGGGTTCCCCAGCAAATCTGACATCAAAACTTTTTCCACTCAAATGGCATCTCCCCAGGAAAATTCGGCGAGAAGTTTGAGGAAAGCCGCTACGAATAGCGTCCCTTATCAGTAAAGTTTATTGAGAAAAGAAACTAAGACCAGTTCTTGGTAAGAAACCAGGATCGAGGGGAAGTTTAAATCAGAAACTAAGACCAGTTCTTGGTAGGAAACCAGGATCGAGGGGAAGTTCAAATCAGAAACTAAGACCAGTTCCTTGGTAGGAAACCAAGAACGAGGGGAGGTTTATTTCAAAAGAAAACTGAGACCAGTTCCTTGGCTGAAAACCAGGATCGAGGGGAAGTTTACCTTTTCTAAGCATCATTTCTTAGTTAAAGAAGATGAATGTGTAAGCTACCATTCATAACCACCATCAAAATTTCGGATATTCTGATATTTAATCCTCTTGCACCCCGAATGCTCGAATCCCTTCGTCATTCATACCTTCGGGTCCAAGAAGATTAAATAGGGGCATCTGTAATACCCCAAATTTTGACCACTTAGATTTCCCATCATTGTGAAAATCATCATCACAATATGGATGTACCTTTATGCTTCGACAGTCTCCCCAAAGATGGGTGAGCATCCAATATAATCAAAATTAGGGTTTCAAGCCCTCTCTGAGTGCTTAGACAAGGGATCAATCAAGAAATGACATGATCTTCAACTTGTCTAATCTCTCAAACATCCACAATTGATCAAAAATGACTCCCACTTCAAGGATTAAGCACAAGGCTGCTCCCTTCTAGGTGGATCAAGTCTCAAGATCGACAGTGTCACCAAATTAGGGTTTTGGTCAGCCAGGGCCTCCAGATGGAAATTTTCATCTGGGCACAAAGCAATGATCCAAAACATGACCTAATATGCTTCATGGAACCTCATGAACCCATGCATCAAGTCAATTTTGCCTCAGGGGATGCATTCATCAAAAATCAGGAATTAGGGTTTCTTGACCTAATTCACCCCTAAGTTGACTTTTGGGACAAACCATGAGCCAAGACCTCAAGAGATGATTTTAGGGTCTCTAATACACCATATTGATCCATTTGGAACAATGGATTGATCCAAGAAGCTTGAGCAACAAGTTTCATTTTCATCTGCACCACAATTAGGGTTTTAAGGGAAAAGTCAACTGTAACTTTGACTTTTGACCAAGACATGCTCCCAAACCTTAATACATGATTGAATACACCCTATGACACCCATGGAACATGTCCATCAAGTTTGATTTAGGTCAAGGACATGATTTCCTGAAGAATTGCACAGTTTGGAATTCATATGATAAAAAGTCAACTGTGCACAAAAGTCAACTTTGACTTTTTGAGATTTTTCACCAAAATGGATTTTTAACCCTAAAATGATGTTAATGTATGATTTGAATCATCATTCATCAAGAAAAATCAAGAAAAGTGAGATAACTTGTAAAAGGGGTAACCATAAAACTTAGAAATTTTTCTAAGTTAAAAATAAAGTGGCAAAGGTACCAACTTTGGAGGACCATAACTCCTAAACCACAAGGCCATTTTTTCTCATTCAAAGATGGATTTGTAGCCCTCATTATCACCTACAAAAACTTCAACTACAAGTCATTCCAATTCATTAAGGATTTTGAGTTATGGAGTGATCAAAGTGGCTGAAAAGTGAAAATGTCACTTTTTCCAACACTTAGTGAAATTTTCACTAAGTCAGAATTCTGCTTCACTTTTTGCCAAATGTAGGGGGATTTTTCACTTGGAATCAAAAGAGATCAAAACCAAACTTGTTCAAACAGTTGTTGTATCATGTAAGAGCTTTCCATAATGGCCAAGAACATTGCCAAATTCAACCTACACCATGAGATACACCATTGGCAAGTTGCCTTGCTGAAATCTGTCAAAGCAAGGCAGAATTTGCATTTTGGCTCGATTTGCCAAAATCAGCCAATTGCAATTACTCCAATCCACTTGGACACCTCAGAGGATTGAATCCAAAGGGGACAATCACTGAGCCAAGCCTCCAAGGTCCAAGGAACAAGGAATAACATGTTGAACTTAGAATGGCCAAAATAGGGACAAGACTTCAAATTTGGAATGAGGCATTCAATGGAACCATCAAGGTGGCATGGACTGAGCCATTATCATCTGAAATCAGTCAAGACTTATCCAAGACCAAGGGGACCAAAGCTCTGTGCCCTAACCTCTAGTCAATGGCTAGAGGAGACTTTCATTTCCATTGGCCAACATTGAGGAAACCTACTTACCAGCTGCCATGTACTATTCCTTGCAAAACAAACTTGCTCTACTATAAATAGAGCTCAATTGTGGTCAGTTTGAGTACACAAAAGCCATCTAACAGATGCTTTCCTCAAAATCTCTTGCTCTTGGCAAAAATGCCTTTCTTAGCAAGGTAGCTATCGGGTTTTGAGTTTGAGAGCAATTCTGCACAAACCAATCACTCACACACCTCACATACATCACATATGAGCTGATCAAACACTCACATAACATCTAAAACATCAATTTCACAAAATCACTTACCATCCACACAAGTTTGAAGTGAAGTTGCAGCTGAGATGCCATAAACTGATCCAGTCCATTTCAATTCAATCCAAGTGTTCAAACACACTCCATATGGTGTAGGGAAGCTGTCCAGATCATTACAACTTGTTTGTAACACCTCCAACTCAAAATCACATCTGAACTTGCTGTCACGACTTGGAGGTAACCCTAAACTTGGTCATCTCTCAATCTATGCATATTTCCTTGCACAATAATTTGGCCATATGTTCATAATCATGCATGGAATGTTTTCCCTCAATTAATTGCATTGTTTGAATCGTGTATCAAAAATCCTAGCCTTCATGCAGAAATTAGGGTTCTTGAGGTTTCTTCGTGATTTCTTGTTGTATGTTTAATTTAAATGAAATTAAAGTACATAGACATGATCGTGAGGTTGAGGCGAGCATAATGATATGTGGATTGCATGTTATAATTACGTATTCAGTGAGATTGGATGGAAAATGCAAATCTGGGCAAACTGAAAAACGCGCGTGTTCTTGGTGTTGTTCTTGGCGCCATTTTCATATATTTGAATATTTGAATTTTGTGATTTTGTTTAATTGATTCAAAAATTAATTTCTCTCTGAGTTTTAATGATTTTGAGTTGATTCTTTTTTTAATAATTCACAAAAATGTTAAAATATTTTATTTTATCAAAAATCCCAAAAATATTATTTATTTCATGTAATTGATATTTTTGCAAAGAATTAATATTTTGATTGTTTTTGGCATTTTAAATATTTTTTCTACATTGATTTTGCAACTTTTGATGCTTTCTAATTATTTTGGAGGTCAATACTTAATTTTTGAAGCATTAATCCAAGATCACAATTTGTTTTTCACATGTTAAACAATTTTTGATCATTTTAATTGAATTTTTATTCAATTAAATACATTTTTTGAAAACAAATTAGGGTTTTGGATTAATTCAACCCTCATAAATCATTTTCAAAACACTTTGGGCCTCTATTAGAGTGTAAGACCCAACCCCCTTTTTTTTGACCAAATCATCTTTGGGCCTCACTTATTGTATAAGTCCCGATACCGTCAAAAAACAAACGGCGCGATCGTCGCCTTTTCAAAAATCATCTGGGCCTACCCTCGAGTAGTAAGACCCATTTCTTTTTCTTTAAAACACTTTGGGCCTCTTGAGAGAGTGTAAGACCCATCCCTTTGTACAGAAAACCATTTTGGGCCCCAGTCACTTGTATAAGTCCCGCTGTACAAAGTCAAACAGTGCGCTCACTGATAAAACCCTGGGCCTCTCCTTGAGCTGTAAGCCCTAAATCTTTCTTTTTCAAAGCACTTTCTCCTTTGATTTTGAATATACTGTTGTTTTTAATCTTTCTTTGTTGAACAACTAACCAAACAGCATGGAAGCACTACAACCGAGTAAGTGGTTATCGCTTTCATTTACTGCTTTCATATTATAAACTGTATTGTGGGGCTGCTCACTGTAAGTCTCCTTTCATAAACTCATATCTACTGTGTAATAATAGTATAGATATTTCGAGTTTCCCCGGCTACTACGTCTAGAACTAAGTGACGCCGTTTCATTTATTCGTAGAAATAGACGCCTAGATCCCCAATAGGAGCACCAGATACAGTCTTCTCTTCGGCTGTCCTCCTTAGGAATCGTCAAGAAATTCTATCCCCCAGAGATGAATTATTCTCGGTGAAACTTCTCTTGAATTTCTTCAAACCGCCGAACGGTTCAGACTCTCTCTAAAAGTTAAAGTCACTGGATAGTAACCCTCGCACGTTTACCAGTGGTTTTAACTCTAAAAGAGTTTTCCTGAACTTTTCTTTGGTTTGGGACCCCCGGGCTTCTTAAAAGCATCGGCCTCCTCTTGGGCATCATACAAGGACCCACAAGCTTCCTAAAAGCAACCCTGCCTCCTCTTGGGCATTATTCAAGGACCCTACGGCTTCTTAGAAGTATTCACAGCCTCCTCTTAGGCTTCGTATAATGATCTCTTCCTCCGGGAGTGATAGACTCCTCTTGGGCTTCGTACAAGGACCCGTCGGCTTCTTAAAAGTTTCCAGCCTCCTCTTGGGCTTCGTACAAATTGTCCCGACGACCTCCTAGAGGTATAGGAACAGAACCTAGTCATCCTCATAAAACAGTCCTTTCATAGAGTCTACTACTGTTTCTCGAAGCATAGTACAAAAGATAAAACTCTAGACTTGGACAGTCTAACTTCCTTGAGTCTCAAAGACATTCTCAAGCACCCTTCGTTAAATAGGAAGGAAACCCGCAGACTCGGATAGTCTCAATACCCTTTGGATTTCCCGTTTCCTCAAAGAAAAGGAAATATCCCTGATCCTCAAATTAAATCCCTGAGTACAGTGTTGCTCATATAAGAACTGATTTTCTCTTTTAAATCAGTATATTGGATCTGTCACTCAACTGAAACAGTTACAATAGCCTCCATCTCGAGCTTCGTACAAGATACCAAAATTCTCCCCAGTGGAGTCAAAACAACCTTTTCGCCTCTCTCTCAGGCTTTGTATGAGACACAAAAGATTCCCTCGTAGAGTCAATCACCCCTTTTTTTTCCTCCATCTCGGGCCTCGTACGAGATATAAATCCCTTATGCAAGAGTCGAACTCTTTGCTAGCCTCCTCTTAGGCTTTGTATAACGATATGCCCCGCTGGGTCAAAAACCTTTAGCCTCTCTCTCGGGCTTTGTACGAGACACAAAATAGCCTCCTCTTAGGCTTTGTATAATGATTTTCCTAGCGGAAATTAGCCTCCTCTTAGGCTTTGTGTAAGAAAACCACTGGTTGATCCAATCGACCTTTTAGCATCAAAGTTGTTCCTCGTTCACAGTACACAAACATCAACAACTCCTTTCCCTTCATCTAATCGCTGTAAGCGGCAAGCCTCTGGATCATCTATATCCATGCCACTTTCCCTCTTTTAGCATGAGAAATTCCTAAGGAAAGATGGCATTGCTCTACACTGAGTTAAAGTCTTCTCCTTCAGGTTAAAACCCTTTCTTCGGAAATTATGGCATTGCTCGGATCCGCGTATCCCAGTTAAAGTAATTCTCCTTCCCCCTCTTTAGAGATGACAAATTCTCTCTAAAGTCGAGGTCTTTCAGCTTCACGTCTTGGGCTTTGAACAAGACACAAATAGACCTTTTAGCTTCACATCTTGGGCTTTGAACAAGATACAAACCACCTTTTGCTTCACGTCTTGGGCTTTGAACAAGACACCAAAAACCAATTTCCTCCCATAGAATAGGAGGAACTACGAACGCTCTGATTTCCCTGTTTCGGTAAACGGGAATACGTAGGCATAAGATCGAAAGAAAAGATCTTAGCGAGCGCAATCAACAAAAAACCCAAATCCCATATCTCCATCAATTAAAAGCAGTAATTCAAAAGCATCAGTCCTAACATCCTAATCCTTATTCCCCGCCAAAAGATATATATATATATATATATATATATATATATATATATATATATATACATATAATCACAAACTGCCTCCCTAACTACCCAGTGTCACATATCAGAGCCTACCGACAAAAGAATGAAGTCCTAAGCTTCACAAAAAGACCTCCAGCAACTCTAATCTGCAATGCCTCATAGAGCATTATAAAACAGCAGAAGGGTGAGAAAAACAATCATAATATAGTTGCATATAATTATACATTAACACAGAAATGCACATATAGATTTCTCACCACAACATACAACAGAATCCAAATACCACACAACATCATACATATTTCGTTTATCTAACACCAATGTACATTAATCGTACACAATGCAATTATCACCAAGAATATAAATTCATCAATTCTACACACGATTAATCCATTCACAATCCTCACACATAGTCAATCATATTTATGATTTATGCAAATGCACAGAGACCGACACAACGACTCTATGCACATGCCATGCGGTACCGACTTCCAATATTTCTCATCACTAGTTCACTCAGGAACTATTGGAACCATCGCTCGTTACTTAGTGTAACTCCCCATCGGGCATACGATGTTCCCCGTCGCTTTCGGTTCTCTTTGTATAAGGCTCATGACGTTTATGGATCGCTTTCGGTCCTCTTTGTATAAGGCTCACGATCTGATCGCTCACACCCCACATGGGCACACGATCGTCTATAACCATCGCTTTCGGTCCTCTTATTTTTAAGGCGTTCATACCTCTTATTTTTAAGGCTCACGATGTTATAGCAGATTCCCTCTGGAATCAATCCGTCACTCAAGACGTCACAACAATGCATATCATGATGCTTGGCATGCAATCACTCATGACATTTAATATGCACACATAAATGCATTCATCTACATCAACAAAATCACACTTTGCACTTAAGCCCAAAACAATTCATTTAATTGCCATACGGCCACAAATCATCTCAACACCGTTTAAACACATGCATTTACATCATACAACAACACCTTGCACGATACATATTAATTACGCACAATTACAACGACAAAAGTCGACGAACCGACACTATTCCAAATTTTTGACATAATTACATCGTCTAACAATTTCCAAATCATCACAATAAGAAAGTACAACCCAATAGCTTCCCAACGATACCAAGAATGTAAAAATCGGATAAACGGAACCCAAGTTACGAAAGAAAGACGAAAATGATATTTTGAAAAGTCCCATTTTACCATTCTCCTGGCCATACGCGTATTGCCCTGATTCCTCGCCATGCCATACGCGTATTGGCCAAGGTCATACGCGTATGGACAGAGACTCATTTTTCCCAAAATTCATGTTAAAATTCCAATACGCGTAGTGCCAACACCGTACGCGTATTGCCCTAAAATGTTACGCGTATCATACGCAAATGGGCAGATGGCCGAGCAAAATGAGAATCCATACGCGTATTGGCCCAAGACTCGCCCATGTTACGCGTATTGCCAAGGCCCATACGCGTATGAACATGCCCCATACGCGTATGACCTGGAAAAACCAGAAGAAAAAAAATCTGCAGAACAAAGTTCTGCGTTTTCCATCCCAAATCATCGAAGTTTTCACCTACACACCAGAAAATTGCCAATACAATGTCTAACAACATGTATCTATCATGTACCAACAATAATGAACACTAAAACATGATTTCCAACACATTTAATCGATTTCTAATCAATTTTACATAATATAGGTTTTACTAAATTTTTCCAATTCAATCTAATAACAACCACAAAGACACATACATAATCATATACAAGCATACAATAACTGAGTTTCGCACCCATACCCGATTAAATCGATTCTAGAAGTTGATTTCTTTGATTTTCCAAGTTTTTTTCTCACTTTTCTTCTCTTCTCCCCTTTTCTTTCCCTTTTCCTTCTTCTCTTTTTCTTTCTCTCTATTTTTCTCTCTTTCTATTTTCTATTCTTTCTAACTAAAGAAAAATATCATGAAAAGACCAAAATACCCCCACACTCAAATATCTCGCAAACGTTCCCAAAACCCAATAAAATATCATAACATTGAAAAATAACATATTTTCAGATAAAAGTCTAAAATAAAATAAAATAATAATAAAATAATCAATACGACTCGATTAAATAAAAACTGACAAAACTGGGGCGTTACACTTAGACCATAACAACCCAAATTATATTTTTGCTCATAAAATATTGTTTCTCAAGAAGAAAACATCCTTAGCAAATAAGGACACAGACAATGGAAACACAACATGACCCACATAAGAACATCATACAGCAGTAACAAGAATAAACACCCTCTGAATTACATATCTTAAGACTTCAGCCAAGTGCAGTGAACAGTTAAGCACAACGTCAAGACATCTAGTCTGACATCAGAACATCAAATCCTTCTAAAGACCATAACCCACTGCAGATAAAAATAAATTCTCCCAGACCACAAACATCATTGTTCTCAAAGACATACCCATGAACTGTCCCAGTTCACATATCAGAAGCACATGCACATCAGAAAAATAAGCCTAAAAAACATTTAAGAGAAACCAGAGTTCTCCAAAACACTTCAGGCAGGCAAGATGTCATGCACATCTTGATTGACATTATGCAGACAAACCACATCAGTAGAAGTATATTTCCTCTTAAGTACCAACAACTAGAATGATGTCAGAACATAGCATCCCATCACCACCAAAGATGACATAGAAATGTAGAGATCATTTCCATACTACACATCATAGCAACACAATAGAAAACCCAGAAAAACTATGGTTCACCACAACATCGGGTATGTCATTCTGCACTACACAGCAGATCCTTCCTTTCAGCACTGTCAAAACCATAGTCACCACCACACTTTGCCAATAACTATACTCCACAAAACACCAGAATTCAATATTTCATTTCTGAAACTGTTGTTGAAAACAACCTCCACATGTTTAGCTCCCATGTATAATCTGCTTCATTTTCTGGAGAGTTAATTTACTGCAATGATGTTCCAACATTTGCTTGGACATAAGTCCCTTGAACCATTAACTTTGGTTCTGGACAACATTCATAGATTTTGTTATCATCATAGCAGCCCAGGCACATCCACTTGCATGAAATACTTGAGAGCCAACATTTAAACACAACAGTAAAGGAACAAACTGCAACGTCAAATCATAGACACTCAAGGAAAACTTCACACAGAGAAATAAACTCTAACACACAACAAGAACCAAAAGAGCTTCTACATAGAAGCACGATGTCAAGACCACCTGTCTGACAACACAGTACCAGCATAAACCCTTATGCAAACAAGAAGAGGTTCCCTCTAACAAGCAACACCTGAGCTAACCACATTACTAGGGTGCTGAATGAGCATATCACAATTATCAAACTCGTCTGACTCAGTCTGCTTCTTCTTCCACTAAGACTCAAACTTGCACTCGCCTCATAAGAACTATGAGAGGAAAGTCTATAACACCTGCAGAAGTCTGATGATGCCTCATTTGGTGACCTATCTACTTCATCTTCCTTGGTCATTATGCAAGAGCATGCAGTTAACACAAAAACAACTAGCTTTGGACTTAACTTCTTTCTCAGAGCTTCATAAATCTCATTAGTGACCAAATGGGACCTAGATCAAGAGAAATAAACAGGACTGGAAATTCTAGTTCTCAAACCCCTTGAATTTCACCTTTACTTCAGTCATGAGTTCTGGAACATCCACAACCAGAATACCAATCTTGCTCAGTTGAAACTCCAAAATGGTATGAGAGACGAGGCAATTTGCATCTTCCTAGAGCTCTAACCGCTGCTTGGTTAACTATAAGCTGAGTTGAACCTTTGAGCCAACCCTTCAAGTTGAGACAAAAGTGCCTGATAAAACCAGCTTAATCCTAGAAGAGAGACATCTCCATAACAAGTTCCTTCCTTTAGCATGAATATTCTGATGTTTAGCACGTTGTTGAGACATTTCGAAGACATCATTAACTCAACTTGCCTCTTGATGGAAACAAAAATATTGAAATTTGAGTTCTACTTTGCTTTATAAAGCCTTAAGAACCCCTATCCCTTTTAAGCTTCCAGTCAACTCCTCAACCAGAATAAATTAGAACGATTGTTCACATCCTCATAGACTTGATCATGAAATCAAGATTGGAGGTCAAAACAGTCACCTCATGTTGCAGGTGATAGACAACCATTCTTTCCCTATAGCCAGAAGATAGGAGATAGTCACTTTTTATATTTCTTCTTTACTCTTGATGCACAAACCTTGAAGACGCAACCAGCTTAACATGAATCAATTCTCCAATACAAGGGACTACATCAGAAGCCAATCTTCTAGAGAAGACAGTAACAACCTTCAAAACACTGAGTTCCTACATTTAGAACATCCTAGTTCTTACAGGTGTCGGGACTGATGTTCATCACATTTGATCTTGACCTTTTATCCACTATCCTCAGAGTCTGATTGAATTTCCTTCCAAGTCAAGTACTAAGTAGCTCTTCACAAGGTCACAAGCTCCTACAAAACACATGCCTTTGTCCTCTTATTCCGATCTGTTCTTTTAAAGAGAAATATGACCTAACCAGATCCATCTATGCTGATGATGTCCAGATCTTCTTTTATAACAGCAGTCACATTCATGACAGAACTCTTGAGTTGAGACCTCAGAATCCTGCTGACCAGATGTGCCTTCAAGAATGATCTTGAGAAATTCCCAAGCATCTTTGATCACCATACATGTATTTAACAAGCTAGGCACATTAGTATCAACTCCATAGAGTCTTTCAGAGCAACAAGAGCCAACTCATACTCTTCCTCACCAGAAACAATCTACACACACCCTTTGATGACAAATTTCCAAGAGCTTATGACCATTGATCTCAAGAGAGCTAGCAATTTAGCCTTCCAATAATCATACAGTACTAGAAAAAATCACCCTGAAGCTCACCCAAAAACTGACTAGGGAGCCAGCTCTAATGCCAATTGAAATTCTGGCACTCTAACACATGTTAACACTGATGTCCTCATATCAGAACATAATGTCAAGACAGATGTTACAACATCTTCTGTCTGACAGAACAAATAAACCAAACTAAAATTAAATTGCAAAAAATATAAATAACACGGTCAATTGGTAACCCACTTCGGTGCAATATCACTTACATCTAGGAGCATCAAAGCCAGGAAGGAAATTCAATATGATAGCATTAGTTCAAAGCTAAACTCCCCTGTTTACAACTTCTCTCCTAATCACTACCTTGTGCAACTTCTACCTAGAAACCCTCTAGATACGAGATTCCCCTCTCACTTCCCATTCAGTCACAATCCCAGTGAAATACCTCAAGAAACCAATAAAAAAAGAACACTCTTCCAACTACAATACTTAATTTTGCTTACAAGCTTCAACTAAGAATAATACACTCTTGCTTAAAAGCTTTAGAGTGAACAATAAACAGCACACAATCAGTCTACCTCAATGTATCAAAAGATACTAGGGTAACTTACAAAGTCACACTAAAGAGACTCTCAAAACCTAAGATTCTAAAACCTCCCCTTATTTTTACAAAAGTGAAAGTTGTATCTTCATTATGTTTAGATTGCTCTTTAAATACTCCTCAGTAGTCCATGGGCTTTGAAATCTTCACCCAGATATTGCTTGATCCACACGCCGAAGGCTGCATCAATTATGCAGAAAAGTTTCCTTAAATATTGGAACAAATCATCAAGTTTCCTAAATTGTCTCAACATCCAATTTTAGAAACTTATGAACAGTTGGAGATCAAATAAAATGTTCCAGATTAAATCTTCTTGATCTGCAAAATAAGTGAGATATATCCAAAAAAATCTCACAAAATCAAATCAAATCTGTCAAGAATAAAACTACAGCATGTACTGATGTTCTAGTTCAACATGTCATAGCATCTGTCAGAACATCTGTCTTCAATGTTGACAGACTAACAAGTTAGAACATTTCACACAACATCTTGTTGTGAACCATGTTTTAGAAAATTTGCTTCTAATCTTATCACCATGGATTTAACAATCTGCTTTGTCATGATTACATTTGGGAACTAGAGTACTCGAGTATCCTTCTGAGGGAATCTGTGTTATTGATAGTGCTTATTTCTTTTCTTTTAGTGAGGCATTACACTCTCTTTTTAGAACACTTATACGATTTCTTTATTCATTACTTTTTTTCTTTCGTAATATGCATTCCCACAACGTACTGTTTTTCTTAACTGTTGGAATTGGTTTCCACCACGTGTAAAGAAGCAAAAGAGGACACTTTTGCTGCTTGGGTAGACCCAACAATTTTGGAAACCATTTCTATTTTTGCTCACAAAGATAGTCTAAAACGGCCTTTTATTGAAGTAGGTCCTTCTTATGACTAGGGTGCACTTATCCCTGAAGAAGACTAGAAAATTTACAATGAATATAGTGGTTATGTCATCTCTTTTTATGAGTGTACCTTTTCAATTTTAGATCTATGACTGCCTTTCAATGGGTTCAAAGGAGGAAAACTATATTTAATACTCTTTTTCCACCTTTTCAGGGTACAACGCATCTCAGTGAATCATGTGTATAGTCAAGACTTATTTAAAATGGCATAGGTCACTCGTTACTTCGAGCATATTCTCAAGGTATGAAACATGTCAATTATTAATTATTTTTAGTTACTCCTCTAAACAAAGAGGCTCATGTGAATGTTTGTGCCATTGAAACTAAATTGGAATATCAATGAATAGGTTTATTTTGTAAAATTTGGAGCCAATGCCACTTTTTAACGGGAAATGGGTCATACGTCTACAAGGAAAGTGAAATTTCCTAAGAAGAGCTTTATCTAAAAAGACGTTTTATCACCTTGTTCAAGGAATTAGGTTTTATCTGGGGCATTGTCCCTCAGGATGAAGCCTTAAGGAAACCTTTGAAGCGGTTCATCAAAACTCGATTTTTATGGATTTTAACACCAAGGAGGAAAGGAAGGTCACAAATTTTGTTCCTCAGGGGACACATGTAGAACACGATGTCTTAGAAAACTGCTTCTATAAGTTAAACCAGAAATACTACAATGGCAAGTACTAGATGATGGAGCAAAAAAGCAATAAATAACACGATAGTTGTTTACCCAGTTCGGTGAAACCACGCCTACATTTGGGGGGACTGAGTCCACAACACAAGAAAGGAAATTCACTATTAGTAGCTTAGTACAATTAGTCTTATAAGCAATAACAAACCCTATGTTGTTCAATGCATCTCCCTAACACTACCAAATGACTTTCTATTTAGATCTTCCCCCTAAACATGAAAACCTACTCAATTCTCTTCTCAATTACACAACCCGTGATTGGAGATTATAACTCAATAATCAATGTTGAATACTACCACTCAACTCTAGACAAACCTTCTATGCCAAGTTAGTGAAACATAAAGGTGTACATACAACAATAACAAGGACTCAGAAATAAACCCTAGCAATATAAATCTTCAATGTATTGCTTGGCTTCCAATGTATTTTTTGATCTCCTTATATAGCATAATAATCATAGGCTTTTCTTCATGGATTTGAGATTTGATTTCATCCAAAATTAATACAGAATCTGTTGGATATTTGATTTGTTCCTTAAATATCTCCAACAAGACATGATTTGTTTCAATTTAAATTCAAATTTAAATCTTCATTTAAATCCAAATAAATCTTCATCAAACTGTCAAACAAATCACTTAAACATGTTGATAAAAAAAGTAATAAAACAGAACTGAATCTTTTCCAAAGATTCATTAAATATGCAGTAGTATGGCGCTTGTTGAGCAAGGCCCAGATGTCGTACTAACATGTTGGAGCATTGCACCTAACTTGTGTCCCTTATATAGCTTAAGCAAGCTAGACCAATGTT
Source organism: Lathyrus tuberosus (assembly GCA_022829125.1). NCBI lineage: Eukaryota > Viridiplantae > Streptophyta > Magnoliopsida > Fabales > Fabaceae > Lathyrus > Lathyrus tuberosus. The sequence continues at coordinate 3,367,839 of JALAZF010000320.1, read as the reverse complement.
GAACACTTGGATACTTCTCCATGTTGTTGTTTTGCTAAATGCAGCAAATCCAAATAGTCAATCCAACAGGAGCTACAAGGTCATTTTTGGTAAGCTTCTAGTATCCCTTTCCTTCGATGTTTTCTATCTTTACCTAAAATTTTTTATGTTTTAAAATTTATCATACGAAGATTCAATGAAGTGTGAGGAATTAATTCAGCAAATGAAGAGGGGAGCTCAACCTGTCTCAGCCATTGTCGACCCTTCAAACATTCGAACATCGATCATAATCTATGTTCTGGTCGGAGAAATAAAGAAATTAACCCAGTCTTCTCCGCTGAAGTTACCACGCTCTAGAGGAGAAACTTCCCCGGTGCCTAGTTCTGATGTTAAAATTCTTGGGGATGTAAGAAAGGTGTTGCGCACTCCATATTTATTGACCTCGCCTTCAGGTGTTCTATCCCCTGTCTTATTGGGTTGTCCAAGACATCATAGTCCAAGGGAACATCAATTTTCTACTTCAAAGGAATATTCCTCTTACCTCACCTACCTTACTAATAAGGATATTATGGAGGAATTTTCGACTTTGGCATACTACACCCGAAGAGCATATTTCGTTTGTGCCATTGGTGGAGTCAGTTAGAAGGATATTCTTTTGGATGATCGACATCCTAAGGAAATACGAATAGTGTGGGAAAATGTCCATGATTTGACGCTTCAGTGTGATATGTACCTATAAGAATTAAAGAAGGCTTCTATTTCTCTTACCAAGATAGGATACGCCTTGAGTGCTTTCAACCTCCCTGGATCTTTAGTTGATCAGGTAAAGTTACTAGCAAGAAAAGTGGAAAAGAAAGATAAAGCCCTAACTTCTACTTAGGCTTTCTATTTGCTACAAAGGCATCTCTTTCAACTGCTCAAGGAGATCGCGAGAATTTGTGCCTTGAGAGTATATCTTTAACTCAAAAACTTGATGAAGCGATTAACGTCGGGCATGCATCTATCTCTGACAGTTTTGAGAATGCTTTATTGCAAGTGGAGAATTTTTACTTTCCTTTACGCATTTCGAGGCAACAAGTATGGTCAGATTAGATAGTTAAAGATAGGGAAATTGTGTCACTCATAGATTAACCATGCCCATCTCTTCTTTTTGACGTTCTTGCTTGGTTAATTATCTAAATGTAACACCCTGCATTAGAGAATTTTTATATATGAATTTGATATTTAGATATCGACATTACCAGTTTAAGGTATGCATGTTAGATCCTGAGTTTATTGCTCCAGACTTTGCTTTAACTTTATGAGGTTTTTGTTTGAAGTTTATTTGACGTCTCTAAGCAGTGTCCGACCAAGATTCAATACCCCTTCCCCCACCCAAGTGTAAAACTGGTATGAGGTTGACATGTGGCAGACCCATTGCGGCCTCTAGAATGGCTAGATACGAAGATATGCTTGGCCGATTATTTCTAATTGAATGGTTTTGGCAGTTTCTATGTGTGTGTGTCTGTGTGTCTAATTTTCGTTGTGGGGTTTTCATTGCTTTAGGCATACGCTTCTGGAATTTATGACATTACATATGATTCTCTATGGTGGGGCTTGGATTTCCTCGTTTGTACCCCGGACTCATCGGTACCTTTCACAATCAGAAAGAAAATACATATTTCAGAATGATATTCTTATTTCTTTAAATAAAAATATGGTGATACATTGAGATGTTGTAATTTAGCTTTGCATGAGACAATTAACATAATCATGTGGGTTTTCCACCTCCTATTCGCCCCACCGTTTACAGTTTTTTGGAATCAGTTACTCTTGCTCATCTGGCTGGCGTAGCCTATTTTACCTATGAGGGTGAATATTCATGACCCTTAGTTGGCCGATGAGTAAAACCACATAGATATTCATGGATTTGCATTTCATTTCCTTCTGATCTTGCTGCAATGCCTGATAGATTCTTTTAACTCCAACAAGGTCGACATTTACTGTGTCTGGTTCACCGTGGAGGTTTTGGAACTTCATCTTGAGGTGAACCAGGGATATTAAAACGTCCAGGGCTTCTATGAAGGATGTGACGATGATACAATTGTAGATGCTTTTGTAGGGAACAACTAGGTGTTACGATTCAACAATTATGACATCCTTCCTCTTCCCCACAATAATCATTAATTCAAATGTACCCCCGAGGATGGGTCGTTGTTCCTTTGAAGATATCCAAATTGAATCCCTTGTACTATCATAAGTTTTATTTCTTTATGCTTGTCTTCTTGAGGATCTTAGAGTACATTATGTCACAAGAGCTGATGTCATCAATCAGTATCTTGGAAATGTCAAAATGAGTGATTCTGGTTGTTAAGACAAACATGAAGATATCACTTCAGGATTCCTCTAACCTTTTCACTATCTTGGAAACCGAGCATCATTCTTTTTAGGCCATTGGGTGAGGAATTTCCCCCTTTCTTGTTAACGGCTATTAGCTCTGTGATCTTCCTCTTCATCATCCCCTTGGACAATGCATCTGCTTGTGGGGCGCCTTCCCTATATGTGCATCTTCGTCCTTGCTTCTTCCTTATTTAACATCGGTCATATCTTCAATCGTCTTGACCAACCATTTTCTCTTCAGGGAATCATCTCAGTATCTCTTGTTTTCTTTGGTGTATTCAGACAGATGATTGAAACTGCCATTGCAGACGGTATCTATATTTTGATGTTTTGTCAATTTCTTTAATATTTATGTGTGTGTGTAATTTGAATTATCACATTTTATAATTTTTTTTATAATCTTATCCTTCATTTGTTAGGCATGTACCTTGATGCACCTCTTCATTTATTCTATTGGAATTAGACTCACAAAAATGTGTTTTTAGCCATTTGAAAATTTGATATATGTCAAAATATTTAGTGTTACTTGAATCACAAGTTAGAAGTCTTGAATCAAGATTTTTATAAGGCTTGATTCGAATCAAACATATTGTGATTCAAATCAAGTGCCTTCTTGGAATTGAAGAGTTTGCATCTGCCAGTCTGATTCGAAAATGAGAAACATCTAATTCGAATCACGGTGCTTCTTGATTCAAATATCAGAGTTGTTGGTTCAAATCATTGTCATCAAAATTTCTTTAAAATTAAATGTGATTCAAATCACACTTTTCTTAACTCGAATCACACATACAGACATGATTTAAATCACAAATAACAAACTCTTCACTTTACTACCGGATCAATGTATTTTAATACACAACATTTACTTTGTGTTAAGAGATTTTTATGACTTGTTGCTTTTATTTTAGTGCGTTTAGTGTCCTTCCTAAGTTTAGCTTATTTATGCTTTTATTTTAATTCGGTTAATTATTTTCTGAATAAGCGGTAATATGACACCTTCTTATCGTGAAAGTCATAACTTGAGCTAAGGGATGTGGTTTGCGCGTTCTAATATGCGCTATAAATCTAAGACGATAAACTACAAGTTTTGTGTTGAAGTCAGAAGCTAATTCGGAGTGGAAAAGGGTCGAATAATTAGTTTTATCTCCAGACTTAATAAAATAATTATTTTTGGGCCAAATTTTATGTTTCTCTTGATTAAACACTCGTGGTATGATGTGAGTGATTTACTGTGCATTCTTAGTATAATAAGTAGGACTAAATTCTGAATTGTGCATCAATTGTGGTAGATCATTAATCTTTGTGAGATTTTGATCCTTATGATGGATAATATTAAAAAATACATCTCTTTCTTTCTTGTGTGATTTCACTCATGTCTGTTAGTTTCTAGAACTTGATATGACAATTTTTGAAACTGTTTGCTTACTTGTGCACACTGATAAGATAAACGCAAGTTGCTTCTGTTTTATTTTTAGTCACTTATCCAAAAATCCAAACTTAAAAATAGCATCCCTTGTTTGAAACCCTTTGATCCTATTTATCACATTCTTTGTTTGTAACTCACTACAAGCGTAAAATTGAAAAACAATGTTATTACCATATTTAAAGGGCTAAAAGAGTCTTGTTTGGAGTTGTGTGAGGTTGAATTAATATAGCTGTAATATTTCAAAAGTTGATAGAAAAGAAAGAAAAAAATAGAAAGAAAAGAAAAAAATAGAAAAAGAAAAGAAAGAAGGAAATCCATGTTCTTATTATATTCCTTCTAGAAAAAAAGAGAGGAAAGAAAAGCAAATAGAAGACAAAATGGCTGCAAAGAAGTTGTTGCAAAGTGAATGAATTATTGTTTAGTTCAACTCCAACAGTCTCCTACAATTCTCTTTTTTCCCTTTAAATTTTATCCTAGTACCCCTTAGGATTTATCTCACCTTAACTTAGCCAGTTACAACCCAAATAAAGTCCTTTTGATCTATGTGTGCAAGTATTTCAAATGTGGACGTTAGATACTTTACAAGATTATGGTAGTTCTAATTTTCATGATGTGCTTTGAGTATAAACAGTTAACCTAAGCACTTGAGAGTTGAGAGAATTTTATCCTGTTAAGATCATGTTGCTTATGATGTACTCTTTGGTAAACAGTCTTCTTACTTGCTTTGTCTGTCACAAAAATTAACTCACTAACACCATATTACTTGAAGCTTAGAATGAAGATTTAACGTACCCCTTATGTGATCCTGAAAGCCTTTGAAATTGCATGCTTTGTTTTGTTATTCTTTTTCTTGTTTTTACTCTGTTTTAAATTTTGACTTTAGAATTTTGCTCGGAGTGCAAAAGTTTAAGTGTGGGGAAATTTGATCAGTATATTTTAATACACCATATTTTATTTTGTGCTAAGGGATTTTTATGACTTGTTGCTTTTATTTTATTGCTTTTAGTGTGTTTCTTAAGTATATCTTATTTCTACTTTTATTTTAATTCAATTAATTATTTTCTGAATAAGCGGTAATTTGACACCTTCTTTCTATGCAGGTTATAAATTGAGCTATAGGATGTCGTTTGAAGCGTTTTGATATGTGTTAGAAAGCTGAGAGGATAAGATACAAGTTTTATGTTGAAGCCAGAAGTTAATTCAGAGTGAAGAAGGGCCGAATAATTAGTTTTATCTCTAGACTTAATAAAATAATTAGGTTTGGGCCGAATTTTTTATTTTTTGGGTCGGTTTCTATTAGGGCCCGATTTCTATTGTAATATTTAAACTAAAATGCAGTGCTACTGCTAGGTCATTCAGGATTCACAAAATTATATTTGACGGCTATGAATCAGATGGAGAACTAATCACCTAGGTTGATCTATTGGTTCGTGTTCCACCGATACTTTGAGGTTATATAATTTTCAATTCAATTTCGATTTCTTTTCAATTCTACTCGTGAATTCGATTGCTTAATTCAATTGCTTTCGTTTGCTTAATTCGATTGTTGCTTATATGTTAACTTTGATCAAATTCGATTGTGTTTATGATTCTTATCTTTAACCACGTTTAACATAGCTTTTTCATTAACTTGCGTGATCTTTAACCGTTTGCTTAATTCGAAAAATAGGATCATAAATCATATAGTATCATATGTGCTTGTTTAATCGATATTGTAATGAAATACGATCGAATCTGCTTAGAGAATTGGAATTGTAATAATCGATGATAAGTTGGGAAATCGAAACAATAGATTAGATTGTTTATATTATTCGCAATCAATTTCTTTTAATCAGTAGTATAATCGAAACCGTTAATCCCCCTATTTCAATCGGTTAGTTAAAACAATCAAGAGTCATGTGATACGACTCGAATCTAGCTTCCGTTTACTATGTTTTTAAATTCGTTTTTGACCCGTGTGCAACAATGGATCACTACCTTTAATTCAACTCATTCTTTCTTTGATTCAAATAACAAACTCTTGATTTGACTCGAATCCCATTGTTCATTCCTAATATGTTTTTGCCTTATATCTAGTCCTTATTTAAACCTTTTGTTTTGTCTTTTTTCAAGTGATGAAAAATGATGTCAGGTAATATAATGTTTATCATCACAAGTGATGTCAAGAAAAGGGAAACTCCTTAATAAGTTATTGAAATTTTCTGTTTTTAAAATCTTAAATAATAATTAAGAATTCAATTTTTCTTTGTCAAAATTTTTAAGAGAAACCATGAAAAGAATTCTGAAAAAGGCACAATGTCTATAATGAAAAATCTCAACCAAATATTTTAAAGGTAATATCAAGCCTTTGGTCAAACTATTTATCCTATAAAATCTACCAATTATACTAGCTCTATACGAATAGACAACAAAATTAATTATTACTTCCCCGTCTCACATTAAGTGATTCATTTAGAATAAAAGAGTGTCCTAAAATGAATGACTCATTTCAATTTTCAATGCATCTTTTTCAATTTTAACCTCTAATTAATATTACTTTCATCATTTCTAATACATGATAAGGGTACTTTAGTAAAAATATCATTTTCTCTTTCATCTTTTTAAATCTATGTGAAAAGTCAACTGAATCACTCACTGTGAGACGGAGGGAGTAAAATATTTTAGATTTTTACATTTCCAATGCTCCTTTCATTTATCTCAGGATCTCTATTTTTAAAATGTAAACTAGTTGATTTGAAGACTTGTCTTATTTCTATGGCACAAAGAGTTCAATTAGTCAAAAGTGTGATTCAAAAAATATTTAATTATATTTTTCACATATAAATTTGTCCCACTTCCCTAATTAAAGATTTGGATAGATGAGTTAGAAGTTTCATTTGGTTACATGATCATTAGAATGATGGCTTAGTCTTAGCTCTATAAGAGACATAATGAAGTTTTTATTCACAAGTTAGCATTGAAATATAAGACCTTAAAGGATCAATGAGCTTATTTGTTGAGGGAAGGAACTATGAGAAGACATGGTTATATCATATACGACATTGACTTTATAATAATGAGCATAATGGGTGGAAGCAAGGTAATTGTTAAACCATAAGTTACTAGACTGACAGTTTGTTAAAGGAACCTTCGATCCATATGTGGTAGAGTTATTCGAGATATTTGACATTGGCCTGGTGGCTTACTTAAGATTAACTTGACTCCTAGCTCTAATAGTTAAACTATTGTGAACTATGTAGCATAGACATCTTTGAAAAACGGCGTGTCTGTGTCCGTGTTGAAGTTTGACACTTGGACCGACACTTATGGTTACGTTTAATTTATTTATTTATTTAAATTATTATTAGTGTCGCCGTGTTAGTGTCGGAGTCGTGTTTAGGATATCCGTGCTTCATAAATTGTGATAGAGTATGGTCCATGCAATTCCAAGATGCGTTCTATTATTGCATAATTAATATTATTGACACTCTTTGGTTTGGTAGGAACCATGTCAGGTTGAATGAGAAAATTCTCTCTACTCTCGTTTCCATCAATGCAATAAGTGCTCATGTTTATTTGGTTAACACTCATTCAAAGTATGGTTCTTTAACTTCTATTGAATAATTTATATTTCTCAAGTATTTTGTGATTTATTTTTATCTTCATAGTGCTCAAAGGATTAAGGAAGTCTTAAGGTAACTCCTAAAGCTTATAAGATCAATTATATGATGGGTTATCCTGAGGGGAAGCATTCACACTGGGTCACACATTCACCTAAAGGTCAAAGACTCACCACTACAAGTGAGAGAGACACCACATATTCACCCAAAACCTTAAGGTGATAGATGTATGGGTTCTCTCACTTATAAAGTGCTCAACCTCCACTTTTCTAAGCAATGTGGGACTTATAACTCACACTTGTTTTTCCACACAACTCACACTTATTTCCCAACAATCTCCCCTTCAAGTGTGAGTTCATCCACTATGCTCCCCCTCAAGCGGAAGCTCTTTCATCCACATGCTTCTACCGCTGTTGAGAGACACCCTTATTTCATCTTGGGCACTTCAACAGAACACGCCTCCTAACCACAATGTCAGGAAGACTTTCGACACAAGGAGCCAGTCCCTTACTTGAACTAGGCTCTGATACTACTGATGGGTTATCATGAGGGGGAAGCATTCACATTGGGTCACACATTCACCTAAAGGTCAAAGACTCACCACTACAAGTGAGAGAGACATCACATATTCACCCAAAACCTTAAGGTGATAGGTGTATGGGTTCTCTCACTTATAAAGTGCTCAACCTCCACTTTTCTAGGCAATGTGGGACTTAGAACTCACACTTGTTTTTCCACACAACTCACACTTATTTCCCAACATTATAATACTAATTAAGTTTCATTGGGTAGCCTAATCCTTACTTCTTGTGGATGCATCTTTAGAGATACTATTATTACATATGATTGGCAATATTTTATAGGTAATTTGTGAAGTATGATATTATATCAAGTTGAGATCCTGCATGGTGTGAGATATCATGTCTCACTTTGGATACTTCGTGCACAAGGATGATTGTTAAGGGTGTAAGTGGATCAGGAAAAAAAATGATTAAACTAACAATCTAAACTAAACCAAATCGAAGAAAAAAAAATTTTAGATTCAAAAACCAAACCGAATCGATGAAAATTTAGGTGGTTTGGTTTTGTTCTTGGTTTTAGTTTTTAGGAACCGTCAAACCAATGAACCGAACTAATGGTTATAGTTACCCACTTGATCTTTTATTCAGGCTATTATTAAGCCTGAATTTTACACTGGCCCAACTTTTCTCCATCTATGTTTATGCTTTATTCCTTTCAGCAAAACACACATCCAATAACCAAATCCAAACATATAAAGTAGAAACCCTAAGTCACAAAAACTTGTTCTCACCAAATTGTTGTTGTTGTCGGCCACCACCATTGTTGCTCTCGTCACAGCCGTTCTTCTCTATTTCAATCCAACTCTTCATGTTTTAAGTTATCTTAGTCAATTTTCATCTTTTTTTATACCTTTTTTGATGTTGCTTTTTCTTCTCATTCTTTTTCTTCAACGAAATCCCTTCTAGTCTTGTTACACAATAGTTCTGATGTGTGTTTAAGGTGTGAAACATATTAATTTTTGTGTATTGCAACTTTTTGTTGTTATTGTGTATTTGTTAGTGCTTTGTATAGATTAAATGAAATGCATTATTTGAAGAAAAAAATATATCAACAACAACAATAACCAAGCCTAATCCCACTAAGTGGGGTTGGCTACATGGATCAACTTCCGCCATAATGTTCTTTTCAGAACCATGCTTTTATCTAAATTGTTAATATCGAGATCGTTCTTAATAACTCCTCTTATAGTTTTCCTAATTCTTCCTCTACCACTAGATATTTTACTCATCTCCATCTTATTTACTCTTCTTACTACAAAATCTACGAGTCTTCTCTCTACATGCCCAAACCACTGAAGTCTGTTTTCAACCGTCTTTTCTACTATAGTTGCTACTCCAACACTCTCTCTAATATTGTCATTTTTTATCTTATCTTTTCTAGTCTTACCACACATCTAATGCAACATCCTCATCTCTGCTACTCTTATTTTATTCTCGTGTTGATTCTTAAGCGCCTAACATTCTATCCCATACAACATTACAGTTATTAATGCAGTCCGATAAAATATTTCCTTCATCTTGAGCACTACCTTTCCGTCATATAAAATACGTGAATCCCTCCTATATTTCAACCACCCAACCTGAACTCGATTGTTCACATTCCTTTCTATTTTTTCATCATTTTGTATTACGAACCCAAGATATTTAAAGTGTGTGGCTTTTGGAGTGATATGGTCTCTAACTTTCACTTATAGGTTAGAAACACTTCTTTTTTTTGCTGAACTTATATTTCGTATATTCAGTATTACTTTTGCTTAGGAAAAAGAAATTATTTTCTAAATCTCGTCTCTAACCTCTCATTTAAATCCTCATTTGACTCTCCAAGTATGACTATATCATCTGCAAAGAGCATGCATCTTGGTGCTAGCTCTTAGATGTCCTTCGTATGCACATCCAAAATTAAAGTAGAAATGTATGTGCTTAGGGTTGAACCTTGGTGAAAACCTATTGTAATGGGGAAATCGTTCGTCTCTCCACCTTGTGTTTGCACACTAGTCGATATGCCTTCTTACATATCATGGATATCTCGAATATATGTAATTCTTATCCCTTTCTTCTCTAGGTATTTCCACAAAATATCTTTAGGAACTCTATCATAAGACTTCTCCAAGATAATGAAATTAATTACAAGTGTTGTTTGTGTATCTGATACTGCTCCATCACACGTCGTAGTAGATAGATCGATTTCACGGTCGACCTCCATGGCATAAAACCAAATTGATTCTCACTGACTTGACTGTCTTTTCTTAGTCTCCGCTCAATCACTTTTTTTCCATAAATTCATGGTATAACTCCTTAGTTTAATACCCCTATAATTTGCACAATTTTGTATATCCCCTTTATTCTTATAAATTGGAACTAAAGTGGTTTTTCCCCATTCATTAGACATTTTCTTTGACCTCATATTCTCATTAAAGAGTTTGGTGAGCCACTTAATATCTCTGTCTCCAAGAATTTTCCACACTTCAATGGGCATGTTGTCTGCCCCAACCTCTTTACTGTTACTCATTCTTTTTAACGCTTCTTTTACCTCTTGTTTCTAAATCTAATGGTAGTATTTATAGTTTATATCCTCTTCTCTAATGTCGAGTCTTCTAGAGTTTGGTGAGATATCACATCCTTCATTAAAAAAATTGTATAAATATTTCTTCCACATATCCTTTATATCTTTTTCCTGAACCAAGACTTTGATTTCTTCATCTTTAACACACTGCACTTGATCCAAATCCTTTGTCTTTATATATCTTCCCTTAGCAAGCCTACATATAGATTTTTATCTCTCCTTGGTTACTAAATATTGGTATAATCCGTCAAAAACTTGGGTTCTTTCTTCACTCACCGTCTTCTTGGCCTTGTCCTTAACTTTCTTATACTTTTCCCAAGTTTCAACATTTTTATACCTAGACCATTCTTAAAAACAATCCTTTTTAATTCTAACTTTACTCTGAACACTTTAATTCCACCACCGTAATTCTTTACGGTTAGTTCCAAAATCTCTTGATTCTCCCAACGTCTCTTTAGCTATTTTTCTAATCTCTTGGGCCATTTTGTTCCACATATAATTTGCACTTCCTTGTGTTTGTTCAATCCCTCCCTCGAATATCTTATGTTGGAAACTTCCTTATTTCACCCTTCAAATGCAATCACTCTATCTGTGTTGCTTCCATGTGACTTCTTCTCTTAGCTCTCCTCTTGATTCTTACATCCATAACCAATACACTATGTTGCATAGTCAAGATTTCTCTTGGAATAAATTTATAGTCCAAAGCAAATCTTTCAATCAGACATCCTAATAAGAAAGAAATCTATCTAAGAATATGTCACCCCACTCTTATATGTGATAAGATGATTATCTCTTTTTCTAAACCAAGTATTATTTTTAGTAAGATCAAAGGCCGACAAAAAACTCTAATATGGATTTATCATCCGCATTAACCTCTCTGATGCTATATCCCCATGCACGCCCTCAAAACCTCTTGTTATGCTCCCTACATGTCCATTTAGATCCCCCTCCTAGAAATAGGTCCTCTCCTTGGAGTATATCCTGAAGGAAGCCTTCTAAATCCTCCCATAATTTTACGTTAAGGTGTTCTTCTAACCCAACATGAGACGCATAAGCACTAATAACATTAAAAGTGTCTTGTTCCCCTACAAATTTCAAGGTTATGATTTGACCTCTCAATCTTTTCACATCCACAAAATCCTTCTTCCTCTCCTTGTCCACAATAATTTCCATTCCATTTCTTGATCTAACTTTTCTAGTGTATTACATATTAAATTCTGAGTTGTCTATTTCCCTCGCCTTTTCACCTGTCCACTTAGTTTCTTGTAGACACATGAAGTTGATATTCCTTCTAACCATAGTGTCCACTATTTCCATATATTTTCCAGTAAGTGTGCCTATATTACATGATCTAAAACAAATCCTGTTTGTGAGTGCACTATTCTCTTAGACATGTTTTGAATGATGTCAAAATTGTTAGAACAAGATTTGTTCATGACATATATTCCTTGGGTTTTGATGATAACAAAGTATTAAAAGAACAATGGTTATATTTGATGTGTGTTTCATGTATGCAAGTTCTAATATTTATAGATATATATTCATAATCTGATATACAAGGGTACACTTGAGAGAAGCTGAATTGCTAGCTTCAGGTGGTACAGAATCCGAAGAATACTCTCTAAGTGATGTCTGATGTAGACTCTGAAGCTGAAGGAAATCATTCAGTGTTAGTGATAAAGATGAAGTTATCCATACTACAGAAAGCAAGTTGCATTGTCAAATCATTTTGTCAGCTAGAGTCTTAGTTCACAAGGCTCAAGAAAAGTTGGTATGTTTTATGGATATCTACTTCAACGTCTCTTGTACTATGGAGAAAGTCTTAGTACATGATCTCTTTGAAGACTCAATGGTTAAACATGTAACACAATGGATTAAGATCTTTTGATGCATCTATCTTCAATGTCTCTTGTACTATGGAGAAAGCAAAGACACTTGATCAAGTTATCTCTCCAGCAACTAGTCTTCTGCAAATGCTATATAAGTAGCTGAAGGTTCAAACTGAATCTTTAACAAGGATCAACCTGATGGAGGAGTAACAAGATTAGCAATTATCAACACAATCGAGTATGCATAATTTCTGTTGTAGGTTGTAATTTTAAAAGCCTTAAGATTTCTTAAATATTGAATATCTTAAAGTTAAGAGCTTTAGGTATTTGTTATGGTGATTTCCTTGTACCTATGATATTTATATCAAGTGCACACTATTCTCTATTCTGCTGAACATGTTGTTTAGAAGTTTAGATTAAGTATCTCGGCAAGATGCTTGAGCCATGTAAGTCTTCTACTATGTGCTAGAGCATTGAAAGTCTTAATCAAGTAGATTGATTGAGCAACCAAGTCTCTCGCCAAGATGCTTGAGCCATGTAAGTCTCCCGTTATGTGCTAGAGCATTGAAAGTCTTAATCAAGTGGGTGGATTGAGCAACTAAGTCTCTCTCCAAGATACTTAAGCCATGTAAGTCTCTTGAAATGTGCTAGAGTAATGAAAGTCTTAATCAAGTGGATTGAATGAGCAGAAGTCTTGAATCTGTGGGATTTACGCAAGGAAGTCTCAGATCGAGGGTCTGAGCAGAAGTCTTGAAACTGAGGGGTTGAAGCAGGAAGTCTTGGGTTCGTGGAATCTGAGCAGGGAAGTCTTAGACCGTGTGTCTGAGCAAGAAGTCTTGGGCCTGAGGGGCTTGAGTAGGAAGTCTTGGGTCTGAGGGACATGAGCAGGAAAGTCTTAGGTTGAGGGTCTAAGCAAGGAAGTCTTGAGTCTGTAGGACTTGAGCAAGAAAGTCTTGAGCCTTATGGGTTTAAGCAAGAATTCTTGGACTTAGGGTCTAATCATTGTTAAAGTCTTATGCAGAATGCATAAGCGATTGTAATCATGAATTAATTATAATAAAAATATCTTATGAAGCAAGGGGACTAGACCACTCTCATTTGGGAGGAACCAATATAAATCTTTTTGTCTTCTACTATTATTTATTTTCTTCTGTTAACATTTCACTGCTAAGTGTAACCAGAATCTGAACACCAGTTTAGATTATGAACTCTGATTAGACGCAAATTAAGAAAATGAAAAACACAATTCAACCCCCTTTTCTTGTGTACTTTTCTCGCCTTCAAATACTAATACACTTAGTATTTGTGTACATTGGATCTTGTTGTCTATGTCTAGATGTGTATTATCATAATAGGACACTTAAAATCAAATTAGATAGGCCATTACAAGTCAAAATTATGATTTTTCATGAAAAACAAGTCTATGGGTCGATACATAGCCATATGGGTCGATACAGACTGAATGAGTTTTAAAGAAAATGGTTCTGACTTAAAATTATCGATACATATGAGATATGGGTCGATACACAATGCGAATGAGTCGACCCATTCGTGTATGGAGTTGACTCCAACTGAAAGTCTTTTTAAGTAAATGGACATGCCTTCAATGTATCGATACATTGTGGTTGTGGGTCGATACATAATAGGTATGAGTCAACTCTCTCGTGTTTGGATTCGACTCCTACTGAAGAATTTGTTTTACGCAAACCTTCTTGCCTTCAATTTATCGACTCCTTTAGTCAATGTATCGACTCTCAGGCCTTATGTATTGACTCATTCGAATTTGGAGTCAATACATTCAGTTTTATTTTACAAAACTTATAATTTTTGGCTAAAAATATGTTTTGTCTGTTATTTTTCTACACACATACATATAAATATGCATTCGTGCATCATTTCTCATATTGAAACTAAGAACACACATAGAATTTTCTCACCATCTTCAAATTTTCTTTGCATACATTCAACAAATACACATAATCATTTTTGTTGAGTGTTATGAAGATTAGATTGATAAGGTCCAATTTAGGATTGGTGTAATCAAATTAGGTTGAGTATTCTTTGGGGGTTTCTTTGATAAAACCGATTATGGTTTTTCCTCCAACATCAAGGATTAATTTAGGGGTTTTTGTACAATACTTATCAACGAGGATTCAGCAGAGTGAAAGCTTTAACGAACGGAGTTTTGTCAAAGGAGTAGCGATAACCGGAGGATCGACTTGGAAGTTTTGGGTTACTTGATCTTGGTTAAGATCAAGGGGAGAGAAGAAGTTAGAATCAACAACAAACATATTGTTTATAGGTTTGGATATCTATTTTTTCTCTTATATATAACTCTTGCAAAGGTTAATTACATATCTCAATTCTATTTGGAATTGGGGTCAGACGTGCCCATAGTGATGACAATTGGTGAACTGCCTAAATAAATCTTGGTGTTCTCTCTCTCTCTCTCTCTCTCTCTCTCTCTCTCTCTCTCTGCCTCTCTCTCTCTCTCTCTCTCTCTCTCTCTCTCTCTCTATTTTGATAATACACTTAGTGAGCAATTTGATTAGCTGGAAATTTTGTTTGTGTTAAAGTATATCAAATTGTTTTTGTAAGACAATTGCAATCTAAACAAGTGCAATTGGATTTTCATACTATCAACACAAAGGAAAGTAAGTTTGGTGTTTATTGCACACCAAGTGTTTGATAAATTGATTGCATACTAAGTGTTTGATAAATTGTCTTAGTCAAGCTTTATTT
Organism: Lathyrus tuberosus; assembly: GCA_022829125.1. Classification (NCBI taxonomy): domain Eukaryota; kingdom Viridiplantae; phylum Streptophyta; class Magnoliopsida; order Fabales; family Fabaceae; genus Lathyrus; species Lathyrus tuberosus. The sequence continues at coordinate 3,352,741 of JALAZF010000320.1, read as the reverse complement.
TCTTATTCATTTGAAATCGATTACATAGTGTGATTTAGTTCAAACGTATTTTGTAAAACATATTGATTTACTTTCTCATCTTTACTATACGTTTTGTTACAGTTTATATGCATATCTGATTCTTCTAATAACGGTTCGAATACACGAGTGTCGATCTGGAATAACTTCCGCTTGACATAGAAAATATTTTTCAAACCAGAATTTTAAATTGAAGAAAATTTTATTGGTGATCTATTCAACCTCCCTTCTAGATCATTGCCCTTGTCTAACACTATTGTCATCAACTAACTTCTTTACCCACACTCGTTCATGAAAATTTGGGATCCCTTGCTTATTTTTTTCAATACATTTAGGCAGCGATAAAACGACTCTTGTTCCTTTAACAATGTACCCGAGCAATACATTGAGTTGCTTATGAGCAACAACCTATTATTCATATTATTTCATAGTTGTTTCATGTCATAAAAATTCAACAAAGTTTTACTTTGGCTGTCACTGCCTAACACAACCATCTCCTTTTATTCGAGCTTAGAATAAGATATGCATAACAAGCTTGGGATAAGCTATACATAACAAAGCTAACATAGGCAGGATTAAAACTTAATTAAATTACACCGACTATGGGGATCGAACTCATGACCACGTGGTTCAAAGCCACATGCTCTATGGCTTGACTTATGTCTGCTTGTTTTTTAAAAAAATTAAAAAAAATACACCGAAAAATATACACATATGAATACAATGTTTTAAAAAGTGATGAAACCTAGGCATGGCAAGAAAACCGAGACCCGCCCGGACCCGCCCCGAAATTAGCGGGGAAAACCCGGTTTAACTGGGTGCGGGTGCGGGTGCGGGTAAAACCCGATTTTTTATTACGGGTGCGGGTGCGGGGGCGGGGGATGCTACTACCCGCCCCGCCCCCGCCCCGGTCTACCTTAATTTACTTTTATATCTTATTTTAATTATTTTATTATATATTTCTTAAAGTTATTTTAATTTTTAAAAATAGTTTTACTAGAAAAACATGTTTATTAATTATTTTACTCTTTAAAAACATGTTTATTATTAAAATAATTAACTATTTAATTAAATTATTAATTTTTATTATTATGAAAAATATTTATTTAAAAAAAATAGTTTTGCGGGTGGGGGCGGGGGCGGGGGGCGGGTCTGGGTGGTAGTTTTTTTCCCCTGACTGGGTGCGGGTGCGGGGGCGGGTCTGTTTCAGGGTGGCGGGTGCGGGTGCGGGGCTGCTCAAACCCGACCCGCCCCGTTGCCATGTCTAATAAAACCCGATCAATTGAATTGAACCAGATCAGTTAGTTTGGTTTGGATACACTTTTTTAAAACACTAAAATTCAAGGCTTAATTACACTTTTGGTCCCTATAGTTTGGCCAACTCACGAAATTGGTCCCTATATTTTAAAATTGAACGAATTAGTCCCTATAGTTTAATGTTTTGTGCAGTTTTAGTCCCCATCTCAATTTTGCTCCAACTGGACGTGCACTATTCATGTACGGACATGCACTGTTCATGTACGGACATACACTGTTCATGTACGGATATGCACTGTTTATGTACGTTTTTGGTTCAAAATTGAGATGGAGGACTAAAACTGCACAAAACATTAAACTATAGGGACTAATTCGTTCAATTTTAAAATATAGGGACCAATTTCGTGAGTTGGCCAAACTATAGGGACCAAAAGTGTAATTAAGCCAAAATTCAAAGCAAACCAAACCGATAGAGATATCATCGATTCATACATTTTTTAAACAAAAACAAGTCCAAAGCGAACCGATTACACCCCTGATGTATGTAGTATTTATCGTACTTTTGGAGATTTGTTTTCTTTTATGTCCATTCAGATATTTGATAGTTTATGTGTTTCTTTGGTTTAAGAAATATTTAATTTAAATTTGTTTTAGTAATATTGAATTTTATATATATTTCAAGAGATTCAGGTTTATCCGTGATTTGTTCAATCAATATTTGTAGTCAACATTTTTGAAGATTAATCATATGGAATTTTGGAGGTTCAATCGCATTCAATTAAAAAAATCCTACTAGGATATTTAGCCAACTCTTATTGCTATTTAAAGAGTCGTTCTACTTTGTGAAGACTCAAACCTTGGACTATGAAGCATGACATGTTTAATTATTATTGATTCTTTGTGTTACTTTGTTTTGTTTTGTAATACTTTATTCCCACATCATATTTCTAAGTTAAGATAATAAATTATTTGAGTTGTATTAGAGTTTCATATTTCATATAACGTTGTAATTGTTTAAACACTTATGAGAGTGTTTGAGTGAAACTGAGAGGGGTCTAAGATTTTGAGGGAGCTTGGATGAGTTCAAATAAGATTATTTTGTACTTTTGACTATTAAGAGTGAATTTCCTTTGTTTGGGTTAATGCCCCCTGACATAGGTGATTGTGCACCAAACTAGGTTAACAATTATCATATTATTTAATTTCTACTTTTATTTCTACTTTTATCCTTCCTGTTTCACATACATATTTTCATATACATTATTTCAACATTGTGTCTAACATCATGACGTTAGTAGAACATAATTTTAGATATTTTATTACACTGATGTTGGCTATTGAAATTGTTTACATGAAGGGTTGGAACTAGGGATGGCAAAAAAAAACCGTATTTGTGGGTACTTGCGGGTAAAACCCGTCACGGGCACGAGTTGATAGCTTAATAGATATCCACAAGTAAAGTAAACAAATATTTAATTACTTGTTTCCTTACGGACACGTATAAGTAATTGATAGTACACGTACCCTCGAATATCCGTATTCGTTAATAATTAGAAAAATATTTAAATATCTTTTAAAATTATTATACTTGATAAATTCTTTTCATTAATAGCCACTTCATTTAACTTGGTAATCTCCATTTCACTTAAAACCTTAGTTTCATACTTTTTTTCTTCTGCGTCTTTTTCAAAAGTTATACGCATAGTTTTCTATTTACATCATATAAGAAAAATTAGTAAATTACAATTAAAAAAATATTTATGGATATCCGTAAGTATCTGCGGATGTCTCAAAATTCACAAATACTTGTCGGACAGATATTTGCACGGGTATGGGACAGGTACATATATCAAATTTACTAAACGGTGTCAAATTTACTAAACGGGACAGATAATAGGATACTCAATTTACATTGAACCATATCCTCAACTCTCTATCTAACATGGATTTCAAGAACCATTACATTGTACAAGAAACAAGTGACAAAACGGGTTGATTCCATCTTCGCAAATGACTTGCATTGTGTTTCTTATATATCATGAGAGAAATTAACAAATGTGTCGAGATATTAACATATTTAAGGTATTAGTGGGACATCATTTCTCTTGTTTTGCTAATTATTCTATACATATTGCCCTCCTATTTTTCTCACATGATTTATTCCGATAACAATTATATTGAGAAAAACAAATAAAGCATAAAAAAAACAATTACAACACAAAAACATAAAGTAAAAATTTTTAAACCGAAAAAAAAACCACGGCTATTGTCAATAAACAACCAAAAAATTATACTATGTAAAAATTGTTACAACACATAATATGTCTTCAACTAACCCAGACTCCAATAGATCTACATCCTCCAAAATAAATATTTAACAACATCTCACAACACTTTAATACAAGAGTATAAAAGAATAAAAAAAAGTCAAATACAAACTTAAAATGTTTTTTACCGATGCATCTTGGACTAAAGAATTTGAATCATATATATAGCATTGAACTTCCTCTTCTTTCACAAAACTTGTACTCGGTTTTATTAATCTCATTGCTTTTTAAAAAAAAAAATGGAATTTCAAAAAATGTGTATTCTATATATAACATTTGACTCTTTATTCATTCACAAAACTAAATAATGTGAAATTTATTCAACATGTATATTTTCAACTAATTCAGGCGGTAAACTTTTTAACTAGGGGATTGTTCTTTGTCTTTGGGATCAGCTTAATCCCTTCAAAGTATATATTTTATTTTTATATATTTTAATTAATAAACATTAGGTTTTTTATAATGTCAACTCTTATTATAATTTTTAATCACTGCTCCTTTTTTTTTTTCAAAATAAAATCTCCGTTTCTAATTGTTATATATTTAGTCGATTCTTAAAACATTGGTCGAGGTAGTGGTTCTGATTGTTGGTGAACATGCCTAAGTTTTTGGTTCTGCACAATTTATTTAATGTTTCCCTTCACTAAGGAAAGCAACATAAACATACCACCATATATAAAATAAGAAACAATGGGTATAAATTGCATCGAATAGTTGCTATCACTAAGGTAATTGTGCCTGCAGCAATATCTATAACAATTAAGAATCATCGTATATAGAAGTTGAAGTAACAGATGTAGTGGAGAGAGTACAAGTTTACTTCTACTATTGTTGCATGTGCAAATGCATGACAAAGACAAGTTCATAAATATTTATAATCTTTTGACATGTGCTAGTGCTACCATATATTTTCTGTAGGCTAATAATGAATTCTCAAAACTAGGGTTTTTTTTCTTCTTTTTCTTATGCAATGCAATGAACACTGAACATGGCCCTCTTCTCTATTCAAATACGTTTTACAAAAGAAGGATTTGTTAACATCACGTAATAAATTTTCAATAAATGTTACTCAGATGTGTTAAGTAAATATTGTGCTGTGAGATCACATGAAATTCACATGGTAAGGTGAATGCCTATTGTTGGAACTAAGTGCTTTGGAATGCAAAATGTATATTCACTCAGTTATGTGATAGATTCAAAAATTGTATGGTTGAGAGAAAAGATCGAAATTTATGACTTTAGAAGCCTTACCAAACACAATTTATTGAAAGAAAAAAAAAAAGGTATAAAATTGAGAGAGAAAAATCAAAATTCAGTTAAAATTGAACAAAGAGAAGGATTGGTAAATCCACACTATCTCTAAAAGCATCTTAACTAATGAAATTAAGAACGTTTTTGAATCAATTTTGAATTTTAGATTTTTAAAATTTATTTTATGACTCAGTTTTAAAAAAATGTTTTTGAGAAGAAACTAAAATATAATCCATTTGATAAATTAAATTTTAAAAACTATTTAATATTGAATATGAGAAAAAAAATTTGGTAATATAATTCGTAAAAATTAATTTAAAAATAGAATAAAAAGCTTATTTGACAATTTATTTTTAAAAATAATTTTTCTTATATATATTGATAAAAATTAAAAATTATATATATATATATATATATATATATATATATATATATATATATATCCCTTCCTACACTAAAGTGCAGGCAAAATGGGCATGTCTAACATATTGGGTCTATTTTCCCACCCTTAAATACATTATCAAATATGGAATGATAATAAAATAATTTGTCATGAAAAAAGTTAAACTTAAAGAATGTTGGGAAAGATCTCTGTGATGGATTGCAAGAGCACAATTTTGTTTTTGGTTTAAGGCTGATTATCTTACATAATGTCTTATAATCACTACTGTAAATAATACTTTTTATGACAAAGGTTTCACTTCGAATATGTCAAAACTCAAGCGTATAGGTCTTCACCTCGAATATGTCAAAACTCAAGCGTATAGGTCGTGTGAGCGACACGTTTGATTTTTTTATTTTTAAAAACAACCTTTTCCCTCGGTTTTATATAAAACCGATGTAATATAGCTATAAGTGAGCGTCAATTTTCTGGAGAAAAAAATAATAAATCTAATACCTCGGTGTTTTTCAAAACCGATGTAACATAGCTATTAGGGAACATGCATGCTTCGAATCCCAGTAACTCCATTTAAGTTTTTTTTTTTAATGATTCTCACTTGCCGTCTTCCAATCTTCCATTTTTTTCTTAGTTCATTTTTTTTCTTTTTTTTCTTATTAATTAGTAATTCTTAAAAAAATTATTATCAATAAAAATGAATAGGCAATAATATGAAAGAAAATATTTCATTAATTAAAAACGATACAACAAATAATTATTCCACATATTAAAATTTCTGACTCCACTCAACGTCAATCGTATCACTATTAACTATCCCTAACTTATAGAAAAGTTCAGAAAGAACTCTTCCATATGGTATGAGGTGTAAAGCCCCGACTTATTTTATTTATTTTTCCGTATTCTAATTATGTGATAATTGTGATTGTGTTGTGTTTTTGATGTGTTTGATGTACATTGGTGTGGGGTAGTGGCCTTAAGAATATACTCTAAGGGTGAGGGGTATATGACCAATTGTGTAGAACTTGATGGTGTGGTGAGTATGACTAATTAAAATAATATTAGTAATATTTAGTTAATTATTATATTAGTTAAATATTATTAATTAGTGATTATTATATTATTATTATTATTATTATTATTTTATTTATAGGGAAATGATATTAAGAATTATAATATAATAAAATAAAAGAGAATTTGGAAGGATAACCTGTCATAACTTGTTTTTGGGAGAAAAGAGGAAGAATGAACATGAAGTGAGAGCTAGGGCAAAGGAAGAGAGGAATCCATTGTTGAGGAAGAAGAAATTGTTGCAATAACTCTAAGGTAATGGCAGGGTTCTAATTATCTAAGGGTTAACATAATTATGGTGGGTAGATTATGCCATGTAGGCTTTGTGTTTTTTTCTTTGTTCATAATTTTGATGGATTGATATTTGTTGAATTCGATTGATTTTCCGACAAATATTGTATGTGAACGTGTGCCCATGTGGGGTGTGAGCGATATGGAAGTCGTGTGCCCATGTGGGGTGTGAGCGACGTTATAGAAATTTCGACGGGAATTGTGATCCTGAAATAGGGATCGGGTTCTGAAATAGGAACTCAATGGTACCGCATGCACTGAGTCGAGTTGTGAGTCTTAATGCATTGCATTTTAGTTGTAATTGTTGTTGTGTTGGATTTTGGTTGTGTTGGTTGCATAAATGTATGTTGTGGAATGGGTGTTATGCATGTAGTAATCTAATACTTGCTTATTTTCATTCTTTCCTTTATATAATTATGATATTTCACCCCTTCTGTTTGAATGTTGCCTTTACATAGGCATCATGTAGATAACTCGCAGTAGAGGAGTTGATGTGAGTGGAAGATGAAGTCTTCCGTTTTATCTTTAGTGCCAGTGTCTGCTCTGATGTGTAACACTAGGGTCAGGGAACATTGTGTCTTTGATGTGTTGATTGAGACTTTTGGATATCTCTAGAATTATTGTTGTTATGATTATTTTGAAGAAATAATTATGCCATGAATAACTGTTTATGTTGATGCTTCCGCTGTTCATTGAAAGTATAATGTTTCAGACATGCTGAGTTCTTATAGTTATTATAAATATTTTTTAATAAATTGCATGTGTTACATATCTTGTTATAGCAGTTATTGTGTGAATTGTGTGACATTCTAAATATTATTTGATGTAATTTACTCTGATTTATATTTAAATTGCGCATAGTATATTTGGGGTGTTACATTAGTGGTATCAGAGCAGGTTGGTCTATCCGGCCAAGTTGTTGAGTCGTAGTGTTGTGATAGTTTAATATTGTCTTTATTGTCTTCTAACCATTATTGTTGTTTATGGTGGAAAAACAGAAATGGCTAGAAGGAACGATGCTGCTATTGGTGCTGCTTTGCAGGTTATTTCTCAGGCTGTTTAGAATCAGCCTAATGCTAGTGAGAATGATGAGTTCCGTCACTTGGGAAAGTTCCAGAAGAACAATCCGCCTATTTTCAATGGTATGTATAATTGGATAGAGCGGAAACATGGCTCACAGAGATTGAAAGGATATTTTGGGTAATGAACTAATTTGAAGAGCAGAAAGTACGGTTTGGTACTCATATGCTTGCTGAGGAGGCTGATGACTGGTAGGCCAACACTCGTCAGGTGTTGGGGACGTCAGGTGAAGTTGTTACCTGGGTTGTGTTCCGTAGGGAGTTCCTAAGGAAGTACTTTCTTAAGGATGTTTGTGGGAAGAAAGAGATTGGGTTTCTGGAGCTGAAGCAAAATAATTTGAATGTTACTGAGTATGCTGCCAGATTTGTGGAACTTGCAAAGTTCTATCCGCATTATAGTGGGGTGACTGCTGAGTTCTCAAAGTGTATCAAATTTGAGAATAGTTTGTATCCTGAGATTAAGCAGGCGGTTGGATACCGACAGATCAGGAGATTTTCAGAGTTGGTGGATAGTTGTACAATTTATAAGGAGGATAACAAAGCTCGATCAGCTTATTATAAGAGTCTGAGTGAGAAGAGGGGAAAGCAGAATATGAATCGTGGGAAGCCTTATAATGCTCCAGCTGACAAAGGTAAACAGAGAATTGTTGATGGTAAGAGGCCTAGTGGGGGAGGTGTTCCTGCTCCTCTTAAGTGCTACAGATGTGTTAAATTGGGTCATCGTGTCAGTGAGTACAAGAGTGATCTGAAGAAATGTTACAAGTGTGGGCAGTCTGGACATTTGATTGCTAACTGCAAAGTTAATATGGTGACTTGTTACAACTGTGGAGAACCTGGACATATCAGTATCTGTTGCCAGAAGCCGAAGCAAGCTTTAACTGGAGGAAAGTTGTTTGATATGTCAGGAACCCAAACTTTCAATGATGACAGGTTGATTAAAGGTATATGTTATATTAATAATACACATTTGATTACTATTATTGATATTGGTGTTACTCTTTCTTTTATTACTGCTAATTGTGTGAAAAGGCTTGGCATTGTTGTTTCTTCTATGAAGGGAGAAATGGTTATTGAAACTCTTGCTAAGGGATCAGTGACTACTTCTCTGGTTTGTTTTAATTGTTCTCTGTCAATCTTTAGAAGAGATTTTGGTGTGGATATTATTTGCTTGCCGTTGGGAAATCTTGATGTTATTTTGGGAATGAACTAGTTGAAGTTCAATCACGTTCATATCAACTGTTATAACAAGTCGGTGCGGTTTCTTGCTCCTGATGATGAGGAAGAAGCGGGTTTTTTGTCTGCTAGAGAGTTGAAGGAGCTTTTGGAATAGGAAGCTCAGGTGCTTGTGTTGGTTGCGTCCTTATCTGTGGAAAGTAAAGATATGATTAATGAGTTGCAGATGGTGTGTGAATTTCCAGAGGTCTTTCTAGATGATATTTGTGACGTACCGTCAAAGAGATAGAGGTGGAGTTTGCTATTGATTTTATTCCTTATACCATACCTATTTCTATGGCACCCTACAGGATGTCAGCATCGGAGTTAGTAGAATTGAAAAAGCAATTAGAAGAGTGAAATTCTGGTATCAGACGTGTGATGTTAAGGTGTGATGTCACAACAACACACTCTGCACAATGGACAGCAATAACAGTAACAAAGCAACACAAGGACTTGTTGACCCAGTTCGGTTACAACCAACCTACTCTGGGGGCTACCAAGCAAGGGATGGAATTCACTACTTGTAGATATAATTTACAGACTCAACAACCCGTTGACAATCTCCTAAACTTATACTCTACTAATGACTTCCTACCTAAGAAACCACCTAGGTATGAGAACACCACTCAATCCCTTACAAACTCTCAAAGAAACCACTTTGAGTACCCTTGTTCTTGCTTCCTAGCTTCAATCAAGCAACCACTCTCTATTGCTTCATAGCTTCTAGAGAGGACAGAAACACAACACCTATTCAAACCCTAGAATAGTGTAAATACAAGCACTCTAAACAAACTCTAGACACTAAGCCTCCAGCTCCTGATCTTCTGAATGTTTTCTGTCACTTTTCCTTTGGTCTTGTGCGCTTTATATAGCTCATTGAATTAGTCTTGGACTTGCTACAATATCTCCCAGATTTGTTATTTAAAACTGAATATTTAAAATAGATTTTCTCCTAAAATCTTTTTAAATCTTCAACCTTTTAAATCTCCTACAAATCTGCATCAGATCTCCTATGCAGCAGAAATATCTATCCCAAGATATTCGCATCCAATGAGACAGCTTGATTCTCCACAATTCCAGCTAATACGCAACCCTAACAACATCACAGCCTGTTGTTGTTAATTCTGTAGATCTAATGTCACAACATCGCCTATGTGACATCAGACATCCAACTTCAGCAAATACATACTTAACACAGCCCATTGTTAAGACTTCAATGTTGCAACATCAGCACCTTGACATCAACATTGAACATACTTTGTTTTACCAAAATTCCAGCCAATCCAAGAACTAACAAAGAGTTGTTAGAAAAGAAATTTGTGATACCAAGTGTATCGCCTTGGGGAGCTTCGGGGTTGTTGGTAAAGAAGAAAGACGATAGTATGAGATTGTGTGTGGACTATAGGCAGTTGAATAAAGTGACAATTAAGAAAAAGTATCCGCTTCCAAGAATAGATGACTTAATGGATCCGTTGGTGGGTGCACGTGTGTTTAGCTAATTGACTTGATTTCGGGTTATCATTAGATTCGAGTGAAGGATGAAGATATTCAGAATACGGCTTTCAGGACTCGGTATGGGCATTATGAGTATTTGGTAATGCCATTCGGCATGTCTAATGCACCTGGTGTGTTTATAGAGTATATGAATCGTATCTTTCACACTTACTTGGATATATTTGTAGTAGTTTTCATTGATGACATTTTGATATATTCTAAATCAGAAGAGAAACATGCTGAGCATTTACGGAATGTATTACAAGTGTTAAAAGAGAAGAAACTTTATGTTAAGTTGACAAAGTGTGAATTCTGGTTGAGAGAGGTGATTTTTCATGGTCATGTTATTTCAGGTGATTGTATTGTTGTGAATCCATCCAAAGTAGATTTAGTTCTACAATGGGAGGCTTTGAAGTTGGTTACAGAGAATAGAAGCTTTTTGGGCTTGGCTGGTTATTATCGCAGGTTTATTGAAGGCTTTTCTAAGTTAGTACTTCCATTGACTTATTTGATTTGCAAAGGTAAAGCTTTTGTGTGGGATATTCATTGTGAGAAGAGTTTTATTGAGCTGAAGAAAAGGTTGACTACAGCTCTAGTTCTGATTTTACCATAACCAAATGAACCATTTGTGGTGTATTGTGATGCATCCTTGATGGGCTTAGGCTGCGTACTGATGCAAGATGGAAAGGTCATGGCTTATGCTTCGCGACATCTGATGGTTCATGAGAAAAATTATCCTACTCATGATTTAGAGTTGGCTGCAGTGGTGTTTGTGTTGAAGATTTGGAGGAATTATCTTTATGGTTCCAGATTTGAGGTGTATAGTGATAATAAGAGCTTGAAGTATCTATTTGATCATAAAGAATTGAATATGAGGAAAAGAAGATGGTTGGAATTTTTGAAGGATTATGACTGGCTTGAATTATCATCCCGATAAACCTAATGTTGTGGTTGATGCTTTATGTCGGAATTCTTTGCATATGTCTTCTATGATGGTGAGAGAGTTGGTATTGATTGAGTAGTTCACAGACTTAAGTTTGGTCTGTGAGTTGACACTGCAAATTGTGATGTTGGGTATGCTGAAGGTCAACAATGATTTTCTTAATAATATTAAAGAGAGACAGAAGTTGGATGTGACGTTGGTGGACTTGATGATTGGAAGTAATCAGACAGGGAATGGTGACTTTAAAGTGGATGAACAAAGTGTTTGAGGTTTCATGATAGGATTTGTATTCCGAATGATTCTAAGTTAAAAATAATGATTTTGGAGGAAAGTCATAAGAGTAGCTTGAGTATCCATCCAGGAGCTACCAAGATGTATCAAGATTTGAAGAAAATATTTCGGGGGACCTAGATTGAAATATGATGTGGCTCAATTTGTCTATGCTTGTTTGACTTGTGAGAAGTTGAAAGTTGAACAATAGAAACCTACTGGTTTGATGCAACCATTAGATATTCTATAATGGAAATGGGACAACATTTCTATGGATTTCGTGATTGGATTTCCAAATGCTCCAAGAGGGCATGATGTTATTTGGGTGATCGTTGATAGACTAACGAAGTCAGTGCATTTTATTCTGATTAATATCAATTTTTCTTTGCAGAAGCCGGCAGAGATTTATATTCGTGTATTTGTGAAGCTGCATGGAGTTCCGTTGAGTATTGTGTCGGATAAAGATCTATGGTTTACTTCCAGATTTTGAGAAAGTTTGTAGGGGGCTTTGGGTTCGAAGCTAAGGTTGAGTTCAGCTTATCATCCATATATAGATGGTCAGACAGAGAAGACTATTTAGTCTTTAGAAGATTTGTTGAGGGCTTGTGTTCTTGAACAAGGAGGTGTTTGGGATAGTCATTTGCCGTTGATTGAGTTCACTTATAATAACAGTTATCATTCTAGTTTTGGAATGGCGCCTTTTGAAGCTTTGTATGGTCAGAGGTGTAGGACACCTCTGTGTTGGCATGAATTTGGTGAGAGTGTGGTACTTGGATCTGAGATTGCCCAACAGACTACTAAGAAGGTAAAGCTCATTCGGGCGAAGATGAAAGCTTCGCAGAGTAGGAAGAAGAGTTATCATGATAAGAGAAGGAAGAATCTTGAGTTTCAAGAGGGAGACCATGTATTCTTAAGAGCCACTCCGGTGACCAGTGTCGGACGTGCTTTGAAGTTGAGGAAGCTTACGCCTCAGTTTATTGGTTCGTATCAGATATCAGCAAGAGTCGGAGTTGTTGCTTATAGAGTGGCGTTGCCACCAAATTTGTCGAATTTACATGATGTGTTCCATGTTTCACAGCTGCGGAAGTACATTCTGGATCCGTCGCATGTGATTTTGATGGATGATGTTCAGGTAAGGGATAACCTTACAGTTTAGGCGTTGCTTTTAAGGATTGAAGACTATAAGGTGAAGCAGTTTAGAGGAAAAGAGAATGCTCTCGTGAAGGCAGTGTGGGGAGGCGCTGCCGGTGGAAGTATGACATGGGAGTTGGATAGAAGGATGCGTGAGACGTATTCTGAGTTTTTCACATCAGGTAATTTTTTTAGGACGGAAATATTCTAAGTGGGGGAGAGGTTTAACACCCCGACTTATTTTTTTTATTTTTCCGTATTTTAATTATGTGATAATTGTGATTGTGTGGTACTATTGATGTGTTTGAGCTACCTTGGTGTGGGGTAGTGGCCTTAGGAATTGACTTTAAGGGTGAGGTGGTATATGACCAATTGTGTAAAACTTGGTGGTGTGGTGAGAATGACTAATTAAAATAATATTAGTAATATTTAGTTAAATATTATTAAAATAAATAATTAGTGATTATTATTATTATTATTATTATATTTAGAGGGAAATAATAATAATAATAATAATAATAATAATAATAATAATAATAATATAACAATATAAAAGAGGATTTGGAAGGATAACTTGTCAGAACGTGTTTTTAGGAGAAAAAAAGGAAGAAGGGACATGAAGTGAGGGTTAGGGCAAAGGAAGAGAGGAATCCATTATTTAGGAAAAAGAAATTGTTGCAAGAACTCTAAGATAAGGGTGGGGTTCTAATTATCTAAGGGTTAACATGATGATGGTGGGTAGATTATGTCATGTAGGGTTTGTGTTTTTCTTCTCTTTGTTCATAATTTTGATGGATTGGTATTTGTTGAATTCGATTGATTTTTCGACAAATGTTGTATGTTGATGTTGTGATTGATGTAGTTTTATGAAATTGGTACAATTGTTGTTGTTGTTGTTGAAATCGTTTAATTGATGGTTGCTTGATGTTGATGTTATTATTGAGTGAAATCACGAGTCAGAGTCGGAACAAAGTTATGAGTAATTTTAGTCTAAGGAATTGTAGAAAACTTCTTTTTCGTGTTAAAGTGTAGTATTAACGTTTTATAAAAAAAATGGTGTTTTGAGATGGGTCAAAAAAGATTTCTGTGTAAAAAGTTGCAGAAAAAGTGATTCTGCATACAGTGTAATTGGTTACCATGATTGGAGTAACCAGTTACACTGCTCTTAAAACGTGGTTTTTGGGCAAAACTGTGAGGGTGTAATCGGTTAACCTGATTTAGGTAACCAATTACACTGTGTGTATTTTGCATGGCAGTAGTTGGTTACAAGGGGTGTAACCGGTTACCTCATTTTGAGTAACCTGTTACACTGAGACCAATTTTTAAAAATATTCAAAAATTCATAACTTTTTTTTCGGGAGTCCGATTCGAGTGTCGTTCGAAGTGTCGGGAAGCTGACGTGTCAAAATTTAGTCTAAAAATAGTTTCGGTGACAGAAGTTGAATAATTCCGATGTTGGTTGTGTTAAACGCATTATTATCATTGTATTGTGGTATGATATGATTATAAATGCCTTGTGGATGCTTGTTATGTTGTATGTCGTTGATGTTGGACTATATGACATATTGTGTTGTGGCCTGTAGTGGCATGTTGCATTCTTTAGATGGTTGTTGTTTTTGTTGTTGTCATGCATTTCATGGTTGCATAAGTTTTGAGATAAGTTGTGTGCCCATGTGGGGTGTAAGCGTCTTATCCAGATTCTAATTGCAGAATCGTGTTGTTGTTGTTGTTTGTTGAGGTTATCATGTGCCCGTGTGGAGTGTGAACGATCATGGAAGTCATGTGCTCATGGGGTGTGAGCGACCTTATGGAAATTCCGACGGGAATTTTGATCCTGAAATAGGGATCGAGTTCTGAAATTGGAATTGAATGGTACCACATGCGTTGAGTCGAGTTGTGAGTCTTAATGCATTGCATTTTAGTTGTAATTGTTGTTGTGTTGGTTGCATGAATGTATGTTGTGGAATGACTGTTGTGCATGTAGTAATCTAATACTTGCTTATTATCATGTTTTCCTTTATATAATTATGATATCTCACCCCTTCTGTTTGAATGTTACCTTTCCATGGGCATCGTGTAGATAACTCGCAGTAGAGGAGTTGATGTGAGTGAAAGATGAAGTCTTCCGTTTTATCTTTAATGTCGGCGTCTGCTTTGATGTGTAACACCGGGGTTAGAGAATGTTGCGTCTTTGATGTGTTGATATAGATTTTTGGATATCTCTAGAATTATTATTGTTATGATTATTTTGAAGAAATATGTATGCCATGAATAACTGTTTATGTTGATGCTTTTGTTGTCCAATGAAAGTTTAATGTTTAAGATATGTTGAGTTGTTATAGTTATTATACATAATTTTTAATAAATTGCATGTGTTACATGTCTTGTTATCTGAGCAGCTGTGTGAATTGTGACATCCTAAATATTATTTGATGTAATTTACTTTGATTTATATTTAAATTATGCGAGGTATATTTGGGGTGTTACATGAGGAAAGTCATTTCATTCCTAGAGATGAATATCATTTTCTTTAAAAAATTAAAAATGGCAAAAGGAAGATTAACGATAATATTCTTAGTAAGAAATAAAAAGAGATGTTTGTCATTCCAAGTAGGCATTTCCAATGCTTTCTCTCTTGGACGGAGATTTGACACTAGAAGTTGATATAAAACTTTCCAATTAGTCATAGACTAGCAGGACTGCTGAGATTATCATTAGTTACATAAATTAGGCGAAGGTGATATTCATAGACATTTTTGAATCTATAATGTTTAACACAACAACCTTCATCTTCACATTTTATTGTCTGAGCAATAAGTGACTGAGTAATTATGACAGGAAAGCCATTGGCATAGGACTGGATTGACTCAACACCATGACCTGATGGTCCAACAGAGGCATTTAACCAGAACTCTTTAATGATAATAATGTAGATATGTTCATTAAGAATGTCAAAGTAATCGTTAAACTTTTGTTTGCGAATAGTTTTTCTTAGATCAAAACCTTTGTATTTCAAATCATCGAAATCAACAAATTTTTCATTGATTACGAACAAAAGATTTTCATCTAAGGCTATTGAAGATATTTTTGAAGAAAAGAAACGACTTTGAAACTGGGTTTGAAGACACAAAGAGTTGGAAATAAGGCATTGAAACAAGGAATAATGTTTAAATAAAGTAGAGAATAGGAAGTAAAACAATCAGAGAAGCTCAAATGCCTTGAAAATCCAAGAGATACATTACATTTTTGAATATGGATGATCATTACTATTTTAGTGGATATGATTCCAATGCGCGCCATGATTTATTTGTTTTTAGAAATAGAAAACGAATATTACCTCAGTTTTTCAAAAACTCCTGGGGAAAACAATTCAGGAAACTATTTTTAATTATTATATTTTTTTTATAAAATAAATGAGATATCTCGTCGGTTTACTAAATAAACGAGGGATAAGATACGAACCATTTTAATGAGTAATATTATGCATTTTTTTTCTATCATTTCAATGTGTTATCATAATATGATTTATTCTACATAAACATCACTTATATTTTGTTGTCAAAATTTCCAAATTAAATTATCTCTACGACAAAAAACACTAATCTCTATAATTGTTAAAAGTATTTTTAGTAATGCAAGTGTTGTAACCAGTTAACACGGGGGTGTAACCGGTTACATAAAGGCAAAAGTCACTTATGAGTTGAAGAAACTATGAAAACATCGTGGGTGTAACCGGTTAACATAACCACATAACCGATTTCCACTGAAAGAGAATTATTTTTTGTAGCAGCTGCAACCTGTTACAAGTTTAGCGTAACCGGTTTTAGGAACGATTTTTTAGTTTTTTTAGTTATTTGGATTATGTAAATTGTGTCACAGTCATTGTAATACTTGTATAAATGCCTTGGAAGCATCCTCATCAATACTAACGAAATATTCTCAACCTCAATCCTCTCTCTCTCTCTCTCTCTCTCTCTCTCTCTCTCTCTCTCTCTCTCTCTCTCTCTCTATTTCCCCTTTCCTTCTCCACACTCTAATTTTCTCCATTATTTACCAATCTTGTGGTCCCAAGTTCTAACATTTGGCATCAAGATCTTGGTTATGATCCATAAACACCTAGTAGGCAACATGAATTCTATCTCCAGTCAGAGAATCCCCAAAAACCTACCAATTCTTTATGCGAATAACTACGAAAAATGGTGCAAACAAATTAAAGTTTTATTTGGATATCAAGATATTCTTGAAGTGATCAAGGATGGGTTGAATCCCCTTGTCGAAGGTGTAACGGATGCACATCGAGCAACGCATAAGGAAGATAAGAAGAATGATTTCAAGGTGTTTTTTTTATCCATCAATGTGTGGATGGTAAAAACTTTGAGAAAGTTGGTGATGGAAAATCGTCAAAGCAATCATGGGAAATCTTATAGAAGGCATACGCAGAGGCTGGCAAGGGAAATGTGGTGAGATTACAAACTCACAAGCTTTAACATTAGTTGATTCAAATGGAAGAAAAGGAGACGATCAACGATTTCACAACAATAATCACTCGGTTGGTGAATCAAGTGAAGGCATATGGAGAAATAGTCACATAGCAGTGTGTTGTCGCAAAAATCTTGTGTTCTTTAACACCAAGATTTGACAATGTGGTTATAGCGATTTCCGATTGAGGAATCGAAGGATCTTGTGACGATGAGCAAAAAGGAGCTGCAAAGCTCTCTTGAGGCTTATGAGCAAATGATGTAAGACATAAATAATGATAAATCAAAGGCAAAGATTGCTTTGCATGCTCGCTTCAATGAGAAGGATAAGATATTGAAAGGAAAGTGGCCAATGAAGAGTAAAAGGAAATTTCAAAATTTTGGTGGAAGAGAGTCCCAAAATTTCAAAATTCAACTTGTCAAAGGGGTGAGAGCAGATGCAACAAAAACAATGGTCAAGGAAACTTTAGAGGTGAAAAGAAGAGGTTTGACGAAAGCAAGGAGCAATGCTTTAAGTGTCAAAGTTTCGGTCATTTTGCAAGAGAGTGCAATGCGAAAAAGAAGGAACCTCAAGGAGATGAATCCAAGGTTAAAAGACAAGAGTTTAATAAAGAGAATACACTATTGGTCATGATCACAGAAGGGGAATGCACTAGAAACAACAAGAATTTTGGGAATACTGCAAAAACAGGTTGTAACTGGTTACATGAAAGCATTAACCAATTACATGTAGAATAAAATGCCATTGTGACTTTGATAAAAGTAGTACAGTGCAGCTAGGAATGGTATTTAGACTTAGGATGCTCTACTCATATGACGGGGAGGAAGGATTGATTTGTTAAAATCAATTGTGCCATGAAGAACTTAGTGAAGATCGTACATTCTAGGAGGGAAGGTGGAAATTCCTTGATCAAAGAAATATTGTACATTCCAGGAATCGAATGTAACCTTCTAAGTATTGGCCAATTTCTTGAGAAGGGTTACAAGATTCACATGGAAAAAGGGTTGCGAGTTATGGATGCAAACTGGATTTTGGTCCTTAAAACTCCAATGGCTACCAATAAAACATTCGAGGTTGAGCTGAAGATTATAGAGCATAGATTTCTTGCTACAACGGCAAGTTGAGCATAGTGGATATGGAACTATCATCTTGGGCGTCTCAATTTCTGAGATCTCAAACACTTGCCAAAGAACGAAATGGTAACAGAGTTTCCATTGATCACCATACTGGCTGAAAATTGTGAAGAATGTGTGCAAGCGAAGCAACATAAGGGTAAATTCATCAAAGATAGAGGTTATAGATATTTTGTCACATTTATCAACGATCAAAGTATAAAGCTATGGACATACCTAATCACGAGAAATGATGAGGTATTCAAAGTGTTTAAGAATTTCAAGTCCATGGTTGAGAGGCAAAGCAGTCACAAGCTCAAAGTGCTAAAAACAGATGGTGGAGGCGAACATTTCTCAAAATACATTTAGAGGTTTTGTGGTCAAAAAGGGATAGTACATGAGGTTCTACCACATTATACACCATAGAAAAATGGTGTTGTTGAAAAGAAGAATTGATTGATCATGAACATAGTAAGAAACAGGTTAAAGGGGAAGAAATTTCCAAAAGAGTTATGGGGAGAAGTTGTATCCACATATGCCTATTTGTTAAATAGGTGTCCGAAAAAGAAGCTTGAGAAGGTAACACTGGAGGAAGCATGGTCGGGATTCAAATCGAATTTGCACCATTTGAGATTTTTCGGTTCCGTAGCATGTGGCCATTGAAAGTCTGGTATAGCAGATGTCCTAACACATGTCACGACATTTTTCTCTGCATAAATTTAAAACAAGGACATAATAAATAAGCTGATATCCTAGATATCAGCCACAACATCAAGACAGATGTTTCGACATCTGTTACAACATGTTAATAAAAAATGAACTGTAAATTGCAGAATGATAAAACAACACAAAATATGATGACCCAGTTCGGTGTAAATCACCTACATCTGGAGGCTACCAAGCCAGGAAGAAGAATCCACTACCAGTAGTATAATTTTATGTAAATAACCTCTGGTTTACAGTAAACAACCTCTAGTTTACCTATCACTACCCAATGAAAACTTTATCATTAGAAGTCACATCTAATTGATAAGAGAAACTCATCTCACTCCTTAAATCACAACCTGTGATCACTAACAGTTACAATCGACATCAAATGTATCATCCTACTTGAAAGACACTTATTTCAATACAAAGTTCAGTCGAGCATTCCCGTCTAACAACACAACTTGGATTTGCTTCAAAGCTTCATCCAAGAACAATACACGATTCATTACCTACAGGTTTCTAAATTTGTATAAACATTTATGTCTACCACAGTGTATCAAACCGATACTGGGGAGACTTACAACACAGGAAAGCCCTGCGACTCTCAAAACCCTAAACCTTATTTCCCTTTACAAAAGCGTTACAAGAGATTAGTTATTCAGCCCTAGGTCTAAGTCCTCCTTTTATAACCATAAAGAAGACTGGATCTGGGCTTCAAAAACACAGCAATTCTGTTCCTCAGAATCTGCAAAATATTCTCCCCAAGAATAGTTTCTTTAATCATAAGTTTCCTAAAATGTTTTCACACTTTAGAAAACGACGCATCTTTAAATTCCAAGAGAATCTCTGATTCCTTAATCTGAACACCACCTAGGATACACAAACGATCTTCTACAATCTGAATTTAAATTAACAGATTCAAACCAGATTTAAAAACTGTAACAGACAAAGATGTCGAATAACCCTGTTAGGACATCTTGTCAAAACATCTTGTTCTTCAAGTTCAACTACATGTTAGGACATCTTGTCCAACATGTTTCTGTCAGGTTTGTTTTACCAAAATTAATGCCAATCAAAAACTAAGGAGCCTTCAATCTCCCCCTTTGGCAGATTTTGGCTAAAACAAACCATAACTCTTGCATGCAAACACAAAATAGTTAGAGGAAAAAATCAGTCAGCGGCGGAAACAACACAAAGCTAGCAGCCTCCTCCTCTACTTAGAACTTTTTATGCTGCAGCAAGAAATTAAAAAAAAAAAATCTTTCCCCCTCAACAGAAGCCAGTAACCAATTATTACTTAAGTTAGTATTACTCCCCCTTTTTAGCCATAATATGACAAAGGTAGATTGCTAACTAAGCCACCACACGAAGCAAATAAGTAAAGTACAAGCAAGCACAATTCTCCGACCAAGGCCCATAGTATTGCCCCAATAGTCACAAACATTAAAGATTTGAAGAATAATCACGACCCTCTGCATTCAACTCTAAACAAACTCCTTTCATTCAGATTTAGTAAACTTGATCATGATATCTTCAATATATCAACAGAAAACTTCCGTTGATCTTAACTTCCAATCGGCAGAGAAAAATAAATTCTCCCAGATAAAAGTAATGATTCTCAGGACACTCCCAAGAAGCTTGTACAATTCTGATTCAATCCATTGACACCCAATGACAAAACCAAAAAATACACTGTCAAGTTCACCATGATTAGTAACACAATGTCACGACATCTTGTCTGACATTACACCTTCACCAGAGGAACATAATCTCAAACTGCTTGATAAACAACTGTACTACTGCAGCAACAGATCCAAAACAGAAGTCCAACTCCCCCTATCAAGGATAACTAGTGTTCCTTTGCAAGAAAAACACCTTAAAATGAATGGAAAACATAATACTCATCTTTATGTCTTCAAGAGCCCACTCCTTGTCCAACACACTTGCTGAACGCATTCACTCGCTGCTTGATTCTCAAGCAATCTATGTACCACACTAGTGCACCCAACAGAAAGAAGTTCTCCCCTATCTTTTATAAAAGATGCTCCTTCCAACAAGAACACCCAAAATCACCACATGATATCCCATGACAAACTTCATGATCATATAGTGAGAGAGTACCAGGATCTCATCCTTGTACCACAACCAACAAACTCTTGAATTGAGACCAAAATAACCATTGATCCCTCTCATCCAGAAACCATCCATACACTGTACAAATCCACCTTGAATTTTACAGCCATGGATATCCTTGTTCCTTAAGAATAAAACCAATTGAATCTGGAATGCTTCACATTCCTCAAAGAGACATACATAATCTCCTAGTTTGTTAGCTAGCCCAAATGTTCTTCACACTTGAAGGACATCAAATATATGCTCCTTGCTTCACAAGCACCAAAATGATCCACTTCTTTCTAGAGTTACTTGCAGCAGAAATAACCACCTCTCCACAAGAATTCTGACCCCAGCAAGAGTCAGACTACCAGATACACAACCTATGATCCAAGACAGTCTTCAATTTATAATTCTCCCATATGATAAGATATAACACTTCTGATTCAACTAGTGAATATCAGCTTCCACAATCTGAACTTCAATTTCAAAAGGTATGATGATGTTCTAACATCAGTTAGGACATCCTGATTATATCACTGACACCATACGCTATGGTTCTTGATACAATCACCACTGGACTTACTATCTGCATAGTAATCCAACTGAAGATCTTCAGAGAACACAACTCCACCAGCTTGATCAATAAGAACTCCAGACAACCAAAGAGAGAAATAAACTTTCATACATCTCCCAAAAGAAGGTAATCTTCCATAAGAAACTTAGGGCTTCTACCACAAGCTCCAAGATATGAACAGAACCAGAACCTCCTTTGATCTTCAATCAACTACCCTTTTGCACAAGAGTAATTAGTTCCAAGCACACTGCTTGAATTCATAATAAA
Source organism: Lathyrus tuberosus (assembly GCA_022829125.1). Lineage (NCBI taxonomy): Eukaryota > Viridiplantae > Streptophyta > Magnoliopsida > Fabales > Fabaceae > Lathyrus > Lathyrus tuberosus. Next base: position 3,330,742 of record JALAZF010000320.1, on the reverse strand, counting down.
GATCAACCAAATTCCACTATTTAGTTAATCTTATATTTTCTTCAGAGCTCCAGAAAATCTTCTGATCCATCAATGAAACCTAATCTTCAAGTTACATGTTCCACCTACTCCATAGCAAGCCATCTTAGATACACCAAGACTCAGGCATATAACATCTACTCCTTCTCGCAGCTCCCACAAACTGCATGAGATAGACCTTTTTGAAGCATTAATTCCATTTATTTCTGAGAAGATCAACTTATCTTAAGATGATGCACCACAACATCAACTAAGACCCTGAAGTTCAGCTTGATGTTAGAACATCTGATAAGACATCCAGCTGGAGAGTTCAGTCCTTCATTCTGCCACTTAGAAGAACCTCCTCCCTATAACAGAACAAGAGTTCCATATTCTCATAGACTTGATTAATGATATCAAGTTAGAGTAGACAGCCTCCATCCTGCTTTACTGCACTACAACAACCACTTCGTCTTCTGAGAAACCAAGCATGCCAAAGCTTGATTCTTCAGAAGAGATCAATACAAGATCTTTACAAAAGGAATCCTGATTTCCTTTAGTAGAGACTTCTTCAGAAGATCAGAGATAACTGCCACTTATCCTTGACCTCTAAGATGAGCAAGATTACATGCTCCTAGAGTGGAGACAGGAACACACCTGCTGCACTCTAATGCACCTAGATCTAAAATAAACTGACCCAAGAGAAATGTATTCATCTTCACTTTCAACAGCATTATATTCTAGAGAAGCCTCCTACAACGAAAATTCCTAGTCAGATTCCGTGCTTTTACAACACCAGAATAAAGACAGATTCTATAGAGATCATCAGCTACATCTCCTTTGCTCCAGAGATTCACTCCTTGAACCAACATGATTCTGCACATACTCCATTGTCAAGATGTTTCAACATCTGATAGAACATCAGTTCCTTCTCTTGACTGTACCTATTCTCTAAAGAACAGATCCTTAAGCAAATGCAACTAGAGATGTTGCCCTTCCTAATGTACCAACTTGTCACCAGTAATCTTGTACTCCAAAATACAAGGATAATCAATTAAATATTTGTGAATTCCACAAATAACAATTGATCTTAAATCCTTGTCCACAAAACCATGCATCTTGTAGGATATATGATATACCATATATTAACACAAATGTGTCAACATCTTTCTAGTCAACCAACATGTTGAGACATCAAGTATGACACCCTTGACTCAACCTGCCTATGACTTTCTTTTGCTAATAGAATCCTTTCAAATCATAAATCACTACTACAAAACGCGCAAAAAACAACGTCAGGCTTATAACGGCTTGCCTATAGACCGTTGTAATAGATTCACGCGTTTTTTTAATGACGGTTAATATTCAAACTGTGGTAAAATGTGAGGCCTTTCACAACGGGTATTTAAAAAACCGTCATTATAGGTAGCGTGTAACACCCCCAATCTATACCTCCAAGCTATTAAAGCAGTAAATAAAAATTCAAAATTTTATCAGAGTATATTTTAATTAACATGGCATAGACAGGGAGAATCACATTATATTGAAACATAACATACAACACCTGCCCATAAAGATATGCAACAGTGGGGTAGCAATCAACAGAGGAACTCAGTTCCTTACACCCACATTTCCATCAGATTTTAGAATAAAAGCGGAAACATCTAAATACTGAATAACATCATATATATATATATATATATATATATATATATATATATATATATCAAATACTATCCGTCAACACGGAATCACGCTTACATAAACAATTCAAGTCAAGATACGTATACAAAATGTATCACAAAATAATCATGTAATCCTAGCTACCCAGTGCTACATATCAGAGCCGACCGACCGAAAGAAATTAAGTCCTAAGCTTCATAAAATACCTCCAACAACCTACTCTGCAATGCCTCATAGAGCATTATAAAACAGCAGAAGGGTAAGAAACATTATCATAATATCGATGCATACAATTATATATTTTAACATAAAAATACCCATAACACATTTATTACCACATACACTATTACTCACCAATTCCATTATATAACATATATCACAACCCAAGCATATCATCCATGCACAATACATTTATCATAAATGTACATCAGCATCTTCCACACAAATAATCAATCATGACTTTCCACGTATAACAATGCAATCATGATTCATGTAAATGCAAGAGACCGACACAACGACTCTATGCAATTACATATGCGGTACCGACTCATCACTAGTTCACTTAGGAACTCTGCTGGAACCATTGCTCGTTACATCACTGTAACTCCCCGTCGGGCATACGATGTTCACCCACCGCTCACACCCCCACCAAGAGAGGCTCACGATGTTTATGGATCGCTCACACCTCCACCAAGAGAGGTTCACGACCCGATCGCTCACACCTCCACCAAGAGAGGCTCACGATCGTCTATAACCATCGCTTTCAGTCCTCAGGCTATTCATACCTTCATATTTTCTAGGCACACGATGTTATAGCAGATTGCCCACCGGAACCGCCGTCACACAGGACGCCACAACAATGCATATCATGATGCTTGACATGCAAGAACTCATGACAACCAATGCATTTTCACTCATATATGCAACCACAAACATGCATTTACAACCAAATACAACACATTGCATTTATTTGCCTTTCGGCCACAATTCATCACCGCAACATGTCATCACATGCATTCACATCATATAACATCATACAAGTCATAAGATATCCTTATTCAAAGCACATTACATGATACACACCAATTACACACAATTATAACAACAAAAGTCGACAAAACGACTCTATTCCTAATTCTCGACATAATTAAATCGGCTAACAAATTCCAAACCATCATAATAAGAAAGTACAGCTCAATAGCTTTCCAACGCATCAAACCACACCTCAAACCGAAGCACAGATCAAAAGTTATGCAGAAAACAAAATTACACGAACAGCATTGTTCGCTGGGCGAACATCCCTCGCGAGTATTCGCTAGCTCCTTCGCTAGGCGAATGTTCCAGCGAACCAACTATTAGATAAAAATAGAGACAAAGTTTGCTAGGCGAACCCCTTGGCGAACCAAGGCAGCAACTACCAACATTCAAAACACCCAAACTTCGCTAGGCGAACACTCTAGCGAACCTTCGCTCACGCCTTCGCTAGGCGAATACCCGTAGCAAACGTTCGCTACCCTTCATTGAATCGTTCGCTAGGCGAACCCGCGAAAACCTCACTCGCTGCTGCTTCTCCCCAGGTTCGCTAGGCGAACCAAGGAAAACTCAGATTTCCCCAGCGCTGTTGAAAACCCAAATTCCATATTTTTCAACCCAAAACATCATCCAAACCATTACCCAACATGTAAACATCATTAGAAGCACATTTATAAACACAAAATCACATTTTGATCATCATCACAACATTTCACCAATTTAGGGTTTTCTAAAAACTCATAAAAATCTTTCAATCCACAAACATACACATACATAACTACACACATAGATAAGATAACAATGTTTCTAACCCTTACCCGGATTCCAAATGATCTAGCTCTTGTTCTTGATGATTTCCATTCCTTTTCCTCTTTTCTTCTCTTTTTCCCTCTTCCTCTTTTCTTTCTCTTCTTTTTCTTTCTATTTCCCCTTTTTCTCTTTCTCTCCTATTTCCTTCCTCCTATTCCTATTTCTTTTCTTTTATTTTCTTTTTCTCTCATTTCTATTTTTACCACATAATTCTATTTCTCTCCCAATTCTCTTATTTTCTATTTCTACACAATATTTCCTCTAATTCAATTTCTACACTTAATTCATTTTCTAATAAATTTCCTCTACAATTTACTTCCTTAATTTTCTCTAACTCATTAATAGTTATAAAATGACCAAAATGCCCTTAAGCCCAAAATTCCCGAATAACGCTCTCAAACGAGATAATACATCATAACACAGTATAAAAGCATATTATCACACCAAAGTCATAAATAGAATAATTTAACATTCAATTAAATAAAGGACTCAACAAAATTGAAATAATCGAAATCGGGGCGTTACAACTCTCCCCCACTTAGGAATTTTCGTCCTCGAAAATATACTGATACGAATAACACCGAACACAACTCTCTCATCCGACCAATAAAACAATAGGCCAATGAAAGGCACACCATGAATAACACAACTGACAAACCACCTTGCTAACAGCAACAACCGTGACAACACGACCACGGCGACAATAACGACAAGATGTAAAGCCCATACAATGCACTTGACGACCGACTCGCAACTCAAGGAATACACAAACACGACTTACAGGTTCACTCTTGAACCGAAACACAACAAGATCGTTACCATCACCGTAGGTAACACAACACTAATTCCTCACACAGGAATTAACTACCCGCACTCGAACCAATACAATGGAGACGAGGCAACAACACAAACAAGGACAGGAAGTTCCATGACACAACATCGTTCACGAACTCCTACATAACCACAAGACCAACCTCCTTGTTCACATATCTATGCTACGATTCACCAATCAAACATATCACCAACACATCCATCTACATTGTAGTCCACGAAATAAATTTAAACTTTTCACTTAACACTTCCATTCTGGAACGTCCAATAATTTCATCATTCCAACATGTCTCCAACGTCCAACTTACGAACTCTTACAAGTCTCACACATTCATACAAAATGAATCACATCACGCTTCCACTGCGCACTCTGATTACTCAAACTATCGAGTCCATCAATCTTGCTTCCAAAGTCTATTCCTCTCTCACTAGGTACAAGTCTCTAAACTGCTCAACGATTCTAGCTCTCTTGCCATCAAAACTGACATACATAAAGATTTTCGACTTACACACTAGGCCTAACAACTGCCTCTCCCAAAACCAAACCAAATTCATAACTCGCCATGAATCTTAATCGTCTTTGTTGTCTCATACTCTATTCCTTCACACCAAACAAGTACTCAATACTCTCGAAATCACTAAACACTTCGAATTTCAAAATTATAAAGATAATACTTCCAATATTCCAACACAACACAACCGTAACCAATTCCAACTCCACAATAGTACTAATCCTTTCATGAATTCTCAAATGCTGAAAACCAAAGCCACGACCCAAACAAATCACTACTTCCATCAAATGATCCAAACCATCATAGTTATCTTATTCTCAATCGTCGCCTTATTCATTTCTCAACAATTCATATACAATTTCTTCCCTTGACATCCCAAGTCTCATAAATTCCCTCATACACCGCATTGCTCATTATCTCGTGCAATCATCTTTTCCTTTTGTTACCAACAACTCTGAAAACAACCAATAATAATACTCAATCACACTCTCTTAATGGCTTCCCAACATACTAAAACTTCTAATCTGTCTCGTCTTCAAATATGAAGATCTTCATCAACTCATCAAAATCAATCCACAATCCTTCATTAATTCCGAACAATATATTCCATTTCACTATTAAAGCCAGAAAGATACGTCTATCCCATCCAACACAATTCCCGTCTGCTATCAACAATAGATTAAGGGTGATCTGTTCCTCAATTTGTCAATAGACAGCCGACAACTATGATGGGGCATAAACCATCTTTAATAAACTATAATAGCCTTTCTTGCATCCCGTGCACAAAACTACCTAAGGCACAAATCCTTAGTCGACATAAATTTTACCTCTGTATCCTTCCTAAAACCGGAAACTACTCTGTCCAAATAACACTTACGGTCTCACAATCCACAACACACCGAGTTAACGATCCACACCCGAGGAAACACGAAGAAGTACCAGCTTCTCCCCCACTTGTCTCATTCTAACCTCTCCAACTGTGAACACACCTAATCCATCATAGATCCTTTACCATAAATGGTCAAAGAACAAATTAAACAAACCCAAGAAGTAATTACCGACCCTAAGCAGAAGTATCGATAACCAACTCACCACTCCAAAAAGACAACACAAATTCAAACTCTTAGCGCACTCATACGAAATAAATGAATGAGTCGCTCCAGTATCAATAATAGCAAAATAAATAAATAAATAAAGGCGTACAATTAATAAAACAAGTACCTTGAGTCCAACGATCTGCACTAGTAGTCCCATCTCCTGCTAATGCAACCACCTTCCCACCAGATGGAGCTTTCTTCGGTTTCGTACACCCCGTGCTAATATGACCTGTTTCACCACAGTTGAAACACTGCACATTAATTTTCTTACAATCAGCTGCGACATGTCCCGAACCTCCACACTTGGAACACTTAACCAAATTCTTCCCACATTCGGACCGACGGTGTCCCCACTCACCACACCTAAAACACCTCGGAGAATTAGAAATTCCTCTACCACATGCCTTTTTCTCAAAATTCTCCCTTTGCGTACCCTTATCAGCTGGTGTGACATAAGGACCACCACGAGACTGTTGTTTCCCTTTCCTGTCATTCACACTCTTATAGGGAGTAGCACGCACCCTACGATCCTCTTCGTAAATCCTACAACTATCCACCAAATCAGAAAACCTTCTAATCCTCTGATAACCAATTGCCCGTTTAATCTCCGGACGCAATCCGTTCTCATATTTCACACACTTAGAAAACTCAGCAGTAGCTTCAGCATAATGAGGATAAAACTGCACCAGCTCAACAAACTTAGCAGCATAGTCAACAACAGACATTTTACCCTGTTTCAACTCCAAAAACTCAATCTCTTTCCTTTCCTTCACACCTTCAGGATAATACTTCCTCTGAAACTCTCGGCCAAATAAATCCCAAGTAACCTCTTCATCATCCACTTCCAACACTTGACGCTAACTAATCCATCAATCAGCTGCTTCTTCCTCCAACATGTCAGTACCCAGTCTCACCTTATTCTCTTCAGCACAATCCATCACATGGAAGATTCTTTCAACCTCCTCAAGCCAAAATTGTGCACCATCAGGATCATATCTTCCCTTGAAGATAGGCGGCTCGTTCTTCCTGAACTCGTCATTACCCGCAACATCCGGTACACCCTGCACAGCCCGAGCCATATTCTGTTCATTTCCAATAACATCAACTATGGTTAAACAAACCGCTCGCCGAACCACAAAGACCAACAAGGACTGACACAAACTGACTCAACACTGGCTCTGATACCACTTAATGTAACACCCCCAATCTATACCCCCAAGCTATTAAAACAGTAAATAAAAATTCAAAATTTCATCAGAGTATATTTCAATTAACATGGCATAGACAGGGAGAATCACATTATATTGAAACATAACATACAACACCTGCCCATAAAGATATGCAACAGTGGGGTAGCAATCTACAGAGGAACTAAGTTCCTTACACCCACATTTCCATCAGATTTTAGAATAAAAGCGGAAACATCTAAATACTGAATAACATCACACATATATATATATATATCAAATACTATCCGTCAACACGGAATCATGCTTACATAAACAATTCAAGTCAAGATACATATACAAAATGTATCACAAAATAATCATGTAATCCTAGCTACCCAGTGCTACATATCAGAGCCGACCGACCGAAAGAAATGAAGTCCTAAGCTTCACAAAATACCTCCAGCAACCTACTCTGCAATGCCTCATAGAGCATTATAAAACAGCAGAAGGGTAAGAAACATTATCATAATATCGATGCATACAATTATATATTTCAACATAAAAATACCCATAACACATTTATTACCACATACACTATTACTCACCAATTCCATTATATAACATATATCACAACCCAAGCATATCATTCATGCACAATACATTTATCATAAATGTACATCACCATCTTCCACACAAATAATCAATCATGACTTTCCACGTATAACAATGCAATCATGATTCATGTAAATGCAAGAGACCGACACAACGACTCTATGCAATTACATATGCGGTACCGACTCATCACTAGTTCACTCAGGAACTCTGCTGGAACCATCGCTCGTTACATCACTGTAACTCCCCGTCGGGCATACGATGTTCACCCACCGCTCACACCCCCACCAAGAGAGGCTCACGATGTTTATGGATCGCTCACACCTCCACCAAGAGAGTCTCACGACCCGATCGCTCACACCTCCACCAAGAGAGGCTCACGATCGTCTATAACCATCGCTTTCAATCCTCAGGCTATTCATACCTTCATATTTTCGAGGCACACGATGTTATAGCAGATTCCCCACCGAAACCGCCGTCACACAAGACGCCACAACAATGCATATCATGATGCTTGACATGCAAGAACTCATGACAACCAATGCATTTTCACTCATATATGCAACCACAAACATGCATATACAACCAAATACAACACATTGCATTTATTTGCCTTTCGGCCACAATTCATCACCACAACATGTCATCACATGCATTAACATCATATAACATCATACAAGTCATACGATATCCTTATTCAAAGCACATTACATGATACACACCAATTACACATAATTATAACAACAAAAGTCGACAAAACGACTCTATTCCTAATTCTCGACATAATTAAATCGGCTAACAAATTCCAAACCATCATAATAAGAAAGTACAGCTCAATAGCTTTCCAACGCATCAAACCACGCCTCAAACCGAACCACAGATCAAAAGTTATGCAGAAAACAAAATTACACGAACAGCATTGTTCGCTGGGCGAACATCCCTCGCGAGTATTCGCTATCTCCTTCGCTAGGCGAATGTTCCAGCGAAGCAGCTGTTAGATAAAAACAGAGACAAAGTTCGCTAGGCGAACCCCTTGGCGAACCAAGGCAGCAACTACCAACATTCAAAACACCCAAACTTCGCTAGGCGAACACTCTAGCGAACCTTCGCTCACGCCTTCGCTTGGCGAATACCCGTAGCGAACCTTCGCTACCCTTCGCTGAATCGTTCGCTAGGTGAACCCGCTAAAACCTCACTCGCTGCTGCTTCGCCCCAGGTTCGTTAGGCGAACCAAGGAAAACTCAGATTTCCCCAGCGCTGTTGAAAACCCAAATTCCATATTTTTCAACCCAAAACATCATCCAAACCATTACCCAACATGTAAACATCATTAGAAGCACCTTTATAAACACAAAATCACATTTTGATCATCATCACAACATTTCACCAATTTAGGGTTTTCTAAAAACTCATAAAAATCTTTCAATCCACAAACATACATATACATAACTACACACATAGACAAGATAACAATGTTTCTAACCCTTACCCGGATTCCAAATGATCTAGCTCTTGTTCTTGATGATTTCCATTCCTTTTCCTCTTTTCTTCTCTTTTTCCCTCTTCCTCTTTTCTTTCTCTTCTTTTTCTTTCTATTTCCCCTTTTTCTCTTTCTCTCCTATTTCCTTCCTCCTATTCCTATTTCTTTTCTTTTATTTTCTTTTTCTCTCATTTCTATTTTTACCACATAATTCTATTTCTCTCCCAATTCTCTTATTTTCTATTTCTACACAATATTTCCTCTAATTCAATTTCTACACTTAATTCATTTTCTAATAAATTTCCTCTACAATTTACTTCCTTAATTTTCTCTAACTCATTAATAGTTATAAAATGACCAAAATGCCCTTAAGCCCAAAATTCCCGAATAACGCTCTCAAACGAGATAATACATCATAACACAGCATAAAAGCATATTATCACACCAAAGTCATAAATAGAATAATTTAACATTCAATTAAATAAAGGACTCAACAAAATTGAAATAATCGAAATCGGGGCGTTACATAGCGCATGGTCATGGGTTAAATTCCAGCACCAACATTTATGGTTTTTTTTACATATTATTTCAAAATGCCCACATCCTTTCACCACTGGTATGTTTTCAACCGTCATTATAGCCAATAATTTAGTTTTAGGTCTTGCACTTCAAAAAATCGGTTTTAGGGAAAATCGTCTCCTTTTTTAGATTTGTTTCGTGCATCTGAAGCAGAAAAATCGTGCGGTCATTAGTCCCTTACTTTGGAAGAGTTACGGGACTTCACCCTCAAAACCCCAAATTCATCATTTTTCTATTTTTAATGAATTTTTTACTGTTTTCATAGTCTCAAAAAATTCTAAAAAATTCTCAAAATTCTTATTTTACCTAATTAGATTAAATTTCGTGTTTTTAGATTTTTCTGAATTTATTTTAATCATGTTACTTCTTTCCTATTTTTTCAAAATGCTGACAGACCCTTAACTACAAGTAATTAAACCAACCGTCATTATAGGTAGTGTTTTTTACTTATTTTTTCAAAATGCTTACAGACCTTTCACCACGGGTAATTTAAACCAATCGTCATTATAGGTAGCATCTTGTCATGGGTTGAAGTCCCAGCACTAGCATTTTTTGTTTTTTTACTTATTTTTTCAAGTCTCATTACCAACATTATAGGTGGCGCGCATATTGAGTTTATTCACTATCCTTCAACAAATCTTGGTCGTCCATTTAGTGATTATCAACGACCAAGACACTACTATTGGTGATCCGCGTGAAACCTAAAACTTAGACATCTTCTTCCTCCAAACATCGTCTTTCATTTACGATACTCTATTTCTCCACTAAACCAAATTTCAGAACTCAAGTTAGCAATGTTAGTTGTTGGTGTTCTTTTTTAATTGTTGTTGTTCTTGTTGTTCTTTTTTATTATTGTTGTTCTTGTTGTTCTTTTTTATTAATGTTGTTCTTGTTGTTATTATTGTTATTATTATTGTTGTTGTTGTTGTTCTTCTTCTTCTTCTTCTTGTTCTTGTTCTTGTTCTTGTTCTTGTTCTTGTTCTTGTTCTTGTTCTTGTTCTTGTTCTTGTTCTTGTTCTTGTTCTTGTTCTTCTTGTTATTGTTGTTGTTGTTGTTGTTGTTATTGATGTTGTTGTTGTTGTTATTGATGTTGTTGTTGTTGTTGTTATTCTTATTCTTATTGTTGTTCTTGATGTTCTTGTTGTTCTTGTTCTTGCTGTTGTTCTTGTTCTAATGCTGCAATTATTTTTATTTTATTAAAAGACATACAACAACGGTTATTTAAAATAACCGTCATTATAGGTAGCGCGCTTTGTTGTTTTACATAATTCGCTGATGGGTTTCGAACCCAGTACCTAAGTGTATGTATCACAACGGTTTATTATCATAACCGTTGTGATATATGGCGCGCGTCCTTTCTTTCAATGACGGTTTCCAGACCGTTGTAGAAACAGTGAACCTACAACGACAATCTACATAACAACGCCTTCGCCCGCGTCATTATATGTCATTCCCAACCATTGTTAAATGGGTTTTTCGTAGTAGTGAATGGTGAAAATAAATCACCTCCCATTAACTCCAAGTTGGATAACATCCATCAACACCAAAGATCTTCAGAAATCCATCTTCAGTATGAGAACCAAATTATCCTTCTAAAAGAGCTCTTAAACACGACCAAAGATGCCTTTATCAGTGGACTTGAGTGAAAACTAAAGTATCTTTGGCAACTTGTGAAAAAAATATTTACCAAATTCATAGATCATGAACTTGATAAACCCGATCTCAACTGACTTCAAGGTACAAGATGGCCCCAAACTACCAAGTACCATGACAGACACCAATCAACAACTCTCTCCATTCCATTGCTCCCGACTTTGGAACGACTAGAGCTTACAATTGTCAGATGTTGATATCTTCAAGAAGAGAAGCCAACAATCAAGATCTTCCACCATCTATCTTTAGTAACAACTCCAGAATCCCATAAATTCCAGAGTTGTTCCATCAAAAACATATGTAGCGGAACCACCAAGGACCATCTTCAACATGCCCTAATACGATGTCAAAACATCTTATAAGACACCATACAAGATAACTAGCCACTCCTCCTGCAGTTACTGTAGAAACACCTCAGAAAACTTGAACAACCATCAGTAGTTATTACCTTTGATCTAGAACATCCATCACATCCATTAATACCCTTGAGTGTATCAGAATGAATGATCTGACACCTTGTTTAAAAACCAGAAAGTATCTCCCAAGATCACATCCAGAAACAGACAGGATGCCTACTCTGATACCAATTGAAATTCTGGTATAGTAGATAGCAGATGTCCTAACACATGTCACGACATTGTTCTCTACATAACTTTAAAACAAGGACAGAATAAACAAGCTGATATCCTGGATATCAGCCACAACAGCAAGACAGATGTTTCGACATCTGTTACAACATGTTAATCAAAACTGGTCTGTAAATTGCAGAATGATAAACAACACAGAATATTATGACCCAGTTCAGTACAAATCACCTACATCTGAGGGCTACCAAGCTAGGAAGAAGAATCCACTATCAGTAGTATAGTTTTATGTAAATAACCTCTGGTCTACAGTAAACAGCCTCTGGTTTACCTATCACTACCCAATGAAAACTTTATCATTAGAAGTCATATCTAATTGATAAGAGAAAACCATCTCACTCTCTAAATCACAACCTATGATCACTAATAGTTACAATCGACAGCAACTATATCATTCTCGACAAACAACATAATTTGGATTTATTTCAAAGCTTCATCCAAGAACAATACACGATTCATTACCTACAGGTTTCTGAATCTGTATAAACATCTATGTCTACCACAATGTATCAAACTGATACAGAGGGAGACTTACAACACAAGAAAGCCCAATGACTCTCAAAACCCTAAACCCTTCTTTCCCTTTACAAAAGTGTTACAAGAGATTAGTTATTCAGCCCTAGGTCTAAGTCTTCCTTTTATAACCATAAAAAATACTGGATTTAGGCTTCAAAAATGTAGCAATTGTGTTCTTCAGAATCTGCAAAATATTCTCCCCAAGAATAGTTTCTTCAATCATAAGTTTCCTAAAATTTTTCCACACTTAAGAAAATGGCACATTTTTAAATTCCAAGAGAATCTCTGATTCCTTAATCTGAACATCGCCTAAGATACACAAACGATCTTCTACAATCTGAATTTAAATTAACAGATTCAAACCAGATTTAAAAACTGTAACAGACAAAGATGTCGAATAACCCTGTTAGGACATCTTGTCAAAACATCTTGTTCTTCAAGTTCTGCTACATGTTAGGACATCTTGTCCAACACATTTCTGTCAAGTTATTTTTACCAAAATTGATGCCAATAAAAAACTAAGGAGCCTTCAGACATGTTCTGGGGCAGCTTAGAAAAAAGTTGGATGATAAGGCATTAATGATTATACTTGTTAGGTATCACCCTACCTGTGGTTACAAGTTTTTTTATGCAGAAAAAAGGAGGGTTGTGATCAGCCGAGATATCATTGTCAACGAAATCAAGGAGCTGCAACTGCTTGTAACTGGTTACGTAAAAGCTGTAACAGGTTACACCTTTGAAAATTCAGATTTTGCAGACACGGGAAGCGCAAAAACGCTCGTTGCCGAAGCCCAGATTGAAGAGAATGTGATAAGATCAATAAGGCAAAGAGGGTTGCCTCAAAGAATCCAAGATTCTGAGTTGTTCCAAGACATCGAAGTCAATGTTGGTGGTGATTTCATCCATTTCGTACTTACGACTGAATCCAAACTTGTTAAAGCAGAAGAGGCTTTAAGTGATCCAAAATGGATTTTTCTATGAAGGAGGAACTGGAATCTATTGAGAAGAACAATACTTGGGAGTTTTTTATCTATCAAACAGAAAGAAGCCAATTGGTGTGAGATGGATGTTCAAAGTGAAGGAAAATCCCAAGGGTAAAGTAATCAATCATTAGGCTCAATTAGTTTCAAAAAGATTCTTGTAAAGAGAAGGCACAAACTTCGAAGAAGTATTTGCACCTGTTGCTATAATTGACACCATTAGGCTAGTTGTTGGTATTTCAAATAACAAAAATTGATCCATCAACCAAATGGACGTTAAATATGCATTTTTGAACGAATCCTTGAAGAAGAGGTATATGTAGAAGAGCCCTATGATTTTGTTGTGAGAAACTAAGAGCTAAAGTTTTACAAGTTGAAGAAGGCGTTATATGGTTTGAAGCAAACTCCAAGAGATTGAAATAAAAGAATATATGGTTTTCTAAAAGAGGTTAGCTTCAAGAAATGTGTATCCGAGCATGGCTTGAATGTGAAGACGGATACAAGTGAAGGAGTGATTATCCTTTGTCTATATGTAGACGACTTGTTGATAACAAGCAGCAATAGAAAGTGCATTTCTAAGTTCAATAATGAACTTATGATAGAATTTGAGATGACCGACCTTGACCTCATGACATACTTCCTTGGCATTGAGTTCCACAAGTCCAAATGGGGACTGCTCATGCACCAAAGAAGGTATGCACTTGAAGAAGTTTGAAATGGAGCATTATAATTCTGCCATTACTCCACCGCAACGAGGTTACAATTGTCAAAGAATGAGGATGAGCAAGATGTTGATCCAACTTAGTATGAGATGCTGATTGAATCCTTGCGTTATTTGTGCAATACGCGAGCGAACTTGGCGTTTAGTGTCGGTATTGTGAGCAGATTCATGGGGAGGCCGAAAGTGTCTCACTTGGAAACACTCAAGATGATCCTAAGATATGTAAAAGTGTCGGTTGGCTGTAGAATTCTCTTTCTCGCGGTGGATATGGGTAGAAAATACAATTTGCTTGGTTTTACCAATTCCAATTGGTGTGGAGATAAAGTTGATCGAAAGTATATAGCTGAATACATTTTTATGTTCGGTGGAACATCAATATCATGGTGTTCGAAGAAGGAACAAGTAGTTGCACTCTCATATTTTGAGGCCGAGACATTGTCGCTTCGTTATGTGTGTGTCAAGTCGTGTGGCTAATGAATCTATTGAAGGAGCTGGGCAACAATAAGGGTGAGGCTATTACAGTCCTGGTTGACAATGTTTCTGAGATTAATCTTGCTAAGAACCCAATTGCACATGGGAGAAGCAAGCATATTGAGATGAAGACCAAGTGGCTGGCTTATTGACTAATAGAGTCACAAATGAAGTGTTCAAGAGTTTGAAGATGAACATGGGCATGGAAGACTTGGAGAACTTAAATTAAGGTGGTGTAACCAAAGTAGTATTGGTCATTGCGGTAACCGGTTAACACGGGGGTGTAATCGGTTA
Organism: Lathyrus tuberosus; assembly: GCA_022829125.1. Taxonomy (NCBI): domain Eukaryota; kingdom Viridiplantae; phylum Streptophyta; class Magnoliopsida; order Fabales; family Fabaceae; genus Lathyrus; species Lathyrus tuberosus. The sequence continues at coordinate 3,315,661 of JALAZF010000320.1, read as the reverse complement.
CAACAAGGCAAAAGTCACTTCCGAGCCAAAGAAATAGCCAAAACATCTTAGGTGTAACTCGTTAGTGTAATCACATAACCGGTTACCACTTAAAGAGAATTATTTTTTGTAGTAGTTGTAACCGGTTACAGGTTTAGTGTAACCGGTTATATATACGAGTTTTCAGTTTTTCAGTATTATGTAAATTTTGTCCCGATCATTGTGTAATACTTGTATAAATGTCTCGGAGGCATCCTCATCAATGCTAATGAAATATTCCCACCCTCAATTCTCTCTATCTCTCTCTCTTTCCCTTTCCACACTATAATTTTCTTCATTATTCAGCAAACATGTGGTTCCAAGTTCCAACAATAACTAATAAAGATACATTTTTTTACTCATGAGTTTAAGTTGGAGATCGATATCTTTAGTATAAATTATTTTAAAATTTTAATTTATTTTAAAATAAAATAAAATAAAAAGTAACGTTGTTGAGAAAAATATGTATGAGTTGAAAGTGTTGAGAAACAAAGTGTGGGAAAGTCCCACATTGATTAGAAAAATGGGGATTTGAGCATTTATAAGTTAGGGAACTCACATACCTATTGTTTTAAAGTTTTTGGTGAGTATGTGGTGTGTCCCTTACAAGATGTGTTACTCATAAAGAAATGCTCCAAAGTAGATACTCTCTTAAAGGGGGGAGCATTGTGTATCGACTCACACTTAAAGGGGGGGTGCAAGTTTATGTGGATGAAAGAACTTTCGCATGAGGGGGGACATTGTATATAAACTCACACTTAAGAGAAAGTGTTGAGAAAAACAAGTGTGAGTTGAAAGTGTTGAGAAATAAAGTGTGGGAAGTCCCCGCGTCAATTAAAAAAATAAAGACTTGAACATTTATAAGTGAGAGAACCCAGACACATCTATTACCTCAAGATTTTTGATGAGTATGTGATGTTTCTATTATAAAATGTGTTGTTCACAAATAAAGCCCCAACATATATACTCCTTCGTGTTGTCCGCCAAATTGATAACCCAACAAACGTGACATCAAATTATATTACTTGATTGGTTGAGTATACCGATATTTAATTAAATTATATATTAAAAATCACTTTTCAATACTTTTTCTTATTTTCCTTAATATTTTACAAATTACTCTATCCATTCTCATTTACAAACAAAATTTAATTTTTAAATTCATTTAATAAATAATGTATTTAGACAGTATATTATTTAGATATATTAATTATTTAATATATTTAAAAGTTAAAATTTTCTTGTGAAGTACTGAATTTATGTATTTATATTATATATTAATTAGATATATTAACTATTAAATATATTTAAAAGTTAAAATTTGCTTGTGGAGTACTGAATTTTTTTTTTCAATTAGATAAGAAAAATCATTTAAATAGCTTAAACAAACAACCTTTTTTTCTAATCAATAAAATTGATTTCTTTCTCAAAGTAATTATCAGCAAAAACGCCTCTTAAGTTTTGAGGGAGGAGGCCAGTTCTTTGCATTCCACGACTAATACAGTTAGATCTGTTATTTTAAAACAACTACAATTTTTTTTTTAAATAGGCAACTTCATTAATATGAGATTAAAGGGATCTCACAACCAACGAACTACAATCAGCAACCAGAAAAACAATTACAAAAAATCGAAAGGAAATTTGTACCATTCGTACAAACTACATTTCTTACTCTCTTTTCTACCTAGAATCAACCAATTCCAAGAGTATCCTATTATTTCATTAACTACCTCGTCAACATTACAAAATTCGTCTCGAAACAATATATTATTTCTCCTCCTCCATATGCTCCAGCATGTGATATACTAAATAGAATTCAAATTTTCCTCTTTTCCACGACCTTTAAGGCGAAGGTTCCACTCTCTTTCATGAAGCCTGCACTCCGTTTCAGTTATTCTCCCTATGTTCACCCAATCACAGATTTTACTCCAAATCCTCACTGATTTTTGGCAAGAAAAAAACAAATGGGATACATCTTCAACCTCGAGAAAACACAGCACACAAACCTTCTCGTGCTCATTAGCAATAATGTGTTTTACCGCTAAATTTGACCTCGTCGGCAACCTATCAATAACCAACCTCCAAGCAAAAACTTGAACTTTTAGAGGAATAGTAGTGCGTCAAACTCGGTTTAGCGTTTCAACAGTTTGAGTCTCAAGATAGTTCGGAGTGTCTAGGGAAATAAGGTAAGAGTAAACCGAACTTACAGTGAAACCTTCCAAACGGTCGATAGACCACTCCCAAGTATCATTCGTCCACTGATGTAATTGAATCTCCCCCAGAATTCTGCTGCATTCATTCAAATCGGACTGGAGCTGCTGCGGCTCTCCTTCTATGTTATCCTCAATATTCGACCTCCAAATACCTTCAATCCAATCCCCCATGTCACAAACCGAACACAATCTGTTGCTGCTCGATAGGTACAGAGAAGGGAATCTTTCTTTCAAAGCCACTTCCCCCAGCCACGCGGATTGCCAAAACGTCGTCCCTTCGCCATTACCAACTTTTCCAATCATGAGATGACTAAAACTATCGGAAGCCTCAGAAACTGAAACAGACATGAGGTATTTCATCCAAAGAGAATCACGTTTTGAATTTCCTTTTTCCAAGAAAGTTTGGACTTTCAAACTCAAGTTTCCGTACCTACCGACGAGAAGAGATCTCCAAATTTCATTACCCTCGCTGCAGAATTTCCACAACCATTTGGCCAGAAGAGCCCTGTTGAAGCATCCTACATTTATGATGCCAAGTCCCCCGCTCGTCTTTGGTTTGCATAAAGACTTCCAACTAACCCAAGAAACAAACTTTTCATTCGAAGATCCGACCAAAAGAAAACGGCGTTGAATGGCAATAATCTCCTTCACGACATTCTTAGGAGCTTTGAAAAAAGCTAAATGATGAATCGATAAATTAACCAGCACAGAGTTTATAAGAGAAACTCTTCCTCCTATTGATAGGTTCCTGCCCGCCCAACAGGACAATCTATTTTTCAGACATTGGATGACCGGTTTCCAGAAACCGTAACGGCGATGATTGTCTCCAATCGATAAACTGAGGAACTTGAACGGCAAAGTGCCAGCCCTGCAATGAAGAAACTGAACAGCTGCATCAATTAGATCCTTCTCTAATCCTATCCCAATCAAGCAGCTTTTAGAATAATTAATTTTAAGTCCTGAGGTCAGTTCAAAGGCCCTGAGAATTGCTTTGAAAGCCCATATATTTGAGGCTTACCCGTCCCCGAATAGGAGAGTATCATCGGCGAATTAAAGCAGGCTGACCGTCGGACACTCAAGAATCTTGAATTCTGACAGCAAGTTGTTTATTGTAGCTTTTCTCACCAATCCGGCCAATCCCTCAGCTACAATAGCGAAGAGAAATGGGGATAGCGGATCACCTTGTTTCAATCCCCTATACGCCTTAAAATCCTTCGACGCGCTTCCGTTAATAAGTATCGAATAATAGTTGTTGCAGACAGAACCTCTAATCCATTTCAACCACTTATTCCCGAATCCCATATTTACCAACATTTCTTCTAGGTAGGACCAATCTACGCAATCGTAGGCCTTCGCAAAATCAACCTTAAGGAGCAAACAAGGGTTACTATTCCTTTTTGCATAATCTATTAACTCACTAGCCGTAAGAACTCCATCGAATAACTGGCGACCTGGTATGAAAGCAGTTTGGGAAGGAGATATCAGCTTATGTATAATCTTACCCATCCTTCTAGCAAGCATTTTGGAAATAGTTTTACTGATACTGCTAACAAGGCTGATAGGCCTATACTCTTCAAATGTTTGAGGGCTTTCCACCTTCGGCACGAGGGATATGAAAGAAGACGCAAACAACTTGGGGAGAATGCCCGTGTTGAAGAATTCAAGAACACAGTTCGCAAAATCGTTTCCCACTATGTCCCAACAGTTTTTAATGAATTTGAAATTAAATCCGTCTACACCAGGACATTTATTGCCGTCATTGTTGAAGACAGCCACTCTAACATCCTCATACCCAAAGTCCTCTTCCAACATCAGCCTATCCGGCTCGTCCAGACTAGCCATGCCAGCATGGGAGCATCTGAAACTGGTGGGACCAGATTGCTGGAATCTTCTTTCGAAGAACTTCTTGGCTTCATCTTTAATCTCACCAGGGTCTTCAACTAAATTACCAGATACCCTTATAGCAGTCAATGAATTAGAGCGATTTCTAGTCTTCAAAGATTCATGGAAGTATCTAGTGTTAAGGTCACCATCTTTAAGCCATCTCGCATGAGATTTCTGTTTGAGAAGGCGTTCTTTCATCCTGAGATTCTTCCACAACTCGTCTTGGGCACGACATTGCTCTTTGAAGACCAAATCCTGATGGCTACCACCTTCCTGACACGAAGTAAACTCGTCTTAATTAATGATTTGAACGTTTTCTTCAATCTTCAAGTCTATCCAACCAAAAGTATGGATATTCCAAAATTTCAAATCAGCCTTCAGAGCCTTGAACTTGTTGATAAGGATATTGCTGCAAGAGCCCTCAGCAGGATAAGAATTCCAAGCTTCCTTCACAAACGGCACGAACTGAGTGTGGTCAAACCAACAATTTAAAGATCTAAAGGGTTTAGGACCCCAATTTGCATTGTTAGCTTTCAGCCAAACGGACCTGTGATCAGACACGTCTCTGTCCCCCAATAATTGGCTCTTCAAAGACAACAACTCTATAACCTTATCATCGATCAAAAATATGTCCAACCTGCTTCTACTCTTGCCGTTAGAGTTATGCCATGTGAATTTGTTTCCAACAGCCGGTAAATCTACAAGTTTCATGTCTTCTATGAATGAATTGAATTCCCTCATTTCAACGCTATTGGAACCGCCGACTCCTTTTCTTTCGTCGCCAAACTTGACTGCGTTAAAATCCCCGCCTAATATCCAACCTCCGTCCGGGAACCTACTCTTAACTTCAAGCAGATCACTCCAAAGTTTTCTTTTCTCCGCAATACTACAAGGGGAATAAATGTTAACAACCGTCAAAGGGTAATTTTTCCAAAGAAATTGGATACCCAGGAAACCTTTGCCCATGAAACTAGCACACGCTGACAAGGATTTAGAATTCCATAAGGTAAGAATTCCCCCTGACCTTCCTTCTGAATTCGTCGCTAATAAAAGGTGAATTCTTATCTACCCACCTCAAAAAGTTGGGTAGAGTTACCCATAGAGTAAATTAAAGTAAATTGCATTGGAAACCTACAAAATTTAAACTATTAAATAAATACTCCCTCCGGTCACAATTATAAGCAAAAATAACTACTTTCACACTAATTAAGAAAATTAGTTAAGTGTAATTAATTTTCTTGGTTTAATATACAATTAGAGTAAAATTTACTATAATATCCTTAGTTATATTTGATAAATCAACTACCAACATTAAATGTCATTGAATTAAATTTGGGGTATACTAGTAATACAAGCATTAATTACTTTGAAAGTTAATGATTTTTGCTTATAATAGTGACCAAAATTTAAAGCCATTTTTTTGCTTATAATAGTGACTGGATGGAGTAATTAAATATAATAAAATGATATAGCATTGATTGATTGGTTGAAGGTACACTACCCAATCTTTTGTGGTAGGTAGAGAAATTGTCCCCTTAATAAAAATATTTTAATAAATAAAACTCAACAAAATATATAATATTAAAAATAAATTTTTAAATAAAAAACTTAAAATGCTACATAGAAAGCATCGATAAAAACTTATACTCAAACCACATAAATATAAATAACAGAGTTATAATTAATTTGTTCGAGCAAATTAATACAACTCTGAATGTACATAATAATAACACCACCACTTTCTTATTTATCATTCTTAGGTACTACATATCACAACTTTGAGGCTACAATACATGAAGCTTTTTAATCTTATAATAACTTAATTATCCAAAGATAATACTATAGCTTACAAACTCAAATGACATAATTTGTATTCCAGAATAGAATACCTCATGGATGCATGGATCATAGATATATATAGTTATAAGGGTTGTTCTTAACAGTTTGGAATGGTAACACCACAAGATTTAGCAACAGTTCTAGCACCAGGAGAGTTAACATACTCTTTCAAATTAGGGTTTCTGACGTATTGACATAAGCACGGCTTTTGATCATTCAACCTGCTGCAACAACCGGGAGAAGGGCTGCTGTTTGATATGATTGCCTGTAGACATGGACTCAATTGCATTGGGTTACAGTCCGCAGCCTCGGCAATGGAAACAAGCTCAACCATAAGGACTAGGGCAAGCATCATTGCTGACATGGCTTTCATCTTCATCATTTTGTTACTAGATTGATTTCTAATAGGGTTGTGAGTGAAGAGATTTGTGAGAGTGAGCTGTGTTTGATGAATTGGGTGTTTAGGAGTATGTATTTATATAGGTAGAAAATTAGAATGGGTACTATGTAAGTGCGTCTGGGTAGGTGCTCGACTCAATGAATATTTATTGCACCTTAATTTTAGTGGAGAGTTATGTACTCCTACTAGTATAATTGACATTTTGCCGACAAAAGTTATAATGGGCGTTGAGATGGAGTTATTATGCATTTACTCCATTTTCTACTTTGTGGCATTTCTATTTTTTTAACCAAGGTTTTGTTTTTGTACAAGTATGGAGACTTATACCTCAATTACTCACTCCCAAATTATAAGTAATTTGAGTATTTCAAGCAAATTAAAAATGAATTTAATTAGTATACATTCACACTATACAAATATCTACACAATCAATTAATCAGAAACAACATATATAAAGATATTTGACTTTTATTTTAATCATGTTTAGAATAATACAAACAATTGATTGTGATAGATTGATAGTATAAAACTTTTTACATCAATAATACATATTCCTCCGTTCTATATTATAAGCGAATTTTACTTTTTAGATACATTAAATAATTAATATATATGGTCTATATATAGACCAGATACATTAATTATTCAATGTATCTAAAAAGTAAAATTTGTTAATAATATGGAACGGAAGGAGTACCAATTAGTCTAATTAAAAAATGTATTCAACTTTTATGAGAAAGAAAAATATCTAAATTAAGAAAAATTCCAATTAATTAATTTAGATTGAAAATATGATAAAGTTTATATATAAATAGAATGCAAACGAACAATAAACTTTCTCTAAGAATAGGAAACTAAAAGTGTTAAAAGAAAAATGGAAGGAATCATGTTAATTGTCAAACTACGTTGTTTTTTTTTATTTGATCATTTTACTTAAAACGACTTTGAAAATAATATATTTTAAAGTAAAATTTATTGTCCACAGATCCATTTATGTGGAAACCCAATTTAGTACATATATTAAAAACTAATAAATAGTAAATGATATATATTTAAAAAATCATTAATATTTCATTGAAATGGTAATGTGGCTTATAGTTTGAGTTTTTTAAATTACAAAGTGACTTTTATTAAAGGTAAATAGTGATATATAAAATAAAAACGATTGAGAAAATTGAGATCTCAAGATACAACTAAAAACTTGTACTTGTCAAAAAGTACAGATATATGTCACCTCTATGCAGGTAGGGGTGTGTGGAGGTTTTAAGGATTTTCGGTCGTTTAGAGCAAGTTCACTGTGATGAGAGACCATGTTTCGAAGGTGTTTTGGGTGTGGATAGAGCAAGCTTGTAACGCCCCAGTTTTAGTATTTTATTTTAATTGAGTCGTTTTTTATTATTTTATTATTATATTATTTTATTTTCGACTTTTATGTGAAAATATGTTATTTTTCAATGTTGTGATATTTTATCGGGTTTTGGGATCGTTTGCGAGATATTTGAGTGTGGGGGTATTTTGGTCATTTCCGGATATTTTCTTAAGTTAGATAGAATAGAAAATGGAAAGAGAGAAAAATAGAGAGAAAGGAAAAGAGAAGAAGGAAAAAGGAGAGAAAAGAGAAGAAGAGAAGAAAAAGTGGAAAAACTTGGAAATCAAGAAATCGATTCCCCGACTTTTCTAAACGCGATTAAATCGGGTAAGGGTGCGAAACTCAATTATGGTATCCTTGTGTATGATTATGTATGTGTATTAGTGGTTGTTATTGGATTGAATTGGAGAAATTTAGTAAAACCTATATTGTGAAAAATTGATTAGAAATTGGTTAAATTTGTTGGAAATCATGTTCTTGATGTTCATTATTGTTGATACATGATAGATACATGTTGTTAGGCATTGTATTGGTATTTTTTTGAGTGTTGATGATGATTTTGGTGGAATTGGAGTGGAAAACACAGAAACTCGTTCTGCAGAATTTTTCTGGGTTTGCCCTGGCCGTACGCGTAAGGGGCATGTCCATACGCGTATGAGCCTAAGCGTTACGCGTATCATTGGCCTGCGTTTTGGTCATTACGCGTATAAAATGTGTATTTTCCCGGCCATCTGGTGATACGCGTATGGTCTTGGTGATACGCGTATGGGCTTTGAAATGTGAAATTTGTGAAGGCAAATGATTCTGTCCATACGCGTATGGGCATTGGTGATACGCGTATGGGAATGGCGAGGAATTGGGGCCATACGCGTATGAGAATGGTGATACGCGTATGGTCAGGCCAATTGTAGAAATGGGATTTTTCAAAAATGTGTTTTTCATTTTCTGTCATAACTTTTGTTCCGTTCATCTGATTTGTACGTTCTTGGTATCGTTGGAGAGCTATTGAGCTGTACTATGTGATTATGATGATTTGGAATTTGTTAGCCGATTTTATTTTGTCGGAAAATCGGAATAGTGTCGTTTTGTCGACTTTTGTGGTTATGATGGTGTGTAATTGGTGTGTTGTATGCAATGTGCTGTTAATATGGATATCGTATGATTGCGTGCTGTTGTATGCTATAAAATGCATTGTTTTGGGCTTAAATTGCAAGCATGAATTATGTTAAGTGCGATGGTTGCATATATGTGTGCATACTAAATGTCATGAGTCTTCGTATGCCAAGCATCATGATATGCATTGTTGTGACATCCTGAGCGACGGTTTGGTTCCAGAGGGAATTGTTATAACATCGTGTGCCTATGTGATGACCTAAAGCGATGGTTATAGACGATCGTGTGCCCTTGTGGGGACCTAAAGCGATACACTAAGTAACGAGGGATGGTTCCAATAGTTCCTGAGTGAACTGGTGATGAGACATGAGAAACATTGGAAGTCGGTACCGCATGGCATGTGCATAGAGTCGTTGTGTCGGTCTCTGTGCATTTGCATAATCATGGATAAATTGTGTATGTTAATTGGGAATGTGATTAATGAGATGGTATGTGTGTAAATGTGTTGATGATTGACGTGCATTGGTGGTGAATACCTGATACTTGTACTGTGTTGTGTTATATTTGATTGTGATGCATTTGTGGTGAGAACATTATACTTGTGCATTTATGTGTTAATATATAATTTTATGCAACTGTATTATGATTGTTTTTCTCACCCTTCTGCTGTTTTATAATGCTCTATGAGGCATTGCAGATTAGAGTTGCTGGAGGTCTTTTTGTGAAGCTTTGCATCTTCATTCTTTTGTCGGTCGGCTCTGATATGTGACACCGGGTAGTTAGGGAGGCCGTGTTGTGATTATGTGTGTGTTATGTATATATATCTTTTGACTTGTACATGTACAACTTGGTGTATGACAAACTTTCGTGATATATATATATATATAAATGATATTCAGTTTTACATTTTCCGCTTTTATTCTAAAATCTGAAATGTGGGTGTAAGGAACTAAGTTCCTCTGTTGATTGCTACCCCACTGTTGCATATCTTTATGAGCAGGTGTTGTATGTTTTGTTTCAATATAATGTGACTTCCCCCTGTCTATGCCGTGTTTTTAAATATACTCTGATGAAATTTTGAATTTTTATTTTACCGCTTTAATAGCTTGGGGGTGTAGATTGGTGGTGTTACATTAAGTGGTATCAGAGCCAGTCTGTGTCAGTCCTTGTTGGTCTTTGTGGTTCGGTGAGCTGTTTGTTTAACCATAGTGCTGTTATTGGAAATGAACAGAATATGGCTGGAAGGAACGACGCTGCTTTAGCTGCTGCGATGTAAGCTATGGCTCGGGTTGTGCAGGGTGCACCGAATGCTGCGGGTAATGATGAGTTCAGGAAGAATAAACCGCTTGTCTTCAAAGGAAGATATGATCCGGATGGTGCACAGATTTGGTTGAACGAGATTGAAAGGATTTTCAGAGTTATGGATTGTGATGAGGATCAGAAGGTGAGACTGGGTACTCACATGTTACTAGAGGAAGCTGATGATTGGTGGGTCGGTACTCATAATGTGTTGGAAGCTGTAGAGGAGGAAGAGATTACTTGGGAAGTGTTTAGCAGGGAGTTTCTGAGGAAGTATTTTCCCGAGGATGTAAGAGGAAAGAAGGAAATAGATTTCTTGGAACTGAAACAAGGTAATATGTCTGTAGTTGATTATACTGCTAAGTTTGTTGAGCTGGTACAGTTTTATCCTCATTATGCGGAAACAACTGCGGAATTTTCTAAGTGTGTTAAGTATGAAAGTGGGTTGCGTCCTGAAATTAAGCAAGCTATTGGTTATCATAGGATTCGTAGGTTTGCAGACTTGGTGGACTGTTGTAGGATTTTTTAGGAGGACAGTAAGGCTCGTTCTACTCATTATAAGAGTTTAAGTGAAAGAAAAGGGAAGCAGCAGTTTCGTAGTGGTCCGTGTGTAACACCAGCTGATAAAGGTAAACAAAGGGGTAATTTTGATCGAAGGTCAGGAGGTGGAGGTATGTCTAATTCTTTGAGATGTTATAGATGTGGTGGATTGGGACATCGTCAGTCTGAATGTTGAAAGAATTTGGATAAGTGTTCTAATTGTGGAGGTGAAGGACATGTCGCGGCAGATTGTAAAAGGAAGAATGTGGTGAAGTGTTACAGCTGTAGGGAACCTGGTCACATTAGCACTAAGTGTCTGAATCTGAAGAAAGCTCCAACTGGTAAGAAGGTGTTTTCTTTGGCAGGAACTCAAACTTCGAGTGCAGATCGCCTGATCAGAGGTACTTGTTTTGTTAATAGTACTTCTTTGGTTGCTATTATTGATACTGGAGCGACTCATTCGTTTATTTCGTCTGAGTGCGCGGAGCGTTTGAATCTTGTGTTGTCTGTGATGGGTGGTGAAATGGTTATTGATACTCCAGCGATGGGGTCAGTAACTACTTCTTTGGTTTGTTTGGGTTGTCCTTTGACCATTTATGGTAAAGACTTTGAGATGGATTTAGTGTGTTTGCCGTTGGAAGGTTTGGATGTGGTTTTGGGAATGAACTGGTTGCAATTTAATAGGGTTCATATTGATTGTTATCATAAGCTGGTAAGGTTTCCTTCTCTTGAGGAAGACGAAGACTCGAGTTTCTTATCTACCAAAGAGTTGAAGAAACTTTTGGCGGAGGAAGCTCAGTTGTTTGGGGTGTTTGCATCTTTGACTGTGGATAGTCAGGTTTCGCTTGAGGTGTTTCCAGTTGTGTGTGATTTTCCGGAAGTGTTTCCTAAGGATATTTCAAACTTGCCACCAGAGAGAGAGGTGGAGTTCTCGATAGATCTAGTTCCGGGTACTAGACCTGTTTCTATGGCACCTTATAGAATGTCGGCATCTGAGTTGGTTAAATTGAAAAAATAGTTGAATGACTTGTTAGAAAAGAGGTTTGTGAGGCCAAGTGTTTCTCCTTGGGGTGCGCCAGTTTTGTTGGTGAAAAAGAAAGATGGAAGTATGCGATTGTGTATCGATTATCGCCAGCTGAATAAGGTGACGATTAAGAATAAGCATCCTCTTCCAAGAATTGATTATCTGATGGATCAGTTAGTTGGTGCTTGTGTGTTTAGTAAGATTGATTTGAGATCAGGATATCATCAGATAAGGGTGAAGGAAGAAGATATTCAGAAGACGGCTTTTAGGACACGTTACGGTCATTATGAATATTTTGTGATGCCGTTCGGGGTTTCTAATGCACCTGGTGTGTTTATGGAATACATGAATCGGATTTTCCACGAGCATTTGGATCGATTTGTTGTTGTGTTTATTGATGACATATTGATTTATTCTAAGTCTCGCTAGGAGCACGCGGAGCATTTGCGTATTGTTTTGCAGGTTTTGAAGGAAAGGAAGCTTTTTGCAAAATTGTCCAAGTGTGAATTCTGGTTATCGGAAGTGAGTTTTCTTGGGCACGTGATTTCAGGTAACGGTATTTCTGTGGATCCATCTAAAGTAGAAGCAGTTCTACAATGGGAGGCTCCGAGATCTGTTACTAAAATTCGTAGCTTTTTGGGTTTGGCCGGTTATTATCGACGGTTCATTGAAGGGCTTTCTAAGCTAGCATTACCTTTGACCCAGTTGACTTGCAAGGGCCAAGCGTTCATTTGGGATATTCAGTGTGAGGAGAGTTTTAATGAGCTGAAGAGAAGATTGACGACAGCTCCGATCTTGATTTTGCCGAATCCTAATGAACCATTTGTGGTGTATTGTGATGCGTCTTTGATTGGTCTGGGTGGTGTTCTGATGCAAGAAGGTAAGGTGGTGGCGTATGCTTCGAGGCAGTTGAGAGTGCATGAGAAAAATTATCCTACTCATGATCTTGAGTTAGCGGCGGTGGTTTTTGTGTTGAAGATTTGGAGGCATTATCTTTTTGGTGCGAGGTTTGAAGTTTTTAGTGATCACAAGAGTTTGAAATATCTGTTTGATCAGAAGGAACTGAATATGAGGCAACGTAGGTGGTTGGAATTCTTAAAGGACTATGACTTTGGCTTGAATTACCATCCTGGTAAAGCTAATGTGGTAGCCGATGCGTTGAGTCGGAAATCATTGCATATGTCGGCTTTGATGGTTAAGGAGTGGGAACTTTTGGAATCGTTTAGAGATTTGAGTTTGGTATGTGAAGTGATTTCGGATAGCGTAAAGCTCGGAATGTTGAAGGTTACTAATGATTTTCTGATGACGGTTAGTGAGAAACAGAAGTTAGATTTGAAATTTGTGGATTTGATGTTGGCGGGAGAAAAGGATGCGAATAGTGATTTTCAAGTGGATTATAATGGTGTTTTGAGGTTCCGTGGACGAATTTGTATTCCGGATGATTCGGAGTTGAAAAGGATGATTTTGGAAGAAGGACACCGGAGTAATTTAAGTATACATCCGGGAGCGAATAAGATGTACCAAGATTTGAAAAAGATTTTCTGGTGGTCTGGGTTGAAAAGAGATGTGGCTCAATTTGTGTATGCATGTTTGACTTGTCAGAAGTCGAAAGTGGAACATCAAAGGCCTAGTGGTTTGTTGCAACCGTTGGATATTCCTGAGTGGAAGTGGTATAGCATTTCGATGGATTTTGTAACGGGGTTACCGAATACTCAGAGAGGGCATAATGCTATTTGGGTGGTTGTTGATAGGCTGACTAAATCGGCTCATTTTATTCCAATTGACATCAGTTTTTCTTTGGAGCGGTTAGCTGAGATTTACATCAGTGTGGTTGTGAAGTTGCATGGGGTTCCATTGAGTATTGTTTCGGATCGAGATCCAAGGTTTACATCGAGATTTTGGGAAAGTTTACAGAAGGCTTTAGGTTCTAAGTTGAGATGGAGTTCGGCTTATCATCCGCAGACGGATGGTCAGACGGAGAGGACGATTCAGTCATTGGAAGATTTGTTGCGGGCTTGTGTTTTGGAACAAGGTGGTGCGTGGGATAGTTATCTTGCGTTGATTGAATTCACGTATAATAACAGTTTTCATTCTAGTATTGGTATGGCACCGTTTGAAGCGTTATATGGACGAAGGTGTCAAACACCGTTGTGTTGGCACGAATCTGGTGAGAGAACCGTGGTAGGAACGGAATTGGTACAGCAGACTACGGAGAAAGTGAAGCTTATTCGAGAGAAAATAAAGGCTTCTCAGAGTAGGCAAAAGAGTTATCATGATCGGAGACGGAAGGATCTTGAGTTTCAGGAGGGCGATCACGTATTTTTGAGGGTTACGCCGGTAACGGGTGTCGGTCGTGCATTGAAATTGAAGAAACTTACTTCTCGATTTATTGGTCCTTACCAGATATCTGCGAGAGTGGGTGTTGTGGCGTATAGGGTGGCGTTGCCGCCGAATCTGTCGAATTTGCATGATGTGTTCCATGTTTCGCAGCTTCGGAAGTATGTCCCGGATCCGTCGCATGTGATTCCGATGGATGAGGTTGAGGTAAGGGATAACCTTACAGTTTAGGCACTACCAGTTAGTATTTTGGATCGCGAGGTGAAGCAGTTGAGAGGCAAGGATATTGCTTTGGTGAAGGTAGCGTGGGGAGGCGCTGCTGGAGCCAATTTGACTTGGGAATTGGAGAGTCGGATGCGGGAGTCGTATCCGGAGTTGTTTGTTTCGGGTAAGATTTTCGAGGACGAAAATTTCTAAGTGGGGGAGAGTTCTAACGCCCCAGTTTTAGTATTTTATTTTAATTGAGTCGTTTTTGATTATTTTATTATTATATTATTTTATTTTCGACTTTTATGTGAAAATATGTTATTTTTCAATGTTGTGATATTTTATCGGGTTTTGGGATCGTTTGCGAGATATTTGAGTGTGGGGGTATTTTGGTCGTTTCCGGATATTTTCTTAAGTTAGATAGAATAGAAAATGGAAAGAGAGAAAAATAGAGAAAAAGGAAAAGAGGAGAAGGAAAAAGGAGAGAAAAGAGAAGAAGAGAAGAAAAAGTGGGAAAACTTGGAAATCAAGAAATCGATTCCCCGACTTTTCTAAACGCGATTAAATCGGGTAAGGGTGCGAAACTCAATTATGGTATCCTTGTGTATGATTATGTATGTGTATTAGTGGTTGTTATTGGATTGAATTGGAGAAATTTAGTAAAACCTATATTGTGAAAAATTGATTAGAAATTGGTTAAATTTGTTGGAAATCATGTTCTTGATGTTCATTATTGTTGATACATGATAGATACATGTTGTTAGGCATTGTATTGGTATTTTTCTGAGTGTTGATGATGATTTTGGTGGATTTGGAGTGGAAAACGCAGAAACTCGTTCTGCAGAATTTTTCTGGGTTTGCCCTGGCCGTACGCGTAAGGGGCATGTCCATACGCGTATGAGCCTAGGCGTTACGCGTATCATTGGCCTGCGTTTTGGTTATTAGGCGTATAAAATGTGTATTTTCCCGGCCATCTGGTGATACGCGTATGGTCTTGGTGATACGCGTATGGGCTTTGAAATGTGAAATTTGTGAAGGAAAATGATTTTGTCCATACGCGTATGGGCATTGGTGATACGCGTATGGGAATGGCGAGGAATTGGGGCCATACGCGTATGAGAATGGTGATACGCGTATGGTCAGGCCAATTGTAGAAATGGGATTTTTCAAAAATGTGTTTTTCGTTTTCTGTCATAACTTTTGTTCCGTTCATCTGATTTTTACGTTCTTGGTATCGTTGGAAAGCTATTGAGCTGTACTATGTGATTATGATGATTTGGAATTTGTTAGCCGATTTTATTTTGTCAGAAAATCGGAATAGTGTCGTTTTGTCGACTTTTGTGGTTATGATGGTGCGTAATTGGTGTGTTGTATGCAATGTGCTGTTAATATGGATATCGTATGATTGCGTGTTGTTGTATGGTATAAAATGCATTGTTTTGAGCTTAAATTGCAAGCATGAATTATGTTAAGTGTGATGGTTGCATATATGTGTGCATATTAAATGTCATGAGTCTTCGTATGCCAAGCATCATGATATGCATTGTTGTGACGTCCTGAGCGACGGTTTGGTTCCAGAGGGAATTGCTATAACATCGTGTGCCTATGTGAGGACCTAAAGCGATGGTTATAGATGATCGTGTGCCCTTGTGGGGACCTAAAGCGATCGGATTGTGTGCCCATGAGGGGACCGAAAGCAATCCATAAACGTCGTGTGCCCATGTGGAGACCGAAAACGACGGGGTGAACATCGTAGGCCCGACGGGGAGTTACACTAAGTAACGAGCGATGGTTCCAATAGTTCCTGAGTGAACTGGTGATGAGACATGAGAAACATTGGAAGTCGGTACCGCATAGCATGTGCATAGAGTCATTGTGTCGGTCTCTGTGCATTTGTATAATCATAGATAAATTGTGTATGTTAATTGGGAATGTGATTAATGAGATGGTATGTGTGTAAATGTGTTGATGATTGACGTGCATTGGTGGTGAATACCTGATACTTGTACTGTGTTGTGTTATATTTGATTGTGGTGCATTTGTGGTGAGAACATTATACTTGTGCATTTATGTGTTAATATATAATTTTATGCAATTGTATTATGATTGTTTTTCTCACCCTTCTGCTGTTTTATAATGCTCTATGAGGCATTGCAGATTAGAGTTGCTGGAGGTCTTTTTGTGAAGCTTTGCGTCTTCATTCTTTTGTCGGTCGGCTCTGATATGTGACACCGGGTAGTTAGGGAGGCCGTGTTGTGATTATGTGTGTGTTATGTATATATATCTTTTGACTTGTACATGTACAACTTGGTGTATGACAAACTTTCGTGATATATATATATATATATATAAATGATATTCAGTTTTAGATTTTCCGCTTTTATTCTAAAATCTGAAATGTGGGTGTAAGGAACTAAGTTCCTCTGTTGATTGCTACCCCACTGTTGCATATCTTTATGAGCAGGTGTTGTATGTTTTGTTTCAATATAATGTGACTTCCCCCTGTCTATGCCGTGTTTTTAAATATACTCTGATGAAATTTTGAATTTTTATTTTACCGCTTTAATAGCTTGGGGGTGTAGATTGGTGGTGTTACATTAAGCGGTATCAGAGCCAGTCCGTGTCAGTTTGTGTCAGTCCTTGTTGGTCTTTGTGGTTCGGTGAGCTGTTTGTTTAACCATAGTGCTGTTATTGGAAATGAACAGAATATGGCTGGAAGGAACGATGCTGCTTTAGCTGCTGCGATGCAAGCTATGGCTCGGGCTGTGCAGGGTGCACCGAATGCTGCAGGTAATGATGAGTTCAGGAAGAATAAACCGCCTGTCTTTAAAGGAAGATATGATCCGGATGGTGCACAGATTTGGTTGAAAGAGATTGAAAGGATTTTAAGAGTTATGGATTGTGACGAGGATCAGAAGGTGAGACTGGGTACTCACATGTTACTAGAGGAAGCTGATGATTGGTGGGTCGGTACTCATAATGTGTTGGAAGCTGCAGAGGAGGAAGAGATTACTTGGGAAGTGTTTAGCAGGGAGTTTCTGAGGAAGTATTTTCCCGAGGATGTAAGAGGAAAGAAGGAAATTGAGTTCTTGGAACTGAAACAAGGTAATATGTCTGTAGTTGATTATACTGCTAAGTTTGTTGAGCTGGTGCAGTTTTATCCTCATTATGCGGAAACAACTGCGGAATTTTCTAAGTGTGTTAAGTATGAAAGTGGGTTGCATCCTGAAATTAAGCAAGCTATTGGTTATCAGAGGATTCGTAGGTTTGCAGACTTGGTGGGCTGTTGTAGGATTTTTGAGGAGGACAGTAAGGCTCGTTCTACTCATTATAAGAGTTTAAGTGAAAGAAAAGGGAAGCAGCAGTTTCGTAGTGGTCCGTATGTAACACCAGCTGATAAAGGTAAACAAAGGGGTAATTTTGATCGAAGGTCTGGAGGTGGAGGTATGTCTAATTCTTTGAGATGTTATAGATGTGGTGGATTGGGACATCGTCAGTCTGAATGTTGGAAGAATTTGGGTAAGTGTTCTAATTGTGGAGGTGAAGGACATGTCGCGGCAGATTGTAAAAGGAAGAATGTGGTGAAGTGTTACAGCTGTGGGGAACCTGGTCACATTAGCACTAAGTGTCCGAATCCGAAGAAAGCTCCAACTGGTGGGAAGGTGTTTTCTTTGGCAGGAACTCAAACTTCGAGTGCAGATCGCCTGATCAGAGGTACTTGTTTTGTTAATAGTACTTCTTTGGTTGCTATTATTGACACTGGAGCGAATCATTCATTTATTTCGTCTGAGTGCGCGAAGCGTTTGAATCTTGTGTTGTCTATGATGGGTGGTGAAATGGTTATTGATACTCCAGCGATGGGGTCAGTAACTACTTCTTTGGTTTGTTTGGGTTGTCCTTTGACCATTTATGGTAAAGACTTTGAGATGGATTTAGTGTGTTTGCCGTTGGAAGGTTTGGATGTGGTTTTGGGAATGAACTGGTTGCAATTTAATAGGGTTCATATTGATTGTTATCATAAGCTGGTAAGGTTTCCTTCTCTTGAGGAAGACGAAGACTCGAGTTTCTTATCTACCAAAGAGTTGAAGAAACTTTTGGCGGAGGAAGCTCAGTTGTTTGGGGTGTTTGCATCTTTGACTGTGGATAGTCAGGTTTTGCTTGAGGTGTTTCCGGTTGTGTGTGATTTTCCGGAAGTGTTTCCTAAGGATATTTCAGACTTGCCGCCAGAGAGAGAGGTGGAGTTCTCGATAGATCTAGTTCCGGGTACTAGACCTGTTTCTATGGCACCTTATAGAATGTCGGCATCTGAGTTGGTTGAATTGAAAAAGCAGTTGAATGACTTGTTAGAAAAGGGGTTTGTGAGGCCAAGTGTTTCTCCTTGGGGTGCGCCAGTTTTGTTGGTGAAAAAGAAAGATGGAAGTATGCGATTGTGTATTGATTATCGCCAGCTGAATAAGGTGACGATTAAGAATAAGCATCCTCTTCCAAGAATTGATGATCTGATGGATCAGTTAGTTGGTGTTTGTGTGTTTAGTAAGATTGATTTGAGATCAGGATATCATCAGATAAGGGTGAAGGAAGAAGATATTCAGAAGACGGCTTTTAGGACACGTTACGGTCATTATGAATATTCTGTGATGTCGTTCGGGGTTTCTAATGCACCTGGTGTGTTTATGGAATACATGAATCGGATTTTCCACGAGCATTTGGATCGATTTGTTGTTGTGTTTATTGATGACATATTGATTTATTCTAAGTCTCGCTAGGAGCACGCGGAGCATTTGCATATTGTTTTGCAGGTTTTGAAGGAAAGGAAGCTTTTTGCAAAATTGTCCAAGTGTGAATTCTGGTTATCGGAAGTGAGTTTTCTTGGGCACGTGATTTCAGGTAACGGTATTTCTGTGGATCCATCTAAAGTAGAAACAGTTCTACAATGGGAGGCTCCGAGATCTATTACTGAAATTCGTAGCTTTTTGGGTTTGGCCGGTTATTATCGACGGTTCATTGAAGGGTTTTCTAAGCTAGCATTACCTTTGACCCAGTTGACTTGCAAGGGCCAAGCGTTCATTTGGGATATTCGGTGTCAGGAGAGTTTTAATGAGCTGAAGAGAAGATTGACGACAACTCCGATCTTGATTTTGCCGAATCCTAATGAACCATTTGTGGTGTATTGTGATGCGTCTTTGATTGGTCTGGGTGGTGTTCTAATGCAAGAAGGTAAGGTGGTGGCGTATGCTTCGAGGCAGTTAAGAGTGCATGAGAAAAATTATCCTACTCATGATCTTGAGTTAGCGGCGGTGGTTTTTGTGTTGAAGATTTGGAGGCATTATCTTTTTGGTGCGAGGTTTGAAGTTTTTAGTGATCACAAGAGTTTGAAATATCTATTTGATCAGAAGGAACTGAATATGAGGCAACGTAGGTGGTTGGAATTCTTAAAGGACTATGACTTTGGCTTGAATTACCATCCTGGTAAAGCTAATGTGGTAGCCGATGCATTGAGTCGGAAATCATTGCATATGTCGGCTTTGATGGTTAAGGAGTGGGAACTTTTGGAATCGTTTAGAGATTTGAGTTTGGTATGTGAAGTGACTTCGGATAGCGTAAGGCTCGGAATGTTGAAGGTTACTAATGATTTTCTGATGACGGTTAGTGAGAAACAGAAGTTAGATTTGAAATTTGTGGATTTGATGTTGGCGGGAGAAAAGGATGCGAATAGTGATTTTCAAGTGGATTCTAATGGTGTTTTGAGGTTCCGTGGACGAATTTGTATTCCGGATGATTCGGAGTTGAAAAGGATGATTTTGGAAGAAGGACACCGGAGTAATTTAAGTATACATCCGGGAGCGAATAAGATGTACCAAGATTTGAAAAAGATTTTCTGGTGGTCTGGTTGAAAAGAGATGTGGCTCAATTTGTGTATGCATGTTTGACTTGTCAGAAGTCGAAAGTGGAACATCAAAGGCCTAGTGGTTTGTTGCAACCATTAGATATTCCTGAGTGGAAGTGGTATAGCATTTCAATGGATTTTGTAACGGGGTTACCGAATACTCAGAGAGGGCATAATGCTATTTGGGTGGTTGTTGATAGGCTGACTAAATCGGCTCATTTTATTCCAATTGACATCAGTTTTTCTTTGGAGCGGTTAGCTGAGATTTACATCAGTGTGGTTGTGAAGTTGCATGGGGTTCCATTGAGTATTGTTTCGGATCGAGATCCAAGGTTTACATCGAGATTTTGGGAAAGTTTACAGAAGGCTTTGGGTTCTAAGTTGAGTTTGAGTTCGGCTTATCATCCGCAGACGGATGGTCAGACGGAGAGGACGATTCAGTCATTGGAAGATTTGTTGCGGGCTTGTGTTTTGGAACAAGGTGGTGCGTGGGATAGTTATCTTGCGTTGATTGAATTCACGCATAATAACAATTTTCATTCTAGTATTGGTATGGCATCGTTTGAAGCGTTATATGGACGAAGGTGTCGAACACCGTTGTGTTGGCACGAATCTGGTGAGAGAACGGTGGTAGGACCGGAATTGGTACAACAGACTACGGAGAAAGTGAAGCTTATTCGAGAGAAAATGAAGGCTTCTCAGAGTAGGCAAAAGAGTTATCATGATCGGAGACGGAAGGATCTTGAGTTTCAGGAGGGCGATCACGTATTTTTTAGGGTTACGCCGGTAACGGGTGTTGGTCGTACATTGAAATTGAAGAAACTTACTTCTCGATTTATTTGTCCTTACCAGATATCTGCGAGAGTGGGTGTTGTGGCGTATAGGGTGGCGTTGCCACCGAATCTGTCGAATTTGCATGATGTGTTCCATGTTTCGCAGCTTCGGAAGTATGTCCCGGATCCGTCGCATGTGATTCCGATGGATGAGGTTGAGGTAAGGGAGAACCTGACAGTTGAGGCACTACCAGTTGGTATTTTGGATCGCGAGGTGAAGCAGTTGAGAGGCAAGGATATTGCTTTGGTGAAGGTAGCGTGGGGAGGCGCTGCTGGGGGCAATTTGACTTGGGAATTGGAGAGGCGGATGCGGGAGTCGTATCCGGAGTTGTTTGTTTCGGGTAAGATTTTCGAGGACGAAAATTTCTAAGTGGGGGAGAGTTGTAACCCCCCAGTTTTAGTATTTTATTTTAATTGAGTCGTTTTTGATTATTTTATTATTATATTATTTTATTTTCGACTTTTATGTGAAAATATGTTATTTTTCAATGTTGTGATATTTTATCGGGTTTTGGGATCGTTTGCGAGATATTTGAGTGTGGGGGTATTTTGGTCATTTCCAGATATTTTCTTAAGTTAGATAGAATAGAAAATGAAAAGAGAGAAAAATAGAGAGAAAGGAAAAGAGAAGAAGGAAAAAGGAGAGAAAAGAGAAGAAGAGAAGAAAAAGTGGGAAAACTTGGAAATCAAGAAATCGATTCCCGGACTTTTCTAAACGCGATTTAATCGGGTAATGGTGCGAAACTCAATTATGGTATCCTTGTGTATGATTATGTATGTGTATTAGTGGTTGTTATTGGATTGAATTGGAGAAATTTAGTAAAACCTATATTGTGAAAAATTGATTAGAAATTGGTTAAATTTGTTGGAAATCATGTTCTTGATGTTCATTATTGTTGATACATGATAGATACATGTTGTTAGGCATTGTATTGGTATTTTTCTGAGTGTTGATGATGATTTTGGTGGATTTGGAGTGGAAAACGCAGAAACTCGTTCTGCAGAATTTTTCTGGGTTTGCCCTGGCCGTACGCGTAAGGGGCATGTCTATATGCGTATGAGCCTAGGTGTCACGCGTATCATTGGCCTGCGTTTTGGTCATTACGCGTATAAAATGTGTATTTTCCCGGCCATCTGGTGATACGCGTATGGGCTTTGAAATGTGAAATTTGGAAGGAAAATGATTATGTCCATACGCGTATGGGCATTGGTGATACGCGTATAGGAATGGCGAGGAATTTGGGGCCATACGCGTATGAGAATGGTGATACGCGTATGGTCAGGCCAATTGTAGAAATGGGATTTTTCAAAAATGTCTTTTTCGTTTTCTGTCATAACTTTTGTTCCGTTCATCTGATTTTTATGTTCTTGGTATCGTTGGAAAGCTACTGAGCTGTACTATGTGATTATGATGATTTAGAATTTGTTAGCCGATTTTATTTTGTCGGAAAATCGGAATAGTGTCATTTTCTCGACTTTTGTGGTTATGATGGTGCGTAATTGGTGTGTTGTATGCAATGTGCTGTTAATATGGATATCGTATGATTGCGTGCTGTTGTATGGTATAAAATGAATTGTTTTGGGCTTAAATTGCAAGCATGAATTATGTTAAGTGTGATGGTTGCATATATGTGTGCATATTAAATGTCATGAGTCTTCGTATGCCAAGCATCATGATATGCATTGTTGTGACGTCCTGAGCGACGGTTTGGTTCCAGAGGGAATTGCTATAACATCGTGTGCCTATGTGAGGACCTAAAGCGATGGTTATAGACGATCGTGTGCCCTTGTGGGGACCTAAAGCGATCGGATTGTGTGCCCATGTGGGGACCGAAAGCAATCCATAAACGTCGTGTGCCCATGTGGGGACCGAAAGCGACAGGTGAACATCGTAGGCCCGACGGGGAGTTACACTAAGTAACGAGCGATGGTTCCAATAGTTCCTGAGTGAACTGGTGATGAGACATGAGAAACATTGGAAGTCGGTACCGCATGGCATGTGCATAGAGTCGTTGTGTCGGTCTCTGTGCATTTGCATAATCATGGATAAATTGTGTATGTTAATTGGGAATGTGATTAATGAGATGGTATGTGTGTAAATGTGTTGATGATTGACGTGCATTGGTGGTGAATACCTGATACTTGTACTGTGTTGTGTTATATTTGATTGTGGTGCATTTGTGGTGAGAACATTATACTTGTGCATTTATGTGTTAATATATAATTTTATGCAACTGTATTATGATTGTTTTTCTCACCCTTCTGCTGTTTTATAATGCTCTATGAGGCATTGCAGATTAGAGTTGCTGGAGGTCTTTTTGTGAAGCTTTGCGTCTTCATTCTTTTGTCGGTCGGCTCTGATATGTGACACCGGGTAGTTAGGGAGGCCGTGTTGTGATTATGTGTGTGTTATGTATATATATCTTTTGACTTGTACATATACAACTTGGTGTATAACAAACTTTCGTGATATATATATAAATGATATTCAGTTTTAGATTTTCCGCTTTTATTCTAAAATCTGAAATGTGGGTGTAAGGAACTAAGTTCCTCTGTTGATTGCTACCCCACTGTTGCATATCTTTATGAGCAGGTGTTGTATGTTTTGTTTCAATATAATGTGACTTCCCCCTGTCTATGCCGTGTTTTTAAATATACTCTGATGAAATTTTGAATTTTTATTTTACCGCTTTAATAGCTTGGGGGTGTTACAAAGCTCACGTGAGATGAGAAGCTATGTGTTTTTGGTGTGTTTCGTGTGTATTTAGAATATCTCTTTGATCTTCAGGTTGAGGTATTTATAGAGGCACAAGCCATATTTTTCGGGATCCCTACCAAATAGCAATCGTTCCACCTTGACCAATGAAGTTGTTGATTGCCTACTTCTTAAAGAGACGTGACCAGAACTTCTTGCACATGCGGTTATAGGTTATGTACACATCATCGTCCATGTTTCCCCTCAGGGTGAACCACCTATTACATGGGGTTAGGCTTATGCGGCGTATTATGGGATAAGTGTTCGATAAGGATAGATCCTGTATTGCCCACTTATAAACCCTTACAAATATATCACTACACAGTCCCTCAAGCACAAAGGCTTATAAAGGGAGAAATATTTTAAGTTCAACACTTTTTTCTTGAGTCCTTAACTTAGAGACGAGTCCCACAGTTAGAGTCGAGTCTCTCAATTTGGGGTGAGTCCCTAGTTAAGGGGGAGTCATCAAGCCCCTGCCAGGTGTTTTCTCTGTAATTGGTGTGTCAGCTACAAGATATCAAACATTAGTCAATTGATTTTTATACACATCAAAATGTTAGTCATTTGTGAAAGCTTGGTCATTTAGTGGGAAAGAAGTGTGTGTGGCATTTAATGATGCTCAATGATGGTTTTCTTGGGGAAACCCAGTCTAGTTTCTTTCCTTACATATATCCTTGACGTGTGGAACCCCCTTCCATTTCTTGCAACAATTGTGCTATTAGGCAGGTATGTTACTTATGCTATTGGATTTTCCTTATAAAGGGTCATGGCTTACTTTTCCCTCTCATTTTCATTTTAGATTTTCTATTTTGTTCTATCAGAGAAAATTCATAGGTGTAGTAGTGCTTCTTTAAGTTCGAATAGGACAAAGGAAGATTACAAGGTTCATTAGTCACTCACATGTCAAAGCACTATAGTTTTTATCTTCTCCTCTCTCGTCACAAACTGATGGCCAAGAAGAAAGCTAAGTGTGTTCACATTCGAGACATTGTGCCTCTATATTCTGACTCTAACATAATTGCATGGTTTGGTCAGGATATTGGGTTCTCAAGTACAAGGTATGAAGAGGATGTAATCCTAGAGCTCTATTGGAAAATGGAGAAAGCCAATATGGACATCATGGGTGGTTTGGATGCTCTTTATATTTACTTGCATCTCCCTGTTATTCATGAATTGGGGGCTATGATACCCTTTACGCCTTTTGAGGTAAACTTTCTGGCAACCATTAATGTGCCCCTCCCAAATCATGCCCAATGTATGGAGCATCATCATGGCCTTTGAGATCACTTGTTGTCATCTGGGCGTCCTCCCTACCATCGAGATATTCCTTTCTTTTTTATGGCCTAGAGTTCCTCCCCATGCGTGGTTGGTAACTGTATGCTCTTTATCTTGTATGTGTTTGCTGGGACCCTACACGGAGCCTGATGAGAATTGGAATTATAAATTCATGTAGGTTAGAGGGAGAGATGGCTATACGGGCCTTTAGGAGACAAACAGATACCCGCTGAGGGAGGAAAAATAGGAGAAGAACCTAGTTTGACGGCTCGAGCTCCTCGACCCTTACAGTGGAGTGGCCCTTCTTTTAGTGATATCGAGTTCACTGGGCACTATCTGTCATTTTCCATAGAGTTTTCCCAACGACTGCCAGTCACTTAATAATAAGTCTCCTTCCTATCTATCGAGACTTTCAAAGGTTCAAATGTTGAGATGCCTCCTTGTGGAGAGATTCCAATAGGAAAACCATTTCCAGAAAATTGGTGAGTTGCACTCCAGACTTGACTTTGTCATGGAGTGCATTCAAGAACCTTGGAGCATGGTGTTATCCGTGGAAAATAAGCGGCATGATCTGAAAGCCCTAAACTTAAAGGTGGATATAAAATTACATGCATATGCTCTAAAGGGGATATGTTTAAGGGATCACTCAAAAAGGCCTTCATATCCATAAAATACCTAGAGAATGAGATATTATCTCTCAAAGATGAGGCAGTGGTCGCCTCTAATCAATATTTTGAGAGGGCGAATTAACAAGTAGCCTTCTTTAATTCGAACTTTGACCAGAGTTGACCAGATATGTTCAAGTTGGTTTGGGATGGTCAGCTAGTGGATGATGAGTAGGTCCTTTGGCGGTTCTTATGTATCTAGGTTTCCTTTTTCTAGCTTTCATTCTCCTGTGATTTTTTTTGTATTTGTTTTTTCTACCCCTTTTTGGGGGGGATACATTCAATGTATAATGTTATTTTGGGTATCATACACGATTTTCCTTGCTTATAACATGTTTCTAGTAAAGAGGATTCTTACGTAAGAATTCCAAATTTTACTGCTTTTAAGGATGGCAAGAACTCCTCCAAGAGGGTCCAATTTTTTTTATTGCTTCCAAGGGAGGCATGGATCCCTCTATGAGGATCCAGAATTTTTGATCAACTCAAAGGGTGACAAGGATCCCTCTATGAATATCTAAATTTTTTATTCCCTTAAAGGGCGGAAAGGATCCCTCTACAAGGTCTAGCTTTTCGGTCACCTCAAAGGGAAGTAAAGATCCTTTATGAGGATCCAATGTGTTTGATCTCCTCAAAGGGCAGTGAGGATCTAACTTTATCCTGCCTCCTATGGTGGTTTCCTTCAGTTTCATGTGAAGAAAAATAAATACGACAATGCAAATAATTTAACATAATTAAATACGGAGCCTCGTGAAAAACTCGTGCCCCCTCACGCGGCACAAGGGAAAAGAGTGTTTCCCTAAAAACAATTTATCCTTAAAATCGGTAGAGATACATTACTCTCATTAATAATTTCAATAAAATAAACAATGATAAAGTGAGAGTGCTTCTGGGGCTTTTCTAGCGAGTCTTAATTATTCTATTGTATCGCCCTTTTGAGTAGAATCATTTTCATCTTTTAGGACTTCTTTTGGTAGCTGGACTATATGACCCATGCTTTTTGTGTTCAAGCCTGGAGTTCAGGCTATTTTCAGCTTTAAAATCTCCACATAGAATTTCCTGGATATTTATTGGTCTCCTTGGATAACTCTAAACTACCCGTCAGAGAACAGGTATTTCATAGATAAATATAAAGTAGAAAAGACGACGCCATACTAATTAAAATATGATCGCCCTATGGTCATGTTATAAGAAGAGGGAGAGTTTATAATTAGGTAATTGGTCTTGATCTATTTGGCTTATTTTCCTACCCTGAAGGTTGTCTTCAATGCTATGTAGCCTTTCACTTGTAATTGCACCCCAAAAAACCTAACTAGTGACCCCTTGAAAGCTTTTGGGTCACTTGGGTCGAGGCACAGTCTCTCAAATGCATCCCAATAGAGAATATATGCGAAGCTTGCTTGATATACCAAGACTCTTCTAATTTCCCAGTCTTCACATCTCACGGTGATGACCATAGGGTCGTCGTTATGGGGATGGACAACTATTGTATTCTTTTCTGAGAAAGTGATCTCAACCTCTAGTTCCTTGATCTCACCTTCCTTTGGATATGCGATAATATCCTATATTTTAAATATCTAACAAGCATATCTCATTTGGGCGGAGCTGATCTCTTCACCTTCATCAACTCTTCCTTCAATAGTATTGAGCATATGGCGTTCTTCCTTGCCGCCATCTTCTTTGGATGAGTCTTTTCCCTTTCTGGGCCTAGGGTTTCTGATATCATCAAGGTTAGGAGAGATGGTCCCAACTGACCCATGAAAGGATTTTCCTTTGACATATTTCTTAAAATGGCTTTCCTAGATTTGGCTTTTATCTCCTTTTTGAGCTGGTAGCAATCTTCTATGTGGTGTCCTTTCACCCTAAGGAAGTTACACCATCTTCTAGGCTCAGGTTCCATGACATTCTCTTTTGGAGCTTAAGGCACAAGCATATCATGTAAGTGGAGAACCTATTTCTAGATCTGCCCGCGACGAGTGTTCAGAGTCATGAACCTCTCCACAACTTTTCTGCTTAACTTGAATTTTTCTTTCTCTGACAGTCGAGGTGTTACAGCTTTTCCGTGGTTGTTATGCGTCTACGACATTAGTAACACAATATTTCACGTCACATGCCTTCTTCTAGACGTTACTCTCATCTCCCTTTATATAAAATCACTCCCTTGTAACTATCTCTTCCACTGAAAAGGATGGTTGTTAGGCGAGAGACTTGTTAAAATTCCCTTCCTTTAGACCAGTCCGAAATGATCCTACGAAAATTTTTTAGTTTGGGTGGAGGACCCTTATATTGGATTCGTTGAATGCTTCTCTTAATGACTCTGAGGCGCCTTATTGAATGTTAAACAAGTTGGTGGTGAACATCTTTCTATGCCGACTTTTTGCATACTGGTGCACGAGTTTTCTTCATTAAACTCGGTAGATGGCAATGGAAGCTTGAGGCAGACCCATGTACCATCGTAGGGTCGTGTCTCTGAAATTTCTAGACAAAATCTTGCATTTATGAGAATCAGGAGCTCCTATGATGGCCATTTGCGTGTTGATGGAGGCGACATGCTCGTAAGGGTCACTACGCCCATCAAAAATTACCAATGAGGGACACTTGAAGCCCTCAGGGACATGTTGTGACACCCCCAATCTATACCCCAAAGCTATTAAAGCGATAAATAAAAATTCAAAATTTCATCAGAGTATAATTAAAACATGCACGGCATAGACCGGAGACGCCACAACAATTTGAAACAAACATACAACACCTGCTCATACAGATATGCAACTATTCAGGTAGTATTATACCCACAATTCAGAAACAGAATACAAGCGAAAAATCCGTAACTAAATATCAACATATATATATATATATATATATATATATATATATATATATCTCATGAAAGTTTGTTTGTCATATACAACATCATACATGTACAATCCAAAAGATACATATACATAATACAAAATAATCACAAACGGCCACCCTAACTACCCGGTGTCACATATCAGAGCCGACCGACAAAAATAATGAAGACGCAAAGCTTCACAAAAAGACCTCCAGCAACTCTAATCTGCAATGCCTCATAGAGCATTATAAAACAGCAGAAGGGTGAGAAAAACAATCATATTACAGTTGCATATAATTATATATTCACACAGAAATACACAAATAAAACATTCTCACCACAAATGCACCACAACCAAATACAACTCAACACAGTACAGTTCTCAAGTATCAAATAACATTACACATCAATCATACACAATAGACTCATCATCAATACAATTACACATATTCCATCTCATCAATCACATTAACAATTTCATGCACAATTAATCCATGATTTATGCAAATGCACAGAGACCGACACAACGACTCTATGCACATGTCATGCGGTACCGACTTCCAATATTTCTCATCACTAGTTCACTCAGGAACTCTGCTGGAATCATCGCTCGTTACTGAGGATCACTCAAGTAACACCCCGTCGGGCCTACGATGTTCCCCGTCGCTTTAGGTCCTCTTGGTATAAGGCTCACGACGTTTATGGATTGCTTTAGGTCCTTTCGGTATAAGGCGCACAATCCGATCGCTCACACCCCACATGGGCACACGATCGTCTATAACCATCGCTTTAGGTCCTCTTATTTTTAAGGCGCACAATATATCAAATCGCTTTAGGTCCTCTTATTTTTAAGGCGCACGATGTTATAACATATTCCCTCTGGAATCAATCTGTCACTCAGGACGTCACAACAATGCATATCATGATGATTGGCATACAATGACTCATGACATTTAATATGCACACATATACACATCCATAATCATGCATATATCAACAATTACCATACATCGCATTTTCTTGCCGTAAGGCCACCAACCATCATCACAATATGTATTTCATGCAATTTCATCACTCAACAGTACGCAAGTCATACAATATCCACACCAACAGCATATTGCACGTACACATCAAGTTCACACAATTAAACGGCAAAAGTCGACAACAAAAAAAACACATTTCCTAATTCCCGACATAATTTAATCGGCCAACAATCTCAAAACCATCATCATAAGAAAGTACATTTCACAAGCTTTCTAACGCATCAAACCACACCTCAAACCTACCTACGGATCAAAAGTTACAAAGAAAACAAATTGGAAAAAACTGCTACATTCGCAGTGCGAAGCTCCTAGCGAGTCCTTCGTTACTCCATTCGCAGTGCGAATGTCCCAGCGAACCAAGGCAGAAGCAAAAATAGCCTAGAAAATTCCCACCGTTCGCAGTGCGAATGTCCCAGCGAATGCTCGCTACCCCATTCGCAGTGCGAACCCTCCAGCGAACAGTGGCAGAAGCAAAATTGATACAACGTTCACAGTGCGAACATCACACGAACGCTCGCCACCCATTTGCTGGCCATTCGCAGTGCGAACCTGCGATTTCAGCAAAACCCAGTAGCGCACCAGTTCATCCAAAAATGACATTTTCTCCAACCAAACATTTCCAAACCAACATATGACAATCAAAACCTATTCTAATCATGATAACAAGTATTCTACTACGTTTACACCGATTTTCAACCGCAAAACCTTCGATTTTTCATCATATCTCTCATTTCAACCTAGAACTCAAAGCTATGGAAAGACAAGAAAACATCCAAGCAAACACATACATAATCATACACAAACACAGTATAATCGAGTTCCGCACCCTTACCCGATTTAATCGTGTTCTAGAAAGTCAGTTGATTGATTTCCAAGATTTCTCAAATTCTCTCTTTTTTTCTCTTCTCCTTTTTCTTCTTCTCTTTTCTTTCTCTTACTATTTTCTCTCTTTTTCTTTCTATTATATTCTAACTTAACAAAATAAATCAAAATGCCCAAATTACCCCTACACTCAAATATCTCGCAAATGTTTCCAAAACGCGATAAAATATATTCACGACAAAAAATAACATATTTTCACATAAAAGTCAGGAATAAAAGAATATAATAATAAAATACTCAAAACGACTCAAATAGATAAAACGGCAAAACTGACAAAACTGACCGGGGCGTTACACATGTGCTTCCCATATCTCATTTGAGAGGGGCTAGGGGTTCAGCACCTCAGTCTCCGCTGGGGGAGACCTCCTACTGGCGCTGTTAAATGTTAAGGATGTTGTTATCTATAGCTTGGTTCTGACAGCACAACTCATCCTTGGGGCACGCATATCCGTCATGGCGTTGGAATCATTGTTGCCTCTAGTATCCTCATAAGTGCAAGATTGTTCCCTCCTAGCAACAATGATTGAGAGAGGTTATGGCTTGGAGTGGAGGTTTTGGTGAATGTCCAAGTGGTGGAATAATGAAAGGTGTGACTCAAGCTAGTTTTATTGGGGGTCCATAGTGGATGCCATTATACTTGTAAATAAATACAGATATGTGACACCCATGTGCTGGTAGGGGTAGTCAAAGACTTTAAATATTTTCTGTGGTGTAGGGCAAGCTAACAATGGTGAGAAACCTTGTTTCGAATGTGTTTTCGGTGTGGAGAGAGCAAGCTCACTTGAGGTGAGAAGCTTTTTATTTTTAGTGTGTCTTGTGCGTATTTGGAATATCTCATTGAACCTTAGGTTGAGGTATTTATATAGGTCTATGGGTTAGGTTTTTAGGGACCCCTAAGAAGTAATAATCGTTCCACCTTGACCAAGGAAGTTGTTGATTGCCTACTTCTTAGGGAGTCGTGGTCGTGACTTCTTGCACATGCGATTATAAGCTATATACATGTCAATGTCCACATTTCCCATCAGGGCGAGTCACCAATTGCACGGCGGTTAGCCTTATGCGACGTATTATGAGGTGGACGCTCAATGAGGATAGATCATGTGCGCCCCACATATGTAGATTTTTAAAAATATCACTACAAAACTCATTTAAGATTTTAAAATATATTTTATCTTTCTTTGGATTCTTGGACAATCGAGTGAACTTTAAAGAGAATAAAATTAAATGGACTAACATAGGGGTGTTCAAAACCAAATTGGTCCAATAGAAAACTAAAAACTGAACCGAACTGAATCAAAAACTGCTAAAAAATTCATTTAGTTCGGATGTAGTTGCGCCATTTTTTACAAAATCGAACGGTTTGGTTCGGTTTGCAGTTTATATTTTGCAAACCGATTCAAACCACATTATGTTACAACTCAAACTTTACTTAACCTAAATCCAACCCAAACCTAAACCTATTGTGCCTTATTCTTATGATTACGAACGATTTTATCTTCCTCACACTTGAGATTTCAGTTTTAGCCTTCTCAAATATCTCATAGAGGTATCACGCCTTCTTTGTTAGGTACATCTCGCCCCTTTCACTATTCTCTACTCTATTATATTCTTTCTTTTTCATCTTCTCATTTTTATGTTACTGTTCTCTCTTCCAATTTCATTTTTATCACACCACTTCTTCTCTAATCTCTCATCTCTTTCGTCCTTTATTTTTCATCTTCACTAATCTCTCGTCTCCTCTATTTTTTTGTTTCATATATTATTTTATGTTTTTTTTTATGTTTAATATTTCACTTTTGTCTAATATAGATTTTATATATTGAAAGGGAAGTTGTTGTCCAAATATGATGAGTTTTGTTGTTATTTGATAATGTATGAATGACTAAACACAAAGTTATGTTGTCCTCTATATGTATATGTATGGCTCAATAAAAAATTTGTAAAATACCGAACAAACCTAATCGAACCAAACCGTATTAGTTTGGTTTGTTTTGAGTTTATTTCTAAAAGTCAATCAAACCAAACCAAACCACACTCTTTTTTTCTCTTGCAATTCAGAAGGTTTTTAGTTTTAAAACCGCTCAAACCGAACTGCGGACACCCCTAAATCAACATGTAGTGGAATGATTATATATATATATATATATATATATATATATATATATATATATATATATATATATATATATATATATATATATATATATATATATATATCTTGTGAGAATGAATAAGAATCATCAGATTTAAAAATGAAAGGTTGAGATTAAATCGTGGTTTTCACTAAATCATATGCCATAGAGAGAGGAAAGAGAAATCATTAATCAAAATTTTAAAATATCTTTTAATCTCAACATTTACTTTTTAAATCTGATAGTTTTTATTCATTTTAACATTCTCATATAACTTATTCATTCTCACTATATATATATATATATATATATATATATATATATATATATATATATATATATTACAAATTGAATTATTTACTATCTTACTTATTTTCATTTCATCAAATATGGGGCAACATGATGTACAATATGGATGGAACTGTACCAACATGATGTAAAATAGTAAATTATTAATCAAAAATGGGGCAACATGATTTACAATATGGATGGAATTGTACATATTTGTCTTTAATGGAAAAGAGAAAATTAATATATAAACTAATTTTATGGTGCTGTATTAAAATCAAAATTCTTAAAATAGTGACGCATCAATGAGATAGAAAAATATTAAAAAAATATAACCAAATTGAAACTAGAGGGAGTATCATCAAATATAAAATTTTAATTTTGAAGTAACCGGAAGTGAAATAACACAAATCATGTTACACTTTTTATTTACAAAATAGAGACTAAATAGGTGAATAAACTAACAAAAGTTGTACATTCCATAATATGTGAAATATTAGTGTGAATATTGAGAAAATAATTTCAACAAAAGTACTAGTATATCTTATGTGGCATCAATGTTTCATCATACTTCCTGCTAGCAGCATCTACCTTCCTTGATTGTGGATTGAGTGTTACTCCTTTCAATTTAGAGGCATCTTAGTAGGCACTAATCGGAGGCTTAAATCTATGTGGCCCTCCTTATGGACATCTTAGTAGGCACTAATCGGAGGCTTAAATCTATGTGGCCCTCCTTATGGACATATTAAAATATACTGTCTAGTCTCCATCCATACTATTTTTTTCTACAGGCCACACAATATAGTATTTACAAAACTTCAAAGAATTGCTGCTCAGTTTCTGGTTTGTAAATCAGGTCTGCTTCTTTTATATTCTTAATTAGGTTTAGCTGTGGGTGGTAACTATAGACGAGTGAAATTTTGAAAACCAGTGTTTGACTATTTCAGGTCAAGGCTGACAACCTGGAATGGTAGGTTGTTCTCACTTGGGGCTAGGTCACTCTTATAAATGCAGTGCTAACAAATCTATATGTGCATCACCTCTCTTTCTTTAAAGTCCCGGCTAAAATAGTAAAGAGACTGATGGCCATTTAAAAGAGTTTCTTTTGGTCTGGTTCGATTGAATAGACAGGTATGGCGTGGGTCAGCTGGGCTTCTGTTTGTAGACCAAAAGGATGTGGTGACACTAATACAAAACGCGCAAATAACAACGTCAGGTTTACAACGGATTCATCTAAACCGTTGTAATAGATTAAAATTTTCGCGCCCAGTACATATAATAACGATTGTTTTAAAAGACCGTAGTAATAAATATTGTGCAGCAAGCTTCGATTCCCTGCAGTTACACTTTTTTCATTTTTTTAGAATACATTAAGCGTTTGTCACTTAAGTCTATTATTTATAAAATAAATTGTAAATGATTTTACAACGGTGTTTTAAACCAACCGTTGTTATAGAACTTAACTCCATTATTTTAAAAATATATTGTAAAATAGTTTACAACGGTGAAGTAAAAAACCGTTTTAAGAGGTCTTTAATTCTACTACGGTTGTGTTTCCCAACCGTAATTAAAGGGTTCACTGATAAATTAAAACAAAACTTATTTTGTATTATTTCTTTCAAAAGACGCCCTAGTTGAACAAGCGAGCCACCAGAGACGACAGCGGCGGCGTAAACTTTACCCTCTTCGTAGCTCAAATTTTCACACCCTCTTCGTTCATTTGATTCTTCAGCTTCGAAGTACAGTATTCTTCAACATCTTCATTCATTTTTTCTTTGTTTATATGCTCAAGTCAGTATGTTTATGTTGTTTATGCTCAAGTTAGTAATAGAGTAAATGTTTTATATGCTTTATGTTTAGATTTGCATATGGATTAAGTTTTTAGATTACATTTTGGTGTGTCATTCACATTATTATATGTGTATAAATTTCAGAAGTTGTTATGGATCGTAGTTGGATGAAAGCCGATAGATTAGGTCCGGTTTATGAGAAATGAGTTCTTGAATTTCTTGAATACGCTGATAAACATCTTCCCGAAAATAATGGTATCTTTTATTGTCCTTACGTTCTTTGCGCGAATATCAAAAAGGGTAGAAAGGATGAAATATTCCATCACCTTTGTTGTGATGGTTGTAGCGAGCGATTTGGGACGCGGTTCTTAAGCGCTGTCGCTCTTTGGGTTTTTACTACAGGTCGATTCATTTTTTATCCTATTGTGAGCTGATGAAGGAAGGGAAATAGATGTCTCCAATTAACCCTGCTTGCATACTGAGTTTAAACTGTGGTCTGTTAGGTTACGGATGCGATATGGTAATGGGGCCTCTTTCTTCTTACTTTATTCAAGACTGAGATAACGGGACTGTTCATGGGGGTTTGGGTTAGGATACTGCTCCAGATTGATGGACGTAGGGGATTTTGATTAGTGTGCTCGCTAAGATTTTTCTTTCAATCTTATGCCTACGTATTCCCGTTTACCGAAACAGGGAAATCAGAGCGTTCGTAGTTCGAATAAGAGGAAATGGGTGTTTTTGGTGTCTTGTTCAAAGCCCAAGACGTGAAGCGAATGGTGGTTTGTATCTTATTCAAAGCCCAAGATATGAAGCTGAAGAGTTTATTTGTATCTTGTTCGAAGCCCAAGATATGAAGCTAAAAGGTTTTGACTTTAGAGAGAACTTGTCACCTCTAAAGGGGGTCTGTTTGTCACAACTGTTGGGTGACTGACTGTAAAGGAGGATTACTTTAACCGGGATATTCGGATCCTAGCAATGCCATAATTTCCTTTATAGTGGGTTTTAACCTGAAGGAGAAGACTTTAACTCAGTGTAGAGCAATGTCATCTTTCCTTAGGAATTTCTTATGCTAAAAGAGGGACAGTGGCATGGATGTAAATAATCCAGAGGCTTGCCGCTTACAGCGATTAGATGGAAGGAGTTTGTTGATGTTTGTGTACTGTGAACGAGGCACAGCTTTGATGCTAAAAAGTTGATTGGCTCGACCTGGGTTTTCTTATACAAAGCCTAAGAGGAGGCTAAAAGGTTGACTTTTCCGAGGGAAATGTTCTTTCTGTCTTGTACAAAGCCCAAGAGTGAGGCTAAAAGTGATTGACCCAGCAAGGGAGTCTCAACAAGAGAGTGGTTTTGTATCTCGTACAAAGCCCGAGATGGAGGCTAAAAGGGGTGACTCGACAAGGGAGTGTTTTTTGTATGTGTCTTGTACGAAGCCCAAGACGGAGGCGAAAGGTGTCTGACTCAACAAGAGAGTCTTTTTGTATCTCGTACAATGCCCAAGATGGAGGCTACAAATGATTGACTCAACGAGGGAGTCTTTGTATCTCGTACGAAGCCCGAGGCGGAGGCTAAAAAATTGGCTGTTTCAGTTGAGTGACAGGTCCAGTATGTTGTATAAAAAGAGAAAATCAGTTCTTATAAAGATACTGATTAAAAGTAAGGCTATGCTTTGGCACTGATCAGAGGATCAGGGTCATTTCCTGCTCTTTAAGGAAATGGGAAATCCAAAGGGTATTGAGACTGTCCAAGTCTACTGGTGTTTTTCAGGGTGCTTAAGAACGTCTTTGAGACTCAAGGGTCTTAGACTGTCTGAGTCTAGAGTTTTATCTTTTGTACTATGTGTTGAGAAACAGTAGTAGTGCATTTGCGGTAGAAAGATCTAGACTCTTTGAAAGACTGTTCTATTAAGATGACTAATTTATGTTCCTATACCTCTAGGAGGTCGTTGGGACAATTTGTACGAAGCCCAAGAGGAGACTGGAAACTTCTAAGAAGTCGATCGGTCCTTGTACGAAGCCCAAGAGGAGGCTATCATTCCCGGAGGAAGAAGTCATTATATGAAGCCTAAGAGGAGGCTGTGAAGACTTGTAAGAAGCCGACGGGTCCTTGTACTAAGCCCAAGAGGAGGCGGGGGGTGCTTTTAGGAAGCCTGTGGGTCCTTGTACAATGTCCAAGAGGAGGCCAATGCTTTTAAGAAGCCCGTGGGTCCCCAAACCCCGAGAAATTCAAGGCAAGCTATTCACAAGGAATAGATCAAGTCAGGAAAGTTCGAGAATTTGGAAGAAACGCAAAGATGCCATTCACGGAGAATACATTTATCTCTGGGAGTAGAGTTTCTTGACAATTCCTAATGAGGACAGCCGAAGAGAAGACTGTATCTGGTGATCCTATTGGGGATCTAGTTTTGTCTATTTCTAAGAGTGACAGTCTGAGAAAGGGTTCAAAAAGAATTTTCCTTTCACATCTCCATATTGTTTAACCCCAAGAGGAGGGAAGACTGTGTCTGGTAATCCTATGTGGATCTAGTTTTGACTGTAAGTTCAGAGTGATCAACAGTGCTTTACCTAGTGCTAGACGTAGTTGCCGAGGAAACTCTAAATATCTATACTATTATTACACAGTTGATATGAGTTTATGAAAGGATACTTACAGTGAGCCACCCCACAATACAGTTATATGTATATGAAAGCGGTAAATGAAAGCGTATAAACACTTACTCGGTTGTAGAGCTTACATGTTGTTTGGTTAGTTGTTCAACACAGAAAGATTGAAAACAACAGTATATTCAAAATCAAAGGAGAAAGTGCTTTAAAAAAGAAATATTTGGGGCTTACAGCTCAAGGAGAGGCCCAAGGTTTATCAGTGATCGCATTGTTGTTTTTGTACAGAGTGACTTATACAAGTGACTGAGGCCCAAAAGGTTTTCTTTACAAAGGGATGGGTCTTACACTCTCTTAAGAGGCCCAAAGAGTTTTAAGAAAAGAAATGGGTCTTACTACTCGAGGGTAGGCCCAAATGATTTTCAGTTTGAAAATGGCGATCGCGCCGAGATTTTCTTTTAACGCAGAGGGACTTATACAATAAGTGAGGCCCAAAAATTGTTTTGGTTAAAAGGGGATCGGGTCTTACACTCTATTAGAGGCCAAAGAGTTTTGAATGGGTCTTATAGCTCAAGGAGAGGCCCAGATGGTTAATTTTAAACTGGCGACGATCGGGTCGTTTATTTGAAAATGTACAGAGGGACTTATACAACGAATGAGGCCCAAAAAGTTTTCTGTAAAAAGGGAGTTGGGTCTTACACTCTAATAGAGGCCCAAAAGATTTAAAAAAATGAAATGGGTCTTACTACTCGAGGGTAGTCCCATGGTTTTTGTTTTTTTTTTAAAGGCGACGATCGCGCCGTTTATTTTGACGGTATCGGGACTTATACAATATACTGAGGCCCAAAAATGATTTGGTCAAAAAAAGATTGGGTCTTACACTCTATCAGAGGCACAAAAAGTTTTGAAAATGATTTATGAGGGTTGAATTAATCCAAAAACCCTAATTTGTTTTCAAAAATGTATTTTAATTGAATAAAAATTCAATTAAAATGATCAAAATTATTTAACATATGGAAAACAAATTGTGATCTTGGATTAATGCTTCAAAAATTAAGTATTGACCTACAAAATAATTAGAAGTCATTAAAAGTTGCAAAATCAAGGTGGAAAAAATATTTAAAATGTCAAAAACAATTAAAATATTAATTCTTTGCAAAAATATCAATTATATAAAATAAATAATATTTTTGGGATTTTTTGGGAAAATCAAATATTTTAACATTTTTGTGAATTATTGAAAAAAAAAATCAACTCAAAATCATTAAAACTCAGAGAGAAATTAATTTTTGAATCAATTAAATAAAACCACAAAATTCAAATATTCAAATTTGGAAAAATGGCGCCAAGAACACGCGCGTGTTCTGAGTTTCTCATATTTGCATTTTCTATCCAATCTCACTGAATACTTGATTATATCATGCAATCCACATACCAATCAACTCGTTTCAACCTCACGATCATGTCTATGGCAATTAATTTCATTTAAATTAAGCATAAAACAAGAAACCACGAAAAATCCTCAAGAACCCTAAATTCTGCATGAAGGCTGGGATTTTTAATACACGATTCAAACAAAACAATTAATTGAGGGAAAACATTTCATGCATGATTATGAACATGTGGACAAATTATTGTGCAACAAAAATTGTCTGGATCATAGAGTTAGAAGAGCTCATGCTTACCTCTTGCAGCTGGTGATCGTGTTTTATGTTGGAGGTGTTACAGCTAGGTTCCAATGATTTGGATGGCTCCCCTAGGTGCCATGGAGTGTGTCTGGATGCTTGGAATGGATTAAAATGATTTGGAGTTGAAGATGGCACCTCAACTGCAAAACTGTCAAGAACTTGAGCAATTGGCTAGTGATTTTGTGAAATCAGTGTTCCAGATGTTATGTGAGTGTTTGGATCACTTCTATATGATGTATGTGAGGTGTGTGAGTGATTGGTTTGATTGGAAAAGCTCTCAAACTCAAAACCCGATAGTGACTTGCCTTAGAAGGCAAAATTCGAGTGAAAGAAGAGATTTTGAGGAAAGCATCTATTTGATGGCTTTGGTGTACTTAAACTGATCACAATTGAGCTCTATTTATAGTAGAGCAAGTTTGTTTTGGGATCAATAGTGAATGGCAACTGCAGCAGAGGTTTGTTCAATGTTGGCCAATGAAAATCCAAGTCTCCTCTAGCCATTGACTAGAGGTTAGGGCACAGGCTGCTGGGCCCCTTGGTATTGGATAAGTCTTGACTGAATTCAGTTACAAATGGCTCAGTCCATGCCACCTTGATGTTTCCATTGAATGCTCCAATCCAAAATTGGAGTCTTGTCCCTATTTTGGCAATTCTAGGTTCAACACGCTATTTCTTGTTCCAAAGACTTTGGAGGCTTGGCTCAGTGATTGTCCCCTTTAGATTCAATCCTCAGAGGTGTCCAAGTGGATAGGAGTGTTTGGATTTGCACAATTTTGGCAAATTGAGCAAAAGTGCAAAATCTGTCTTGCCTTGACATATTTCAACAAGGCAACTTGCCAATGTTATATCTCATGGCTCAAATTGAATTTGGTAATATTCTTGGTCATTTTGGAAAGCCCTCATATGATACAACAACTGTTTGATCATATTTGGTTTTGATACCTTTTGGATCCAAGTGAAAAATCCCCCTACATTTGGAAAAAAGTAAGGCCAATTCTGACTTAGTGGAATTTTCACTAAGTGTTGGAACAAAGTGACTTTTCTTGATTTTGATCACTCCATAACTCAAAATCCATGAGGAATTTAGACATAGATCAGTATGAAGCTTTTGTATAGGGCAATGTGATCTACAAATCAAGCTTTGAATGGGGAACAATGGCCTTGTGGTTTAGGATTTATGGTCCTCCAAAGTTGGCACATTAGTGTCACTTTTTCCATAACTTAGAAAATTTTCTAAGTTTTTATGGTTACCCCCTTTTACAAGTTATCCCACTTTCTTTGACTTTTCTTGATGAATGATGATTCAAATCATACATTAACATCATTTTAGGGTAAAAAATCCATTTTGGTGAAAAAATCTCAAAAAGTCAAAGTTGACTTTTCTGCACAGTTGACTTTTTATCAGATGAATTCCAAACTGTGCAATTCTTCAGGAAATCATGTCCTTGGCCTAAATCAAACTTGATGGACATGTTCCATGGGTGTCATAGGGTATATTGATTCATGTCCTAGGGCTTGGGAGCATGTTTTTGGTCAAAAGTCAAAGCTACAGTTGACTTTTCCCTTAAAACCCTAACTGTGGTGCAGATGAAATTGAGACTTGTTGCTCAAGCTTCTTGGATCAATCCATTGTTGCAAATGGATCAATGTAGTATGTTGGAGACCCTCAAATCATGTCTTGAGGTCTTGGATTATGATTTGTCCCAAAAGTCAACTTAGGGGTGAATTAGGTCAAGAAACCCTAATTCTTGATTTTTGATGTATGCATCCCTGAGGTCAAATTGACTTGATGATTGGGTTTATGATGTCCCTTGGAGCATCATAGGTTATGCCTTGAAGCATTGGCTCATACCCATAGGAAAATTTCCATCTGGAGGCCCTGGTTGACCAAAACCCTAATTTGGTGACACTGTCGATCTTAAGGCTTGATCCACCTAGAAGGGAGCAGCTTTGTGCTTAATCCTTGGAGTGGGAGTCCTTTTGATCCTTTGTAGCTACTTGAGAGGTTATACAAGTTGAAGATCATGTCATTCCTTGATTGATCCTTTGTCAAAAGCTCTGAGAGGGCTTGAAACCCTAAATTTGATTGCAGTGGATGCTCACCCATCTTTGGGGAGACTAATGAGGCAAGATGGTTCCCCCATATTGTGATGATGATTTTCACAATGATGGGAAATCTTAGTGGTCAAAATTTGGGGTATGACAATGGTATATGTCAAAATTTATAATATGGGCATGGCATGGTGAAGTGGAGGAAAGTCATGCGTCACAAATTCAAAGAGTCGATGAAGATGAATATATGAAAGATCAACTAGATGATATGTTCCGTGATATTGTGGAATCTTCTTTTAAGAATGCTCATATTTATGATACTTTATGTAGTGATAAAGACACCCCTTTATATAAGGATGCACAGATTTTACACGATTGTCGGTGGTGTTAAAGTTGTTTAATCTAAAGGCAAAAAATGGATGGTCGGATAAAAGTTTCACGGAATTACTTGAACTGCTAAAGGAAATGTTACCAAAAGATAACAAATTGTTGGATCGTTGTTATGAGGCCAAGAAGATATTGTGTCCAATGGGTCTGGAGTATATCAAAATACATGTTTGCCCTAATGATTGCATATTATACCGAAAAGAGTATGAAGACTTGTATCAATGTCTGAAATGTGGTGTGTCGCGTTATAAGCTGAAGGCCAACAGTGGTGATGACAATGACTATGACAATGTTAGTAGGAAGCATCCTCTTGCTAAAGTGGTATGGTACTTGCCAATAATTTCACGATTTAAGAGACTTTTTGTTAATTCGAATGATGCAAAGAATCTTAGATGGCATGCAGATGAAAGGACTTGTGATGGAAACATTCGCCATGTTGCTGATTCGTTGCAATGGAAGAAAATTGATTCGTTGTTTTCGGATTTTGGAGTTGAGCCAAGAAACCTTAGGCTTGGACTTGCCACCGATGGAATGAACCCCTTTGGTAATCTGAGCACTAATCATACTTCGTGGCCTGTTCTTCTCACTATTTACAACCTATCTCCTTGGTTGAGTATGAAGCGCAAGTATATACTATTAAATATGATGATTTTTGGACCACGATAACCTGGTAACGACATAGATGTTTATCTAAGTCCATTAATTGATGATTTACGACTCTTGTGGGATGAAGGCGTTGAAGTTAATGATGCATATTCTAGGGAAAAGTTTAAGATGCGTGCAATGTTATTTTGCACAATCAACGACTTTCCTGCTTACGGTAACTTGGATGGATATCGTGTCAAAGGACATAGAGTGTGTCCTATATGTGAAGATGATACTTGTTATCACCAAATTTAGTTTGGAAAAAAGACTGTTTACCTTGGGCATCGAAAATTTCTAAAACCCGATCATCCTTATCGTAGATTACGGAAGGCTTTTAATGGAGAGCAAGAGTTTGATGAGGCACCTGAACCTTTAACCGGGGAAGAAGTTTATCAATGGCAGGAACACATTAATGTTGTCTTTGGAAAGAGAAAAAAAAAAGAAAAAGGGGCAGTTGCGAAAAATATTTGGAAAAAGAGGTCCATCTTCTTTGATCTTCCGTATTGGTCAAGTCTTGATGTTAGACATTGTCTTGATGTGACGCACGTGGAAAAAAATGTGTGTGATAGTTTGATTAGCACACTTCTAAATATTCCAGGCAAGACTAAAGATATTAAGACTTCCCGTCTTGATATGGAGAAGATGGGTATAAGAAAACAGTTGGCTCCAATAGAGAAAGGAAAAAGAACTTATCTACCTCCAGCATGTCACCCTCTTTCTAAAAAAAAAAATCTGCGAGTGTTGGCAAGGTATTAAAGTTCCACAAGGTTACTCATAAAACATCAAGAAACTTGTATCAATGAAAGATCTCAAGTTAATTGGTTTAAAATCTCATGATTGTCATGTATTGATGCAACAAATTCTACCAGTGGGTATCCGTGGGATCCTACAAAAAAATGTGAGAGTAACTATAATAGGATTGTGCTTATTCTTCAATGTCGTGTGTAATAAAGTTCTTGATTTGAAAAAATTAGATGAATTAGAAGATGAGGCTGCCATAATCTTGTGTCAATTGGAGATGTATTTTCCTCCATTATTTTTTGACATTATGGTTCACTTACTTGTTCATCTAGTCAGAGAAATCAGAATTTGTGGTCCAGTTTATTTAAGGTGGATGTATCCAATAGAGCGATATATGAAGATCTTTAAAGGATATACGAAGAATCATCACCGACCAAAAGCTTCGATTGTTGAAAGATACATCACGGAAGAAGCTGTTGAGTTTTGTACAAACTAATTGTCGGACGCAGATTCTATAGGAATTCTAATTTATCGTCATGCTGACACAGACGGAAGAGGTATTCAATGTCTAAATGTTAAGTAAATGGCTCGGGATGTAGTTATTCAAGCACATTTCTATATATTGAATAATATAGATGAAGTTCAACCTTTCATAGATACTCACAAAGGAATTTTGAGGAAAACATATCCCCGAATGAGTGACAAGTTTTTGTTGATAGAGAATAATAAGAGATTCATAAAATGGTTTAATAAAAGTGTATCTAATGATCGTAGTGC
The DNA here is from genome assembly GCA_022829125.1 of Lathyrus tuberosus. Classification (NCBI taxonomy): domain Eukaryota; kingdom Viridiplantae; phylum Streptophyta; class Magnoliopsida; order Fabales; family Fabaceae; genus Lathyrus; species Lathyrus tuberosus. Next base: position 3,272,148 of record JALAZF010000320.1, on the reverse strand, counting down.
ATCTTAGATACTTAAATGGTTGTCGTACGAGCCAAAATTTTGTGTCATTACTTGGACCACATACGACATTGGTCATTATACCTTTTATACAAAATCAAAAGATGATTGTAGTACAATGCAAAATAGTGGGGTTATGGTTGAAGCCGAATCGATGTATTTCTCTAGTTCGAAAGATAAGAATCCTGTATTGGCAACTACCGCGTTTTATGGTGTCATTGATGAGATTTGGGAGATTGATTATGTTATTTTCAAAGTGGATTTATTTAAATACAAATGGGTTCCCAATAATAGTAATGGTGTAAACATTGAAGCCTTAGGATTCAAACGGGTCCACCTTGGCAAGGCATCTTTTATGACCGAACCATTCATCATGGCTTCTCAAGCAAAACACCTTTTCTATGTTACCGACCCATCGGACATATCAGGGAAATGGTCAATCATTCTCCAAGGAAAACACATTCCTCTTAGTGATGGAAGTCTTGATATTCCGTCCACACTTTTTTACACAACACAAGTCCCTACCTCATATGATGAAGTTGATGGAGATGTCGTGCACGCTATTCGAATCGATCATGAAGAAGGCATGTGGGAAAATTAACAAGTATGTAATTTAGTCTTTATTCATAATATATTAATTGTATGTTATAGTTTCTAAATATTTTTACTAACAAGTATAATTATTTAAAATCATAGGTCTTTAGAGTCAAGACACCAAGAGACAAGAAACCAAAACGCCAAGTTACAATTATGTGATGTTATGTACTTTGTAAACTGTAGGTTGTTTGTTCTGATAAATTGTAAGATATTTGTTACAATTGAATATGATACAACTATATGATGTTATGTAATGTGTAAACTGTAGGTTGTTTGTTCTGATAAATTGTAAGATATTTGTTACAATTGAATATGATACAATTATGTGATGTTATGTAATGTGTAAACTGCAGGTTGTTTCTTCTGATAAATTGTAAGATATTTGTTACAATTGCATATGATACAGTTATGTGATATTATGAATATGATACAATTAATATTATTATGATTACTTTATCACAAATGTTAGTTGTATTTTCTGATGTGATATAGTGAAGAACAATACAGGTTAAAAAAAAGGATTAATTATAAAATCAGTAATCTTTTTCTTAATTGTGCAGAATGTGTAACAACGGTTATACATGATAACTGTAATAATATCTTATGCTTTAACAACGGTTATATTACACAACCGTTATAATATCTTGCACGCTGTCCAGAAAAAAATAAATATCAAAACAGCGCAGCTGGGAATCGAGCCTAGGACAATTACTTTATCACAACGGTTGTTTGTATCAACCGTTGTGATATGTAGCGCTCTTTCTAGTTTAATACAACGGTTACTGGTCCGTGATTGTACGTATCCTATATACAACGACACTCTACATAACAACGCATGTGTACGCGTGATTACATACCTTTTCCAACCATTGTTAAATGGATTTTCCGTAGTAGTGTGATATTGAAATCAAGGATATAGGAGTATTTAACAGGGCTTTAATGACAAAGTGGTTGTGGAGATTAATCAAAGAACCATGTGCGATTTGGAAGGGGATCCTTGAAGCTAGGTATGGGAGTTTAGTGAGCAAAATTTTGGTAAAGAATATGTCAAGGGATGCAAGATCAGAATCATTGTGGTGGATGGACGTAATGAGGATATGAGATTCGATGGAGGAAGTGGGCTTTATAAGGCAGATATCCTGTAAACTTGGTGAAGGAACTCTTATATCATTTTAACTCCAGGTGGATTGGTCCTTCGCCTCTTAAATATTTGTACCAGGACCTGTATGAAGTTTCTGACATGAAATGGACGGTAGTTAGTGACATGGGAGAGTGGGTGTGTGAGGAGTGAAAGTGGGATTTTTGTTTCAATGAGAATGTTCTGTTGGAGGGTCTGGTAGAGTATTTAAGGGAATTAACGGTCTTGTTACTGGAAGTCAAGCCTAGTATTGGTATAGTTGATCCGTTCTTCTAGCAAGGGGGTCCTCAACAATTATTTTCAGTTAAATCATGTTATGATGCTCTGTTGCAGGCTGGTGGTTTGGCAGAATTAGAGATTGCTCCCAAGACTGCTTTTGAAATACTTTGGGCGACAAAGATACCTTTGACAGTTAAAATATTTCCATGGAGATTGATTTTAAACAGGCTATCAACTAGGTCCAATCTAGAGGCCAGGGGAGTAATTTCTAAGAATCATGACATGGTTTTTGTGTTTTGCTTTAATGTCATTGAAGACATAGATCACATCTTCTGCTCTTGTCTACAAATACGCTTGGTGTGGAGGCAAATTTCGGATTGGGTTAGGATATCTTGTAGTGGAGAAGAGTTTGTGTGTGAACACGTGATGGACTTGTTCTTGAAGATGGAAAGGAGATGTTTAAAGGCGATGTGTGCTTCATTTAGATAACGGCATGTTGGAATATCTAGTGGACTAGGAATCAAGTCATATTCAAGGATGCGGTAGCTAATCCAAGTGAAATCGCTCTTAGGACACTTCATTCTTCTTGGTGGTGGTTAGTTCTCCTAGAGTGGTAAAATACAGTTATTATGAATGGTTCAAAACTCCTTCTGATTTTTTGTAGGAGGTGTGTTTTGTAGATAGTTTTTGCTTTTTAGTAGGAGTTTTAATTTTTATGGCTATGTATCTTGTAAAAGGGTTGAAGTACCCTTAGTACTCCTATGGAATATAATGTTTCTTATCAAAACAAAAGAATTTTTTATGAGGAGCCAGAAAATCGAGCTATAAGACAGATATTTATGAATCCCCAAAGTTGAGCATCTGGAATTTGAGAATCAGTTCAGGCCCATCTCACTTTGTAATATGATTTACAAGGTGGTTAATTATAGTGTTGTGAATCAGATTTCTTAAAAACAAAGTATAATTGGTTCCTTGATCAGTCAAGAAACCCACAAGGGTTAGGGTTAACAAATAAAACAAGAGTAAACAACAAGGATTGGTTATAAAACTGTTATTCTTTCCTTTCTCCTTAAAACAAGGATTACAAGTATACAAGAATAACAAACTAACCACTCTCACTCTTTCTAGGTTTTGTCACACTTAGAATGAGAGACTAGTATGCTATTTATAATAAAACCTAGCACACTAAACTAATGGGCTTTTAACAAAATACCCATTACAAGCTAACTTAGGGTACAAGCTAACTTAAACAATTGGATCCTTAACACAAGGCCCAATTCAATATGCTAACAACCCTAGCAATATTAACTAATACATGTTAGAACAACCTTCGACTACAACATGTATTATTTTTCAACGGCAGCATGTGAACCAACTTCGACGGCATGCTTCTTCTAGAGTTCGATCCAAATTCCACAAATCTCCACCTTGGATCTAACTCTAACAACAAGAAAACAAACTAGCTTTCTTCATGCAGCTTTATCAACTGCATACAGTGGAAAAACTTGCAACTTGGCAATGTCTTGGTGATCATATCAGCAGCATTATGATTTGTCAAAACCTTCAGCACTTGGACTTCTCCACGCTCGATTACCCCTCTGACGAAATGCAGCCTCACATCAATGTGCTTGGTTCGCTCATGATAGGCTGAGTTCTTCGACAGGTGTATTGCACTTTGACTATCACATTTAACAGTGATACTTCGACCTTGAAGTTTCAGCTCCTTTGCAAAACCTTCAAGCCACAACGCTTCCTTCACAGCTTCAGTGAGGGCAATATATTCAGCTTCAGTGGTTGATAAGGCAATAACTTTCTGGAGCGTCGCTTTCCAACTGATTGTTGTGCCAAACATTGTGAAAACATATCCAGAAATAAACTTTCTAGAATCTATACAACCTGCATAATCAGAGTCAACAAATCCTTCGACTGCTGCTTTACTATCTTCACCCAAGGCTCCACCATAAATTAGGACTTTATTCAGAGACCCATTTATGTACCTTAAAATCCACTTCAATGCTTGCCAGTGAGCCTTTACAGGATTCGACATGTACCTGCTCACAAGACTCACTGCATATGCTATGTCAGGTCTTGTACAGAGCATAGCATACATCAAAGAACCAACTATATTAGCATATGGAATGCTATTCATATAAGTTCTTTTGACATCAGTACTGGGACACTGATCTATACTCAGCTTGAATTGAGGGTTTGTCGGAGTTACAACAGGCTTTGAATTCGACATACCATACTTTTCGAGAATCTTCCGTAGGTATGCCTCTTGAGATAAGCATAACTTCGACTGCTTTCTATCTCTTCGGATGTCAATTCCAAGAATCCTGGACGCAACTCCCAAATCCTTCATTTCGAACTCCTTACTGAGTTCAGCCTTCACTCTCATTACCTCTTCGACATTGTTGCTTGCTATTAGAATATCATCCACATAAAGTAACAAAATAACAAATGAATTACCCGGTCGAAATCTGAAGTAAACACAGTGGTCGAACTGACTTCTGATGAAACTTATGCGTGCCATGAACTTGTCGAATCTCCTATTCCACTGTCGAGGAGATTGTTTCAGTCCATATAAGGATCTCTTCAGCTTGCACACATAATCTTCCTTCCCCTTTTCGACATACCCTTCAGGTTGCCTCATCAGGATCGTTTCATCTAGGTCACCATACAAGAATGCAGTCTTCACATCCATTTGTTCCAGTTCAAGGTCGAACTGTGCCACCATGGCAAGCAACATTCGAATGGACCTGTGCTTCACAACAGGCGAGAACACATCATTGAAATTGACACCTTCTTTCTGAGTGAACCCCCTAGCAACCAACCTTGCCTTGTATCTTTTCGACGCCACTCCTTCGATTCCTTCCTTGACTTTGAAGATCCATTTACAACTGACTAACCTGGCTCCAGCAGGTTTCTTTATCAGTTCCCATGTGTCATTATCATGAAGAGATTTCATCTCGTCATCCATGGCTTTCAGCCATTCAGTCTTCTTTCGACTCCTCATAACTTCCTTATAGTCTCTAGGTTCTTCGTCGAGAACCTCACTTGCAGAGATTAAGGCATAAGCTATAAGATCTGCATACCCAAGTCTCTGAGGTGGCTTGATGACTCTTCTCGACCTGTCTCTTGCTAACAGGTAGTCATTAACAGTTTCCTCATCTTCGACAACATCTTCTGTTTCGTCTTCGACTTCATCTGGGGCACGCACTTCAGCATCAACCTGCTCCACCTCAACAGGAATCTCTCCCTGTTCCAGCTCTTCGTCAGCAACATCATTTTTCTTGAAAGCCATCTCAGCTTCATTGAAAACTACATCTCGACTGGTGATACACCTCCTGTGACCTGGCTCTAGGCACCATAGCCTATAAGCTTTGACTCCTTCAGGTTATCCCATGAACATGCACTTCAGAGCTCTAGGTTCGACCTTGTCTTGCCTAATGTGAGCATAGGCCACACAGCCAAATACTCTCAGTCTGTCGAGACTAGGTGGATTTCTCGACCAAACTTCTTCAGGTGTCTTCATATCTAATACAGTCGAAAGACATCTATTTATCAGATATGCAGCTGTCGAAACAGCTTCAGCCCAAAACACCTTCTTCAATCCAGCACTAACCAACATGCATCTGACCCTTTCAAGGATTGTTCGATTGAATCTCTCAGCTAAGCCATTTTGTTGAGGAGTACCTGCTACAGTCTTATGCCTTGCAATCCCAGACTCAACACAATAACTGTCGAACGCTTTGTTGCAGAACTCAAGGCCATTGTCGGTTCTTAACCTCTTAACCTTTCTGCCAGTTTGAGTTTCGACCAGAATCTTCCAACTTTTGAAATTCTCAAAAGTTTCATCCTTTGTCTTCTGAATGAATACCCATAGCTTTCTGGAACAGTCATCAACAATGGATAGAAAATACCTTGCACTGAGTGTGAAGGATTCCTTGCAGGCCCCCAAAGATCAGCATGAATGTAATCAAGGGATCCATGTGTTCTTTGCTTGCCTTTGTTGAACTTCACCCTACAGGATTTACCAAATACACAAGATTCACAAAACTCCAACTTTTCGACTTTGTCACCACCTAGCAGGTTCTGCTTCCCCAATTCGACCAGGCCTCTTTCGCTGACATGGCCCAATCTCATGTGCCATAACTCTGTCTTCGACATAGGTTTCGTGGATACAACATTTGTCGAACCACTTACAACCTCAGCCTCCAGGGTATACAAGCCTTGGTTTTTCACGCCTCTCAAGACTTCCTTCGACCCTTTCATGACTCTCAGGGTACCTTGCTCTCCTTTGAAAACATATCCCTTTCTGTCGAATTCACCAAGAGAAATTAAATTTCTCTTCAAGTCAGGTACATACCTAACTTCAGTCAATAATCTTATTGACTCATCATGGAGCTTGAATCTCACAGATCCAATACCTGCAATTTTGCAAGCTTTATTATTTCCCAGCAGCACTGATCCTCCATCTTAATCACATAATTCTTCAAACACATTCTTGCTTGGAGTCATGTGCCAAGTACATCCAGAATCCATAATCCACTCTTTTCTTGAGTCGCCGCTTGAAACTACAAGAGCATCAGATGAGTCGAAGTTATCTTGAACAATGGCTGCGTTACCATTGTCCTTACCTCCATGATCCTTCAGGCGTTCAGGGCACACTTTTCTTGTGTGACCCTCCTTCTTACAGTGATAACATCGAAAACCAGATGTTTCGCCACTAGAAGTCTTCTGCTGACTTTTACCTTTCTTCTTGTCGAACCTACCATCCTTTCGCAAGAATTTTCCCTTAACTGCCAAACCTTCACCAACCGTCGAAGGTTTATGCTCCTTTCGTTCGTTCAGGTCCTTAGAGTACAAGGCTGATTGAACTTCTTCAAAGGTCAGGGACTCCCTTCCATACAATAGAGTTTCTTTGAAGTGAGCATGTGTTCTAGGCAAAGCGCACAACAACAATAGTGCTTGATCTTCGTCATGGATCTTCACATCGATATTTTCAAGATCAAGAATCAGCTTGTTGAACATGTCCAACTGCTCAGTCAAAGCTTTGTCTTCACTCATCTTAAACGAATACAAAGCTTGCTTCAGGTAGAGTCGATTCACCAAAGATTTTGTCATGTATAAGCTTTCAAGCTTCACCCATAACCCTGATGCCGTCGTCTCCTTTGATACCTGTCGAAGAACCTTATCACCAAGGCTCAACAATATTATGCTGTGTGCTTTCTCTATCATGGTAGTATTTTCTCTTTCAGTTAACGCAGCGTCCATGGCTGCCATTCCCTTCAACGCTTTCAAACAACCCTGCTGAACCAGTATGACTTTCATCTTCAAGCGCCACAGACCGAAGTCGTTCACTCCGGTGAACTTCTCGATTTCATACTTTGTTGAAGGCATCTTCTCCACGCTCATCGCACCAATTTGTTGTGAATCAGATACCTTAGAAACAAAGTATAATTGGTTCCTTGATCAGTCAAGAAACCCACAAGGGTTAGGGTTAACAAATAAAACTAGAGTAAACAACAAAGATTGGTTATAAAACTGTTATTCTTTCCTTTCTCCTTAAAACAAGGATTACAAGTATACAAGAATAACAAACTAACCACTCTCACTCTTTCTAGGTTTTGTCACACTTAGAATGAGAGACTAGTATGCTATTTATAATAAAACCTAGCACACTAAACTAATGGGCTTTTAACAAAATACCCATTACAAGCTAACTTAGGGTACAAGCTAACTTAAACAATTGGATCCTTAACACAAGGTCCAATTCAATATGCTAACAACCATAGCAATATTAACTAATACATGTTAAAACAACCTTCGACTACAACATGTATTATTTTTCGACGGCAGCATGTGAACCAACTTCGACGGCATGCTTCTTCTAGAGTTCGATCCAAATTCCACATATAGTTGAGAGGCTTAAGGAATGCATCCCTAAATTAGCGTCTTCTTTTCAAATAGGGTCTGAGCCAAGGAGGAACATTCACGATAATATCGTCGAGGCTCAGAAAATGGTCCATTGTGTGAACAAAAGCACAAGAAAAGTTAATTTGTTATTAAGATTAATCTCTCCAAAGCTTATGATAAGCTAAGTTGGGAGTTCATTTGGAGAATTCTTGAGGAGATCAACATACCAGTAAAAATGAACAATATTATCATGCATGTGGTGACTAACGTAGAGTCTAACATAAAGTGGAATGGAACAAGATCGAATTGCGTTCGTCCCAGTCGAGGAATTCGTCAAGGAGAACCAATCTCTTCGTATTTATTTGTGTTGTGTGTTGACAAGCTTTCTCAACTTATAATGCAAGTTGTAGACAATGGAGATTGGAAAGTTTTCAAGGTGGGAAATGGAGGTCCGATTGTGTCCCATCTCATGTTTGCAGACGGTCTTCTTTTATTTGGGGAAGAAATTAGTAATCAAATGAATTGTGTAGATAAATTTCTGGATAAATTCTACAGAATGTCATGTCAATAGGTTAGCGAAGAAAAATGAGAACTTTCTTCTCAAAACAAGTTAACCAGGCTACGCGTGATATGCTGGTGCTTCTGTCTGGATTTTGTGAAACTAAAAAGTTTGGAAGATATTTACGAGTGTCGTTGTATGGAAGAATGCCTAAAAAATATAATTATCAATACATAATCGACCAGGTAAACACAAAAATGACTTATTGGAAAGGAAATCATCTATCCTTTGCAGTGAGGGTACACTATCAAAGAGTGTTCTAGAAACCCTACTAATACATCAAATGATGGAAGCTATAATTCCCATAACATGTTTAGAGGAAATTCACAGACTCCAACGAAAGTTTATACAGGGAGAGGAGGAAATTGAGAAGAAGTGTCATGTAGTGGTTGGAAGAACATTACGAAGCCAAAAAGTGCTTGTGGATTAGGCTTGAAAAAGCTAGAAGTAATTAACCAAGCTTGTATCACGAAGTTAGGTTGGAAGATGTTAAATGGTTGCCAAGATATTTTGTGTGAAATGTTTAAGGGGATGTACAAATTCAATGGAATGCATGAGGTTCGAACACAAAAATTAGGATATTCTAGCTTATGGAAGTGTATCGTTAAGAGCTGACGAATATTGATAATAATTTTGTTTGGGTGATTGGAGACGATAAGACTGTTGATGCATGGTAAAGTATTTGGATTGTTTCAGGGTTAATGATCCAAGATCTGAACATTCAAATTCTAGATACTTTGTAAAATGCAAAAGTCTTTGTTCTGGTAAATGAATAGGGTGAGTGGAATTGGTCGGTATGGTTAATTAGCTTTCTGATGATGTGTTAAAATGTATGGTGAGTATTTTTCCTCCTCAAGAAAATGCAGGTGTGGATCCTAGAGATGGGTTTTCATATGGTAATTGAGAGTTTGCAATGGAAACAATATATTATATGTTAGATGAAGCATAGGAGTTTCAAGAAGGGAATGCGTGCAAAAAAGTAATTTGGAAGATCAGAATTTTGGAACGAGTCCGATATTTTGTTTGGTTATTGTGTTACGATAAACTTCTCCGTAATTGGAACAAAAGTAGAATGGGGCTGGTTAATGCGATGTTTCGCTATTATGATAGTGTGGTGGAAGACACGATTCACGTTTTTAGGGACTATTAGTTAGTTATGCCATTATGGTTTACTGCAATGCATAAATTTGAGGAATATTTTCATGTGGGAGATATTAAAAAGTGGATCAAAGATAATATGAATCAAAATATAGGGTGGATGAAGGTGGATATTGGGAAGCTGTCAACGTGCCATAACATATGGGGATGGGGAAATAAGGAAATCCATGAAGAGAACTTCATTCGTCAGTATGATTTAAAGGTGTGAGAAAACACAAGAAATGGGGGGTTTGAATTGGGTTTTTAAAATTAAAGCTTTTTGTGAAACTCAAACAAAGATCACAAATAAACTAACAATAGAGAAAGACACACGATATATCCTGGTTCACTTGAAAACTATCAAGTTAATCCAGTCCACCCGCCAAGGTGATTTCGCCTTATACACAAGGACTTAATCCAATATAACCAAACTGATTACACTTCACTAGCAACTGCTGGTGACTAGCATACAAAGACTAACCATCTCTTCTTAAGGATTCTGACTCAACTGGTCCCTTAAGGAATACAAACAACTATTTGAACAAATTTTAATGTTTACAATGAATTGCTTCTACACAAGCTGATATAAACACTATGAATAGCTCAAATAAAATCTATACAGTATGAACAATGTATTTTTCTTTTTATTGTGGTGCTTTAATGTTCACGCATATGTCTCTCTCATATATATTTCAATGTCTCATATTTCTTCAAGTGATCAAGTCCTTAAATAGATAGAAAAAGATCTGTTGGAGGGCAGATCAGGAATATCATTAAGATTGCTGACGACTTGAAATAATGTCGTTATGCAGGGATGAAAATCGTACACAAAAGTTATACTTTGTACCACCAAATCAGGGTAGTGGAATGGTAGTGGAAGATAACGTATTTGATATGTACTATGTACTATTTTCCCTTGCAAACGTTTCATCTTCTTCTGTTTATCAAAGGCTTCTGAATAGATATGGTTGAAGCATGATCAGAAGAATTGATCATTAGGTCTTCAGAGTCTTGAGTCATCAGAGTCTTCAGAACTTATTCACCAGAACCTTGTCTTTAGAGTCTTCAGCACTTTGTCTTTAGAACCCTTGGTTATCATAAACTTAAGTCTTCAGAACGTTGTTCAGCAGAACCATGTCTTTAGAGTCTTTAGCACTTAGTCTTCAGAAACTTAAGTCTTCATAGTCTTCAGAATGTTGTTCATCAGAACCTTGTCTTCAGAGTCTTTAGCACTTAGTCTTCAGAAAATAATTATCAAAGTCAAATTCAGGGCCAAAATCCAAGAGAACATTGCAGCACCAACATATTGTATTCTTAGAATCTTTCTGAAGTTGAGTAGATCAGAAGCAAACTTGTTTCTTTGACGCAGAAGGGACTTTTGGTCAATTGAGAGTGACATTCCACATGATCTCTATCAGAGTCAGAGCTTTCTTTATCAGAGTCAGATCCTGATTGTCAATCTTTAGAAAACAAATGTTAGAGTACCAAAATTGTTCTCACACAAATACTACTTTGTTATTATCAAAACTTAGAGATATCTTGCATAACCAAATATTGTTCTAACAATCTCCCCCTTTTTTATAATGACAAAACAATGTATTTTGATAACACAATTTTGTACGAAGATAATTAATAGGAAATGAAGCAGATAAGTTTAGAGTAAACTTCCCTTTATCAAGATCCCCTTGAATCTAAGACAAGAATATCTTATCAGATTAGGGATACCAGAGCCTGATTACAAGGATCTAGTCAGATCTAGAATATTAGAGCTTGATTATAGTGGTAATGGACTCTGATAACAGAGCTTGATTGGTTAGATCAGAGCCTGAATAAATCAGAGTCAGATTGCTAATATAAATATTGTTCCTGAAAAAAGCATTCTAAGAAAAATTAGCAATTAAAGTGTTAGAATGTTAGAGCTATGATTCAGAGACAAGATATTTATCAAAATAACTTTCCATTAAAATACTCCCCCTTTTTGTCATAATAAAAAAAGGGTAATCAATGGTTAACGCAAGCATTTGAATTTAATTCAAGAGAAATTAGATATGTTAAATTCAGTACTTCTCCCCTTTGATGGCAATCATAAAGAAATGCAATAAGATAAGATAGATGCAATAAAGATACTTTTTATTGATTAAACAAAACGCCAGAGGCGCAGTACAAAAGCAAGACACAAAAACAAGACAACCACAAAACAATAAACAGAAGCAACAACGATTAATCTAAGTCAGGAAAAGAGAGGCCAACATCTGAGAGACCAACAGAAACACCCGCTAACCAACTATCAGAAATCATACACCTCATCAACCCTTTCACACCTTTCTTTATCTGTAGCATTCTCTGGTCCAAGTATTTTGGCTAGACTGATGATTTCAGCCTTGAAGAATAGCTCAGACAGAATTCTTCCATAGGATATGAAGGACTTGTACAAATTTATGGAGATTTCAACACAGTTCTTCAGATGATTGAAGATGGTTTGAGGAAGGTTCACCCGGACATTGTACATCATGAAGTAGATAAATAGTTTATCATCATGAGTCAATGTGTTTTTGGCCACTCCTCTAGGTCGAAAGTTGGTAAGCAAAAGTTAAAACCAAATTTTACCGGTGGGAAGGAGTCATTCAGGATTATATGGTTCATATCTGTTACGAGACACATCATGAATTCCAATGTGATCCTCAACAAAGGAGTAGGACAGATAGAAATCTTCAACAGTGAATCCAGATTGAACATAATTGATGGCTTGGGCGATGGAGGTAGGTGTTATGATAACCGGAACACCAAAAATTGAAGACCAAACAGAATTGTTGTCTTCTCCAATCCGTGCATATTTCTAGAATTCCTTCAACATGACAGGATAAATGGGTCCATGCAGGATTGCATAGTATCCCGACCACCCTTGAATTTTCATGTTGGTAGATACGTATAAGCCTGAGTCTCTTAGTCTTGGTAGGTTTGGCCTTTTCTCATTGATGACTTCCATAACTTCATCATTGCTGAGGAAAGTTTTGATAGATATAGTGAATGAAAAGCAAGTTGAGGAACGGATGAAGAGTTATGAAGAGGAGTGTGGTATGTAAAGAGAAGAAAAAAATGTGTTAGTGATAAGTGAAAAATGTAACTAATTTTGTATATAAGTTTTGTTGCACTTATCGATACTTTTTAGTTAATATCGTTCGAATAAACCCCGATTTGTTTATAAATACGTTTACTTTACATTTTAGTGTATATATTGCGTATCGTGTAAATATCATTGAGTTTAATTGATTTTCTCTCATTTTTGCAGGTTTTCAATCAAGGATATCTTTCCATATTCATAAAGAGCATTTAATAAGCTTTCCAGTGCTTCCGACCGTGCGTAAATCAGAGTTACGGTGCAGAAGTTGTGGTCCAAATAAGAGCTGGTTTGCTGTCATGTTCGCTTTGCGAGTGTGCCAGCGAATGTTCGCTTGCGAGTTCCTAGCGAAGGCTCCCAGAATTGGACACGGAAGAAAGAGACCAAAGTTCGCTATGCGAACTGTGCAGCGAGCATTCGCTTTGCGAATAAATCGTTCACACTGCAAACTTCTGGAATTTTGCAAAGGCGATTTAGCATTACAGAGGCACTTAAGTGCCAATTTTTTAGGCTTACTTTGCGAGTAAAACGTTCACTTAGCGAATGTGACAGATTTTGTAATACTATAAGTTTATTTTCAGTCATTTTTTTGGTATGGTTTTAGGGATTTTTGCTCCCAACTCCATCAAACTTCATTTTTCAGTAGATTAGCTTAGAAAACAACATGGAAGCTTGCACACGGATGAAACGGGATGGATTGATCGTCGACCGGCGTTGACAAACCGCGAGATGTTTGGTTTATTTCTCTTCTTCTTTGTGTTTTTATTCTATGTTGGGTTGTGTATATGTATTTATTCTGAACTCATGTATATTTGTCGCCCAAGACGTTGTATGATATCTGCTTTACAAATCTTTATTGGTGATTGTCTCTGATTTTTGCTTTATGCCCGGAGTTTGTGTTGCATTAGAGATAATCCTCATAAACTTTCATTAGGGATTATAATCTGTTAGTTCCTGGACTCTAGAGATAGATTTAGAGCTAACAATCTTCAATAGGCGTCGAAGCTTAATGCCTCCGTGTCTTGAGTCGGGTGCGAGAGTGTCGACGATGGTAGCACGGTTGTTCTCTCAACTTTGCGTTAGACATAACCTTTGTTGTGAGCGATTCTGGGTGATATTAAGGAGTATTGTAGGTGGAGTATAATTGGTCAGTAAGTTTAAGTTTGTGCGGAGTCGATTATGTGCATGCCGGATAAGTTCGTCTCTCTGATTAATGATTTCTTTTTATGTTAATGTTTATTTGTCTGCATTTACTTTAAACCCATTTTAATCCAAACTCATAAACGTGAGAGATTGTCGAACGACATTCTTTCCCTCGAACCGATCTTTGTGGACACGACATAAATCCCGGAGGGAATTTTCCGAAAATAAATATTTTTGCTTCCCGCTTTACCGCTTCAACAAAATGGCGCCGTTGCCGGGGATTGGTTTTGATATTGAATCGCATTGCGATAGTTTCTTTGTTTTTGAGTTTTGTATATATCGTATATATTGTCTATTTCCATTGTGTTTATTCAAGTGTTGTATACATTTTATTCCCGTAACGTTTATTTAAATGTTCGGTTAGGGAACTTGCTTTTGGTTTGTGCGATGAGGCATCACCATGGCATGAAGGAAGGAAGTTGCTAGCTAAGCATTGTAAAGGCGTCGAGCTTACAACGTAAAACAAGCATGTTATATTATTTTCTTTTGTTGTGGTTTAGCTTAGGTAGTGTGGTGAACATTCATTAAACAAGTTGTACTCGGATTTTTCGTGAAATTTTCAAATCTTCACTTTACAACTTGTTTAATCCATTTTCACCCGGTCTTTTAGTTTGTTTATATTAATAGTTTTCGTGTTTATCTATGAGCTTGTTTTGAGTAGCTTGTGGAAATTTAAGGTGATGTTCCAAGTTTGATCGTTTCAACTTGCAGATGTATGGTAATGATATTTTTAAGTTTTGTACACGTCCAAGGTATGTGTTTATCGGTTTCTTGACTTTAGCATATTCATGATACTTAGGCATTTTACAAACTTCCGTGCCATTCATTCTTTTGTATACTTGTTCTTGTGTGAATCACTTTAGTTCCCACCTTTTTGTGAGGTAGCTTTCCATTGTTCATATATGCGCGGTGTACCAACATTCTTGTTCTAACTGGATTTTATTATGCTTAATCTTTTGTTTGTGTTGATTATGTGAAAGCATGAAAAGGATCAAGGCATTTTGTTTCATTTTGAGCACAACTACCTATCCAAATAGTCATTCACCTTGCGAGCGTGTGATCATTCGTAACCCCTTTGAGATTTTTTGATCCATGTTTTAATTGAACTTAATGCTTGTCTATGAGTATTTAGTTCACTTATTTTTTAATGGATTTTTTTTCTTGGACCCTCAACTTTGTCTTGTTGTATGAATTTTTCACTTGCCTTAGAAAGTAGGGAGTATTCACATAATGATGTGGTTGAATTCAAGTTGGGGAGAGAATGATTGTTTACTCATTGGTTGTTTTCTATGAGGATGAAAAAGAAAAGAAAATAAAAAGAGAAAAATATGAAAAAGAAAAGAAAAAAAAGAAATCAAAAGAAAATCCTTGAGAATGGAAACAAAAAGAGTTCAAATAATTGTGCTAAATAAGTATTGTGTTTTGTGTAACACTTGGGATTTTGGAAGAAGTTGATTAGAATTTTGTGTGTGAGTCTTTGTGAGTTTATCACTCCCTTAGGTTTAGGCAAGTTTTTCTTTCAATTACTTTTAGAAATTGCACCTTGTTTGTTTACCCAACCATGCTACAACCTTGAAAGCCCTAGTGATTCTTGCCTTTGTATGATCAATGTGAATTTTTGGATGGATGCATAATTTAGTCTATTGTTTGTATGATTGTTGTGTGAGTGATAAGTACCCCATTTTGTGTTTTTCATCTACCGATGATTGTTTTTGCTAGGTGTGATTCATATTTGAACTTGTGTTGTTTCAAGATGTTTGGCATGATTTTTATATTTTGCATTTGTTTCGTGACTATGTTGTCGTCGTAGTTTAGTGGTAAGTATTTTCTTTGTGTGTACCGTTTTTCATTTGAATCATACATTTGTTTCCGTTTTTAAAAACCTGTTGATTCGTGATTCTTTGGTTATTGCTTTAGTGTTTTTAAGTTTGCTTGATTATTGTTTGCGGACAAACAAGTTTAAGTTGGGGAGAGTTTGATAATTGCAAAATGTAACTATTTTTGTATATAAGTTTTGTTGCACTTATCGATACTTTTTGGTTAATATCGTTCGAAAAAACCCCGATTTGTTTATAAATAGGTTAACTTTACATTTTAGTGTATATATTGCGTATCATGTAAATATCATTGAGTTTAATTGATTTTCTCTCATTTTTACAGGTATTCAATCAAGGATATCTTGCCATATTCATAAAGAGCATTTAATAAGCTTTCCAGCGCTTCCGACCGTGCGTAAATTAGAGTTACGGTGCAGAAGTTGTGGTCCAAATAAGAGCTGGTTTGCTATCATGTTCGCTTTGCGAGTGTGCCAACGAATGTTCGTTTTCCGAATGCCTGGCGAGTTCCTAGCGAAGGCTCCCAGAATTGGAGTTTAACCTTCGTCTCTCTGATTAATGATTTCTTTTTATGTTAATGTTTATTTGTCTGCATTTACTTTAAACCCATTTTAAACCAAACTCATTAACTCAAGAGATTGTCGAACGGTATTCTTTCCCTCGAACCGATCTCTGTGGACACGACATAAATCCCAGAGGGAATTCTTCCGAAAATAAATATTTTTGCTTGCCGCTTTACCGCTCCAACAAAATGGCGTCGTTGTCAGGGATTGGTTTTGATATTGAATCGCATTACGATAGTTTCTTTGTTTTTGAGTTTTGTATATATCGTATATATTGTCTATTTCCATTATGTTTGTTCAAGTGTTATATACATTTTGTTCCCGTAACGTTTGTTTAAATGTTTGGTTAGGACACTTGTTTTGGTTTGCGCGGTGAGGCATCACCATGGCATGAAGGAAGGAAGTTGCTAGCTAAGCATTGTAAAGGCGTCGAGCTTATGACGTAAAACAAGCATGTTATATTATTTTCTTTTGTTGTGGTTTAGCTTAGGTAATGTGGTGAACATTCATTAAACAAGTTGTACTCGAATTTTTCGTGAAATTTTCAAATCTTCACTTTACAACTTGTTTAATCCATTTTCACCTGGTCTTTTAGTTTGTTTACATTAATAGTTTTTGTGTTTGTCTATGAGCTTGTTTTGAGTAGCTTGAGGAAATTTAAGGTGATGTTCCAAGTTTGATCGTTTCAACTTGTGGATGTATGGTAATGATATTGTTAAGTTTTGTACACGTCCAAGGTATGTGTTTATCGCTTTCTTGACTTTAGCATATTCATGATACTTAGGCATTTTACAAACTTCCATGTCATTCATTCTTTTGTATACTTGTTCTTGTGTGAATCACTTTAGTTCCCACCTTTTTGTGAGGTAGCTTTCCATTGTTCATATATGCACGGAGTACCAACATTCTTGTTCTAACTGGATTTTATTATGCTTAATCTTTTGTTTGTGTTGATTATGTGAAAGCATGAAAAGGATCAAGGCATTTTGTTTCATTTTGAGCACAACTACCTATCCAAATAGTCATTCACCTTGTGAGCGTGTGATCATTCGTAACCCCTTTGAGATTTTTTTATCCATGTTTTTATTGAACTTAATGCTTGTCTATGAGTATTTAGTTCACTTATTTTTTAATGGATTTTTTTTCTTGGACCCTCAACTATGTGTTGTTGTATGAATTCTTGCCTTGCTTTATAAAGTAGGGAGTATTCACATAATGATTTGGTTGAATTCAAGTTGGGGAGAGAATGATTGTTTACCCATTGGTTGGTTTCTTTGAGGATGAAAAAGAAAAGAAAAAAAAAGATAAAAATATGAAAAAGAAAAGTAAAAAAAGAAAGCAAAAGAAAATCCTTGAGAAACGAAACAAAAAGAGTTCAAATAATTGTGCAAAAATAAGTATTGTGTTTTGTGTAACACTTTAGATTTTGGAAGAAGTTCATTGGAATTTTGTGTGAGTCTTTGTGAGTTGATCACTCCCGTAGGTTTAGGCATGTTTTTGTTTCAATTACCTTTTGAAATTGCCCCTTGTTTGTTTACCCGACCACGCTACAACCTTGAAAGCCCTTGTGATTCTTGCCTTTGTATGATCAATGTGAATTTTTGGATGGATGCATAATTTAATCTATTGTTTGCATGATTGTTGTGTGAGTGATAAGTACCCCAGTTTGTGTTTTTCATCTACCGATGATTGTTTTTGCTAGGTGTGATTCACGTTTGAACTTGTGTTGTTTTAGGATGTTTGGCATGATTTTTGTATTTTGCATTTGTTTCGTGACTATGTTGTCGTCGTAGTTTAGTGGTAAGTATTTACTTTGTGTGTACCATTTTTCATTTGAACCATACATTTGTTTGCGTTTTTCAAAACCTGTTGATTCGTGATTCTTTGGTTATTGCTTTTGTGTTTTTAAGTTTGCTTGATTCTTGTTTGCGGACAAACAAAGTTGGGGAGAGTTTAATAAGTGCAAAATGTAACTATTTTTGTATATAAGTTTTGTTGCACTTATCGATACTTTTTGGTTAATATCGTTCGAATAAACCCCGATTTGTTTATAAATACGTTTACTTTACATTTTAGTGTATATATTGTGTATCGTGTAAATATCATTGAGTTTAATTGATTTTCTCTCATTTTTGCAGGTATTCAATCAAGGATATCTTGCGATATTCATAAGGAGCATTTAATAAGTTTTCCAGCGCTTCCGACCGTGCGTAAATCAGAGTTACGGTGCAGAAGTTGTGGTCCAAATAAGAGCTGGTTTACTGTCATGTTCGCTTTGCGAGTGTGCCAGCGAATGTTCGCTTCGCAAATTCCTGGCGAGTTCCTAGTGAAGGCTCCCAGAATTGGACATGGGAGAAAGTGACCAAAGTTAGCTTTGCAAACTATGCAGCGAGCATTCACTTTGCAAATAAATCGTTCGCACTGCGAACTTCTGGAATTTTGCAGAGGCGGTTTAGCATTTCAGAGGCACTTAAGTGCCATTTTTTTAGGCTCGCTTTGCGAGTAAAATGTTCGCTTAGCGAACGTGACAGATTTTGTAATACTATAAGTTCATTTTCAGTCATTTTTTAGGTATGGTTTTGGGGATTTTTGCTCCCAACTCCATCAAACTTCATTTTTCAGTAGATTAGCTTAGAAAACAGCATGGAAGCTTGCACACGGATGAACCGGGGTGGATTGATCGTCGACCGGCGTTGACAAACCGCGAGATGTTTGTTTATTTCTCTTCTTCTTTGTGTTTTTCTTCTATGTTGGGTTGTGTATATGTATTTATTCTGAACTCATGTATATTTGTCACCCCTGGCGTTGTATGATATCTGCTTTACAAATCTTTATTTGTGATTGTCTCTGATTTTTACTTTATGCCCGGAGCTTGAGTTGCGTTAGAGGTAATCCTTGCAAACTTTGATTAGGGATGATTATCTGTTTGTTTCTGGACTCTAGAGATAGATTTAGAGCTAACTATCTTCAATAGGCGTCGAAGCTTAATGCCTCCGTGTCTTGAGTCGGGTGCGAGAGTGTCGACGATTGTAGCACGGTTGTTCTCTCAACTTTGCATTAGACATAACCTTTGTTGTGAGCGATGTTGGGTGATATTTAGGAGTATTGTAGATGGATTATAACTGGTCGGTAAGTTTAAGTTTGTGAAGAGTCGATTATGTGCATGCCGGATAAGTTCGTCTCTTTGATTAATAATTTCTTTTTATGTTAATGTTTATTTGTCTGCATTTACTTTAAACCCATTTTAATCCAAACTCATAAACGCGAGAGATTGCCGAACGACATTCTTTCCCTCGAACCGATCTCTGTGGACACGACATAAATCCTGGAGGGAATTCTTCCGTAAATAAATATTTTTGCTTGCCGCTTTACCGCTCCAACAAAATGGCGCCGTTGCCGGGGATTGGTTTTGATATTGAATCGCATTGCGATAGTTTCTTTGTTTTTGAGTTTTGTATATATCGTATATATTGTCTATTTCCATTATGTTTGTTCAAGTGTTGTATACATTTTGTTCCCGTAACATTTGTTTAAATGTTTGGTTAGGGCACTTGCTTTTGGTTTGCGCGGTGAGGCATCACCATGGCATGAAGGAAGGAAGTTGCTAGCTAAGCATTGTAAAGGCGTAGAGCTTACGACGTAAAACAAGCATGTTATATTATTTTCCTTTGTTGTGGTTTAGCTTCGGTAGTGTGGTGAACATTCATTAAACAAGTTGTACTCGAATTTTTCGTGAAATTTTCAAATCTTCACTTTACAAATTGTTTAATCCATTTCCACCCGGTCTTTTAGTTTGCTTATATTAATAGTTTTCGTGTTTGTCTATGAGCTTGTTTTGATTAGCTTGAGGAAATTTAAGGTGATGTTCCAAGTTTGATCGTTTCAACTTGCGGATGTATGGTAATGATATTTTTAAGTTTTGTACACGTCCAAGGTATGTGTTTATCGCTTTCTTGACTTTAGCATATTCATGATACTTAGGCATTTTACAAACTTCCATGCCATTCATTCTTTTGTGTACTTGTTCTTGTGTGAATCACTTTAGTTCCCACCTTTTTGTTCATATATGCACGGAGTACCAACATTTTTGTTTTAACTAGATTTTATTATGCTTAATCTTTTGTTTGTGTTGATTATGTGAAAGCATGAAAAGGATCAAGGCATTTTGTTTTATTTTGAGCACAACTACCTATCCAAATAGTCATTCACCTTATGAGCGTACGATCATTCGTAACCCCTTTGAGATTTTTGGATCCATGTTTTAATTGAACTTAATGCTTGTCCATGAGTATTTAGTTCACTTATTTTTTAATGGATTTTTTTCTTGGATCCTCAACTTTGTGTTGATGTATGAATTTTTGCCTTGCCTTAGAAAGTAGGGAGTATTCACATAATGATGTGGTTGAATTCAAGTTGGGGAGAGAATGATTGTTTACTCATTGGTTGTTTTCTATGAGGATGAAAAAGAAAAGAAAAAAAAAGATAAAAATATGAAAACGAAAAGAAAAAAAAAGAAATCAAAAGAAAATCCTTGAGAAAGGAAACAAAAAGAGTTCAAATAATTGTGCTAAATAAGTATTGTGTTTTGTGTAACACTTGGGATTTTGGAAGAAGATGATTGGAATTTTTTGTGTGAGTCTTTATGAGTTGATCACTCCCTTAGGTTTAGGCAAGTTTTTGTTTCAATTACCTTTAGAAATTGCCCCTTGTTTGTTTACCCGACCACACTACAACCTTGAAAGCCCTTGTGATTCTTGCCTTTGTATGATCAATGTGAATTTTTGGATGGATGCATAATTTGTTTTATTGTTTGCATGATTGTTGGTTGAGTGATAAGTACCCCATTTTGTGTTTTTCATCTACCGATGATTATTTTTGCTAGGTGTGATTCACGTTTGAACTTGTATTGTTTTAGGATGTTTTGCATGATTTTTGTATTTTGCATTTGTTTCGTGACTATGTTGTCGTCGTAGTTTAGTGGTAAGTATTTACTTTGTGTGTACCATTTTTCATTTGAACCATACATTTGTTTCCATTTTTCAAAACCTGTTGATTCGTGCTTCTTTGGTTATTGCTTTTGTGTTTTTAAGTTTGCTTGATTCTTGTTTGCGGACAAACAAATTTGGGGAGAGTTTGATATGTGCAAAATGTAACTATTTTTGTATATAAGTTTTGTTGCACTTATCGATATTTTTTGGTTAATATCGTTCGAATAAACCCCGATTTGTTTATAAATACGTTTACTTTACATTTTAGTGTATATATTGCGTATCGTGTAAATATCATTGAGTTTAATTGATTTTCTCTCATTTTTGCAGGTATTCAATCAAGGATATCTTGCCATATTCATAACGAGCATTTAATAACCTTTCCAGCACTTCCGACCGTGCGTAAATCAGAGTTACGGTGCAGAAGTTGTGGTCCAAATAAGAGATGGTTTGCTGTCATGTTCGCTTTGCGAGTGTGCCAGCGAATGTCTGGAGAGTTCCCAACGAAGGCTCCCAGAATTGGACAGGGGAGAAAGAAACCAAAGTTCGCTTTGAGAACTGTGCAGCGAGCATTCGCTTTGCGAATAAATTATTCGTACTGCGAACTTCTGGAGTTTTGCAGAGGTGGTTTAGCATTTCAGAGGCACTTAAGTGCCATTTTTTGAGGCTCGCTTTGCGAGTAAAACGTTTGCTTAGCGAACGTGGTAGATTTTTTAATACTATAAGTTCATTTTTAGTCATTTTTTAGGTATGGTTTTGGGGATTTTTGCTCCCAACTCCATCAAACTTCATTTTTCAGTAGATTAGCTTAGAAAATAACATGGAAGCTTGCACACTGATGAACCGGGGTGGATTGATCGTCGATCGGCGCTGACAAACCGGGAGATGTTTGGTTTATTTCTCGTTTTCCTTGTGTTTGTCTTCTACGTAGGGTTGTGTATATGTATTTATTCTGAACTCATGTATATTTGTCGCCCATGGCGTTGTATGATATCTGCTTTACAAATCTTTATTGGTGATTGTCTTTGATTTTCGCTTTATGCCCGGAGTTTGAGTTGCATTAGAAATAATCCTTGCAAACTTTGATTAGGGATGATTATCTGTTAGTTTCTGGACTCTAGAGATAGATTTAGAGCTAACAACCTTCAATAGGCGTCGAAGCTTAATCCCTCCGTGTCTTGAGTCGGGTGCGAGAGTGTCGGCGATGGTAGCACGGTTGTTCTCTCAACTTTGCGTTAGACATAACCTTTGTTGTGAGCGATGTTGGGTGATATTGTGGAGTATTGTAGGTGGAGTATAACTAGTCGGTAAGTTTAAGTTTGTGAGGAGTCGATTATGTGCATGCCGGATAAGTTCGTCTCTCTGATTAATGATTTCTTTTTATGTTAATGTTTATTTGTCTGCATTTACTTTAAACCCATTTTAATCCAAACTCATAAACGCGAGAGATTGTCGAACGGAATTCTTTCCCTCGAACCGATCTCTGTGGACACGACATAAATCCCGGAGGGAATTCTTCCAAAAATAAATATTTTGGCTTGCCGCTTTTCCGCTCCAACAGTTAGCAATAAATAGCAATAAAGATTAGATGAACTGAAATGAAAATTCATCATTTCCAATAAGAGATACAAACAAAAACAAAGAATGATAAAGGAGTGTATCACTCTCCAAAAGATCACAAATCAGGTATACGTTATTCAAATCTTGACATCAGTCATAAATACGAATAAATGTATACTTGAAAGTGGGAGGGAAGAATCTGACAAGGAGTAAAGGTTGGGAAGAGAAGTGTTTAGTTTCAAGAAATCTGTGTATTACACACAACTTAATGAATGCATAATAAAGGGTGAAAGACGTAAATATTTAAATTTTTCTCAAGTAAATTATCAAACCCAAAGCGTTAAAACATGATTACAGCAATAAAAGGAATATTAAGGAGTAATTATTTGAAACCTAGTCTCATGAAATCACAACGCTCGAGGTGTCTCTTCAACAGAAAGGTGTGATTTAATTTTGGACAAGTGTCACAAATAATCATAATCGTTTATTTTCAAGAGAGCACGTTTGATATTCCCATGGTCAAGAATACCAAGAGGTATCTGACTGGACAAGTTTCTGATCAGGACATCTTCAAATCATGTAAAAGTATCGATAATCAGAAAGACATAAAATAAATAATAAAACACTTTGCTTAACATCAGAATCTTATATCAGAAGTTCTGGTGACTTGACACATCAAAATATCATCTTCTCATTCTGGACAAGGTTTAATAAATAAATTTTCCATAATGAATACGAATCTATCCTCAGCAAGGGGTTTTGTGAAAATATCAGCCCACTGGTGGTCTGTATCCACAAATTTTAATTGAAAAGTACCCTTCTGAACACAGTCACATAGAAAGTGATGTTTTATTTCAATATGTTTTTCCATAGAATGCAAAATATGATTCTTAGATAAACAAATTTCAAAAGTATTATCACAGAAGATAGGAATGTTACTCTCGTGTATCTGAAAATCTTCGAGTTGATTCTTCATCCAAAGTATCTGAGTACTACACAGTGATGCTGAGATATTTTCTATTTCTACAGTTGAAAGAGAAATTGTTGATTGTCTTTTGCTTGCCCAAGAGACGAGGTTATTCCCCAGAAACTGACAGTTTCCAGAAGTACCTTTCCTTTTTAATTTGTCTCCACCATAATCTGCATCATTATTACTAGAAAACTTGTACTCTGGTGTTTTCTTATACATCAAGCCAAGGTTAGTTGTTCCTTTAAGATACCTTAGGATTCTCTTAACATCAGTTAAGTGAGTTTCCCTTGGATCTGATTGGAAATGAGCACAAAGACATACGTTGAACAGAATATCTGGACGAGAAGCAGTCAAATACATAAGAGAGCCTATCTTACCACGATAGAGCTTCTTACAAACCTTTTTACTTACTTATTCTTTCTCTAAAATGCATGTCGGATGCATAGGAGTCTTAGCGGGTTTACTTTCTGACATATTGAACTTCTTCAGAAGTTCTCTTGCATACTTGCTCTGATGAATGTACGTTCCTTCTGGACGTTGATCAATATGAATTCCCAAAAAAAATCTGAGTTCTCCCATCAGACTCATTTCAAATTCATCCTGCATTAACTTAGAAAATTCCTTGCACAAGGAAGTATTATCAGAATAAAATATAATATCATCAACGTAGATTTGAACAACTAGAATGTCACTTTTAAAGGTTTTACAAAAGAGTGTTGTATCCACTTTTCCTCTGGTAAAGTCATTTTCCAAAAGAAAGTTACTTAGCCTTTCATACCAAGATCTGGGAGCCTGTTTTAGACCATATAATGATTTTTTAAGTTTTAAAACGAAATCTGGGTTTTCAAAACTTTCAAAACCTGGAGGTTGGTGCACATACACTTCTTCAGAAATATACCCATTTAAAAATGCACTCTTTACATCCATCTGATATAAAGTAATGTCATGATTTACAAAAAATGAAATTAAAAGACGAATAGATTCTAACCTGGCAACTGGTGCAAAGGTTTATGTATAGTCTATCCCTTCTAGCTTACTATAACCTTGTGCTACCAGTCGTGCTTTGTTTCTTACGACCTCACCTTTCTATTCTACCTTGTTTTTGAATACTCACTTTGTTCCAATGACGTGGACACCTTTGGGTTTTTGAACAAGATCCTAGACATCATTTCTGGTGAATTGATTCAACTATTCTTACATGGCCAGAATCCACTCATTCTCCCTAAGAGCTTCATCAACTGATGTTGGTTATATCAGAGACACCAAACCCGTAAGAGTTTCTTCAGAAGGTTTAAATGATGAACGAGTTCTGACTGGATCAGCTTTGTCTCCCAAAATCAATTCTTCAGAATGGGAAGTCTTTAGTCTATTCTTCTTCTGATGAGATGGACTATTTGCAGTTTCTGGTAAGGTTGTATCTGATTTTGGAGAATGTGCATCTTTGTCTCCTTCTTTTGAATCTTCTTCCTTGGATTCTGATAAGGTGATCTTCAGATCTGCAAACTTTTCAACTAGCTTTGACTTTTCATGGTCAAGCTTATCATCGAATCTGACATAAGTTGATTCCTCAATAATTCGTGTTTCTCTGTTATTGATTCTGTAACCTTTAGAGCGTTCAGAGTATCCTAACAATAAACACTTTTGAGCTTTGGAATCAAACTTGCCAAGATTCTCTTTAGTGTTTAACATAAAACAAATACAACCAAATGGATGAAAATATGAAATGTTGGATTTTCTATTCTTCCACAATTCATAAGGAGTCTTACCCATAATAGGTCTTATAGAAATCCTGTTCTGAATATAACATGTTGTATTTATTGCCTCTGCCCAGAAGTGCTTAGCCATGTCAGTTTCTTGGATCATGGTATGAGCTATTTCTTGCAAAGTCATATTCTTCCTTTCCACTACTCCATTTTGTTGTGGAGTTCTGGGACAGGAGAAATCATGGGAAATGCCACGGGAATCAAAAAGATTCTCAAACTATTTGTTCTCAAATTCTCCGTCATGATCACTTTCGACTCTGACTATTTTGCAATCCTTCTCTGTTTGCACTTGAGAACAAAAGGTAGAGAACACAGAATGTGACTCATCCTTGTGTTTCAAGAATTTTACCCATGTACAACGACTATAATCATCAACGATAACTAATCCATACTTCTTTCCACTGATTGAAGCAGTTTTCACTGGTCCAAACAAATCAATGTGTAGAAGTTCTAACTGTCTAGAGGTGGACACAACATTTTTTGCTTTGAAGGAAGTTTTAGAGAACTTTCCTTTTTGACATGTGTAGCGCGGTTTTCGTGACCGCCCACATCCGTCTACGGATGGGATTGGGTGCTGCTTTCTGATTTCTTATTTATCCTATGAAGCTGGAAAGGAAAGGGAAGTTATCTCAAACTAACCTTGCACGCAAATGTTTTCTTTAACAAATGCTAAGAGATTGGGGAGTTCGGGGTCAGATTATACAATGGGGAGTTGTTAATTACACATCCTATACATGGTTATCCATGGGTTATTAGCAATTTTCCTTATAGCTTTCTACTTACTGGTGTTTATCTGTTGTAAAATGGGAAAGTTTCTCCTTTGAGAAGGTTGAGAGATGTTGAAAAGATATTTTTGTTGTTTTCAGGTTTTTTGATGTTTTTGGTAAGGTACTGGACCTAAGGTTTTTGTTTAGTGTGCTCGCTAAGATTTTGCAATCTTATGCCTACGTATTCCTGTTAAATAAAATAGGGAAATCAGAACAATCGTAGTTCCTCCTATTCTATGGGAGGAAAAAGATGTTTGGTGTCTTGTTTAAAGTCCAAGATTGAAGCTAAAGGGGTGTTTGTGGGAATTGATTGAAAGAGTGAAAAGATTAAAGATTGAGATATAAATATCCGGGAAAAAACATCGAATGAAAATAGAAGGAATATCCACGAAAGCGTCGGATGAAAATATAAAAGGAAAGGGTTTTTCCTGTGTTTTTTTAGGAAATCTTGAGGGTTACTTGAGATCTAAAAGGAGATAAGACTGTCCAAGTCTACTGGTATGAAGAGGTTTATCTTTGTATGATGCCCAAGAGGAGGCTGATGTTTTAAGGAATGAGAATCAACCCTAAATTGGTTTGAGGTTTTGACTCTAGAAAGACTGCTCTAGGAAAGGATGACTAGGTTATGTTCCTATACCTTTAAGAGGTCGTCGGGTCCTTGTACTAAGCCCAAGAGGAGGCATGAGAACCTTTAAGAGGCCTGAGGATCCTTGTGCAATGCCCAAGAGGAGGCGGGGAAAGCTTTTAAGAAGCCCGTGGGTCCCAAACCAAAGAAAAGTTCAAGAGATGTCATTCACCGAGAATGAGTCATTTAGTGAACAGTTCTGAGGTTTGAAGAAATTCAAGAGATGCCATTCATCGAGAATGAATCATTTATGGGGAGTAGAATTTCTTTGACAATTTCTAATAGTGACAGTCTGAGAAAAGGTTCACCGAGAATACTGCATTTCTCTTTGTTCCATATTGTATAAGCCAAAGAGAAGGCAAGACTGTATCTGGAAATTCCTATGGGGAACTAGTTTTGACTGTATTCAAGAGTGACCAACTGGCTTTACCTAGTTCTAGACCTAGTTGTCGGGGAAAACTCTAAGCAGATATAAAAGTATATATACAGTTGATATATGACAAGTATTTTAAAGGATATGAAAGAAGGACTTACAGGTGAGCAAGCTTCCCATAATACAGTTATATATATTTGAAAGCAAGTAAATGAAAGCTGATAAAACTTACAGGTGAGCAACCTGTTAGTTCTTGTATTGGCTGGAATTTTGGTAAAACAAAGTTGAACAATGTTGATGTCATATGTCTGATGTCTTAACATTGGTTCCTAACATTAGTTGTTGCAGGGTTGCAATTTTGAGGTCTGATGTTAAACATGATGTCTTGACATCAGTTGACAGAACATCAAAAAACCA
This sequence comes from Lathyrus tuberosus, assembly GCA_022829125.1. Taxonomy (NCBI): domain Eukaryota; kingdom Viridiplantae; phylum Streptophyta; class Magnoliopsida; order Fabales; family Fabaceae; genus Lathyrus; species Lathyrus tuberosus. Next base: position 3,244,400 of record JALAZF010000320.1, on the reverse strand, counting down.
TCTGTTGTGTTTTTTGTATTGCAGGATGTTGGGTGAGATGTCCTGACATGGTTAATAAGACATCAGTACAGATATGGAGTAGTACTGTCATGACAGTATGTCATAACATCTTGGTTCTGGCACAGCAGTTGCTGCTGTTATGTGACAGATGTTGCAGGAGATGTCATGACATCTTAGTTGGGTATAGCAGGTGTTGTTAATGATGTCATGTGTCTGATGTCTTAACATTGAGTCATAACATTAGTGAATGTTAAGGTGTTGAAGAGTTAAAGTGCTGAAGAGTGATGTCACATGCGATGTCTTGACATCACTATACCAGAACATTAAAACATCAGGTTGTGATGTTTTTAGGGTTGCGCGTGTTAACTTGATTTTGAGGAGATCTGTTAGGGATTGGATGCGAAATTCTTGGAGAAGATTTTGCCAATCAGATTTGGAGCAGATCATGGAGCAAATCATGTATCAAACATTAGGGCTGATTTGGAAAGATTTGAAGATAAAATCTGTTTTAGATTCAAATCATATCTGGTTTAATTTCATATCAAATCTGATATTTTCAAGGAGTTGATTTATTCTGAAGCAATCTTTTTTAGTTGTGTTAAAGATTAGTTTGTTGTTATTTTCATGCAAAAAGATATGGAGAATAATTAGATTTAATTATGAAGATTTGATTGAAGATTTGATTGAAGATTTAATTGAAGATCTATATAGTAGCAGAATCTTTTGCAGATTTGTAGCAGAAGATTGGTTGTGATTTGAAGGACCAAATCCAGTTGGGAAAAGGTTTTAAATAGAATGTTTGTAATCTAGAAAAAACACGGGTCCACGATGTAGATCATTAGGGCTTTGTCGAAGTGAACCACTCGTGTTGTGAGTTGGTCACTGTGTTCTTACTCAAAAACCTGTAGGTAATGAGTTTGGTATTGTTTTTGGAGGAAGCTTTGAAGCAACTCCAGTGTGTGTCATGGAAGGGTGACTTCTATGTGTCTGTGATTGAAGAGTTATTGGTAATCAAGTTGTTGATGCAGTGACGGAGATGTTGACTGCTAGACATCATTACGATGATTGGGAGTGAGATGGAGTCTCTTATCTTGGGAGGACTTAGATAGAAGGGTCATTGGGTAGTGATTAAATTAGGTAGATTGTCAACTGGTTTGTTGAGTCTGTAATTTGATACTACTAATAGTGGGCTTCCTTCCTGGCTTGGTATGCCCCCAGATGTAGGTTGTTAGACCGAACTGGGTGAACAATCCTTGTGTGTTTTTCAGTACTTTTATTGTCTTGTTCATACAGCAGATATTGATTTTGTGACATCACACTTAACATCACATATCTGGTACCAGAATTTCAATTGGTATCAGAGCAGGCATCCTATCTGTTTCTGGATGAGATCTAGGGAAGATACTTTCTGGTTCATGAGCAAGGAAGATAGTTTTGCTGAGTTATGGACTTGTTCAGTTCTTATAGTTGGTTGTATGATCCCTTGGAGTGAAGGATGGACTATTCATGATAGGGTATGTATTGGACCTGTCTGTTGAACTGTTGTTGTGAGTTTAATTTGTTGGCACTTGGTGATGGTGTGCAAGGATTATTGAGTAGTGCCTAAAGGTTGTTGAGGAGTTGTTGTGTGTTCCGCTGCATGGTATCTGATGTAACCCTGGTTGGTTCTTGTATCTCTGGTGGTAAGATTCTAGGAAGGCATTCTCTTGGAAAGACATTAGGGTTTGGTCTCCTCAGCAGGATATTCTACGATGTTGTAGTTTATGCAAGACAGCTTCAACCGTTTGGTTAGAGATGCCAAAGATACTGGAGGATTATCTCATATCTTTGTTTTGGGAAAGAAGTGATCTTAAGGTGAACGGATCTTTTTGAAGATTGTATGACATGGAAGTTTCAGTTTTTTTTAGAAGAATATATTTCAGTTCAGGCATTGAAGACCAATATGTCCAGAACATTGATTCCTTCTTTATCAAGTTTCTTGATGGTGAAAGAAGAGGGTGGAGCCAAAGCAAAAGAGTATCACCGTCAAATCCTTCATGCGGGAGTGAAGATCTTGATAAGTTATCTCTTAAGCTTAGTTGTGGTGACCTAACTAGAAGGATCTTCCTGTTTATGATGTCAAATGTAGTTTTGGATGAATTCTCTTGTGTAGATACATGTTTCTGATTTTCACAATCATGAACTGGAGGAAGGTTCATCAAGAGAGAAGTTGAGCTTAATATGTCAATTCTAATGTCTCGACATCGCGCTACACATCAGCAGTTTATGGTAAATGCTAAGTCAAAGACCTATTAGATTGTAGCTACTTTGAAGAATCACTGAAGCTGAGAAGTTGAACAATTTTTGAGATGTTGTTCATAATGTCATAGCATTTCAACAGGAGCTGGTTGAAGAAAAGGTAGTTTTCTTGTTAGCAGAAGAGAAGGAAATGATCCTTGTTTAAACTAAAATGTCTGAGGACAATTTTATAGGGAAAAGGCATCCAAGAGTTTGTGTGCAGTAGCAGGGTAAATCAGCTTGTGGTCAATTGGTGTTTGCTTGAGCTCTTTCAGTTTTGTGCCTTGAAGGATTCAAAGTAGCAGATTGTCTATGGTATGTTTATGCAGAAGGATGGCAGTTATTACTCCTTGGTTAGACAGGAGGTCTGAACCTTGTGCTTATAAGAAGAGGCTTCTGGAAGAGGGTGTTATGCAAGTTACTGCAGTTTTGTTGGTCTAATCTTGGAAGTTGATCAGATGCTAATATGCTCTCGTGTGTTCCCTACAAGAGATATATGTGGATTAATAAGTTTAGGAGATGTTTAATGTGATTTAGACTAATGTCAGAACTGATGTTGAAACATCATTTCAGTTCCTTGCTCAGGGTAGAGTAAAAGATCAAGACACTGACCTAACCTGGAAGGGTTTTGTGGTAAGAGTGGTTGTCATGATGGTTTGTTCCTGTTGTGTGAGAAGGTTACCTTGACAGGAGTTGAGTATTTGTCTGCTTTTGAGAAGGTTGTGCATTCAGCTAAGGACATAATACATTGACGGGAGACTATGTATATGTCTGATGGAAAAGTGCAGGACTATTGAAGTGTTGAAAATATACTTTTCTCTATGTGGCTGTTTATTTCTCTTCGTGGTGTGTTGGTGTGTGAGAACTCTGTGAAACAATCATGGTGGTTAAAAGAATATTGAGATTATAACAATAAGATTGTGTGGTCTATAGTGCATTTAGAAGTGGCATCATTTGGTATAGTTATGGGGTAGTCTTGGACTACTTATTTTCTGAAGATTCATATGTGATAGGTTTGAAGTCTTTGGAGTTTCTAAGCAGGATGGAGGTTGTCAACTCAAACTTGATTGTTGAATCAAGTCTATGAGAGCATGGAAATCTGTTTCTGCAAAGGGAGGAGGTTCTTCTGAGTGGCAGAAGGTAGAGCTAAATTCAACAGTTGGATGACATAATGTTCTGACATCTAGCTTAACATCAGGAGTCTCAGCTGGTGATGTGGCACATCAGCTAATGATAGGGTGATCTACAGGAATGAACAATAGGATGCTTCAAAAAGATCGTTCTCATGGCAGTTTGCGGGAGCTGCGGGAAGGAGAAGATGTTACATGACCATGGCTTAGGGAGTCTAAGTGTGTTTGCTTTTGAGCAAGTGGAACATGTAACTTGAAGATCAAGTTTCCTTGGTGGATCAAGATAACTTTGTGAGAGTTCTGACAAATGTGAAAAAGGTTAAAATGTGGCATTTGGTTGTTTTCATATGAGGATTCATGAATGAGGTGATCAAACTATGGCATTTGGTTGATCTCAGAAGTGGATTCGAAGAATCAAGATAATCAGAGTGTGGCAGCTGGTTATTATTGAGGATTGTCTTGGAACAAGTTACTCTTGGACAGAAGGGTGATGAGTTGAAGGCTCAAGGAGATTATTCTTCTTGAAGGTGGAAGAGAGGTTAATTCTCTAGTTCTTTGGATTACTATGCAATAGTAAGTCCAGTTGGTGGAACATATCAAGAATCATGGTGATGATATCTTGGTGTGTGGCAAATGTTCTAACTTGTGTTGGGACATTATCTGGTTGAATATCCTTGGTGAAGGATGATTTTGTTCTGGTTCTGAAGCTTGGTGTATACATTATGCCTAAGGAGCGTCTATATAGTCATCCGGGAGAATGATGAAGTAGAAGGTCTGCCTTGGATGGAGAATGTAGAGAAGACTGAAGTAGATCAGGTATTGATTGATTGGAAGATGAAGAGTATGATGGGGAATGACTGCCTTTGGAGAAAGGGACAATGGTACCAAAATGCATGTGCTCAGCAAGTGTGCTCAAATGTTCATCTTGCAATGGAGCACTGGTTATCTTAGATAGGGGGAGTTGAACTTTTGGTTATCTAGATTGTTTGTGGCTCTGGTGAAGGTGTTATGTCGTTCATGATGGACATGACAGTTTAGACCTGGTGTATCAATGGATTGGACCAGTAGTGTACATTTACCCCAATGTTTGTCAATTTCTGGCTAAAAAGGGGGAGAGAGTTGCCAAGGTGTGGTAGTGAAGCCTTTTTCTTATATGGTGCGGAAGTTGAAGGGGAGAGTGTTCGTACAGCTATGAGCTAGTTCTTATTTTGAGGGGGAGTTTGCCCTATGCTGCTGTGAAGGTGATTTCTGCAGCTTGTTGGTTTTTGTTGCTGCTGGTTTTTGAGTTTGTGCAGCTTGTTGAAGAGGTGCTGCTAGGTGTTTTGCAGATTTGTAGATTTTTTTTCACTGTTGGGTTCTCTGATGTTAGCAGAGATTGTTAGTTCTTGTATTGGCTGGAATTTTGGTAAAACAAAGTTGAACAATGTTGATGTCATATGTCTGATGTCTTAACATTGGTTCCTAACATTAGTTGTTGCAGGGTTGCAGTTTTGAGGTCTAATGTTAAACATGATGTCTTGACATCAGTTGACAGAACATCAGAAAACCATCTGTTGTGTTTTTTGTATTGCAGGATGTTGGGTGAGATGTCCTGACATGGTTAATCAGACATCAGTACAGATATGGAGTAGTACTATCATGACAGTATGTCATAACATCTTGGTTCTGGCACAGCAGTTGCTGCTGTTATGTGACAGATGTTGCAGGAGATGTCATGACATCTTAGTTGGGTATAGCAGGTGTTGTAAATGATGTCATGTGTCTAATATCTTAACATTGAGTCATAACATTAGTGAATGTTAAGGTGTTGAAGAGTTAAAGTGCTGAAGAGTGATGTCACATGCGATGTCTTGACATCACTATACTAGAACATTAAAACATCAGGTTGTGAGGTTTTTAGGGTTGCGCGTGTTAACTTGATTTTGAGGAGATCTGTTAGGGATTGGATGTGAAATTCTTGGAGAAGATTTTACCAATCAGATTTGGAGCAGATCATGGGGCAAATCATGTATCAAACATTAGGGATGATTTGGAAAGATTTGAAGATAAAATCTGTTTTAGATTCAAATCATATCTGGTTTAGTTTCATATCAAATCTGATATTTTCAAGGAGTTGGTTTATTCTGAAGCAATTTTTTCAGTTGTGTTGAAGATTAGTTTGTTGCTATTTTCATGCAAAAAGATATGGAGAATAATTAGATTTAATTATGAAGATTTGATTGAAGATTTAATTAAAGATCTATTTAGTAGCAGAATCTTTTGCAGATTTGTAGCAGAAGATTGGTTGTGATTTGAAGGCCCAAATCCAGTTGGGAAAAGGTTTTAAATAGAATGTTTGTAATCTAGAAAAAACACGGGTCCACGATGTAGATCATTAGGGCTTTGTCGAAGTGAACCACTCGGGTTATGAGATGGTCACTGTGTTCTTACTCAGAAACCTGTAGGTAATGAGTTTGGTATTGTTTTTGGAGGAAGCTTTGAAGCAACTCCAGTGTGTGTCATGGAAGGGTGACTTCTATGTGTCTATGATTGAAGAGTTGTTGGTAATCAAGTTGTTGATGCAGTGACGGAGATGTTGACTGCTAGACATCATTGCAATGATTGGGAGTGAGATGGAGTCTCTTATCTTGGGAGGACTTAGATAGAAGGGTCATTGGGTAGTGATTAAATTAGGTAGATTGTCAACTGGTTTATTGAGTCTGTAATTTGATACTACTAATAGTGGACTTCCTTCCTGGCTTGGTATGCCCCCAGATGTAGGTTGTTAGACCGAACTGGGTGAACAATCCTTGTGTGTTTTTCAGTACTTTTATTGTCTTATTCATACAGCAGATATTGATGTTGTGACATCACACTTAACATCACATATCTGGTACCAGAATTTCACAAGCTTTCATAGCTGTATTGTTAGTTGTTCAAAGAAATTGAAGAAAGTTTTGATAACAGATTATGAATTATAAGGAAAGTTGTTATAAAAAGAAGCGATATGAATATCTGGGAAAACATCGGATTGCAAGAGAAACGTAAAAAATGAAAAGGTTGCAGATATCCGGGAAAACGTTGGATTGAAAAAGATAAAAAATAAGAGGTTGAAAATACGAATATCCAGGAAAACGTCGGATGTAAAGAGATAATGAAAAAAGAAAAGGTCGCTCGCTAAGACTTTACAGTCTTATGCCTACGTATTCTCAACGGGATCTTGAGAAATCAGAGCGGTCGTAGTTCACCCCTGTGGGGCACGAACTACAGAAAATAAAGTTTAAATCGCACGGCGGCGAGAGAGGTATAAAAGGATTAAATATCAGAGTACCTAGAATTTTGACCATGAATGCAGATGAAATGATATGTGATGAATGAAAAACTTTTGAATACTATATGGAATGATGTCACAGGAGACAGACCAACAAAATTTTCTTGGGGAAGTAAGATATTGTGAAAATTTGCCGAGGTGATAAAGAGTATTCAATAGTATTTGGAAAGAGGGGGATAAACCCTGGAACAAAGATACAGACATCTGGAAAAACATCGGATGTGAAAGAAGTAACACACTCTGGAAAACATATCAGCAACATCTAGAAAAGCGTTAGATGTGGAATGAGACCAGATCTGAGGAGACGTCAGAGACTTTTGAGAAAGCGGTTTGATTTTATTGTGGAATACACGGGAACATCCAGAAAGCGAAGGTATCTTTACTGGGAAAAAGGTTACATCATCATAGATTTTCAGACATGTATTGAAAAAACCTGGAAAAGAACAGTAACAACCGTAAAAGACATTCAGGAGAGTGTTGAATGAAACTTTGGAACATAAGCAGACATGATTATCAGAGACATTCAGAAGAGTATTGAATGGAATCTGAAAAGCAAACCGGGTACATCCAGAAAAGCATTGGATGAACGAGGAAGACGATAGAGATTTTTGAGAAGACATCCAGAAAAGCATTGGATTGATTTGTTGACCAAACTCGAAGATATATTAATGACATCCAGAAAAGCGTTGAATGTATTACAAATAACTTTGAGGGTAATTCAGAAACATTTAGAAAAACGTTAAATGTACAGGAAAAATCTTAGAAGACTGACAGAATGATGGACATATCCGAAAAAGCATCAGATAAGCACATCAGAACAAAAGTTACATCTGGAAAAGCGTCAGATGAGGAAATTCATATCTGGGAGAGCATCAGAGAGACAAAAAGAGTTCTGGAAAAACATCGTAACGGGTTTTGGAAAAAACTTCAAAACCAAAAGATATATCCGGAAGAACATCGGGTAGACACAGAGAAAAGTTCTAAAAAGCAACAGAACATATAGACATATCCGGAAGGACATCGGATAGAAACAAAGTTATATCTGGAAGAACGTCAGATAAGACATAAAAGTATTGGTGCCAGATAAGTTGGACTTTGTAGAAAGGTAAGATGTTGGTAATAACACGACCACAGATGAATGCAAATGAGGATTAAAACACTCTTGAATGCATAGTATATGAAAATGTTATGATGTATGATTAAATGTATGTAATGCAAATGAAAATGCTGACAACAAGTTTAGACTCTTTGAGGGAGTGGAAATCAACAAGTTTATACTCTTTTGGGGAGTGACAGATAAAACTGATTCATCAACACAGAGATCACTACCACTGCTGAGGGACTGAAAATGTTGTTTGTTAAACACTTATTTGTCATACTGATAAACTGTATCGAGTTGATAGTCCTTGGAGGAAGGTTGGATAGCTTGCCCCAGTAATGAGTCTTGAAAGTTTTCTGAATAAACCAATTCTGAGAAGGACTTGCACTAAACATATCTTGAACTGATTCTTAATAGGATCTGGAAATAACTTTCCCCTGATAGGATCACTGACCAAGTTTCTAAACTGTTTTGAAAATTCCTTGAGAGGAAAGCTAGTTTGCAATAAAAAATGTTTATTTAAACATGGCAAATTTAATGCAAAGTTCATGCAAATTTTTTGAAAACAAAATCATTGTTTTAGATAAAGCACAGTAATATGAATTACTGATTAAAAACACGGTGGTTTAAAACATTTTGAATGAAAAGTAAAATAGAGGTATGATACCAAATCAAATTATTTGCAAAAAATGATTTTGGAGTCAGTTTACACAACCTTGTTGAAGTATACTTTCAAAATAACCTTGCTTCAATTAGGTCTTTTGAGGGTTATAACGTGGCCTGGTTCACGGTTTATGAAAAAAAGATAAAGGCTCAAAATTTGTTTGTGCCCGCCCCAACTTCGTGATGTTCTACAGTCCTATGCTCAGTTAAACTTAAATTGTGCATTCAGGTTCCAAAAGGTTTCGGAATCGTACTGATGATAGTGATGACGATGATCCAGAAGTCTTGAGACAGCAGCTACTGCTTCAACATTTAGTTGTTTTTTGTCTTTGTGGATTTTTTTTTGAATATCGAGGATTTAAGGACCTCTTCTCTGTATCATCCCTAAATTTTGCCTAAACTTTTTATTTTAAAATTTATAGTCAGCGGGATGCCCTAGTTTTTGCCTAAGTGTCTCTCTCTTTTTTTTACTTAGCGGGCTTTTTCTTTTTTATTTCTTCTTAGAAAGAAAGTGACTGCTTGATTTGATGATTACGATGGACCATCATTGGCTTTTGATTTATGTTTTCAGCATCTGTTTGTTGTATGTAAACTTTTTGAACTTGAATACACAACCCAAATTAAACTGAGAAGTACCCTGCCCCTGGTTAAAATTACGGGTGTTTTATAAAGAAAGAAACTCCTACTTCAAGGCTCAAAAAGGTTAACGAGGGATTATCTTCCTTATATCTCCAGTGTTTGGGAATTGAAAAAAATGCCTTACATCGTCAGCAAAGTTTATTCGAAAGCGTACCGACAGTAATTATGGGTATTACGTTTTCGTCATCCTCCCACAAATATTTGCATAGTCAAAAATTTGAAAAAGAGGTGTATTTTGTTTGAAAGTTTTTGTTTTTTTGAAAGAGAAAGCATAAAGATGTAAATAAACAGATGATTTGAATCAAAATACTGTACATGCACATTTCATTAAAACTGACATTTAAAGATAAACAAGCTGAAAGCAAATATGATACAAACAAGGAAAATGCAAAATAGACAAAAACAAGGTCAGTGACTAATCAAACACAAGGATGAGCTGTCCTATTTTTGGGAAGTAACTGAGCTGAAGTTAATTGAAGTTTCAGTTCTGTATCGATGATGAGGAATTAATTTGATGACTTACAGATGACTGAAAGACAAACAGTTGGAATGAATTGACGATGACCTGGACGTAAGTATGTTTTATGCATGGGATGCGAATGATATGCAATGCTTATGCAGCAAACAAAAACATGTGGAAAACATGGGTTCAAAGGTTCTGCGTCATGAAGTCAAGGCTCTACCCATTCCCAAGGTTTTTCTATGGTGAATTTTTGTACATGTCCTCAAAATCATTGACCCCCTTGGAATGACAATAGCAGGCTAGTTCACCCGAGCGAGCAGTAGCATCTTAGGGTAATCTCAATTGGGGGTAGTTTCACGTGACAACTATTTACGATAGCTACCGCACAACTAAATAGTCACATGGTTACTGTTTACTAAATCCTCAGTTTCACAGATACCACAATCGAACAATCTGCTTTCACAACCGAAGTCGTTAGACATTGAATCCACAAAGGGTAACTCCACTGATTTGATGGTCTACCAGGATCTCTTATTCGGGAATCACTCCCTATAAGACCACCCGTCTATGCCATCACCTATCTTAAGTATCACTCAAACTTTTCACATGCGGCATCACTTGCATTCCCATTAATAGAACAATAAACACATATATCAAGTAGGAAAAACGGTAAATATATATATATATATATATATATATATATATATATATATATATATATATAGTATGATTGCTAACAAAATAGACCTCTTAGGAATTCTAATCATAAAGACTCCCCAGTAGAGTCGCCATTTTTCTGTAGCGCGGTTTTCGTGACCGCCCACATCCGTCTACGGATGGGATTGGGTGCTACTTTCCGATTTCTTATTTATCCTATGAAATTGGAAAGGAAAGGGAAGCTATCTCAAACTAACCTTGCACGCAAATGTTTTCTTTAACAAATGCTAAGAGATTGGGAAGTTCGGGGTCAGATTATACAATGGGGAGTTGTTAATTACCCATCCTATACATGGTTATCCATGGGTTATTAGCAATTTTCCTTACTGCTTTCTACTTACTGGTGTTTATCTGTTGTAAAATGGGAAAGTTTCTCCTTTGGGAAGGTTGAGAGATGTTGAAAGATATTTTTGTTGTTTTCTGTTGAAGCTAGAATAGCAGCAAGCAAAAATATAGAAGTAACCCAGTTTTGTCGTTCTCCACAGGGATCAATGCGAGGGAAAGAATGCCATTCGACCATATCTATACTTCTAAGCTTATAGTTCAAAAGTTTTGGTTTAAGAAGGAACCAAAAGCAAATACGGAAAATGTAAAGACGGAAAATATAACATAAAGATAGAATTATAAACGGAACCTTGTTGGAATTGGATCTCATCAATTGATAACACATGCATTCTTCTAATAAAGTAAACACAAATTAATCATTCGCCTAATATCCTCACGTATCACTCACAACAGAGGTTATGTCTAACGCAAAGTCGAGAGGCCAACTGTATTGTCTCATCAGTGATGTCTCACGCAACAAAACCAACACATAGCATTAGGAGCTGATACTCACGCAAGTGTTAAGCCTAAATATATGTCTAGAGTTCAGGACAAAATAGATATCACTATAACATCCATATCAAATAAATGATTGCTTCATATTAAACCAATATCAGAATACGTACACACGCTTAACCCTTTTTACATGTATTCAACTAATTTGCCCAATGAATGTAAATATCCTTCTTCATCACTATTATCACGCATCCTCGCGATACCATATCGATCCTACTCATGCTACCCATGCTACTTAATCAACACAATACAACAAAAGATAAAATGAATATCAACTCACAAAACCATGTCAAAAGCTTGCTCATTGATAGAAGAAAATCTAAGACCAAAGATTTGTAAAGGTTTTGTCAAGACCACAAATAATCAATCAAAGACAACAACAATAGAAAATCAGAATTCATTCACAAACATACATTAGATGAAATACATAAAGTATCAAAAGATTACATCCTTCTCCAACAAGAAATCAAAGATCCTACCTTTTCCCCCTTGGAAATGAGAAGATATAAGCTCTGATCTTTTATTTACAAGTTTCTCTATCCAAAATCAAAACATAATAACCTAAAAAGTGTGAAAATCCTATTTATACAATTCAGAAATTTGCTGCATTCGCCTAGCGAATGATTCCTTCGCCCAGCGAATGAAGAAAAATGGCACCTTAAGTGCCTCAGAAAGCTTAAACCGCCCTTGACTGTCATCGTGGGTTCGCTAGGCGAACGTTTCATTTGCAAAGCGAGCCACTCGCCAAAACCTTTGCCCAAGCGAATTTTGGTTCATTTTTCCACTGCCTCAGCCAAGACTCCTTCGCCAGGACCTTCATCGCCGTTCGCTAGGCGAACGTTCGCTGGAGAGCTCGCCAGGATTTGCCAAGTAAACCCTGCTGTTGTTTTCCTCCTTCTTTGACAGCTTGCATCAACTTCGTGTGTCTTACACTTTTGATCAATTAGTGCCTTTTCCTGCACAATAGCACACATATTACAAGCACCAAAGGTATATTCTCAATGTTTAGAAGAACAACAACAATCATTAGCAAAACTAATGAAAACATGAGAAAAGAGAAGAAAAAGTGTAAAGAAAGAGATGTCAATTTTAGGTCAAATCTGCACCTAATAACTCTCCCCAACTAGATTTTTGCTTGTCCTCAAGCAAAGTATGCCCTTCATGAAAACAAGAGGATTTGCTCAAGCATAAGATTCAACCAAAGCAAGATAAATGCGGATAGGCACGAAAATGCGCACAAGCAATATTCACTACTCAATAGAATCGAACATTGACAAAGAATTAAGTTCTTAAACAAATATCATCATGGTTCAAAGAACAACTAAGTTTTCATACTTGAATCACTCTAACACTCCTCTTCAAAATAAGAATGAAGAAATTGACGCGTTTGCAACCGCAGGGAAATTTCACTCACCCGACAAACAATGCAAATAACAATCAATTCATACAACATCTAACAATCAAAAATGAAAACATGGAAGCAAAAAGATCACTAAGGGCTTTAAAGGTTGTAGCTTGGTTGGGTTCACAACAAAGGGACATTTCTAAAGGCCATTGAATCGAAATTGCCGATAAATGGTATTTACACCTTACAACTTCATTCACCATTCTCATTCCTTTACCACCAACCTTCTCAAACTTTCTTATGCGCAATTATTTCACTCTATTTTTCTCATCAAACAAGCATTCTTTTTCTTTTGTTTTTCACATTCATATTTACACTTTCATTTCATGCTTGTTTGAAATTTTTCAAAAGTTGAAAGCAACCTACCATCTTCTTTTTCATTCTCCCCAACTTGAATTCAACCAAACCTCAAGTGAATGAACCTTACTTTTTAAGGCAAGGAAATCAAATTATACCAATGTTCAAAGGTTCAAGAATAAATTTTTAGAAACTCACAAAATTCAATGATGAACCACACTTTCAAATTATGTACATAAACAAGTTCATCACTAAAATGAGATCTAAACTGTTTAGGCTCAAAGTGTAACGCCCCGTTTTATCCGATTTATTTAATCGAGTTGATTTAATTATTTTTGTTTTTATATTATTTTATTCTTGACTTTTATTTGGCAATGCATTATTTTTCATCGTTATTATGTTTTATCGCGTTTTGAGAGCGTTTGCGAGATATTTGAGAATAGGGGTATTTTGGTCTTTTTGTTTGGTTATTTTTCATAAAATAGAAACATAGAGAGAAAAAGAGAGAAAAGAAAGAGAAAGGAAAAGAAGAGAAAGAAAAGGAGAAGAAAGAAAGAGAGAAGAGGAGAAAGGGGAAAATCGAGGAAACCTCCGTTTTAATCGCGAATAATCGGGTAAGGGTGAGAAGTTTCAATTATATCTTGCTTGTGTATGTGTATGTGTTGTTTGTTGTAATTGTTTTGGTTGTTTCACAACTTTTTCTCATTAATAAATTGATGAACAATTGATAGAAATCGATATTTTAACGGTCGAAACTCGATATAAACTGCGTAGAATACTTGTTGATATGATTGGGACATGATTTGGTTGATATTTGTGATTTGGGAGTGTTTAGATGAGAATTGGAGAGGAAATTGGATGATTTTTCGTAGCAGAATTATGTAGGAAAAATTCTGGGTCTCGCTGCCCATACGCGTAACAGACAGGGCGATACGCGTATTGATTAGGGCAATACGCGTATGGCAAGGGGGAATTGAGGACATTACGCATATGGAACCCATTTTATACGACCCTCTGCTGAAATACGTAATGGTACGCGTACTTGGCAAGGCATTACGCGTAACAAGGGAGGCAATACGCGTACTAGGATTTTAGTGGAATTTTTGGGGAGAATTTAGTCTCTGCCCATACGCGTAGCACATTGGACAATACGCGTATGGATGGGCGAGCGAGCTGGGCATTACGCGTATGGCCTAAGGCAATACGCGTATGACCAGAGAGGGTGCAGAGTTTTCCCGATTTTGCGTCTGATGCCGTAACTTTTGATAAGTAACTCGGATCGAAGCGTTCTTGGTACCGTTAGAAAGCTATGGAGATGTTCTTTCTTATTAAAATGGTTTTGATATTGGTGGCCAATTTAATTGTGTCGGGAATTTGGATATGTGTCGTTTTGCCGACTTTTACCATCTTAACTGTATGTGATTGATGTGTTATCATGCAATATGTTTTTGATATATTACTTATGACTTGTGTGCTGTGGTATGATGTGAATGCATGTGATGAAATGTTGTGATGATGGTTTGTGGCCTAAGGGCAAGTAAATGCAGTGTGTTATGTTTGATTGTATATGCATGATTAAGGATGTTGGAGTGGTTCACATGGTTGCATATATGTGTACATTTGATTGTCATGGGTCATTGTATGCCAAGCATCATGATATGCATCTTATGATGTCGTGTGTCCTAGTAGGTGTGAGCGACGAAACGATTCCAGAGGGAAACTGCTATAACGGTCGTGAGCCTTATACCGAGAGGACCTAAAGCGACGTTATAGACGATCGTGAGCCTTATACAAAGAGGACCTAAAGCGATCAGATCATGAGCCTTATAAAAAGAGGACCTAAAGCGATCCATAAACGTCGTGAGCCTTATACCAAGAGGACCTAAAGCGACAGGGAACATCGTTTGCCCGACGGGGAGTTACACTAAGTAACAAGCCATGATTCCAATAGTTCCTGAGTGAACTAATGATGAGAATGATGGATGAATGGTACCGCATTTGCATAGAGTCGTTGTGTCGGTCTCTCTGCATTTGCATAAATCATGAATGGATTGATTATGTGTGGAAAATCATGAATGGATTGATTATGTTTGGGAAATTGTGAATTGATTGATTATGTGTTGAGCTTGTGATAACATTGGTGATTTGATATGTATTCGTGATAAATGCATTGGTTGTGGATAATATACTTTATGAATAGACATATGCTACGTGATGTGGTGGTGTGTTTCCATATGTCATAACTTTGGTATGCATTAGGTGTGAATATGTTATTATGTTGGTATAAGTGATATATGCTATGTGTATTAGTATGTGATGCTTGTGGTGAGAATAATTATGCATGTGAATTTATATGTGTTGCATATTATTATGCAATCTTGATTTAGTTGTTATTTCTCACCCTTCTATTGTGGTTTGTTGTTCTATGAGGCAATTGCAGATTAGTGTCTTGGAGGCTTTTGTGAAGATTAGTTCTCCATCCTTTTGTCAGTCTGTCTGCTCTGATACGTAACACGGGAGTCGGGGGAACGCTTTTGTGATATATGTATACAATTGTAGGATCTATTTTGTATTACCTTTGTATGAATATTTTGATGTTAGAAAATGATTTATTTTGTAAAACAAGTCAGTTATGGATCTTTCCGCTTTATTTCATAATTGAACTTTCCTTTTGTTGGAAAAAGTTTCCCTTTTAGGTTTGTTCCATTTTGTGTTATGTATCAAATTTATGAGCAGGGATTGAGTTTTCTTTCTTTAGATGTGGCATCCTTGTTTCTGTCTAAGAATAATACATTTTTATCTACTCTGATTTATTTATGTATTATTTATTCGCGATGGGAATTGGGGTGTTACATTAGTGGTATCAGAGCAGGTCGGTCCGTCCGGCCAAGTCGTTGAGTCAGTTGGTGTGACAGTTGAATACTGTCGATGTTGTTTGTTCCTTAGTATGTGATATGTGTGTGAAACACTGTCAGTATTTTCTGGTTTTCCAATTCTTTGTTTTCAGGATTTAGAATGAAATAAGTGGGGGAGAAGCTGGTGCTTCTCCAAGTTGCTTCAGGTGTGGAGCGTTGGCTCAGTGTGTTGTAGATTGCAAGATTGTAAGTGTTGTTTGGACAGCGTTGTTCCCGGTTCTGGGGGGAATGCGGAGGTAAGGTTTATGTCAACTAAGGATTTGTGCCTTAGGTAGTTTTGTGCATAAGATGCAAGAAATGCTATTATAGTTTGGTAAAGATGGTCTATGCCCCATCATGATGGTCGGCTGTCTATTGACAAATTGAGGAACTGATCATCCTTAATCTCTTGTTGATAGTAGACGGGAATTATGTTGGATGGAATAGACGTGTCTTTCCGGCTTGATAGTGTGTGCAATGAATTATTTGGAATTTAAGAAAATGGTTACAGATTATTTTTTTGAGTCGATGAAGATTCTTATATCGGAAGATGAGGCGGATTCGAGGTTTTTGTATGTTGGTCAAGTTGGAATGTCTTTGAGAGAGAACGATTGGGTATCGTTAATGGTTGTTCTCAGAGAGTAGAGATTGAACTTAATTGGACGAAGGTGAATAGTTGAGGTTTATATCTGCTAAGTAAGTAGAAAACTCTTAGTAGATGGGACTAAGATGTTTGTTTTGTCTGTGATGATAGTGTTCTGGAAATTGGCAGGAAGTCACAGTGATGGGCCATCAGTTGTGCATGGTTTTCAGATGTGTTTTTGGATGGAACATTAGTGTGTTGTCTTAGAGAGCTCCAGTATTGTTAGTAACAAAAGGGAAGGATGATAGCATGAAGTTGCGTGTTAATCAGTGAGTAGTAGGGAAACTTGCAGTTGTGTTCTGGATAGCTTAAGTTTTGGATTGTGACGAATCGCAAATAATTTGAGAGTTCTTTTGGGTTGGTTGTTGCTACATGTTGGGATTTATGGAATTTGGACTATTAAGAGAAGAAATTGTGTATGGATTACTAACAGTTGAATAAGGTAACGATTGAGAATAAGTGTCCCATTTCATGAATAGATAACAGGAATTGGTTTGGTTGAGTTTGAGTGAAATCACAATTGGGTGGAATGATTGATAAGAGTGGTGAATTGTGTGAGTTGAGGCTTTGATCGATTTAATGTGACTGGTTATGGTTGTTATCATCGGGGTGGGCATTGCAACGTACAGTGATGTTATTTGGTGTTAGTAATGCGTCTGTAATGTTTCTGGAGTAGATGAATCGTATCTTCCATATTTACTTGGATGAAGTCGTGGTGGTTTTGATTGAGGGTATTCGGATCTGTTATAAACTCAGAGGAAGAACAGGTAGAGTGTTTGAGATTTGAATTACAAGTGTTGAAAAGAGACGAAGTTTTATGCTAAGTTATTCGAGTGAGAATTTGGGTTGAAAAAGGTTAGTTTTCTTGGATATGTTATTTCAGATGAGAGTATGGTTATGGATCCATCGGAAGTAGATGCAGTTCTATAATGAGAGGCTCCAAAGTTGGTTAAGGAGATTAGAATCTTTTTGGACTTTGGTTGGTTATTACCGGAGGTTATGAAAGGTTTTTCCAAGTTAGCATTTTCGTTATGACAGATGACTTGTAAAAGGTAAGTCGTTTGCTTTGGATGCTCATTGTGAGGAAAGTTTGAGAGGGTTAAAGTAGAGTTTGTCTACGACTTCAGTTTTGATTCTGTGTGATCCTAATAAACCGTTCGCGAGGTATTGTGCTGTGTCTTTGATGAGTTAGTCAGTGTGTTAATGCAGGAGGGTAAAGTCGTGGCTTATGCTTTACGATAATTGAGGATTTATAGAAGGATCTATACTATTCTGGATTTGGAATTGGTTGCGGTTGTATTGTGTTGGAATATTTGGAGGTATTATCTTTATGGTTCTAGGTTCGAAGTGTTTAGTAATCACAAGAATATTGAGTACTTGTTTGGTCTGAAGGAATAGAGTATGAGACAACGAGGATGGTTAGAATTCGTGACAAGTTATGAATTTGGCTTGGATTATCCTTCGGGAAGAGCTAATGTCGTGTGTGATGAGTTAAGTCGATAGTCCTTGCATATGGTTGTTTTGATAGTCAGAGAATTAAAATTATTTGATCAATTTCGAGACTTGTGTCTGGTGTATGAGATAAGACAGGAGAGTGTGAGGCTGGGAATATTAAAAGTGAACAGTGATTTTTGGCGAATATGAGGAAGAGTTAGACTTTGGACGTGAGATTGGTAGTTTTGATGGGTTACGAGTAATCAGAGTGCGCAGCGGAAGCGGATGTGGCACATTTTGTATATGCGGGTGGGACTTGTAAGAGTTCATAGGTCGAACATTGGGAACATGTAGGAATGGTGAGACTATTGGATGTTTCAGGATGGAAGTGTTAAGTGAAAGGTTTAAATATTATTCATGGGCTACTATGTAGATGGACGTTTTGGTTGTATGTACGATTGGTAAATCGTAGCATTGTTGTAATATTGTTGTGTGACAAGGATATTGGTATTGTGGTTACGTAGAGGTTGTTTAAGCGATGTTGTGTCGTGGAAATTTATATTCTTGTTTGTGTTGTTGCCTCGTTTCCATCGTGATGGTCCGAGTGCGAGTAGCTAATTCCTGTGTGTGTTTGTAGCTTGGGTATTCTTTGAGTCGCGAGTTAGTCGTCAAGTGCATTGTAATGGGCTTTGCATCTTATCGTTGTAGTTGTCGTCGTTGTCGTGTCGTTGTTGTAGCTGCTGTTAGCAAGGTGGTTTGTCAGTTTGTGTTATTCGTGGTGCGTCTTTGGTTGACATGTCGATTTGTTAGTCGGATGCGAGAGTCGTATCCGAAGTTATTCGTATCAGTTATATTTTCGAGGACGAAAATGTCTAAGTGGGGGAGAATTGTAACGCCCCGTTTTATCTGATTTATTTAATTGAGTCGATTTAATTATTTTTTTTTTTATATTATTTTATTCTTGACTTTTATTTGGCAATATATTATTTTTCATCGTTATTATGTTTTATCGCGTTTTGAGAGCATTTGCGAGATATTTGAGAGTAGGG
This sequence comes from Lathyrus tuberosus, assembly GCA_022829125.1. Taxonomy (NCBI): domain Eukaryota; kingdom Viridiplantae; phylum Streptophyta; class Magnoliopsida; order Fabales; family Fabaceae; genus Lathyrus; species Lathyrus tuberosus. The sequence continues at coordinate 3,225,540 of JALAZF010000320.1, read as the reverse complement.
GTATTTTGGTCTTTTTGCTTAGTTATTTTTCATAAAATAGAAACATAGAGAGAAAAAGAGAGAAAAGAAAGGGAAAGGAAAAGAAGAGAAAGAAAAGGAGAAGAAAGAAAGAGAGAAAAGGACAGAGGAAAATCGAGGAAACCTCCGTTTCAATCGCGAATAATTGGGTAAGGGTGAGAAGTTTCAATTATATCTTGTTTGTGTATGTATATGTGTTGTTTGTTGTAATTGTTTTGGTTGTTTCACAACTTTTTCTCATTAATAAATTGATGAACAATTGATAGAAATCGATATTTTCACGGTCGGAACTCGATATAAACTGCGTAGAATACCTGTTGATATGATTGGGACATGTTTTAGTTGATATATTGTGATTTGGGAGTGTTTAGATGAGAATTGGAGAGGAAATTGGATGATTTTTCGCAGCAGAATTATGCAGGAAAAATTCTGGGTTTCGCTGCCCACACGCGTAACAGACAGGGCGATACGTGTATTGGTTAGGGCAATACGCGTATGGCAAGGGGGAATTGAGGACATTATACGCATGGATCCCATTTTACAAGACCCTCTGTTGAAATGCGTAATGGTACGCGTACTTAGCAAGGCATTACGCGTAACAAGGGAGGCAATACCCGTACTAGGGTTTTAGTGGAATTTTTGGGGAGAATTTAGTCTCTGCCCATACGCGTAGCACTTAGGGCAATACGCGTATGGATGGGCGAGAGAGCTGGGCATTACGCGTATGGCCTAAGGCAATACGCGTATGACCAGAGAGGGTGCAGAGTTTTCCCGATTTTGCGTCCGATGCTGTAACTTTTGATCCGTAACTCGGATCGAGGCGTTCTTGGTACCGTTAGAAAGCTATGGAGATGTTCTTTCTTATTAAAATGGTTTTGATATTGGTGGCCGATTTAATTGTGTCGGGAATTTGGAAATGTGTCATTTTGCTGACTTTTACCATCTTAACTGTATGTGATTGATGCGTTATCATGCAATATGTTTTTGATATATAACGTATGACTTGTGTGCTGTGGTATGATGTGAATGCATGTGATGAAATATTGTGATGATGGTTTGTGGCCTAAGGGAAAGTAAATGCAGTGTGTTGTGTTTGATTGTATATGCATGATTAAGGATGTTTGAGTGGTTCACATGGTTGCATATATGTGTGCATTTGATTGTCATGGGTCATTGTATGCCAAGCATCATGATATGCATCTTGTGATGTCGTGTGCCCTAGTAGGTGTGAGCGACAAAATGATTCCAGAGGGAAACTGCTATAACGGTCATGAGCCTTATACTGAGAGAACCTAAAGCGACGTTATAGAGGATCTTGAGCCTTATACAAAGAGGACCTAAAGCGATCGGATCGTGAGCCTTATAAAAAGAGGACCTAAAGCGATCCATAAACGTCGTGAGCCTTATACCAAGAGGACCTAAAGCGACGGGGAACATCGTTTTCCCGACGGGGAGTTACACTAAGTAACGAGCCATGATTCCAATAGTTCCTGAGTGAACTAATGATGAGAATGATAGATGAATGGTATCGCATTTGCATAGAGTCATTGTGTCGGTCTCTCTGCATTTGTATAAATCATGAATGGATTGATTATGTGTGGAAAATCATGAATGGATTGATTATGTGTGGGAAATTGTGAATTGATTGATTATGTGTTGAGCTCTTGATAGCATTGGTGATTTGATATGTATTCGTGATAAATGCATTGGTTGTGGAAAATATGCTTTATGAATAGACATATGCTACGTGATGTGGTGGTGTGTTTCCATATGTCATAACTTTGGTATGCATTAGGTGTGAATATGTTATTATGTTGGTATAAGTGATATATGCTATGTGTATTAGTATGTGATGTTTGTGGTGAGAATAATTATGCATGTGAATTTATATATGTTGCATATTATTATGCAATCTTGATTTAGTTGTTAAATCTCACCCTTCTACTGTGGTTTGTTTCTCTATGAGGCAATTGCAGATTAGTGTCTTGGAGGCTTTTGTGAAGGTCAGTTCTCCATCCTTTTGTCAGTCTATCTGCCCTGATACGTAACACGAGAGTCGGGGGAACGCTTTTGCGATATATGTATACAATTGTAGGATCTATTTTGTATTACCTTTGTATGAATATTTTGATGTTAGAAAATGATTTATTTTGTAAAACAAGTCAGTTATGGATCTTTCCGCTTTATTCCATAATTGAACTTTCCTTTTGTTGGAAAAAGTTTCCCTTTTAGGTTTGTTCCATTTTGTGTTATGTATCAAATTTATGAGCAGGGATTGAGTTTTATTTCTTTAGATGTGGCATCTTTGTTTCTGTCTAAGAATAATAAATTTTTATCTACTCTGATTTATTTATGTATTATTTATTCGCGATGGGAATTTGGGTGTTACACAAAGGGGCTAACGAATTCTCACTACTCGCGGCTAAGATACTTTTGGATACGGTTGTGCTCAATATAAACAAATGCCTTGATCATTTCTAATGCTTCCACAAAATCACAATAATCAAAAGATAAAGCATGAATTAAACGAATTAACAAAGTTATCAGTCATCCTAGCATATAGTAAACAATGGAGGTTTCTCACAATTTGTGGCTTTTGGACCTAAGTGAAACAAGCATTCAAACAAATTGAAAAATGAAACAAAGATACACATTTGCATAAAGCACAAAACTCTCAAATCAATCTGACATTCTATGAAGCAGTACAATTTACCAGGCATACTTTCAACGCATAAGCATCCTTCCAGACTCGGTCGAAGCTTCATTGAATACTTTTATACAAATAGCAACCAATCTAGATGGAGTTCTCATCATTCCTAATCACACTAGAGAAAACATAAAAGAAAATAAATACATACAATATAAACAAATGTACAAAGCTCAAAAATATAGAAACTATCGCGATGCGATTCAATATCTAAACACCGATCCCCGGCAAAGACGCCATTTTGTTGAAGCTAGAATAGCAGCAAGAAAAAATATAGAAGTACCCCAGTTTTCTCGTTCTCCACAGGGATCATTGAGAGGGAAAGAATGACATTCGACCGTATCTATATTTCTAAGCTTATAGTTCAAAAGTTTTGGTTTAAGACGGAACCAAAAGCAAATGCGGAAAATGTAAAGACGAAAAATATAACATAAAGACAGAGTTATAAACGGAGCCTTGTTGGAATTGGATCTCATCAATTGATAACACATGCATTCTTCTAATCAAGTAAACACAAATCAATCATTCGCCTAATATCCTCACATATCACTCACAACAGAGATTATGTCTAACGCAAAGTCGAGAGGCCAACTGTATTGTCTCATCAGTGATGTCTCACGCAACAAAACCAACACAGAGTATTAGGAGTTGATACTCACGCAAGTGTTAAGCCTAAATCTATGTCTAGAGTTCAGGACAAAATAGATATTACTATAACATCCATATCAAATAAATGATTGCTTCATATTAAACCAAGATCAAAATACGTACACACGCTTAACCCTTTTTACATGTATTCAACTAATTTGCCCAATGAATGTGAATATCCTTCTTCAACACTATTATCACGCATCCTCGCGATACTGTATCGATCCTACTCATGCTACCCATGCTACTTAATCAACACAATACAACAAAAGATAAAATGAATATCAACTCACAAAATCATGTCAAAAGCTTGCTCATTGATAGAAGAAAATCTAAGACCAAAGATTTGTAAAGGTTTTGTCAAGACCACAAATAATCAATCAAAGACAACAACAATAGAAAATCAGAATTCATTCACAAACATACATTAGGTGAAATACATAAGGTACCAAAAGATTACATCCTTCTCCAACAAGAAATCAAAGATCCTACATTTTCTCCCTTGGAAATGAGAAGATATAAGCTCTGATCTTTTATTTACAAGTTTCTCTATCCAAAATCAAAACATAATAACCTAAAAAGTGTGAAAAACCTATTTATACAATTCAGGAATTTGCTGCATTCGCCTAGCGAATGATTCCTTCGCCCAGCGAATGAAGAAAAATGGCACCTTAAGTGCCTCGGAAAGCTTAAACCGCCCTTGACTGTCATCGCAGGTTCGCTAGGCGAACGTTTCATTCGCAAAGCAAGCCACTCGCCAAAACCTTCGCCCATGCGAATTTTGATTCATTTTTCCACTGCCTCAGCCAAGAGACCTTCGCCAGGACCTTCGCCACCGTTCGCTGAAGAGTTCGTCAGGATTCGCCAAGTGAACCCTACTGTTGTTTTCCTCCTTCTTTGACAGCTTGCATCAACTTCTTATGTCTTACACTTTTGATCAATTAGTGCCTTTACCTGCACAATAGCACACATATTACAAGCACCAAAGGTATATTCTCAATGTTTAGAAGAACAACAACAATTATTAGCAAAACTAATGAAAACATAAGAAAAGAGAAGAAAAAGTGTAAAGAAAGATATGTCATTTTTAGGTCAAATCTGCACCTAACATTTTCAGGTTTTTCGATGTTTTTGGTAAGGTACTGGACCTAAGGTTTTTGTTTAGTGTGCTCGCTAAGATTTCACAATTTTATGCCTACGTATTCCCATTAAATAAAACAGGGAAATCAGAGCAATCGTAGTTCCTCCTATTCTATGGGAGGAAAAAGATGTTTGGTGTCTTGTTTAAAGCCCAAGATTGAAGCTAAAGGGGTGTTTGTGGGAATTGATTGAAAGAGTGAAAAGATTAAAGATTGAGATATAAATATCCGGGAAAAAACATCGGATGAAAATAGAAGGAATATCCAGGAAAGCGTCAGATGAAAATATAAAAGGAAATGGTTTTTCTTGTGTGTTTTTAGGAAAACTTGAGGGTTTCTGGATATCCAAAAGGAGATAAGACTGTCCAAGTCTACTTGTATGAAGAGGTTTATCTTTGTATAATGCCCAAGAGGAGGTTGATGTTTTAAGGGATGAGAATCAACCCTAAATTGGTTTGAGGTTTTGACTCTAGATAGACTGCTCTAGCAAAGGATGACTAGGTTATGTTCCTATACCTTTTAGAGGTCGTCGGGTCCTTGTACTAAGCCCAAGAGGAGGCATGAGAACCTTTAAGAGGCCTGAGGGTCCTTGTAAAACGCCCAAGAGGAGGCGGGGAATGCTTTTAAGAAGCCCGTGGGTCCCAAACCAAAGAAAAGTTCAAGAGATGTCATTCACCGAGAATGAGTCATTTAGTGAACAGTTCTGAGGTTTGAAGAAATTCAAGAGATGTCATTCACCGAAAATGAATCATTTCTGGGGAGTAGAATTTCTTTGACAATTTCTAATAGTGATAGTCTGAGAAAAGGTTCATCGAGAATACTACCTTTCTCTTTGTTCCATATTGTATAAGCCCAAGAGAAGGCAAGACTGTATCTGGAAATTCCTATGGGGAACTAGTTTTGACTGTATTCAAGAGTGACCAACTGGCTTTACCTAGTTCTAGACCTAGTTGCCGGGGAAAACTCTAAGCAGATATAAAAGTATATATACTGTTGATATATGACAAGTATTTAAAAGGATATGAAAGAAGGACTTACAGGTGAGCAAGCTTCCCACAATACAGTTATATATATTTGAAAACAAGTAAATGAAAGCTGATAAAACTTACAGGTTAACAAGCTTCCATAGCTGTATTGTTAGTTGTTCAAAGAAATTGAAGAAAGTTTTGATAACATATTATGAATTATAAGGAAATTTGTTTTAAAAAGAAGCGATATGAATATCTGGGAAAACATCGGATTGTAAGAGAAACGTAAAAAATGAAAAGGTTGCAAATATCCGGGAAAACGTCGGATTGAAAGAGATAAAAAATAAGAGGTTGAAAATACGAATATCCAGGAAAACGTTGGATGTAAAGAGATAATGAAAAAAGAAAAGGTCGCTCACTAAAACTTTACAGTCTTATGCCTATGTATTTTCAACGGGATCTTGAGAAATCAGAGCGGTCGTAGTTCACCCCTATGGAGCAAGAACTACAGAAAATAAAGTTTAAATCGCACGGCGGCGAGAGAGGAAATCTATCCTAATGTTATCATGCTTGGTTAAATATCCTAATGTCTATCTTATTTCAAACCTAATTGAAAATTAAATTTGAACTAAGAGATCCTAAGGGAGCATGCATACGTGGCAAAACATCACGGAATAAATGAATATACGGCAAAGCATCGTGACAGATAAAATATACATGGAAGAACATCGTGTGTGAAACTGAATACATGGAAAACATCATGTGATAAAATATACACGGCAAAACATCGTGAGATAAAAGCATATACACGGCAAAACATCGTGAATAAACAGAGAGAAAATACACGGCAAAACATCGTGAGATAAAAGCATATACACGGCAAAACATCGTGTTAGGTAAAGATACCCGGCAAAGCATCGCGGTAAAATAACAGAGATTCACGGTAAAGCATCGTGGAATCAGAGATATACATACATGGAAAAACATCATGTGATAAATTGTACACGGAAAAGCATCGTGGCATCATGGAAAAATATCATGGCAATTGAAAATATACACGGAAAAGCATCGTGTAAAATAAATAGGAAACACACGGTAAAACATCGTGTGACACCGAGAGAAAATACAATCACGGAAAAAACATTGTGAAATAATCAAGGCACAACATCAGGATTTAATCGCGGAAACAAGCAAGTCACGAAATAAAATCGGGCAACAAGAAGAATTATCAATTAATTTAAATATTAATATTTAATAAGATTAACTAATAATTTAATTAATCAAAATTAAATAAAAATATCTAAATTAATTAATAATTAAACAATATTTTTTACATTTTTTAATATTTATTAATATAATTAAAACTAGAAATAAGAAAATTAAAACTAAATAATGAAAGAGAGAAATATATGTGTGGGAGAGAATTGAGAAAACAATGTGAGGAAATTGTGTTGGTGTGAAAATTATGTGAAGATGTCTTGCCTATTTATAGTAAATTCAAGACTTGTTGATCAAGCAAATGATGCATGCCATGACATATGATCTTTGAATATTGGAGTTCATGTTGGAATTGAGTTGGAATAATTTTGTGGAAAAATATTATAATATGTAGATGTTTGAAAAATGAAAAGTGGTTAAAAATGCATAGTAAGAAAAAGATGGAATATGTGGTGAATCAAAGTAGCAGAGAAAAAAAAACAAAGAGAAAGTGAGGCGTGGCACTTTGTGTAGTATGGGAGGAAAATTGTGAATTTGAGAGACTAGTAGTGTAAAAATAATAAAACAAAAATTATATTATATATTATAATAATATACTAATATAATAAATAAATTAAATATAATAAAAAAATTTAATAAAAATTAAGTTATTAAAATCTTGATTAATTAAAAAATTTATTAAAATTGGAGTCGAAACCGGCAAAAAAACGATAAAAATTGTCCGTATCGAAGTGTCTGAAAAAATAAAATGAACACACCATAACGACCTGCAAAAAAAAATGTATTAAAAAAATACACCGTTTTGTCAAATTTTGAAATTGATTTTACTCGCTAAATAGGCTCAGACGGGTCAGAAACATGATGACCGGAAAGTCAAAAAAATTAAAATAAGCACACGGGGTTAAAGTACGCGAAAAATAAATAAAAAATGATGTCTGAAAGTTCGATTTTAAAAATTGTCCGGATACCGACTTTTTGCATTGTTGACTTTTTCAATTTGACCAAAATACCTGAAAATTTAACACGTTAAATCCAGCTGATAATTCAAAAAATCTTCATGAAAAAAATATATGGTATTATATGCGGACGACACAGTATGAAAACATAGACAGATGAAATGAGAAAAAATAAAAACGTTTGGTCAAAATTTAGGGTATGATAACATGCTTCACAAAGAGCATCTGAAGAATACTTCAGATTGGGTAAGCCTCTGATAACTTCAAGCTTATTTAGCTGAGAAATCCTCCTCATGCTAATATGGCCTAAACGCCTATGCCATACCCATTGCTCCTCATTAACAGACATTAAGCATTTGACATTCTGTTCACAGAGATCAGAAAGTCTAATTTTATAAATGTTGTTTTTCCTATTTCCGATAAAAAAGGATTGAGCCATCTTTCTGACTGATAGCCTTATAGGACTTTTTATTAAAGATGATATCATAACCATTGTCACTAAGTTGACTAATGGACAACAAGTTATGCAACAAATTATCGACCAGAAGAACATCAGTAATAGAAGGAAGGTTACCATTACCAATAGTTCTAGAGCCAATGATTTTTCCTTTCTGGTTTCCTCCGAAACCAACGAAGCCTCCATGCTTAAGTTTCAGACTTTGGAACATATGCCTTCTTCCCGTCATGCGTCGCAAGCAACCACTGTCCAGGTACCATGATTGGTGTTTCAACTGAGCTGCTAAGGATATCTCTGAGTCAGACTCTGAGTCTGATTCTGGTTCTGATGATATTTTGTCCTCTGGTTCTCCAGAGACTTCAGAGTCAATTGTTGTTGCAACTAACACAACGTTTGCTTGTTCTTCATCAAAATCTTTTTCTTCAGAATCAGAGTTATCCCAAGTTTGGAAGCTCTGAATTTCGGAACGAGTCCGATATTTTGTTTGGTTATTGTCTTACGATAAACTTCACAAGAATTGGAACAAAAGTAGAATGGGGCTTGTTAATGCGATGTTTCGTTATTATGGTAGTGTGGTGGAAGACACGATTCACGTTTTTAGGGACTATAAGTTAGTTATGCCATTATGGTTGACTGCAATGCATAAATTTGAGTAATATTTTCATGTGAGAGGTATTAAAAAATTGATCAAAGATAATATGAATCAAAATATAGGGTGGATGAAGGTGGATATTGGGAAGCTATCAACGTGCCATAACATATGGGGATGGGGAAATAAGGAAATCCATGAAGAGAACTTCATTCGTCAGTATGATTTGAAGGTGTGAGAAAACACAAGAAAGGGGGGTTTGAATTGGGTTTTCAAAATGAAAGATTTTTGTGAAACTCAAACAAAGATCACAAATGGACTAACAATAGAGAAAGACACACGATATATCCTGGTTCACTTGAAAACTATCAAGTTAATCCAGTCCACCCGCCAAGGTGATTTATCCTTATACACAAGGACTTAATCCACTATAACCAAACTGATTACACTACACTAGCAACTGCTGGTGACTAACATACAAAGACTAATCGTCTCTTCTAAAGGATTCTGACTCAACTGGTCCCTTAAGGAATACAAACAACTGTTTGAACAAATTTTAATGTTTACAGTGAATTGCTTCTACACAAGCTGATATAAACACTATGAATAGCTCAAATAAAATCTATACAGTATGAACAATGTATTTTTCTTTGTATTGTTGTGCTTTACTGTTCACGCATATGTCTCTCTCATATATATTCCAGTGTCTCATATTTCTTCAAGTGATCAAGTCCTTAAATAGATAGAAAAAGATCTGTTGTAGGGCAGATCAGGAATATCATTAAGATTGCTTGCGACTTGAAATAATGTCCTTATGCAAGAATAAAAATTGTACACAAAAGTTGTCCTTTGTACCACCAAATCAGGGTAGTGGAATGGTAGTGGAAGAGAATGTGTTTGATATGTACTATGTACTATTTTCCCTTGCAAACGTTTCATCTTCTTCTGTTTATCAGAGGCTTCTGAATAGATATGGTTAAAGCATGATCAGAAGAATTGATCACTGGGTCTTCAGAGTCTTGAGTCATCAGAGTCTTCAGAACTTGTTCACTAGAACCTTGTCTTCAGATTCTTCAGCACTCCGTCTTCAAAACCCTTGGTTATCAGAAACTTAAGTCTTCAGAGTCTTCAGAGTCTTCAGAATGTTGTTCAGCAGAACCCTGTCTTCAGAGTCTTCAGCAATTAGTCTTCAAAAACTTAAGTCTTTAGAGTCTTCAGAACGTTGTTCATCAGAACCTTGTCTTCAGAGTCTTTAGCACTTAGTATTCAGAAGATAATTATCAGAGTCATATTCAGAGCCAGAATCCAAGAAAACATTGCAGCAGTAACATATTGTCTTCTTAGAATCTTTCTGAAGTTGAGTAGATCAGAAACAAACTTGCTTCTTTGACGCAAAAGCGACTTTTAGTCAATTGAGAGTGGCGTTCCACATGATCTCTATTAGAATCAGAGCTTTCTTTATCAGAGTCAGATCATGATTGTCAATCTTTAGAAAACAAACGTTAGAGTACTAAAATTGTTCTCACACAAATACTATTTTGTTATTATCAAAACTTAGAGATATCTTGCAGAACCAAATCTTGTTCTAACATGATTATGGCAGTGTTATAATTGTTGAGAATAATGCTTTAAAGATTCAAAAGGAGAATCATTTAATTAAATGTAAAACACTTTCTACTGAGTGGGTGAAGCTGAATTCAGATGGAGCTTGTCTAGTAGATGGTAGAGCTGGTTATGGAGGTGTTATTATAGATAGTCATGGTGATTGAATATGAGGTTTTGTTAAAAAAAAATCTTGGGGGTTTGTAATGCTTTTGTAGCGGAACTTTGGGGGAGGGGGTGTTCTTAAAAGGCTTAGAGTTGTTAGAAGAATGAGAATGAGAGCTATTTAGATGAATGTGGATTTCAAAGGTGTGGTGAATGGTATAAATAATACGAGTTGTGGTAATATAATGGGAGGAACGTTGATTGCCAAAATTCGAGTATTCATTAGAATGAATTTGAAAGTGGTTGTAAATCAAGTTTGTCGTGAGGGAAATCAGTTAGTGGACACGTTAGCTAAAAGCAGAATATGTCTCGTTAAAGACATGTGTTAAAGACATGTGAATGTATGTCACATGTCCTATTCAATTTAAACTTTTATTAAATTCTGATGTGTTAGGGATTGTTGTCCTACATTTAATTGTGGTGTAATTTTTTTCTCTCTCGACGGAGGCCCTCCTTGTAAAAAAAAATGAAAATCGAGTTATATATGTATATATATTTTGAAATTTTGGTATTCGACCTTGCGACCGACTAATTCAAGAGAACCAATCATACTGTCCACTAGCGAATGTCATCCGACTAATTCAAAAGGACCAATCATACTGTCCACTAGCGAATGTCCCATTTAAAGCCAGAGCAAAATGTCATATGTACTGACCCAACACAAAGATTAATTGGATTAATTGGACCTAGCAGGATTCAAATCTGAAACTTTGAGAGAAGTACACTCTCAAAACTCAAACCTCCACCACTAGGCCAAACACTTGAGATTAAAAAAAATTGAGCTATATTAACTAGAGAAAAATTTGTAATTGGTGTAATAATCTTTTGTATTGTCTACTGTCCAACTAACCTGTAATAATTTGTTCTTGGAGTATTCTTAATACTGCTATAAGTAAACAAACGTTGCTTATAAAACAAACAAAATATGAATGTCAATTTTAATTTTAACATAATAATAATTATTGTTTATCGCTTTTAAATTAATATATTATATTTTATAATTATGATAATGATAAAAATATAAAGATAGATAAATTAAAAGTAGTTGTTATCTTTCTTTTATATTCCCAGTTTGTGTTTAATATATGTGAAATAAACAAATCTATGGAGCTAGAGCTATTTATAAAAGTAGAAAACGAACATAATATGTTTTTAAAATTTACAAATAATAATAATTTTTTTCATGAAGTACAAATAATAATAATAATAATAATAATAATAATAATAATAATAATAGAAAAGGGACTATGCATTTTACACTGTCAACCAATGACGACGATGTATCCCGCCAAGTCATACTGTAAAATTTAAAATACTTGTATGATATTGCAAAATAATATATTTTCATTGGATGACAGTGTAATATATTTTTACACTGTCAGTGCATCACCATTAAACCCTAATAATAATAATAATAATAATAATAATAATCTTGTTTAAACCAAGTTAGTATTACACACTTTCTTAAATTATAAATTATAATTATCAGAGATCATTAAAATATCCAACTTTAATTATAATCACTTAAAAACTATAAATATCTATAGGAAAATTTTACCCCTTACCCCATCATTTATTCTCCTACCCCTACATTATTTTTTTTTTTTACCAAAATATCCTCATATAAATAAGTGCAAAATTTTCTTAATTTAATTATTTGATCTACAATTTAATAAATAAATCTATCTTTAAAAGCTGTTTTATTAATATTCTCAGTAAATATGACAAGTATTATCTATACTATTATATAATCTTATAATGTCTCCATCAAAGATTTTCCGCTAAAACTTTTTCCTTTAATTAATTAATTAAATATAAATATGTTTATTATTAACTCCATTTAAAACTTCCGACTAATTCATTCTTATATTTTAAATAATTATTAATTAACAAATGCAATAAGACATGTTTTAAATTTTTTTAAAATGCAGTCACCTACCAAAAATTAATTAAATATAAATATATTTATTATTAACTCCATCCTTTAAAACTTCTAACTAAGTCACATTCTTATATTTTAAATAATTATTAATTAACAAATGCAATAAGACACTCCTAATTTAAAAAAAAACAGCCACCTACCAATAATATGTTAACATAGTAACTACCTAGCATAACTTCTCTCTTCATTTTATTAATTAATCTTTTATTATTAATAATTAAATATTATTATTATTAATTAAATGATAATTAAATTAAAATATTTAACATGTTTATTTCTCAAATTTCTCGCCGCTCAACACTCTTTATTTATATCATACAAACAATTAACATCTCTCCACTTATAACATCTCTTTAATCCCACATTAATAGAACACATAGTAATATTAAATTAAAAAATAAAAAAAAATAAAAAAAAATAAAAAAATTAGACATATAATGCAAACCTTAAATTTACTTAATACAAAAATAAATTAATAAATATAATTCATAAAACGGTTAAAGTTTTTATAGCCCCGCTAATTTCATTTTAAAGCTAGTAAATAGTAAAATAAATGTATAAATTGATGAAATATAAATTTGATTAGTGGGAAGATAATTTTGTGAAAAAAATAGAATAAAGTAATGAGGTTAATTGATGAGATATAAATTTGATTAGCGGGAATATAATTTTGTGGAAAAAATGAAATAAAGTAATGAAATTAATAGGGCTATAAAAAACTTTAACCGTTTCATGACTTATATTTATTAATTTATTTTTGTATTAAGTAATTTTAAGGTTTGCATTATATGTCTAATTTATTTACTTTTTTTATTTTTTAATTTTATATTACTATGTGTCCTATTAATGTGGGGTTAGAGAGATATTATGAGTGGAGAAAGATTAATTGTTTGTATGATATAAATAGAGAGTGTTGAGCGAAGAGAAATTTGAGAAATAAACATGTTAAATATTTTAATTTAATTATTATTTAATTAATAATAATAATATTTAATTATTAATAATAAAATATTAATTAATAAAATGAAGAAAAAAGTTATGCTGGGTAGTTACTATGTTAACATATTATTGGTCGGTGGCTGCATTTTAAAAAAAAATTTGGAGTGTCTTATTGCATTTGTTAATTAATAATTATTTAAAATATAAGAATGTGACTTAATTAGAATTTTTAAATGATGGAGTTAATAATAATATATTTATATTTAATTAATTTTTGGTAGGTGGTTGCATTTCAAAAAAAAATTTAGAACGTGTCTTATTGCATTTGTTAATTAATAATTATTTAAAATATAAGAATGAGTTAGTCGGAAGTTTTAAATCGAGTTAATAATAAATATATTTATATTTAATTAATTAATTAAAGGAAAAAAATTTAGCAGAAAATCTTTGATGGAGATATTATAAGATTATATAATAGTATATATAATACTTGTCATATTTGCTGAGAATATTAATAAAATAACTTTTAAAGATAGATTTATTTATTAAATTGTGGATCAAATAATTAAATTAGAAAAATTTTGCACTTATTTATATGAGGATATTTTGGTAAAAAAAATATAATGTAGGGGTAGGGGAATAAATGATGGGGTATGAGGTAAAATTTTCTATCTATAGTTATACTTCCTCCGTCTCTAAATAGGTGTCCTCTTTTCTATTTTTATTTGTCTCAAATTATTTGTCCCTTTAGAATACCAATGTAATATTTATTATTTCTTTTCACTAACTTACTCTTATTTATTGTATTTTAATTCATTTAACTACCTCACTATCTATTTTTAATAAGGTTATTTTAGTAAATTAAACAAATTTTATCATTGAAATCAACACAATTAATCATTATCTTAAAAAGTATGAAAATCTCAAAGAAGACACATATTGTGAGACGGATGGAGTAATTTGTTAACAATATCTTATCACAAACCAAACTCAATTTTTAAATAAAAACAGATAGTCCATACCTTGTTTTCAAGTGTGGTTTTGTTTTGTTTTATTTTGAGTTAATAAGGCATGTTTCCATTTCAGGTAAACCTCGTTTTTGGGTAATTAATTACGTTTTTGGGGGTGAAATACGGTAGTTAATCTTATTGAAGAGTCATGCTTTTGGGGCAAATACTAATTTAAGGGACATATTCTTTAGATGAACTATAGGTTAATAAAGGAATTGCGTGTTACATTATTAAGCCTTTTATCACTAATTTGGTGACTAGTTTTAATTCCTCGACTAAAACCAAAACGGTTATATCGTGAGTGACTCGAAAACCGAAATTAAGCTCATTACACGACTTTACCTAAAAATGATTGTTAAATGAATTTCAATTTAGCTTTCACTCTTTCAAATTAAATGTCATATTTGTGAGATATTCAGTTTTAAAAGAAAATATTAATTTAGCTTTCACTCTTTCAAATTAAATGCAGGTATGAGTTTATTGAATAAAATTTTTTGCCTTTTCAAAAAAAAAAAATTATGTAGGATATAGGATATATTTTTCTTTTCAACCATAATTTTCCCTTTTTCTTCATCCATTAATGAAGAACGGTTTTAAGGTTAATTTTTATTCAAAATCACCTCTCTAATTTTTTTTCTTCCTTTTCATTCAAATAAATTATTTCACATATATTTTTGGTTTTTCTCTTCGCGATTTTGTCATTTTGACCGTCATCTTATTTTGGCGTTATTTTGTTTTTCCGTCTTGGTGTGATGTTTGTTTGGTTCATATTGTTAAATGTAATTCATAGTGTCGAAGTCGAAAGTATTCATAGTGTTGTCGAAAGTGTTTCGACAGATTCATACTAGATTTGATTAGATTGGATTCAGATATGATTTAGATTAGATTTGATTCGATTGGATTCAGATATGATTTAGATTAGATTTGATATTTTGATATCTATAAATAGATGCCTTGTATTGTAAACATGACATTGAGAACAGTATTCACAGTTGCAGTTGCAAGTGAAAGTTCAATATAATCAGAAATCCCACAGTTCGTGGGTAGAACACTTCTTCTCCAAATATTTCTCTTCTCTCTTTTCTTTCTTGTTGTTCTTGTTTGTTTTTCTTCTTTCTTTGTTCTTCGTTGCTATTGCTGTTCTTGTTCTTCATCTATTTCTCATTGTCATTACGTATTGTTTTGTGGGTTGATTATCAATCTTGAGATCAAGATTGAAGCGAAATCATCATAGGGTGTGATGAATTTCCAACATCTGGTATCTAGAGCTCCGGTTGCGATTCAAGGAGGAAAATCGTGATGGCTATGAATCATTCAAATGGGCACTTTCCGGCGACCCTACCAATTCTCAAGAAAGATAATTATGAGAATTGGTGCAAGCAGATCAAGGTGGTTTTATGTTATCAAGATCAAGAAAAGGCTTGGGGAGAACGCGACAGATCAAGAAAAGGCTGCACATAAAGAGTTGAAGAAGAAAGATTATAAAGCGCTGTTTATAATCCACCAGTGTGTTGATCCAGATAACTTTGAAAAAGTTAGCGATGTAGATTCAGCAAAGGAAGCATGGGAGATTCTTGAAAAGTCATTTGGAGGCGCAGAGAAGGTGAAGGAGATGAGGTTACAAACTCACAAGAGAACCTATGAGTTGCTTCAGATGGAAGACAACGAAAGTATAACAGATTTCTTCACAAGAGTTACGAAACTTGTGAATCAAATCAAAGTATGTGGAGAAGCGCTGACGACGAAAGCAGTTGTCTCAAAGATTTTGAGATCGTTGGCTCCAAAATTCGACCACGTGGTAGTTGTCATAGAAGAGTCGAAAGACTTGTCAGTATTGACGAAGGAAGAGCTTCAGGGGACGCTTGAGTCTCATGAACAAAGGATGGCTGAGAGAGCTGCAGGAAAGTCGAAGAGTGATATGGCTTTGCAGGCGCAGTCAGAAAATGAAAGGAAAAGTAAAGGAAGCTGGAATGACAACAAAGGAGGAAACCAGTCGAATCAGAAGAAACCTTGGAACCAAGGAAACCAAAGAGGTGGTGCTGCAGGTAGAAGAAATTGTGGTGATCGAAAACCTGACAAAAATCACATTCAATGTTTCAATTGTTAGAAGTATGGCCATTATGTTAGTAACTGTCCAGAAAAGAAGAAAAAAC
This sequence comes from Lathyrus tuberosus, assembly GCA_022829125.1. NCBI lineage: Eukaryota > Viridiplantae > Streptophyta > Magnoliopsida > Fabales > Fabaceae > Lathyrus > Lathyrus tuberosus. The sequence goes on along the minus strand of JALAZF010000320.1, from coordinate 3,209,029 downwards.
AAGAAACTGATGCAAATCTGGCTAAGCATGAAGTAGAAGAGACGTTACTGATGGTCACAACAAAAGATGAAGAAAGATACCAAGATCAGTGGTACTTGGACTCAGGATGCTCATCACATATGACTGGAAGGAAATATTGGTTTGTCAACATGAAGCCCTCGTCGAAGAACATGGTGAAGTTTGCAAATGACAACACTCTAGCAGCTGAAGGTGTTAGTGATGTTCTGATTATGAGGAAAGATGGGAAAAGGTCAACAATTTCCAATGTGTTGTACATTCCAGGCATGAAGAGTAATTTGCTCAGTATAGGGCAGCTAGTCGAAAAGAACTACAAGGTAGTTGTCGAAGACAAGATGATGAGAGTTCTCGACGCAGGTGGTAGGTTGATCTTGAAGGCCCCAATGTCTCAGAATAGGACCTTCAAGATTAAACTTAAGGTGATGGAGCACAAGTGTCTAGCAATGGCAGCCAGCAGAGATGAGTGGTTATGGCATTTTCGACTAGGCCATCTCAACTTCAATGACATCGGAGAGTTGAAGAGAAGAAATATGGTTTCAGGATTACCAGAAATCGGCATTCCAAGTGAAGTCTGTGAGGAGTGTGTTCAGTCGAAACAACACAAGAATAGCTTCAGCAAGGATACAGGAAGGAAGTCGAAGGTAATTCTTGAAGTTATATACTATGATGTATGTGGTCCAATCCAGGTGGATTCGATTGGTGGCAACAGATATTTTGTCACGTTTATAGATGATTTCAGTCGAAAGTTGTGGACTTACCTCATCAAGAAGAAAAGTGATGTGTTTGAGGTATTTGTCAGATTCAAATCCATGGTCGAAAGACAGAGTGGTCGAAGGTTGAAAACTCTGAGAACTGATGGTGGTGGAGAATATGTGTCGAAAGAGCTCGATGCATTATGTAGAAAAGAAGGGATTGTGCATGAGGTGGTGCCACCCTACACTCAATAGCAGAATGGGATTGCAGAACGCAAGAACAGAACCATCATGAACATGGTAAGAAGTATGTTGAATGGAAAGCATCTACCCAAAGAATTCTGGGGAGAAGCAGTTTCGACAGCAACATATCTTTTGAACAGGTGTCCGACGAAGAAGCTTGAAGGAGTCACACCAGAAGAATGTTGGTCTGGTGTCAAGCCAAGCCTCAGTCACCTGAAGGTGTTTGGATCTATAGCACATAGACATGTGCCAGATCAGTTGAGAAGGAAGCTTGATGACAAGTCGAATCAGATGATCTTGATAGGATATCATTCGACTGGAGGTTACAAGTTGTTCGACCCAGTGAATAAGCAGGTCGTGATCAGCAGGGACGTGATCATAGATGAGCTTAAAGAATGGGATTGGACTGAGAATACCAAGAAGGATTTAGTGAGAATTCCTTGTGAAGAACCAGCCACTGAAGTCGAAAGAGAAGTTCGACAGGAACCAGTTGCAGATGAAGCAGGTTCAAGCAGACCTTGACGAACAAGACACATACCTACAAGGTTGCAAGAATGTGTAGTTACATCAGATGATGTGGTCGATGAAGAGGATGAGCTAGTACACTATGCTTTCTACGCAGATGTCGAACCAGTCAATGCAGCTGAGGCATTAAAAGATTCGAAGTGGGTGAAAGCAATGAATGAAGAGTTAGAGTCCATCGAAGTCAATAACACCTGGTCACTTTTTGAGTTGCCTCAAGGCAAGAAGGAAATTGATGTGAAGTGGGTTTACAAGGTGAAGGTAAATCCTAGAGGAGAAGTAACTCGACACAAGGCGAGACTTGTAGCGAAAGGATTTCTTCAGAAGGAAGGAATCGACTTCGATGAAGTGTTCGCACCTGTTGCTAGGATTGAAACAATCAGGGTGGTTGTGGCTAGCAAATATGAACAATTGGCACATATGTCAGATGGACGTGAAGTGTGCATTCCTTAATGGTCCCCTAGATGAAGAAGTTTATGTCGCAAAACCAGCTGGGTATATGAAACAAGGCGAAGAAGGAAAGGTGTACAGGCTGCACAAAGCCCTGTATGGACTGAAGCAAGCTCCAAGAGCTTGGAATAAGAAAATCGACAGCTTCTTAAGGGAGAGAAATTTGTGAAGTGTACGACAGAGCATGGAGTATATGTAAGAAGAAGCAATGGCGAATTGCTTATACTATGTCTCTATGTCGATGATTTGTTGATAACAGGGAGTTGCAAGAAGGAGATCGAAGATTTCAAACATGACCTGAGTGAGGAGTTTGAAATGTCAGACTTGGGAAATCTCTCATATTTCCTTGGCATTGAATTCTACCAGACTAGTAGAGGTTTGATGATGCACCAAAGAAGATATGCAGGCGAAATACTCAAGAGATTTGAGATGCAAGATTGCAACCCAACTTCGACTCCAGCTGAGACCAGACTGCAACTGTCGAAGGATTCAGATGAAGATGATGTCGACCTAACCCAATACAGAAGACTTATTAGGTCACTTAGATACCTTTGTCACACAAGGTCTGACTTAGCATACAGTGTGGGTATGGTATGTAGATTCATGCAGAAGCCAAAGGTATCACACCTAACAGCGACGAAGAGGATACTAAGGTATCTAAAAGGGACTCTTGACTACGGCATTTTGTTTCCTGCAGCTGATGAAGGAAAGGAATGCAAGTTAGTGGGATACACCGACTCTAGTTGGTGTAGTGATTCTGAGGATAGAAAATCCACAGCTGGATATGTGTTTATGTTAGGTGGTGCACCAGTTGCTTGGAGTTCGAGAAAGGAGCCAGTAGTGGCATTGTCATCATGCAAAGCAGAATACATAGCTGCTTCTCTTGTGCATGTCAAGCAACTTGGATGGTGAACTTGGTCGAAGAGATTACAGGAAAGAATCATGGAGCAATTACCATGAAGATTGACAGCATGTCAGCTATCAACTTGGCGAAGAATCCAATAGCACACGGTCGAAGCAAGCACATCGAAATGAGGTTCCATTATCTTCGAGAGCAGGTAGCAGAAGGGAAGATGAATTTGGAACACTGTAGAACTAAGAATCAGATTGCAGATATCATGACGAAGGGAGTGTAGGTCGAAGGGTTCAAGAAGCTAAGGACTATGATGAATGTAGATAGTTTAGACACAATGAATTAGGTGGTGTGTTAAATGTAATTCATAGTCTCGAAGTCGAAAGCATTCATAGTGTTGTCGAAAGTGTTTCGACAGATTCATGCTAGATTTGATTAGATTGGATTCAGATATGATTTAGATTAGATTTGATATTTTGGGCTTTAAAGTTTTGGGCCTTTGCAAATCTATATCTATAAATAGATGCCTTGTATTGTAAACATGACATTGAGAACAGTATTCACAGTTGCAGTTGCAAGTGAAAGTTCAATATAATCAGAAATCTCACAGTTCGTGGGTAGAACACTTCTTCTCCAAATATTTCTCTTCTCTCTTTTCTTTCTTGTTGTTCTTGTTTGTTCTTCTTCTTTCTTTGTTCTTCATTGCTATTGTTGTTCTTGTTCTTCATCTATTTCTCATTGTCATTACGTATTGTTTTGTGGGTTGATTATCAATCTTGAGATCAAGATTGAAGCAGAATCACCATAGTTTGTGGTGAATTTCCAACACATATTGATATATTAGTTTCGACTCAGTGCATATTCAATCAATGACTTTGACGTCGTCAATGCTGTAGACTCGGGAACATCGATATTTCGAGCATTTCAATTTCTGTTGGAGCACAAGGTCGAAGATGAAGAGGATGGAAGAGAAAAACTGTTGTAACTAACTTTCTATATTGATTGAAAAACGGTTACACAATTCTATTACAAACTAAACTTGAGTTGAGTATTTATATCATCAAAGTCACTAAATGAAACTCAAATTAACTCTAAATACAAATTAAAATCTGAATTTGGATTACACTTTAACACTATACCTTAATCAACATTCAAGACTAAAATCAACAATATCAATTTCATCCCTCAAATGAATAAAGTGTTTGGCCTTGATCGCTTTAGTCAGCACATCTGCAAGTTGCTTCTGAGTGCTACAATAAACAACTTCAAGCACTCCATTTTGAACCTGGTTGCACAAAAAATAGAACTTTATGTCAATGTGCTTGCTCCTTTCATGCAAAACTGGATTCCTGGCAAGACTTATAGCTGATTTGGTGTCAATCATCAACCTGACATTTTAAGCATTATGCGAGATGAAATGTGTTAGTTCTTGGATTGGCTAGAATTTTGGTAAAACAAAGTTGTGTAATGTCTGATATCACATGGGTGATGTCTTAACATTGAGTCTTAACATTGGTTTATGTTAAGTGTTTAGCTTGTTGAAGTTGTAAAGTCTGATGTCGCATGTGATGTCATGACATCAGATATGCAGATCAGTAAAACATCAGGTCTGAGATGTTTTTAGGGTTAAGCGTATTAGCTGGAATTTGGGAGAGCTGTTAGAGTTATTGGATGCGAATATCTTGGAGGAGATATTTTATGTTGCAAACAGATTTGATGCAGATTTGTAGGAGTGTTTAAAGGCTGAAGATTTAAGAAGATTTTGAGAGAGAAAATATGTTTTGAAGATTCAGTTTTAAATAACAAATCTGGTCAGATATTGTAGAGGTCCAAGCCAAATTCAGATAGCTATATAAAGCGCATCAATCCTGAAGAAAGCAACGAAGAAAGAGTGCTAAAGACTGAGAGTCGTTTGTGTCTTCGTGTGTGTATTGTAAACCATTCTAGAGTGAATTGGTGTTGTTGTTTTGAGTTGTTCTTGATCAAAGCTGTGAAGCAGAATCAAGTTGTGTTTTTCAAAGTGTGTGATCTTTGAATTATATCACTGAAGTGATTTAGGGATTGAGTAGTGTTCTCATACCTAAGTGGTCTCTTAGGTAGAAAGTTCATTAGGTAGAGATTAAGTTTAGGAGATGTCAACTGGGTTGTTGAGTCTGTAAATTAATTCTACTGATAGTGAAATTCCTTCCTGGCTTGGTAACCCCCAGAGTAAGTTGTTTAACTGAACTGGGTGAACAATTCTTTGTGCCTTTTCTGTTGTTTTATATTGTCCATTGCAGAGTGTGTTGTTGTGATATCACATGTAACATCACATATCTGGTACCAGAATTTCAATTGGTATCAGAGCAGGCATCCTGCTCTGAATCTGGGTGAGATCTAGGGCTGATACTTTCTGGTAAAGATGGACAAGGAAGTTGGTGGATTTGTGAATAGACCCCCTATTTTGGATGGTTCTAATTATGATTATTGGAAGCCAAGGATGATTACCTTTTTGAAATCCTTGGACAGCAGGGCTTGGAAGGCTATCATAAAAGAATGGAAAGCACCTGTTGTTGTTGAGAAAGATGATGCTGGGAAAGAAAAAGAAGGCAGCTCAAAACTGAAACCTGAAGAAGAATGGACCAAGGAAGAAGATGTGCTTGCCCTTGGTAATTCCGAAGCTTTAAATGCTATTTTCAATGGAGTTGATAAGAACATATTCAGGTTGATCAATACCTGTGAAGTTGCTAAGGAAGCTTGGGACATCTTGAAGACTACTCATGAAGGAACATCAAAGGTTAAGATGTCAAGACTTCAACTTCTGACTTCAAAGTTTGAAAGTCTAAAGATGAAGGAAGATGAAACTATTCATGACTTTTATATAAGTATTCTTGAGCTGTCCAATGCCTCTAGTGCTCTTGGAGAAAAGATGACTGAAGAAAAGCTGGTGAGGAAAATCCTTAGGTCCCTGCCCAAGAGATATAAGATGAAGGTGACTGCAATTGAGGAAGCTCAAGACATCAGCAAAATGAGAGTTGATGAGCTAATTGGATCTCTTCAAACCTTTGAGTTAGGGTTGAATGAAGAGGAACCTGAAAAGAAGACCAAGAGTATAGTCTTGGTATCTAATACTCAAGAAGAAAAGAAAGGGAATGGTGTTGAATCTCAGGAGGAGCTATCTCAGGCTATTGCTATGCTGGGAAGATAGTTCAACAAAGTGTTCAAGAGAATGAATAGAAACTACAAACCCAATGTTAAGAACATCTCCTCTGACATCAGCAAATCAAAAGAGAAGGATGAAGAGAAGACTGCTAAAGACAAAGGGATTCAATACTTTGAGTGTGAAGGTTATGGACATGTCAAGAAAGAATGTCCTACTTACCTTAAGAAGCAGAAGAAGGGCATGACAGTTTCCTGGTCTGATACTGACAGTGAAAGTGAAGAGGAGTCAGCCAAGCATGTCAGAGCTTTGACAGGGACATGTGTTTCTGATGGAGAATCAAGTGATGAGGAACTGACTTTTGAGGAGTTAGCAGCCTCCTATCATGAGTTATGTCTGAAGAGTGCAGAGGTATGTCAAGAAAGTGAGAAACAAAAGAAACAAATTGTTCAGCTTGAGACTGTCAAAGCTGATCTTGAAAATGAAGTCGTGTTGGTTAAATCTCAACTTGATCAAATGACAAAATCTGTTAGAATGTTGAAAAGTGGATCTGATACTCTTGATAAGATCCTTCAGGAAGAAAAAGTAGCAGGAGACAAATCTGGCTTAGGATTTGTTGAGGAGAAGGTTTCTGCTGAAGCTAGTACTTCAGGAACCAAAAAGGACATGTCTCAACCAATGTCTCAACATAACAAAAAGAGACATAATCCTAAACACCAACGGCCTCAAAATGTTGGGAAAAGGTATGCTCATGGTCCTCATCAAGGGAAGGTACATACTCATGGAGCTAGGCAGTATATGCCTCCTCAATACCATAGGAGTATGCAGGCTCCTAGGTTCAACTTGTTCCATCAGATGCCTCAACATTAGGGAAACATGTACGGCTTTGAATATAATAATGATGTGCCTCATTATTATGGAAGAAGGAAGCCACATCACCATAGAAGGCAGCCTAAGAGACAGAATCCTCACTACAGGAGACAGGCAAACTATGGAAGAATACAACACCAGTACTATGGATGGTAGCCACAACAGTTTCATCATCAAGGTAGCAGGAAGTTTAACACCTTCAGAGTAGAAAGAGTAAGGTGCTTCTATTGTGGAAGATTTGGGCATATGCAATTTTCTTGCTTCAAGCTTCATGGCTATCCCAAGTCTGTCCCTCAACCTAGACAGAAGGATAACAGGCCCAAGGTTGTTAAACAGTGGTTTCCCAAGGCTGAGGTTACATGTCTATTGGCTCACTTTTCAGATAGCCACTCTGCTAAGGATGGATGGTACTTTGACAGTGGCTGTTCAAAGCACATGACTGGATTTAAAAACCAATTGGTGGAAGTTAATTCTTGCTCCTCGATTGATGTTACTTTTGGAAATGGAGAGAAAGGGGTGGTGAAAGGTGTTGGAAAAGTGAAGTGTCATGATGGACCTGATCTTGACAATGTGCTTCTTGTCAAAGGTTTGAGTGCTAACCTGATTAGCATAAGTCAGCTCTGTGATGATGGATATAAGGTCAGCTACACTAAAGATGAGTGCTTGATAACTAATGAAGAAAATGAGATAGTTATGAAAGGAGTCAGATCTAGAGATAATTGTTATCAATGGGTACCTCAAGAGGTCAGCTCATCTGGTGATGTTCAGGTTGATGTTGTGACATCAGACTGTAACATTAAGTGTGAAAGTCTGAGTATGCTGAAAGGTCAATTAGGGTCAATAACTTGTAGTGTGAATCCTTTTAAAAATTTAAAAGGAAAGTTATTTTGGAGGGAGAAAATCATTGATTGGCGTTTAAGTGACCCACAAAATCAAGCTCCATACATTAGGCAATCATTCCCTATTATAGCCATCTCACGCTTCATCAAACTTCACATCCCTAATTTGTTCATCTCCTTCTCCTTCAACAGAAATCGCCATTCATCTCTGAATCTAAAGTGCTTCACAGGAACAATGTCAAAACATATAACATCTCCATCTAAGAAATCTACCTCACAAAGTTCATCGCGAGATAAAGCTAGGGTTTCTACAGATGAGTGCTCTGCAGAAGAAGCTTTGAATATAGCACTCATCTCCGTGATGGTTCCTGAATATGGTAAGTCAAGACCTTCCAAACTTCAACCAAAAAGGGCTGGAACTAAATTTAATGATAATGAAACTAAGAGGCTAGTCACTAGTGTACTTTTTAGCGATAAATCTGCATCTAGGTCTTCCACCTCTCAAGCTGTTGAAGAGAGGTTTGATGTTGATCGCAGTCTTAATCAGATTGCCACCAAGATTTTGGATAAGGGTTTATCTGTAAAAGGAATTTCTATTCCCCTTAGACAAATGCCTGCTGAAAAGGAGGACATGCAAAGTGCTGCTACAAATCTTCACAGACTGGCTATGTCTGTCATTGAAGATGCTGAAGTAGGTGTTGAAGAAGAAGGTGTTCAGGAGGAAGCTGATGTTGAAACAAATGTCAGAACATCGCCTGACAGGAATGCTGAAACTAGCCCTGGTGGAAAGAAGAATGAAGATGTGGTAAATGTTGTTGATCTGTCTGATGATGAAGTGATTGGAAATGTTGTTCCTAGTCTTGCCAAGAGACTGAAAACAAGGAAAGGAAAGAATGTGGAATCTTCTCCAAAGAAGTCAGCTGAAGGAAAGAAGAAAAAGACTTCTATTGTTGGTCCTACAAAAACATGGAGAAAAGTTGATGTGAATCCCAGGAAGAGAAAGCTTGTGGAAGAATCTGAATCAGAGTATGATGATGTTCAAGACATCACTCCTGTGAGAAAGTCAATCCTGAAGAGAATTGCTGACAAGATACCTGATGTTCCTATTGACAACATTTCATTCCATTATGCAAGCAGTGCTTCCATGTGGAAATTTGTTTGTCAAAGAATACTTGCTCTTGAAAGAGAGATAAGCAAAGAGGCTATGGAAATTAAAGAAGTCGTGATAAAGGTTGCTGGATTGATGAAGACTGTTTGTAGGTTCTCCAAGTGTTATGACAGTCTGGTTAAGGAATTTATGGTCAATATTCCTATGAATATTTCTGACAAAAGAAGTATGGATTTCATGAAAGTGTTTGTGAGAGGCAAATGTATAGAATTCTCTCCTGAGGTTATCAACAATTACCTAGGAAGAAAAGAAAAAGAGTTTGCAGAGCTAGAAGTCACTGATAATGATAACTGCTGGTCAAGTTAAAGTGTGGCCCTTGAAAGGAAAACTGCCAACTAGCAAACTTAGTGTTAAGTATGATATCTTGCACAGAATTTGAGCTGCAAATTGGGTGCCAACTAATCATAAAACCACAAAAGCTGTGGGATTAGGAAGGTTCATTTATGTTGTGGGCACTAAGAAGAAATTTGACTATGGATCATATATTTTTGAACAGACTGTAAAACATGCCACCACTAATGCCATCAAAATGCCTATAGCATTCCCATCTCTTATTTGTGGGGTAATTTTGAAACAACATCCTGGCATATTGACAAGTTCAGACACAGCCTGCAAGAGGGAGTCTAATTTATCTCTGCATCCAAAATTGTTTGCTGGGAGTCATGTTCCAGACATTGTCTCAACATCAGATGCTGGGAACAAGAAGAAAAGTACCAAGGCTGATTTACTTGCAGGATTGAAGGCTGCTTGTAAGGATCTGGATGTTGTGATCAGTACCAGTATGACTAGAAAGAATGAGATTGAGAAGTTGATCCAGTCCTTGGAATAAGATGATAATGATGATGTCAATGCTGAAGGTGTCAATTCTGAGGAAGATGAAGATGATGGTGAAGATGACCCTAGCTCTGATGAAGATTAGTTCTTTTGTTGTTTCTGCTAGACAATAGTTTATTTTGTTTTGTTCTGCACTTGATGTGCTTAATTATGTATTTTGAATATTGTGGCTTTTTAAGCACTTTTTATGTTCTATGATTTGTCTTGTCTTGTATGCTGACTTTGGACTGACAATGAGAGCTAGCTTAGGACTAACTGGTAGTTAGTAGGTGTTTGTCCAATTATGGCTAAAAAGGGGGAGAGTTAGCCAAGCCAGAGTATGGTTGTGAATCCTGCTTCTGATGTGATGCAGAAGTTAAGGGGGAGCTTGACCCTTTGCTGAGCTGATGAAGTATGTGCAGCATTTTGAAGTAGGAGTTATTCTGAAGGTTTGCTGCTAACTGCTAACTGCTAGGAGTTTTTAACTTTTTCTATCCGCTGCTGAAGTCTCTAATGTAGAAGAAGAGTGTTTTAGCCAAAATTAGCCAAAGGGGGAGATTGTTAGTACTTGGATTGGCTAGAATTTTGGTAAAAAAAAGTTGTGTAATGTTTGATGTCACATGGGTGATGTCTTAACATTGAGTCTTAACATTGGTTTATGTTAAGTGTTTAGCTTGTTGAAGTTGTAAAGTCTGATGTCGCATGCGATGTCATGACATCAGATATGCAGATCAGTAAAACATTAGGTCTGAGATGTTTTTAGGGTTAAGCGTATTAGCTGGAATTTGGGAGAGCTATTATAGTTATTGGATGCGAATATCTTGGAGGAGATATTTTATGTTGCAAACAGATTTGATGCAGATTTGTAGGAGTGTTTAAAGGCTGAAGATTTAAGAAGATTTTGAGAGAGAAAATCAGTTTTGAAGATTCAGTTTTAAATAACAAATCAGGTCAGATATTGTATAGGTCCAAGCCCAATTCAGATAGCTATATAAAGCGCATCAATCCTGAAGAAAGAAACGAAGAAAGAGTGCTAAAGACTGAGAGTCATTTGTGTCTTCGTGTGTGTATTGTAAACCATTCTAGAGTGAATTGGTGTTGTTGTTTTGAGTTGTTCTTGATCAAAGCTGTGAAGCAGAATCAAGTTGTGTTTTTCAAAGTGTGTGATCTTTGAATTATATCACTGAAGTGATTTAGGGATTGAGTAGTGTTCTCATACCTAAGTGGTCTCTTAGGTAGAAAGTTCATTAGGTAGAGATTAAGTTTAGGAGATGTCAATTGGGTTGTTGAGTTTGTAAATTAATTCTACTGATAGTGAAGTTCCTTCCTGGCTTGGTAGCCCCCAGAGTAAGTTGTTTAACTGAACTGGGTGAACAATTATTTGTGCCTTTTCTGTTGTTTTATATTGTCCATTGCAGAGTGTGTTGTTGTGACATCACACGTAACATCACATATCTGGTACCAGGATTTCAAAATGCATGTTATGTCATGCGAATTATATGAATGCTATGATGTATGTATCAATTTATGGAATGAGGAAAAATATTGGGGGTATGACAGTTGCCCCTATATAAACATCTTCAACGAGAGAATATGAAGAAGGACACTCTTCATATGATCACGGTGGGAGATAGTTAAATACTAAAAGACCCGAATTTTTCCCCTGAATGCAGATGATAATATGATATGATATGAATGCATGAAGGACTCTTTTTTTTTACTTTTCTAGGGATATAATGTGATATTAGATGAACCCTAGCAGGATATTTATGATGGATGAAGAATGAAAGGTGGACCTGTGGCGAATGATGGAGACATATGCTAATGGTGACCCATAGGAAAATAACAAGGACAATAAGGGTGAAGACTCACTGGGGATGACAAATTGCTAATGAAAAGACACTGGGGAATTGCCATAAAATGTTGGTCTTTAAAGACAGAATGCCAGACGGCGATGGACTTTAAAGGCAAAATCCCAGACGGAGCTGGACTTTAATATGACAAAATGCCAAACGACATTAGACTTTCAAAGACAGAATGCCAAACGACGCTGGACTTTAAAATGGAATGCCAGACGAGGATGAACTTTAAAAGAAACGAGGCTGTACTTGACCACAGGCATCAGTAAAATATATATCGGCTTCAAACGGAGTTTACCAAACTAGGTTGGAATTGACCGAAGGCATCAGTAAAATAATTTTCGGCTTCAAACAAAATTTGCAAGACGAAACTGGACTTTATGCCAACGAAAACTGGACTATGGTTTAAGAGCACCAATTAAAATTGAAATGGTGTTTTTTCTTTTGTTTGTTAGAAGAGAAATGACTTTCAAAAAGTCTACCAGACGAGAACTGGTTTTCTGATTTATTGTCAGATGAGAACTGACTTTGAAATGGGCTACCAGATGAGAACTAGTTTTGAAAAGAAAATTGACTACCAAACAAGAATTAGAGTTAAAAATAGGCTACCAGATGGGAACTAGTTTTACAATCGGCCACCATACTGAAACTGGTTTTAAGAAAAGCCTACCAGATGAGAACTGGTGTTTGAAAACTGACTGTCAGACGGGAATTGACTTTCAAATGATTTACCAGACGAGAACTGGTTTTTGATGTTTGATTTTTTCATACTATGGGCATATGCTCGATGAATGAGATGATATGCATGGCTTAATGCTAGAACGAAGCAACATGATTAATGCATGAGAATCATTTATGCAATGACTCGAAGGCTTCCAAAGATGCCCCTGTGTGGGTATTGGATGGAAGGTATTTTACAGCAAAGCTTCTTGTCAAAAGGCAAAAGGTTATTTGATGGGGTACCAATATGATTCCCCGACACTCATCTTGAACTCAACGGTTGCTGATGTAAGGCAAAGTTTGATCGAGCAGCTTGAAGGCATAGGGAGGACTTACCCCTCTTTGGTTCATCCTTCCTTAGTCTGCTGGGTCTTTGAAGAATTTCTCCTCATAAGGATTTTGGAAGCAACTCGTCATGACCTTGAGGTGGCTTGCCTCAATGTTTTAAACCTTGAAGGGGTCCTTGACTAACCGACTTTTGGAGTGGTAGACTTCTTGATTGACCTACCTTTGGAGAGTGGACTCATTGAGCTATTTGTGGTGGCTTTCCCCGGTCTAAGTCTCGAGGATATTTGCTCTTTGATTAACCGACTCTTGGGGTTATTAGCTTGAATTGACTGATACTCTAAGTGATTTTCCCCTAACTAAACTTCTTTCACCTGATTAACTTCCTCAACTGACTGCATATTATTAGGATTCCTTTTATGCTAAGTGCTGACTTTTAGTTAAAACAATTCATTCACAAATGGTAATTTTAATGTAGTGCTTATGCAAGATTTTGAAATCAAAATTTATTGATATCAACTTAGTGAAATACAGTGAACGGGTCAATGATTGTAACACAATATCGATCTAGCCATTCACAGTGTGCAAGGTGGTGTGATCAACACAAACGATTAACAAAGATTGTTTGGAGTCAGGTAAACACAACCTTGATGTAGTATGATTTCAGAGTAAACTCTACCTTGATTAGGTATTTTAAGGGTTGTAACGAGGTCCAGTTCACGATTTTTTGAAACAAAAGATATAAGGCTCAAAATTTAATTTTTACCCACCCTTTATGTTTGATGATCTCTGTTAGTTCTTGGATTGGCTGGAATTTTGGTAAAATAAAGTATATTCAATGTTGATGTCAAGGTACTGATGTTGCAACATTGAGATTTAACACTAGGCTGTGTTAAGTAATTAACATTGTTGAAGTTGGATGTCTGATGTCACATAGGTGATGTTGTGACATCAGATCTGCAGAATTAACAACAGCAGGTTGTGATGTTGTTATGGTTGCGTATTAGCTGGAATTGTGGAGAGAAAGCTGTCTCATTGGATGCGAATATCTTGGGATAGATATTTTCTGCTGCATAGGAGATCTGGTGCAGATTTGTAGGAGATTTAAAAGGTTGAAGATTTAAAAAGATTTTAGGAGAAAATCTATTTTAAATATTCAGTTTTAAATAACAAATATGGGAGATATTGTAGCAGGTCTAAGACCAATTCAAGGAGCTATATAAAGCGCACAAGACCAAAGGAAAAAGTGACAGAAAACATTCAGAAGATCAGGAGTTTGAGGCTTAGTGTCTAGAGTTTGTTTAGAGTGCTTGTATTTACACTATTCTAGGGTTTGAATAGGTGTTGTGTTTCTGTCCTCTCTAGAAGCTGTGAAGTAATAGAGAGTGGTTGCTTGATCGAAGCTGTGAAGTAAGATCAAGGGTACTCAAAGTGGTTTCTTTGAGAGTTTGTAAGGGATTGAGTGGTGTTCTCATACCTAAGTGGTTTCTTAGGTAGGAAGTCATTAGTAGAGTATAAGTTTAGGAGATTGTCAATGGGTTGTTGAGTCTGTAAATTATATCTACAAGTAGTGAATTCCATCCCTGGCTTGGTAGCCCCCAGAGTAGGTTGGTTGTAACCGAACTGGGTCAATAATTCTTGGTGTTATTTTACTGTTATTGTTGTCCATTGTGCAAAGTGTGTTGTTGTGACATCGCACCTTAACATCACACGTCTGATACCAGAATTTCAATTGGTATCAGCAGGCATCCTGTCTGTCTCTGGGTGAGATCTAGGGAAGTTACTTTCTGGTGTAAAGATGGACAAAGAATTTGGAGGATTCGTCAACAGACCCCCTATTTTGGATGGATCCAATTATGATTATTGGAAGCCAAGGATGACCACCTTCTTAAAATCCTTGGACAGCAGGGCTTGGAAGGCTGTTATTAAAGAATGGAAAGCACCTGTCATGTGTGAGAAAGATGATGCCGGCAAAGATAAAGAAGGCACCTCTAAGCCTAAGCCTGAAGAAGAGTGGACCAAGGAGGAAGATGAGCTTGCCCTTGGAAATTCCAAAGCTCTAAATGCCATCTTCAATGGAGTGGATAAGAATATCTTCAGGTTAATCAATACCTGTGAAGTTGCTAAGGAAGCGTGGGATATTTTGCAGGCTACACATGAAGGAACATCTAGAGTCAAGATGTCAAGACTTCAGATTTTAACATCAAAATTTGAAAGCCTGAAGATGAAGGAAGATGAGACTATTCATGATTTCCACACGAGTGTTCTTGAGCTGGCCAATGCATCTAGTGCTCTTGGAGAGAAAATGTCTGAAGAAAAGCTTGTAAGGAAGATTCTTAGGTCCCTTCCTAAGAGGTACAAGATGAAGGTGACTGCTATTGAAGAAGCTCAAGACATCAGCAAGATGAGAGTAGATGAGCTCATTGGATCTCTTCAAACTTTTGAGCTTGGGTTGAATGAGGAAGAACCAGAAAAGAAGCCAAAAAGTATAGCCTTGGTGTCAAATGATGCAGAAGAAAAAGGAAAGAGTTCTGAATCGCAGGAGGATCTATCTCAAGCCATAGTGATGTTGGGAAGACAGTTCACCAAAGTATTCAAGAGAATGAATAATAACTCCAGGCCTAATGTCAAGAACATATCTTCTGACATCAGCAAGTCAAAAGAGAAGGATGAAGAGAAAACTACCCAAGATAAATGAGTTCAGTGCTTTGAGTGTGAAGGATATGGGCATGTCAAGAAAGAATGTCCCACCTTCTTGAAAAAGCAGAAGAAGGGCATGACAGTTTCCTGGTCTGACTCAGATAGTGAAAGTGGAAGTGAGTCAGCGAAGCATGTGAGAGCTTTAACAGAAGCTGTTGTTTCTGATGATGATTCTAGTGATGGAGAAGTAACCTATGAGGAGTTAGCTTCCACCTATCAAGAGCTATGTTTAAAAAGTGCTGAGATTTGTCAAGAAAACAAGTGCCACAAGCAACAGATTGCTCAGCTAGAGAATGAAAAGACTGATCTGGAAAATGAAGTGGTGCTAGTTAGAGCTCACCTTGATCAAATGACCAAGTCTGTTAGGATGCTGAGTTGTGGTACAGACACACTTGACAAGATCCTTCAGTCAGAAAAAGCTGCTGGAGACAAAGCTGGGATAGGTTATGTGGCTAAGGATAAGGGAACTTCAGAAGAAAGCACTTCAGGAACAAAGAAGGAGGTGTCTCAACCAATGTCTCAGCATCAAACAAAGAGACATGATTCTACACCTAAGAAGGTTACTCATCCACAGCCTCAGAATGTTGAGAAGAAGAATGCTCATCATCAGAAGAAGGTGCAGTCTCAGGGAGCTAGTCAGTATATGCCACCTCAATATCACAAGAGCATGAAGGCTACTAGGTTCAATCAGAACATGGTTCATCAACATCAGGGGAACATGTATGAATATGGATACAACAATGTTATGCCTCATTACTATGGAAGAAGGAAGCCTCATCACCATAGGAGATAGTTCAAAAGACAGTATCCTTACCATAGAAGACAGTCAAACTATGGTAGTAGAAGACAACAACCTTATCATAGAAGAAGAAATCAACACTATGGATGGCAGAACCAGCAACATCATCATCATGGTGGCAGAAGGTTTAACCACTTTAGAGATGACAGATTTAGATGCTTCTGCTGTGGCAGATTTGGACATATGCAGTTCTCTTGCTTCAAGCTTCATGGTTATCCAAATTCTGCTCCTCAACCCAGACAGAAGGAGGTCAGGCCCAAAGTAGTAAAACAATGGGTTCCTAAAGCTCATGTCACATGTCTATTGGCTCACACATCAAATGGACATTTTTCTATGGATGCATGGTACTTTGACAGTGGATGTTCAAAGCACATGACTGGATCCAAGAAGCATTTGGTAGAGTTCAATCCTTGCCATGCAAATGATGTTATTTTTGGCAATGGTGAAAAAGGAGTAGTAGAAGGAGTTGGAAGAGTGAAGAATCATGATGGTCTTACTCTTGATAATATGCTCCTTGTTCAAGGGTTGAGTGCTAATTTAATTAGCATAAGTCAACTTTGTGATGAAGGTTACAAGGTAAGCTACACCAAAGATGAATGTGTGGTAGCTGATGAGCAGAATGAGGTAGTGATGAAGGGAGTAAGATCCAAAGATAATTGCTATCAGTGGATACCTCAAGTGGAAAGCTTATCTAGTGATGTTAAGGTTGGTGTTGTAACATCAGATGGTGACATCAAGTGTGAAAGTATGGTGAAAAGTCAATCTGGGTTAATGACTTATGGTGTTGTTACTCCTAAGTTGGATGATGTGTTAAAAGCCAACTTGAGTAGTCAGTTATGTGAGCAAGATGAAGGAGTCAACAATGCTGATGGAAGGATCAAAAGCTGTGACCTTAAGAAGTGTTGGGAGCTGAATACTTGCAAGGCCAAGAAAGATGACAGCCTGACTAATGACTCCTATAGTACAGAAGAAAAATTTCACAAGTTGACAATCCTTAGGTTGGAAGATGCAGATGCTAGAGCTGATGTTAAAACATCTCAAGTCAAGAAAGGTACTTCTAGCCTTAAAATAAAGAAGAGTGATGATGAACTAATTGCAAAAGTGGTTCCCGGGGTTCCTAAACGACTGAAATCAAGGAAGAGGAAAGATATTGAGTCACCTCCAAAGATGAGAACTGATAAGCAGAAGATCTATGTGGATGGTACTACAAAATCCAGGAGTAAAGTGTTCATCTCTTCCAGAAATAGGAAGATCAGAGATAAGTCTGATGATAATGTCCAGGATATCTCTCAAATGAAGGAAGCCGTTGTTGTTAGAACTTCTGAGAAAATTCAAAAGGCCATACTAGATAACAATCCTGTGCTTTTCATAAAATGGTGGAAGTATGTTCTGGAAAAAGAATTTGGTATAGATACTCTGGATATGGTTGAGTTTGCTAGGATATGGTTCAGAGAGGGTGTGGGAACTTATGGTATTCAGGTGTGTATGAATAAGTTGCTCTGACTGTGTTTTATTGGGAGCTTCTTAAAGGACTTCTTTGTGCAATGAGTCCTTTGAATGGTGATGAGAAGTTGATGTCCCAAAAGATGTTATAACATCATGTTTGCTGGTGGCTATATATGGAAGATGGTTAAGATTGGACATGTGGAGTTGGATGCTTTAGCAATTTTAGTCAGAAGAGGTGGATATTGTGGTCATGTGTTTAGTAGCTTGTTCTGGCAAAGCATGACTACAGTCTTTGAAGACTTCACCAGTTTCAACAACTACTGGTGGATGTAAGGATGGAGGAATTGTGATCTCTTGAAGAGACTGGATCTCAGTAAAGCTTATAAGTAAACTGAGAATTTGTGGAGTTTGTGACACAGTGTTGAGTTTGGATTATTTTGCTGATAGTAAATCCAGTAGTGGTGCATATGTAATACCCTGGTGTCAAGAGTGTCAAGAGTATCCTTGGTGAAGGATGTCTTTGTTCTGGATCTGAAGCTTAGTGCTTACATTATATCTAAGGAGCATCTACATAGTCATAGGGGAGAATGATGAAGTAGAAGGTTTGCCTTGGATGGTGAAGATGAATTTTATGACAGCCTTTGGAGAAAGGGACGGTGGTACCAAAATGCATGTACTCAGAAAATGTGCTCAAATGTTCATCTCCATCTAGAGCATTTGTTAATCATAACAGGGGGAGTACTTGTCTATGGATTTTGCAGCAAAGGTGCATTTATCAAGCTTGTGGAGATTGGTTGCCTCTTATGAGGATATAATGTCAGATAGCATGTTATGACATTAGGCTGTTGATTGGTGTTTTGGTGTGGCCTTGAATGGTTCTAGTCATATGAAGCAAATTGTTTGAATCTTGTGCGCACATGCTTCTGAGGAGTTGTCTGAAGACAAGATTGAATCATAGCCTTGAATAAATTGTACACTTGTCTTGGTGTGTGTTATTCTAAGTGTGAGGAGTTGACTTAGAGTTCAGTGGAAGGCATTGTGTGTGTGCTTCAGATCTTGTGGATGATTGTGTGAAGCCTTCATAACTGGATGGATGAAGAATATGTCTGGATTTTCAAAATATGGATATTGCTGACAGAAGAAGTATGGTTTTGTATAGGGTGTCATAGGAGATTTAACTTGTTGAGGCTTGTCTAATTGTGGCTAAAAAGGGGGAGAAGTAGCCAAGGAAAGAAAGCCAAAAGTACAAGTGTCAAATGCTGTTAAAGGAGATTGTTGTGATACAGTACAGTAGTGTAGAAGTGCAGGGGGAGTAATTGACAGTTGCTATGCTGGTTGTTGCATTGAGGGGGAGTGCTCATTGCTGCTAATAATGAAATATGTGCAGCTGTTGAAGATAATATGTATATGTGCAGCTGTTTTAAAGATTGATATATGCTGAAGATTTTATGTGAGCAGCAGAGTTTTGTGAATTGAAGATGTTGTTGATGCTGCTGCTTGGAGGTTCAAATTATTGATTGAAGTTGTATTCCGCTGCTAAAGTCTCTGAAGGTGCAGAGTGCAGAGTTTGTTTGCAGAGTGCAGAGTTTGTTTTAGCCAAAATTAGCCAAAGGGGGAGATTGTTAGTTCTTGGATTGGCTGGAATTTTGGTAAAACAAAGTATATTCAATGTTGATGTCAAGGTACTGATGTTGCAACATTGAGATTTAACACTGGGCTGTGTTAAGTAATTAACATTGCTGAAGTTGGATGTCTGATGTCACATAGGTGATGTTGTGACATCAGATCTGCAGAATTAACAACAGCAGGTTGTGATGTTGTTAGGGTTACGTATTAGCTGGAATTGTGGAGAGCAAGCTGTCTCATTGGATGCGAATATCTTGGGATAGATATTTTCTGCTGCATAGGAGATCAGGTGCAGATTTGTAGGAGATTTAAAAGGTTGAATATTTAAAAAGATTTTAGGAGAAAATCTGTTTTAAATATTCAGTTTTAAATAACAAATCTGGGAGATATTGTAGCAGGTCCAAGACCAATTCAAGGAGCTATATAAAGCGCACAAGACCAAAGGAAAAAGTGACAGAAAACATTCAGAAGATCAGGAGCTGGAGGCTTAGTGTCTAGAGTTTGTTTAGAGTGCTTGTATTTACACTATTCTAGGGTTTGAATATGTGTTGTGTTTCTGTCCTCTCTAGAAGCTGTGAAGCAATAGAGAGTGGTTGCTTGATCGAAGCTGTGAAGTAAGATCAAGGGTACTCAAAGTGGTTTCTTTGAGAGTTTGTAAGGGATTGAGTGGTGTTCTCATACCTAAGTGGTTTCTTAGGTAGGAAGTTATTAGTAGAGTATAAGTTTAGGAGATTGTCAACGGGTTATTGAGTCTGTAAATTATATCTACAAGTATTGAATTCCATCCCTGGCTTGGTAGCCCCTAGAGTAGGTTGGTTGTAACCGAACTGGGTCAACAATTCTTGGTGTTATTTTACTGTTATTGATGTCTATTGTGCAGAGTGTGTTGTTGTGACATCGCACGTTAACATCACACGTCTGATACCAGAATTTCAATCTCAAGTCCTACGTTCAGTTAATTGGCACATGCATTCAACTGCCAATAGAGTTTGAAGGTGTGATGGTAAATTCTCTTTGTTTTTGTTGAGGGTTTTGATGACATCTCTTTTTGTTATCCCTAATTTTCCCTGGATCGCTTCTTCTAGAGGCTCTTAGTCCACCGGGATGCCCTGATTTTCTCCTAAGTCATCTTTTGTGGTGTTCAACTTAGCGGGCTTTTTTATTTTTTTTCTTCAATGATTTTTTTGAAAGATTATGATTGCCTTGTTAATGGTTGGTGGAGAACGACCACTGTAAACTTTTCTCTACTTCTTCGACACTTAAAGATGTGTGTGAAGAGGAGTATGTGGTTGACCCTCGGGTGGGATGCTCATTCTTGCAATTTGAATGCAAATCCAGATTTACTGAACAAACTACCCTGCCCCTGGTTAAGATGAAGGTTTTTTAAATCCAAAAGAAACACCAACTTCTAGGCTCAAAGTGGTTGACTAGGGATTAACTCCTTATCACTTCAGTGTTTAGGGATTTGAAACAATGCCCTACATCATTAGGAAAGTTCTAATAGAAAGTATACTACAACAATTTTTGGTATTTAGTTTTCATCATCCTCCCTTCAATCTTTGCTAAAACAATAGTTTGATAAAGAAAAAGAATGTGAGAAAAGTTGATATTGATTTTTTTTGTGCAAAAATGAAGGAAAAATAGCAATAGTGAATACGAATGGATTGATTCAGAAAATGCATGATCACTTCATTAATATTATCATTAAAAACAACAATGTTTTTAAAAACAAGTAGCATTTAACTAAGAAAGAAAATACAAATGCAAATGATAACAATGCCCCATGACTACTAGTGTTAAGGATGACTTCCTATCTAATCCACTGGCTTCAAGAGATGCCCTTTACCGTCTTCGCACTTATCAGGGCGAGAGGTTAACGTTCACCAACAGGTTTCTTTTTAGAAAGGCTATGTACTTGTTGTCAATCAACTATTGTACCTTAGCTTTGAAAGTGTTGCAGTTTCCAGTCGAGTGCCCTATCGATCCAGTATGATACCCACACTGCACATAGGAATCGTACCCAGGCGGGAATGGTTGTGGAACCGGCTTGAGAGACTTGGGAACCACCAACTAGATTTGAATAATAGGTTGCAGAAGTTAATTGTACAACATAGGAATTGGATTAAGAGAAGCATTTCTTCTTTCTAGATTGTTGTGAGGCCTATGTTGATTGTGATGTCCTCGGCTCTAGGATCGTTGATTTAAATGAGGAGCAACCCATGGTTTCTAGTATGACGCTCTAGGCATTGATGGTTTCCCATAAGGATAATGTGGCGCTAGAAATGGTGATTGTCAAGAAGATGATGGACCATAAGGTCTTGCTGGTGCATCATGAGAATACTCGACATCGCCTATGACTGCATTAGTTTCATCCTCTTCTTCCTCTTAAGAACTGCTAAGGGATTCATTCTCACTAGCCTGACTGCTTGAGGCATCTTAAATTTTTCTGCTTTTGAGACTGCTCTCGATGCGTTCTCCTACTATCACCAGGTCAGAGAAACTTGATGATGCATTTCCTACAATCATTCCAAAGTATGGGCTTTATAAGGTGTCCAGGAACATGTCAACGAACTCTTTGTCTAAGAGAGGTGGTTGCACTTGGGCTGCCAATTCATTCCATCGTTGCGCATATCCTCTGAAGGATTTGTTTCTCTTTTGAGATAAGCTTTGCAGCTACCTTCGATCTAGAGCTATGTCCAAGTTGTAGTTGCACTACTTCAAAAAGACATTGGCCAAGTCATCCCATGACTGAATATGGCTTCTTTCTAGTTTCATGTACAAACTGTCTTGAAAATAGTGAATCATCAGCTTATCATTGTGATTATATGAGGCCATTTTTCGGTAGAACAACACTAAATGGAGCCTTGGGAAATTATCCTCTTTGTACTTCTCAAAGTTGGATAATTTAAATTTTGGGGGTATAACCAGGTCTGACACTAAACACATGTCATCAAGACTCAACGTGCTAAAACTTTCCACAACCCTCAATCGTTTCTCCAGGTCACAACCTATTTTCGTGACTTCAGCCACTTGGGAATGCTTCATTTTTGTCATTATGTGGGCTCCTTGAGAATCTGGCACGTTCCTTGTAAATTGAGGACCCTCTTCATCAATATGAACAATTGGGTTCTTCTGCATCATGGGGAATTCATTAGATATCGGGATATGCACTGGCTAAGGTTGAGTAGAAACTTGCTGAGGATCATAGTCAAGGGGAAGATCGTACGTTGGGTTAGTCATCAAAATAACGTCTGGGGGATTGGTATTCTTCACAATAGCATGCTGAAGATTTGACATAGCTACCACAGGTTCCAACATTTAGTCTACCTGGCTCTTTAAAACATCTATATCCCTCTTATCCGTGCTTGATCCTATTTCAAATACTCTATCGTCCTTCAACTACTACCACAAGTTCAATATGTGTGCCAGGAAATCAACTGGCTGATTATGGACAAAAGGGGGAATATGGTTTTTTGGAAAATGACATGCATGCTGATGAATGCAAATGCAATGGAATGTGAATGGATGCAATGGAATTCCTGGTATTGTATTAATGTTGTTTTTCCTTTTTTTGGCATAGGTTCAAAGGTCCGAGGTAACAAATGAATATGATTTCTTTCCACAACAGGGTTCTCACCAAGTATGATTTAGGGTTTTACAAATAACCCTAGATTCATAGATCCGCAAGAATGATTTCAACTTACGGCAAATACTTTTCGATCATCAACTCTTTCAAGGGAATCAATTCTAAGTGAGGTTTTCGTATCGATTCTTATGAGGGTATACATCTCAGGAATCCGTACTATGCAACCATCGACTTCGATTCTAGACATGATTCCTAGAGTCATGGATCCACAAGAATGTTTTCCACTTACGAAAAATTCGTATCGGGCATCAACTCCTTTGAGAGAATCTATTCTGAGTGAGGTTTTCGTATCGATCTTTATGAAGTATCCAGCTCGAAAATCCATACTAAGTAACCATTGTTCCTATTTGGTCAAAGGGTTCAATGTTCTAAGAAGTCCTTAGAGTCATGAACCCCTTTGAAACATCAAAGCTTATGGAAAATACTAGTCGGGCGACAACACTTTCAAAAAGATCTACTCTAAGTGAGGTTCTCGTGCCAACCCTTACGAGTTATTCACCTCGGGAGTCCGTGCTACTCAACCTCGACATATCTTATGGTTTCACTTTAGACTCAAATAGAGAGTTTTTCCCACAAGATTTGCAATTAGAGTATCAATCCAATACCACAACATAATGGAACCATACAACATATTATAACAATAAAGAGGGATAATAACTATAAGATAAAGAAAAACCACACAAGTAAAGCAATCAAAAGGCACACACAACGCCATATTGAAAAAATTATTTTTGAAATGTCATTGGTATGTTAGCCAATGTTATAGAAAAGACTAAGGATGATATTAAATCAAGGCCAAACCTTTAAAATATGAGATGAAAAACATAATTCAAATTGGTTTTTAAGGGGTAATTCTTCAAACATTTAAAGTTTTGTATCTATGATGGATCTCAAGTATATGAAGAATTTCTCGCCATTACGTACATATTCCATTTTTTCTATGAAGGTGCAATGAAGTATAATTAAATTATATTTTTTATTCAAAGCTATTTGTAGAAAAGTTATTGGCCATGAGAAGTTGTTGGCATTGCAGAAAGAAAATTTTGTCACTTTATGTGAGCTCGAGATGTACTTTCCTCTCTCATTTTTTGACATGGTGATTCATTTAACTATCCACCTTTTCATGGAAACCCAATATTATGGACAAACATATAAGAGAAGGTTGTATCCATGAAGCATTACATGAAGATATTAAAAGGGTATATGAAGAATCGAAGTCGACAAGAAGGATATATTGTTGAAATATTCATAATTGAAGAAGTGGTTTAGTTTTGTGCTGAATTTCTCTCACATAACTTGTAAAAACAATAAGGGAGAGATTTATGCAAGTAATTTGGTGACCATGTCAAACATTTAATGGAATCCAACACATTTGTATGTTTTTCGCGATGCCTGTGTGGTTGATCCTTATGTTGAAAAGTACATGGATTTTTTTAGGGTACACCCTAACAAAAATGAAAATTGGCTAGTTGAATAACACTGTCATAATTTATATTGTAGTTTAAAGATCATATTTTTTTCTAAAAAATCAATTTATATTTCAAAAAGATTAAAATAAATAAGAAATGACCTTAATCAACATACGTTCTTTCTTGTTATGAATATACAATCAATAAGCATATATTTTATACGAAAGAACATGATTATCATAACAATATTCAAAACATCAAAGTCACACTTGTAGCTTAATCTATGCATACTGCCGGAAAATGATTTATTGTACTTCTAAGGATTAAATTTAACGATGACAAGTAAGAATATGAAAATATTACTCCATCTACCTCATAATAAATGTTCTCTTTCTTATTTTTATTTATCTCAAATTATTTTTCTCTTTAAAATATCAATATAGTATTTATTTATTTCTTCCACTAACTAACTCTTATTTATTTTATTTTAATTTATTTTCACTATCGATTATTAATAAAATCATTTTAATAAATAACACTCATTATATTATAGAAACCCACAAAATCAATTATTATCTTTAATCTTAAAGAAAATATCTAATATGAGACTAAGGGAATATTACTATGGATGATCATTTCTTTGAGTCATTGTTAGATATTGATCCAACCATATATAATATTCTCTGGATGATGAGAAATGACCACAATGAAAAAATTTGAATCAGCCCAATATAAAAATAATAACTTTTTTTGATTCATGTAACATAGGTATCTTGTATTATTTTAATTAATTTTTGTATTATAATGTCATCTTTTTCATATATGTTTATTGCTAAATGAATCATCTTGAATGTATTATTTTGTATGTCAAACGAGTCAAATGTAAAACCAAACACACACTTAATATTTATTTATACATTCTTCAAAGGAAACTTGTACTCAATCTCATGTAAATATCAGAGTTTAATTTGCTTGAGCAAATTAATATCACTGAAAATATTTATACATAATAATAATACCACTGTTATGAAATTTATCAAAATGGTATAGAAATGAAGGAGACAAAGAGAAGAAGAAAATTGATATTATATTATCTTCTGTAAAAGCACGTTTTGTATTGTAATATATCTCTTATTTATAGGGCCTAAGGGAGATTAAAAATCACAAACATTAATGGAGAATATGAAAGATGAAAATTGGATAATAATGGACATCCATTATTATTTTGATTCATAACACGCCCCCTTGGATGTCCATTGAGGATATGTCTCGTTAAAACCTTACTAGAAAAAACCCAGTGGGAAAAAAATCTAGTGAAGGAAAAAGAGTACAATATCCTTTCATTTCTCCCCCTCAGCTGAACAATCATTTCTTCGATGAAGACCAATCTTTTGTACTAGTTGATTAAAAATTCTACTTGGGAGTGACTTTGTGAAAAGGTCAGCAAGATTATCACATGAACAGATTTGTTGGATGCTTATATCACCATTCTTTTGAAGATCATGAGTAAAAAAGAACTTTGGAGAAATGTGTTTTGTCCGGTCTCCTTTAATGTAACCATCTTTCAATTGTGCGATGCATGCAGTATTATCTTCATATATGGTCGTTGTATTTAATGTCTCTGAAGATAAACCACAAGTATTTTGGATGTGCTGAATTAAGGATCTCAACCAAACGCATTCTCGACTTGCCTCATGTAATGCTAAAAGTTCTGCATGATTAGATGATGTTGCTGCTATGGTTTGTTTGACTGATCTCCATGAAATAGCTGTACCCCCACATGTAAACAAATAACCTGTTTGTGATCTACCATTATGAGGATCTGACAAGTAACCCGCATCTGCATAACCCGTTAATTCAAATCTAGATACTTTGCTATAAAACAAACCCATGTCCATTGTACCTCTAAGGTAACAGAGTATATGTTTGACTCCGTTCCAATGTCTTCGTGCAGGCGAAGAACTATATCTTGCTAATAGATTGACAACAAATGATATATCAGGACGTGTATAATTAGCAAGGTACATTAGTGCTCCAATTGCACTGAGATATGGTACTTCAGGACCAAGCAATTCTTCATCCTTTTCTCGAGGTCTGAAAGGATCTTTCTCCACATCTAATGATCTAACAACCATTGGAGTAGACAGCGGGTGACATTTGTCCATATAGAAGCGTTTTAACACCTTTTCTATATAGCCTTCTTGATGTACAAATATTCCCTTGTCCAAATGTTCAATTTGCAAACCTAGACATAATTTTGTCTTTCCTAAGTCCTTCATCTCAAACTCTTTCTTTAAACAATTCATAGCCTTTGGAAGCTCTTCAGGAGTTCCAATAATATTTATGTCATCCACATAGACAGCTATTATTGCAAATTCCTTTCCTGATCTTTTTATAAAAATACAAGGACAAATGGAGTTATTTGAATATCCCTCTCTAAGCAAATATTCACTGAGAGACTTGTTTCGGAGTTGTGTGCATCTGGTATATTGAACCCTTCAGGGAGTTGTGTGCATCTGGTATATTGAACCCTTCAGAGACTTGTTCAATCTTATGGAGTAGCTTTCTCGAGTTTCAGAGTTGTGTGCATCTGGTATATTGAACCCTTCAGGGAGTTTCATGTAAATTTCACTATCAAGTGAACCATACAGATAGGCTGTTACAACATCCATTATGTGCAAATTAAGCCCTTCATGTGCTACAAGGCTTATTAAATATCGAAAAGTGCTTGCATCCATGACAGGTGAATATGTCTCATCAAAATTAATTCCAGGTCTTTGCGAAAATCCTTGAGCGACAAGTCTAGCTTTGTATCTCACAATTTCATTTTTTTCATTTCGCTTTTGTACGAAAACCCATTTGTATCCAACTGGCTTCACACCTTTAGGTGCTCGGACTACAGGTCCAAAAACTTGTCTTTTGTAGAGTGAGTTTAATTCTGCTTCAATTGCATCTTTCCATTTTGGCCATTCCTCACTTTGTCTACAAATTTTTATAGACGTTGGTTCCTGATCCTCTTTGCCATTTATCTCATTTAGCGCTATATTGTATGCAAAAGCATCATCAATATCGACTTCGTTTCGGTTCCATTGTATTCCATTTTGGACATAATTTATCGAGATCTCTTTATTTTCATAAGTTTCAGGTACCCGATCAATCTCTTCTAGAGATGAACTGTTTATTATTTCTAAAGGTTCTTTTAGATTTTCTATATACTCACTTGGGCCATCTTTATTCTTAGCTCCCTTTCTTGTTCGAGGATTTTTATCTTTGGAACCGATTGGTCTGCCGCGCTTCAGGCGTGGTTGAGACTCACTGAATTTTCCAACAGGGATATCAATTTTTATTGGAGCATTTGCAGCTGGTATATATGATTTAGTCACACCTTTTGGATCATTGAATGCATTTGGTAATTGATTTGCTAAGTTTTGCAGTTGAATTATCTTTTGAACTTCTAGTTCACATTGTTTTGTTCGAGGATCAAGATGAGATAATGATAATTCATTCCAACTGATCTCTTTTTCCAGCTTCTTATTCTCTCCCCCTAATGCTGGAAAATGTGATTCATCAAAATGACAATCAGCAA
Organism: Lathyrus tuberosus; assembly: GCA_022829125.1. Taxonomy (NCBI): domain Eukaryota; kingdom Viridiplantae; phylum Streptophyta; class Magnoliopsida; order Fabales; family Fabaceae; genus Lathyrus; species Lathyrus tuberosus. Next base: position 3,181,346 of record JALAZF010000320.1, on the reverse strand, counting down.
AACGAGCAGTGAATAAATCACCTGTTGTTGGTTCAAGGTACTTTACAATAGATGGAGATTCATATCCAACATATATTCCCATTCTCCTTTGAGGACCTATCTTATTACGTTGTGGTAGAGAAATTGGAACATACACCGCACATCCAAAAATTCTTAGATGGGAAATATTGGGTTCTTTACCAAAGACTAATTGTAAAGGTGAAGATGTGTGGTAACTCATTGGCCTTATGCGAATCAATGTTGCAGCATGCAAGATTGCATGTCCCCAAGCAGAAACTGGGAGTTTGCATCTCATAATAAGTGGTCTTGCAATTAATTTTATTCGTTTAATAAATGATTCTGCAAGTCCATTTTGTGTATGAACATGTGCTACTGGGTGTTCAATGCCAACTCCAATAGATATACAATAATCATTAAATGCTTGAGATGAAAATTCTGCAGCATTATCAAGACGTATTTTCTTAACAGGATAATCGGGGAAATGAGCTCTTATTCGAATTAGTTGAGCTAGCAATCTCGCAAACGTCTGGTTGCGAGTTGATAACAAACATACATGTGACCATCTAGTTGATGCATCAATTAAAACCATAAAATATCTAAATGGTCCACATGATGGGTGTATTGGCCCACAAATATCACCATGTATACGCTCTAAAAAACTTATAGATTCATTTCCAATTTTTGTTGGCGATGGCCGAATTATCAACTTCCCTTGCGAGCAAGAGCTGCATGAGAACTTATTTGATTGAATAATTTCCCTACTCATTAATTCATGACCACATGAATTTTCAATTATTTTTCGCATCATTATATAACCGGGATGGCCCAACCGGTCATGCCAAATTAGAAATTTATCATTATTTGTAAACTTCTGGTTTACAGTTGTATGTGCTTCAGTTGTACTAATATAAGTGTAGTACAAACCAGAGGATAAAGCCGGTAGCTTTTCCATTACACATTTTGTGTCCGAATTGTATTTTGTAATACAAAGATATTCAATCCCTCCATCATCTCCTGTTTCAATATGATATCCATTTAGGCGGATATCTTTGAAACTTAATAAATTTCTATGAGACTTTGGGGAATATAATGCATTATCAATGTGCAATATTGTTCCTCCACGTAACAACATACTGGCTCTTCCGGAGCCTTCGATTATTTTCGAGGTGCTAGATATAGTACTGACATTAGTCTTTCGATTCACTAAATTATAGAAATATCTTTTATTCTTGAGAATTGTGTGGGTTGTTGCACTGTCAGCAAGGCACATATCTTCATTACTGGTGCTAGTGTCCATATTCATTCTAAGAGCAATAATAATTTTTAACAATAAGTTATAAGAGCACTTTAAAAGCAAAAGTCATTTAAACAATAAATTATGTAAATAAACAAGTAGAAAACACACTTTATTATTATTAGAAAATAAAATTCAAACATCCATTAACACTTATTAATAACTAAAATGAAGATTTCCATATATTTTATTTCTTGACACTTCCATCTCCAATAAGGTGGTCAATTTTTCCATCTGGATCAGCAAAGAAGTCACCAATATCTAAATGGGTAACATCCATATTACCGTAATCCGGATCATCATCTTCATTAGCAAAGTGAGTCTCAATCCTTACCTTTTTATTTTTTAGTGAATTTTGATAAAGATCAATAAGGTGTTTTGGAGTATGACAAGTGCGACTCCAATGACATTTTCCTCCACAACGATAGCAAGTATTTTCATTGGTTTTACTACTCTGACCCTCTTTTTCATTCTTTTCAACATTTTTCCACTTCTGGTGGAAATATGTGTTCTTGTGATTGCCATTGCGACCACGATCAAAACCAGGACCATGAGCATAATTACGACTACGACTACGTGCGTATGCACGACCGCGACCACAGTTTTTCCCATAGTGATCGTGCCTTGCTACATTCACTTCTGGGAATGGAGTTGTACCAGTGGGACGAGCCTCGTGATTTTTCATCAATAGTTCATTATTTTGCTTAGCCACAAGAAGACAAGATATTAGGTCAGAATATTTATTAAATCCTTTTTCTCGATATTGCTGCTGCAGGAGCACATTGGATGCATGAAAAGTGGAAAATGTCTTTTCTAACATATCTTCATCAGTTACTTTTTCTCCACATAGTGTCAGCTTAGAAGTTATTCTAAACATTGCAGAATTATAATCACTTACACTTTTAAAATCCTGCAAACGTAAATGCATCCAATCATATCGAGCTTTTGGTAGGATAACAATTTTTTGATGATCATATCTATCTGTCAAATTTTTCCACAAGACATGTGGGTCAGTTACGGTAAGATATTCATTTTTAAGATCCTCATGAAGGTGACGACGAAGGAATATCATGGCTTTTGCCTTTTGTTGATCTGATGAGTTATTTCCTTCTTTAATAGTGTCGTCGTGACCTTCTGCGCGTAAATAAATTTTAGCGTCTAGAGCCCATGTCAAATAGTTCTTTCCCGAAATATCAAGAGCCCCAAAATCCAATTTCGTAAGATTTGACATACTTAGTTCTATCATATAAAAAAAATAAAAATTAGATAAAATATTAAGTATTGAATATTATAGTGAGATAATTATCACAAAGGTAATAAATAATAACACTTTTGTAAATTCCAATATTTAAAATAACATAGTAAACTAGATTGTTAAATTAGTCTTAAAATAAAAATATCTTTAATTTTTTTAGTAAAGGAAGGATAGGTTTATTTATAATAACAACAATTTTTGTTTACCTTAAAAAAAAGGAAGACGAGTACTGGTTATTGATCTTGCATGTGCTTGCTTGATATCCTTTATTTAAAAAAACTAATAAATTTACTACAGACTGATTATTGTTATATATATATTCACGCTTGAATTTTAAGAAAAAACAAAAAGTATATAGAAAATGTTACTAAACCGACCCCATTGGATGTTCATATCTTTTGTTTATTTTTCGTTGTGATTGAAAAAATGACGGGGGGTCTACATCAAGTTGATGTTAATAGTGGCATTTTTTTTTTCAATCTTATGAATTTTTTTCGGTATTTTAAAATAACAACTCTTTATGAGAAACAAAAAATTTCTCTTTAATTATTTATTAAAGGTGCTTTAACCAAACTATTTTAGTACAATACTTTATTTCTGTTTATCAGTTACTATTTTTATATTAATTGGTTGAATAATCACTTTTTAGTAAATGATAGGTTATAATAATAATATTAATAATAGTATATGAAAAGTCATAAAATATGTAATGTGTTTTACATCAAAATAGAATAATTGAGTATGAAAAATGTAATAATAAAATAAACAAATCTACAAAGGAAAAATTTCTTACTGATTGGAGTTGTTATCAATAAAAGGTCATCATAATCAAGAACTATACAATGTTAGTTTGCTATTCTTCAGGGATGCTATACTTTATAAGTTCTTCAGGAACTATATAAATAATTTAATACAAATAGTTCTTCAAGAACTATACAATGTTAGTTTGCTATCCTTCAGAGATGCTATATTTTATAAGTTCTTCAGGAACTATATAAATAATTTAATACAAATAGTTCTTCAAGAACTATACAATGTTAGTTTGCTATCCTTCAGGGATGCTATATTTTATAAGTTCTTCAGGAACTATATAAATAATTTAATACAAACGATGATTTAAAAATTATGATCATCCTTCTGGGATGCGTTAAAATTATTTGTGTCATTTTTCAGGAATGATAATCTTTTGACAACTTTTATATCACATACTCAACTTTTTTTTTTCTTATTTCCATGATTCTAAACAAATGATAGTTTAAGATTAATTTGAGGTGAAATAAAAAAGAATCATACTTGAGAGCTTCGTGCTAATAATGTGTTATGAAATTAATCAAAATGGTATAGAAATAAAGGAGACAAAGAGAAGAAGAAAATTGATATTATATTATCTTCTGTAAAAGCACGTTTTGTATTGTAATATATCTCTTATTTATAGGGCCTAAGGGAGATTAAAAATCACAAACATTAATGGAGAATATGAAAGATGAAAATTGGATAATAATGAACATCCATTATTATTTTGATTCATAACAACCACCACTTTCTTATTTATTGTTGTTATGTACAATACATGACATTTATGTAGTATTGTACACAATTATTTAAAGATAATAATACCATAGTACCTCAAAGACTTAAAGGACATAATTTATTTAGAATACCTTAACGGTACGTGGTTTTAATAAATGAACTTAACAATTTGGGACTCCAACACCACAAGCTTCAGCAACTCTTCTTGAACCGGGAGCGTTAACATATGGCTTCGAGAGTGGGTTTTTGAGGTAACCGCATAAGCATGACTTTTGATCATTCAATCTGCTGCAACATGTATCAGAAGGTGCAGAGTTTGACTTAATTGCAGGTAGACATGGACTCAATTGTGTTGGATTACAACCACCTTCAGCAATGGAAACCATCTCAACCATAAGAACTGCCACAATCATCATTGCACACACAGCCTTCATCTTCATCATTCTCACTAAATTTCTACTTAGATAGTAATTGCACAAATTTGTGAGTGAATTATATTGCTTATTTGGCTATGTATTTATAAGCATAGAAAATTGTAAGTGGCTAAAAGTGCTCAACTCAATTAATAATTATTGCGCCTTAATTTTAGTAGGAAGTTACTTCGTTTGTTCCTTTTGTTCCTTTTTACACTGTCGCATTTAGAATTTTACAAGTAAGACAGCTATAAAATTTTGTTATTTTTCATAATGTTATTATTATTTTCTTGTAATATCATTATCAAAGACTAGTAATAAGAAAATTTCGTTGTTTCATCCCTTAATTAGCTCGTGAATGATGATGACATTGGAAAGAAGACTATAAATAGCACCGAGTCCGCCAACCAAATCATTATCGAAGACTAGTAATAAGAGAAATTTGTCTGTTTCTTGGTCAAAGTTTACAATGATTCTTTTCATACTCCCTCCGTCCCACAATGAGTGACCCATTTGAAATAAAATGGTGTCCCAAAATATATGACCCATTTCAATTTTCAATGCAACTTTTTCTATTTTACCCTCTAATTAATACTCCCTCCGTCCCAAATTATAAGTCACTTTGCCAAAAAAATTTATCCCAAATTATAAGTCAACTTACATTCCCAATACAATATAAATGACATCTTCCCCAATATACTCTCAAATATTTATTATTATTTATTCTTTCAACTATTTTAATTTCTCTCTCCTATATAATTATGAGGGGCATTATTGTAAAGTTATATATAATTTGTCTTTTCCATAAAGTAATAATTAAGTTTCTTAATTTGTGTGAAAAACCCAAAACGTCTTATAATTTGGGACAGAGGGAGTATTACTTTCATCATTCCCAATACATCATAAGGGTACTTTAGTAAAAATATCATTCTCTCTCCTGCAATTATTCATTTTTTCTTAATCTGTGTGAAAAGTCAACTGGATCACTCATTGTGGAACGGAGGGAGTATTTTTTATGCACAGAAACGAAGCCAGAGATTTTATATTATCAGAACGTCATATTAGTTCATGAACTTATAACAGAATATAGAAATTGTTTTTTTAAGATAAAAATATATATCGTATTTATTTTTGACATATATTTTTAAAAAATATTTAATACCTTAATTTTTTATTTGGGTAACTTTATCGGTTTTACTATAAAAAAAATATTTATTTATATGTAAGTAACTAATAATAGTATAAGTAATTATTTGTGATCTTAAATTTTAGTATTAAATTAAAATATATAAAACAATTTTTAAAAAATTAATGAAAAGTTATTTTGAAATTAAACACAAAACTAATTTTATTATTGTTAGCATCCAAATGCGACGCCTAGTTTGGATTAATGGAGTTAATAAAGAAAAACACTTTATATGAAGTTACGGGAAACTTCAACAAAACTGTGAAACTTTGGTGTTTTTGGTCGAATTCACCTTTTGTACAAGGAGAATATATTGAACAGATTTAGGAAAAATATTCTAAGTCTTAGAAAGTCGATTCGAATTCAAATAAATGAGAGAACTTTGTTCTTATCCAGATTTTGAACGGGGAGCCTTTTCAAGAAAAGAAGACATGTCGAGCACCACTTGTCTTATTTTTGTAGGAAGGCCGTTAGAGACAGTTATTTTGATCATTATAAATAGGAAGTCTTAGCGTTAGGATTGTGTGTGTTCAAAGTTGTACAAAATCTCTAGAATTACTCAAAGTTCCCGTGTGCAGAGAAAAGAGTTTGTTGAGAAAATGTACTTTTGATGAAACACCATTTTCCAAACTTTATTTTAAGATTTACTAGCATATGTCCTAGGATTAGTATGGTCGATCCTGTAAGTAACCAAATTCCTTTTCGATTTGGAAGACCAGTGGTTGTTTACTAAATTTCATGGTAAACAAATTGGCACGCCCAATGGGACAGTGCTAGTAATTTTCGTTTCAAAATGTCGTTTTTGTTGTTGTTCTCTTTGAAAACTTCGTTGTATGTTATTGAGAAGTAGTAAAATAGCCACCACTAACAAAGATAAACCAAGGAGAAGATATACGAAGAGAATGACAAATTCAAATCAGCCAAATGTTTCGATTCCTCAAAATTCATCGAGTAACAATGGAGAACTGCCCCAAGTATCTTCGACCGGGGAAACAACGATTCCAGCGATTGTGTCAGAACCAATGCCATCCATGGCAAGTTCGATGCCCACACAATCGATTACCTATAGTGAGCCCATTCTAAGTTATATTGGGCCAAGGGCTCCTCCAGTAACCCCTCCACCAATAGGAAATGATTCGAGTAGGCCCTTCATGCCTCCAGGTTTCTCTATGCCCTTAGGTGGTCGAGAGCAACCCTATGGAATGCCAACATCTATGATGGCAAACTTGCATAACGTCGTCTCAACATTCTCAGAACTAGTAATGAATGTTACTTCGCCATTACAAGGATCAGGATTTGGGATAAACATTGGTTGAATTAACCAACCCTTAAGAACGAGTTATTCCGCCCAAATGCCAAACTTGACTAATAATTCTACAACGGTTATTAGGCAACAAATGGATGAGAGTAATCACGAAATGGTCCAAATGTTGGCCAAAACAATGGGGACAATTTTTAATCCCCTAATCCAAAGTACTACTCAATCCAACCAACAAATGACAGCGCAGATGACATGCCTTGCGGATTTTTTGGAGTACCACATCCGCCTCGGCATCCACAGAGAGAATACATATTGGAGAATCAGGGAGGAGTCCTCGAAGAAGACCCTACTATTAACTAAGTCCAGCAAAACCAAAGAAACCAGTCCCATGCAAATCTAGCCAATCCATGAGTAGCGGTCGAATAACCTAGGGTCGAACCCCCTAGAGCCCAACCTCAAATTCTAATTGAGGAGAGACCAAGGGTAGTAATGGTAAATATGAATTAAAATGCTGATAACATTGTACAGCAGATTCGACGTGATGATGTGGTCGCAGATAACAATCTAGCAGCCATGGTCGAAAGGATAATGGCGCGAAATGGGGTAAACTTTGGTTTTCGAAGACCAAACTATACTTCGCCATTATCAAAGTATATTTTACAATCAGATTTACCTCCTAGATGGAAAGTTCCTAAATTCACTAAATTTTCTAGGGATACCACTTAATCCATTGTCGAACATGTGGCTAGGTACTTGATAGAGGCTGAAGATATTTCGAATAATTAAAACCTTAGGGTAAAATATTTCCCAAGCTCTCTCACCAAAAATGCCTTTACATGGTTTACAACCTTGCCTCCAAATTCGATCCATAATTGGACTTAGACAGAAAGATTGTTCCATGAATAGTTTTAAATGGGACAAACCAAGATTAGCCTGAAGGAATTGACCAGTATCAAACGAAAGTTTACTGAGCCAATAGATGATTATTTGAATAGATTCTGTCTACTCAAAGCCAGGTGTTTTACACAAGTGCCAGAACACGAATTGGTTGAAATGACCGCTGGGGGTCTAGACTATTCTATTAGAAAGAAACTGGACACCCAGTACTTGAGAGACATGGCCCAACTGGTTGATAGGGTTCGACAATTAGAACGCTTGAAGGAGGGAAAAGCCAGAGAAAATAAAAACAAGAGGGTGGCCTACGTCGAATTTAATGAAGACGACAAGGGACAATATAATGAGCCTTCAAACTTCGACGAAAGTGAGATCGATCTCGCCGAGTTAAAGCAAGGGACCCCTTATCCTGTAAAGTCTTAGCCCATTCGAATGGGAAAAACTCAGTCGAACCAGAAAGGAACGATAGATTTCCTAAGAAAACTTATACATTCGACGTCACCAAATGTGACGAAATCTTTGACTTGTTAGTTAAGGATGGTTACAGTGCCTCCTGGTGCTAAAATGCCTCCTTTAGAGCAAAGGAAGAAGAGAGGTTTTTGTAAGTATCCTAATTTCTTAGGTCACAAAACATTTCAATGTTTTCTTTTCAGGGATCTCGTTCAGAATTCCATCAAGGATGGGAGACTAAGGTTTGGAGAAAAGTGAAGGCTTAGATGAAAATCGATGTTGACCCTTTGCAAGTGGCTGATGCTCATTTCACTGAACCAACTGTTGTCAATATGATCGAAGTTAGTGATGACTTCGCTCATAACGTTAACATGATTGAAGTCACTGACGACTTCATCAATGATGTTGTCATGGTTAAGATCACTGAGGATCTTGATGAGAAGGTTATGAAAGATTGCATATGTGAGGTTACTGATGGCCTCACCAAAGGAATCGTCAAAGGTTGTAACAATAAAACTGCTGGTGGTTTCGATACTATAGGAATCACTGAGGATTCTAATATGGAGATGGTAACAAAAGAAATTGTTGATGGTTTTGTGCGGATGGATAGCTTAAACAAGGCTACTGATGGCCTTACAATGAAGTTTAAAAATTTGGACATTACTGAGGATGTCGCTATGGATGTTAACATATTCGAACTTTCGCAAGAAACTTTGATGGAAATTGACGAAGAGGGACGACAAGAGGAATACAACAAACTAGCTTTCCCAAAGTAAGAGGAGAGTCTGATTGATTTCCTACATAGGTGTCAGAAGAAAACGTCAGAGGTTATGCTCTTTCCAAGGTGCAGCACCGTGTTCGACAAAAAAACGGCCCAAAACATGGAGGAAGTTCGATTGGCGAAGGCCAGAGGAAACTGGAAAGACTCCGGTAGCCACCAAGTCTTCGACAAAAAGAGGCCATACATGGGGCAGGATCAAGCGAAGCAAAGATTCTCAAGTGCCAAACCTACCACCTTCAAATAAACTGCAGAGGCTTCTAGAGGTAAGTGGGCAAAGCCAGTCGAAGACAGAGAGCCAGGTCAACAAAAGTGGCAGAACTTCGAGGTCAACAGGGGTTCATCGATTGGTTACCGTAGGGAGTTCCAGACCTCCAGGAAGTCAGCTTATATCTCTGAGAACTACAAAGGCAAAAATCCGATGACTAGATCTCAATGGAGAAGGAAGCAAAGGAGAAGGAAGGCAGAAAGGGAAGCCAAAGAGAACCAAAAAGCTTAATCAAGCACCAATGTACCTGCTAAAAAAGGTGAGAAAAAGGAGTTGAAACCCATCTAAAAGAAGCCTCTAGAGGGAAAGTTATTTCCTACTAAAAAAGAAGAGGCTAAAAAGGAGTAAGCTCGTTCGATCGCTGAAGACGAGATGCTCACTAATGACTTTGATACGAATTCAGAAGCATATTTGGATATCAAGGTTAATGTAGTATCTGTGCTTCCAAGGGAGTTTGACCAAGTTACTGAGGTCGAGGAGCTGGAGGATAATACCTACATAGAGGTGGCCACTCACAGGCCAGTTTGTTGCTATGTCATAAACAACGGTTGCGTAGAAGAATAGAATGTGTTCTTCGAACGACCTGATGAGGCTATGAAAAGTCATTTAAAGCCTCTTTTTATTACAAGAAAAATCGAAGATGTGCCAGTCAACAAGATTTTGGTAGATTGCGGTGCAATGGTAAACCTGATGTCTTATTTCATGCTAAAAAAGATTGGGAAGTTTGACACGGACACAAAGCCCCACAATATCGTGTTATCTAACTATGAAGGAAAAGTTGGCACCACATTAGGGGTGATTCAAGTCGACCTGACTCTAGGAACCATTACTAGACCAACCATGTTCATGGTTGTGGAGACTAAGGCGGACTATAATTTATTGTTAGAGCGTGAATGGATTCACGACATAGGGGTCTTACCATCATCGATGCATCAATGAATTACCATCTAGCGAACTAATGGTATTGTGAAAAATATCAAAGCCGATCAGAGCTATTTTATGGCTTTGGTTAATCATGTCGATAAACGCAACTTCGACAAACATTTGGCTAATATTGCTCCTTGAAATCTAGACAGTTTTGCATTTACTCCAAATGACAATGCGTATTGCTCTTTGTACTTGCACCCCACTAATGGTTTTCAGTGGGATCGAGAGGTTGTGGGCGAAGACCACCTTGCATACATAGGGACATATGGAATCGACCCAACAGGTTGGGGGAGTAAGTTTGGCGACGATGACTGAGTTTCCAGCGCTCGAAAGAATTTTGGCTTATATAGCCGAAAATAAATTAAAAGTGGCCTTAGAGGCTGAAGTAAAATTCATGGTTGTCGAAGCCAAGAAGGAATCATATCAGGAAAGTCCTGGTAAGGACTTCGACCCAGAATTGCCTGATAAGGTTCGGGATGAAGTGCAAGGCCAAAGGCTCGACGCCATTTACGATGACGAGCCTTTAGGGTTCGAAAGAGATCTGAGAGCAACCGACATCAACAATGCTAGCGCAAGATCCACTTGAAGAGATCGACTTGGGAGACGGGGCGACAAAAAGGCCAACATATATCACTGCCAATATCAACCCTCAACTCAAAGTCAAAGTGATCTAATTGCTGAAGGAGTTCAAAGACTGCTTCGCATGGGATTATGACGAGATGCATGGTTTGAGCAGAGAGCTGGTTGAATTAAAGTTGCCAATCAAGCCGGGGAAGAAGCCTATTAAGCAGAATCCAAGGCAGTTTGCACCTGAAATTCTCTCAAAGATTAAAGAGGAGGTCGAAAGACTTCTGCGATGCAAATTCATCCGTACAGCCAAGTATGTCGAATGGCCTTCAAATATCGTGCCAATTATTAAGAAAAATGGTACTTTGAGGGTTTGAATAGATTTTAGAGATTTAAATAATGCAACCCCAAAGGATGAGTATTCGATGCCTATGGCGGAAATGTTAATCGATTCTGCCGCAGGACACGAATACCTTAGTATGCTCGATGGATATTCAGGGTATAATAAGATATTCATTACTAAAGAGGATGTCCCAAAAATAGCATTTCGATGTCCTGAAGCATTAGGCACTTATGAATGGGTGGTAATGCCTTTCGGCTTAAAAAATGCTGGGGCAACATACCAAAGGGAAATGAATTCGATTTTTCATGATTTTATTGAGACTTTTATGCAAATCTATATTGAAGATATTGTTGTAAAGTCAATTTTAGGTAAAAATTACATAGACCATCTTCGACAATCCTTCGAAAGGATGAGGAGACATGGTTTGAAAATGAATCCTCTCAAATGTGCTTTTTGTGTGCATGCGGGGGATTTCTTAGGCTTTGTGGTCCACAAAAAGGGAATCGAAGTAAACCAGAACAAGACCAAGGCCATAATGGAGGCAAAATCGCCATCGACAAAGAATGAGTTGCAGTCATTGCTGGGCAAGATTAATTTCTTAAGAAGGTTTATCTCGAACCTTAGCGGCAAAACTCAAGCCTTCTCACCTCTGCTTCGACTCAAGAAGGAAGAATTCGAATTGGGGCAAGCTCATCAAGAGGCTTTCAACAAAATCAAGGAGTACTTGAGCCACCCTTTAATTCTGATTCCACCTTGTAGAAATAGGAGTATGAGGTTGTATATATCTGCGTCGGATAAGACTTTAGGGAGCATGTTAGCTCAAGAAGATGAAAATGGTGTCAAAAGAGTCATTTACTATCTTAGTAGGGTCTTGAACGATGCAGAAACTAGGTATAGCACAGTCGAAAACTTATGCTTGTGTTTGTATTTCTCATGTAAAAAACTCAAGCATTATATAAAACCTGTTGACGTTTTTGTTTCCTCACATTTTGGTGTTATAAAGCATATGTTGTCGAAACTAATTTTACATAGTCGAATTGGCAAATGGGCATTATCTTTAACTGAATATTCTTTAACTTATATGCCTTTAAGAGTTATTAAAGGATAAGTAGTGGCATACTTTATAGTCAACCACTCTATAAATGATGAATCAATAAATTACCTCGAACTAGAGCCTTGGAAGTTATTATTCGATGGTTTGAGTCATAAAGACAGAACAGACGTATGAGTCTTGATTATTTCTCCTAACAAAATTCCAACAAAATTCAAGTATAAAGTCGAAGGTCTCTGTTCGAATAATGAGGCTGAATACGAGGCTCTTATAGCCGGACTTGAAATATTATTGGAATTGGGGGCAACTCGAGTTGAAATAATGGGTGACTCATAGTTGGTCATAAAACAAATCACAAAGGAGTACAAATGTGTGAAAGAAAATCTCATTATGTACTTCGTGATAGCCAATCGATTCTTAAAAAGATTTGAGTTGGTTAGCATTCGACACATTCCTCGAATGGAAAATCAAGTAGCTAATAATTTGGCTCAGATCACCTCTGGGTATAAAATTTCAAAAGAAAAGTTGCAAGATACGATTGAAGTCAGAGGGAGGGTAGTGTCGGCCAGATAATCCCCATCAGATCTAGAAACAACAAAGCTAGGATATGCTGACAAAGAGAACTTCGAGATATTAGCAATAGACAGCCTGACGGACGAAGATTGGAGAAAACCAATAGTGGAATATTTGCAAAATCCAACGGTGTCTACTGAACGAAAAATCAGGTATCGAGCTTTAAGTTACGTTCTTTTGGGAAATGAATTGTTTAAAAAGACTCCTGAGGGAGTTTTGCTTAAATGTCTTAGTGTATCTAAGGCATATCTATCCCTTTCGAGTGTCCATAGTGGGGCATGTGGGGCGCATCAGGTGGGACATAAAATGAAGTGGTTTTTATTTCGACAAGGAATGTATTGGCCCACCATGTTGAAAGATTGTATTGAGTTTTCCAAAGGATGTCAAGAATGTCAAGTGCATGCAAGCATACAACATGTTCCTGCAAGCGAATTGCATTCTATAGTCAAACCATGGACTTTTAAAGGTTAGGCTTTAGATCTCGTTGGAGAGATTCGACCAGCGTCATCCAAACATCAAAGGTACATCTTGGTTGGTATTGACTATTTTACAAAATGGATTGAAGTTGTACCATAGACGAACGTTGACCAAGAGGATGTGATTGAATTCATCAAGAAGTACATCATCTACAGGTTTGGAATTCCAGAAACTATTACAAAAGACCAAGGATCGGTATTTATTGGTCGAAAGATGCAAGAATTTGCTAAGGAAATGGGTTTTAAACTGTTAACATCCACACCTTACAACGCTCAAGCTAATGGCCAAGTCGAGGCAGCAAATAAGGTTGTCATTGGTTTGATTAAGAAACATGTGGGGAAGAAGCCTAGAAATTGGCATAAGACTTTAGACCAAGTCCTCTGGGCATGTCGAACATCCCCTAAGGAGGTTACCAATACGACTCCATTTCGATTGACATTTGGCCATGATGCAATCTTACCGGTGGAAATTTATTTACAATCGACAAGAATTCAAAGACATAATGAAATTCCATCAGAAACATATTGGAATATGATGTTGTACGAATTAGTTGATCTGGACGAAGAGAGACTTAATGCCTTGGAATTGCTAAAAAGACAGAAAAAGAGAGTAGAGAAGTCTTATAACAAGAAAGTGAAAGTTAAAGCATTTTTTCTTGAAGACTTGGTTTGGAAAGTAATCCTTCCTATGGATCGAAAAGATATGACTTTAGGGAAATGTTCTTCTAAATGGGAAGGTCCTTTTCATGTTATTCAAGTATTCTCTAACGGCGCACATGAGATCGAAGAGTTAAGCGAGGATAAAGGATCTTGAGAGTGAATGGAAAATATTTGAAGAAATATAAACATGCACTCCAAGAGATCAAAATAGCAAAAGAATAATCACATATGAATTAGTCGAAGCCAACATGGTAAAATAAAAATTTTTCCATAATGGCTAAATCTGTTACATCGAAAAGAACCACGAAGGGCTCAAAATCATTACATAATAAAATCCAGAGTTATGATAAATTTGAAAAAAAAACTAGATCTAAAATGGAAGATTAGCCTTCATATTGAAATACTTCGCGCTCAAAAGCTCTAGCCGTTTTACACAAACAGACTGGGTCGACCTCAGAGTCTCTAACTCTGTTTCCAACTTCTAGGCTTTATCAACATGTCCCAGTCCAATATTAAGCTCTTCGGTCACCTTAGATTTGTCGAATTTCAGAAGCTCAACATTTCATTTCTTGGCCTTTGAAATTTTGATATGTAGCTCTTTTATTTGTTCCTCCCAAGAGGCGATATCTTAATTATTACTTTTGATCTCAACCTTGTTTTGTTCCTGATCTTTCTCTAAATTTTCCAATCGATTAGTTGACTCAGAGGCGAGGTCCCATGCAGCTGCTGCAGAACTAGCCTTACTTTCAATATATTTCGAACCTTGCGTTTTTCTGTTAAGGTCAGCAGTAGCATGCTCGATCATGGTATTCAGCTCCAGGATGACGTTCGCAACTTCAGGAGAAGCGGTAAGAATATCAACCTTTTTAAGAAGACCTTTTAGAGCAATTCGCGAAGTAGAGTCGGACTCCAGAAGTCGAAACAGGTCACCTTTAAAAATTTTCTCCTTGATCTTCGAAAGTATTTCATTTGCAGGATTGTTTGAGGATTGGCCACTTGATACTGAGGATGAACTAAGACTCTTCTTAGACGAACTCCCTCTAGAACTTATCAGAGTTTTCAGATATTCACGAGGGTTTTTCTTTTTTAAAGCTGCCAGTTCTTCTGTAGAAACGGCTGTAGTGGTCTTAGTCGAATCATTTACATTCGCCAAGGTAGGATCAGGGGCTGGTTTGTTGGTTGTGTCATCACGAGTTTCCTCCTCATCTTCTTCGTCTTTGTCTTCACCTTCCTCAGCATTATCTTCTTCATCCACAAACTCTTTAATAGGAGGCATAGAATAGTTTTAGAACAAGGAGCGATTTTCCACTTCTTCCATATTATCGTCTTGATCTTGCGGGATGTCATCTAGGTTTTCGACTCTTGAGGAGCCATCCTCAGCTTCATCTTCAATGCAGACTTCAGTGTGCTCTACCTCCATATCATCCTTAGTTGTCTCTGTCTGGGTGTCCTTCTCTGGGTCACCTTCGTGCTTAGACCCATTGGTGTGGGAATTTTGAGTTATAGTTTTGGGCGGCGAAGTCTCACGTTGTTCTTCGACCGTCTGATTAATTTCGCTCATAGAGTTTTTCTCAGGATCTTTGGCAGAAGTAGGATGATACGCAGGTTCGCCCTCGCTATTGAGAATTGTGGTATTAGTTGACTTGGTAGCTGGTTGGGTAGAAATATATGCACCATCCTGAAAAGGGCAATCGAAGGCAAGTAAGTCGAAAAGATTACTAAGTAAAAGCCAAGGTGTAAAGCTGTGGTACCTTGGAAACATCATCCCAAGGGCTAGATTTGTCGCTTTTGAGATGATCCAGAGCTTTCTTCGACAATTCTTCAGGAGTTGGATCCAGTATTTTAAGGACAGTAGGTTTCTTGGTCGAAACCTTCGCACCTTTTGCTTGTGGTTGGGCCAAAGCCTTAGTCATCTTGAGTTGCCATTTTCTTTTCTTGAGGGGTTGTTCACTAGTCGGAGACAGGTCTTCATCATCCGACTCAACCACCAAGGCTTTGGTTTCTTTGGATTTCCTTTTTTAGGGAGTTGGGGGTAGTTTTCTAGAACCCTGAAAAGGAAATGTTGGAAATATAATAGATCATTTGGAAAAGTGACAAAATTAATAAGGGAGATAAAGAAAACTTTAGTTGTTGTCGCTGTCTTACTTCCTCCTTCCTCCACTTCAACTGGTTTCTTGGTTGTTGGTTTCTTCGGTGGAATATTTATGGCTAAAGTAAAACAGAAACAGTTATTACAAGTAAAAGAGAATGAATAATGGAAAATGTTTGGTCGAAATCTTCCTCATTCCACACCTTCATATATTTCGGACTTAATGCGAACATCTTCGATCCCAATATGAAGGTGACCTTTGAAACTGTCTAATATGTGCTTAGTTGCAACCACCCGCTGAACACGCTTTTGTGATTCTTGTCGAAGGATTTTTATAAAATCCCCACAGACGAACCAGTCTGGGAATGGAGGGCTAAGGGTCACTCCAAAGTCAGAACTTGGCAGTCGAGGCAATTTGGGAGGATACATGTTAAAAGCAGTTTCGTACCGTTTCTCGGGAGGAACGTATGAAGGGATCTTTAGATTCTCCATTTTCTTTAAAAAAAAATCCTTTAAATTAACAGCTGCTTCGCAGACGATTCGACCAATATCATTAGGTATATAGGAAATTTCAAAGTATTTCTGGAATGCTTGGATTTCCTTGATATGCGTCGAAGTACCTTTGTTGACCTTTTCTTGCACAGAGAGGAAAACCTTGTTAATATGCTGAGTAAAAGTAGTCACGTCGAAAAACTTTTCAGCATAGTAGGCTTTCCACCATTCATCGAACTGCTAGTTAAAGAGAAAGCTTGGTTCGAAAGCAACAGGAAGAAGTTGTGTTCGACCAGCATACCGAGCAATTTGTTTAATAGTCACTGCTTCAGTGTGGACTGCATTATAAAGGAGGAGGAGGTTTTTCTTATCATAAAGAGGTTTGGGTTAGACATGAACTAAGCCAAATTGTCGAGTGACAAGATTGGGCTGATAAGTGATCAAGGTAACCAGGCTCTTCGAAAGATTGAATCTGAGGGTTAAAACCATGGGAGTTAAAAAAAGCTTCCCAGATTGTAATGGACTCTACTTCTTGGGCCTTCGACAGAGTTGGAAATGGCTTGGTAAACCATTCAGGACTGCATTTCCTTGCAGCGAAGGGATCCATGTTCGATGTGAAGTCATAGCGTTTGGCAAATATCATGATATAGCTAGTGAAGGTTTGTTGAATAGGTCGACCTTCGTCACTAGGAGTTAATTTGGCCAAGCGTGGACCTTCGGCTCTCCTGTTCTTCACTTCGTCAGCATCTTCATTAATCGGATTTTTGTAAGGAAGGAAAGCCTCGAATGAAGCATTCAGCCATAGTTGCTAAAGCCATAAAGGCCCAGAGATAAGGAGATTCCCTTTGCCTCCTATACACTTAAGTTGGGTAACACCTTCGCTCATAGATTCATAAAAACTGGTCAGAATCAGTTCGCTCAAACATAGATTATGGCCAGAGTGGAGTTGGTTCGTCGTGGTTAAGAATTTCCTGGCTACTTAGAGTGACTTCGAATAGAAGACACAACAAAACAACCATAATGCTAGGAAGGATATGTGATCTACATCAGAAACCTCCTCTACATCTTTGTCATGGTAATGTGTTATGTGGGTCGAATATGCTGCCCTAGAGGTTGCAAAGTTTATGTTGTCATCAGACATGTAGTCAGGGTCATAGGTGTTTCCAGTCGGTTTAAGCCCTGTGATAGCGGTTATGTCGAATAAGGTGGAGGTCATAATTCTACTGGGAAGATGGAGAGTGTAATGGGTGTTGTCCCAAAAATACAAGGAAGAGACAAGCATGTTCGAGCAATAGTTAGGACCTACTTTCAACAGCATAATCAAATAAAAAATGCCCATGTCTTTCCAGACTTGGGACTTTGTTTTCTCTAATTTCTATAACCATCCTAGATAATCAAAGGGATCCTTAAAAATACCCTAAAATTATTCGTATACCTAAGGTCAAATTCCTCTTCAGCCAAAGGGTTGCTCTGATTAGCGGGATTAGGATCCTCATTACTAGCCCTAGGTTTTTTGGCATGACCTATGGGTTTGCATTTATAGTAAGTTGGAAAGGAATCCCTAAGTTTGCTAGGATCAACATTAACATCAGATAAAGGACCTAACAAAGCCAAAGGCTTACCAGCAACAATGAGAGGAATGAGTACCTGAGAGTTATAAATTCTTCTCTTTTCCTCAGTAAGTGGTTCAGGAAGATATTGTTGATTTCCCACCATGGCTAGACCAGTGATCGTGTCAAATGGAGGGAGCTGAGAAATCTTCTTAGGGACCTTCACAGGCTTGGTGGATTCCTTAGTGGCTTTGTTGGCATATTTGGTGGATCTGGTTAATGAAGCCATTGTTGAAATGCGAAGAGGGAAAAACTGGTTTCTTGGAGGTACAAGAAGATTGTAAGAGTTGAGAGTTCAGAAAGCGTAAAAAGTGAAAAGAAATGAAAAGGGAGTATTTATAAGGATGGAAGTGGGAGCAGTTCCAAGATAACATTAATGGTTAAAATTGGAGTGGGACGCGTGTCCTTACCACTATCCTTATTAGAATGGTGGCAGTTAATGCCTAGCCCCATGATCTCCTAGAGTCTAGGAGGCGTGATGATGACAAAGATTCTCACGTGGGTTGAGGAGACGTTTTTAGAAAAAACGTAATCATGACCATGACGTCATAAGCGTGATAAAGAATGAGAATCGTTTTATAACATTGATGATAACTCCAAGAGTTTGACAAAATTTTGGTAAAACATAATGTTGGGAAAGATGTTCCAACATGAAGGTTTCAGATCCAGACTAAAGATGTCGAGTGAAATGTCACAGCATGAAGATTCGACATCATGACTATCACAACAGGCTTAGTTCAAATCTGTTCCAAGATTCAAGGCGCGATTGACAGTGGATCAAGGATCAAAGATATGAAGCCCAACAAAACAGAAGACTATAAAAGAAGACCAAGACCTAGTCAGAATAGGGAGAGAGGATGACATAGACTTAGGAATACTATTTTGTAAAGTAGGGTTTAGGTTTTGAGAATCGTAGGTTTCTCTTGTAAGTCTCCCTCTATATCGATTTGATGCAGTGTGGTAGACATAGATACTTGTACATATTCAGAAGCCCGTAGGCAATGAATCGCAGAGTGTTCTTGGATGAAGCTTTGAAGCAAATCCAAGTTAACTTGTTAGTCAAGGATGCTTGACTGAACTTTGTATTGGAAGGGGTGTCTTTCAATAGGTAGATACATTTATGGTGTAGTAACTGTTAGATAATCACAGGTTGTGATTTAGGGAGTGAGATGGGTTTCTCTTATCAATTAGATGTGACTTCTAATGATAAAGACTTCATTGGGTAGTGATAGGTTAGCGTGGGTGCTTTCTGTAAACCTGAGGTTATTTACATAAAACTATACTACTGATAGTGATTTCTTCTTCCTGGATTGGTATCCCCAAGATGTAGGTGAGTTGCACCGAACTAGGTCATCTTATTCTCTGTTTTTTATCATTCTTCAATTTTCAGTTCAGTCTTGATTAACATGTTGGATCAGATGTCGTAACATTTCTGCTATTGCAGTTCTGATATTCAATGTATCAGTCTGCTGTTGTTCCTCTGCATTTAAATGTTTATGCAAAACAATGTCTTGACTTGTGTTAGGACATATGTTGTCTGCATTGCCAGAATTTCAATTAATATCAGAGTAGGCCTTCTGTCTGTTTCTAGATGAGATCTTTGGGAGATACTTTCTGGCGTTTAAAAAAGGAGGAGTTTTGAAGATCGGATCAATCAACTCAAACATACTCAAGGGTATTAATGGATGGGTTGGATATTCTGGATCGAAGGTAACAACCCGGTGGTTGTTCATGTTGCTGAGGAGGATCTACAACAATTGCAGGAGAAGTGGCTAGTTCTCTTGTTGGGATGTCTTATAAGATGTTATGACATCTTATTAGGGCAAGCAGGATATGTTCCTTGGTGGTTCCGCTGCATATGTTTCTAATGGAAGAGCTCTAGAATTATGGGATTCTGGAGTTGTTACTGAAGACAGATGGTGGAAGATCTCAATCGTCGGCCTCTATAGTTGAAGATATTTGCATCTCTTTATTCCAAAGTTAGGAGCGATGGAATGGAAATAGTTGTTAGAAGATGTCTGTTATGGTGACTTGATACTTGGAAGCGTGTTTCCATGGTGCAATGTGAAGTCAGCTGAGGAGGAGAAGAGTTGAGTTTAGGTTTATCAAGCTCTTGCTCTGGGAGTTTGATAGATCGTTGATCGGCTAGGTTGTCAAAGATATTTCAGAATTCTCTTAAGTTCACTCATAAAGGCATCTCAGTCGTGCATCTGGAGTCTTCTAGTTATTCTTCTGACTAGAAGGTGTTTGTGTGAAACACAACCTAAAGAAACTGGAGGTGATTTATTTTCACCATCCAAAATAGCAAGAAAGGATTCATCTCTCTTAACCCTAAGGGTGGATACAATCTGATTGGAGTTCTCAGAATTGTTGAGGTAAATAGGATTCGTTCAGAGAGAATCTTAGTTACTTGAGTCAAGGGTGGCAGCTTTGGTATCTCAACACTGCGTGTCAAAGAAGATACTTGCAAAAGACTGAATGCTTGATAAGTGTTCATGAAGTGATTTGGTGGAGTTTAGCTACAACAGTGAAGAAGGGTTATTGGACAAGGATTTAAGATCAATTGCTATTTGTGGAATTCACAAATTGATTATCCTTGAAATTCAAGATTGATGATGTTCAACACGATGTTGGAACATCTCATCATCCGAGTTTGTGCAAAATCATGGGAGGGGTACTGCATACGCTTTAGCATCTGTTTTAGTCTTGGGTGTTGACCTAAGAATGGGCTTCAGTCTGGTATGACAGAAGCATGTGATCTCTAGAGAGTTTCCCGACAAGAAACTGGTCTGCACTTTGATGTTGTTGAAGATGAAGATGAAGACATCATAATCTTGATGGTAAGTTCTTGGATCAGTTTATTTCTGATCTAAGAGAATTGGAGTGTAGCAGGTGTGTTCAAGTGGTTACTAGAAGCATCTGGTGGTGGCACAGCTTGGATCAGTTTATCTCTTATCTAGGTACTTGGGAGCATGGGATATTGCTCAGTTTGAAGGTCAAGGTTAAGTGGCAGTTATCTCTGACTTTCTACAAACTACTCTACTAAGGAAAATGGCATTCTTTGTTATGGCTATGGTGTAGTCTAGGACTACTTTATCTTCTGAAGATTCAGACGTGGCAGGTATGAAGTCTTTGGAGTTTCAAAGTAATTATTCATCAAGGTGTGAGCTTGAATGGAATATCTGTGATAAGCAGGATGGAGGTTGTCTACTCAAACTTGATGGTTGAATCAAGTCTATGAGAGCATGGAACTCTTGTTCTATAATAGGGAAGAGGTTCTTCTAAGTGGCAGAAGGAGAAGCTGAATTCAGCAGTTGGATGTCGTATCAGAATGTTTTGACATCTAGCTTAACATCAGGATCTCAGCTGGTGATGTGGCACATCAACTTAAGATAAGGTGATCTACAGGAGAATGGAAGTTTTGGATGCTTCAAAAAGGTCTATCTCATACAGTTTGTGGGAATTGTGGTTTGAGAAGATGTTACATGTCTAGAGGCTTGGTGAATCCAAGATGTCTTGCTATAGTGCAAGTAGTTCATGTGACTTGAAGATCAGATTTCATTAGTGAATCAGTGTATCTTATGGGAGTTTTGACGAAGAATAAGATCAGTCAAATAGTGGCATTTAGTTGATCTTTACTGTGCATTCAAGCAGGATACTTGAAACTGACTGCTCTTGTACAGAAGGGTAGTTAGTTGAAAACGTAAGGTGGTTCTGGTTCTCTTGGAGCTTGTGGTAGAAGTTCTAGGTTAAGGATGGAAGTATGACTTCTTTTGATGAGAGTTTATTTCTCTCTGGGTTTCTGAAGTTCTCTTTGTTCAAGCTAGTGGCGCAGTATTGTGTGAAGATCTTCAGATGGATTATTATACAGATAGTAAGTCCAGTGGTGGAGCATATCAAGAACCATGGTGTGTGGTGTCTGTGATGTGTGAAGGATGTCATAACTAATGTTAGAACATTTTTGGTTTGGTTATCCTTGAAGTAGGATACTAAGTTCTGAGTATGTAACTTAACACTCACATCTTGTCTAAGAAGTATTTATCTTATCATACGGGAGAATGATGGGTAAAGGATTGTCTTGCAAGTCTGATGTGAATGGGACATGCTAGAGGTAAATCAGTTGGTGCTTGTGGAGCAAATGGGCTGAAGATTTATGGAGCATGTGTTTGATATTCTTTAAGTGCGGAGAATATATGGGTGAGATAGCAAACTAAGGGGCCCTGTGCATCTCTTTGAGGAATGTGAAGCATTCTGATTGAATTGGGTTGTATCTCAGGGAACAAGGATATTCATACATGAGAATTCAGGAGGAGTTCGTGTGGTGTATGGATGGTTTTTGGACGAGAGGGATCAATGAAGCTTTGATCTCAATCCAAGAGTTTGTTGGTTGTGGTACACAGATGCGTTCTGGGTATTCACAAACTATATGATCGTGAAGTTGTCATGGGATATCATGTAGTGGATTTGGGTGGTTCTTGATGAAGAAGCATCTTTTGAGAAAGATAGGGGGAGAAGTTCTATCTGATTTATGCACTGGTGTGGTACATGGTTTACTTGAGGGTCAAGCTGTAGGTGATTGCGTTCAGCAAGTGTGTTGAACTGAGGGCACGCTCTTGAAGACATGAAGATGTGTCTTATGTTTTCCATTCATTTAGGGGTGTTCTTATGGCAAAGGAGCACTGGTGGTCTACGACAGGGAGAGTTAGATCGCTGTTTCAGTATATAGCTGCAACGATGCAGACTGGCTATCAAGATTGTTTGTGGTTTCAAGCAGTTTGTGATAGATTGCCTCAGGTGAGGTTGATATGTCCGATGGGATGTCGTGACATTTCCCTACTGATATGAGTTCTGGGTGAACTTATTAGGATGTTCTGATTTTATCATTGGGTGTCAATGGATTGAATTAGAAGTGATACAAGTATCTTGGAAAATTATGTTGTTGTCTGGAAGAAATTAGTTTTCTGCTAATGGAAGGGTAATCGAACGGATTCTGCTGTAATCAAGGGTGCTAAATCTGGATTAAGAAAGTCCTATCTGTGGGGACCATAAGCCTGACAAAATCAGTTTAGGTATCAAGACACTGTTCAGAAGTGGTTTTGAGGACAAGTCAGTAAAGATGGAAACTTTTGAAACTAACCTGATCAGCAGTTATTACACTCTTTGACTAGTCTTTTAGATTGGCTCTACCCACATAGCTTCTTCATTTTTTAAGGAGAGTTGTGATACTTGAAGATTAAAATCTCAACCTATTAAGTTGAGAGAAAATGGGTTTTTTCCGTCTTTGGGAAAACACAATTTGGGTTTGGGTCTGTATGGGTCACTTTTGCCATCTTTTGGCTAAAAAGGGGGAGAATGGCTTACTACTGAGAGGTGTATATGCATTTGTTCTGCTGGTACACAAAAATGTTCCAAAGGATGTTCCAATATTCTGGTTATAACATCTTCAGGAGTTGTGTTTTGTGATCAGAGTTAGAAAGCAAGTTGTATTTTGTGACCTGAGTTACATTCTCTATGTACTTGGTGTCACAAGGAAATGAATAGGGTAACTCCAAATTATCTTCTCTCTTTTCCTTAGCACTTGCTTCAAGTATTTTTCCATTGCATGCACCATCAGGCTGAAGGATGTTTTAGCCAAAATTTGTCAAAAGGGGGAGATTGATTGCTCCAAGAGTTTGACTAAATTTTGGTAAAACATAATGTTGGGAAAGATGTTCCAACATGAAGGTTTCAGACCTAGACTAAAGATATCGAGTGAAATGTCACAGCATGAAGATTCGACATCATGACTATCACAGCAGGCTTGGTTCGAATATGTTCCAAGATTCAAGGCACGATTGGCAGTGGATCAAAGATCAAAGATATGAAGCCCAACAAAACAGAAGACTATAAAAGAAGACCAAGACCTCGGCAGAATAAGGAGAGCGGACGACATAGACTTAGGAATCCTATTTTGTAAAGTATGGTTTAGGTTTTGAGAGTCATAGGTTTCTCTTGTAAGTTTCCCTCTGTATTGATTTGATGCATTGTGGTAGACATAGATACTTGTACAGATTCAGAAGCCCGTAGGAAATGAATCGTGGGTGTTCTTGGATGAAGCTTTGAAGCAAATCCAAGTTAACTTGTTAGTCAAGGATCCTTAACTGAACTTTGTATTGGAAAGGGTGTCTTTCAATAGGTAGATACAATTATGGTGTAGTAACTGTTAGATAATCACAGGTTATGATTTAGGGAGTGAGATGGGTTTCTCTTATCAATTAGATGTGACTTCTAATGATAAATACTTCATTGGGTAGTGATAGGTTAGCGTGGGTGCTTTCTGTAAACCTGAGGTTGTTTACATAAAACTATGCTACTGATAGTGATTTCTTCTTCCTGAATTGGTATCCCCCAGATGTAGGTGAGTTGCACCGAACTGGGTCATCATATTATGTGTTGTTTATCATTCTGTTGTTTTCAGTCCAGTCTTGATTAACATGTTGGATCAGATGTCGTAACATCTGTGTTGTTACAGTTATGATATTCAATATATCAGTCTGTTGTTGTTCCTCTGCGTTTAAATGTTTATGCAAAATAATGTCTTGACTTGTGTTAGGACATCTGTTGTCTGCATTGCCAGAATTTCAATTGATTCATTAGAAACGTCGAACCACACATGGATCATTTGAGGCGTCGAATAAGACTATCAAAAAATGTATTTTTCTATGGTAAAGTTGAAAATGACATTTTTGGAGGGCAATTTGTTAGCTCCCAAATTTGACGCCTAGTTTGGATTAATGGAGTTAATAAAGAAAAACAATTTATATGAAGTTACGGGAAGCTTCGACAAAACTGTGAAACCTGGGTGTTTTTGGTCGAAGTCACCTTTTGTACAAGGAGAATATGTTGAACAAATTTAGGAAAAATATTTTAAGTCTTAGAAAGTCGATTTGAATTCAAATAAAGGAGGGAACTTTGTTCTTATCTAGATTTTGAGAGAGACACATGGAGCATTTTCAAGAAAAGAAGATATGTTGAGGGCCACTTGTCTTATTTTCGTAGGAAGGCAGTTAGAGGAAGTTATTTTATAAATAGGAAGTCTTAGCGTTAGGATTGTGTGTGTTCAAAGTTGTACAAAATATCTAGAATTACTCAAAGTACCCGTGTGCAGAGAAAAGAGTTTGTTGAGAAAATGTACGTTTGATGAAACACCATATCTTTACACTTTAATTCAAGTTTTATCTTTCTATCCACAAGTTGTCTTCTTTATTGCCCAAGTTATTTTCAATGCATTTACTTGCTTTTCGATTAAGTTTCTGCAATTTACTTTCTTTGAAATTTTAAAGTTGTTAACTTTTAAGATCATGAATATTGACGAAGTAGTCACCATTTTCCAAACTTTATTTTAAGATTTACTAGCACATGTCCTAGGATTAGTATGGTCGATCCTGTAAGTAACCAAATTCCTTTTCGATTTGGAAGACCAACGGTTGTTTACTAAATTTCACGGTAAACAATTACATTTTAGTTTTAAATTAAACTTTTAAAATTAAAGACTTATAAATATATCGAAGGTCCTAAACAAAAATATATCATAGTAAGAACATCCTCTCAATATACAATTTTTAGACAAATATTATATTTTTTTATTAATTGTTATATACATGTATAATGATAATATTTAAATATTTTTTGAAAATTTAATGGGGGCACATGCCCCCATACTCACCAACATAGCTCTGTCTTTATGTCCAAACATTATGTTAACTTTAGAGTAACGAGGATATTATCTTATACCTAAGGAAAAACTGTATGTAAGTGTCAAAATCTTTTAATTATTGTTTTTGTTCTGGGTCGTTCACCAAACTCAAGATGAATGAGTGCCATACCAAAATAAGGAAGTGCTTGTGAGGAAAAAATTATCATTTATTGTTACCAAGAGTTAATGTTTCCACCTCTGAGGCATTGTCAACCATCCAAATCGGTCAGACATTTGGCCATGATCCATGTCGCACTTAACGTTTCTAGTTTAAATTGTTTCCACTATATAAGAGAGAAAATATGTTTTTTTCAGGTATTCAAATTAATTCTCACTATCACATCACTTTCCATTCTCTTACTACCTTGAGTGTTGGAGTGCTAAACATGTAGGCCAACCCCCTCTCCGTCGTACCTGAAGCTTACTCCACAATGTCAAGGCTCTACTTCACCATTCACCGAACAATTATGGTTCAATAACGGAATAGTGTCGCCGTCTGTGAAAATCGAAATCTAATTCCCGCTTAATTCCACGTCTAGATCTCTTCTGATCAAGAGATCCAAATCTCATTTCCTAGAAGATTCAGATTTATATTTCTTGATCTTCTTCTTTGAAATCTTAACTATATTTTCCAATAGATCCTTCCCAATATTCATCAACCATTGTGGCATCCAAAGCTATTCGATATGCCATCCAATGGGAAGTTGCTGAAGTTGTCAAAACTTCACCTCCTCTTCCCAAATAATATGAAGATTCATTCCTCGTGGAATCTCCTTCTTGAAAGTGAAAAAAACACAAGAAGGGGGTGAATTGTGTTAGCTTTTTCAAACTTTTTCTGCTACTGCTTCTAATTTATCTTACTCAGAGTCTGAACCTGCAGTTCATTGACTGACTTCAGAATCACTCAGAGTCTGAACTCTCAAAACACCTTATCAGATTCTACAACAGAATCTGACTCAGTGGTAAACAATGTGTCATACCCCAAATTTTGACCACACTACTTTCACTCAAAGTCACAGTCTGCATTAGGGTATGTCTAACATCTAAGCGGCTTAGATTAGGCTCAATCCACTTGAGCTAAGGTATAAGTCCTTGTGATATCATAGTTCATCGTATGAATGTCATCTAGTCAACTCCAATGACCTAAAAAGTCAAAGGAGGACCATTTTGACTTTTAGGGGTTTGTTTTCATATTTTTGGCTAATGCTACTATTCTTGGCCATTCAGTAAAATTAGTTTTGGCACGGATTATTATTATTATATTAGTGTTTAACTATTATTCATTAGTATTATTATAGATTATCATTTACTATTATTATTTAGATATTACAATTCACTAGTATTATATAAGATCATTGGTAAATTATTATTGTTTGACAATAGGCTTTGATCTAGAGGGGGTGAATAGATCACAAATTTAAAACAAAAAACTCTTGGTAAAAATTTATGGCACGGAGAAATTAACCAAAATTAAATCGTCTAACTGAACCTACTATCGAAAAGCTCGGATATGCGTAATGAAAACCGACGGAATGATAATGAACACAAATTGTTCAATGACGATTAATTCACTGATCAATCAAATGCAAAGCTATTTGTAAAACTTATTTCCAATTAATACAAAGCAATAAAATACTTAAAGACAATTTATCGAACACTTTATGTGCGATTGATCACGTTTGAAAATTCTATTTGTTTTGTTGATGTTAAAAGTCAATCACAATCAAAGTGATTGTGATTATATTCATCAACAACACTTTCAAAAAATTAGTTGAAAACAATTTCTAATTGAATTAATCGAAACAACAACGAAATCGATAATTTGTAAGAACTACAATTAAAGAGAAATAAAGCGATAAAGAGATACAAAGATTTGTTTAGGCAGTTCCCTAATCGGCCTCGCTATGGGTACGTCTGCCCTCAATCTGAAATCGAATTGAGATACATTCAATTAACCTTATCTTTGTAAAAATGTTAATATAAGAGGTGAAGAACTCTAACCCCACAAACCCTATGGTTTGTTATTGATTCAACCACCTCCAAACCCTTGATCAGAGCTTGATCAAGTCACCAATAATGCGGCTACAATCATCTGATTATCTTGAGCACGCACTTGTTGAACCCAAGATTCCCAAACACGATGCACCATCTCGCGCTACTCCCTTGCAAGGAAACCACCTTGTCATAAGGCCTGCACTCGGTTGAATCCATGTTGACGTGATCTTGTCCGCAACCTTCAAATCACACCGATCTTAAAGGAAAACCTCACCTTGGTTTTCTTATTGAAACACACAAAGATCCCAACCCAATATTCTCGGTTACACCAACCTAATTGGACGTTATCAACCCTAATCTGGATGGTCACCCAATTGAAAAATGATTATGTGTAGTTCAATTTTGTGTAAGCATAGAAGAGATGTTGAAGATGATGGGAATGCTTTGTAATCTGGTTTCGTTTAGTTAATTCACTAGTACCTTGCTAGAAAAAGATGCATGTATGAGTATATATAGGTATGTGAAGAAAATGAGCAAAAGGAGTGCAATAAGTTGGTGTAAAAATGAAATTTTTAAGATGGAAAATCGTATAGGTCGGTCTGTTAAAGCAATAGGCTGGTCTGTCAAAGCAATCAGGTCGGCCTATGAGGGTTATGTGTTGCCTATAGGTCGACCTATGTGAGGCGACCTGTGGACAGAAGCTACAGGCTTTAATATTGATCCATGGAAGCTAACCTGAAATGTTATATGCCGACCTATACTGAATCTGAAAGTCGCATAGGTCGGCCTGTTTATTCATGTGTCAACCTGAAAGCACTTGACCATCAAAAATATGATTTTCAAGGCAATTTTGATGCAAGCTTCTTTTCCAACTTACTTGAATGCTTACTAATACTAAGGTGCTCATCTAGAATGGGTGGATATCGTCCAATATACATAACACTATACTATCCTAATTTTGACACCACTCAAAATCCAAAAGCACTCACATACTCCCCCTTTTTTTATGATATCAAAACATGAGACGATGTGTTTCGCGACGTTGTTGTCTTGAAGAAGACTCCCTTGAATATGTGCATCTGACTTCAACTTGTGTATATTTCTCCCTCTTTGACAACATCAAAAAGAGAACAAGTAAACTATGAAAAGTATCATTAATCACATATAAATCGAAATACTACACAGAGGCAATTTGCAAATAGAAGACTATCAACATGATAACACTCACATTGAATGATATATATATATATTGACTAAGAATGCCTAAACATAAATACAAGCATATAAAGTAACAATAGAACATAATTGCTACACATAATGCCAAATAACATAACAATAACATGAACAGTGAAGGATACAACGCAATCACAAATTCTTGAGTTGCTACAAAAGCGGCACGATTACGTGACATATGCTTTTGGTGTTCCTGAAGTGATGCACATGCATGCGCTCTAGCAAGGCAATACACTAAGTTATCACCACTCAAACCAAAAACCGAGATGTTATCATAACAATGACACACAACAAGAATTTATTTAACATCATAACATGTTCAACCAATGTTCATGTAAGAATACATAACAAGCCAAATGCACCAAGAGTATATTTCAAGCATATAGAAGGAATAACACAATATCACTATAAGCATATAATTATCAATAGAAATTTTTGGAAGTGAATATTGATGGACTACTTCATACATCAAGAATATTAGTCATTATGGAACACTATCAACAAGTAAAATTTAGAGACTTACTAAGCAAGGTAAAGGAAAAGAACAATATTACCTATCATGTAGATTGATGGACAATGCACTTTCATATGATGAAACTTCCAATGAAAGTTAGAGTAAAAGTATATAAAGTGCATGCAATGAATCATATGCTAGACAAGATTAGAGATATCGAGTATCCCCAATTCCCTTCATATGTTAAAAAATGGTTCAGTCACATGTGGTTTTATGAAAATATCGGAAAATTGATGTTTGCTATCAACGTGCTCGAATACGACATCGCCTTTTTCAACATGGTCATGTAGGAATGGTGAAATATCTCAATATGCTTAGTGCAAGAACGTAGCACTGAATTCTTGGTTAGATTGATAGCGCTATTGTTATCGCACATAATGGGAATACGTTGCAAGTTTATATCAAAATCAAGTAATTGTTGCTTAAGCCACAAGATTTGGGCACAATAACTACCGACCGCAACATATTCCACCCAGCGGTTGACAAAGCAACAAATACTTGTTTCTTACTATGCCAACTTACTAAAGCATTTGAAAACATATGGAAAGTTCCACTAGTGTTTTTCCTATCCAATTTGCAACTGGAAAAATCGGAGTCGGTGTATCTAACCAAGGTGCAATCGCTTCCCTTAGAATACCAAAACACATATTGAGAGGTGACATGAAGATACCTAAGAATACGTTTTACGGCTTTTAAATGCGATTTCTTTAGGATCTGGTTGATAACGGGCACACATGCACACGCTAAACAAGATATCCGGATTAAATGCAATGAGATATAGAAGAGAGCCGATCATACCTCTATATTTCTTATCTACATCCTTACCATTCGTATCCTTTTCTAGATTACCATTTGTAGCCATAGGTGTATCGTTAGGCTTTGCATCTTCCATGCCAAAGCGCTTTAGCAATTCCTTACAATATTTGGTTTGACACACCAATGTAACCTCTTTAAGTTGTTTGATTTGTAGCCCAAGGAAATAATTCAACTCTCCCATAAGGCTCATTTCAAACTCTCCCTGCCTAAGCTTAGATAACTCTTCTACAAGTTGCATATTATTTGAACCAAAGATAATATCATCGACATAAACTTGAACTAGAAAGGTGTGTTTCCCGTGACGTTTAATGAATAAAGTAGTATCCACTTTTCCCTTGAGTATCCTTGATCAACTAAAATTTTGCTTAGTCGCTCATACCAAGCCCTAGGGGTTTGTTTGAGACCATACAAAGCTCTTTTGAGCTTGTACACATAATTTGGATACTCGTGACTTTCAAAACCGGGGGGTTGAGCTACATGCACTTATTCATTAATAAAACCATTTAGAAACACACTTTTCACGTCCATTTGAAACAACTTGAAATTTTTAGCCCAAGCATAGGCTAGTAGAAGACATATAGCCTTAAGGCGAGCCACCGGGGCATAAGTCTCCTCATAATCGATGCCCTCCTCTTGGTTAACGCCTTACGCCACTAGTCGGGCTTTATTGCGGATTATCACCTTGTTTTCATTAAGTTTGTTCCTAAAAACTCATCAGGTGCCTATTACTTGATGATCTTTAGGACGAGGGGCAATGTCCCAGACGTCGTTTCTTTTGAATTGATTTAGTTCATCTTTCATGGCCATAAGCCAATGCTCATCAAGAAATGCATCTTTAGCATTTTTAGGCTCTACTTGAGAGTCGAAAACAAAGTGATAATAGAAATTACTTGTCTGAGAGCGTGTAGTCACACCTTTTGTGATATCCCCAAGTATGTTGTCAATAGGGTGATCCTTTGATGTCTTCCAAGTCAAAGGTAGATCTTTCACTGCAGCTAGACTTTCTTCCTTTTTCTCTTCAAGATCGTCATCCTCTTTCTTCTCATCGTTTACCGCTTTAGGTTGATCAATCCCTTGTTCGGTTCCATTGAGAATTTCTTGAGAAGACACACCTACATCATGAAAAACAACACCTTTCCCATCATCTTTTGGGTAGGACTCATCAAACATAACAGTACGGACTCCTCAACTATAAGTAATCTCTTGTTATAAACCCTATATGCCTTGCTAGATTATGAGTATCCGAGGAAGATATCCTCATCGACTTTTGCATCGAATTTACCAAGATTATCCCTACCATTATTCAAGATATAACATTTGCATCCAAAGACATATAAGTGATAAACATTTAGTTTTCTACCTCTAAGTAGTTCATAAAGGGTCTTGTCTAGAATAGGACATATGAATACCCTATTCATGACATAATATGTCGTGTTAGTGGCGTCCGCCAAAAAGTACTTAGGAAAATTACCTTCATTGAGCATAGTTCTCGCTAACTCCTCCAAAATTATATTTTCACGTTCCACAATACCATTTTGTTGTGGAGTTCTAGGAGTAGAAAAGTTATGCTCAATACCATGTTTGTCACAAAATTTCTCAAAGAGGTGATTTTGGAATTCTCCTCCGTGATCACTTCGAATGGAAATGATTCTCAAATTCATTTTATTTTGAAAATGATTCTCAAAAAAATAATATTTAAATTTAAAAAACAATATAATAAATTTAATGTTAACGACATAGTTGCAAATGTTATGGACTTAGAGTGTGTTTGTTTCAAGTTATAAAATAGTATTCCTTGTAACCTTATTTCCAAGATTATTATTTATATGAATAATATTTATATGCAAGTGTTTGGTCAAAAATAAAAATTCCTAGGAATGTTTATAATATTTATTTAATTTAAAAATTATAAAAAAAAATAAATGTGAGTAGTAGTGGAAAGTTGTGAGTAGTTACATTTCAATCCTATGAGAATGTTGGATTCCCACTCTTTAAGCATGAGAATAATTATGAAAAAAAATTATATATAAAAATATTCCTTGGAATAAAAGATACCCGAGAATAATTTTTAAAAACTTGAAACAAAAGTGAGATTGTTGCATTTCTAATGTTAGATTCCCGAGAATCCAATTCCAATTCTTGAAACAAACACACGCTTAGTTGCAATATTAATAAATATGAAGTTACATAGTAAGTTGCATATACCATATAGTCTTACGTGGAATCCTAGAATTTAGGAAACTTTGTTCATCGGCCAGAATTGTAAACAGTTTTTATGGGAGGGGGTGGGTGGGTCTGAGGAAAAAAGGAAAATTAGTTGGATTAAACGGGAGAAATTTTGCATACCAGATGAAAAAAGAGGATTGGGGATTAGAAACATAAGGCTATTTAACATAGCTTTGTTAGGAAAGTGGATCTAGAAAGTCATAAATGAGAGCAAGGAAATATGGTTTAATGCTTTAGCGAGTAAATACGGTTTGAGCAATGGGGTTGTAAACATTGGAGGGGAGGATGGTTCCAAATGGTGGAAGAATATAATAGAATTAGATATAGTTAGGCATGTATCATCAAACGAGTATTCGGTGAAAGAAACGTATAACAACCTACCGTCAAATGTCCAACTTGGTCCCAATCAAGATTGGAATAAGATATGGAACAAGGAAATTCCACTAAAGGTATCTTGTCTAATATGGAGAATTCTTCAAAACAAAATTCCATTAAAAGATAACCTAATCAAGAGGGGTGTGTTGAATCTGGGACAGATTGAGTGTTCGGGAGAATGTGGTAGTGAGGAGTCAGTTTCTCACTTTTTTTAGTGTCCTATATTTGTAGGGGTCTGGAGCTATATCGATAAATGGATTGGAGTGCAAGCGGCTTTTCATAACGATGGTTGGAGGCATTTGGAACAGTTCGAGAATTTGGCAGTTGGAGGAAGAGTGGGTAGAATGAAGGTGATTGTAATTTGGTCTACTTGTGTCTGGAATATGTGAAAAAGCAGGAATAAAAAAGTCTTCGGAAACGAGGAAGTCAGCATTGAGAAAATCGAAGAAGAATCGAAAACCGTAGCATGGAAATGGCTCAAAGTAAAATCACACATCATTAAGGAGGATTTAGGTGTGTGGTGTAAGAATCCTAAAGCTTGTCTCAACATATCAACCAGTTGAGATAGAGATATTGAGATATTTGATATTCGATGTTTTCTTGGAGGCAGGTCTTAATTTAGATTTTTTAGCTTGTCGCAATTTTGGATCAGGCGGAGGAATTAGCTATTTTGTGTGGATTCTCTATAGTAAGCATTCAGTGATTTAATAGTGAAAATGGAGGTTTGGGTGGTGGATTGGTGAGGCTGTCTATTTGGTCTGGACAGGTTGATCTCATAGAGTGTTGTTTTTTAATCAGGTTTTGGATGTCGCTGATACGATTTTAGAGGCTTTTTTGTTATGGGTGGATGTAGGTAGCAGATTTTGTCAGATCCTTCAGAATAGTAGTGATTGTTTAGTTTGGTGGCAACATTTTCTTCTGCCTGAGCTGGTTGGACCGTGGTTGTGCGGTGAATGTAGTTGTAGCAGCGTTTTCTAGCAATGAGTGTTGTTAGCCAGTAGGATCAGGTCCAATTTGGTGATTTGGGTAGCTGTTGTGGTTGTTGTGGTCTGAATCTTTGGTTCAGCAACTCATGGTTGGCTGCCTTTGTTGGTGGTTTAACCTGTTGTTTTTGTTTAGGGCTATTTTCGTCCGCAAGAGAGATGAGGATCTCTTAGTTTTGGGAGATCTTGGAGCAGTTAGGTTTTTTCGGATCCTGTTTGCTTAGTAGAGCTGGCGGTGAGTTCTTTTGCCGTCTGTGGTGGAGTTATTCCCCTGTAGCAGGTTGTTTCGTTGGGAGCTAGTTGTCCTTTCGTTGCTCTGGATTCTTCATTTGCACTTATTTTCTTTGGGTGAGTTAACAAGTCATTGAATTGGTGATATTCGATAGTCTCTGATAGTTGCTTGGGTGTTGCTACGTTGTCGGGAGTTAGGTGGTTCAAGCAGGCTGGTGGGCAGTTTGTCGCTTCGTTTTGTAGAGTCGGCAGTATATATCTGGTCGAGTTGGGTGTTGGTGGTGTTGTTTTTAGTGTATGACTATGGTGGCCTTTGCTTGGTATTGCAGTTAGTTTTTTCATTTGTTATGTTAGGGACCTTATGTCTTAGCTTTTGTTAATTGCTTTGTTTTGGGTTGAATTTTTTCCCCTTAGGGGTTATTTCTTGGTTGTTTCTATTATGCAGAACTTGCCACTTGGTGTACTTTTTGTAACATTTCTTATGCCCTCTTATTTCTAATATATTTTGCATATTAAAAAAAACTTCTCGATTTGTGCTTGTCATCCTTGCGCAAGGGCCATTCTAATCTTCGAATCTAAAGCAGACCCACGTGTTCCTAGAGAGAGAAACTCTAACCTCTCTCTAGAACTTATCGTGACCGTCCATTTCTTATTCTCTAGAGGGTTTGAAATTTCCCCCCAGATCTCTTTCTGGCTCTCTTCTGCCTACTGCGCCGTTTCATCTCCTTCCTTCTGAAGGTTTTCTAAAACAAACCCTTTCTTTCCAAACCCATATTTTCTCATCGGTTCTTGGAAGCAAGTAGAGTTTTCAGTCTTGTGTAAGCTCCAAATATGGAAACATGGAAAAAATTTCAGTTGTCAAAAGAAGAAGAATAGGGTATCATAGCAGAAGCAGAAGAAACTTGCGAAGAAGAAACCTTTCAATGTACTCTAGCAGGCAAGTTATGGACATAAAGTAGTTTCAACTCCAAGGCTTTCATCAATACAATGACAGGAGCATGGAAGCTTAGGAATCTAATTGAAGTTCAAGAGCTTAACAAGAATCTCTTTCTCTTTCGTTTTGCTACACGGAGGGATCTTGAAGGGGTTCTCAAAAACGGTCCTTGGAGCTTTGATAGAAACATCCTTATACTGAGTCGAATTTATGGAGAAGAGCACCCATCTAACCTTAATATGAATTATGGGTCTTTTTGGGTAAGAGTGTACGAACTAGCATTCATGTTACGGTCAGAGGCTATGGCAAAAAAAGTTAGGAGGGATTCTAGGAGAATATGAAGAAATGGATCTGAAGGAAGCACACAGGAATGGAAGTTTTCTGAGAATCAAGGTGAAGATTGACCTCAAAAACCCTCTCAAAAGAGGTACATTAGTTTGATTCAAAGAGAAAAACTTAAGGGTCCATTTCAAATATGAGAGACTTCTAACTTTCTGCCTCGTCTGTGAGAGAATAGGGCATCAGCTTAAAGACTGTGAAGCAGTTGGCGACCTTAGTGAAGAAGGATTCGAAGAACCAGATGAGCATGATCTTTCTTTAGGCACTTGGATAAGAGCTTCACCTCTACCAAGGGCCCAAGAAGAGTACAAAGTTAAAGAATCAACCTCCAGCTCATGCAGTAGGAGTTTATTCAACACATCATCAGGACAAAGTAGGTATGAAGCAAAAGGCAAGGGTAAAGAAGCTGAAGAGGGGGAAGTAGAGAAAAAAGGAGAGAGAGTTCAAGAAGCCCAAAACTCAGAAATGGTGGCACTGAAGCAACAAAAATAAGTACCTCAAACTACAAGTCAGGAAGGAAAAGCGGTTCTTGAGATTGAGGCTATGGAAGAATCCTTAGGTGCAGTGGATATATCAAATGTAGGTAACAGCCAGAAAGCAAAGAGGGGTGAAGGAAATGGGAAGAGAAGAAATTGGATAAGGCAACAAACGATAAGGAAAACAAAATCCACAGAGCCAAAATAAGTTGAATTGGAATGTGGCAAGAGGAACCTGATTGATATCATGATTCTTGAGGGTAATTTGGACTCTTGTGGCATGGGAGAGTAGAAGTTGAAAGGCCAGGAAGCACTTCCTATCGAAAACACTAAAATCCTAGAGGTGGTGTTAGAAAACTGAAATTCTGGTTAAGCAGATCACTAAGATGTCGGACACGATGTCGTGACACTTGATCTCTGCTTTTCAAAAGGATTAAGGAAGAACAGAAATAGTCAGCAGAAAGAAAACAACATACAGAAATTGTTAACCTAGTTCGGTGATCAACAACACCTACGTCTGGGGGCTACCAAGCCAGGAATGAAATCAACTAAGTAGAATTGGTTCTAATCAAAACTCCAACATTTAAAAATTAGCACCTAGAAACTACCCTTCCTAGATTTCAACCAAGACACTCCTAGGTATGAGACCCTTCTCAATTCCCTTCCAATCACAACAGTGACTGAAAATATTACAACTCAATAAACTGTCTTTCTCTGGTATTCACGCAATACAAGAGAGGCTCACAAAAATACAAACCCTAGTACTCTATAACAGCAGCAATGTCCAACACATTCTAGGTCAAATCCATCCTATTTATATAGCAAAGCAGAACTGGATTTGGGCTTCAAAAACGCAGCAATTCTACTCCACAGAATCTGCGACCTATTCTTTTCTTCAATCCCAAGTTTCCAAAAATGTCTCCTTACTAGGAAACCGCATATTCCTTTTAGAATCAGAATCTCTGATTCCTCAATCTTAGATGCCACCTGGGATCAAATCATATTCCAATCACACCTAGAACATAAATACAGTTATTCCAAAACTGTAACAGATAAAGATATCAAATCCACCTGATAGGACATCTTGTCTAACATCTTAACCTGCAGTTAGTTTATCATGTCAGGACATCTTGTCCAACATCTTTCTGCTAAGTTAGTTTTACCAAAATTGATGTCAATCTCAAGGGCTTGGACTCATCAATCTCCCCCTTTGGCAGATTTTGGCTAAAACTAACTATAATTAACCTGCAAAAAAAATAGAGAGCAGGGAGACCTTCATCAGAAAGCAGCGAAAACACAACTTTCTCTCCCCCTCAACCAGTACCTTCTGCAAGCACCTTCTGCAAGCAGCACAAAAACTACTCCCCCTCAGTGGTTAGTAGCAAAATAGCAGAGGTTAGTGATGTTAGTATTTCTCCCCTTTTTTAGCCACAATATGACAAAGACAGAAGGACTAACTCAAAAACTAATTATTCAGTTCATAGTAACTAAATTACACACCCAACCAAAGTAAAAATTATCCTCGGCATTCAGCCCTTACACAACCAAAAGAAAAAAGTAAAATAAATGAGAACTTGAGAGAATTTAAGATAATCCTCTCAACTCAGATGGGAATACATATTCAGATAATTGAATAGCATTCCCGTAACCAGTGAAATTTTATGCTTCTTCAGATAGGCAAACACCAAGCCTGCCTCTTAAAACTTCAAATTGACTTGCATCCAAAGCTTTAGTAAAAATGTCAGCTAGTTGATTCTCTGTGGCAATATGCTCTAGAGTTATGATTTTGTCCTCCACAAGGTCTCCAATGAAATGATTTCTGATTTCAATGTGTTTGGTTCGGTTGTACCAAATTGGATTCTTTGAGATATTTATTGCACTCAAGTTGTTACAGAAAAATGTCATAACATCTTGAGTGACATTATATTCAGTCAGCATTTGCTTCATCCACATTATTTGAGAACAGCTGCTCCCTGCTGCAATATATTCAGCTTCAGCAGTTGACAAAGAGACGCAGTTTTACTTTTTACTGAACCAGGAGATTAAATTGTTCCCTAGAAAAAAACATCCTTCAGAAGTGCTTTTTCTATCGTCTACATTTCCATCCCAGTCAGCATCACAATATCCTATTAGTATAGAGTCAAAGTTGTGTGTATAGAGTAGTCCATAGTCACATGTGCCATTTATATACTTAAGAATTCTCTTGACCTGATTAATATGGTTAACTTTGGGTTCAGCCTGATACCTAGTACATACTCCTACTGCAAATGTGATATCAGGTCTGCTAGCTGTCAGGTATAAAAGCCTTCCAATCATGCTTCTATAGAGACTCTGATCAACACTCACTCCTTTCTCATCTCTAGATAATTTCAGATGAGTAGGAGCCGGAGTCCTCTTGTGTTTTGCATTTTCTAAACCAAACTTCTTAACAATATTCTTGGCATATTTCCCTTGATAGAGAAATATAGAATCCTCCATTTGTTTGAATTGAAGACCAAGGAAGTAAGTTAATTCTCCAACTAGGCTCATTTCAAACACAGATTGCATTTGCTTAACAAAATGTTGAACCATCTCTTCTGACATTCCACCAAAAATGATATCATCAACGTAAATTTATGTTATCATGAGATTGCCTTCTCTTTCTCTGACAAAGAGGGTTTTATCAATTCCTCCCTTTTTGTAGCCATTTGTAACAAGAAAGTCAGTTAGTCTTTCATATCAGGCCCTTGGAGCTTGTTTCAACCAATATAAGGCTTTCTTCAACTTGTAAACATGATTTGGGAATGTTGGATAAACAAAGCCTTTGGGTTGTTCCACATAAACTTCTTCATTTAGATATCCATTCAGAAATGCACTTTTGACATCCATTTGAAAAAGCTTGAATTTTAGCAGACAAGTTATTCCTAGTAACAGCCTTACCGACTCCAGTCTAGCTACAGGAGCAAAAGTTTCATCAAAGTCCACTCCCTCTATCTGAGTGTACCCTTGCGCAACAAGCTTGGCCTTGTTTCTTGTGACAACTCTGTGTTC
Organism: Lathyrus tuberosus; assembly: GCA_022829125.1. Taxonomy (NCBI): domain Eukaryota; kingdom Viridiplantae; phylum Streptophyta; class Magnoliopsida; order Fabales; family Fabaceae; genus Lathyrus; species Lathyrus tuberosus. The sequence goes on along the minus strand of JALAZF010000320.1, from coordinate 3,142,342 downwards.
ATCAAACTTGTTCTTAAACACCCACTTTGTTCCAATTACATTTGACCCTTCTGCTCTTGGTACAAGATCCCAACATCATGTCTCTTAAACTGCCATAGCTCTTCTTGCATCGCGTTGATCCAGAATTCATCTGTCAAGGCCTCCTTGACATTCTTGGGTTTCATCTTAGACACAAAATAGGTACTAGCAACAACATCTCGAGATCTGATCATCCTTCCTCCATTTGGATCCCCTATTATGAGTTCCTTGGGGTGATCTTTCTGAATTCTGATGGAAGGTCCCTTGTCAACTCACTCAGTCATAGTAGGTTCATGATTGTTTTCATTGGATACTACAACACCTTCAGAGTTATCTTGGGGTGTCTCAACATCCTCTGTGACATCTTCCTCCTCCATGGGAAAGAATGCTCCCACATCATTTGTAGCTTCGACTTCCATGGGAGAGTCATCAACAACTACATTTATGGACTCCATAACCACTTGAGTTCTTGAATTATAGACACGACATGCTCTGCAATTAGTAGAGTATCCTAAAAAGATTCCTTCTTCACTCTTGGGATCCATCTTTCTTCTCTGCTCACGATCTGCAAGGATGTAGCATTTGCTTCCGAAGACATGGAAGTATTTCACAGCTGGTTTTCTACCTTTCCATAATTCATACAGTGTGGCAGATGTTCCAGACCTGATAGTTACCCTGTTTAAGATGTAGCAAGCTGTGTTAATTGCCTCAGCCCAGAAGTGATAAGGAATTTTCTTTGCATGAAGCATGACCCTTGCACATTCTTGAATCGTTCTATTCTTTCTCTCAACCACACCATTCTGTTGAGGAGTGATGGGTAAAGAGAACTCATGACTGATTCTTTCGGAGAAGCAGAACTCATTAAACTTACTGTTCTCAAACTCTTTCCTATGATCCCTTCTAATTCTAGAAATCCCACAATCCTTTTCTCTTTGAAGTTTCTGACACAATCCTTTGAAAACTTCAAATACTTCTGACTTCTCTTTGATAAAGTGCACCCAAGTGTATCTGGAGAAATCATCTACAACAACATATGCATACCTTTTTACACCTAGGCTTTCAACCTGCATAGGTCCTATTAAGTCCATGTGAAGGAGCTCTAAGTTTTTTGAGGTGGTCTGATGTTGAAGCCTTTTATGTGACATTCTGGTTTGTTTCCCAATTTGGCATTCTCCACATATCTTGCCTTCATCTATCTTCAAATTAGGAATCCCTCTAACAGCCTCCTTGGATATGACTTCCTTCATTCTTTTCAAGTGCAAATAATCAAGTTTTTTATGCCATATCTTTACTTCATCTTCCCTTGACACCAGGCATGTGGGAGGACACTTACTTTCATGGGGAGCCCATAAGTAACAGTTATCCTTAGATCTGGTACCTTTCATGATAAGTTCCTCTTTGTCGTTTATCACCAGGCACTTAGATTCAGAGAAGTTAACCTTAAGGCCTTGGTCACACAATTGACTAATTCTTATTAGGTTTGCAGTAAAAACCTTTGACATACAAAACCCTATCAAGGTTGGGCTGTCCCTTATACTTTAATTTACCAATACCTTTTATTTCTCCTTTTGAACTATCTCCAAAGGTGACATGACCAGTGGAATGAGGTTTAATGTCAGCCAAGAACTTCTTGACACCTGTCATGTGTTTGGAGCAGCCACTGTCAAAATACCAGTCTTCTTTGGCAGAGGATCTTAAGGAGGTATGGGCTATGAAGGCTACTGTTTGATCCTTAGGGACCCACTTCTTCTTCCCTTTAGGAGCCTTCCTTCTTCTCCTAGATCGTGTTGATGATTTAGGATAACCATTTAGCTTATAGCAATGAGCTTTTATGTGACCAAACTTTCCATAGTAATAGCACTGCTTGTCTTGTTTTTGTTTTCTTGGAGAGATGTTTTGAGGCCTTTGATGATGTTGATACATCTTCCTTGACATCACATGGGCTGAGTTCCCTCCAGTTCTCTGCCCCTCCACCTGATCATTGTAGCCGAGACCTCTTCTGCTTCCAGTATTCCTTCCTGACATAAGGATTTCATCTAGCACATCTGAGCTATTGTTCATCATCCTTATGTGCTTGGTCATGTTGTTGAGTTTGGAGTTTAACAACACCACTTCATCCTCCAGATTAGAGATCATCTCCAAGTGATTTAATCTTTCATCACAGAGTTGGGAAATAAGATTTTGTTGATCATGTCCCAATTGACACAGCTCAGCAAGATCACCAGGGTTGAGATATCCACTATCTGACTCCTTGTCAGAATCATAAACTCCAGTCATTGCAGACACCTCTTTTGCAGATTCTCCATCGCTCGAGGAGTCATCCTCAGACCACGAGGTGGATAAACCTTTTTTCTCCTTCTTGTGGTAGGTGGGACACTCGCCTCTTGTGTGTCCAAAACCCCCACATTCAAAACATTGAATTCCATTTCCTCAGTTAGGTTTCTTATCATAGCTCGGTCTTTTTCCAAAGTTTCTTGATCTATAGATGTCGAAAGTCTGAGCCTTGACATTGGTCTTAGACTTCTCATCCAGTTTCTTCGCCAGTTGATGAAACTATTTTTCAAGAAACCATACAACTTTGGACAGATCCTCATTGGTGTCACCCTTTTCTTGGTTGGTTACCAAGGCAAGACTTTTCTTCGTTTCATCCTTTTCGCTAATAGTCATCTCAAAAGTTTGAAGTTATCCCATAAGCTCATCTACTTTCAAAGTATTTATGTCTTGAGCTTCTTTAATAGTTATCACTTTCATGTCAAACCTCTTGGGAAGAGACCTTAGAATCTTCTGAACCAGCCTGGCTTCAAGAATTTTCTCCCCAAGGCCACTAGATGTGTTGGCAATATCAACAATGTTAAAGTGAAAGTCATGTATACTTTCATCTTCTCTCATCCTCAAGTTCTTAAACTTAGTGGTGAGTGTCGCTCCCGAGGATTAGCATCCATGGTACAAACGCGAAAGTGGCGCGAAAAACAGAGTCGCCAGCAATGTGTATTTATCCCAAGAGAGGGAAAGGAAACACTGCGTAAACCTGAAGGGAAGGGAAAGAGCATGGTCTCGCGACCAAGAGAAACGGGTAAGGGAGTCGGTTACGCGAAGGGAAGGTGTTAGCACCCCACGCGTCCATCGTACTCGACGGGATCCGCGCTTGTTGTCTCGATCAAAGGGTGTCGTCATCTGGAGCTCCGTTGCTACTGGAAAGGAGAAGAAACGGGAATGGAAAAGAACGAAGAAACGGGGGAGAAAAGAAAAACAAATGACTCGATAGGACATCGCTCGTCCTACGCCTACGTATTCCCTCGTGCAATGGAAAAGTCAGAGTCAACGTAGTTCGGACACGAACTAAAGGGGAAGGTTGCTCGCCAAGACATCGCCGTCTTGTGCCTACGTTTCCTCAATCGGACGAGAAAGAGGAAATCAGAGCAGTCGTAGTTCGACCTAACGAGGTCGGTTAATGTTTTTTATGAGCGACGTTAGATTCGGGTCTGGCAGTTAGGGTCGATGCCTGTTTACAACGAGACGGAAGTAACGTGCCCTTTTCTGAAAATGAGTTAAACTTAACGATCCCGAAGGATGAAAAAGATTTGAGTTTGTTTTTGTATTTTTTAGACAAAAGTGGATTGAAGTTGGTTCGTAACTTGCATTGCACCCAAGTCTGTAACATAGGAACGAATATTTTGCGCATCGTCCCCAACAGGACGTATACTAAGTACTCTAGAAGAATGAAGGGAAACCCCCCATACTTCACTTCCCATATGTAAGGCTCGTGTGCATTACATGTTAATCCTTTATTAAGTGTTTTAGGATTGTTATGAGATGAGAAGAGAAGACTCAAAGGAAAAGAAAACACTAAGGGGAAGCTAAATGATCCTAATGTTATCATGCAAAGGTGGCCCTATAGTTGAGTTTGAAAGGGGAAACATATACCTAAATTAGCATGCAAAGGGAATCCTAATGCTAATCCTACTCCAAGCTTAATCAAAAATTAAGTTGGACTAGGTAGCTCTAAGGGAGTGAATCCAAGACTTAAACAAGTCTTGAGACTCAAGGGAAGATAGGGAGTGAAAGAGACGAAGGAAGAAAAGAGACGAACAAATCAAATAAACAGCGGCTACAACTGCGCTTCAGCACACACACAGCGGTTAAAGACAGCACACAAGCAAGACAGCTTTCCACAGCTCATAATTTAGCACAAAGATGGGTGTAAAATGTCAAACAACAGCACATACAATAGCACACATGCATTAGGACATCAGTAGAAATAAGACAGCATGCAATAAATTTGAAGACGATTCAAACATGGCATACCAAATATGTATCAAACCTAGTGCACTTTGATTAATCATGATCACAAACCCATCACACATCATGTTGAATGAACTTGAAGACATCATGGAAAAATGCACATCATTTGGTACATGAACAAGTCAAATCAAAACATGGATCTCATGGCATTAAAATGCAAGCAAGCATGTACAATATACCAACTCCAGCAATACCAGTAATGAATCACAATTAACATGCTCAAGGAGTGTGTGCAAGGTGTTCATCACATCAAGAAAACATCAATGGAAACATGAACATCCAACAATGAGAAACCAATAATCGCGTGTCGAAGAATTGTGTTCATGCAAGGGTGTGAGGTGAAACAGCTCAAGAATAATCCACAAATCATCAACATATTAATCCATGAAGTTTAGGCATGAAAGAGATCTCAAACAAGCAAGAAAATGCACAAAAATACACATTATGTCCCAGAGTAACCGGTTAACAAATGGTGAGTAACCGGTTACTTAGTTAAAAATCAGACAATTTATGCAAAAAATACACATGTTAACCGGTTAACAAACTGTTGTTAACCGGTTACTCTGGGACAGTGGACAAAAAATCCTGTTTCAAAAGCACTTTTCAGCAGCAAATCACTTCTCCAAACTTCCAAATGATCATGCAATCAACAATGCACGAAAATTAAGTTCAGAAACAACATTCAAACTTTATTTAAATTCAATAATCATCAACATTCACAATCAAGATCAACCAAATGAATCCAAACACATCAAAATTCATGGATCTACATTGTATAAGTTGCAATTAAGCTAAAATGAGTATGGATCTGAGATTAACCAACCTACAAAGCTGAGATTTGTTTTGGTAAGTGTTGTAAACAGAAATTGATGAATTCAAGTAGAGAAATCCAAGATCCACAAGCTTCTTGCACTCAAAAGTTGAAGATCCAAGCAAATAAGCATCAAAACTCCAAAATCACTTTCAATAATCACTTCTGAAAAATCAAAACTAGATCCAAGTTGAAAAGCTAAAATGTAGTGATGATGAGAGGCTTTAGCTCAAGAATTAACAAGTTCCAATGAAGAACTTGTTAATCTTTGAAAGAGAGTTTTGAGTGAGGTTGGAAAATGGAGGTTGAGAGTGAAAAAGTGAGAGAGAATTGAGAGAATTCTGAAAATTGAGAGTGAAAATATGATCTAGGTCTTAGAGGTTTGGAATGAATTGGTTTAAATAACCCCTAGGTTAGGAGTTAAGTTTGGGTTTGGAGTGAGGTTTAGTGGGTGGAAATGTGAGTGAAAAATGAATTAGGAAAAGGAAATGAGGAATTTGAGTGGAAGAATGATGAAGAGAAATTAAATTTGGGTGGAAAATGATGAAATTGAATCAATTCTAGATCCTTCCCACACATGCACAAGCTAAGCACATGATCACCATGATGCAAATTTAATTTTTCAAACTTGGCTCAGAGTAACCGGTTAACAAACGGTGAGTAACCGGTTACTTAGTTCATTTTTGCTGAAGATGCGCAGAAAAACAAAGGAGTAACCGGTTAACGCATGGTGAGTAACCGGTTACTCAGTTCAAATTTTGAATTCTGGCGCCTTTTGGAGGGAAACTTGGAAAAGTGACTTCTGATAGTTGTTTTGAACTCGTTGAACCTCTGAAACTCAAAACTTGATATTGCTACTGAGTAACACCTGAAATGAACACAAACTCCTGCTGACACCTCAGAATATCCTACTGAAATAATAATGCCTGATACCGGATCGCTTGATCAGAAAATGACTGTTGAAGCTCCTGATTATCAAAACACCTAATGAGCAAAATAAAAGCTCCAAAAGATTTTGAAAACCATATGCTTGACCCTGAATACTGCTGAAAATAATGCCAGAGCTGATAACGCCATGAGTTGCTAGAAAAGACTTTAATCCCATGCCTAAACATGCAAAATGCAGAAATGACGATGCAAATGAAATGAAGCATAAGCCAAAAAGTTTAACAACATTAGGGCAAATTTTGAGGTGTTACAACTGCCCCTATTCAAACTTCTTGGATCCGAGGGTATGGAATCAACGACTTTCAGACAATTAGGATACACGGAGATTGAATACTAAAATAACCTGAAAATTTGCACCTTGTGGGGAGGATGAAATAATGCAAATACGAGAACGGCCAAAGGCGGACTCGGAAAGGCAGACCGGCGGAAGGCGGGCTAAACTGAGGATATAAGGACAAACGAGAACGGCCGAAGGCGAACTCAAAAAGGTAGACCGGCCAAGGGCGGACCACACTAGGGAGATAAAAAGGATACGAGACTCGAAAAAGTGGTTCGAAAAGGTAGACCGACCATGCCGAAGGTGGGCTCGAAAAAGAAAGACCAAGCCGAAGGTGAGCTTTCGAAGAAAGACTAAGCTGAAGGTAGACTCTCAAACAAAGGATACGAGACTATGTCGAAGGTGGGCTCGAAAAAGAAAGACCAAGCCGCAGGTGGGCTTTCAAAGAAAGACTAAGCCGAAGGTAGACTCTCAAACAAAGGATACGAGACCATGCCGAAGGTGGGCTCGATAAAGAAAGACCAAGCCGAATGTGAGCTTTCAAAGAAAGACTAAGCCGAAGGTAGACTCTCAAACAAAGGATACGAGGCCATGTCGAAGGTGGACTCGAAAAAAGAAAGACCAAGCCGAAGGTGAGCTTTCAAAGAAAGACTAAGCCGAAGGTAGACTCTCAAACAACAATACGAGACCATGCCGAAGGTGGGCTCAAAAAAAGAAAGACCAAGCCGAAGGTGAGCTTTCGAAGAAAGACTAAGCCGAAGGTAGACTCTCAAACAAAGGATACGAGACCATGCCGAAGGTGGGCTCGAAAAAAGAAAGACCAAGCCGAAGGTGAGCTTTCGAAGAAAGACTAAGCCGAAGGTAGACTCTCAAACAAAGGATACGAGACCATGTCGAAGGTGGGCTCGAAAAATAAAGACCAAGCCGAAGGTGAGCTTTCAAAGAAAGACTAAGCCGAAGGTAGACTCTCAAACAAAGGATACGAGACCATGTCGAAGGTGGGCTCGAAAAAGAAAGACCAAGCCGAAGGTGAGCTTTCGAAGAAAGACTAAGCCGAAGGTAGACTCTCAAACAACAATATGTAAAATTGACAGATCTACGAAGATGACTCCGCCGGGGAAAAGAGAAATCTAAACAGACAACTCTGTGGGGGAGCATAGGAAGAACCAACAAGAAGGACAAATCCACTGGTTGCGGTGTATTGTAAAACAACTTCTCCTGGATTTTGTTACTTTCTGCTGGGGAAAGAAACTGGTAAAGGATATCAAACCTGGCTTATGCTTCGAATGCATATGTTTGAATTTTTCTATGGCGTAATGCTCCATACGAAATGGAAATGCTACGCGTTTGGGAGGATGTCATGCAAAAATGCTTATGCAATGCAAAAAGAGGCGTCTCAGCAAAATAAATGCTGAAGACCAAGGAAACTCCACTGGGGACTCCAAACTGAATTGTCTTCTGAAATAAGAGACCCTGTGGAGGAAGATTTCACTCTGCTGAAGAAGATCCTGATCACGAACTCAGCTGGAGATGAAAACTCCGAGAGAAGATCCACTCTGTTGGGGAGGGATAAAAAGGAATACTGAAGATGGAATTCAAAGAGAAATTCTCTCCGCTGAAGATTACCAATGACTTCCACCTGGATCTGAAAGAATGCCAATAACCATTGGACTTAAGACCTGTTGGAGATATCAACCGCTTTTGAACAAACCACTGTGACTATCACCATCAAACTTTGCTTGGGGAGACAAGTCAGTAATTCCAAACCTATTTGGGTATATTACTGAACTCAACCTGCTATTGAGAGATGCCCTTGCTTTTACCCTGCCGGCGAATATCAGTACTTTTACCTTGCTGGGGAGTACCGGCCATGACCAGCAAATCTGCTTGGGGAACGGTAGATGATGACATCAACTCTGCTAGAAGATAACATCAAGCTTACTCATCTGAGGGGATTAACTCATACCGTTGCTGGTGAGGAAAACATTTCTCGACTAGTTGAGGAGAATTAGTGCTCAGGCCCTGCGGGGAAAATAACATCTTTGTCCAAAGAGGACAACACTCCGTAAGTCTCTTGCTGGGGATGCAACAACATCAACTCTTGAATGCTTACCGAGAGAGTAATAAATCAACCACAACTCTAGCTGGGGAAATAATCCTGTGTACTATGCTGAGGAAGGTAATCCTCAACACCCTGGCTGGGGAAAATAACAACCTGCTGAGGAGGATGAACTTCTCAATATTGAGGAAAATAGCTCTACTGGGGAGAAACCCTGCTAGGGATTAGAGCATGTCGTTGCTGACGGAAATACTCTTCCCGACTTGCTGAGGAAAGCGAGCGCCAGGCTCTGTGGGGAAAATAAAGTCTTCTCAAAGACATCCAACACACCTCCTGCTGGAGATACAACCACACCCACCTCAGAGCAATCCACTTTAAACTGCTTGCTGGGGGGAATGAGTTCTGTTGAGGATGAACAAACCTGTTGCCCTGCAAACACAATCAACAGAAAGCTCTATACGCAAAAAGGTTATTTCGATTACCATCACAATGACCGTTGCCTAAGCAATTTCCACTATTTTCTGATATGCTTCGCAAAGCTTAACATTTTCGCATGCAATGCTTTATCAAAATATCGGACGTTTTCACAAACAAAATAGCAAAAGTAAAAACACAAATGGAAAGTTTTTGAGTGAAATGAAGACTTTATTGAATGAAATTGGCCTGTGAATAGGCATTTACATTTAGAAGCAATTCCTGAAAAGAGGTAATTGCCAGAAGAAATAAAAGAAAATACACATGTCGGCAATGTGGGGAACAGAAATCCACCATGATTCAATTCAGCTATGACCCAGTATACCTTGCTTATCCGCAGATGCTTTGTCCTTCGAAAAGACTGACTGGACTGACCTTTCCTTCGAAATTTCCACGTATCAAAAGTGTTCACAGATCGAACGCAGATCGTAGCCTCTTGCTTTTAAATCCCTAACTTTTTCCTGGATAGCCCTTTTCGGGTTTTCAATCCACCGAGATACCCTTTTTTTTTTGCCAAAGTTGCCTTTTCAGGTTTTCAACCTTGCGGGTTCATTCTTTTTTTTTATTTTATCCCTAATTTTTGCCCGAATCTTTTCTTTTTATGGTTCGTCGGGATGCCCATTTTTGCCTGGACTTTCTTTTTGTGTCCAGCGGGTCTCTTTTATGCAAAGTATTTTTTGACTACGTCTGCATTCACAGGGGACGTAAAATCTTCGCCATCCATAGTTGAGAGTAACAAGGCTCCACCAGAGAAAACCTGTCTTACTACATATGGCCCTTCGTAGTTTGGAGTCCATTTGCCCCTGTGATCTGTTTGAGGAGGAAGGATCCTTTTCAAAACCAATTCACCAGCCTGAAAACACCGAGGACGCACTTTCTGATCAATGGCTTTCTTCATCCCGCTTTGATACAACCGAACATGTGCAATGGCTGCCAATCTCTTCTCTTCAATAAGGTTCAGCTGATCCAGTCTGGAACGCACCCACTCAGCTTCATCAAGATTCACGTATGCCAGAATTCTTAAAGAAGGAATCTCAACCTCTAATGGTATGACTGCTTCCATACCATATACCAGTGAGAAAGGAGTTGCCCCAGTCGATGTGCGTACCGACGTACGATAACCATGCAAAGTATAAGGCAATATCTCATACCAGTCTTTATAGGTCACTGCCATTTTCTGCACAATCTTCTTGATGTTCTTATTCGCTGCCTCAACAGCCCCATTCATCTTCGGACGATAGGGAGAAGAATTGTGATGTTCAATCTTAAAGCTGTGACATAGCTCCTTCATCATCTTGTTATTCAAATTTGAACCATTATCAGTAATGATTCTCTTCGGGACCCCATACCGGCAGATGACGTCCTTCTTGATAAATCTGGCTACCACTTGTCTGGTGACATTGGCAAATGAGGCTTCTTCCACCCACTTCGTAAAATAATCAATGGCAACCAAAATGAAATGATGCCCATTGGAAGCAGTCGGCTCAATCTTTCCGATCATATCAATGCCCCACATGGCAAAGGGCCAAGGCGATGACAACACATTCAGAGGAGTAGGTAACACATGCACCTTATCAGCATAAATCTGCCATTTATGACACTTCCGGGCGTATTTGAAAAAATCAGATTCCATGGTCATCCAATAATACCCCGCTCTCAACAGTTTTCTGGCCATAGCATGCCCATTGGCATGGGTACCGAAAGATCCCTCATGAACTTCTTCCATTAACAGGTTTGCCTCGTGTTCATCAACACAACGTAGCAAGACTATATCAAAGTTCCTCTTGTACAGCACATCGTCTTTTGTCAGAAAGAAATTTCCTGCCAACCTCCTCAGAGTTTTCTTGTCTTTGGAAGATGCACCCTCTGGATACTCTTGACTCTTTAGAAAAACCTTAATATCATGATACCAAGGTTTGCCATCTGACACATCTTCAATCGCAAACACAAAAGCTGGTCTATCCAGACGCATGATTCTGATCGAAGGAGTTTCATTCTAACGATTCACCTTATATATCGAAGACAATGTTGCCAACGCATCGGCCATCTGATTCTCCAACCGGGGTATATGATGAAAGTCAATTCTGTCAAAGAAAGGTAACAACCTTCTGGCATAGTTGTTATAAGGCACCAAGTTCGCTTGACGAGTCTCCCATTCGCCTGTAATCTGATTAACTACCAACGCGGAATCACCATAAACATCGAGGTTCTTGATTCTCAAATCAATTGCTTCTTCTAACCCCATAATGCATGCTTCATACTCCGCCTCATTTTTGGTGCATACGAACGCTAACCGAGAAGTAAAAGGTATATGAGAACCTTTTGGAGTCGTAATGATTGCCCTGATTCTCTTGCCGTATGAGTTAACAACCCCATCAAAGACCAGCTTCCATTGGGACCCAATTTCTGGCCCTTCATCAGGTAGAGGCTCTTCACAATCCTTCATCTTCAGATACATGATATGCTCATCAGGAAATTCAAACTTCATCGGTTGATAATCCTCAATTGGTTGTTCAGCGAGATATTCTGATAGAACACTTCCCTTAATGGCTTTTTGGGAAACATATTGAATATCATATTCTGTCAGAACCATCTTCCAGCGGGCTATTCTTCCAGAAAGCGCCTGCTTTTCAAACACATACTTGATCGGATCTATCTTCGAAATCAAGAAGGTTGTGTGGTTTAACATATACTACCTCAAACGCTTAGCTTCCCAAGCGAGTGCACAACATGTTTTCTCCAGCATTGAGTACCTCGACTCACAATCAGTAAACTTCTTACTCAGGTAGTAGATGGCATGCTCTTTTCTACCTGACTTATCGTGTTGACCGAGCACACACCCCATTGAATTCTCAAGAACCGTAAGATACATAATCAGAGGCCTTCTTGGCACTGGCGGCATAAGGACCGGAGGTTCATGCAAATAATCTTTTATCTTTTCGAACGCCTTTTGACAGTCTTCGTTCCACCTGGCCGCCTGATCTTTTCTTAACAACTTGAATATTGGTTCACACATGGCTGTAAGATGGGAAATGAATTTAGCAATGTAGTTTAACCTCCCTATGAAACCACGAACCTCTCTTTCTATTCTTGGCTCAGGCATTTCTTGAATGGCTTTCACTTTAGCAGGGTCAACCTCGATACCTTTTTCGCTGACAATAAAACCTAGTAACTTTCCAGATCTCACCCCGAAGGTGCACTTGTTCGGATTCAACCTCAGTCTGAACTTTCTCAACCTTTCAAATAATTTTTGAAGATTAACCAGATGTTCTTCCTCTATCTGTGACTTCGCAATCATGTCATCAACATAGACCTCGATCTCTTTGTGAATCATATCATGAAAGAGAGTCACCATCGCCCGCTGATAGGTTGCCCCAGCATTTTCAATCCAAAGGGCATCACTTTGTAACAGAATGTCCCCCACGGTGTTATGAACGTCGTTTTCTCCATGTCCTCTGGGGCCATCTTGATTTGGTTATACCCAGAGAAACCATCCATGAAGGAAAACACAGAATACTGAGCGGTGTTGTCCACTAACACATCAATATGAGGAAGCGGGAAGTCGTCTTTTGGACTTGCTCTATTCAGATCTCTGTAATCAACGCACATCCTGACCATTCCATCCTTCTTAGGTACAAGTACAATATTAGCAACCCATGGAGGATAATTCGTTACAGCAAGAAACCCGACATCTAACTGCTTCTGAACCTCTTCTTTAATCTTGACAGACATTTCCGGCTTCGTCCTTCTCAGTTTCTGCTTAATCGGAGCACATCCTTCTTTGAGCGGCAGTCGGTGTACCACGATGTCAGTGTCGAGCCCAGGCATGTCCTGGTAAGACCAGACGAATATATCCACATACTCTCGGAGCATTTCAATCAATCTTCCCTTGACAGTGTCTTCCAAAGCAGCCCCAATCCGTACCTCTTTCTTTGCGTCCTCGGTTCCCAAGTCAACAACCTCGATTTCCTCCTGATGAGGAAGAATGACCTTTTCCTCCTGTTTCAACAGCCTAGCTAATTCCTCTGGTAAGGCACAATCTTCATCAGTCTCTTCTTCAGCCTGATAAATGGGATTGTTGAAGTCGTATCGGGCCATAGCTGAATCATGAGGGGTGGAATCTGAACAAGAACACCTGCATGATTGATGATTTATGTTTATTATGGATGCATCAAACAAAAAACACATTGCCATTTTGCTGTGATTTTAATGCAAAAAATAATAAAAAAATATAAAAACAGGGATTGTCGCGGTGAAAATTGGATACCATAGTTATTTGTTAACTAGGATCGCATTTTTAATGTCACCACCGGTCTTTGATTTTATCCAAGGGAAGGGAGAAAAAACCGAATTTCCACAATGCAATGCAAATGCACTTAAGATTCTAAGTTTGGGGGTTGGTTATACCTAGGGTGTTAGCATCGTAGATATCTGTAGTACTCTACAGGAACCTCTTGATTAATTACGTTATTTATTATCCATTTTGCTAAGGGTTTAAGGGTAGGTGATTTATTATTTTAATCCTAAGTGTGCTCGACAAGATATCGCATCTTGTGCCTACATATCCTGTCAGGGGGGAATCAGAGCACTTATAGTTCCTTATTAAGGATACTAAATATTTTAAAGACTTAGGAGAGGAGGATGAGTCATCATCCTAAGAAAGACCACCACACTTTTGAAAATGTTTGAATTTTGTGGGGCATGGGATTGTATGTCCCTTCTTTGAGATGATTAACATCTAATTCTCTTGTGTGGAGAATTAGGCGGGCTAAAGTTTGATTAAATAATCAAAATTGAGGGGGACTAACCTAGGAAGTCTATCCTAAGTTATCTAATAAACTTATCTTAAGGGTGTCGATTATGAATGCAAATGATGTGCACCATGCACAATAACATGATTATCATGCATGGGATTTTCCCTTGGATATTTATGCAATTAATTGTTGTTATTTAGGCGAGGGTGCTAGCAAGGTGATGCTAGACTTGTGTCTTGTGACCAAAAGGTTGATTGCGATGCCCGAAGACAATCGACTTACATGGGTGGAAAATGGCTTGACGTTGGATCGAGAATTTTAACTATTTTGAAAGGTTTAGAATACAAGAGGCATGCATACATCATAAGCACAATATTAAGCAAAATTATATCAATCACGAAAATAACACATAGCATACGATTCACTCAGGCGCGTGAGATTTAGAGAGTTTTGATTAAGATTACTTGTTTAGGAATTAAGTTAGAGATTATTGTTAAATTGAAAAAGTTAAAGATTTCTTGTTAATAAGAGGAGTTTTATTTTGAAAAAGTTTTGGTCTTAAAGTAAAAAAAAAAAAAAAAATTAATAAAGTTTTCTTAAAAAAGAGTTTCTTTTTATTATAGACAAATCTCGTTATTATTTTAGTAAAAAAGAAAAAAAGTCATTAAGAGAAATTCTTAAAAGACTCTAATTCTAATATTTTAATAAATAAGTCTTTACTAAAGTTTTTTTTTAAAGGTTTTTTTTTTAATTATTATATAGTCATGCTAAAAGATATGAAGGTTATATTTATCATTAAAACAGTTTAATAAAAGAAAAAAAACTAAATGCTTACTTTAAGATTAGTTATGTTTTAAATTATTTAGAAAAAAGAATAAATTTGAATTTATTATAAAAAAAGGTTAGATTAACTAAAAACAGATTAATGAATTAAATGGAGGAAATCTTGCGATTGCAGCAGGAGAGGGTCCATCATGGACCCTCGAACTATGACCGTGTGATGTGGGCGTGTTGCGGATCTAAAGGCCCAAACTGAGGGCGTACGGTAGCATGGTATGATGCAGTGCACAAGATCAAAATGAACCAAAAGAAAAAGAGAAAAAGAAAGCCAGACGACTCTCACCCTCTTATCTTCTAACTCTCGTTATCCTCTCCCTCTCTCAAAAATTAGGGTTTTACCACCCCCAATTACGCCGCCGTCGCCACCCGTTCTCATTTCTCTCGATCCGACAAACAAAGACCCTTCCCCCACGGTTCCCCAGCCCCAACATTCTCATTATTATTTTTTTACAAATTACCAGATTAGAGCAATGGAAAAAAAAAGAAGAGAATATGCCGGCGGTTGAGGACGAGGAAGCGGAAGAGCTTTGGATTCCTCAGCGTTTCCAGGTGGTGTCCTTCTTTTTCTTGTCGTATATCCCTCTATGACTTTGTGCGTATCTACTTAATCCGTGTACGTCTTCCCTTTATGCATGATGATGTTCTTCGTTGTGTGTTGATGTGATGTTTCAATTTGTGTTCTGTGTGAATCTGTTGATACTCTCTTGATGCTATGTGTGCGGTTTGCTTTATTTTTGTGAATGAGTTTTGCGAATTGTTCCTCTTGCTGTGAATCTCTGAGTGTGTATTTGCTCTGTTTTTTTTTGTGTGATGTTCTGTACTGTTGGCGATATGTATGATGTACGTGTGTGGTGTAGACGTGAATGGTTTTTCTGATATCAATCTCCTTATCTGATACGTGTGATTCACGTGCCTTTTATAGGCTTAGAAGAAAGACCTTGTACTGAATACACTTGAATTGTGTTGGAACATGTTTCACCACTTTAGGTAAGTTTTCAAAATCCTGTATCTGTCCTTAGAAAGTTTTTAAGTGTTGTCCAAACATGTCTTGGTGGTTTTGGAAGGTTTTTGAAAGGTGTTGGGACGTGTTTTATTCTTGTTTTGGAATGTATTTGAAAGTTGTCTGAAAGTTTTGATCTGACTTTTGATGATTCACATATTGATGAGCTTGTCCAGATGTTTCTAATCAAACGTATCCTCTTTTCCTCTTTCCAACTTAGGTGAATGGTTGTCAAGATGCAATGGCTGGGACTACCCGAAACATAGCCAAGCGCTCAGGCTTGTGAATGTCTACGAGTAAGGAAAATGGTGAGCTACCTCTTCTTGAAATCTCACAACCCTGCATCATGTTCTCCTTATGCTATTGTGTGAAGTCTAATTTTGATTGCAAATAATTTCTCGTGAGTCATTTGTCAACAGCTTGATTTCCACATTACCTCGTATTGGTCCCGTTCACATTCTGTATAGTTTTAATTTGAAACGTGTCGTGGACATGCTCCTTATTTAATTTGATCTTTCTTTCGAATGTTTGAATTGATGGGGTTTGGAAATTAAAACCTTTTGATGCTATCCTGTACAGGTTTTGGAGCTTGGCGCGTCCACGGCGTGCGGTTAATAGAATAAATCAGTTGAGGTTATTATGGCACCCGTAATGGACATGTTGAAGGCTTTTGTTTCTCATGTAGTATGGTTTGTTTTGTTCAAATTTGCAAATGATAAAGGTATAGGTCCTGACAATTTGTTTTCATCAATTTGCATTATACGTAGATTTGGAAAAAAAACTTAGTTGCACTGGTACTGCTCCTGTTAATCCATTCCCACTTAGGAACAAGAGTTCCAAAGATTTGATATTGCCAATTATGTTGTTCCAAAGCCGTGAACCGCATTTTTGCTTAATTTTGCAGCCTTAATCATGTCAGTTGGAACGTGGGCTGGGAAATGTAGTTTGGGTGGTACAAACGGAAGCTTTAAGGAACGCAGAAGATTGAATACGATAAGGCTGCCATCTCAAATTTGTTTGGCTTAATGCATAATTGATCATAAGCTTTGAAGTTGCATTTACCATACTGGCAAGAGTATCTTACAAGGTTTTTCAACTGTATTTTGGTGCAATAAAGAAGTGAGTAGGAGTGGGATCTTTATTGAAGTTAATATGTTTACCTTCACTTTGCAAAGTATCTCCCTGTTGATTTATGAATGGTGTTTCTATATTTTTGTAGGTGAAGGATTGTCCACTGCCTAGGGTTATTTGTACTTACGGTGAAACAAACTGAATATGTCACTATCAAGAGTATAATGTGTGTTTAACAAAAACTGGAAACTCCATTTGCTTATGGTTATTCTTGGACAAGGTCTTGTTCAATATTTCTTGGTTTGCTCTCTTTTTCGGCGACTCGACCCCTATACCCTCTTCTGCTACTGGAAAAACAATTTCTTTTACTGAAGCAGATTTATCATATACCAAGTGAAGAAGTAGGACTTGGGTGTGAGAAAAGCTTTGTCGTATCAAATGATACCCGAGAAAATTCCTCGGCTTATAATTTTGGTTTGGAGCTTCATATAAATGCTTAGGATTCTTTATTGTAAAACATGATGACTTTGTAACTTTGTAGCTTTGGCATGGAGTTTCTTACGACATGAGATAATTTGTAATCTCTAAGTTTCCTTCCACTCTTGTAAAACGTTTACTTGAATATGAATCTTTGAACTTGATATTCTCATGATGAATATTATTTGCAACTAATCTTATGATCTTTCAATTTGGTATTTGGCATATGGACACTCTTGAATAAAAGCTTATGGAAAACGTGGTACTGTGATGAACATGATTGTAAACTTTGAATCCTTTGAAAATTTCTTTGAAACTTTGAATAAACTTGTGCCTAATTTCCAAAGGATCTTTATAAATGGCCCTTCTAATTTCAACATATTTACCAACTTTGACCAAATCCAACGGAACAATTGGATTTTGATTTTCCAACTTGAACTTTTGTGAAGGGCATGAATCTTTAAAATCTCGGAGACTTGATATGGCTTGGATGCTTGAACCTTAATCATATGAGAAAGTCATTATGCTAAAGCTCTTGCCAATTTTTCTTTTGAATCTGGATACTTGATTTAATGAGTTATTCATGGTAAAAAAAAGGGACCACTCTTTGCAGACAAACTCATGAACTGGAATGGTGAGCATTGCATTTTGAACCATGGCTTTGTAAGAGAAACAAATGAGTTAATTTGAGCTCGATTCAAGCTTTTTACCCAAACCTATCACTTCAAACTTTGTTGCACAATCGAGAATGAACTTGGTACAAGAAACGTGCCCTGAAGAATCCTCAGATACAACCTGTAGTACAACTTACCGCACAACCATGACCAGTCTTAGGGTATCAAATTCCATATCAGAGGGTATAAGGATCTAGTATTCTGTGGAGAGAAAACTGAGGAGTCTGAGGGAATAAGAAGCTTTGTGGTGGCTTAGGGATCAAAGGGAAAGGGCACAGTCACACAGGAGTCCAACACACATCTTGTAAGGACCAGAGAAACTTCCACAAAGACACACACAACACAGCCTTCAAAACCTTGACCTTTTGCAGCATCATCTGTCCTTAAAAAAACAAAACAGACAAAACTAGATAAAGCGGTTAGTTATGCACGGATGATTGACCTAATATGTCATGCAAAGAACAAGGCGGGGATCTTAGGGTCAAAAATTAGGGTGCGACAGATGCCCCTATTTAAGTTTCTCTTATTCGGAGATATGGAGATTGAAATCTTCATCTCGACGAGATATGAGAGACTTAAATACAAACATGCACAAATTTTTTGGCCCTAAGATGCTGCCAAATGCACATGATATGGTATGAAAATGATATGAAATGCAAGACAAAGAAACCCGTGAGAAAAACAAATCACAGGGAATAACCGATGTTAAGACACAAAGAAAGAAAGAAAAACGATGAGGACGACCTAGCGAGACGAGACTCCACGGGGAAAGATCTAACTCCACTGGGGGAAAGAGACTGCTAACTGACAATCACAAGGTATCTTAAGCATCAAGGTGTCGAACTTGCGATGAAATCTTCTAACAAAATCTACTTGAGGATCCTGCTTTAGTGGTCAACCGGAGGAATCTTCAAGAGATATCAACTGGAAGAGTCTATTGTTGAAACTTAGAATCTCTTCTGAGAATACCTTCTGCCAAGGTTTTATTAAAAACGTTTCCACTATCAAAGATACTGGAGAATCTACTGAGAAAAAAAACTGTCTGTCAAAGTTTAAAGTTAACCAGGAAATTTACTGCCGAAATCCTGGAAAGAAACGACTGTTTGTCGAAATTTGAAGTTAACCAGGGAATCTATTGTCGAGATCCTGGAAACAAACGACTGTTTGTTGAAGTTTGAAGTTAACCAGGGAATCTACTGTCGAGATCCTGGACACAAATGACTGTTTGTCGAAGTTTGCTGGAGATCTACTGCCGAGAATAACCAGAGAATTTAATATGAAATACCTACTGCCGAGGTCTTCTGGAAATCTACTTCCGAGAATAACCAGGAAAATACCTTCTGATAATCAAGCAGTCTGTTTAAAGGACAATAAACTTCCCCTCGTCTCGGGTCATAAGCCACGGACTGGTCTCAGTTTCTTCCTTAATCAAGTATTTCACTTGAAAAGGGTAAAATATAAACCTCCCCTCGTCTCGAGTCATAAGCCACAGACTGGTCTCAGTTTCCTCTTTGGGGAGAGAATATCCACTACCGATTTACTAGGTAGTTCACAAAGAAAGATCATCTGCTACCAGTTTACTGGGTAGTCCACGATGAAAATATCACCTGCTACCGATTTACTGGGTAGTCAGCAAATGAAATATCATCTGCTACCGATTTACTGGGTAGTCCACGATGAAAATATTACCTGCTACCGATTTACTGGGTAGTCAGAAAATGAAATATCATTTGCTACCGATTTATTGGGTAGAAAAATATTACTTGCTACCGATTTACTAGGTGGTCAGCAAAGGAAATATCATCTGAATCTTCACCAAACTTCTCGAAGAGATGCCATTTGATGGAAGCAAATTGAATTGTGGACTCACTGAGGAGAATACCACTGAGAATTAATATTACTGTAGCTGAAAACTGCGTTGAAGATAGTAAATTCTTGCAAAAAGGATTCTCAAATAAAGAGAATACTTGTAATGTCTTCAACAACTTCCTCTGGAGAATAAGCTGATAATCTTGACAACTTCACCGGGGATAGAAAAAATGTCATGAGAAGACTGCCATTTGCCATCCGGATAGAAAATTGAGCTCAAATAAAGAGCTACCGCTTGTTGTCTGGATTTAAATCCCATAGTAGTGCTGGAGGAATAACTTTTGTCTTCCATAGAGATCTTTGAATAAATTCCTCTTGGGGAGATAGGGCGCAAAATAAATGCATGCTTGATCTAGGTTCAACAGCCTAGGGATATCCAAAATTGTGATGGTCAGGGACCAAAGTTCAATTCAGGAAATAACTGAAAAGAAATGGTCAAGCAAGACTCATCTTTTGAGGAATGAACTCAAAGGGGTTTTATCTTTATCCAAATATGGAAAAGAAAACTAAAGCAACCATCTTCCACGAGGATCAAACTCAGTGGGGAATTAGAGAGGATGTGCTCTTTCTGCCTAGGGCTGACGACTCTACTTGGAGGGAGAGGACAAACCCGATCACTTGGAGATGAGCGCAACCAAAGTGAAAGAACGAACAAACAACAAAAATGCAAGATGCAAAAAAAATGACATGCCATGAATCTATATGAAAGAATGTTATGTTATGCTTATGTTTATGATGACAAAACAAAACGAAGAGAAGCAAACGGGAGATGAAAACAAGCATCTCGATACGAATACTCGATCAATCTTCGCAATATAGAAGCCTCACTGGGGATGAAAGGAGAGCCATATATGGAAACATGATCCTGCTTCAAAGCTTCAAACTTCTCTGAGGAAAATAGAGCACTCCACTTGGAGATGAACATCATGACTTCACTTAGGGAATTGTCAAGATGAACCTTGTGATTCCGTTAGGGGATGAGAAAGATTAACTGGGAACGAATCAAACTCAATGATTGAAAAGACCTCACGGGGGATGAAATAAATATCCGTTGCAAATTGAAGTAGTGTGAATGAAAGTTGTAACTGGATAAAATAAATATCCACTTAATCGGGGAAGCTTGGATCAATAGTAGTTGAAAATGTCGGAGATAAAACTTTGAGGGGATGAAATAAACATCCGCTTTCACTGGAGAAGATCGAGTCGAGGAGTGAAATAAACACTCACTTTGCTGGGTAAGGTTGAAGTTGTAAGAGGATCCACCGAGGATTCTTAGGTTGCTGACTGGAGAAACCTTGCATCAAACGTGCCATAACTTCTTAAAATAGAGATCCACCGAGGAATGGTTGTGACTACCTGAAGAAAAGACTTACTGGGGTGTTGTCACATTACTTGGGATAGAAACTCTTTGAGACATGAGCGAATAATGTCGTGAGACAGGTGTAACTCTGTATTGATAACCTGCATAGTAGTCGCCATTTTGAATAATAATTATTGTGGATGAGAAGCAATCTTCACTTCTCAAATGCCCCAGATCACTTGGTTTATAAGAAGAAGTCATCCTAAGAGGATTTTACAGAGAACTTGGTATTCGAGGTGTTCCAATGTATTCCAACTCTTGGAGAGATTCGTCGAATCTCGACGTAACTGGCCCATGATTGATAGTATCTTTAGTCTTCAAGATTGGAGAGATTTATCAAATCTCGACATAACTGGCTCGGATTGATGGTATTCTATACACTGAGTCTTTGAACATGGAGAGATTTATCGAATCTCGACGTAACTGCCCTAGATTGACGGTGTTCTGCACAACGAGTCTTCAACTTATTCTTCAGACTGTGGAGTAATAGCTGGGAAATAACTTGCCCCCGCTCAACAAGGTCTTCAGGTGACGTGTCCCTGGATACTATCATCTCCTTGAAACAGTACTAAATTTTAGCTCATCATTGCCACACATATGTTAATTTCTATGATGTCAAGCAATGTTAGCAAGTAGAACATGTTAATCCTGAAACAGATAATGCAACGTATGTTTGTCTTGAAGTTTTATTTAAAAATATTTTTGTGATTGAATTACCGATTTTATAATGCCAACGCGAATTTGAGCATAGCTCATGGGAGTCAGGAAACGGTATCTCAATGAGTATGCTTTCGAAATAAACCTTGCTTCAATTAGGACTTTTAAGGGTTGTATCGTGGCTTGGTTCACGATTTAAGAAACAAAGGATATAAGGCTCAAAGTTTGTTTGTGCCCACCCAATCTTCGTGATATTTTACTCCATTTTTTTTTAATTACCTTGCCCCAGGTTAAGAATAAAGGTTTTTTTTAGAAAAGAAAACTACTACTTCAAGGCTCAAAGGGTTAACGAGGGTCTATCTCCTTATATCTCCGGTGTTTAGGGATTTTAAACAACGCCCTATATCACTAGCAGAGTTTTATTCAAAAGCATACAACAAGAGATCCTGCGTTTGATTTCATCATCCTCCATTCAATTCTCTGCCGAGGCAAGAGATTGGAGTAGTATTGGCATTATAAAATAGAAATAATGTTTAAAATGAGTTAAACGAATGTATTTCTTCAAGACAAACATAATTCGTTGTATTACTTATTCAAAATAACAAGTTCTTACACGCAAACATGCTCATAATCAAAGAAATAACAACCAGATGCAAGCAAATGAATAAACAACTTAATGATCCTGAGAGTGAACTCTACTTTTGATTCCATTGGCTTGGGAGGAACTTCTCGAGTCTTCACGTCCATCAGCACAAATGTGTTCCATTTATAACTGGGATTCCTCTCTTGAATGTCAGCACTTCATCGTCGATCATTTCTTGTACTTTTTCTTGGAAGACCTTACAATCTTCAATCGAATGCCTCAACACTCCGTCATGAAATTCACAACTGGTATCTGGATTGAACCAAGGAGGGCGAGATTTCATGGCTCTGGTCTTTCTGGGTGCCATCACTGAGTTTTGGGCAAAGCAAGACCACAATTGACCGTAAGTCATTGGGATTAAGTCAAACCAACGAGTCTTTTCTTCTGGACTAATCAGAGGTCTTTGTTGGTCCTGACGCTGATTCTGGTGATTCATGTTCTGAATTCGTGGGTTTAGACGTGGATTCAAAGGAGTTAACCTTTGTCGTTTGTACAGAGGTAGTGATTGCTGGCACTGAACAGGCACTGCATACCGGCGTTTGTGATAAGGCACCGGAACTGGAGCTTGCAAAGTCTGAGGAGAATCCAAAATTGCATTAACTTCAACACTTTTTCCCCTCGAGAATCACTAATAGATTTCTCTTCATCAGCTTGACTATTCGAGGCGTCTTTAATTTTCCCACTTTTGAATGCGTTCTCGATGTTTACTCCGACCTCCATAACTTTAGGGAACTCTAATGGCACTACGCCTATCATTCTGACATAATAAGAGTATGACAGTGTTTTTAGAAACATCTTGGCCAGCTCCTTCTCTTGAAGTGGTGGCTGAACTTGGGCTGCCAATTCTTTCCACCGTTGTGCATATTCCCTGAAGGACTCGTTGTTTTTCTGACTCATGCTCATCAATTGGTCACTGTCTGGAGCCATGTCCACATTATAATTGTATTGTTTCATAAAAGCGCTAGCTAAATCTTCCCAAGACTGAATATGGTTCTTTTCTAGCTTCATATACCACATCAAGGATGCCCTAGATAAACTTTCTTGAAAGTAATGAATCATCAGCTTGTCATTGTCGGCATGAGTAGTCATCTTTCGACAAAACATTGTCAAATGGTACCTTGGACAACTAACACCCTTGTATACTTCGAAGGCAGGCATTTTGAACTTCGGTGGAATAACTACGTCTGGAACTAAACACAAGTTAGGAGCTTTAAGACCAGATGCATCAGGTCCTTTCAACATCTTCAATTGTTCTTGGAGGTCACGAAATCCTTTTTCAATCTCTCCTAATCTAGGATCATTCACAGTTGTCACATGACGGACGTTTTGAGAATTTGGCATATACATCAGAAAACGGGAATCTCCTTCGTTAACTTGATCAACCAGGTTATCTTGCACAGGCTGAGATCGAGTAGGAGCATCCACTTGTGGAGCATCGTTAGGGAGAAAATCAAACATCGGATTAGTCATCACTCTGAAGCCTGACATGGGATCCATATTCTCTGTTCCATCCATTATCCCCAGTAACTACTTCAAGTTTGAAAGATCAGCTGAGCGACACAAAGATAGGACTGAATAAGCTGAGGTGGAGAAAAGACGTATGCAAAGAGGATGCAATGCTAAAGATGAAATGCGAGTGCAGAAAGTTCATGGAACTCAGTTATTTATAATCATCGAGGAATACCAACAGACTTATTTTAATAATCATAAAAAGCGGTTACAATCATTAATACCGGAATACTAAAGATTGATTTATTAAAATGCGTCTATATGCTTTACAATAGTCATAACGTAATAGCTAAATAAAAGCTAATGATGATGGATCTAAGGAGACTCTTCCAATGGTTTTCTTGAATCCTTTGACCTCTTTCTTCCAACTGAGCATGTTCCAGAATGATATTGTCGACAAAGTGTTGACTGATGATCAGAATGAGATAAGACGTCTTGAGCTTTTCGTTTCTTGCAATAAGTAGCTTTTTTTCTAGAAATTCTCCTTTTGTAGTCATCTTAGCTTGAATATTAACCGAAGTTGAGAAATGGATACTTGTCTTAAATAAGATAGAGATGATAGCCTCCAAGTATGGTTTTGAACCTTTCTTTATCTGTCAGCAAGGTCTCCAGTCCCCTTAGATCGTCCAAGTTATGACTCTTGTAAAGGTACTTCGACATTTTTTTTTGTCCATGATATCCTTATGATGTTTATAAATAAGACTAAGTTCCATGAATTTTTATGATATGATGCTAATGCAACACAAAGGCAAAGCACAAAACACAGAGCACACATAAGCAAACAAACAGACAAAAGTCCTAGGTTCAAAGGAGCGTGAATGGAGTCAAGGTCTACCCATCCCAATAGGAGTGCACTATAGTTTCAAATGTACCTGCCGAACGGGTTCTACAAAGTTCCCAGAGTCTACAACCCATCTTTCGGATATTATCGATTTCCCAAATCACTTGGTAGTCAATAATATTCTCAAGAGAATCTCGTCTGAGTGTAGTATCGCGTAGCGACTATTGCAGAAATAAATTCCTGCATAGTCCCTGCACTACGTCCTAATAGGCCAAGTTGGGTTAAAGGTAACTACGGTCCCCAGTCTCGATGGCCTTTAGTTCGAAATAATAGCGTCTTCACGAATAGACTCATTGGACAAAATTAAATTTGAGAGGGCCTAGACTAAGTGGTGAAGTCTCAATTCACTTTTTCAGGAATCGACTCCCTCAAAGTATCCTTGAATTCTCACAGTTCCTATCATAATTTCACTCTAGTCCGGGTGTAGGACTTTGTCTCACCACACAAGTAATAACCTAAGCAAACATAACAGATAATAAATAACAAAACATAATTAATCAAGTTAGGGGAAACCCTCTTATGAGGAAGTCCCAAGTGAAGTCGCCATTTCTGTCGCGGTGAAAATTGGATACCATAGTTATTTGTTAACTAGGATCTCATTTTTAATGTCACCACTGGTCTTTGATTTTATCCAAGGGAAGAGAGAAAAAACCGAATTCCCACAATGCAATGCAAATGCACTTAAGATTCTAAGTTCAGGGGTTGGTTATACCTAGGGAAGGTGTTAGCATCCCAGATATCTGTAGTACTCTACAGGAACCTCTTGATTAATTACGTTATTTGTTATCCATTTTGCTAAGGGTTTAAGGGTAGGTGATTTATTATTTTAATCCTAAGTGTGCTCGACAAGATATCGCATCTTGTGCCTACATATCCTGTCAGGGGGGAATCAGAGCACTTGTAGTTCCTTATTAAGGATACTAAATGTTTTAAAGGCTTAGGAGAGGAAGATGAGTCATCATCCTAAGAAAGACCACCACACTTTTGAAAATGTTTGAATTTTGTGGGGTATGGGATTGTATGTCCCTTCTTTGAGATGATTAACATCTAATTCTCTTGTGTGGAGAATTAGGCGGGCTAAAGTTTGATTAAATAATCATAATTGAGGGGGACTAACCTAGGAAGTCTATCCTAAGTTATCTAATAAACTTATCTTAAGGGTGTCGATTATGAATGCAAATGATGTGCACCATGCACAATAACATGGTTATCATGCATGGGATTTTCCCTTGGATATTTATGCAATTAATTATTGTTATTTAGGCGAGGGTGCTAGCAAGGTGATGCTAGACTTGTGTCTTGTGACCAAAAGGTTGATTGTGATGCCCGAAGGCAATCGACTTACATGGGTGGAAAATGGCTCGACGTTGGATCGAGAATTTTAACTATTTTGAAAGGTTTAGAATACAAGAGGCATGCATACATCATAAGCACAATATTAAGCAAAATGATGTCAATCACAAAAATAACACATAGCATACGATTCACTCAGGCGCGTGAGATTTAGAGAGTTTTGATTAAGATTACTTGTTTAGGAATTAAGTTAGAGATTATTGTTAAATTGAAAAAGTTAAAGATTTCTTGTAATAAGAGGAGTTTTATTTTGAAAAATTTTTGGTCTTAAAGTAAAAAAAAAGAAATTAATAAAGTTTTCTTAAAAAAGAGTTTCTTTTTATTATAGACAAAATCTCGTTATTATTTTAGTAAAAAAGAAAAAAAGTCATTAAGAGAAATTCTTGAAAGACTCTAATTCTAATATTTTAATAAATAAGTCTTTACTAAAGTTTTTTTTAAAGGTTTTTTTTTCATTATTATATAGTCATGCTAAAAGATATGAAGGTTATATTTATCATTAAAACAGTTTAATAAAAGAAAAAAAACTAAATGCTTACTTTAAGATTAGTTATGTTTTAAATTATTTAGAAAAAAGAATAAATTTGAATTTATTATAAAAAAAGGTTAGATTAACTAAAAACGGATTAATGAATTAAACGGAGGAAATCTTGCGATTGCAGCAGGAGAGGGTCCATCATGGACCCTCGAACTATGACCGTGTGATGTGGGCGTGTTGCAGATCTAAAGGCCCAAACTGAGGGCGTATGGTAGCATGGTATGATGAGTGCACAACATCAAAATGAACCAAAAGAGAAAGAGAAAAAGAAAGCCAGACAACTCTCACCCTCTCATCTTCTCACTCTCGTTATCCTCTCCCTCTCTCAAAAATTAGGGTTTTACCACCCCCAATTACACCGCCGTCGCTAGGGATGGCAAAAATATCTGTACCCGCGGATATCCGTGGATAAAATCCATCACGGATATGGGGCGGATAACTTAATGGATATCCACGAATAAAATAAATGAATATTTAAATATCCGTTTGTTAATGGATATGGATATGGGTTTAATGATATCTGTACCCGCGGATATCCATATCCGTTAATAAATTATAAAAATCATTTAAATATCATTAGTTTATTATACCTTATCTTTTCATCTTCTAAAATAAATAGTCTTCTTTTTTTAAATTTTCTTTGAAGAAAACCTTTCACATTTCATTCAAATTCTATTAACCATTTCATATTTAAACTCTTCAATACTACATACCCCACTTCAACAATTTCACAGTCCAACCAACTAGTGTTGTCATTCCTCTATCGAACCAGTGTCTCCTTTCCTACTCCTTTGTGTTCGCTCATCCATCATAACTCATAATCACAATATCTTTTATTTGTTTGGTTAAAATGAAATGTATAAATATTATGTTTGGATCTACTTATAATTTGGTGAATAAGAAGAAAATTAACGTGATGAAATTTTATTGTTAAATTAAGAGCGAATTGTATGGATGTTATATGATAATAATTTTTTATGTCTTTAAAAGAAGTTAAAAGTATATTTTAAAAAAATAATTTTCATAAAAAAAATATTATCCATGGATATCTGTAAATATCCACGGATACCGTTAAACCCGTGGATTACCCGCTTAACGGATATCCACATGGATATGGGGCGAATATGGATATCATATTTATCCAACGGGGCGGATACGGATATCATAGTATCTGTCCCCATGGATATCCATTTACATCCCTAGCCGTCGCCACCCGTTCTCATCTCTCTCGATCCGACAAACAAAGAACCTTCCCCCACGGTTCCCCAGCCCCAACATTCTCATTATGATTTTGTTACAAATTACAAGATTAGAGCAATGGAAAAAAAAAGAAGAGAATATGCCGGCGGTTGAGGACGAGGAAGCAGAAGAGCTTTGGATTCCTCAGCGTTTCCAGGTGGTGTCCTACTTTTTCTTGTCGTATATCCCTCTATGACTTTGTGCGTATCTACTTAATCAGTGTACGTCTTCCCTTTATGCGTGATGATGTTCTTCGTTGTGTGTTGATGTGATGTTTCAATTTGTGTTCTGTGTGAATCTGTTGATACTCTCTTGATGCTATGTGTGCGGTTTGCTTTTTTTTTGTGAATGAGTTTTGCGAATTGTTCCTCTTGCTGTGAATCTCTGAGTGTGTATTTGCTCTGGTTTTTTGTGTGATGTTCTGCATTGTTGGCGATATGTATGATGTACGTGTGTGGCGTAGACGTGAATGGTTTTTCTGATATCAATCTCCTTGTCTGATACGTGTGATTCATGTGCCTTTTATAGGCTTAGAAGAAAGACCTTGTACTGAATACACTTGAATTGTGTTGGAACATGTTTCACCACTTTAGGCAAGTTTTCAAAATCCTGTATCTGTCCTTAGAAAGTTTTTAAGTGTTGTCCAAACATGTCTTGGTGGTTTTGGAAGGTTTTTGAAAAGTGTTGGGACATGTTTTATTCTTGTTTTGGAATGTATTTGAAAGTTGTCTGAAAGTTTTGATCTGACTTTTGATGATTCACATATTGATGAGCTTGTCCAGATGTTTCTAATCAAACGTACCTCTTTTCCTCTTTCCAACTTAGGTGAATGGTTGTCAAGATGCAATGGTTGGGACTACCCGAAACATAGTCGGGCGCTCAGGCTTGTGAATATTTCTACGAGTAAGGAAAATGGTGAGCTACCTCTTCTTCAAATCTCACAACCCTGCATCATGTTCTTCTTATGCTATTGTGTGAAGTCTAATTTTGATTGCAAATAATTTCTCGTGAGTCATTTGTCAACAACTTGATTTCCACATTACCTCGTATTGGTCCCGTTCACATTCTGTATAGTTTTGCAATGTTTTTGTCTTGTATGCGGTACTAGAATTTGAATGCTAGGAAATATATGCTTGCCATTTGAATATTTCACTTTGTTGCAATTTGACAATGGATTTGAACTACTACGTTATGTGTTTTAGTCAGGAAATTCTTCTTCTGATGGCAAGGTAAGCACCATTCTTATTGAAGAAAGATTGAATTAAAGCAACTCAATTATGTATTTCATAAGAACTAAAGGAGGTCCTATTGTCCAAATGCTCATATAACATCTCTTTAACTGTCTCTTGATGCAAATCGACTTCAAGATCAATCACACGGGTTCTTTGATATTCGTTTGTCATAGCAGAGTCGTAATATGAATGATGTTATTTCACTGCTGAAACTTTGGTAAACATTGAATCTTTGGAAGCTTCATTGTTAATTTCTTGGTTTAAGCATAAACTCAAAAAGTTCTTTCCATTTTACAGCGCACTAATTGCAACATTTTCTACAAGCTCCAAAGTCAGGTATTAAAGTGCAACCATGGCATTCTTTTGTCAATGAAGTTTGAATTATGGTGATAATCGTAGTTAGCAAATTGTTGTGTTTGGGTTTTTTGTTAAAGGTATTTTGTATGGTTAACATGTCCATGGCCTAATTATGAATTTGTTTTTATGATGATGGTATCATTTTCGAAACGTGTCGTGGACATGCTCCTTATTTAATTTGATCTTTCTTTCGAATGTTTGAATTGATGGGGTTTGGAAATTAAAACCTTTTGATGTTATCCTGTACAGGTTTTGGAGCTTGGCGCGTACACGGCGTGCGGTTAATAGAATAAATCAGTTGAGGTTATTATGGCACCCGTAATGGACATGTTGAAGGCTTTTGTTTCTCATGTACTATGGTTTGTTTTGTTCAAATTTGCAAATGATAAAGGTATAGGTCCTGATAATTTGTTTTCATCAATTTGCATTATACGTAGATTTGGAAAAAAAAACTTAGTTGCTCTGGCACTGCTCCTGTTAATCCATTCCCACTTAGGAACAAGAGTTCCAAAGATTTGATATTGCCAATTATGTTGTTCCAAAGCCGTGAACCGCATTTTTGCTTAATTTTGCAGCCTTAATCATGTCAGTTGGAACGTGGGCTGGGAAATGTAGTTTGGGTGGTACAAACGGAAGCTTTAAGGAACGTAGAAGATTGAATACGGTAAGGCTGCCATCTCAAATTTGTTTGGCTTAATGCATAATTGATCATAAGCTTTGAAGTTGCATTTACCATACTGGCAAGAGTATCTTACAAGGTTTTTCAACTGTATTTTGGTGCAATAAAAAAGTGAGTAAGAGTGGGATCTTTATTGAAGTTAATATGTTTACCTTCACTTTGCAAAGTATCTCCCTGTTGATTTATGAATGGTGTTTCTATATCTTTGTAGGTGAAGGATTGTCCACTGCCTAGGGTTATTTGTACTTACGGTGAAACAAACTGAATATGTCACTATCAAGAGTATAATGTGTGTTTAACAAAAACTGGCAACTCCATTTGCTTATGGTTATTCTTGGACAAGGTCTTGTTCAATATTTATTGGTTTGCTCCCTTTTTCGGCGACTCGACCCCTATACCCTCTTCTGCTACTGGCAAAACAATTTCTTTTACTGAAGCAGGTTTATCATATACCAAGTGAAGAAGTATGACTTGGGTGTGAGAAAAGCTTTGTCGTATCAAATGATACCCGAGAAAATTCCTCGGCTTATAATTTTGGTTTGGAGCTTCATATAAATGCTTAGGATTCTTTATTGTAAAACATGATGACTTTGTAACTTTGTAGCTTTGGCATGGAGTTTCTTACGACATGAGATAATTTGTAATCTCTAAGTTTCCTTCCACTCTTGTAAAATGTTTACTTGAATGTGAATCTTTGAACTTGATATTCTCATGATGAATATTATTTGCAACTAATCTTATGATCTTTCAATTTAGTATTTGGCATATGGACACTCTTGAATAAAAGCTTATGGAAAACGTGGTACTGTGATGAACATGATTGTAAACTTTGAATCCTTTGAAAATTTCTTTGAAACTTTGAATAAACTTGTGCCTAATTTCCAAAGGATCTTTATAAATGGCCCTTCTAATTTCAACATATTTACCAACTTTGACCAAATCCAACGGAACAATTGGATTTTGATTTTCCAACTTGAACTTTTGTGAAGGGCATGAATCTTTAAAATCTCGGAGACTTAATAAGGCTTGGATGCTTGAACCTTAATCATATGAGAAAGTCATTATGCTAAAGCTCTTGCCAATTTTTCTTTTGAATCTGGATACTTGATTTAATGAGTTATTCATGGTAAAAAAAAGGGACCACTCTTTGCAGACAAACTCATGAACTGGAATGGTGAGCATTGCATTTTGAACCATGGCTTTGTAAGAGAAACAAATGAGTTAATTTGAGCTCGATTCAAGCTTTTTATCCAAACCTATCACTTCAAACTTTGTTGCACAATCGAGAATGAACTTGGTACAAGAAACGTGCCCTGAAGAATCCTCAGATACAACCTGTAGTACAACTTGCCGCACAACCATGACCAATCTTAGGGTATCAAATTCCATATCATAGGGTATAAGGATCTAGTATTCTGTGGAGAGAAAACTGAGGAGTCTGAGGGAATAAGAAGCTTTGTGGTGGCTTAGGGATCAAAGGGAAAGGGCACAGTCACACAGGAGTCCAACACACATCTTGTAAGGACCAGAGAAACCTCCACAAATACACACACAACACAGCCTTCAAAACCTTGACCTTCTGCAGCAGCATCTGTCCTTAAAAAAACAAAATAGACAAAACTAGATAAAGCGGTTAGTTATGCACGGATGATTAACCTAATATGTCATGCAAAGAACAAGGCGGGGATCTTAGGGTCAAAAATTAGGGTGCGACAGGGATCAAAATATTTGAATGTGAAAATGTCCTTTATTATAGATAAAGAAAAGCATACAAAAACATTCAAGCCCTACAAACAAGAATCACTACGTCTTGGGCAGAACGTAGGATTAACATAGATGACAAACCGGGGCAATTACTCTGGTCCGGTCACTTGAATGGCTCTCTCTGACGACCAGTTGTGAAGACTTTGACCTAGAACACAAGGGCGGATCCAACTATCCATATCACAATCACTATCCCCCTCTTCATCAATAGCATTGATCCTATCGAAGAACACACCGGCACTGGTGAAACGAACTGGACCATAGAACTTGGGAGGCTCTTCAGGACGCCTGGGTGGCTTATAACCCAGTCCATGAGTATTTCGTTTTTCCTGGACATCAATAATCTGACCCCACTTTTGTCAACCGCCGGCTTCAACCACGACCTGAGCATCTTTAAAGGAAAACATACAAATCTCCGGCTGATGTACCACCATAGGCTGAACCACTTCAGATTGGCTACCTTCCTTGAGAGGCTTCTCAGCGATCTTCACTGCTTCGAAGTCCTGACATAGAGTTTCATGTATTTCGCCATCTACCTCCATATACTTGAAAGTAGATAGCTGGCTTATCATGATATCCTCTTCTCCACAAACCGTCACCACATGCCGGTCTACCATATACTTTAACTTCTGATGCAATGTAGACATCACAGCTCCAACACTGTGAATCCATGGACAACCCAGCAGACAGCTGTAGGCAGGTTGGATGTCCATGATATAGAAGGTAGCATCGAAAACCTCTGGCCCAACCTTAATTGGTAGCACAATCTCACCAAAAACATAACTCTTCGAGCCGTTGAAAGCGCGCACCACCAAATCACTAGGTGTGCATATCAACCCTCGGGTGTCCAGCTTTAT